>OX352293.1:26764947-29264947 GCA_947086415.1 Pammene aurita
ACTGAGCATAGGCCTCCCTTCGAGTACGCCACTTGTCCCGTTCCTGAGCTAATCTCTTCCAGCGGTAACCCGAATGTCGTCCACCCAACGGGCAATCAACCTAAACTCGTATATTGTTTTTCCTTCTTATGGCCTCAGGAAAGCGTGGTTAAAATCTTTTGGTTCCTCGTGAGCACATTGTATACCTTACTCATATTATAAGATAGAACACTTTCGCTGCCAGGAACCCGCTAGTTGAGTTCATTTTGAATGGGATCTGGGTTGGGAATCAACAATTGCACTCAAGGTGTTAAAATATAGGCACTGTACTTTATAAGTTTATAACCGAGACAACTTCGGCAGTTTTTTACCTGATTTGGTATTAGGCGATTATCGTACTGGCGCCGCAACCGGATGCGGCGACGGTTTGCAAGCGTGACAGCGCTATACATATGCAGAACGCTATCTCGCTCGCGCACCGGCGGCGTATGCGGAAACCGCAGCAGTGTGAAAGCCGCCTTACTATTTTCCAATTCAAACATTTTGCTAATCTGTCACTCTGACCTCCACCCATTAAAAGCTGCCAGATGCCCATATCTAAACATATAAAAGAAGAAGTCCTGATCTACCATCAACGCACAGCCGAAACTACTGGAACTAGAAACTTCAAATTTGGTCCAGAGCTTACTTTTATGACGTATGCAAGGGATAAGACGGGATTTTTGGAAATTCCACCCCTAAGGGGATCAAATAGGGGTGCAAAGTTTGTATGGGAGAAATATTTTTTTTGAGATTTCTTTGTAAGCTGCTCGAATTTTACAAGATTCAAGCTCAGTAATATATTAATTATGTACATAGATTTTTTCCGTGTTCCGATACTTTTTCATTTATTAGGTACACTACTCCACATTAGATGGCGTTAGAGGTTCTGCTGAAATTTAAAAATTTTAGCCGTACCTTTTGACTTTTGCTGTAGTCTGGTAAAAAGGTGTATTTACTAAATTAAATAAGACCTTAAATTAAATAAGAGTTCATCCTGAACTACTTTATAAGCAGACAACACAACAAATAAAAACAAATCCACCAATAGATGGCACTGTGCCATGAAGATTAATGGCGCTATTAAGATTTTTTCTGAGTTAGCTGGGTTAAAGAGAAATTATTCTAAATGCGTCTTTCGTCTTTCTGACTTTGGTGTCGTTTGAGTCTTGAGTCATTTGTTAGGTTGTTTCTAAAAAATAAATATTGATTGGTTGTTCTGTCTGGTCTGGTCTTAAAATTTAATGAAAAAATACGGAATATTAAAATACATACAGCAAAAAAAATTATTATAAGCAAAGTACCTATCTTAAAGTTCTTTACGATTGTCTTAGTCGAGTTGTAATTTATAATTGCATTAGCGTAGCGTTAAAAAATAATTAACTACTGAATCTAGAAATTTGTAATTTGCAGGACGAGTTAAATTTACAATTTGTACAACTAACAAGAAGCGATTTTAAATAATTCAACCCCTTGATGGGTAAAAAAGGGGTTAAAAGTTTGTGCAGGTGGGGTTTAAAATTTAGAGTTAGAGATTTGAAACTTCACACGTTTACTAATAGTTAAAAAACAATAAAAATAATTTAAGCGTTTTTCAAAATTCAACCTCTAACAGGGTAAAAAAGGGGTAAAAAGTTTTTAAAGAGATTTTTTTTTGTGACAGACTTGAAAGTTCGTTTGTAAGCTACTGACTTTAAAGCAAAAAAACTAATTTCAGCGTTTTTCAAAATTCCACCTCAGAGTTGTAATTTGCAGGACGGGTTACATTTACAATCTGTACAACTAATAAGAAGCGATTTAGAAAAATTCAACCCCTAAGGGGGGATAAAATGGGGGTTAAACGTTTGAATCGGTGGGGTTTAAAATTTAGAGTCAGAGATTTGAAACTTCGTACGTTTAATAATAATTAAAAAGTATAAAAGGGGTTGAAAGTTTGTATAGAGATTTACTATGTTTTTGGTTTGAGATTTACTAGGAATTATTGGTCCTATTTCCGTTCCATTTCCATGTTCTAGAGTGAACACTGACAATAGTTTAGTCATCGTATCGGCAAATAAAACCACCACAATATAGTACACAAAGAAGTTACGCAAATAATAGGGTACATTTACGTTATTATTTGCATATTAACACTCATTTTTAACTGAAACTATGTCTACGTTACCCGTTTTTTCGCCAAAATAGCTATAACTATAAATAGATTAAGAAGATGGTTCGGGGATTAACAAAAGTTACTTAAGAAGTTACAACTGGATATGAAACTCTGTATGAGGAACCGTATTATACGCGGACGAAGTCGCGGGCGGAAAGCTAGTTTAGTAATAAAGATTATATCAATCAAACTAGACTGGTTTTGTTGCTCTCATTTTTGTGTCATATCTGACGTGGCCAGCTCTAGTCCATAAATATTATCCATAGATAATTACTTAAATACATTATGATTGTTTTAATTACTGTATATATATACCTATTTGACATGTAATATTGAGAATATTATGAATAAAATTAATATCAATGCTTACATAGAAAACATCCATAACTCAGGTTTGAATGTCTGTGATAAACCTTGGAAGAAGTAATCACGAAAGCTGCACCAAAACCGTGGTGCCACAGGGGGTGGAGCTGATCATAGTGGTGTGGTGTGGTTGTCATGTTGTGAAAATATCAGTTTTATCTAGCGATGTGTAAGCAATTCTGTTTTAAATCTACGTAAACTGACACTTATATTCAAATATATTTCCAGCACAAGTCCACGGGCGCTGCAGGAGATGACTATGCCTGCTCAAGAAGGACTGGGTAAGTCCGTTATACTAACACATGTCATATACATTTGTCATGTATATTTCATACGTGGTAGATTGGTAGAGGATACATTAATGGCTCGGCCACGGCACAGGTGAGAGCGAAATTCCGCGCTCCGATATTTCGTTGCCACCTATGGCCGCCGTGCGAGTGCGAGTTCAGAGGTACAAACATAGACATATGAAATAAGGAGACGTAATCCGACGAAGATAAAACTGTGATTCCATAATAAGCCGCGGTCTCGTGCATACACATTTTTGACGTTTGAACCAATCACCGCTCGTCCACGAGTTGTATATGTATGTGTGCACGTCGCGCGTAAAAACGAAGAAATCAGCTTATATGGAATCACAGTCAGTGTTGGCCGAACGTTAGTGTAATTGAAAATTAAAAATTGAAGATTGAAACACGTTAGTTAAAATTGAACACTAATAGTTAAGTGCAAATTGATTTCAATTAAAATTGAAATTAATTGTAACTAACGTGTTAATCCTTTGCGAATAACTAATAATTGAAGATATTTAATTTTTAGTCTTTCTCAAAAATTGAAACAATAATTTAATTTTTAGTGTAGATTGAATTGGTAATTGACATTAATAATTTACCTAACTAAACGCGAATTTAGGTTAAGCTACGAGGTTTTGATTTTTGTTTCGATTTTGACTCTGGACTCGGGGGCTTGTATTAATAAGCAATGGGACCGGTATCAAAATCTGGAGCTCATGCTGGACCCTGGGGATCCCTACTGGATCTCGGGTTTGGCGCATCATAGACTCATGCTGTTTGGGCTCATTCGACTTGTACTGATGAGCAGATGGTACCGGTATCAAAATCTGGAGCTCATGCTGGACCCTGGGGATCCCTACTGGATCTCGGGTTTGGCGCATCATAGACTCATGCTGTTTGAGCTCATTCGACTTGTACTGATGAGCAGATGGTACCGGGATCAAAATCTGGAGCTCATGCTGGACCCTGGGGATCCTTACTGGATTTCGGGTTTGGCGCATCATAGACTCATGCTATTTGGGCTCATTCGACCTGTACTGATAAGCAGATGGTACCGTATAGTACCCCCAGGTATGCCACGAAGACTCATAAATTTTCGACCTCGAGGACCTTGTGGAATTTGGAGGGGGGACTAAAACCTATTTTTTTTTAGGTTTTCGCTTGTATCTCATAAACTAAGCACTTTTTGTGTACACCTTGCAAAGTCAAAGAACAATAAATTTCCCGAAAGTTAGCTGTCATACCAGATTTTCAGGCCAAATATTAATGAAGATACAGTCGAAAAAAGTTTCTTAAAATTTAAAAAGTAGTTTACCTTTTTTTATTATTGCTATGTTAATTATGTCGATAAATCAACAATATTAAGAGTCCGGTAAACTTTTTATTTTATTTCGCTCAACTTTTTGATACTACTTTACTACACTTCTATCAGTTTGTATACATATTTTGAAAATACGTTTCGTTTTTGATGGAATAAGTGAAACGCTTTTTTATTTTCTAGTCTGATTTATAAGTAAGTAATATTCACCCTAATCTAACACCTATTTTGCGATTTTTGCTTGGAGAGGTGACAAGAGTAAGGTTTTTATTGATTAAAATTAAGTTATACTAGTACGTAAAATACATAAATACGTTGGAAAATGAGTCGTCTGGGGAATAAGTGGAACACTTTTTTTTATTTTTCATATATATATTTTAAGGGAGAGTATGTTTAGCTGGAGCAATTTTATGAAAAATTGCCGAAGTTTAGGTGATATTTTTAGGAACGTATTAAAGCATTTCACAAAAATAAATAATAATAATAATAATAATAAATACTCTTTATTGCACACCTCATACAGTTACAAGCACAAATTTTACAATTAGATAAATTTAGGTAGAGGTAACAACAGGCGGTCTTATCGCTAATGAGCGATTTCTTCCAGACAACCAAAATAAAAATACAGATATAAACATAAGAATACAGAAACTGTACTTTATGCTTTAATCAGATAATATAAAACATATTAGGGGCCATAAGAAATAATAACTAATAATCCGGCGACAAGATTGCACGAATCAACGTCCTCACTAAACAGGCTCTGTAAGAATTCAGTTTTAGGGTATTAAATATTAATGTACAGGGTGGAAAGATAAGTCGGGCCCTGGAGGAAAACTACCTTAAAACGTTGAGATTGCTCAATTCACTGAAAGGAAACATTCTTTAATTTCTTTAAAGGGACATAACTGCATTTACAATTTTTTGGAAAAGAGTACAGTTTTCAAAAAAAGTATTTATTTTGTAATTTTTGCCATAATTTTTTTTTATGACAATTGATGCCAATCGATCCTGTTTCCAACGAGGATAAAAACTTCTAAATACCAACCAAGTTTAGGGCACAAGAGAACCCATAAATAATAATAATAATATTTTTCATACAATTAGTATGTAAAAAAAGTGAAAATTAAGAAAAAAACTGTGAATGCAGTTTTAGTTTTTAGGAAAAATAAAAGAATGTTTCCTTTGAGCAAATTGAGCTATCTCAAGGTTTTAAGGTAGTTTCCCTCCAGGGCCCGACTTATTTTTCCACCCTGTATATATAGACCGAAAGAACTTTTTTGCAATAACAAGACTTGAAACTATCTTATCAAATGCGATTCATGTGTGTTACACATTATTTCAGGTAAGAAAGTATATCAAACTTGTATGTAATTCATTTTCAAATAGTCAGATTTGGACTCTTCTTTTATCTTTGGTATTTTTCTTAAACTATAACCTATTGTTGGTTATAGAATATAGGTTATAGAAATATGAAAAAACAAAACGCCTGATCGTTTTATAACAAATACAAGATGTTATGTAACCTAAACTTAGCGCCTGAACTGCAAAAGGATGTTACGTTATTAAAATGATTATATATTGTTAGAGTTATTTCCGTGGAAAGGCATATAAACGATAGTAATATATATTTATTGTTTACATTCAACCATCAACAGAATTGCATTGACATAAAGTATTAAGTCTGAGTGACATCTCTCATAGAGAGTATCACCGACAGTGCTGTGGCCAGTACTCACACTCCTCTTCACGGCACTATCGTGGTTATTAGGATCCAAGCTGCTCCGCAACTTTAGCAACCGCGGACCAGCTAAAGCCTTAGTCAAAAGGTCTGCCTCCATCTCGTCGGTTCGCAGATACCTCACCTCTATTTTTCCTTCTTGGATACAGTTTCTGATGAAGTGCATTTTTAAATCAATGTGCTTCGACTTCGAAGTCACCATTGAATTTTGGCTTAGCTTTAGGGCTGCCTGATTATCGTTCAATATGACAATACGCTCGTAATCAGCGCCCAAGTCTTTAAACAGACTTTTCAGGTGAATTGCTTCTTTTGCAGCTTCGGTTAGAGCAATATATTCGGCTTCTGCTGTTGAAAGTGCGATGCTCTTCTGTTTTCTCGACATCCAGCTTATGGCCGTTCCAGCATATTTAAAGCAGTTTTCGTCAGTCATTCGAAAATGACTTCCGGTCTAGTTTACATGAGCCCCAGTCAGCATCGGCCATGCCATGCATGTCTTGTCCGGTCTTCACAAATGTTAAGCCGACGCTCTTTGTCCCTTTAAGGTACCGAAGTACTCTCTTTGCACACTTAAAGTGCTCTTCCTTATAACAGTCATTGAACTGTGATAGGTAGCTTATAGTAAACATTATATCGGGATGAGTTGCCACTGCCAGATACATAAGTGTACCTATTAAATTTTTATAAGGGAGATCAAGATGTTGCCTTTCATCTCTATCACTTCTTTCCAGTTTGAGACCCGGCTCCATTGGTGTTGATGCGGTCTTGCAATCCTCCATTTTAAACTTCTTTAGAGTTTCTTCGATAAGCTTTTGTTGGTAGATTTTAATTTCTCCCTTTTTGTAAGTTACATCTATACCGATGAGCCGTTTTGGTTTTCCTAAATCTTGTAATTCGAATTTGGAATTTAGCAGGTCTTTGACTTCTTTTAGTTTTCTGGGACACGAGTAGGCAATCAATAAATCGTCGACATAGATTACTATTATAATCTTTACTCCTCTTTTTTCTAGTAGGTATACACATGGGTCAGCTTCTGAAACTCTAAAACCAATGTGTTTTAGTTCTGTGTCGAGCTTTTTATACCATTGCCTCCCTGCCTGCTTGAGTCCGTAAAGTGCTTTAATTAGACAGCAAACTTTCTCTTTTGAGATGCTTTTTATGTCTCTTAGCATTTCAACGGTCTTATTGTAGATAGTCAAATCCTCTTTCGTGCTTTCTTCCACCATGATTTCTGTCAGGTACTCTTCTAGATAGTCAGGGTATTTCATAACGATATTTTCTTCCAGTTCACCATTCAGGTACGCGGTTGTGACGTCCATTTGGTTCAATTCTAACCCTTCTTCTATAGCTATTCCAATGACAGATCTGATTGAACTTAGCTTTGCAACTGGCGCGTATGTTTCATTGTAATCAATGCCTGGCCGCTGAGTAAAACCTCGAGCTACAAGTCTGGCTTTTCTAGTGACGCTGTCATCTGGTCCTAGTTTATTTCTCAAAACCATCTTGTAGTCTACGACTTTCACATCTTTGCCTTTCTTTTGGACTTTCCAGGTTCCGTTTTTAACATGCGCTCTTATTTCGGCCTTTATAGCATCATGCCAGTATTCATCATTTTCGTTTCCGTCAGATAGGTATGAAATTTCGGTAAATGACTTTCTTCAGTCTCATCCAGTACAAAATCTTCAGTCCACACTGGTGGGCGCCTTTCTCTTTGTGGCCTCCCATTTTCAGGTATCTCTATAATCTCTGACTCTGATGCATCATTAAAAGAATCATCAGGTTGTTCTTCGGGTAAATTTTCCGGATTTTGCAAAATTTTGTCATTTTTCTTCTTTGTGAATTCAATTTCTATTCCCTGTCTAACTTTATGACTTTGTCTTTTATTTTTATTTTCTTTTTCAGGTGTATTCTTGTAATGATGTTCCTCTTCGTTTACTAGGCTCTCATAGTCCATATCTTTTTCTTTGAAGTACATCGTGTCTATAACTTTTATGTCCCTGCTTATCACTACGTCATCATCTTCAGGTATGTATACTCTGTATCCTTTTGTAGTAAGCGAGTATCCCATAAATACACCATCTTTGGTTTTTTGTGTTAGCTTTCCTCGTCTGTTCTTTTTCAGTACAAAGGTTTTTCTGCCAAAAACGTGAAGATGATTGCCAGACGGTGTTCGGCCTATCCATTTCGTGAATGGCATATTGCCATTTAACGCTTTCGAAGGGCTACGGTTGATAAGGTAGTTAGCCGTAGATACCGCTTCAGCCCAGAGCTTTTTGGGTGCGTTTGCTTCGATTAGTAAGCATTGTAGCATGACGCTACGTTTATCGTACGACATCTGTCGACTTTCTTTAGAACTTCCGTGTCTAAGGAAGGTCTAAGGCTAGGTCGCGGTTGATATATAAAGCGAACATTGTGATTCACGGCATTACGGGTAGATGGCGCTTATATCAGTCCGCATTTTATGATACACAACTGGCAGTTATAAATTGAGATAATATTCGCGCTAATTTTGAATATGAATTTTTGAGGCATTCCAGATTGTCAAACAGGAGAAAGTTGATTTTAATTGGGTGTGTCAGATCGACGGAGAGATTTTTAAAGAAAAACACAGGAATCATTTGCAAATTGTCCTGTGCAAATCTTGTTCAATTTTTGTTCCCGGAAAGTGATTACCACAGTTGCTTAATTCTCTAGAAGAGGGTGGCCGTCGGTGTAGGTTTTCCAATACCCAGTGCTCCCCTTCGGCCGTGTCTGAGGGTGTGGGTAGCGCCTGCCGAGGCCGCCAGTGGGACCGCCTGAGCCGGAAGGACTCCGGAAGGCGCTTGTGGGTGCCGGACCTGCGAGACGATCTGCAACCGCCGCGTGTTCCGCGTGGTTCTTCACCGTCGTCGGAGAATTAGAGCCCGCATCCAGCGGGCTCTCCAAGTGAGAAAGAGGGTTCAGCGAGCTGTTGGGTCCGCCTAAACCGAAGGGGGCGCCTGCCCACGAACTCTATTCAAATTCAGCTACAGTTTTGACCATTTCCTGTCTTTCGAGAATATCATTTTATTTACATTTTTGTAAAACGTTATAAATCCGATTCCTTTTTTTTGTATCCAGTGTTTTTGTGCCATAATAGCTTTTTTTTGTTGTTTTGCTAAAATATTCCCAAAATTCTAATTGCCTCATTTGACGGGCGTACAAAGACCTGGCTCTTGAATTTAGGCTACTTTCAGCCAGCGAATCATCTGTCACCATCCATATCACCCGCCTCATTAACCCATTATTTTCCCGGAGCCAAATTACCAGCCGAGTCTTTATTTGTACTTACTAGTTTTGCTAGTACTCCTTTTTTTTATTTTCCTTTTGTGCGGAAAGTAGACGTTTACGATTCTAAGGTAACTATTGAATGTGAAATATCTTTATATTGATACCGTTATCTTCATTTTTATGTGAAGTGCTAATTTTAAATATTCTGATTATTGTAATTTAATTACATTCTAACCACTAAGGAAGTTATTGAATGTGAAATATCTTTATATAGATACCGTTATCTTCATTTTTATGTGAAGTGCTAATTTTAAATATTCTGATTATTGTAATTTAATTACATTCTAACCACTAAGGAAGTTATTGAATGTGAAATATCTTTATATAGATACCGTTATCGTCATTTTTACGTGAAGTGCTAATTTTAAATAATCTGATTATTGTTGCTAATTTTAAATAATTTACTTTATCTTCAAAATTAAACGTGTTAATGCAATTATTGAAGTGGTTTACTGCAGCATCTAGCTTTATCTAATAAGGATCTGTTCTTCCTCTCACTCATCCCATTTTGCTGTGGGGTGTAGACTGTGGTCAATCTTCTTTGGATGCCATGTAGCTTGAGGTAATCGTCAAATTCCTTGTTACGATATTCTGTGCCGTTATCTGATTGCAGGTGTTTTATCTTTTTGTTGTGGAACGTCTCGACTTCATTTTTGTATTGTTTGAATTTGTTGAGTACGTCACTTTTCTTTTTAATAAAGTATACGTGGCAATATCGAGAAAAATCATCAATAAATGTGACGTAATATCTTGATCCTGCTAGTGTCTCACATTCGAAAGGTCCACAAACGTCGCTATGGATTTCCAGCATTTCCGTTGTGTAGAGATCATCATGTCTTGTGAATGGTAATCTTGACAGCTTGCCTTTGATGCAGGTTTCACATGCTTCCAAATTTTTGTTGGTCAAGTTCAGTCCGTACATTAGGTTATCTGTAGCCATCTTTTTCAGATCCATTTCATTTATGTGGCCAAGTTTACGGTGCCACTCCATGATGTCATTGCTGCCTTTTTGTGTGTAGTTTGCAGTCTCCTTCTTCTCGAATTCAAGGTAGTACAGATCTTCTCTTCTCTGAGCTGTCAGTGTCACTTCGCCGCTTTTTGATATATTGCTGGCTTTGTCTTTTTCGAAGATGACTTTGTTTCCTCTGTCTGTTATCTTGCCTACAGACAGTAGATTCACTGACACATCAGGAACGAATAAGGTGTCATTGAAGTAGTATTCTTCTTTTTCCTTATAAGCTGTAACTTTTCCTTTGCCTTTAATTTTGCTTGTATATTTATTTGATGCCAATCTTAGGTTGCCATTTTCAGGGGTCATAGCAGAAAACATCGCTTCGTTGCCGCACATATGAGATGAACAACCGCTATCTAAACACCACAAGTTTGCGTCGGTGCTTGAATTTGCGGAACTCAGGCAAACATTAAAGTTTTTCGGATGGTTTCTGTTTGGTTTCTCATTTGAGCGTTCCTTTTTACCCCAACATACCTCGGTGGTGTGACCTTTTTTCTTACAGTTCTTGCAAAATGACTTCGGCTTGTTTTTCTTGAAGTGATATGCTTCGGAACTTTCAGGTTGATCGTTACCGCTCCTGGCTTGATATTCTTCAAGGATTTTTACTTTCAGGTCGTCAGGATTGCTGCCTGCTTCAAGGAACAAAGGAAATCTAGGAGACTTATCGTACTAGAATACGATTATTCAATTTTTTCAAAAAAAAAAAATACGCCACCACTTTTTTTGCATTGCAGCATCAGCATTTCGTGTTCCCCCCATTAAAGACGCGTCTAATTATATATATCTCATCTAGGAGACTTCGAATCGAACTAGGTTCAGTGTCATGGGCTCTCCTACATACTAGAGGTGTAGGGTTAGAACCGTTGTAGTTTTTTTTTTCTCTTTTACTTTGACGTGTAAAAGTGCCCTTGTGGCCTACTTACTGAATAAATGTTTGAGTTTGAATTAGCGATTTTCGTTTTCAAATCGTTACCGGACTCTTAACGTCTTTGAAAACCTATAATATCGGAACTTTGTGGATATATTATTTTTCGTTATGCTGTCAAATGTCATGAGACTTGAAAAGTCATGATTTTCAGAATTCGAGAGAGTTTTGTATACGAGTAGCTAATAGTAAAATATTTTCCACATGGCATCCAATTCAACATCAAACTTAGAGACATATCGGTGTTTTATTTGTGAGGACAGTTTGGTTGGAGATAAAGTGTATGTAGTGAAAAAGAGAGAAGTTGCTACACTTTATGGTTCTGCAGTAAAACGCAAACAACACGAACACCAACGTGAGCTATAGGTGAGTTATTGAGTTGAATGAAAAGATATATATCTTTTGAATTACGCACTCGCGAGCTACATATCTCTAACACCAAACCTACTTACATATGAAGAGAGTCAAACAACAGGCGGTCTTATCGCTAATAAACTATCTTTTCCAGGCAACCTTTGGATGTATTATTTTTCGTTAAGCTGTCAAGTGTTATGAAACTTGAAAAGTTAGAACTTTGCAGAATAGCTAAGAAAATATGGTTCTGCCGCCATATTGGAATCTCAACAATAAATTAGCTGTATTAATATTCAGCCTGAAAATCAGGTATGACAGGTAACTTTAAGGAAATTTATTGCTCTTTAACTTTGCCATACGAGGTGTATACAAAAAGTTTATGAGATATAAGCGAAAAACTGGAAAAAATGAGGTTTTTGTCCTTCCTCCAAATTCCACAGGGTCCGCGAGGTCGAAAACTTATGAGAGTATTCCCCCAAACAACCCGTTAAATTTCCGTTGAGTTTGGATTACTTTCTAGCTGAAATGTACAATACTGCTGGACTAGTCGGCAGATTTAAAAAATCTTGTATTATAAAATACCTATTTATTTGGAAGTGACGGCAATAATTCATTACCTCACTCAAATCAAAATTGTCCAAAGTCAAAATTGGGAAATCCTCATGCAATGATATTTTATCAAGAAAAGTAGGAACTACTTCTGCGAATAATTTCTATTCCATTGTACACGAAAATACTCTTTCATTATTATTAATTTTCTACGTATAAATATTCTATAATAATGAATAAATATTGTTTCATTCTAGAAAATGTGATATTTAACTGCATTTTATTAACCGACGACAAATTCAAATTTTATTTTTCGATATAAAAGTTACTAATATATTGTTCTAATAGTTTTTATTAGCCTTTTGAGACTTGTAGCTATACTGAATTAATTTTGTACTAAACAGAAACGTCTGCAAGCGAAAATTTCAATTTTATAATTTTATGGCTCAGTTGGTCAGAGCGGTCGGACCGGTGTTCCGATAGGTCGCAAGTTCGAATCTTGCTCGACGCGGTGAATTTTTAAATTTTTCTTTCAATTATAAAATTGTAGGTATACTCTTGTAATTCACACGTGTAATTGTTAAGGCGCTTTCTTGTGAAACAAAACTGAATTTATTTGTGTTAAATTAGCTAATACTAATAGCTTACTTTAGCTGTTAGCTAGTGTAGCTTTGAAAAACGCATACTAGTAAACATGTAAAAATTATTAGCCCAAATTAGTAGCTTATTAGGCTAATATTATTTTATTAGTCTAATAAGCTAGGAGAAAAACCCAGGCCCTAAGTCGTAATGTGGCTCAGTGGCAAAAATCTAGCAGTGCATTCGGCGTCGCGACCAGTGTTACGTCGCCCGTGGCGCCCACTCAGTTTGCACATGTAGCCAGACCGTAAAGTCGCCATTTGTACAATAACATTTAAATAAGGAAATTAATCATTATATGGTCTTTTCAAAGACCCATGCCTTGACGCGTACCTATAAATTCAATATTTTGGTTTTCAAATAAATTCAAAGCCATATTGCTGAGGTTGGTCGGTGGAAAGTTTTTATAGATGGTGCCAGCATAGGCCTGCTGCCAATCCTACGGATAGTGTCAAATTCTTTTTTTTTCTGGCGTGGATTCTAGCCCTTTAAGCCAAGTGTCATAAAACAAAACTATTAGCGACAGGTACAACCTATGCTGGCGCCATCTGGCAAAAGCTTTGACAGAGTTATAAGTCTTTTAACTTATTTACTGCACGATTCTAAATATAACTTTTTTTCTTCTATATCCGTTTAGATAACACCGTTGCCAGCGGGATCAGTATGAAGCAGTATGAAGAACAACTTAATGGATTAAGAAAAGAGAATTTTCACTTAAAATTAAGGATATATTTCCTAGAGGAAAAATTAGGAAGCGGATCACCACCGGCAGTTCAGGTACCCTATTAATTTTTTTTTGACCGCCAAGCATCGGACGGAAAAATCGTGCTCTCAGCGCCACATGGCAAACCAGTTATATTTTGGACGTGATATCACATGCTGGCGCTGAGGGCACGACTTTCGAGGCACGTCTTTGGCGGTCAAAGGGTTAACACGCGTAAATACTGGGTGTTCGGCACATGAACCGTCAATCTTTTTCGGGTTGCTGCCGTTGCTGGTCCCATTTGCTTCCATTGCACCTTGGACCCTGGAGTCACGATCTACGACTCTACTGGCCCTGTTTCTTCAGAAAATAAAAAAAAACGTACCTCCATAACCGTGACTCTTAGGACCCAGGGTCCAAGGGTGGAAAGGAAGCAAATGGTAAAAAGACTTGACGGTCCATGTGCCGAACATCCTGCATGAAATTATAATGTTTATAAATAAGTTTCTCGTTTGAAATTGGCTTCTCACATTCTTTATTATTTATTTATAGGGGCTTTTGGAACATAATGTTCATCTGCAGGTTGAAGTAGAGGAACTAAGGAGGCAATTAACCGACAAGCAAGAACTCCTGGTGGTTGCGGCGGAAGCCATTGATGTACTTGAACACCAGGTGCTGTATATTACTTATGTGTTCGTTTATGGTGTTAGTAGGTACCTTATTCAACACAAAAATCTTATACCGGGTGTCCAGTAAATAATGGATAACCTTCTAACCACCAATAGGCCACCTTAGGCTGGTCCAGAAAATCCACTTTAGGGTTTAGTAAAAGTCCCCTGGTTTTCGAGATTTTCACACTTTTCATAATTTTAAGTTTTCGGTTCCTTATTTGACTGTTATCATCAATTAAGGCCTAATTTCAAAAAAATCTGTATGATTATGAAGACACTTTAATATCAGTTAGTTAGTAGCACTATTTGAGACAATTTTTCAAAAAACAGAACGGAAAAATCTTTACATTTCTCGTTACCACGATGATAACAGTCAAATAAGGAACCGAAAACTTAAAATTATGAAAAGTGTGAAAATCTCGAAAACCAGGGGACTTTTACTAAACCCTAAAGTGGATTTTCTTGACCAGCCTAAGGTGGCCTATTGGTGGTTAGAAGGTTATCCATTATTTACTGGACACCCGGTATAATGCATAGTAATTAGTTACGCGGCTAATAGCTTATTTTCTTTTTATTCACTTAGGGGAACCTGTTCTACCGTGGACAGTTTTTTTTTTGTTTTCGACTTATAGAAAAAAAAGAAAAGCCTGCCTGCTCGCCAAATGTGCAATTTTCTAAAGATTGACTATTAAGCTAAATTATTCCACAGTAGAAGAAACAATACCATTACTGGTTTCGGCAGGGTAGGCTGTTAGAAAAAAAAGGGAAATGTGTCCAAGGTACCTACAACACCCCTCATTTACAGTCACCATCAAATATATCGGAGCGGCCAAAGTACTCAAAAATATCTGAATATGCACTTTGTCGCCTTGACAATAAAGGCGTTGTTCAGATATTTGTTACCACCTTGGCCGCTCTGATATATCAGATGGTGACTCTTCTATTTCCCCTCTGTCAAAAGGATAGACAGAAAAATCATATCCGTTTAGTTCAAAAATCGATTACATGCATTTCGGTCATCGCTCTCAGTGCATGAAGAGCTTTTTGGGTGTAAAAAACGTCTAGTTTACAAAAGGATGGAATATAATTTCACATGTAAATATAGATTTACTTTATTTATCATTAATATCATGTTTATAATTTTGTGAATAAAGTTTAGTAGATAAATTATGTTTAGTAACGAAGGGATTCTCAGGATCCATACATTCCAATCACTTATTTTTAGTGACCGACCGAAACATGTTATTTTGCCGAAACCGAAACCGAAGGTTCGGTTTCATTGTAGTTTCGGCCGAAACCGAAACCGAACCTTTCATAAAAAAAAAAAAGTCCTTAAAAAGACGAAAAAATGTTAGTAAGCCCGTTTTTTTCTAAAATTAATATCTCGCCGACCTATAATTACAGGTTTCTACTTTCAAAGATTTATCACAATGAAATGTCAGCACAGTTACAGAGGTTCTGTTTGAAAATTTAACTACCCTATAAAGTGAAAAAAATACATTATTTGTAACACAAAGTTAGCGATTTTTTAATGGTGGTATAAAATAAAACAAATTTATTATTAAAATATGATGCTCATATATTATGTTTATTTATTTTCACATTTTCAGTTACTTACATTTTAATTATACTCACAAATATCACAATCAGTTAGCCTCGAATGGCTAATTCAAATATAATTAGATAATCAAAATAATCACATTGATCACCTTTGGTAATAAAATACCTACTCACACCATTACATTACTCGCAACATTACATTAACATTACACGTCTATATTAAATTTAAATTAATAACTATTCACCTTTCATTTTATTGCATAGGCAGGTACCTACAATCGTTATTACTTATTACATTAATAGTACACGCAACTAAGATGAATTTTAAACTTTAATAAAGCAGGTACTTAACCTTGGCACTTACACCTTTAAAATTAAATATATTCGTCAATAGGTTAGCAAACTAATCAAACTATTAAAATAAAGCGTTAAATATTAACTATGACATGACGAATTCACAAAAAAAAACAAACTAAAATACTTGATCAAACTACTTACCATTATTCGCGGAACAAACACAACACGTATTGACACGTCTACATGAGCAAAGCGCACTGATTTAGGTAGTTGCCGGCGGAGTCAGGCGAGCGACGCCATATTGCCAATTTGCCAACCGTGCCGAGCGCGCCCGACGTTAGCCGAGCGCGACCCGAAGGTACGATGTTGTAAGTTTCGGCGCGGCCGAAGGGTTCGGCCGTTTTTGGCCGAAACCGAAACTCGGGCCGAAACTTGATTTTTTAGCCGAAACTGGCCGAAACCGAAACCGAAACCGAAATTTCGGTCGGACACTACTTATTTTTAATATTTTTTACTTTAGTCTCTATCATATTATAAATTATTCGTTACTATATTAATATTTCAAATCATATTAATTAATTCCAGGGTTCTATGTCTGCCGACAGTATTGAAAACTCAATGAACCACGGCAATGAAATACCAAAAGAAGCAAACACCCAGGTAAATAAATATTATTCCATCCTGTTTCATGTTTATTATAACATAAACCTAAAGATATGTACTACTATACTCATCCTCCTAGCGTTTGTCCCTGATTTTGCCACTGCTCAATTAAGCCTGGGGTCGGCTTGGTAACCTATTCCCATGAATTGGCGTAGGCACTAGTTTTTACGAAAGCGACTGCCATTTGACCTTCCAACCCAGAGAGGAAAATAGGCGTTATTGGGATTAGATCCGGTTCCCTCACGATGTTTTCCTTCTCCGACTTCACTGGTAAATATCAAGTGATATTTCGTACATAAGTTCCGAACCAGCGCTGTACGAGGTGCGGTCCAATAGTGTCCGGCCTAACAAAGAAAACAATAGATATATTTACAAAACCTTTTTTATTTTTCGATATAGTCCCCCTCTATTTCAACGCACTTTGCAGATCCGTGATAAGCATTTCTATCCCCTTAAAAAAATACTCTGGAGTTTTGTCCTCAAAATGGGCGAAAACAGCTCATCATCCGAAGAAAATCGTCTTCCCCTTAAGTCTGCCTTAAGTCTCGAGAACAAATAGTAGTCGCTTGGGGCCAGGTCGGGGCTGTAAGGCGGGTGGCGAATTTCCTCGAAGCCACATTTTGCTACAGCAGCTTTGGCAATTGCAGCGGTGTGAACGGGAGCATTATCGTGGAGAAGCCGAACACCTCTACTGAGTTTTCCACGTCGCTTCTGCTTGATCGCCTCTCGTAATTGCTCAATAAGGGTAGTAGGTGCCATTTACCGTGGTATTCCTTTCTTTTATGTCACGCATTAGTATTCCGTGACAATCCCAGAATACCGTTGCCATTATCTTTTTGATGGATTGCGTTACCTTCGCCTTTCTAGGCGGCTTTTCACCAAGACGACGCCACTCCATCGATTCCCTTTTCGACAGAGGATCATAGTACAAAACCATGGTTTCATCTCCCGTAACAATCGACTCCAAATAACTTTTTCCGTAACGCCTATACGCATCTAAAACTTCTTGAGAACACGCTTTTCGCTCAGTTCGCTGCAAGCTCGAAAGAAGTTTGGGTACCCACCTAGCACTAACTTTATTCATGTGAAGATGTTCATGAAGAATCCTAAGTACTGAAGTTTTCGAAAGGCCGGTTCTTGCCGGTATTTCTTTAGTCTTAAGTCTTCGATCACTCAGAACTTCCTCTTCCACTAATTTGACACAGTTCTTGGTAAGTACTTCCACAGACCGGCCGGAGCGAGGTTCGTCGTCAATGGACTCCCGCCCTAAACGAAACTGCTTACTCCATTCTTTTACCGTGGAAAATGACGGAGAAGTATCCCCGTACACGGCATCTAATCTTTTTTTTATATCGGTCGGGCTGACCCCTTCCTTTGTCAGGAATTTGATCACGGAGCGATATTCCAAGTTGAACATTTCGAAAAATTTCCGACTTACTATCGTTAAAACGCCGTGAAATCAAAACAACAACAACAGAAACCCCAAAACCATACACGAAAAAGCAGAATAAATGACAATCGCAATGACATATTTTTTTTAAGCCGCCAAATTTCTCCAGCCAGAATCTTTTGGACCGCACCTCGTACCATTACGAATGGGCATTGTTGAGCCACTAGCCATTGTTCCGAATTTAGCCGTATAAAGAATGACCAATGGTAGCTGACAGCTAGCCGGTAACATCGGTCATTACACGGCTAAATTACGAACAATGGCGAGTGGCTTAACATTCCCGTGTGGTTGTTTTAACACATTCATTGCCACCCAGCCAAACTAGATATCCGCGCCAGGCCACAAAAATTTCGTCATATAAAGCTGTAGTACCACAATCCCGACTATCGGGTCGTCCGGCCTGGGAACGAAATCATAAAATACCCGATAGTCGGCACTGAATGTGTTAAAACCCTATCAATTTGGTAAGCACACCGTAGACTCACCCAAAGGTAAGCGGTTACAGAAATCAAAAACCCCGAATGACCAGTGTTTTCAGAATGCGATCAAGCTATTTTAATCTCTATTGCTATCACATTAACAAGGAAACCATCATAGGGAATAGGGTAACTGGATACGGTCACCATTTAATAAGGTTACCCTATCAACAAGATTAATCAAATAGAGGGGTTTTCCGGTCACTGCATACTACTAATACTAGTTTTCTTTATTTACAGGACATTGTAAAACATCAGGCCATAGAGGACACATGTGCGTCAGAATCTGCTGGGTACGGTATTATACACATACAGTTTTGTATTGCTGTTATACAACGTGCCCGTGAGCATTGCGAGAGATTTTAACCACGCATTTCTGAGGTCAAAAGAATGAAAAAACAGTATATGACTTTTGTTGTAAAACGCCAAAAAAAATTTTTTTTTTTTCAGTTTTTTGGAATGCTGTTCTACATAAAAAGTAAATGTCATTAGAAAAAAGTAACGGAAAAAGTAAATTGCTACATTTTTTCTCGTAAAAACTAGTCCATGAAAAGTGTTTCTTAGGTCTTTGATATCAGTCAATAAGAGATGTCTAGACTATGCCCCATACCGGTGAGATCGCCATCAAAAAATCATTTTACACTGAGAAACAATTCAAAATGCAATTTTTTGTAAGTAGTATTTACTCTGAAACTATGGCGAATTTTGGAAAAGTTTAAAGGACATTTTGTTCTCTAAATATGATCATGAATACACTGTTAAAGTCTCTCGCAATGCTCACGGGCACCGTGTATTTCCATTATTTATTTGCTCCGACTAGTAATTAAAAGAAAAATGTATGATAATATTTTTTCGCATTCCAGAGACTATTTATGTGTCACAACAAATAATAATGATATGGATGAGTTGATCAAGCTACGCAAAGAAAATTCTAAAGCTCTTCTGATGATAAAGGGTTGCATGAAAAAAATTCAGCAGCAAGATAAAGAGATGAAAAAGCTGAAACTGGTAAGATGCAAATGCGTTTTATAAAGGTTTATCTACACCCATATCATAACTTCTCTATAATATGTATTAAAAAAAACCTATACCGGTGCTGCCTTGTAAAGTTTACTTTAGAGTATTGATGACCGATATTTAATTACACACCAATTTCGAACATTTTCTTGTATGCCGATTACCAGAATGTTCGAAATTGGAATGTTTTTTAAAGTGTTGTTATGAAAATCTAGTTGGCCATGGCGGTGCAATGACGGTCATTCTAATGAATCTCAATACGTCATTGAGGAGTTATAATATGTGTGTAGATAAAGTAATGTGTAACTGTATATAATTAATTAGGCATTAAAATACTCGTGTGATATTATCAGAGCTCGGATTTTTCACGGCAAAACAAAACACTAGCGTAATATAGCCAGTGCTTGAAATATTATTTTATCGATATCGATAATTCAGAACTAGAAGAAATAAAAGTCACCAAATAAAATTAATATGTAATAAAACTAATAAAAACATTTGTATAAAGTTACTATATATTAGAAACAGACGCAATTTCTTCTTCAAAATCTACGTCAGTACACACAGCAGCACAAGACATTTTATTTGGGTAATAGTGATAGGAGTAGATGATCATTATCTTTTCAACATTCTCTGGGAGTAAACAGTTGCGTTTATCACTATAAATCCATTTATGTACACTAAATGTACGTTCAACTTCAGTTGACGTCAAGGGAGCAAATTTATAGAATTCATTATCAGTTCGGGTAATATTTTCAGATATGTCTCTTAAAATTTCGTAATCAGGATTTCGTTCGAGCACGGCTTCAAATTTACGTATCACTGGTAAAAGTTTACTCCAGTTTACGTAGCAACGAACAGTATCCAGAATGAGGAAGGATTCCGCAATGGATAAAGTCGAACATTGCAATTGTTCTAATTGAAGAGGCTATTACTTCGTAGATGTCGCGAATGAAATTTAACTCCGGTCGTAGTTTGCGTGTTTGAAAACATTTTTTTGCAGCTCTTATAGCTGCCGAGTCATTAGCAAGTATGGAGACGACATCACGTATTTGCTCATAGTATTGAGCGTAATATACCGCAGCAGATATCCAAGTTCCCCATTTGGTGATAATTGGCTCGGGAGGTAGGGGAATGGACGGATATTTTGCCTTAAAAAGGCGTACACGCTCTGGAGATTTTAGGAATATCTTTTTGACATTCGATATCAACCCATCCACACCTTTGAAATTATCTCGCACTTCTTCGGCAACCCGGTGCAGACCATGAGCTAAACACGTAATGTGTTTCATACGAGGAAACGTTGCTTTTAAAATACGACCGGCTTTAAGCATATATGCGGCACTATCTGTGCAAAGTAAAAGCAAATTGTTTACGTTGTCATTGAAAGAATTTTGAAACAAAAATTTTAATTGGTTTATTATTAGGTTTGCTATTGTTTCCCCATTTACCTTCTCTAAAACCTTCGACCCCAAAAGATTTTGGACCCGGGGTATGTCCTTAAACTACGTCCGGACCTGGGTATGTCCTTAAACTACGCCATAAAGAGAGGTATGGGCACTGCGAATGGCATCTCGCTAAGTGTGGTAGGGCACGTTCAGCGAATGTCATCGCTCAAATCTGGAGCGGAGCCCGACTGGGGAGGTACCTCCACCTTACAGAAGACCACAGCCAAATAGCGCTGGACCCTACTCATAGTGTTGTGTTCCTGCTGGTGAGTAAGGTTGCCAAAGAGCTCAAAGAGGACCCAGTGTGTTGACGATGAGGGACCTTCTTGTTCCTTTAGTCGTCAACACAGTGAATCCTCCTTTTTGTAAAGGGTCGGCAACGCGCATGTGACTCCTTTGGAGTTGCAGGCGTCCATAGGTTGCGGTAGCTGCTTACCATCAGGCGGGCCGTATGCTTGTTTGCCACCGTCGTGGTATAAAAAAAAAAAAAAAAAAAAAAAAAGATAAAATTGCTTAGAACAATTTTTTTGCAAAGACCGAATCACCACGTTTGTCACACATTTTCCCATGAAATCTGGTGTTTCGTCTATAGATATCCACAAATAATTGGTTTTGTTTACCTCTCTTATACCCTGTATAGTTTTTTTGTACACGAGATTTAAATAAATTTTTCGCAGGGTCGATTCGTCCGGTAAAGAAGTCATAGAGCAGTCGCAACATAAATACTTGTTAAAAAAATGACGAAAATTATTGTTGTTGACTGTTGCCCATGGTATGTTGCATGAAATAAGAAAAATAATTAAATCTAAATAAAATTGATGTTTCCTATTTGGTTGCCCCGAACGGTAATTGTGGCGGTTGCTTTTCACATGATTCTCAATATTGCATTTCTTCAGTTTTAGATGCATATCGCACATAGAGCAGTATATAGTGGAGGTCACTTCATTATAGACTAACTCAGGGTGATTTTCAATCCACGTTTTGATCCGATCTTGTACATTACTCATTTTTGTATTAATTGATACCTTGCAATATTAAGTTATTATACGTATATCCAACACGTCGGATTCAATGCGTTGCGAAATAAATAATACCTAGATGCAATTTACGTTTTATACGTAATGAAATGACAGTTAAAGTGTGAATGTCATATGTCATGTGAGATGAAATTTGCAGTCGTTTCTATCATTTTAAATGAGGTGGTATAGTTACTTCGTTCTAAGTTGTACATGCAGACCTACCTCTTTGTTGCTCGACTATGGCAAAGCTAAAATGAAAAGTTATTTTATTACTTATACAGGATGTCCGGTAATTAATGCACAACCTTCTAACCCCCAGTAGGTCACCTTAGACTGGTCAAAAATATTGATTTTGAGCTCTAGTAAGTCTCCTGTTTTTCGAAATTTTCGCACGTTTGTTAGTTTTTAAATTTTGACATTCACACTGATAGGTGTACCATCGAATAAAAAAAGAAAAAATGTACTGAGGCAATACCTGTCATATACTCTAGTAAGACTCGATAGGTGTCGATAAAATAATATTTCAAGCACTGGCTAAATTACGCTAGTGTTTTGTTTTGCCGTGAAAAATCCGAGCTCTGGATATTATTATAAAACTCACTTCGTTTGTTTTATAAAACCACGTTCGTCTGTTAATGCCCTTCATTCTTAAGCAGTCACATAAACTACTAATTAACTCAAATGAACAGTTAATGTTAAAATAATTATTTTAGCAAAGAGAAAGAAGTGAAACATACGCAAAAAGAAAATGATACTCAGACTTAAATGCTTATACGGTGCCATTTGTTTTATGGTAACTGAATTGTGAAACGCTGATTTTACGGGCGTGTGGAGCGCCATCTAATCCAGCTGTCACATTCACCTTCTGTTATTCAATTCATTTCTAAGATAACAGTGATCTCATTTTTATTAGTAGCACTTAAAAACTATATTAAACTTAAAAACTATATTAGGCTGAACTAATTTAATCATATTAGAACATAACATACATTACAACTGAAGAACAAATCCAATTATTTTTTAATAAATATTTTGATTTGTTTATTTTAAGTAGACACACTACTATATAAATCATAAACTTATATAGATGTCATATACAAAGGAAAAAGTGACCTTGGCCTCCGGTGCCCAGGGCTGGGAACCAACCAGCGTCTTCTGCATTCGCGGCAGACGCCTTTACCACTTGGCCACCCGGGTCACAGCTGCACCGGTCGAATTTTCCCGTGTATATGCAATCTTCGTAAATGCTCAGGCGCATTTTAGCCAATCATCTAAGGTAGAACATTATGAGTCCGTACCTCCAATCCGAACTCGTAGGAGTTCATTGAAAGCGAGAGAGATGGCGTTGCCCTCAGTACAACTGAAGAACAAATCAAATTATTTTTTAATAAATATTTGGATTTGTTTATTTTAAGTAGACACACTACTATATAAATCATAAACTTATATAGATGTCATATACAAAGGAAAAAGTGACCTTGGCCTCCGGTGCCCAGCCCTGGGCACCGGAGGCCAAGGTCACTTTTTCCTTTGTATATGACATCTATATAAGTTTAAGTTTATAACATACATTGTCGGCGATTGTCCTAAGAATGCTGTTTGTGCTCTCCCGGGTTCTATGCAGCAAAGATGCCGCTTTTTTGCCTATAATCGCTGCATAGCCGTCGGTTCGTGCCTCCGCGAACATGAGGAAAGCGCTGCAGAACCTGGGTAGCCCAACCAGCACTCTGAAGGCGCTGTTGTACACTATTTTTAGAGCGTTGTATGATGTTTGGGTTAGCTAACCCACAGGCTGCCTGAGTAAAATAAAAAGATGAACAAAATGCCTTAAACAACAACAAATCTTTGCTTTCAGGAAAAAGAACAAGCTCATATGCAACACGTCAGTGATTCGCAGGAAAAATATGATGAATTTTTAAGATGCAAAGATGAGTACATTAAGGACCTCGAAAACAAACTCAGGGAACTACAACAGACAGTCGATAATGGGCAAAATGATGAAGATGCCGGGTAAGACAGTAGTGTAGTAGGGTAGTGTTGTGTTCCTGCTGGTGAGTAAGGTTGCCAAAGAGCTCAAAGAGGACCCAGTGTGTTGACGATGAGGGACCCTCTTGTTCCTTTAGCTTACAACACAGTGAGTCCTCCTTTTTGTAAAGGGTCGGCAACGCGCATGTGACACCTCTGCAGTTGCACGCGTCCATAGGCTACGGTAGCTGCTTTATTACCATCCGGTGGGCCGTATGCTTGTTTGCCAACGTCGTGGTATAAATAAATAAGACAATTTTATTTACTTTTCTATAGTCACGCACAGTAGTATTAATGGTCTAGAACGAATTCAGTGCAAAAATCGTTGTATCTGAGTTAGTATTCTTAAAAAAATCGAAATGCTTTAAAATAATAGTGTGCTTCAAAGTAATTGTTCATATATGCATCAGATTTTCTGCTTTTAAAATAAATTCTGACGCGATTTAATGAATCTAGTGAATACAAAATATTAAGCAGCTGCAATCATACCTGCCTTTGCAATGGGTACCTTGCCTTACGTTTACGGCTCGTATCACAAATCAATGCACATCAGATTTTATGACCCTTGTATTAACGGATTTAAAGAGCATGCTGATAAGAAGACCTGACATTTAAATAGTAGGTTTTGTCAAGTTACTGTTATACTATAATGGAATGATACAGGTACCCATACATATTTTTTATCTTTTTAGGAACCTGCAACAGTTGCTCACTCGGCGTCTTCAAGGTCTAGCTTACTTTCTGGATAAGCTGTTGTCACACAAGTAAGTAAATAGGCATCGACTCGGTGATGCCTCTTCTTAATAGTTTTTAGCTGTTTGTTTTCGTACTGATACATTAATTAACTTGCAACTGTTACAGATGTGTATTAAGTGAAGAAAAAAAGAAAATGGCTGAGAGTATTTTAGAACAGAGTCTAGCGCTACCTGTAGGTTTGCAGTTGGATGAAACCATTTCACCTGAAGGGTTTACATTTGATGATAGCAATATGGATATTTCACAAAATCTTAGAATTGAGGATTTGACAATGATGTTTGGACACCACGGGCTATGTAGCGGCGATGATCACAAACACGTAAGCAAAAAATATGTGCGTCATCTACTGCAAAACGAATGTCCTTCCGAATCAGAGTGCTGGTCAGAACCGGACAGAAATGTTTCTCATGCACGCATCGGACTGAATGATACAGCACTAGGAGCCAGGGAATCTGCTTCAGATAACAACAGGCACAGGTCGCGACGATCCCGCGTCTCATATGGCTCCCGTTCCGAAGACAAAACCACCAATGAGGCAGCGTTGATCGACGAAATACATCTGCTTACAAAACAGTGCGAGGAACTGGAATACGAGAAAAAAGATTTAAACAGCCAACTGGGCTTCGCTAAGACTCAAATAGATAATCTGATTTCTGAGAAAGGTGAACTAAAATCAGCGCTGGCGACAGAAAACTCCAAAGTTGAAGCAATAGGTAAAGAGTCGGAAAACATGAAAAATACTATGTCGTCTCTACAGTTAAGGTTGAAGGAAATCGAGCAACAACTCATAGACGCCCTTCAAATCAGAGATAAGTTACGTTCCGAAAGGCAAGAACTTGAATCTACGTTTTTGGAAACTGAGCGAGCTCTGCGGCGCGCTGCAGATGACGCGACAGTCCAGGCGTCACAAGCTGCCTTAGAAAGAGCTCGAGCACAACACGACAAAATGCGCATTGAAAAAGATCTCGAAGATGCTCGGGAGAACTTAGCCAAGTCATCTGAGATAATAGCTAACCTGGAAATGGAAGTAGCACGTAAGGTTGCTCTAGAAGCGTGTAACCGAGTTCAGGAGATCCATGTGGCGCGTGAGGTCGACGAAGAAGACAGACCCACGTCGCCTGATCAAGGCATTGATAGTGACAGACTATCCAGCCTTGAACATAACGATGCTGTTAATTTGTCTACGCGTGAGTAATTTTTATATTTTTTAGTATTGCAAAAGAATGTGACTCCGCCGTATTTTCCCGAACACACCAGCAAAGTGTGTAGATGAAATGAGATTTGAAAATTAACAAGTAAACAAACCAACTCCTCTATTTGGACTACAATATGCTACCTATTAGAGGTATAATTTCATAGACGTTTGCAGTCTTAGACCATTTAAACTAGGAGGTGCTTCGCCTCATCTTTCCAAACAAAGGGGGACAAGGTAGTACCTACACATATCAAATTTGAGCACATAAATGCAAAATTCTCTCTCATTACTACGCACCCACTAAAATAATGACCACGCAGATTACAAAACACGAAATAGAGATAGTAGACTTAAAAATGTTAACGCAAGGTTCATTATCGGATGCAGTATTTACAAATGCCACTAAGTATCATGTTTGCTTGTAATTTCAAACAAAATATAGAAGACAGTAGTTCTTATTTACATATACAATACGGTGGACTGTCAAACGTCAAAATATTTACAGATATGATTTGACTGCCAATCCTTTTGGCACATGCGAAATAGTACCAAAAACCGAGACCACTCAAGGTTTTAATGCTCAAAGTTTGTAGTGTATTACTATTTGCCAGTCAGTCTTATCTGTTTCTTGATTTCAGGATCATTGTATGAAGAAAATGTGTCATTGAAGCAAAAACTAGCAAGGACTAAAGCCACACTAGCAGATACACTTGCTCAACTGAATGCTGCCAATATGAGGAAGAAAAGTGTTCAGCGCGCTATCTGTCGAGAGATCCACAAAACCCAAGGGGTGCTGCGTAAGGCTAGAGACCACCTGGAAAATCCGAATTAATTAGTTTTGTACTAAATATAAAAATATTTTTGAACACCTTTTGAGATAGTATTTTAGCCTTGTGCTTGTTATAAAATTATGTCCAAAATATTAAGTTGATAATTGGGATGTTTGCTGAGAATAACAGCGTAACATATCGTAATAAGTTTTTTTTTCTAATTAAGATGTAGAATTCTACAATTTAATGATGCTGACTTGTAGTATAAATATACTATAAATATTCTTTGACTTAATAAAATACAATGGATGAAAAGATGTACACGATCGTAATTACTTACCTATTCCTTACCCAGCCTCGCTTGCTTTTGCAAATTACCGCTCTTCGTATCATTGCGACGATAGAATTCAGGAATTACGATGCAAGGGCGAAACGTGTCATTTCTTCACGAGTCCCGAGCAAAAATCGGCGGCTTGTGGCATTTAGGTATTACTATAAATACTATAATGATGAGACTTGTCATTGAATTTAGTGATGTGAAGCCAATCCATTTTCTTCATAAAAAATATCGCTGTCCGCACCCCCGTAGTATACGACATTTGCGTTTCAGGGGTAACCCCCTGTATCCACGCCTGGCACGGCCGGTGCGTATTGTTTGTAGGGAGAAGCTATCTCCCTACAAAAACCAAGGCCTCTACCGTACAACATGCTATATACCATCAAAGCAAGGTGAGCGTCAGGATGACGGGTGGACCTCGGGAATTTTATCGAATTGTTAATAAAAGTACTGTACCTTTGGTGTACCTCAGTGTACCTTTAGTAGAAATCAGTGTACCTCTTTCTAGAACGAGAGTTTTTCAAAAAAAGGTCGTCCGAATGGCGGGTGGACCTGGTAAATGATACATTAAACCACATAATGTATGTGGTTATAGTGTACCTCTGTATAACTTTAAAAACAATCTGCATACCTCTCCTCAAAAGGAGCTGCGCTCAAAATAAGGTCCACCCGCCATCCTGACGTCAGGATGGCGGGACGTCAGGATGGCGGGTGGACCTGGTAAATCTTGCACTATATCACTCATTCATTTTTACTAAAGGTACACTGAGGTACACCAAAGGTACGGTACTTTTATTAACAATTCGATAAAATTCCCGAGGTCCACCCGCCATCCTGACGCTCACCAAAGCAAGTATCTGAAACACGCGTACACCCAAAAAGGACAGAATACACGCAATGCGACTAATTTGGAAGCGCATTTCATGATGGCTAAAAGCATACCGTACCTAGCTTACATAATTAAGTCGGTTTCGTTGTTCCCCTTCAAAAAGCGGTGGAGGGTAACAAACGTTTATATTGTACTTAGGGCCTTTTGGAAGTAAGCAATAATCACAATGAGGCTATGACAAGGACCAACGATAATAGCGCCTTCTCTGTCATACCTATGAAAGTTTAATAAGACCATCCCGTTCAATCTTGGTATTATTATTACCATGGCAGGTATATGGCTAGTATGTCTATGCCTTGCACGTTGTAGGGCCTGTCACCTAGTGGACTAATTTGGCAACTTTAAGTGTGTTATTTATTTGTATTTCGCGCTAAACAAACAGAGGCGTCCTGTGCTGCCCTCTTCAGTTAACGCGCGTTCCCAATAAAAAAATACAATACTTCGTAACATTTTTTTTATACCAAGACTGTACTAATCCTTTTTATTACTTAGTCATCCCTGCGTATAAATTGGACATATCGACTTACAAACAAAAAAATACACCTATAATTTTGGCGCGCAACTTATTTAAAAAAACTGTGGTTCAAAACTAGAACCGGTTTTGTGTCTTATCTAATTCGTGAATCTTAAAATTGCATTAAATACATAAAACAATTAATTTATGATGGACTTCTACCACTACTCCATAAAGAATCCGGATCTGAGAAACACCGGCTACATTATTGCAATGGCTAATATACAAGACAAGCATGATAGATCGACTCCGTCTCATTTTCATTGGAAAATTTTGAAGTGCAGGTATGCTTAACGGTTTTATAAAACTTTACTAAAATAAATAACCAATTCACTTACCTTATGATTATATAACGATAAAAACTGTAGTTGCTATGGGCTCCGAAGAAGACCCAGAGAACTCTGTACCGAACACTAACAATTATTAAATATTCTTTGTGATTTTATGAACAGAATGATCATTTTTTCAAATTCGTCTATTTTGGCGTGCCCGGATAAAAACGATGTGAAACAAGTACATATAGTATTCAACAAGGTGGGCGATGATTACGACAAACTGAACTCCTTGTTTACTAAATTCTCTTTAAGGCAGGTACGTATGAGTAGTATGGTAGTAACAATAAGATTTTGTAAATATGACTAAGATTACGTACGATACAGTCAGCATCATATATACCGTGGCTGTTAAGATACCCAAATATATTGTCACATCCAGAGTAGTAATTAATAATAACTCAAACAAAGTAATCTAATTCTTCAGACCGTTTACCGTTTACAAATATACAGGAGCACTCACAAATCCTAATACTTGACAACAGTCAAGCCGGCAATAATACCGGTACAACCATACCGCCACTGGTTGCGTAGCAGCCAAAGTATTCATAAATATGTATACAACATGAAATCAAACTTTATTCCGGATGCAATAAGGCTTATAACGGTTACGTAGCTTAAACTTCTTAGAACTTTAAATTTTGATCGTTCATTTTGTCACTTACATTTGATACGTTGTACTGACACTACTGACATCAATATGTTTTTGAGCTCTGTCATTAAAAATAAAGTTAATTTTTCTAGCGTGTCCCCTAATTTTGGATACTTTGAATGCTACGATACCGATGGTGTTGTGGGTGTTCCAGTGCTAACAGCGGATTGGAAGTAACTAAGTATTAGGCGTTGTGCGTGCTCCGGTATATTTGTACTCGACGGATGGCCCGAAGAATTTGATCACTCTGGACGAACCGGTATTACTGGTTATTGTAGATGTTGCAGTAAATTTGGAAGTATTCCCTGTCACTATCTATTTGATGCTGACTGTTACAGTCGACTACGAACAGATGTATCCAATTTTGGACTTTATTACAACGTAATAAGGTGAAAAAGTGGATACATCTCTTTGTAGTCGACTACAAATATGAAAATGCCGGAAATAGAAACTGGAACCTATTTCTGTTAGTATTTATAAACATCTCCAAGTAACCAAATCTAAGTGATATACTGATATGTACATATCGGAGCGGCCAGGGTACTTAAAAATATCTGAACAGGCACTTTATCCCCGTCACAATAGAGACGTGGACCACCTTGGCCGCTCCGATATATTTGATGGCGACTGTACCTATTAACTAGGACTGAAACCACTTAAAATCACTCGGGTTTCATCATCTATCTATACATATAATAAAGCTGAAGAGGGTTGAAAGTCTGTACATGGAAGATAATCGAAAAAAAGTTGGCTGGGGATACTTAGGATCGATAACAGAACACGTTCCAACAATTTTTAGAATTTTGTCTGTTTATCTGTTTGTCTGTTTATTTGACCGCGCATCACGTAAAAACGGCTGAACGGATTTTGATGAAATTTTGTATAGAGATAGTTTGAGTCCCGGGAAAGGAGTTTTAATCCCGAAAATCAACCCTGGTGGGGGTGAAAATGGGGTTGAAAGTTTGTATGGAGAATTTTTAACCGCTGAAACGATTTAGATAGAAATGAGTATGGAGATAATTTGAGTCTTGAGAAACGTCATAGGATAGTTTTCAAACCCTTGTGGGGGTGAAAAGGGGGTTGGAAGTTGGTGAGGAATTTTTTACCGCTGAACTGATTTAGATGAAAATGTGTATAGAGATAGTATGGGTCTCGAGAAAGGACAAAGGATAGTTTCATCTTCAAAAAAGGCCCCCCCCCCCCCCCATCTTACTTTAGAACCGTAGGTCCAAAAAAGTGAAGCCTGAAAGGGACTTTCATTAAAACTATCTATTACATATAATAAAGCTGAAGAGGGTCGAAAGTCTGTTCATGGAATATATTCGAAAAGGATAGTTTTCACCCCGAAAATCAACCCTAAAGAAGTGAAAAGGGAGTTGGAAATTTGTATAGGGAATTATTAACCACGGAATCGATTTAGATAAAATTTGGTATGGAGAGAATTTGAGCTCTGGAAAAGGAAATAAAATAGTTTTATCTCGGAAATTATCCCTAAAGCGGATGCAAAAGGGGTGGAAGTTTACATGGGGAAGAAACAACCAATAACCGCTGTACGTATTTAGATCAAATTTGGTATTGAAAAATTAGACATTTTTTGGTCAAGGTGTTCATATTTATAACATGTTACCCGTCGATGCTTTAAATTTACCTTTACCCGCTCTTCAGAAATATTTGAAAATGTCATGAATGTCAAAGGGTTATTGCAGGGTCGAGGACTATATATGACGGACAAAGATGCATGGCCCAAACCAAAAAACTACTATAAAATCATCTAACATTTATAGGACACCGTTTAGGTAGGAAAACATAGCAAACGTTTTGTGAAGCAGTCAGATTAGGATTTATTTTTCTTTATAATTAAACAATTGGTACATTATCTGTCTCTCAAGCTGTTTTGATATGTCTTCTTGAAGAACTACGCATTATTTTGTATCTTTAAGATCTAATAATGTATTACTGTTTTGAACAAAATAAGTCACGTCGAGTTTCTTTTCGGTCATAATACTTCTTGGGCCAGAGGTGTAGGGTTAGAACCGGTGATAGTTTTGGAACGAAGTTCCTTATCGGACGGTTCGCGGATGGGGAGCTAGGCGAAAAAAAGTCACGTGACCGTCACGAAAAAGCGTCACGTCACGAAAACGCGACACCCATACGATTGAGAAACATGTAAAACGGAATGAAATAAAAAATATATAAAATAGAATAAAGTGAAGTGTAGTGAAAGTGAGAAGTGAAAAAAGTCGAGAACCTAAAAGTAAAAAAATGTCAAAAATGACGAAAATGTCAAAAATGGCAAAATTTCCAAAATTTCAAAAATTTCACTGACGTTTAGTAGTGCATTGTAATGTGCTTACATTAAAGAATAAATATCTTGATCCTACACCAATATCATAAATCTTCTATTCCGCGTTCGGAACCGTATGTAATTAGTTAATTACCACCATTATTGCAACCAGTAACGTAAAATCAGTGTATTAGAAATCTGTGACAGTGTGGTAAAAATGTATGAAATTTCATTACCTACGGTAACGTAATGAAAATCCGCCCCCCCGACCGCCGGCGCAATAAGGTTGGTCATGGCGGTGTAATGGCGGTCATTCTAATTGTTTCAATGGATTTTGAATATGTTACATAAACTACTATTTATCTCTTTTTAGGGTTCCGTAGTCGACTATAGTTTCGCCATGTCCGTCCGTCTGTCCGCGGTCTAGCTCAGTTACCGTTCGCACCAGAAAGCTGAAATTTGGTGAGGCCTGTTAAGAACTTTCAATAAAAACTATATTGAATAAAATCGATTCAGCCGTTTTTGAATTATCAGTCAAAAACGCATAGTGAAAGGAAGTGCCGAACAGTAAAATGACGTAAGCGCCGCCAAATATCCATTAATAAACGACCTTTTGAACGGATGTTTTGTAACAGGGCGGCATCTACAAAACTACACTGAGCATCGCCCGACATGCTCTTGGCCGGTTTTTTTTGCATTGTTATCCCGGAAATAACCCCTTAAGGATTACTAATTCCAATTCAAGAAAATCCCCAGCCAGGTTATACGTAGCAAAAATTCCGTCTAAAAGGGGGGGGGGGCTAGCCACTGCACTCGATTGAGTTAAATTTGCATGGGTCATGGACTTTCCCCCCTCCCCTCCAAGTGCACCTCAAATAGAAAAAATCATTTCTGCATTTGTGACCCCCCCCCTTCCCCAATTTCAACCGCGCCTGTTCTTACCTTTCATGCTTAGACTGATTTGACGGGAGGATCGATTTGGATGATATTTGCCGTGGACATGAACGTATAAATACAAAAGTGTTCCTGTATCGTCCGATATACACCTACTACTCTATGTCGTTTAAGTCATGCCAAAAAAATTAATATGATAAAAAAAAGTATTAATTGTTGAGTGTAGTTTCATTTAGTGGTAATTGTAAAATATTTTATTAGGACTACTGTCCTCTAGCGTATCCATCTGTCAACTTTACTTCAAGTTCCGCCTCCAGGGTAGCGGGAGAGAAATTAGGGGTGAATTAGCCGCTTACTGACACAGACCGAATTCCACGCGGGCGGAGCCGCGGGCACAGCTAGTATAAGATAAGCTTACTACACAAGTCAATGTATAAGTGATCCAAATACGTGTATTTTGTTTTAGTGTGTGTACTTATCTTTAATTAATATATTTTCATTTTCATATTAATACTTAATAGACTAAAGTTTAGCCCCGAAAAATGTGACACAATAACGAGTAGAGAGAGCAACGTATACTTACAAACCTTAAAGCCCTGTTACACTTTACTTTTTTTAGTGTCCTAACTAGCATCCTAATTAGGATCCTAACTTTTTTCAATAGTAAATTTACTCGCTAAATGCGGTTACAATTGACTAAATTTAGAAACTAAATCATTTAGGAAGCTAACTAGGACAAGTGTAACAGGCCTTTTATTACTGGATCCTGGCATCTGTATTCTGAGGTATTCTGTGTTACTTTTGTCGGCACTAGATCTCCGTCTATAAGAGTCTATTTTCGAGATTATCCAAGGATTATCCCCCATTTATTCATTCGGATTGCCCGAATTAGGTTAAGTATAATTGTTACGTTTCGTTTCATAAAAACTAATAAATACGTGTATCTTGTTAGGATGGGGATATTCGTTCGACTACGCCAGAAATATTCCAGATGTGTTTTACATACACTTTGACGGCGAAAATTGCACCAACGTGGAATGTCCTAGGCTACAATTACCTTATAAATAGCAGGGATTTCCTGACGACCAATGGCATCCAAGAGGGTGTCAAATATCAAATTACATCTGACGGTAAGCAGCTTATTATTAAATAAATACTTATTAGATCTATGATCTTTGGTTTTTGTCCACGATAGCTATACAAAAATCAGAACTTGGCCAGTAGAGTCTGCGACGAGCATTCGGCGACGCGACCAGCGTGACGTCGAGCTTCCAAGGCCCATGGACCAAGGGATTGCCTGACGGTAACATGTGTTTTTCATGGACACGGCGTCGGACGCTCCGCTGGTCGCTGTCGCTCGAGCAGTACTTAATTTGTACCCTCAGTTAGGGTCATTTAGCGATAATCTGGACATTCAGGGCACATTTTTGTCACGCCTCTACAGTCTACACAGCATTTTCGCTACGCGGCGGGAAAGCTACGCTATATATCTGCTACGAGGTATAGTGCTAAGGCAAGTATAGCAGATATGCGAAAAAGTTACAGTGCGCAAGATGCTATTGTCGCTTTTTTAGCCTTGGGTGAACTACAAAATATTATGATTTCAGATTATCACACCGATCTGGCATTGAAGCCTGTTAACATAAATATAATCAAAGGTACTGAAGATATTACCCCGGGCGAATATGTAAGGGTTTTACCAAGGTAAGATCACTCTCATCAAAAAGTTTAAAAGATTCATTCTGTAATCTGTACCTACATATTGAAAATCATTTAATCATTGTTTTGACTAGATATATTGTATTAAGTGACGATATTCTAGCGAATGCATTTTATTTTATGATGTCAAATACTGTGTCACTTTTTGAGAGAAATAAGTAGCTTTATCTATCCATACATTTTTAACGGTAACTGGTCTCTAACCTTTGCTTCTAGTTTAAATAAGGCTGTTGTAGAAGAATGTTGCAAGACCCTGCCCGAAGTGGGAAGTTTTAAGTCTTACAAAGATATACGACGCCACTGGAAAAATATTGTAAGTCTGTTTCATTATTCTGTAAAAATATTACTCTACCGCGCTTTTTATAAATAGGTATTTATTTACTCGTAGTCCTAATTTACGTTGTTTTCCTGCAGCATGGCTACCGGTTACCTGACGATGAGACTTCTTATTACATGATCAGGTTCTGGCGAGGAGAACCGCTGACGTACCCAGATATTTGCGTGACTAGGCATTTTCCCATTATCACGCCGATGCCTAGGCCCAAAGAGGCAAGTATAAAGTTGATATATATATGTGGGGCTACTCGATCCCATCAAAACCATTACATGTACAAAAATGCCAGTCTCGCAACGCAGTTTAACTACTGTAAAAAGTATTAAGATCTAATGTAAAGCCAAGCCAGTTTCCATACAAGGATGATTAAGACATGGATTGACAATGCCTATACAAAATCGCGTTCCTCGAACCTTCAGGCTATACGTCTGTTTTCGGTACTAAGTGCCACAGCGCTATCTGTTGAGTCTGGAGTCGAGTTATTCTGTCAGCGTTAATCGCCGAACAAAATATTAGAAACTAGAATTTATTTATTTAATCTTAATTGCACAAAATAAGATGGTACAAATGGCGGCCTTAATGCCATAAGGCATTCTCTACCAGTCAACCAATGGGCTTAACAGAAAGGTTAAGTAGGAATTTAGTATTTGTGGTGACCGATAAATGACGCTAGTGCTTTAGCCTGAAATAAGGGAACGGGATTTTGTAGGTATAGGCATTGTCAATCCATGTCTTAATCAACCTTGTTTCCATTGAACTCAATCGCCACTGGAGTTTACTAACAATATGTCATTGTAATCCTTTGAATATTAGAAGTCTATTTTTATAATAAATAGCTTACCAACTTAATTAATGCTTACCAAGTATTACCCGTTTTAACCGCTATACGAATCGTAGATCGTAGGGACTACCTACATTTTACTTAGTGACAATTAGGTAATCTAATGACAGTTAATTTTGTTAGCGTTATATAGTTAAATGCATTAGTACCGTCATGATTCACAGGATGCAGTGCTGTCAATATTCGTGATCTGCCTGAAAAGTAAAATACCAAGCTTTCTCGGTATCCCGTTAACAATGAATATTAAGGAAACCATGGAAGTGGTAAAGGTACGGCGTATACTAGCTATATATAGACGGAGAGCTGGCCACGTCAAATATGACACAATAATGAGAGCAACAAAACCCTGCTCTCATCACTAGTTAGTTTGCTATACTATGCTTATTTCTAAATCTGGACATCTGGCAGCTGTAAAGTGGTGGAGGCCAAAGAATGCAAATAACTTAAATAAAACAAGCACTAGAGTTCTGGGTTTGATCCAATATTATGGGAAATTGTGCAATTAAGTATATTATATCATAGACAGAAGTTTCTGTTCGGGGACAGTAGTGCAAAATGATGTATAATGCAATTTTTAGTTAGTCGCCTACTGTTTTTGTTTCCGCAATAATAGACAATGGGTTTTGTTCTAGTGTTAAAATACACGCCTGGTCTTCTATAAATGACACAACTTTGGCAGTTTTTACCTATTTTAGTATTACATTTTTTCAACTTAAAAACTGTATTGGTCTGTCACTCTGACCTCCAAAAGCTGCCAGATGCCCGGATCTAGCAATAAAACGGCTATTAGACATGGCAATTTGTAGGGCCAAACCTGTTGTGTTGGGAGGTGTAATAGGAGGTTAGGGCCGTAGGGAGCTGAAGGAGGGTTAGGAAGAGGCAGACAGGTTGGGCCCTACAAATTGCCATGTCTAATAGCTGTTTAAGAATGCATGGTAAAGCAATTTAACTAGACAGGTTTCATTGCTCTCATTATTGTGTCATATCTAACGTGGCCAGCTCTTAGTCCAATATAACTTCGATAACAATACCCATCGAACCGTCAGATGATAGTAGGTAACGATAGAAACTGAATATGATGATTGAAACCCCCGTAAAAGAGCAATTCAAGTTTGGACTCCTCAATATTGCCTCGACTAGGTAGTGCAGTAAAACACTGCGTAATTTGCATTAACACGTTTAATTTTGCAGATTAAGTAGATTATTCTGTATATAATCCTTCTAATTTAATAATATATTTTTAATTAATTATGTAGTACATAACCAACTGCATGAACTAGTATTAAACTTTAGTTAAGACTAAGATAAATTTTGTATGCCAATAGGCAAAACACAGAGCTCTTTTGTAAATTAAGACCCTATTTGTACCACCTGTGTTATACAAATAAACATTTCATTTCATTAAAATTAGCAATTTGGTCCTTCGAGCCGGATAGAATGTAAAGAACAATAATCAGATTATTTAAAATTAGCACTTTACATAAAAATGACGATAACGATATCGATATAAAGATATTTAACATTCAATAATTTCCTTAGTATCGTAGACCCGGATAGAATGTAACTAAGAATAATAATCAGATTATTTAAAATTAGCACTTCACATAAAAATGACGATAATGATATACATATAAAGATATTTAACATTCAATAATTACCTTAGTATGGTAGACGTCTACTTTCCGCACGAAAGGAAAATAAAACGAGGGAGTACTAGCAAAACTAGTAAGTACAAATACCTGGCTACTAATACTCGGCCGGGTAATACTCGGCTGGTAATTTGGCTGCGGGGAAAGTAATGAATTAATGAGGCGAGTGATATGGATGGTGACAGATGATTCGCTGGATGAGAGTAGCCTAAATTCAAGAGCCAGGTCTTTGTACGCCCGTCAAATGAGGCAATTAGAATTTTGGGGATTTAGGGTTAATATAAAAATGCGGATCGCAGATATTTTTAAAAAGAGAGGTATGGGCACTGCGAATGGCATCTCGCTAAGTGTGGTAGGGCACGTTCAGCGAATGTCATCGCTCAAATCTGGAGCAGAGCCCGACTGGGGAAGTACCTCCACCTTACAGAAAACCACAGCCAAATAGCACTAGACCCTACTCATAGTGTTGTGTTCCTGCTGGTGAGTAAGGTTGCCAAAGAGCTCAAAGAGGACCCAGTGTGTTGACGATGAGGGACATTCTTGTTCCTTTAGTCGTCAACACAGTGAATCCTCCTTTTTGTAAAGGGTCGGCAACGCGCATGTGACTCCTTTGGAGTTGCAGGCGTCCATAGGTTACGGTAGCTGCTTACCATCAGGCGGGCCGTATGCTTGTTTGCCACCGTCGTGGTATAAAAAAAAAATAAAAAAAAATTTAAGAATGGTAACAACAATATAGAACTAAAGCACGGCAAATAAAATGCGAAGTCCCCAATTAAACTCTAGAACACTTCACGGAGCGACACGCCGCTTTCACCTGGTGAACCATGCGTAATGCAGGCTCAAGTCCTTCGGAGGCGACTGGCGGCCGTATCCTAGAGCGACACTCCGGTTTCACCTGGTGAGCCATGCGCACTGCGGGCTTGAGTCCTTTGGCGGCCGTATTCCAGGGCGATACGCCGGTTTCACTTGGTGAGCTACTTGAAATGCGGGCTCAAGTCCTTTGGAAGCGGCTGGCGACTGTATCCCAACCGCGAGAGGCGATATCCAATGTCTGCGTTGGACAGTATCGCGGGTCCGGCTGCAAACGCTTGACGCCCCTCCGACGCGGTACACGCACGCACTTGGCGTTGGATATCACAAAATACTAATTCCAATCACGCCCAAAAAAAATATCAAACTCAGATTAAAATAGGAAAAATGGGATGTCGAAAATGGATTATGACAACTGCACAGCTCGAGGTTTACAATCTATCTGTCTACTCGACTGAAACAAAAACTATTCCAAACTCCTACAAAATTTGAATTTAAAATTGATGCGAATATCCTCTTTTCTTAGTCGTCAGCTTCTTTCAAAATAAAAAAGGACACATGATATGGTGATCATATTTTGATATCGGCGCCACCTAGACTAGTAGACGAACCACGATCTAATCTACCCTGACTCGCGCAACTTGGCCGGTAAACAAACTAAACGCGCGGATAGTCCCAAGGGACGCCGCGAGATGTAGCTGGCGTTCTTTCGGCATGCTACAGTAGATAATGTGCCTACATCTACATATGACATACAATACAAACGGTATTATACTTTGCAATTTCTCGGGGCCGATCTGTCGGATGCTATGTGATAAAATTATGTGCACATGTGCATGCAGTCGAGTGAGGGGTACGGAGAGGCAGGAGACACAACAGATCGGGCCCCAAAAATTGCAAAGTATAATAGGTATGTACTTGTTTTAATTCAAATTTTACCATGTTCCTTAGAGGCAAACCGCTGTTTTGTAATTGTAATTACTTATTATATTTCCTAGTCTCCTGTTTATTTATATAAACGTTTTGCACTTGTAGGTGACAGAAGGAAGAACCCCGGTACCACAAACTCAGGACCACCCTATAAGTTTGTGCACTCCGACTCAAAATCTTCGGTCGTTTAAATATTAACCGCTTTATGAAATTGCTTGCTGTTAGGCAAAATAACTGATTAATTTAAGTAAAAATGCTTTGTATTGTCTTTTAATTGTTTATTAAAATTTATGATTTTATCTCGTTTCTTTTATGGTCAAAATTTCATTTAATTGATTTACAAAAGTATTAAAATAAGAGTCAATTCTCAAGCCTCATGTCATTAAAAATATCAGATAAAATGAATACCTGACTAAAACAAATTAAAATTCTAGAATGATTAAATAAGTATTAGCATTATGTCGATAAGTAGGTAGTCAAAATGAAATCCTCTAGCCTAAACATAGTTAATTTTCTTCATCTTACTTACTAACTTTATTGCTCATGTATCATTAGACCGGTACGCATACCTGCTTACGGTTTCTTCATGTTAACATAATAATAATAACTAGATTAAATTATGAGTAGAGAAAGAGTAATCTATCAGTCAATAATTAAAAGTCTATGCCCGTCCATTATTTGGCGACGAGAGCTGTAGAGGGCTTCGTTGCGTTGTGAGGGAGGCCTGGCCGGCGGTTTGGTCGAAGAATCTGGCTACGGATGGCGATAAGTTTCGGTTATGTGGCGGAGTCGCGGAGCTTCGAACGTGCTGTTACAGAAATATGAGTAGGTAAGCAAAATAATGGCAAGAATACGTAAGTACATGATTTACCTATACAATCTTAATTAGAGGTATATATATATATCTAAATATATAAAAGAAAGTGGTGTTAGTAAGACCGTTTATAACTCGACAACGGCTAAACCGATTTAGATGATTTCGGATTAGTTTGAATGGTCACAGCCCTGGTTAACAGAATAAGTATTAAAAAGTCACAAAACCCTTGATTTCAAAGAACAAAATATGACCTTAATTAAAAGCCGGCCATGTCGGCCATTTTGTTTATTGACATTGATATGACAAGCCTGTTCGAGCTCAATATTTAAAAGTGGGTAGCAGCTCAATATTTAAATGAGGGTAGTTATAAAATTGAATTGAAGCATTCGTAACATTGGCACGACGAGTCTGTTCAAGATCAATACATAAACGCCGGTAGCCGAGTTTGTATTACCATTTTCAAATAAACTTTTATTTTATTTTTGTGTTTGACTGTTTGTTGTCATTGTCTGTCATAATTTAATGGTGAATTGTAATAATGTTTACAAGTCGTCATCTTTGTGTTGTGCCTTCGCAATCAAAGAAAAGTCTATTGCAATATTTTGAAAATCGACTATCTCAACTCTAGATAAAGCGTCAGCAACGACGTTGTCCTTTCGCTGTATACAGCCTTGGCCAGAAGTATTGAGCATAGCAGTTTTTTGTTTACAGTTTTGATGTTAAGTATTATTTCCCAATAATAACAATGTACGGTGACGTAAAATGTTATATTTCATTTATATTTCTAGAAAACTTCACTTAATAACAATTTCAAGGTAAATATAAAACATGAAAACTTAAGGTCACAAAAATGCGACTTTAGGTCGGTGGGATAAATTGCAAATATTATATGCAGTTACTAATAACTTCAACAAAACATGCCTGTTCAGTTTGAATTAAAAATATAGAAACGCTGGACTAAAGCTTCGAGTTTTGTATGAAAATCGCAAGGGTGCTCAACACTTCTGGCCAAGGCTGTATGTCTTATGTCCGTAGACAATCTTTTATATTATATATATAAAAGAAAGTCGTGTTAGTTACACTATTTATAACACAAGAACGGCTGAACCAATTTGGCTGAAAATTGGTGGGGCGGTAGCTTAGAACAAGAAGACGGACATAGGATACTTTTTATCCCATTCCCGCGGAACGTGACATAAAACGTGGTATAACAAAACGCTATATACCATTTATAACTCAAGAACGGCTGAACCGATTTTCATGATCTTTGATTTTTAACCGACATCAAGATTTCAAAACAGGATGTTCTCAATTCGGCGTGTATGTTTTTTTTTAGTTTATATATATTACAGATTGGTCCCGTTTTTGTCAATACGCAGTTCAGATGATGGGATCCATGAGGAATCGAGGGAACTCCTCAAACTTTAAAGGCATACATATACATATTTTTATCAAGAAATCCATCATTTTCATTCAAAACGGTGAATCATTTCAAGAATTATTTATTTATTTTCTAAAGCTGTTTTATTATTAATTGTACCATCTTTTATAATTTCATATTTGTGTATTAAAATATAATAGGGTAGAAACTAGAAGCCGATAAAATTTTTTTACCCCTACTTCATGTGAACCTTACCCAAAAAAAATGTTAACTTCAGTTTTTATTTCAAAATTTTTTCAAGAAGATCATTTGAAGAAGTAGATCTGCTGATGATGATCAGAATGGAACTCTTCAACGATGCATAGTTCACGTTTGGCGATTTGTCCTCTTCGCTGTGTTTGTTAAGCAAGTTTGATTGTCACGACAAATTTTCGTCAACCTCAAGTTCTGATGATGGGATCCATGAGGAATCGAGGGAACTCCTCAAATCTTAAGGGCATACACATAGTGATTTTTGTATTTTTTTCAACAAATCAAGATTTTCATTCAAAACAGTGACATTTGATAAATTGGAACTGCTGATGATGATCAGAACGGAACTCTTCAACGACGCATAGTTCACGTTTGGCGATTTGTCCTCTTCGCTGTGTTTGTTAAGCAAGTTATTTCATTGTATGGAGTCTAAGAGTACACCATTTACATAATAATCTTTCACCAGCTTTCCCCATTGAAGTCGAGTTTTTTTTTCTTAAAAAATATTTGGATGTACATATCTCCACCCCGAATAACAGAATAAATATTAAAATATTGGAGAAACTAAAAAGAAAATGGAACATAATCTATGGAAGTAGGGTTACCAGGCCCAAAAATGAAAAAGCCGCTTAATTTAGCCGGACATTTGATCCCAAAAGCCGGACATGCCTTTTTTGCATACGCTACGCTGGTCTTTCGAATCGTGCCACTGGCGTGACTGGCGCGTAGCGTAAGTCAGACAGAAGCCTAACAAAAGCCGGACAGGCCGGACGAGGAATTATTTTGCCGGACACACTGGTAAAAAGCCAAACATGTCCGGCTAACACCTGGCAACCCTATATGGAAGTTAAGAAAGTGTAAGTCCGTTAATAGGAGTGGATGAAGACAATGGGAGGAGGTGGAGACGATGAGACTGACGTAGTGTAAGAGTCAGTGGGAATGGAGTCGATGGGATGGGAGTGAAGTAGGAGTCGGTGGGAGAAGGGTGGTGGAAGAGAGTGAGAGAAGGGTGGACAAGAGTGGGAGATGGTTGGACGACAGTGGGAGAGTGGTGGGAGACGGTAGGACTGGCGTAGGAGTGAACTTGAGGTCGACGGGAGTCTGTGGAAGTTGGCAGTACGAAGTTCGCCGGGTCAGCTAGTATAGCTATATTTCTGATAAGAATTTAAGTAATGTTTTTTTTTTATTGAACATAACGTTATAAAAAAATGGTACAATCACAATCCTCCACAATTCGACCTAGTCCCACGGCACCTAAGCTCAAAAAGGCTCGTGTTGTGGGTACTAGAGACGACGATATTATATATTTACGCGTACGGTAAAACTCGCATTATGGCCAGACGTAAAATTGTGTAGGGTCAGGGAGGGAACAGTCGCTCGGTGGGAACAGTGACTCGAATGTGCTGTGCGAGAAACAGAAAGAGCTTTATGTCTGTCCTCTACATCAATCGGAACCGTTCCGTACCCGACCACGTACGAACTAGTTAGTGAGGCGCTCCGGCACCATGCGAATGTGTTATGGTGCGTTTTTGTGTTTAATGCTATCAAAATTACATTTCCAGATCAGTTTCACTCCTCTTTTTTCTTAACTCGTACGAGATTTTCAATTACTTATGTTATTATCGAAGAGTGTGTCTAATCTACTTAGTATTGGCTGATAATTCAAGGCCCTAGGTGTTTGTTTGTGTTTTTAATTTGAACTAAAATACAAATTGACGCCAAGGTCAACAGACGTTCGTTTTGGAAAAGTACACGGTGGCTCGCGAACCACTGTGCACCTTACAGAGTTGGACTAAAATTTACTTGAATATGAATAAGAATAAAAATTCTGTGATTATTAAAAGTAATTCATGCACTCTTTTTTTTAAATAAAATGAAAGTGAATAAATCATGCGACATTTAGGTAGGTACCTATTTTAAATCAAGAATGAAATCAGGAACGATTATTCCGGGGGTTGTGCTTACCTATTCTAATTACCGTTTTATTCAACAAAAATGTTATTTGTTATATAATTTAGGTTCGATTCCTACGTACCTAGCAATTGTGTACTGTTTACAGGGCGTAGTATACAGTGACTCGAGCCACTGTGTACTGTTAGAATCACTGTGTACTAGCGGGTCCTAGTCACTGTGTACAGCAACCGGTACACAGCGGCTCGATTCCCAATTTCTAAAAAAGAATGGATATATCTTTTTTGGTGAAAGTAACAGCAAATATATTTGCTACATATGAAAGTGTAATAATGCACGGTGCTCTGTGCTTGCAACAATTGGTTCAGGGATTTATATTTTTCATGCAACAGCCTGTTGAAAAAATCCTAGCGACTGTTCCCTCCCTGACCTCACCACGGGCAGTAAAAAAGAAAGCCCTCTATCGCATATTTACAACCCTCGCCTGCGGCTCTCGGGTCACAAATACCTGCGATTTCGGGCTTTCTTTCTTTTACAGTCCTTGGTAAGTAATGTACTATAATATATAGATATAGATAAATACTTAAATACATAGAAAATGAATGTTTTCGAGTTATGAATATAACTCGGAAACAAATATATGTAATAAATAGTATAAACACACAAAATAATGCCCTTACCAGGATTCGAACCCGGTACCTCCTGCTTCGTAGGCAGGGTCACTTAGTGTCACTACCGACAGGGTTGCGTATTCAACTGTATTCTTACCAGTCTGTTTTGTCTGGTAACTCTAGGCGATGACTGCGGTGTAGTATGCGTTGCTGTCAATAAACTGTCTAGTTTATATCCCTTTGCTAGCTGCTCGACAGTTTTTCCTGGAGTAATGTGATACAATTATACAGAGATAAGTTAATATGACCATCCACTGGCTATAGTGCGATAATTAAAATAAGGATTTTATATAATGACAATAATTCAGATATTAAGATTTCAAGCATTTGGATTTTGCAGATAACGAACTTCTGATTTTTGAAGTTCGCGGTTGTGTCTCTGCTTCATTCAACTCTAGTTTACGCAGTCATCAGGTCATCACACTGATGCGGTTAGGGAATAGGGACACTGCGGTGTGTAAGCGAAGGCAGCGTTATGCATATACAACGTGTTACTTGAGTCACTAAAAATCTCAGACACCCCAAACTATTTTTATCATTGCTAATTAATCTAGAGTATTTATTTTTCAATCAGTTATTATTTCGAAAGATATTCGTATGTTTAGTTTTCCTTGCAATTCTATTATTAAATTATTAACTCTACGCTCGTTGTTGTGACATCTCTACATGTGTCATGTCATGTCATGTCAACCTATCAACCTAATTTGCCAATTTGTATATCACGCATGACATAAGATGACAAACTTTGACAATGACAACCTACATGACACTATTTAAAGTGAAAAAAACTAATTTGTGAAAGCTGCCAGCCATTATTAAATATTCAACCTCTATCTCCCAACCTCTCGATAGAATAGTAAACTGCAGTATTCGAAACTTTTAGACTCGACACGTAAAAAATTGGAAATTTAAAGAAAAAGTATACCCATGTTAAGATATACTGCAATCGATTCCACTCTCGATTCTGAACAAACACTTTTCAGGTTTAGTCTTGGGTGTAACACGTTGTATAGAAAAAACTAATTACTAGGCGCTCGCGCACCAAAGTAGCGAGCGTATCAGCAGAGCCGGTGCATCCACAGAACTCTATTCCAACCGGCTTCTCTAATTTTTAGCTAATAGAATTATTTTTCCACTGCTTATGGAGAAAAGGAAAGCCAGGTCACATCTGGCCTCACTACGAATAGACGCGCTGCAACTGCTGCGTGTCCGCATCCAGTGTGACTGTTGAAAGACAGTGCCATGCCACTATTTACTGGCACTGTATGGCGTGTTTACGTACGTACTTACCTGTTAATGTTGTTGGTATGTTAGTATTGCAGCGTCCAGTTTGTAAGATTGTCTTGAGGGCAGCTATATTATGGAATACTATCGCGACTGCCGCACCGTCTGCCAACTGAGAAGAATCGCAACATGACAATAGAAATCCCCATTTGTCAGTATCCCAGTGCTTCTCCGAGAACACCGCTAGTTGCAATGTCGACGCTCCTGCAAAAAAGTAATGTAAAATGAGCTTTATTGCACCAAAAACGGCATAGATGTATTTACTAGAAATGCAAAGGTTAGTTGTTTGGCCGGATAACGGATAACCGGCGGACCCGTTGGCCGGATAGCCGGATATTAGACCAAAATTTTACTTAAGTAATAGTTAAGCTAATTCGAGTACCCGGGTGCCACTCCGTGCAGGTTGCAACTTTATTGAATGGAAGAATCACGTGATTAATACATTAATATTCATAATTGATAACTAAATCATTGGTTTAAATGTATTCATCCCGTTTTTAACTTAATTATGTCATTTTACTATCCGGTATCTGGCCGGATAATACGTAACGTAACTCGGCCGAATAGTAAAATTGTGGTTTGATATCAGTTGCATCTCTAGTATTTACTCTGAGCACATAGAAAGTAATATACCTGCATCTCCTAACAAATGAGGGTTGGCACGGTAATGTAGTAGCGTCTTCACTAGAGAGTACGATCCATGACGGGCTGCTAATCTGATTGGCCATCCACCTTCATAATTTGGGTCTAAACCTGTACTTAATAAATCACATAGTTTTCGTTCGTCGTTGTTACGAATACAGTTTTTAATTAAATCTGTCTTATTCTCCATTTTGGTACTACACCCAATATTTAAATAATCAATTTTTATTAAATCTACATTCAATCTACCCTCGGTTTTGATGGGTATTTTTCCCGCCGGCCCGCCCGTTGTATCAGTCGTTCCGTTTTACGTTCTGTAAATGTACATTAGTATTATGATCCTAGTGAGTATTATATTCTTTGCATAGGATGGTGTTGAAGAATACCTTTTATTATGGGCTTTATGTATTATTGTATAATTAGTTTACTTTAATTTAGTTTTATTGGATTGGGTTAACCCTTTTCAACCCAGCCGAGGTTGGGTTGGAAAGATTTATGATAAAACTAGCTTTTGCCCGCGGCTTCGCTCGCGTTAAATTCGGGGTAACAAACCATACAAACTTCCACCCCCCATTTGAGGGAAGTGGGGGGTTAGAAAGAGACAATAAGTAGCCTATGTCACTCTCCATCCCTTCAACTATCTCCACTTAAAAAATCACGTCAATTCGTCGCCCCGTTTTGCCGTGAAAGACGGACAAACAAACAAACACGCACACTTTCCCATTTATAATATTAGTATGGACTAGCTTTTGCCCGCGGCTTCGCTCGCGTTAAATTCGGGGTAACACGGTTCCCCTTTGCCCCCCGTAATGCTCCATACAAACTTCCACCCCCCATTTTAGGGAAGTGGGGGGTTAGAAAGAGACAAAAAGTAGCCTATGTCACTCTCCATCCCTTCAACTATCTCCACTTAAAAAACCACTTCAATTCGTCGCCCCGTTTTGCCGTGAAAGACGGACAAACAAAAAAACACACACACTTTCCCATTTATAATATTAGTATGGATATGGATAAAAGATTAAAAAAAATAGTACATTATTTATTGCAGAGGCCGTGAAGTAAGGGATTTAAGGACGAGATTGCGGTAAACGGCCGAGTCGTAGACGAGGCCGGATAAAGCGAGTCCTGCAATCCCTGTTCCGGCCAAGGATTGTATAGTGCTTTTCTCAAACAATGTAAGAAAATATTATAATTAAAATAACTACTAAGTAATAATAATAATAATAAGGTCGAGAAACCGAAGGTTTTGCCTGTGCAATTGCGGACGAAGTTATCATGACGAATAACTACCGGAAATATATCCTGAAGGACGGTACGGTCGACATTTGTCGGGCATGCCGCCGTCCCGGAGAGTCACTCAGGCATATCATCTCCGGTTGTTCTCATCTTGCTAACGGCGAGTACTTGCACAGACATAACCTCGTAGCCAGGATTATACACCAGCAGCTTGCTCTCCTATACGGTCTTGTGGACCACGAAGTGCCGTACTACAAGTACACACCTGCACCAGTTCTCGAAAATGGTCGTGCCACGCTCTATTGGGATCGATCTATTATCACGGACAGGACTATTGTAGCCAATAAGCCTGATATCGTGGTAATAGATCGACCGCAACGCCGGGCCATGCTCGTCGACATCACCGTCCCATGTGACGAGAACCTCGTGAAGGCCGAGAAGCACAAGTCCAGCAAGTACCTAGACTTGGCTCACGAGGTAACCGCCATGTGGGAGGTTGATTCGGCGATCATTGTGCCGATAGTTGTTTCTGCGAACGGTCTCATAGCGAAGAATCTCGACCAACACCTAGAGAGACTTTCGCTACGGGGTTGTGGTTGGATCAAGGGTCAGATCCAGAAGGCGGTTATCCTGGACACGGCGCGCATAGTCCGAAGGTTCTTGCTCCGTTGCCGGCGGCACCCTAGGATAGGTTTTTTATAATGTTTTTATTGTTTTTGTATGTTTTCGATGTATTTTTATATTTTACTTTTATATAAATATTGTAAAAAACCTAATCCTAAGAAGAAAAATGAATAAAGAGAATAATAATAATAATAATAAATACTCTTTATTGCACACCTCATACAGTTACAAGCACAAATTTTACAATTAGATAAATTTAGGTAGAGGTAACAACAGGCGGTCTTATCGCTAATGAGCGATTTCTTCCAGACAACCTTTGGGTAGTGGAGACTAGAGAAAAACAATAAGTATTCAAGTAAATACATTTAAATTGCCGCCTTTTTTTTAAAATGCTTGACATTTGAAAAAGCTATTCGAGCACCATGTTTAACCGCTTATAAATTTAGTAAGTACCATAGATTTTGTTTTTTCTTTTTTAATTTTAATGTCCCAAGGATACTTACATAGAGAGTGGTCGTTGGCTGTATGTAATATTTCCTTTGTCAGTCTAACCTTAGTGAGCAAATTTAAAAAGTTAGAGCAGCGGACAATAATGTACGTTTCATACTAACTCCATACATTACTGAGCCATAAATGAGCAACTTCATGTCTTCATTTCGAGACATTAACGCATACATTTCGGAGTATGTTTGAGAAAACATAATTACGTACGTATACATTATAGAAAAATATACTTCACGTCTGTCAATGTCACATGCCACCAGCATGTCAGTCAGTCAGACGTCAGACCAGACCTACAAAACTTTGTCGTTTCGATTTTGTGCGTGTTATGTTATGTGTTTTGATTTTAAAATTCATAATGGTCCATTAATCAAGGAGGACAATTTATTTCGTGGCTTAATTAAATAGTTACATACAGCTATCAATATTCATGGGTACTACTTAGGCTCAGGGAATTACCAGATGATTGTTTATTGCACAGTAATGGGGCGGTAAGGCTCTATTTTTATAAACCTTATAATATTACTGTAAGAACATTTATAAAGTAAATGATTTAATCATATTAACTTAATTACTTAGAGGTTCCTATTTCATGTACTTTGTATACTTGCAGCCACAAGGAATGGAGACGGATTGCAAAACGTGAAAGAAGAAGACTAGTCCGACGGAATAAAGCCAAGTTACGGGGTAAGTAATGAGCTTCATATCAGTTGCAATAAAGAGTTTTCCAACAGTCAAGTGGAAACCAAGTCGCTGCGCATGGACGAGTCATACACGCAACTGTACCTAAATGAACTTTTATTTAATTCTTTTACATTTTCAGATAACATACTGAGTCCATCACACAGTGGTTATCACATGTGGTTGAAAAAACAAGAAGAGTTAGAGCTGTTTGAAAGAGAGCAAATTGAAGCTGTAAATAAAGTTGAAAATGAGAAATGGATTAAGGCAGAAAATGTAGCCATAAAACATTGGGAAGAATTGCAACTTAGAAAGGAGAAATTAAACCAGATACGGCTTGAACAGGAGGCTAAGTTAAAAATGGTATGGAAATCCTGTTTTATTTCATTTAACTTTTAAGGTATGATTTCTGGTTACTGAGCCTTGTTGACAAGCGTAGATTTGTGATTTACCTTTAATATTGCCACATATAAATGGATATTTTTTAAACATTAAAATGCTAGGTTTTTTTTTGTTTTTAAAACCAAAAATCAACTGAACTAACGAAGATGAAATCAAATAAATTATTACCTAAGACTAGTTAAAAACTACCTACCAAATTAAACCTGATATTTTTTCTGTACTATACTAATGCTTTTTTTTTTTTTTTTTTATACCACGACGGTGGCAAACAAGCATACGTCCCGCCTGATGGTAAGCAGCTACCGTAACCTATGGACGCCTGCAACTCCAAAGGAGTCACATGCGCGTTGCCGACCCTTTACAAAAAGGAGGATTCACTGTGTTGACGACTAAAGAAACAAGAAGGTCCCTCATTGTCAACACACTGGGTCCTCTTTGAGCTCTTTGGCAACCTTACTCACCAGCAGGAACACAACACTATGAGTAGGGTCTAGTGCTATTTGGCTGTGGTTTTCTGTAAGGTGGAGGTACTTCCCCAGTCGGGCTCTGCTCCAGATTTGAGCGATGACATTCGCTGAACGTGCCCTACCACACTTAGCGAGATGCCATTCTCAGTGCCCATACCTCCCTTACATGCTATCAATTTGCAACATTTCAGGAAAGAGAACTGGAACAAAAACGAAAGAAAGAAGAAGAAAAGAGAATAAAGGAAATTGAAGAGGAAAATAAGCGAAAACAGCAGGCATTCATGGAAAAGCTAGAGCAATTTCTCACCGGAGACTCAGAAGAACCACCCGTGGAGCTGCTTGTGACCAGTGAAACTAAACCAAATCACGAGCCTTGTCCATTCTTTGTAAAAACTGGCTGCTGTAGGTTTGGTAATCAGTGCTCCAGAAATCACCAGTTTCCAGGCATAAGTAGAGTAAGGCTATTACCTTAGTCTAGGTAGGCAACGCGCATGTAAATCCTCTGGGGTTGCAGGCGTCCATAGGCTACGGTAACTGCTTACCACCAGGCGGGCCGTATGCTTGTTTGCCACCGTCGTGGTATAAAAAAAAAAAAAAAAAAAGTCTATAGATTAACATTTTTTTTTTAAATGTGTAATCTTTATCATTAAATCGTAACAAAACAAAAATCGACCTTGTTTTGTTACTATAAGGTTAGCAAGGTTCATTATGGTCATGAACTTGTGGTAGTAGTTAGCAAGATTTGGTCGTCACCCCAAGAAATGTTTGAAAATAACTCAATAAGGCATATGAAGAAAAAAAATGAATTAAAAATAAAAATCATTTATTTCAGACAAAATGTCCAGCTCCAGCAGTATGTCAGAGTTACATATGCAAACTAGGCTTAATAATAGTAGTTTATGTAACTGTTACGTTTTAAGGCCTAATTACGTACAGTTGCATACACTGCTTTATCTACACTCATATTATTTATTATAAATGCCGTATTCGGAAATCATAGAATGGCCGCCATTGCACCGCCGTGGCCATCTCGATTGTGTCGGCGCTCGCGCGGGACCAATCGAGTTGGCCATGGCCAGTTCCAAATTTGAAACTCATTGCTTAACAATATTTGACAATGCAAAGTTAAAATTACGTTACTGCCGCAGGTAAGAAACTTATCATAGTTAAATCGTTTGTTGTAATGCTTGTCATTGTCGACGGTTTTTGAACGCATTTTAGAGTACTTACAGTATGAGTGTAGATAAATATTATTAGTAAATTTAAAATAATCACTTTATAATAATTACACAAACTTAAAAGCTAAATAAATAAAATAAAACATTGAAGTAAAGTCTGAAGCAGATGTCTGATGTCTGGACACATTGGTCATGAATGTGAAGTGGGATGAAGTAATTAAATTAATTTGTGTTAAACATGTGAAAATAGAATGTAGCATGATTAGTAATATGTAGCATAAAATTTTCAAGTATAATTCGAACTTATATAGAATACTTTGGTAAGAATTGGCAAGATAGGCATTAAATTTATTCCTAAATGTATTTGTTACAGATAATCCTTGCTGCCAACTTTTTTACTCATATCGGCATTAACAATGCAATTGAGAATGAGTATGATGCAGATGACTTACTAGAACACGAGTACAGTGAAACTTATAAAGATTTCAAAGAGTTCTTCTATGATGTTTTACCTGAATTTGAGAAACATGGGCAAATATTACAGTTCAAAGTAAGTATCATTTGGGTGGCACAAGCAACGTGATGTATCCTTTATAAAGACAGTATTAATAATCAGGAGAAATTTTAGTTATGTAAGTCTATATTTATCCCTAATTGGGCACGCGGATTGAGCTATAATCCTCACAGGGGCCTAAAACAGTTATGGGACTCATAATTATTTTACATGTTTTTTTAAAGTGGGGCATTCCACTCATACAATAGTATGTTATTCAATCAAATACAAACACTGAAAACATTGAAAAAATAATCAACCCAGCAGGATTTGAACCTCGCATCGATACGCCTTACCGGGGCTCGATCGCTTTACCAATTAAGCTATGGGTTCAGTTACTGAGTTGACGAAATTCTCAATGCCTTCAATCATCTTTTTGCATTTATTTTTACATCGACTTTATAGCAGCCGTAAGCGACATCTAGGTGCTAACTACTAGAGTTAGATACCCTTCCCGCCGACCCTTTTACAAGTGTCACAACGGAAATAATAGATGGCGCTGCTATCAACTCATAATTATTTTACATGTTTTTTAAAGTGGGGCATTCCACTCATACAATAGTATGTTATTCAATCAAATACAAACACTGAAAACATTGAAAAAATATTCAACCCAGCAGGATTTGAACCTCGCATCGATACGCCTTACCGGGGCTCGATCGCTTTACCAATTAAGCTATGGGTTCAGTTACTGAGTTGACGAAATTCTCAATGCCTTCAATCATCTTTTTGCATTTATTTTTACATCGACTTTATAGCAGCCGTAAGCGACATCTAGGTGCTAACTACTAGAGTTAGATACCCTTCCCGCCGACCCTTTTACAAGTGTCACAACGGAAATAATAGATGGCGCTGCTATCAACTCATAATTATTTTACATGTTTTTTTAAAGTGGGGCATTCCACTCATACAATAGTATGTTATTCAATCAAATACAAACACTGAAAACATTGAAAAAATAATCAACCCAGCAGGATTTGAACCTCGCATCGATACGCCTTACCGGGGCTCGATCGCTTTACCAATTAAGCTATGGGTTCAGTTACTGAGTTGACGAAATTCTCAATGCCTTCAATCATCTTTTTGCATTTATTTTTACATCGACTTTATAGCAGCCGTAAGCGACATCTAGGTGCTAACTACTAGAGTTAGATACCCTTCCCGCCGACCCTTTTACAAGTGTCACAACGGAAATAATAGATGGCGCTGCTATCAACTCATAATTATTTTACATGTTTTTTTAAAGTGGGGCATTCCACTCATACAATAGTATGTTATTCAATCAAATACAAACACTGAAAACATTGAAAAAATATTCAACCCAGCAGGATTTGAACCTCGCATCGATACGCCTTACCGGGGCTCGATCGCTTTACCAATTAAGCTATGGGTTCAGTTACTGAGTTGACGAAATTCTCAATGCCTTCAATCATCTTTTTGCATTTATTTTTACATCGACTTTATAGCAGCCGTAAGCGACATCTAGGTGCTAACTACTAGAGTTAGATACCCTTCCCGCCGACCCTTTTACAAGTGTCACAACGGAAATAATAGATGGCGCTGCTATCAACTCATAATTATTTTACATGTTTTTTTAAAGTGGGGCATTCCACTCATACAATAGTATGTTATTCAATCAAATACAAACACTGAAAACATTGAAAAAATAATCAACCCAGCAGGATTTGAACCTCGCATCGATACGCCTTACCGGGGCTCGATCGCTTTACCAATTAAGCTATGGGTTCAGTTACTGAGTTGACGAAATTCTCAATGCCTTCAATCATCTTTTTGCATTTATTTTTACATCGACTTTATAGCAGCCGTAAGCGACATCTAGGTGCTAACTACTAGAGTTAGATACCCTTCCCGCCGACCCTTTTACAAGTGTCACAACGGAAATAATAGATGGCGCTGCTATCAACTCATAATTATTTTACATGTTTTTTTAAAGTGGGGCATTCCACTCATACAATAGTATGTTATTCAATCAAATACAAACACTGAAAACATTGAAAAAATAATCAACCCAGCAGGATTTGAACCTCGCATCGATACGCCTTACCGGGGCTCGATCGCTTTACCAATTAAGCTATGGGTTCAGTTACTGAGTTGACGAAATTCTCAATGCCTTCAATCATCTTTTTGCATTTATTTTTACATCGACTTTATAGCAGCCGTAAGCGACATCTAGGTGCTAACTACTAGAGTTAGATACCCTTCCCGCCGACCCTTTTACAAGTGTCACAACGGAAATAATAGATGGCGCTGCTATCAACTCATAATTATTTTACATGTTTTTTTAAAGTGGGGCATTCCACTCATACAATAGTATGTTATTAAATCAAATACAAACACTGAAAACATTGAAAAAATAATAACCCAGCAGGATTTGAACCTCGCATCGATACGCCTTACCGGGGCTCGATCGCTTTACCAATTAAGCTATGGGTTCAGTTACTGAGTTGACGAAATTCTCAATGCCTTCAATCATCTTTTTGCATTTATTTTTACATCGACTTTATAGCAGCCGTAAGCGACATCTAGGTGCTAACTACTAGAGTTAGATACCCTTCCCGCCGACCCTTTTACAAGTGTCACAACGGAAATAATAGATGGCGCTACTATCAACTCATAATTATTTTACATGTTTTTTTAAAGTGGGGCATTCCACTCATACAATAGTATGTTATTCAATCAAATACAAACACTGAAAACATTGAAAAAATAATCAACCCAGCAGGATTTGAACCTCGCATCGATACGCCTTACCGGGGCTCGATCGCTTTACCAATTAAGCTATGGGTTCAGTTACTGAGTTGACGAAATTCTCAATGCCTTCAATCATCTTTTTGCATTTATTTTTACATCGACTTTATAGCAGCCGTAAGCGACATCTAGGTGCTAACTACTAGAGTTAGATACCCTTCCCGCCGACCCTTTTACAAGTGTCACAACGGAAATAATAGATGGCGCTGCTATCAACTCATAATTATTTTACATGTTTTTTTAAAGTGGGGCATTCCACTCATACAATAGTATGTTATTCAATCAAATACAAACACTGAAAACATTGAAAAAATATTCAACCCAGCAGGATTTGAACCTCGCATCGATACGCCTTACCGGGGCTCGATCGCTTTACCAATTAAGCTATGGGTTCAGTTACTGAGTTGACGAAATTCTCAATGCCTTCAATCATCTTTTTGCATTTATTTTTACATCGACTTTATAGCAGCCGTAAGCGACATCTAGGTGCTAACTACTAGAGTTAGATACCCTTCCCGCCGACCCTTTTACAAGTGTCACAACGGAAATAATAGATGGCGCTGCTATCAACTCATAATTATTTTACATGTTTTTTTAAAGTGGGGCATTCCACTCATACAATAGTATGTTATTCAATCAAATACAAACACTGAAAACATTGAAAAAATAATAACCCAGCAGGATTTGAACCTCGCATCGATACGCCTTACCGGGGCTCGATCGCTTTACCAATTAAGCTATGGGTTCAGTTACTGAGTTGACGAAATTCTCAATGCCTTCAATCATCTTTTTGCATTTATTTTTACATCGACTTTATAGCAGCCGTAAGCGACATCTAGGTGCTAACTACTAGAGTTAGATACCCTTCCCGCCGACCCTTTTACAAGTGTCACAACGGAAATAATAGATGGCGCTGCTATCAACTCATAATTATTTTACATGTTTTTTTAAAGTGGGGCATTCCACTCATACAATAGTATGTTATTCAATCAAATACAAACACTGAAAACATTGAAAAAATAATCAACCCAGCAGGATTTGAACCTCGCATCGATACGCCTTACCGGGGCTCGATCGCTTTACCAATTAAGCTATGGGTTCAGTTACTGAGTTGACGAAATTCTCAATGCCTTCAATCATCTTTTTGCATTTATTTTTACATCGACTTTATAGCAGCCGTAAGCGACATCTAGGTGCTAACTACTAGAGTTAGATACCCTTCCCGCCGACCCTTTTACAAGTGTCACAACGGAAATAATAGATGGCGCTGCTATCAACTCATAATTATTTTACATGTTTTTTTAAAGTGGGGCATTCCACTCATACAATAGTATGTTATTCAATCAAATACAAACACTGAAAACATTGAAAAAATAATCAACCCAGCAGGATTTGAACCTCGCATCGATACGCCTTACCGGGGCTCGATCGCTTTACCAATTAAGCTATGGGTTCAGTTACTGAGTTGACGAAATTCTCAATGCCTTCAATCATCTTTTTGCATTTATTTTTACATCGACTTTATAGCAGCCGTAAGCGACATCTAGGTGCTAACTACTAGAGTTAGATACCCTTCCCGCCGACCCTTTTACAAGTGTCACAACGGAAATAATAGATGGCGCTGCTATCAACTCATAATTATTTTACATGTTTTTTTAAAGTGGGGCATTCCACTCATACAATAGTATGTTATTCAATCAAATACAAACACTGAAAACATTGAAAAAATAATCAACCCAGCAGGATTTGAACCTCGCATCGATACGCCTTACCGGGGCTCGATCGCTTTACCAATTAAGCTATGGGTTCAGTTACTGAGTTGACGAAATTCTCAATGCCTTCAATCATCTTTTTGCATTTATTTTTACATCGACTTTATAGCAGCCGTAAGCGACATCTAGGTGCTAACTACTAGAGTTAGATACCCTTCCCGCCGACCCTTTTACAAGTGTCACAACGGAAATAATAGATGGCGCTGCTATCAACTCATAATTATTTTACATGTTTTTTTAAAGTGGGGCATTCCACTCATACAATAGTATGTTATTCAATCAAATACAAACACTGAAAACATTGAAAAAATAATCAACCCAGCAGGATTTGAACCTCGCATCGATACGCCTTACCAGGGCTCGATCGCTTTACCAATTAAGCTATGGGTTCAGTTACTGAGTTGACGAAATTCTCAATGCCTTCAATCATCTTTTTGCATTTATTTTTACATCGACTTTATAGCATCTAACTCTAGTAGTTAGCACCTAGATGTCGCTTACGGCTGCTATAAAATACTGGGTAAAATACTCTTGCTTAAAAAATATGTATGAAAATGGTAAAATCTGTTCCACTTATTCCTTCAACGATTCGTTTTCCAACGTAATTATATATCAATAAATATCTTACTCTTTCACCTCTCCAAGCAAAAATCGCGAAACAGCCGTTAGATTCATCATCATCATCATATCAGCCGAAAGAAGTCCACTGCTGGACATAGGCCTCCCCCAAAGGCCGTTAGATTAAGGTGAATTATTTATAATTGAAACATAAAATAAAAAGTGTTCCACTTATGCAGTTTAAAAAGAAACTATATTTCAATATATGTATACAAACTAATAGTAGTCTTATTAGTTACTGAAAAATAGTATCGAATTTTGAGCGAAATCGCAAAAAAACTTTACCGGACTCTTAATTAAACATTAAGAGTCCGGTAAAGTTTTTTTGATCATTCGACTCTGACCTCTGTGTACATATAAAAATAGGCCAGTGGTCTGGAATTGTAGCTAAATAATGCAATTATTATGTTAAAATTACTCATGAAATAACTTCAGAGGGGCTAAATTCCGTTTCAACCATACTTTGAACTCAGCTTTGCTGTAAGCAACAAAGGTTTGTAAATGTACAGTAATAATAAATCAAGTCAAAAAGGAAAACAAAAAATCAAAATTTAAAAACTTTTTACAGGTTTGCAACAACTATGAAAAGCATCTTCGTGGTAATACCTACATAGAGTTCGCGAAGTTGCGATGCGCTGTGTCGGCGTACCGCGCGCTGCACACGCGGTGGTTTGCCGGGAAACAACTGTCCCTACAGTTTTGTCGCATAAACTCATGGAAAACTGCTATTTGTGGTAAGAAATAAACCATTTGTAAGTGAAATAATAGCTATATCTAGCTAGCTAAAGCAAAAACTTTTTTTTAACCTATTGACCGCCACAGTCGGCTGTGGCCGACATCAAAAAGTTGTGCCATGGACGCCAACGACGGCTACAGCCGACAGGCTTTGTAATGCAATAGGGACCTACGCGGGCTTCCGCAAAGTTCAATTTCGCTTGACAAAACGCGATTACGTGGCGTCGGTGGCGCGTCATTTTTGTTCAATGCTTGGCGGTCAAAAGGTTAACTAGTTTTTTAGCCGGGATTACCCATTAGGCGGGGTCACACCTGACGCACCGCATCGCGAGGAAATTGCCGCGCGAGGCAGCTCGGCTAGTGTGGACCTGCCTCGGGCGAGGCACCCCACACTAGCGGAGCTACCATGCGCGGCAATTTTCTCGCGAGGAGGTGCGTCAGGTGTGGACACGCCTATTAATCAACTAAAAAATTTGCAACATATAGTGTACATAATTTATATCTGGGTAACCGTTTATTTTACCAAACTATTTATGGTTTTTCAGGTCTCCAATCAACAAGGCGATGTCCTAAGGGTCGTTCTTGTAATTTTCTCCACGTATTCAGGAATCCTAATAATTTATTCCCACTTAACATGAGTCAAAATCAAGAATCTGAAAGGTACCTAATCCTCATTTTTATCTGCTTTCTTTAAAGAAAAGTTAACTTCGTATGAAAAATTATTTACAAAAAATAAATATTGTTTAAAGGCGTTACTCATTAAACGGCTGTCTAATATAATACTTATGCTGTTAATAATCGTTTGTCGTTTTCTTTCATAACGATTATCAACGACATGCGACACTGTAATATTTGCCAGACCTTTATGAATTGGCGATTAAGCTTGATTGTGGAATTGTAAGTGTTGTCGCGTCCAGCGCTCGTTGGTAGTGAAAGGGTTAAATACTGTTTCCGGCTTACTATGCATGCACTACCTACTACTTTTATGAATATTTTTATAGAAAACAACGAACAACTCCAAGATCCTGGCGTTGGTCTGAATCGCCAGAAGTCGAAATACCAAGGAGGCGACGTTCTCGTTCCCGCTCTCGGTCTCGGTCCCGAGAAAGACGCCATCGAGAATCAAGGCGGCGAGACGAGCGGAGTAGACGCGAACGACGTAGACGCAGGTCGCGTTCACGGCGACGGAGCCCAGAAGATGCAAGAAAAAAATAAATTGTATATTTTATTTTATATGTATTTTTTTAAATATTCATTGAAATTGTTACCTTATCAAAATTATTTTGGGCTATTATTATTACTACTTATTAAGTAGGTGTAGGTTATATAGTCTGGCAAACCATTTCTGTCAGTAGAAAAGCGCAGTCATGGATTTATATGAAGTAGATGTAATTCTTACACTTTTTTCCTAACCACAGTTGAATCTTATTACCGAGTAAAACAGTCGTTCATATATGAGAAGTAAAAACGTTCCGATAGAGAGCATAATAGTAGGGGGCGGTGTCTCACTCGCACTCGTTACAAAATTGTCACATTTGACATTTTCATAGGCCTGATGACACATGTTGAATTATGCAATAAAATTTAGTTGATAGGATGCAAAATGATCAATATATCCAACTAAAGTGAAAATTTATAAATTCTATTGAAATGGCTCAAAGATATCAAGCTGCAAAATTTCTAAATTTTACGATTTTTTAAAGTGCGAAATTAAAAAAAAACAATGATACCATTCGATTGTTAACGTTTTACTGTAAAATAAATTGTATAGCAACCATATACATAAACGCAACCTTTCACTGTAAAAACAGCAATTTCATATTTTTTCCATACTTTAAACAGGGCGAATATGTGATTGTGACGTCACTTTAGCACGTCATTTTGTTAGGAGTGTTTTGAGAAACAAACAGGGTTGCCAACCCTAGAACTTTTTTTCTCGTACATGCTCGACTAAAAATCTCGTATTTTGGCATTCAAACCTCGTACATTAGAAAACTAAAAAAAAACGGCCAAGAGTCGGAGTCGCGCCCTGAGGCTTTCGTACATCACACAATTTTAACAGTCACGGAAAATTACTGTAACGAAAAGAAAAAAAAATAGTTTGTAATCGCATTTTTTTCTTGTGATAGAATAGAACAAAAAATTTACTATATTTTCGGTCTTTTTCCTTAACTTATGCTGTAAGACCTTGACTTTGAAAATTAAGGTGCAACACACACTTACTTAATGGAATTCAGCTGTCATAGAAAAAAAAACACCTGTTTTTGTCTATGGGCTCCATATAAAAATTCAGTCACCATAGACAAATTTTTCGCCTTCTGGCTGATTTTTGTCTATGATAGGTGAATTCCGCTTGGCAAGTGTTGCGCCTAAAGGTGAATGCTACGCACTCGATAATGAGGACAAACGCGCAAAGCTCTACGCAGATGGCACCGTAATCGCACAAAAAACATCTTGTTAGTTATGGTTTGTATATTTCAAATGAGTATTATATTCTTTGGTACAGAGTTTCTAAGTCTTCAAGTTAATCATTTATAATCTGTGGGTTTTAAATTCATCATCGTTGATTCCAGTACCGACCATATTTGTTAATTATTATTATTTATTATAAACTTTTTTGCACAAAAATAAAAAGTACAAGAGGCGGACTAAAGGCTTAGTCCCACAAAAAAATGCCCTGATCGGGATTTGAACTGAGGACCTCCAATTTAATAAGCAGTGGTGGTACTAACGACTAAATTAGAAGACTATTAGTCGTGCATTATTTATTTATTTAAACCTTTGGGAAACAAACGGGCAAATGCAATACAAATAGTCAATCAGATGATACATTCACAAGCCAAACAGTTTCCACAAATAAATTTTAACATTTCTGATGCTCAGTTGGAAATACGATTGAGTTAATATTAAAAGCTAATAAACATTATTTCTAAAATTACAAGTACAATAACAAAATTACAAACATGCGGATATCAAAATAGAGGCAAAACAATTTTGAAAAGATACAGAGTATGTTATAGAGCACAGAGTTGAATAATTATATCACTATTGCTAGTTTGCTAGTCTTACTTTTTAATGCAGACACATATTGTTGTAAAGACAGATGAAAGCGATATGCCTGCGAATCAGAAGCGATATGCCTCTTTGTCCAACATAATCATACCCAATGTCTACTTTTCATGTAACACATCAGGCCAGTGTGTAGTTGTGGATAAATTTTAAGTCCACAGTAAAAAAAATCTGCTTATAAAATTTCATGAGTCAAAATCTCGTACATAAGTGTACGAGATCGATAGTGTCCTCGTACCTCGTACAGAAGACCACAAATCTCGTATTTGTACGAGAATTCTCGTACGGTTGGCAACCCTGGAAACAAATGCAAATCTCGGACTTTAAGTCTCATTTCTGACTTTTGTGTTGCTTTAACCTTTTGAACGCCACGCATCGGTCAGAAAAATCGTGCCACCAGCGCCAGAGCGAAATTTGCACGAGCGCACTCAGATACCGTAGTGATTGGAAAACAACATATCGACGAAACATTTATTTCCGCCTAATAGTGGATTTAGTTAGGCAAAATCACTTTAGATATTTAGAAATCATAATAGTAAAGAATAGATTAGATAGTAGATTTCGTATTTTTCTTATACACCTAAAATCAACTACAAAAATATGAAAATTAATATACAATTATATTTTATTTTGTCAATATAGCCACAGCACTACTTAAGTGATAACGTCACGCGCTGACGTGTTATGACGGCTTTGGCGCTGGTGGCCAGTGTTGGCTGAACGTTAGTGTAATTGAAAATTAAAAATTGAAGATTGAAACACGTTAGTTAAAATTGAACACTAATAGTTTAGTGCAAACTGATTTCAATTAGAATTGAAATTAATTGTAACTAACGTGTTAATCCTTTGCGAATAACTAATAATTGAAGATATTTAATTTTTAGTCTTTCTCAAAAATTGAAACATTAATTTAATTTTTAGTGTAGATTGAATTGGTAATTGACATTAATAATTTACCTAACTAAACGCGAATTTAGGTTAAGCTACGAGGTTTTGATTTTTGTTTCGATTTTGACTCTGGACTCGGGGGCTTGTATTAATAAGCAATGGGACCGGTATCCTAAGATGGAAGTCATGCTGGACCCTGGGGATCCCTACTGGATCTCGGGTTTGGTGCATCATAGACTCATGCTGTTTGGGCTCATTCGACTTGTACTGATGAGCAGATGGTACCGGGATCAAAATCTGGAGCTCATGCTGGACCCTGGGGATCCCTACTGGATCTCGGGTTTGGCGCATCATAGACTCATGCTGTTTGGGCTCATTCGACTTGTACTGATGAGCAGATGGTACCGGGATCAAAATCTGGAGCTCATGCTGGACCCTGGGGATCCCTACTGGATCTCGGGTTTGGCGCATCATAGACTCATGCTGTTTGGGCTCATTCGACTTGTACTGATGAGCAGATGGTACCGGGATCAAAATCTGGAGCTCATGCTGGACCCTGGGGATCCCTACTGGATCTCGGGTTTGGCGCATCATAGACTCATGCTATTTGGGCTCATTCGACCTGTACTGATGAGCAGATGGTACCGGTATAGCTCCTTTTTACTTTTACTTTTACTTTTGACCTTTGACATTTGGTCTTGACCTTGACCTTGACTTTGACTTTCACTTTCACTTTCACTTTGACTTTCACTTTCACGTTGACTTTCACTTTCACGTTGACTTTCACTTTGACTTTCACTTTCACTTTCACTTTGACTTTTACTAAGAAAGTAAAAGTTAAAAGGAGCTCCAGATTTTGATACCGGTACCATCTGCTCATCAGTACAAGTCGAATGAGCCCAAACAGCATGAGTCTATGATGCGCCAAACCCGAGATCCAGTAGGGATCCCCAGGGTCCAGCATGACCTCCAGATTTTGATACCGGTACCATCTGCTCATCAGTACAAGTCGAATGAGCCCAAACAGCATGAGTCTATGATGCGCCAAACCCGAGATCCAGTAGGGATCCCCAGGGTCCAGCATTGGCTCCAGATTTTGATACTGGTACCCTCATCAGTACAAGTCGAATGAGCCCAAACAGCATGAGTCTATGATGCGCCAAACCCGAGATCCAGTAGGGATCCCCAGGGTCCAGCATGAGCTCCAGATTTTGATACCGGTACCATCTGCTCATCAGTACAAGTCGAATGAGCCCAAACAGCATGAGTCTATGATGCGCCAAACCCGAGATCCAGTAGGTAGCCCTAGGGTCCAGCATGAGATCCATCTTGTGATATTGGTCCCGACTTCCGAACCCGAGATGCAGTTTTAAAATTAATTATTAGTGTAAGACAGGATTAATTTAGTTACACTAACGTTAATCTAATTGACTGTAATTCTTATTAAATTTTCGAGACGTTAGTGTAACTAATAGGTTAATTCTAATTGACGGTTAGTGTAATTGACGACGTCACAAAATCAATGCGAACTAACGTTAGTAAAAATTGATGTTAGTGTAATTGATTAGTTACGGAATTAATCTTCAATCTTATTGATCAATTTTCAATTCTAATTGAAATTAACGGCCAACACTGCTGGTGGCACCGTAACTTATTATGAATGTTAGAGTTGGGGGTGAGAGATATTCATTCATTTCTGTATCGATTTTTCCGTGGTTTACACCACACATACAGTTACCTGTATGAAGGAAAATACGTTAGGTTTTTTAAGTGTTTAGTTGAGTAAAAAAATGTTTAACAATACCATCAAATAACTAAATTTTATGATAAAAACTAATGAACATCGCACAGAACGGGTGTGTAGGTAAAAAAAACCTCGCGCACATTTCATTCTTTTGTACCTAAAGAAACTTGGTATATCCTAATAATGACATATTCTTTGTTCACTTAAACTCGGTCTCTCACCGATAACATTCATATTGGTTGACATTTTATCTAAAATACCATTTCATTATTTTTACTTATTTGGTATGAATGAAATGGACCGAAAGCCCACGTGTCGTGGTATTTATCATTGGTTAAGGATTAACAAGAATGCGGCGAAACAATAAGATTAAAAGAAACGACATACACATTGTTAGGTTTTAAATACGGCCCTTATAACACGCATTGTATTTATTCCATTGCGACTTAAATAAAACTCTTTCTTTTTTCATAATGCATATATTAAAGTAAAAATTGTAAAAAATTAAAATATATGCCTTTTTAGGGTTCCGTATCTCGAAAGGAAAAAACGGAACCCTTATAGGATCGCTGTTGTCCGTCTGTCTGTCTGTCTGTCAAGACCATTTTTCTCAGGAACTCGTGGAGGTATCAAGTTGATTTATATCAAATACTCAGGTCCATTGTCCCTTGGAGCTGTGAAAAAATCAAACTTCTAAACAAACGCAATCAAAAGATTTATGCCGCAAATTTCCGCAAATTTTCTAAACTCGCAAGGGAATCAAAACCTACAGGGTACTTCCCTTGAACTCAGAATCTTGAAATTTGGTACAAAGCAACTTCTTATAGCACAGATAAAGGAAAAGTTGCGAAAACCGTAAATTTTTATATAATAAAAATATTTTTAATATTTTTTAAGTTACTGCCTCTATATACCTACAGGTTTGTACGAAACCCTCGGTGCGCAAATCCGACTCGCACTTGGCCGGTTTTTTAACATTACGATATGTTCAAAATATATGTATAATCCCAATATAATTACAGTGTTTGGTTAATGTTCATACAATAATCAACATCGACCACTATGCTTTCAAACGAACAACACTATTTCGAAGTGACGTCACGCCGCTTGACGTGATTACCCGTCAACTGCGAGGAGGGCAGTGCCTTTTTGTTCTTTTAAATAGCTTTGAGGTATTTTCAAATTTTTTCTTGAGTTACGGTTTATTTTGAATGAAATTTTAACTAAAAAGATAGAACATACAAAAATATTTCTATAAAGGTTGTTTATTAAGGAGTATTTTGATCTCTCATTTTGGACGTTTTAACAGTGAGTATCAGAATGACTGACCAAAATGGCAGATCAATGTTAGAGTACCATCAGCATTTACTACCTATTTGCTACTTTTTAGTACCTATGTTGACATATTTGGTACCTAAGTAAAAAAATATATATATATTTAATAAAGTGGGCTGTCATTCTGACGTCAGGATGACTGCCCACATTTATGATGTCGAGGTTGGACCCCCTAATTGGCAACTTTCTATATACTATGATTTACTACCTATTTGCTACCTACACATATATTTTTTCTAGATTTTTGAGGCCAAAAATAAAGATTTCATAAGCCAAACAATTTTAGTCTTTATAAAAAAAGAAACACCCCGGTGGGGATTGGTTTCGGCGATATTCAGCTAGAAAAAATATATGTGTAGGTAGTAAATCAGAGTGTATAGAACGTTGTCATCCTGACGTCAGAATGACTGCCCACTTTAGTAAATATATATATTTTTTTTTACTTTTATAAATTACCAGTCAAAACCTTACTGCATATCTATCAAACCACTAAAAACGATAAAAATAATGGTTTCTGTGACAACAGACTATATTATATTGCTGGGAAGATTAAGGTATGATTTACTGAAGCATATTTTATTTTTGAGTCCATAAACTTAATTTCACAAGTAGGGAATGCACCCCAGGTTTTTTTAGTATTAAAAAACCCAGGTATACTAAAAAACCTGGGATTTTTCATACTAAAAATACCCGGGATGCATTTCCTATTCACACGCAACTTATACCTAAAAGACTGAATTTTCAGTGCTCACCGTTGGAACTAAGTGAACGCCTGGCAAAAAGAACATTTGTGTATAGCTTATCATTTCAATGGCTAGAAAACTCTTTAGGAACATTACTAGGTAAGTCTTGAGTTAGACTTGAGTTGATTAAAAGTTGTAAACTACACAATTTAAGCGCGAGTGAGATAGAACTCCTGCATCGTTCTACATTGAATTTGAATTCATTTTTAAGGCATATGTCAATTGGCTCAACCAGACACAGATATTTCAAAGAAGTTTTTAAACGGCTATTACTATTACACATGGCAATTTGTTGGGCCCAACCTGTTGTGTCCAACTCCTGTCGGCGTTGGGCCTGTTATTACACTTTCCCTGCAAACCCTACCTCACTAACAAATCGTCCCTACCAACGTTTACAGAGATGCCTTCAAAACATCTAAAAAAATTATTTTAGTGAAGCACGGTGATAGTACTTATAACAGTATACATTAAATAAAAAAAGAAACTGTTTTTATTATTATAGATATTTAAATGACCGCTCGAGCTGCCTGAATCTAACTTCATCTGCCCAACTATTATTTAAATACAAAACTAGATAAATATATTAATTACCAGCGAATCTACACATTTTAACTTTTATTTTAAATAAAAAACCAGACGGAATGTGTAGCAAATTTATAAATAAAAAAGGTAAAATAACTCTAACGACCTCCATAAACAGCTGCGGGTGTCGGGCACTGCCGATCGCCCCGATCGCCCTATCGCCCTAGATCGGGACTCCTACTCCCTAGGTGCCATTACACCTACCAACCCAACAGGTTGGACCCTACAAATTGCCATGTCTAATAGCTGTTTTAAGTTTCTCTGATATCTGTGCAACCAGATTATCTTTTGCAGTTGATGACAGATCAGACGAAATATATGCGTCTCCTTTTTACACACCGTAAATGTGTAAAAGGGGCGGAAATACCAACTAAAATTAAAAACAAACTTTGATGATCATTGCTGCTTTTTCACTGATTCTTAGTGGTCATACTTTTATTCGCTGTACATTGCTACTGCGTTCGTTGGCTGGCCAGACTATATTATTAAAAGGTAATTAGTAAATGGCGGTAAAGGTTGCTCAAAATAAGTAAGTATCCAAACGCACCTGAACTGTAGAGTAGATACGTCATAAATGTCAAAGTCATTCATATGGATGATGGATGGTTGATGTTGAATAATAAAAATATATGAATACATTTTATCGTTGTGTTTGCATAATTAATTTAATGATGAGAAAATCTGTATCATCACTTTCATTATTGAGACAAATAAATAACACAAATTATGTTAGTCTCCACAGAATATCTTTGTTACCAAGAGCAATATGTGTAAATAAATCATACAATAACTTGATAAACGATTTCGCTAAACTTCAGTTTTATAATACGAGATCCAAAACAGAAGTAAAAACAACGCAAGCTGAAACCAGTGGTATAAAAAACTTATTAAGTATATATAATATAACATTTGTAATGTGACATTCAAGGGTTCCTGCATTTTCATGGTGTTTAACAATTTTCTTCTTTGCAGAGGAATTAGAACATTCTAAAGAAAAATTAATATCCCAAATGAATTTTTTGATTGACGAGCATGCCAAACCCTTTTATAAATTACCAGTCAAAACCTTACTGCATATCTATCAAACCACTAAAAACGATAAAAATAATGGTTTCTGTGACAACAGACTATATTATATTGCTGGGAAGATTAAGGTATGATTTACTGAAGCATATTTTATTTTTGAGTCCATAAACTTAATTTCACAAGTAGGGAATGCACCCCAGGTTTTTTTAGTATTAAAAAACCCAGGTATACTAAAAAACCTGGGATTTTTCATACTAAAAATACCCGGGCTGCATTTCCTATTCACACGCAACTTATACCTAAAAGACTGAATTTTCAGTGCTCACCGTTGGAACTAAGTGAACGCCTGGCAAAAAGAACATTTGTGTATAGCTTATCATTTCAATGGCTAGAAAACTCTTTAGGAACATTACTAGGTAAGTCTTTAGACTTGAGTTGATTGAAAGTTGTAAACTACACAATTTTATTGAGAATTAATGTTTTATTTCAGAAATGGGTGTGTCCACGGACAGAATTTTGAGAGATTTATGGGTACTGAAATATAAGCATGAGACTATTCGTGAAAGACTACAGAGAATAAAAGACATGGGTATTGAGACACTCTATCCATGGATGGTTCGCTGCAAACAGGATATAATGAATAGGTAATTTACTACTTGGTTTTTAATTTTTATGTAACATTATTAACCTTTTCGCCGCCACGTCAATGAAGTAATAAAGTGTCATCAACACAAGGCCAAAAATTGTACATAAATAAAAACAATAATTAGTTTGTTGTCACAATTCTAAAGAAGTGATGGATACCAGATTTATAAACTTTGTAAATTGAACATGTAACTATACTAATTAGGGTAAACATACTGGTTATCCGGCCACTACCTCTTTTCAGCCACTTTTTTTTTAAACATTTTACACATTTATAAAGATAATATCAATACAATTAGTCCATCCTGTTCTAATCTTAGTTCATTGGATCTGGCCAATCTTCATGTTTCAAAACCTGACTGTTTATTCTCGAAAATTGCTGAGTAATGACCAATTTAAAAATGGGATGTGCAAAAATAGATCGACTTTAGAAGTCAAGTTTTAATCTGGGTTAATTGGTTATATAGGTTAATGGGTTAATTGGGTATGTGTAAAACATGTTAATTTACAATATTTAAGGACTCGTAAAACTATCTTGATTTCTGATATTTTTGATGCCTGGTGAACAGGGTAACAATTTGCTTCAAAATCTAGTTTTCGGCCAGCAGGATAAAAATCATTGCTGAATTCGGCAACTCGCATAAGTGGCCGAAAAACCGGTATGTTTACCCTATAAGAGGTAGAAAGTTTAAGAACTTAAGTTTATGTGTAGAATCTAAAGAATGCCTTGACTTAATATGAAGTTGGTGTGGGGCACTGACTTTATATCAAGTCATTGGGCACTGACTTTATATCAAGTCATTGGGCACTGACTTTATATCAAGTCATTGGTGGCAAAAAGGTTAATATAATGTGATGTGTAAATCAAAATTCATTACCCTTAACAAATATATGTATAAACATTGTGCATTATATACTTGCAGATACATCAAAATATCCCAAGATACAAAAAATATCCTTGGAGGGAATAAATCAACTCACATTTATTTAGCAGACCGATTGAATACCACCCCTGAAGCTATTGCAGAGATATGCACAAGAATACCAGCTCTTAAGACAATTAGAGTTACCAAGGTAAGAACATTTATTTAAGGTTTAATTCAGCATGGCAGTAGAAATAATCTTCCTGCAAATAATAATCTGTCTGGTTTAATTATGAAACATTTGCATTTAAAATGCTTCACACTTTCCAATGTACTTATTTTGATTTTAGGTTAAACATTTTGTGGATTTCCTGATCAGCGAGGGCTTTCAACCAGAAGATATTGCTAATAAGCCTAGGGTTTTAGCAGCTTCACCTAAAACAGTCAAGCTAAGGTTGGAAAAGTTGCGCAAATTAGGACTTGCAGAAATCAATCTTAATGTTCTTTGTAAAAGTAGAAAAGATTTTAAGAAATACTATGAATCAATAGAAGCATTACAGTTGGAAAATAAGCAATAGAACTTTCCGTTATTATGTTTAGTTTGCATCTTAGGTACTGTAGTTTTTATTGTGAAAATGTGTCTCGTTAACTATTTAAACCCTTTGACCACCTAAGTCGTCAAATCACCCGTACGGAAAGTGGTGCCCTCAGCACCAGCTCGTGTTATAACTTTCAAAATATAAGCGAGGTGCCTTGCGCGCTCGCGCTGAGGGCACGATTTTCCGTCCGATGCTTGGTAGTCAAAGGGTTAACTCAAAGTAAAGCTCACACCCCAACTTTAGTGAAAGAGTAAAAATAAAACTTATTTTACTTTGACAGTGCCTGGTACTGATAATTCAGACTACGTGAAAGAAATAGGTGTCATAGCCTAATATATTCCAAGCCTAATATATTAAAATTATTAACGGAATTTCACCCTTAGCTTTCCAAGCTATAAGATTGACTTTTGAACAAAAAGTGCCTTAAGAACTACTTATGTATGTCTTTAGTTAGGCATTTGTGAAAGCTGCTAGATTGGCTTGGAAAAGGGTTACTTGAAAACCTCTGTTATTGAATTATACAATGGTCGGAGATACAACAGAACTGAATATTCATAACTGTGATTAATTACTATTACTCTGTTTTATAAAGGAAGTATTAACAGGAATTTGAAATAAAAGATGTTGTTTAAAATTTATGATGATTATTTACCTCAGCCATACAAAATAATGTCCCTGGAATGAATATCTTAAAGGAAAAACATGTAGACATATTAACCAATACATTTTATACAGGTCAAAAACTATAAAAATGGGTGTAATGATAAAATGAACATGTAAAAGACACCTGTTTTATGAACATGAATAAGGCTACTTTATTATTGCATTGCATATCATGCGACTTTGTGATAAAACAGTATATGATTTAATTGTGACTCACTATAAAATTTACAATTGCAATCTAATCATGTCACAAATTATTGCATTCATTATTCAAAAAATATCTAGCATTAGAACTAATGCAAAGAATGTTTAGAAATATTAAACTACCTATAAAAAACCATGAGGTCAGTGTATAAATCCATAACTCCATAAGGATAATTGTACTACTGATGGGCACATTGCACTCCTGGACCAGCATGCATGTGCTCCTCATCGTCACTGGCGTACGCCTCCTCGCGGCCGCCGCGGCTGCGATCATTGGCCGTGTACTCCATCAGGTTCACTTCCTCCACATCCTCACCAGTGGGCATTACAAATGCAGGCCGAGGCGGTAATATACTTTCAATCTGTTTTAACTGTTCTTCTGAAGCAAAGTTATTATCAGGAAAAACAACATCAAACTTCACATATAAATTCCCTTTCTCAAAGGGATTTTTGAACTGGGGCATTCCTTCACCTTGGATCCCCTTGAGGTCTCCGGGCTTAATTACTTCTCCAGTAAAGTGTCTTATGAGCAAATCACGGCCATCTAAGTGCTTGACAACAAACTCAAAACCGCATAAAGCCTCAGTAAGTGTAACTTCACGTTTCATCAAAAGATCATCACCCGTCCTTTGAAACACATCATGAGTTTTCTGCTGCAAAACGATAATCACGTCTCCAGGTTGTGTGTCGGGCTGCTGATCTCCTTCACCCCTAAAGTATATTTTCTGGTTTTCCCGCATGCCTTTATCTACATGAACTTCCAGTATCTTAGTCTCATTTAAGACTTTCTTACCTTTGCATTTAGGACACTTATCCTTCTCATTAATAGTTTCACCTTGACCTTGGCAAGTTGGACAACGGGTTTGGAATTGGCGAGTCATGTTGGGCCCTATCTGTTGGTAAGAAATTTTGATACCCTGTCCATGACAGTCCTTGCAAGATACGACAGCCCCTGGCTTCCCACCTATGCCTTTACACGGGCCACAAATCACATTTTTACTTAGTTGTAACTTGGCTGTCTTGCCATTGTACATGTCTTCTAAAGTCACTTTCAGCGGATGTATGGTGTCTTCGCCGCGAGCGCGCTGACGGCCCCTGCTGCCTCCGCCCATGCCAAAAATGTCTCCAAAAAAGTGTCCCAGGATATCGTCGGGGGGAAAACCACCACCTTGTCCACCTTCTTGCAAACCTTTAAGCCCATACTTATCGTACGTTTGTCTTTTCTTCGGGTCCGATAAAGCTTCATAGGCAAAGCTAATTTCTTTGAACTTATCACCTGCAGCGGGATTTTTGTCAGGATGGAATTCCTTCGCCAACTTGTGGTAGCTCTGTAATATGAAGTAAGCATGATAAAATGAACAATGGGCATAACGTGCTACGCTTAGGTTCCTGGATGAGGAAGATCATACAACCTAGTTGTAGAAATTAAAGTACGGAAATGATTCTTACCCTTTTTATCTCTGCATCACTAGCATTCCTAGTAACACCCAATATATCGTATAACTTATTATCAGCCATTTTTTACAGATTTTGTAAGAAGGAAGGGTACAGCCTATAGACTAATTTACAGTACTTTTTCGATTTGGTACTGACTGACCACAGATAACATATGGTGGTTGTCTATGACATGACCGGTCTACTCACGTAAGCGACTAGTCAACCGATCAGAGTGACAGGGAGCGATAGTTAGAATGATACAAAAGTTATAAAATCGAATGTTCAACCACAGATTTTTTTTTTGTTTTGATTATTTTAATTGTAATTATTGGTTGAAAACGTGCGTGTAATGGAAAGTCAAGCTGACCTTCAAATATCGCGGCGTCGTGTTGACAGGGAGTTTTCACTATGTGTTTAATTTTAAATTGCGTAAACAATACAATAAAAACACAATCTATTTCAAATTATAACTCCAACACACAACAAATAATCGACCAATATCGAAGATGTATTGGAATAAATTTCAAGGAAATTCTGATATTTCTGATTCAGACGAAATGCACGCGAGTCAGTCGCAGGTTGTAGACTACATTTTAAAGACGCGCGGTCGACGCGCTGTTAACGCGCGTTTGCAGCGCTACAACCGCGCCGTCGACTCGCTGTGACCGCGCGTTTACCGCAATACAACCTCGCCGTCCACGCGCTGGCAACGCGCGTTTGCAGCGATATATCTGTCCCGTACCGAGTATACGCTGACTAGACAGATATCTAGAGTATATTCCGTCTACGCGTCAACACTATAGTGACGTCACAGTTAAAATCCCCACTCCCAACTTGACGTTTGATTTCACGCATGTTTTCAACTAATATTAAAACCCATATTAAAACCGGTATTAGACATTGCATTGCACCAGAATGGTCTTAAAATTGGGATTTGTTTTGTTGAATGCAAGGATGATCATCCTTGGTTGAATGGGTCCTTTAACTACTGTCAAAATTTGGAGGGGTAGGCTCGTTGATAAATTTAGGCCAAAAAATTGCATGAAGCTGCAACTGGTCTTAAAATCTTATGCGCCCACCAGAATGGTCTTAAAATTGGTACGTAGCTTATTTGATGTTGAAGATGAAGATTTACGGCATTTTTAATTACTAGACACTTAAATATGAATATGCAGTTGTTTGTGGTTGTGCCAGCAAAACATTTTTTTTCACGAATTTATAGTAATTTGCTATATTTTCTATGAAATCGACTATTTCTCAAAATGGTCTTAAAATCGTATGCGCCCACCAGAATGGTCTTAAAATTGGGATTTTGTTTGTTGAATGGGTCCTTTAACTACTGTCAAAATTTAGAGCGGTAGGCTTGTTGATAAATTTAGGCCAAAAAAATTATTTTCAACTTGACGCCATACATACTTGTGGCCATTTAAGACCTTTAAGACTTATTTTTCATGATCTCCGAGGTAGGCTCTACAACGCTATATGGAAGATAATTGTTAAGTTTTTGGATAAATTTCCAGTTAGGCGGGCTCCATCCAGCACTATAACTTGACGCTTATCAGTTTAGAGTTTTAAGTGACTGGTAGAAAATGCCTATGGGCATTACGTCTGGCTTTTCAAATCATATTTTGTGCCATTAAGTTTAAAATGAATAATAATTTTAGTGTTTTAAGACCCCCGTGAGTCACGGGGAAAATTGAGAGCCGGGCCGTGACTAAAGTACTGCTATAGCGATTTTCTCAAATTTTCGACTTATTGCGGAATACTTTTAAGGCATTTTTAATTACTACTTATCAGACGCTTAAATATAAATATGCAGTTGTGTTTGTGCCAGCTAAATATTTTCTTTAACGAATTTATAGTAATTTGCTATTTTTTCTATGAAATCGATTATTTCTTAAAACGGTCTTAAAATCTTATGCGCCCACCAGAATGGTCTTAAAATTGGGATTTGGTTTGGTGAATGGGTCACTTAACTACTGTCAAAATTTGGAGCGGTAGACTCGTTGATAAATTTAGGCCAAAAAATTGCAACTTCAACTGGTCTTAAAATCTTATGCGCCCACCAGAATGGTCTTAAAATTGGTATGTGGGTTATTTGAGGTGAGCTAAACCGTTTGTCAATATTTGGAATGGTAGGATTTAAAATAAATTTAGGTCATTTTTTCAGGCAGTAATATACCCTCAGTGCACCTAACTTGACGCTTATCAGTTTAGAGTTATGAGCGACTGTTAGAAAATGCCTATAGGCATTACGTCTGGCTTTTCAAATCATAATTTGTTCCATTAAGTTTAAAATGAATAATCATTTTAGTGTTTTAAAACCTCCGTAACTAAAGTACTGCTATGACGAATTTCTCCAATTTTCGACTTATTGCGGAATACTTTTACGGCATTTTAAATTACGAGACACTTAAATATGAATATGCAGTTGTGTTTGTGCCAGCAAAATATTTTTGTTAACGAATTTATAGTAATTTGCTATTTTTTCTATGAAATCGACTATTTCTTAAAATGGTCTTAAAATCTTATGCGCCCACCAGAATGGTCTTAAAATTAGGATTTGGTTTGATGAATGGGTCCTTTAACTACTGTCAAAAATTGGAGCGGTAGGCTCGTTGTTATATTTAGGCCAAAAAATTGTAACTTCAACTGGTCTTAAAATCTTATGCGCCCACCAAAATGGTCTTAAAATTGGTATGTAGGTTATTATGTGGGCTAAATCATGTGTCAAAATTTGGAGCGGTAGGCTCGTTGATAAATTTAGGCCAAAAATTGTATTTTCAACTTGACACCATACATACTTATGGCCATTTAAGACCTTTAAGACTTATGTTTTCATGATCTCCGAGGTGGGCTCTACAACGCTATATGGAAGAAAATTGGTTAGGATTTCGATAAATTTCCAGTTAGGCGGGCTCCAGCACTATGGTAGGCTTCTTGATAAATTTAGGCCAAAAAAATGTATTTTCAACTTGACGCCATACATACTTTTGTGGCCATTTAAGACCTTTAAGACATATGTTTTCATGATCTCCGAGATGGGCTCTACAACGCTATATCGAAGAAAATCGGTAAGCTTTTTGATAAATTTCCAGTAAGGTGGGCTCCAGCACTATCAGAGACTAGAGAGCAAAAGGCGCTCTACTGACCTTGCAACTAATCACCTGCGATTTTCAATACATTGCGGTTATTGATCCATCGATTGATTTCGTTGCACCTACCTAGACGCACAGTATAGTCAGTATAAAATGGTGCGATCACAGATCACATATGTATGCCAGTGACGCGCCGTGCCGCTTTATTTACTTACGCGAGCGGAGCCGCGAGCCCTTCTAGTTGTATATATACACGATGGCACATTTAGTTCGGTCAGTATAGGAAAGTCTGAAACTATAAGACATACAAAGATCTCTTCTTAGGAAACATGTCATCGGTTTTAGTAACAAGAAAAACTGCATTCATACATAAAAATAAAAAAAAGTACTCAACACGGGAATCGAACTCGGACGTTTTGAAAATTAAAACTTACATACTGACCGATCTAAATGTGCCATTCTGTATAGATAGGCCAGGGACTGTTTTACTTCAAGCATAGACAGAAATAATTATACTGTCTCTTTCTTACGTTAGTACCCTCTCTACTAAAAAAGGGATGAGTATAACTTATTACTTCCACTGTTATGTTACTGCACTTTTTGGCCAGCCATACTAAGTTGTATTCTCTTTGAATTCGCTAAAACTTCTGTTGTTATGTTGGTGTACAGTCACCGGCAATAGTATCTTCCTATACGAAGGCCGCAAAAATATGTGACACGCTCTTATTTGTAGGGCCTTAAGAGCGTGTCATATATTTTTATAAAAGGCTGAATACAATGAGGCATTTCTCTACCAGTCAACCATTGGACAACGCAGAACAGATTGTAGGCCGTCCATTAAAAAAATAAAGCTGAACGATTAACCATAACAACTAGGGTTTCTATGATCGCGTTGAGGTCTAGCTTGGCAAGTTGTTGAGAACTACCGATTATTATAGCCTGATATTTGGCAGGTTTTACAAATACCTAGGTCGAACTTTTCCGAACAGTGTAGGAGATCCCGGTTTAACTAATCAGTGTTAGCTAAAATGTCGGGTACTTACACTGGTCATAGAGTAACTACTTTGACAAAAACAACCGAAAGTCGGTTTAAAGTTTTCCAACGTTTTACTTGTTACCTTGTTACCAATAGGCCTAACTAAATAGTCCGGTCTAACGCTGCAATGCAATTTTGGGCACTTTGGTTGTCGCCACCTACTTGATGTCGACTATTACAGTATATGTAGTTCAGTGCACGTTATTTCGAGCTGGTCTGTCTACTGAGTCAGCTATTTACTCTCTGAAGCACACTGTCCAGTATTATGCAAAAGAACGAACCCCTGTATATGCTTGTTTCTTGGATCTCTCTAAGGCCTTCGACCTAGTGTCTTATAATATTTTGTGGTCAAAATTATCCGAAGAGACAAGCATGCCCAGGGAGCTTATATCAATATTTAAATATTGGTATAGGCATCAGACTAATGTAGTGAGGTGGTCTGGCTGTGTGTCGGATGTATACAGGTTGGAATGCGGAGTGAGACAGGGCGGGTTGACGTCTCCGAAGCTTGTCAACCTGCTTTTTTATGAACCGGCTGATCGAGGAGCTCAGTAACATGCCAATTGGTTGTTCCATTGGTGGAAAAGTCATTAACAACATCAGCTACGCGGATGACATGGTGTTGCTGAGCCCTTCGATCAGTGCGCTAAGAAAGCTGTTGGCCGTATGTGAGCGTTATGCTGCTGCCCATGGTCTCAGGTACAACGCGACAAAAAGTGAGCTGTTGGTGTTTAAAGCGGGCAACAAAACTTATGAGGTTGTCCCTCCAGCCTTACTTGACGGTTCACCGTTGAAAAGAGTGTCACAGTTTAAGTACCTGGGGCACTGGGTAGTGGACACATTGTGTGACGATCTTGATGTGGAAAGGGAGCGCCGAGCATTGGCGGTCCGGTGTAATATGCTGGCACGTATAGGTTCGCGCGTTGTAGTAAGGGTGTCAAAATTACTTTATTTAAGGCATTTTGTCAATCCTTCTACTCGTGCGCGCTGTGGGTTAGGTATAAGCAACGGGCCGTCAGTGTCTTAAGGGTGCAGTATAATAATGCGTTTAGGGTGCTGATGGGCCTGCCTCGCTATTGCAGCGCGTCCGGCATGTTCGCGGTAGCGGGCGTGCCCGGGTTTCACGCTGTAATGCGCAGCAGGATCGCGTCGCTCATGCGCAGGGTGCGGGGCAGTACCAACAGCATCCTGAGTACGCTTGCTGAACGGGTGGACTGCCCGATAATGCGACATTGGGATGAGGCTCACGCACCGGTGTGTGCCCCAGCCCGCCGTTATTAAGACCTTAAAGCTTAAGCTTTGCTACTAACCCTAGTTGTAAGTTAACTTTTAATTTTGTTTTTGTTCTTGTTACTAACAAATTATGGATCTCAGTGTCCGAAATAAATGATTTTTAATTTAATTTTTATTTTATTTTATTTTATTTCATTTTTGGAGCAACGAATTTAGGGTCATTTTCATTACATTAGGGTATTCGGAAACATAAAGCTATAGCTATAACTAGCTATAGGTACCTACTTAACTTAAGTATTCGCGTACAATTGTGCCTTAATATATCAAAAATCGCACTTGCTTATCACAAAACACCTTGCACCTAATTGAAGATTCACGACTCGTTCTCGTTAAGTAAAGTGAAGTTGTGAAATGTTTACCCTTTAAGGTCTCGTTACAGTAGTTACATAACAGCCACGCGTCCGGTGACCACCACCAGGCCCGTTGCCAATTTCTACTGTCACGGATCTGATGGTGGTTCGTCAACATTTGCTTTGTCCTCTGTGGCATTAACGCCCGACCCCGTATCTATCTATACATATAATAAAGCTGAAGAGGGTCGAAAGTCTGTACATGGAAGATAATCGAAAAAAAGTTGGCTGGGGATACTTAGAATCGATAACAGAACACGTTACAACAATTTTTGGAATTTTTGTCTGTTTGTCTGTTTATCTGTTTGTCTGTTTATTTGACCGCGCATCACGTGAAAACGGCTGAACGGATTTTGATGAAATTTTGTATAGAGATAGTTTGAGTCCCGGGAAAGGATAATATTAGTTTTAATCTCGATAATCAACCCTGGTGGGGGTGAAAATGGGGTTGAAAGTTTGTATGGAGAATTTTTAACCGCTGAAACGATTTAGATAGAAATGAGTATGGAGATAATTTGAGTCTCGAGAAACGTCATAGGATAGTTTTCAAACCCTTGTGGGGGTGAAAAGGGGGTTGGAAGTTGGTATGAGGATTTTTTTACCGCTGAACTGATTTAGATGGAAATGTGTATAGCGATAGTATGGGTCTCGAGAAAGGACAAAGGATAGTTTTTACCCCAAAATCAACCCTAAAGGGATGATAAGGGAGTTGAAAATTTGTATAGGGAATTATTAACCCCGGAATCGATTTAGATAAAATTTGGTATGGAGATAATTTGAGCTCTGGAAAAGGAAATAAAATAGTTTTATCTCGGAAATTATTCCTTAAGCGGATGCAAAAAGTTTACATGGGGAAGAAACAACCAATGACCTCTGTACGTACTTAGATGAAATTTGTTATTGAAATAATTTGTAATTTTTTGGTCAAGGTGTTCATATTTATAACATGTTACCCGTCGATGCTTTAAATTTATCTTTACCCGCTCTTAAGAAATATTTGAAAATGTCATGAATGTCAAAGGGTTATTCCAGGTTCGAGGACTATATATGACGGACAAAGATGCATGGCCCAAACCAAAAAACGGCTACAAAATCATCTAACATTTATAGGACACCGTTTGTTTAGGTAGGAAAACATATCAAACGTTTTGTAAAACAGTCAGATTAGGATTTATTTTTCTTTATAATTAAACAATGGGTACTACATTATCCAAGCTGTTTTGATATGTCTTCTTGAAGAACTACGCATTATTTTGTATCTTTAAGATCTAATAATGTATTACTTAATGTTTTGAAAAAAATAAGTCCCGTCGAGTTTCTTTTCGGTCATAAATGTCATAATGCTTCTTGGGCCAGAGGTGTATGTAGGGTTAGAACCGGTGGTAGTTTTGGAACGAAGTTCCTTATCGGACGGTTCGCGGATGGGAGGCTAGGCGAAAAAAAGTCACGAAAAAGCGTCACGTCACGAAAACGCGACACCCATACGATGGAGAAACATGTAAAATGGAATGAAATATAAAATAGAATAAGTGAAGTGTAGTGAAAAGTTAAAGTGAGAAGTGACAAAGTGATAAAAGTGAAAAAAACTGAAAAAAGTCAGGAACCTAAAAGTAACCAATTTCAAAATTTTCAAAAATTTCAAAAAAATTCCAAAATTTCCAAAATGTCCAAATTTCCAAAATTTCCAAAATTTCCAAAATTTAAAAAGTTATTAATTTTAACTTTACATGCTCATATATTGATACGTTATGAGTTTAAAATTCCGAACATCGAATTTGATAACATAATGTAAATCCTGTGCTCCTTCCTGACCAACGGCACGCGCCTGCGCGACCGCCGGCACAATCGTGTTGGCCATGGCGGTGCAATGGCGGTCATTCTATGGTTTCCGAACACTTAATTTAATATATATAATATAAAGCAGTGTATGCAACTGTACGTAATTAGGCCTTATTACGTAACAGTTACATAAACGACTACGATTTACCTGTGACAGTGTGGTAAAAACGTATAAAAATTCATTTCCCCCGACCGCCGGCACGCCCGCCCCCCCCTGGATTTTTAATATGTGTGTAGGTACAGCAGTGTATGCTTCTGTACATAATTAGGCCTTATTACGTAACAGTTACATAAACTACTATTTATCTCTTTTTAGGGTTCCGTAGTCAACTAGGAACCCTTATAGTTTCGCCATGTCCGTCCGTCTGTCCGCGGTCTAGCTCAGTTACCGTTCGCACTAGAAAGCTGAAATTTGGTGAGGCCTGATAAGAACTTTCAATAAAAACTATATTGAATAAAATCGGTTCAGCCGTTTTTGAATTATTATATGGCTGATAATTCCGGCACTTCCGTGCCGAATAGTAAAATGACGTAAGCGCCGACAAATATCCCTTAATAAACGACCTTTTGAACGGATGTTTTGTAACAGGGCGGCCTCTACGAAACTCTACACTGAGCATCGCCCGACATGCTCTTGGCCGGTTCTCATCTCATCATGCTCAAATTCAACGGCTAAAAGGGGTGGGGGGGTGGGGGGGTGGGGTTAGCCATTACACTCGATTGAGTTACATGGACCCCTCTCCGCTCCAAGTGCACCTCAAAAAGAAAAAAATCATTTCTGCATTTGTGACCCCCCCCCCCCCAATTTCAACCGCGCCTGTTCTTACCTTTCATTCTTAGACTGATTCGACGGGAGGATCGATTTGGATGATATTTGCCGTGGACATGAACGTATAAATACAAAAGTGGTCCTGTATCGTCCGATATACACCTACTATTGTATGTCGTTTAAATCATGCCAAAAAAAAATATGATAAAAAAAGTATTCATTTTTGAGTGTACTTTCACTTAGTGGTAATTGTAAAATATTTTATTAGGACTACTGTCCTCTAGCGTCATCTGTCAACTTTACTTCAAGTTCCGCCTCCAGGGTAGCGGGAGAGAAATTAGGGGTGAATTAGCCGCTTACTGACACAGACCGAATTCCACGCGGGCGGAGCCGCGGGCACAGCTAGTACATATAATAAAGCTGAAGAGGGTCGAAAGTCTGTACATGGAAGATAATCGAAAAAAAGTTGGCTGGGGATACTTAGAATCGATAACAGAACACGTTCCAACAATTTTTAGAATTTTTGTCTGTTTATCTGTTTGTCTGTTTATTTGACCGCGCATCACGTGAAAATGGCTGAACGGATTTCGATGAAATTTGGTATAGAGATAGTTTGAGTCCCGGGAAAGGATAATATATAGTTTTAATCCCGAAAATCAACCCTGGTGGGGGTGAAAATGGGGTTGAAAGTTTGTATGGACAATTTTTAACCGCTGAAACGATTTAGATAGAAATGAGTATGGAGATAATTTGAGTCTAGAGAAACGTCATAGGATAGTTTTCAAACCCTTGTGGGGATGAAAAGGGGGTTGGAAGTTGGTATGAGGAATTTTTTACCGCTTAACTGATTTAGATGAAAATTGGTATAGAGATAGTATGGATCTCGAGAAAGGACAAAGAATAGTTTCATCTTCAAAAAAGCCCCCCCCCCCCCCATCTTACTTTCGAAACGTAGGTCCAAAAAATTTGAAAAAAATAATGGAATTGAAGCCTGAAAGGTACTCTCAATAAAAACTATCTATACATATAATAAAGCTCAAGAGGGTCGAAAGTCTGTTCATGGAATATATTCGAAAAAAAGTTGGCTGGGGATACTTAGAATCGATAACAGAACACGTTCCAACAATTTTTAGAATTTTTGTCTGTTTATCTCGGAAATTATCCCTTAAGTGGATGCAAAAGGGGTGGAAGTTTACATGGGGAAGAAGCAACCAATAACCGCTGTACGTATTTAGATGAAATTTGGTATTGAAATAATTTGTAATTTTTTGGTCAAGGTGTTCATATTTATTTATAACATGTTACCCGTCGATGCTTTAAATTTACCTTTACCCGCTCTTAAGAAATATTTGAAAATGTCATGAATGTCAAAGGGTTATTGCAGGTTCGAGGACTATATATGACGGACAAAGATGCATGGCCCAAACCAAAAAAACTACTACAAAATCATCTAACATTTATAGGACACCGTTTAGGTAGGAAAACATATCAAACGTTTTGTGAAGCAGGCAGATTAGGGTTTATTTTTCTTTATAATTAAACAATAGGTACATTATCTGTCTCTCAAGCGGTTTTGATATCTCTTCTTGAAGAACTACGCATTATTTTGTATCTTTAAGATCTAATAATGTAGGTATTACTGTTTTGAAAAAAATAAGTCCCGTCGAGTTTCTTTTCGGTCATAATACTTCTTGGGCCAGAGGTGTAGGGTTAGAACCGGTGGTAGATTTGGAACGAAGTTCCTTCTTGGACGGTTCGCGGATGGGGAGCTAGGCGAAAAAAAGTCCCGTGACCGTCACGAAAATACGTCACGTCACGAAAACACGACACCCATACGATTGAGAAACATGTAAAATGGAATGATATAAAAATAAATAAAATAGAATAAAGTGAAGTGAAGTGTAGTGAAAAGTGAAAGTGAGAAGTGACTAAGTGAAAAAATTCGAGAACCCAAAAGTAAAAAAAAGTCAAAAATGTCAAAAATGGCTAAATTTCTAAATTTCAAAAATTTCAAATACTTCCAAAATTTCCAAAAATTTCCAAAAATTTCCAAAATTTCCAACATTTCCAAAATTTCCAAAATTACCAAAGTTACCAGTTTCCAAAATTTCAAAAGAACAAAAATAATTAAATCCACAAAATTTACGAAAAAGTCTAAAATTAAATAACATAACTTCGTTCCAATCGAGTGTTCCACGACACTCACGTATTTTATTTTTATCCGACGTTCATTAGTGCATTGTAATATGCTTACATTGAAGAATAAATATCTTGATCTACACCAATATCATAAATCCTCTATTCCGCGTTCGGAACCGTATGTAATTACCACCATTATTACAACCAGTCGTTACTGGCACGTTACGTGTTACGTTTAACATCAGTGTATTATCTATGACAGTGTGGTAAAAACGTATGAAAATGCATTACCTACGGTAACGTATTGAAAATTTATTGTTCATGGCGGTGTAATGGCCGTCATTCTAATGGTTTCAATGGATTTTTAATGTGTGTAGGTAAAGCAGTGTATGCTTCTGTACATAATTAGGCCTTATTACGTAACAGTTACATAAACTACTATTTATCTCTTTTTAGGGTTCCGTAGTCAACTAGGAACCCTTATAGTTTCGCCATGTCCGTCCCTCTGTCCGCGGTCTTGCTCAGTTACTGTTCGCACTAGAAAGCTGAAATTTGGTGAGGCCTGATAAGAACTTTCAATAAAAACTATATTGAATAAAATCGGTTCAGCCGTTTTTGAATTATCAGTCAAAAACGCATAGGTATGAAAGGTAGTGTTGAATAGAAAAAACCGGCCAAGTGCGAGTCGGACTCGCGCACCGAGGGTTCCGTACAAACCTATAACAAGCAAAAGTTGTAGTATGTTTATTACTTATTTCAATTTAATACCTCTACGCGTTTACGAGGAAAAAGGTAGTAAGTTTAAAATTTCAAAAAATATTTTTTGTATGATTTTACTAAAAATGTCTACTTTTCGTAATTTTTCCTTTGTCTGTGCTATATGAAGTTTCTTCGTGCCAAGTTTCAAGTTTTTGAGTTTACGGGAAGTACCCTTTAGGTTTTGAGTTTCTTGCGAGTACTCAGTTTCAAAATATGCGACTTAAATTGCTATTTCTTTTGATTGCGTTCACATAAAAGTTTGATTTTGCTACATCGAAAAGGTCCTATAGCCCTGAGTATTTAACATGAATTTCAATTTAATACCTCCACGCGTTTACGAGGAAAAAGGTAGTAAGTTTAAAATTTAAAAAAATATTTTTTGTATGATTTTACTAAAAATTTCTACTTTTCGTAATTTTTCCTTTACCTGTGCTATATGAAGTTTCTTCGTGCTAAGTTTCAAGTTTCTGAGTTTACGGGAAGTACCCTTTAGGTTTTGAGTTTCTTGCGAGTACTCAGTTTCAAAATATGCGACTTAAATTGCTATTTCTTTTGATTGCGTTCACATAAAAGTTTGGTTTTTCTACATCAGAAAGGTCCTATAGCCCTGAGTATTTAACATGAATTTCAATTTTATACCTCCACGCGTTTTCGAGGAAAAAGGTAGTAAGTTTAAAATTTCAAAAAATATTTTTTGTATGATTTTACTAAAAATGTCTACTTTTCATAATTTTTCCTTTGTCTGTGATATATGAAGTTTTTTCGTGCCAAGTTTCAAGTTTCTGAGTTTACGGGAAGTACCCTTTAGGTTTTGAGTTTCTTGCGAGTACTCAGTTTCAAAATAAGCGACTTAAATTGCAATTTCTTTTGATTGCGTTGACATAAAAGTTTGGTTTTACTACATTTAAAAGGTCTTATAGCGCTGAGTATTTGACATGAATTTCAATTTAATACCTCCACGCGTTTACGAGGAAAAAGGTAGTAAGTTTAAAATTAAAAAAAATATTTTTTTGTATGATTTTACTAAAAATGTCTACTTTTTGAAATTTTTCCATTGTCTATGCTATATAACGTTGCTTCGTGCCAAATTTCAAGTTTCTGAGTTCACGGGAAGTACCTCGTAGGTTTTGCAAGTGCCGAAAAACTCTAAAATTTGCAGCATAAACGACTGTATCTTTTGATTGCGTTGGCTTTTAAATTTGATTTTTTCACAGCTTCAAGGGACAATAGACCTGAGTATTTGATATAAATTTCAGCTTGATACCTCCACGCGTTCCTGAGAAAAATGGTCTTGACAGACAGACAGACAGACAGACAGACAGACAGACAGACAGACAGACAGACAGACAGACAGACGGACAACAAAGTGATCCTATAAGGGTTCCGTTTTTTCCTTTCGAGGTACGGAACCCTAAAAATGACGTAAGCGCCGCCAAATATCCCTTAATAAACGACCTTTTGAACGGATGCTTTGTAACAGGGCGGCATCTACGAAACTCTACACTGAGCATCGCCCGACATGCTCTTGGCCGGTTTTTTTTGCATTGTTATCCCGGAATGATTTCCGGGATAACAATGCAAAAAAAAACCGAGGGGTGTTCCCCTTAAGGATTACTAATTCCAATTCAAGAAAATCCCCAGCCAGGTTATACGTAGTATATAAAAATTCACAAATAGAAATAAAATCATTTCTGCATTTGTGACCCCCCCCAATTTCAACCGCGCCTGTTCTTACCTTTCATGCTTAGACTGATTTGACGGGAGGATCGATTTGGATGATATTTGCCGTGGACATGAACGTATAAATACAAAAGTGGTCCTGTATCGTCCCATATGCACCTACTACTCTCTAATCTCTCTATGTCGTTTAAATCATGCAAAAAAAAATATGATAAAAAAAGTATTCATTTTTGAGTGTAGTTTCATTTAGGCTTTTTTAGTAGGCTTTAGCTAGTAATCATATATTTCTGGTCAGGCTTTAGATAATTTGATTAGACTAAAGCAAATTAGTCTGCAGTTTTTGGTATTAGCTTTGATGTTTTATGAAAACAATATTTGGTGAGCAAAACATACGGTTTACGGTTTAAGACATTTATTTCTCAAAAAGATTTACATAAATCACTTACTGAGAAAACAATATTTATCTTAAAGCTAAATGGGAGAGGGTAGAATGCAAAAACTGGTGAACGAGTTAAGAACAAAGGCGCTCGGTAACACCAAGCGCAATGCAACAATGTAATGTTGTGCATAGGGGCCAGTTAAACTCTTACATAACTATGATTTGTGTGTAATAATTAAGTGCATATTTTGTGGAAAAGCCTTAGAAGACGTTTTTATTTTAGTTTTTAACTTTTTAATGTTATACATTTTTGTACATTTATATATATATTTTTTTTAAAGTATTTTAATTATTTATTGTTATTATTATTTGACTTATTTCTAGGTATTATTTCAAATTATCTAATACGCAGATATCGGATTATCTTAATATACTCAGTTAGGCATTGTCAGAGAAACAAGAACATCCATTCTGGGAAGCAAAAAGATATATGGATTCAACATATAATTATTCTGATGTGTGTATATATATTTTGGAATTAAAAATGTTTTACTTTAGGGATCTGGTATGGAGTGGGTTTATTTTATATGGAGGTAATTAATTTAACTTGGAATTTCGTTCTAGGATATAAAAGCCATTTTGGTGCGCATTTAAATTGTAGCGCTTTTGAACTGTGGGTCCAAAAAAATAGAAAACAATAATGGAAGTGAGGCCTGATAAGAACTTTCAATAAAAACTATATTGAATAAAATCGGTTCACCCGTTTTTGAATTATCAGTCAAAAACGCTAATAATGTAAGGAAGTGCCGGATAGTAAAATGACGTAAGCGTCGCCAAATATCCCTTAATAAACGACCTTTTGAACGGATGTTTTGTAACAGGGCGGCAACTACGAAACTCTACACTGAGCATCGCCCGATATGCTCTTGGCCGGTTTTTTTTTGCATTGTTATCGCAGAAATCACCCCTTAAGGATTACTAATTCCAATTCAAGAAAATCCCCAGCCAAGTTATACGTAGCCTATAAAAATTCAACGTCTAAAAGGGGGGGTAGCTACTACACTCCCTTAGTACACTTCAAATAGAAAAAATCAGTACTGACCCACTCAAAAAGTCATTTCTGCATTTGTGACCCCCCTCCCCCCAAATTTCAACCGCGCCTGTTATGTTCTTACCTTTAATGCTTAGACTGATTTGACGGGAGGATCGATTTGGATGATATTTGCCGTGGACATGAACGTATAAATACGAAAATGGTACTGTATCGCCCGATATACACCTGCTACTCTATGTCGTTTAAATCATAGCAAAAAAAAATTATAACGACAAAAAATGTATTGATTTTTGAGTGTAGTTTCATTTAGTGGTAATTGTAAAAAAATATCAGGACTACTGTCCTCTAGCGTATCCATATGTCAACTTTACTTCACGTTCCGCCTCCAGGGTAGCGGGAGAGAAATTAGGGGTGAATTAGCCGCTTACTGACACAGACCGAATTCCACGCGGGCGGAGCCGCGGGCACAGCTAGTAGTGAATATTTATGTTTATGGCGGGTATAAGGCACGGTGCCGAGAAAGCGTGTTGCGGGCGTATGGTATCGCTACGTACGGCTGCGCGTTATCAACAAAGCGTCATAACATTTGGTAAGGTGCTTTTACATCGACGAGGCGAGGCAAAGCACTAATAAATATTTTCCTTTTTGTCATGTCTCTGTTTAGATCAATGGTTGACTGGTATAGAATGCCTTTAGGCATTAAGTCCGCCATTTGTACATTTTTATGTTGTGTGCAATAAAGTTTATGTAAATAAATAAATATTTCAATGTTTGGAGATTTAAAACAAACTACTCACTTAATTAACCATAGCACAATGTGGCGTCCTGATAGCCCACTCTTTAAATCGCTAACCAGGAATCGTACTCGATAAGTAACAAATGCTCAATTCAGTAGCTCCTATACAGTCACAGACTGTAGACACAATCTGAGCCATTTACGGTTCAAGCTATTTTTTTGTTTAAAGTACTCTATGAAATGACTAATATAACGTGAACCCTAAATGGTTTAACAATTAAAGGCCGTCAGCGTACAAACATAACGTTATTAAATACTTACAAGCCCGCATTGTTTACAGTACTTAATACTACTGCATTAATGCATAAGAGCCGAACCTACATTGGAAAACCAGTTCGGGTAGGGTATAGTTTCAGTTTTTATTCAATTCAGTCGAAGTATTCTTGATATTTAATTGCTATTTAGTCCTAGTACTTAGTCTAGATTTTAATTGCACATCGTTTAAGATAAAAAACACGCACACACTTTAGCAAATTCTGTTTTAGCTCTATGGTTTACTGGTACGCTTTGAGGCATTAAGGGGCAGATATATGACAACATCGTTTTAGACCTCACTTAGAACAAGGAATTAGTATAGTTAATGCTACGTATTCGCAATAATATGAATGTCTACGTATTCATAAGGAAACCGTGCAGAGGCTCCAATTGATATTTTATTTTTTATTAGCTTTGATTATCTATAAACCGACTCCAAAAGTACCAAAAAATCAAAAAATGGCGTTCCGTTAGAACACGTCGCAATACAATTTTGTCTTCGACAGTGGTTCAATGGTTATGTTATTTTGAAAGCCAGATAACTAGACTAGTGCATCAGGGCATATTTATATTTTTCATCATAAAGACAACAAAGAAATTGAAACGTAAATATAAACTTTTGAAAAATTCCCATACATTCGCCATATCAGTCAAATTGTCATCGTGTCGTGACTCAGATGCCCGACGGGCCTCGTCGCAGGCGGACGTCTTGTTGAATGAGCAGCCATGACGTTTCATTTTGGCAGAAAATCGTAAACGTACACGAAAAAGGATACCAGTAGCCAGATTGTATTCAAAATATATAGGGAAAATTACAAGGGACCGTGAGTCCCACAAAATTAGATTTTTTATATTTACACGACTTAATACTACAAAAATACAACTAAAGATTGAATAAAAGACACTTTTCTACCGAATTCTCGTAATTAATTGCCTCAAAACCTGTTCAAAATTAAAAGAGTTTTTGGATTCCTTTTTAATTACTGGACTTTATTTTTATTACGCTGGTCATAATATTACGACATTTTAACATGACTTATAACGTCAAAATACTTGAATGACAATATTATTGTAATAACTCCAATCCAATCTCTATTTTTTTAATATTAAAAGACTTGATTATTTTACATATACAAAAGATATAATCAAATATTGAATGCAATATACGATAATCTGGCGAGGAGAGGTCATGAAGAACGTTGAACGACTCCGTCTGCAGACTATAGGTACAAATTGATACGCGCATTAATCTTTTGTCGTATATATGTTATGGTACCCCAGAGCTACAAAGGGGCATTGAGAGCTCATGAATCTCATGATACGCCGCTTGATTCGAGCTACGCTACTAACGTCACTTCAACACATCATCGGAAAAGCATCCAACTCCTACCTAATAGAGCCCCGCCATTGAAAGCACGGGAGGACCCAACTTACATACGTTCGCTTCTTGGCGATTTCCAGGCAGATTGTGTGCAGATTTATCTATCGTTACACAAATGTACCCTGATCAAATAAATTACTTCCTTATATTATTAACAATGTTGTTTACTGACTTAAACTTACACAATTTTCACTCCTCATCCTCCTAGCGTTTTGCCCCGGCTTTGTGCCACGGCTCAATTAAACCTGTAGGCCTTATTAGAAATAGATATGGTTTCCTCACGATGTTTTCCTTAATCAAAAAGCGACTGGTAAAAATATCAAATGATATTTCGTGCATGTGATATAATTTTCATAACTAGTACAGTCACCATCAGATATATCGGAGCAGCCAAGGTACTCACATATATCTGAACATGCACTTTATCGCCTTGATCATAGAGGCGTTGTTTAGATATTTGTGACCACCTTGGCCGCTCCGATATATCTGATGGTGACTGTACACCAGGAGGTCGGGGTTTGAACCCGAGACCTCCGGATTGAAAGTCGGACGTGTTACCAGGTTACCAGCTCATTTAACTCATGGTTTACATTTAAACGGGACTTTTGAGTTATACCTACCTAGGTGAGACCAAGAACATAACATAATGTAGCGTTCAAATAAGAACAATGTGTTATTTCATCAATGTTCTGTGAATTTACATACTGGGCGAAGCATGTACAGAACCATAGTTTTAAAACTAAATATTACCTTAATATGGTAACTACAAGTGTTGGAGCCATGGGTGTTTATCTAATTTCCTACTGATCGCCTTCCATATTTGTAGTGTTGTAGGAAGCGTTCTATTCATGAACACATTTTCTCATAAAGTTCTTGAAGACTAATCCAGCGAAACAATCCTTAAGGTACGTAATTATACCTACATAGCTAATTTAGATCCATTTCAGTAGCCGGTTTGGATTTAAGACTAATATCATATTTTTAATTTAAGACAATAATCTGACAGCTCCTGGCCTACATTGTAAATCATTTTGTATGGAGAGAACTGTCAGATTACTGTCTTGAATTAATAATACGATATTAGTACAAAATTTTGTCCCCAATTTATTTTTAAGCCTAACGTTTCTAAATTATTAGAGTACTATTTAAAATATACTAACCGAACAAAATTAAATTTTTTTAAACAAAAAAATTAGACCCTTTCTGAGGCTGGTTTGGATTTTAGGACAATTTTTAAGAAATGGTTTGATTATTCCGAAAATATCGACATACTATTAATTCCATAAAAAATATTTTAACGGCAATACTTAACATACTTTGATATTCATATTTAAAGTCTTAAATTGTAAGTCTTAATGATTTGTATTAAGTCGTTAAATTGATAAAATGATCGTAAAAGTATTGCGGTGTTGGGAGTCTTGAAGCACATTTTATTATATTTTAAGCTTTATTGCACAAAACTGTTTTTACTGGGTAAAACAAATATGCGTGTAGGGTGGTGGGTAAAATTTACAACATATTTATTCTTTAATCATTAAAATTGCTCAGTGATTTGTGTGATTGAAGAACTCAAAAATTTTAATGACTCTAAGGTATGTGGAATACCGTTTTAAAAGTCTTCATTGCTGCGGACGTTAAGAGACGGAAATGCATGGACCCGTCTGCATATTTTAGATGACGTCGATTAGCACGATTGGCTGTTAGGTTAAACAAAGCTGTTCAAGCCTTCTAGCTGCCAGATTAAACAGTGGCAACCTCCCAAAAATCGGATGGGATAGCGGCTTCTGTTCTGAAAACCAATCTGTGCTACATTCGGCCTACATTTCGCTGCTAGGTTTGATAAATACAATTTTATAAAATCTACTCGTAAGCGGATAAATAGGGGGATGAAAATTTGTATGAAAGTAAAAATAGAAACAATACATTTCATAATTATTTTACATGTTTTTAAAGTTGGGCATTCCACTCATACAATAGTATGTTATTACGCTTTCGAAAGCGATCGAGCGGGGGCGAAAGCGATCGAGCCCCGGTAAGGCGTATCGATGCAAGTTCAAGTCTTGCGGGGTTGGTTATTTTTTCAACGTTTTCAATGTTTGTATTTGATTGAATAACAACAATACATTTGTTTTCATATTTTTTATATATTTATAACCCTTTAACTTCCACGTGATTCAATCATATGTAAATCGCATTTGCCGCTCTATACTTTTTTTTTTACGAAAAAGAATGAAGTTGAACATTGAAGTAGATTCTATGCTATCTCGGCCCTGATAAAAGGCGGCACATTTATAAAATCTGCGTGTTGTATATAAAGCGAAAAACAATAATGATAGTTGAACAACTAATATTTTTTCTTACGACATAGTTATACATAGTATACATACATATCAGGTCTGCAAAAAATAACTCTTACCTACTGCAATACTTTCATTGTTTTTTAAACATACACCAATTTTAGGCTTTCGAAGTGTAATATGGTATGTGTATCGTACACAATCCTATAATTGTATGATTTCTACAATAATCGTATGTGTCGCCTCAAGCGTGTAATTAAGGAGTGGTCCGGAAAAAAAGTAGCCGTGCCTTTTTTGATTTATCTTTTTATTTTGTGCCGATTTAGAAGCAGTGTTTATATTTAAATAATCTCTAGATACAATCATACAAAACATAAATACAATCATACTTAAATAAAACAGCGTTTGGAAGTTTTCGCCTTTTGTATTCCATCATACACATAGTTTTTTGAACAGCGACTTCTGACAGAATTTTTGAGGTGTTTCTCAAAAACACGTTTTTTCTTATAGTTTGATTTGATGAGCTATTTCATACCTTAATAAAATTTCTTCAATAGTAAACTTTTTTATCTGGCTTCATTTTAAGGTAGTTACAGTAATTTTTAATTAAATGTATTTGCCTTTTTTCATAGAAAATTATCTCCCATAGAAAAATGTTTGTCAGAGGTTAGATTAGAGAGTCTTCCTGACTATCCTAGCTAAAATACAGTTAATTAATGTTTCTTGGTAAGATGAAATTCTGAAAAGCATAAAACGGGTTGTGAAAATGGAAATACAAGTGTGGCATTGTAGCGGATGTCGATTGAAGATTGTCAAATTATGTTGTTCAAAAGGTTACAAAGTATGTTGAATTAAAAACGCGAAAACTTAAATATGCTCACATATTCTATTATGATTGTATTTTTATTTATTAGTATTGTATCTACGGATTAATAAAATAAATATACTGCTTAAAAATTAGCACTAAATTCAAAAATACACAAGATTGTACACTGCTACTTTATTTCAGGACCACTCCTTATATATTCTGTTCTACAAGCTCCATTTTAGTTGCTTCAGAAAATCTAAATAAGTCAAAAAGTACATTCTGAAATTTTTACTTTATGTTGCGTATTAAATATCAGAATCATCACAGCGATATCTGATGCCTTTTCTAAGTTCGTTAATTTCGTTTCAAAATCACTTTCTGCTTGTCTGATTTTTCTTAATACTTATTAATCATAATAATAAGAACCTGACGTGATTTCCTTTAATGGTTTCGTCAGGGATTTAAATGAAAACAAGGAAAAAATTGTAATATATTTCCAAATGTCATTGAAATAACAAAATTATATACGTGTATATAAATCCATATATTTTTAAGCATATATAAAAAAATAAACTTAAATGAATTCTTCGCACTTATAAGAAAATGATGTCAAGCTGGACCTAGTAACTAATTGTAGGCAAAAAGATGTATAGAGCAGACAGGACCTCGGAAGCCGACCATTCCCCGCCACCTTTTTTGGTAGCCCCTGATTGATCTATTTACAAGGGAGCTTGATCAGCTTAATTTGACACGACTGACAATCATGCAAAGCGGCGTTGCCTGAGACTGAACTGCAGATGATTTGCATGAGTCAGTCACCAAATTTAAGGCCATTTATAGGATTTGTACTGCACTGGTGGCTATATTCATCATCATCATCATCAGCCTGTATCAGTCCACTGCTGGACATAAGCCTCTCCCAAGGCACGCCACTGAGCTCGCTCTTCATCTCTCCTCTTCCAATCTGTACCCGCCACCTTACGGATATCATCGCTCCACCTTGCTGCAGGGCGCCAAGCACTGCGTGTGCTGTCATACGGCTATATTAACCTAACCTAAACTAAATAGGTAACAATAGGTACTAGCTCAAAAACATATCTTACCTTAAGGTCAAAAACGATGTCAACAAAAAAAGCGTAAGATGACTTATGACTTTTAAATTAAATATTCAAGTATGATAGAGCTATTTTATTATAATTTTAAAAGGGATTAAGAATTTTATTATATCATGTCAGTTGAAAAACAGACGTATAAACCAAGGCGGTCACGGTTCTTTTGTTTAATAGGTCCTATATACAATAAAAATTTGGTACAGCAGGCTCAAAAATTAATTTAGAGCTAAAGTTCGTGATTTCAACTAGTCTTAAAGACCAAACCGGCCAAAATAATGGTTTTGAATTCGAAATATAGGTTATTTGAAGTGCCCGATACCATGCGTTTTAAGTCTAAAGATTTGTACAACACTAAGTATGAGTATATTAATACTATAAAACTTTCGTGAGACTCTTTGTATAAGTATACTAGCCTTTTCCCGCGGCTTCGCCCGCGTACTATAAGTACTCAAAAAGGATACGATACCCATGTTGATTTTCAGACTTTGTGACCACATTTGCCACTTTTAGGGGTTGAATTTTCAAAAAACTTGAAACACGTGTTTACTCATTTATCGTTAAGAATACTCCTGTGAAGTTTCGAATAAAATAATCTAACAAATCTTGATTCGCCATACAAATTTTCGACCCCCATTTTACCCCCTTAGGGGGTAAATTTTGATAAATCCTTTCTTAGTCCACCCCTAGACCTTATAAGGAACCTACGTGCCAAATTTGGAATCTCTAGAACCAGCGGTTTGGGCTGTGCGTTGATATGTCAGTCAGTCAGTCAGTCAGTCAGTCAGTCAATCAGTCAGTCAGTCAGTCAGTTTCTTCTTTTATATATTTAGACTAGCCTTTTCCCGCGGCTTCGCCCGCGTACTATAAGTACTCAAAAAGGATACGATACCCCATGTTGATTTTCAGACTTTGTGACCACATTTGCCACTTTTAGGGGTTGAATTTTCAAAAAACCTGAAACACGTATTTACTCATTTATCAATAGAAATACTCCTGTGAAGTTTCGAATAAAATAATGTAACAAATCTTGATTCGCCATACAAACTTTGGACCCCCATTTTACCCCCTTAGGGGGTGAATTTTGATAACTCCTTTCTTAGTGCACCCCTAGACCTTATAAGGAACCTACGTGCAAAATTTGGAATCTCTAGAACCAGCGGTTTGGGCTGTGCGTTGATATGTCAGTCAGTCAGTCAGTCAGTCAGTCAATCAGTCAGTCAGTCAGTCAGTTTCTTCTTTTATATATTTAGACTAGCCTTTTCCCGCGGCTTCGCCCGCGTACTATAAGTACTCAAAAAGGATACGATACCCCATGTTGATTTTCAGACTTTTTGACCACATTTGCCACTTTTAGGGGTTGAATTTTCAAAAAACCTGAAACACGTATTTACTCATTTATCAATAGGAATACTCCTGTGAAGTTTCGAATAAAATAATCTAACAAATCTTGATTCGCCATACAAACTTTGGACCCCCATTTTACCCCCTTAGGGGGTGAATTTTGATAAATCCTTTCTTAGTGCACCCCTAGACCTTATAAGGAACCTCTATTTGGAATCTCTAGAACCAGCGGTTTGGGCTGTACGTTGATATGTCAGTCAGTCAGTCAGTCAGTCAGTCAGTCAGTCAGTCAATCAGTCAGTCAGTCAGTCGGTCAGTTTCTTCTTTTATATATTTAGATTATTATAAACAGAAAAAATAATAATTATAAACTGTTGATATGGAAGAGCGGTGCCTCCTAGCACAGGTTATTTTGTAAATAACTTACAAGGAGACGCCGGTCAATATAAGATATATGTACTTCATGTTAAAGAAATAAAGTTTTTTTTTTATGTGCCAAAGTTTGGAGCGATGGGATCCAAATATATTTACGAAATTTTTTTCAGTCAGTTACTGAACATATTCTCAGAGTACATCAGTCTTGATATTATCTATTTGGAGTTATAAGCAGGAAATTATTGTAGGCATTACGCCCGCCAGTGACTTCAGTAATATTATATTCGATTTAGTATAGTATACTTTTACGGCATATCAAACGTTATGTCATGGTAATTAAATATGTATGAGTCTGCAAGTGTGTTTGGGCCGTTTAAGTATATTTGTGTAAGGGATTTAAAGTCATTAGCTATTTTTCATATAAAAACAATTCTTTCTTAAAAATGGTCTTAAAATCCTAAGCACTTACCGGGTCTTAAATTTGGTATGTAGCTTATTTGAAGTGCACCCCGTGTCGCAAATATTTGGAGCGGTAGACTTGAAGATAAATTACATAATGTAGTTTTAGTGTATTTTCAAATTGATGCAATATATGGGTGAATCAACTTTTAGAAAAGTATTTTTTTTTTCAAAACTAATAGATTGTTTACAATTCGACTACATGTTTATTAAGACAATTAAACCAATACTTTACAAAATATATATTTAACAGTTTAAGAAAATATATATTTTTATTTATGTGTCGTATCGTAACGTAACGTAGCAAAGCACTTTTTCCCTATATAACGCTTCATAATTAGTATCATCCTAAACTCGTCTGCTAAGTTTTTCTATCATAAAAGGTAATAAGTGTCCTTCACCCACATACCTACCAGCGACCATTTAGGACCTTCAATAAATGTATAGTATGGCCGGCTCCAGTACTAAAACTAAATTCACACGAAGGTATGCAGAACATTAGTTAGTAAATAAAACCAATAAATTCAATCGTAGAATAACATTTAGATTTATTTGCATGGAAAATTGACTAAGCTAGGTATAGATATACCTACCTAATTTACAATTCATCGAAACTCTTAAGAAGTTATTCAGACATATTTCCGTTCACTTCAACCTATAAGCGACTTCTAGTCTACAACGGGCCGACCGCGAGTACGAAAATCGACGTTTCGTTATCTCCGTTTCTATCGCTCTTGCATATTTGAAAGAGAGTGATGCAAATAGTCGATTCGATGACCGAAGTGGTTCGCGGTTATATGCCAAGTCTATTATGTATTTGTTCCTCAGAGAAATAAACCAATGGAGTGGTAATTGTCAGGCGTCCCCCTCTGCTCATACTATACATCTAGAAAAACACCTGTCAATGCATGCTTTCTAGACTTGTCTAGAGCATTTGATCTTGTGTCATATGATATTTTGTGGCAGAAGTTGACAGAGGAAACTGATGTGGCGAGCGAGGTTGTTTCGATGCTTAAATATTGGTACACGAAGCAAACGAATCATGTACGATGGGCAGGTTCATTTTCTGATATGTATGGGTTGGAGTGCGGGGTGCGGCAGGGGGGCTTGACCTCGCCCCGTCTCTTCAACTTATACATTAATCGCTTGATTGTTGAACTCGGCAGCGCATATCTAGGTTGCCATGTCGGCGGAGTATGCGTAAATAACATAAGTTATGCTGATGATATGGTGCTGCTGACTCCATCAATCAATGCGATGATGAGTCTTCTCCGTATTTGTGAGAAGTATGTATAAGTAATAATTTCCTGCTTATAACTCCAAATAGATAATATCAAGACTGATGTACTCTGAGAATATGTTCAGTAACTGACTGAAAAAAATTTCGTAAATATATTTGGATCCCATCGCTCCAAAGCGGCACATAAAAAAAAAACTTTATTTCTTTAACATGAAGTACATATATCTTATATTGACCGGCGTCTCCTTGTAAGTTATTTACAAAATAACCTGTGCTAGGAGGCACCGCTCTTCCATATCAACAGTTTATAATTATTTTTTTTTCTTTTTATAATAATCTAAATATATAAAAGAAGAAACTGACCGACTGACTGACTGACTGATTGACTGACTGACTGACTGACTGACTGACTGACTGACATATCAACGTACAGCCCAAACCGCTGGTTCTAGAGATTCCAAATAGAGGTTCCTTATAAGGTCTAGGGGTGCACTAAGAAAGGATTTATCAAAATTCACCCCCTAAGGGGGTAAAATGGGGGTCCAAAGTTTGTATGGCGAATCAAGATTTGTTAGATTATTTTATTCGAAACTTCACAGGAGTATTCCTATTGATAAATGAGTAAATACGTGTTTCAGGTTTTTTGAAAATTCAACCCCTAAAAGTGGCAAATGTGGTCAAAAAGTCTGAAAATCAACATGGGGTATCGTATCCTTTTTGAGTACTTATAGTACGCGGGCGAAGCCGCGGGAAAAGGCTAGTCTAAATATATAAAAGAAGAAACTGACTGACTGACTGACTGATTGACTGACTGACTGACTGACTGACTGACATATCAACGCACAGCCCAAACCGCTGGTTCTAGAGATTCCAAATTTTGCACGTAGGTTCCTTATAAGGTCTAGGGGTGCACTAAGAAAGGAGTTATCAAAATTCACCCCCTAAGGGGGTAAAATGGGGGTCCAAAGTTTGTATGGCGAATCAAGATTTGTTACATTATTTTATTCGAAACTTCACAGGAGTATTTCTATTGATAAATGAGTAAATACGTGTTTCAGGTTTTTTGAAAATTCAACCCCTAAAAGTGGCAAATGTGGTCACAAAGTCTGAAAATCAACATGGGGTATCGTATCCTTTTTGAGTACTTATAGTACGCGGGCGAAGCCGCGGGAAAAGGCTAGTCTAAATATATAAAAGAAGAAACTGACTGACTGACTGACTGATTGACTGACTGACTGACTGACTGACTGACTGACATATCAACGCACAGCCCAAACCGCTGGTTCTAGAGATTCCAAATTTGGCACGTAGGTTCCTTATAAGGTCTAGGGGTGCACTAAGAAAGGATTTATCAAAATTCACCCCCTAAGGGGGTAAAATGGGGGTCGAAAATTTGTATGGCGAATCAAGATTTGTTAGATTATTTTATTCGAAACTTCACAGGAGTATTCTTAACGATAAATGAGTAAACACGTGTTTCAAGTTTTTGAAAATTCAACCCTAAAAGTGGCAAATGTGGTCACAAAGTCTGAAAATCAACATGGGTATCGTATCCTTTTTGAGTACTTATAGTACGCGGGCGAAGCCGCGGGAAAAGGCTAGTATACTTATACAAAGAGTCTCACGAAAGTTTTATAGTATTAATATACTCATACTTAGTGTTGTACAAATCTTTAGACTTAAAACGCATGGTATCGGGCACTTCAAATAACCTATATTTCGAATTCAAAACCATTATTTTGGCCGGTTTGGTCTTTAAGACTAGTTGAAATCACGAACTTTAGCTCTAAATTAATTTTTGAGCCTGCTGTACCAAATTTTTATTGTATATAGGACCTATTAAACAAAAGAACCGTGACCGCCTTGGTTTATACGTCTGTTTTTCAACTGACATGATATAATAAAATCTTAATCCCTTTTAAAATTATAATAAAATAGCTCTATCATACTTGAATATTTAATTTAAAAGTCATAAGTCATCTTACGCTTTTTTTGTTGACATCGTTTTTGACCTTAAGGTAAGATATGTTTTTGAGCTAGTACCTATTGTTACCTATTTAGTTTAGGTTAGGTTAATATAGCCGTATGACAGCACACGCAGTGCTTGGCGCCCTGCAGCAAGGTGGAGCGATGATATCCGTAAGGTGGCGGGTACAGATTGGAAGAGGAGAGATGAAGAGCGAGCTCAGTGGCGTGCCTTGGGAGAGGCTTATGTCCAGCAGTGGACTGATACAGGCTGATGATGATGATGATGAATATAGCCACCAGTGCAGTACAAATCCTATAAATGGCCTTAAATTTGGTGACTGATTCATGCAAATCATCTGCAGTTCAGTCTCAGGCAACGCCGCTTTGCATGATTGTCAGTCGTGTCAAATTAAGCTGATCAAGCTCCCTTGTAAATAGATCAATCAGGGGCTACCAAAAAAGGTGGCGGGGAATGGTCGGCTCCGAGGTCCTGTCTGCTCTATACATATTTTTGCCTACAATTAGTTACTAGGTCCAGCTTGACATCATTTTCTTATAAGTGCGAAGAATTCATTTAAGTTTATTTTTTTATATATGCTTAAAAATATATGGATTTATATACACGTATATAATTTTGTTATTTCAATGACATTTGGAAATATATTACAATTTTTTCCTTGTTTTCATTTAAATCCCTGACGAAACCATTAAAGGAAATCACGTCAGGTTCTTATTATTATGATTAATAAGTATTAAGAAAAATCAGACAAGCAGAAAGTGATTTTGAAACGAAATTAACGAACTTAGAAAAGGCATCAGATATCGCTGTGATGATTCTACGCAATACGCAACATAAAGTAAAAATTTCAGAATGTACTTTTTGACTTATTTAGATTTTCTGAAGCAACTAAAATGGAGCTTGTAGAACAGAATATATAAGGAGTGGTCCTGAAATAAAGTAGCAGTGTACAATCTTGTGTATTTTTGAATTTAGTGCTAATTTTTAAGCAGTATATTTATTTTATTAATCCGTAGATACAATACTAATAAATAAAAATACAATTATAATAGAATATGTGAGCATATTTAAGTTTTCGCGTTTTTAATTCAACATACTTTGTAACCTTTTGAACAACATAATTTGACAATCTTCAATCGACATCCGCTACAATGCCACACTTGTATTTCCATTTTCACAACCCGTTTTATGCTTTTCAGAATTTCATCTTACCAAGAAACATTAATTAACTGTATTTTAGCTAGGATAGTCAGGAAGACTCTCTAATCTAACCTCTGACAAACATTTTTCTATGGGAGATAATTTTCTATGAAAAAAGGCAAATACATTTAATTAAAAATTACTGTAACTACCTTAAAATGAAGCCAGATAAAAAAGTTTACTATTGAAGAAATTTTATTAAGGTATGAAATAGCTCACCAAATCAAACTATAAGAAAAAACGTGTTTTTGAGAAACACCTCAAAAATTCTGTCAGAAGTCGCTGTTCAAAAAACTATGTGTATGATGGAATACAAAAGGCGAAAACTTCCAAACGCTGTTTTATTTAAGTATGATTGTATTTATGTTTTGTATGATTGTATCTAGAGATTATTTAAATATAAACACTGCTTCTAAATCGGCACAAAATAAAAAGATAAATCAAAAAAGGCACGGCTACTTTTTTTCCGGACCACTCCTTAATTACACGCTTGAGGCGACACATACGATTATTGTAGAAATCATACAATTATAGGATTGTGTACGATACACATACCATATTACACTTCGAAAGCCTAAAATTGGTGTATGTTTAAAAAAACAATGAAAGTATTGCAGTAGGTAAGAGTTATTTTTTGCAGACCTGATATGTATGTATACTATGTATAACTATGTCGTAAGAAAAAATATTAGTTGTTCAACTATCATTATTGTTTTTCGCTTTATATACAACACGCAGATTTTATAAATGTGCCGCCTTTTATCAGGGCCGAGATAGCATAGAATCTACTTCAATGTTCAACTTCATTCTTTTTCGTAAAAAAAAAAGTATAGAGCGGCAAATGCGATTTACATATGATTGAATCACGTGGAAGTTAAAGGGTTATAAATATATAAAAATATGAAAACAAATGTATTGTTGTTATTCAATCAAATACAAACATTGAAAACGTTGAAAAAATAACCAACCCCGCAAGACTTGAACTTGCATCGATACGCCTTACCGGGGCTCGATCGCTTTCGCCCCCGCTCGAATAAGTTTTCGAGTCGAATAAGTTTTAATGGCATTTGACATATTATTTTGTGAAGTAGGTTTTTAGGGTTCCGTAGCCAAAGTGGCAAAAACGTAACCCTTATAGTTTCGTTATGTCCGTCCGTCCGTCCGTATATCACATCCATTTTACTCGGAAACTATAAAACGTATATCTTAATAAATATTTAAATATAAGGTGTGTTTCTGTATGCCGCTACTTAGTTTTGTAGTAAAATTGCTGAAAAAGATATTTTAAGGAGGGGCACTACTCCATACATGTAATTATTTGTCAAAAAAAAATTTTTTTTCCCAAATATCGACATGATGCACATCACTCGATAATTCTTTCAAAAGAACTCTTGTCTTGTTGTCCTGAAAATCAATAAAAAAACAAATAATAATAAACATTGCGGTCTGTTTGAATTATTTTTATTTAGTGAATATTTTAAGAAAATATCACCCCGTAAGTCTAAAAAACTTGTGTCCCTCTGTTACTTTTGAACCGGAGATCCAAAAAATATGAAAAAAATTGAGAACATTATCGGTTTAGGAATTATTGAGTTATCTCCTAAAAACTCATTTCATACGCAGATACGACCTTTTGATATTACTTTTTCAATAGTAGGTACGAAACTGCGTGGTCCGACACGCACTTGGCCGGTTTTTTTCTATTAAAGATAATTTTATTTTATATGTATGCATGTAGTTTCATTTTTTTACCTTTTACGTGTACGTACGTTACGTAAGTAGCTTCACGTGTTAGAAAACTGTACTTACTTTAGTTAGCAAAAAATTACACGTCATATTGGACAGGGGGGGGAGGGGTCCTGAAAATATCACCAAAGATCACCATGGGGGAGGGGGGGGGGTCTAAAACAAGCCAAAAACGTATGACGCGATTAATGGACGCCCCCTTTGCTACATATGAAAGGTCCTATAGCCCTGAGTATTTGACATGAATTTCAATTTAATACCTCCACGCGTTTACGAGGAAAAAGGTAGTAAGTTTAAAATTTTAAATAATAATTTTTTGTATTATTTTACTAAAAATTTCTACTTTTTGTAATTTTTCCATTGTCTATGCTATATGACGTTGCTTCGTGCCAAATTTCAAGTTTCTGAGTTCACGGGAAGTACCCCTTAGGTTTTGCGAGTGCCGAAAACTCTAAAATTTGCAGCATAAACGACTGTATCTTTTGATTGCGTTGGCTTACAAGTTTGATTTTTTCACAGCTCCAAGGGACAAGAGACTTGAGTATGTGATATAAATTTCAGCTTAATACCTCCACGCGTTCCTGAGAAAAATGGTCTTGACAGACAGACAGACAGACAGACAGACAGACAGACAGACAGACAGACGGACAACAAAGTGATCCTATAAGGGTTCCGTATTTTCCTTTCGAGGTACGGAACCCTAAAAAGGTAAAATAACGCTAACGACCTCCATAAACAGCTGCGAGTGTCGGGCACTGCCGATCGCCCTAGATCGGGACTCCTACTCCCTAGGTGCCATTACACCTACCAACCCGACAGGTTGGACCCTACATATTGCCATGTCTAATAGCCGTTTTAACGCTATTGGAGGGTGGTCCCAGCTCCCATACATTTTTGCCCATTCTCCTTTACGCGCAATTAATTCCAAGTTCAAAAATGATTCATTGTATTGTTTTTAATTATAAAATAAATCATTCATTTTACAATTTAAAAAATTACAAATTCCTGAGTTGCTGACTTAAGGGTCGGGTATATGTGGGAGAATTTTCAGATTCTGTCAAAATACCCTGATTCACACACAGCCAGACTTCACGCACACTACCACACTTTCGGGGGACAGGTCGTTGACCACTTATACTTTTTTACAGGTTGCCATTATTAGTTTCATACTAATCACACCTCCTTTGAGAAATTTAAACTGTAATGTTTTCCTTTGTAAGCAGACAGAGAAATAACATATTTTATCTTGCTTTCCTTGTCTATCCTGTTTATGTCACATATGACGTATTATGGTTGATTTTAAATGATTAAATGACTTTGGTAATACGTTATCGAGATACACGTTTTGGGAAGTTAGCTAGCCGAACAAATCTTTGATTATTAAACCAACCGGATGCGAGACGCGCACTCATTTCTATCAGAAAAAGTCTGCCAATTTCGGCGCGGGGGACGAGGAAACGCACACAAATACTGATAACACTAATGCATTTTCCATTCACGTCGCTACACACGCACACGATAAAATTATCAAACACTAGCATAAAATATACTCACACAAGTACAAACACAGCCACAGACAACCTGTCCGTGAACGAGATAATGTCATCTTTAAGTAAACGTACGCAGTGCGAGGAACGCGTCGAAAATAATATACTTAAGTATCGATATTTGTGACGTTTTCAAGTCAAAGGTACTGTTACGGACAGCCTAGATCCCTACCTAAATAAATTGTATTCTACCTAGTTAGTAATAAGGTGTCTAGGTAAGGTGATAAATAAGTGGTACACACAGGTCAACTTTATTAAAGTAAAAACTAGATTGATTAATGTCTGTGCAGAAACAAGACTTGTTTGTACCGCTGAAAAGCAGTATGTGTGCCCTCTGTGATGGTACGCGCCCGACTAAGGGCGGGCAGAGGGGGAGCGGCGTATTTGTATGAATGATGACCCAGGCAGCCGCGATTACCATACGACGACCGCGGGCCCCGACTGAGGTAGCAAGGCTTGACCGAAGCGAGAGCCGCGAAAACATTTTGATTTTCCCGGAAAATGCCGCAGCCCACATAGGTCATACATACCTCTAGAGATAGGTTTTCTAGTAAACTATCCAGTAGATATAGTTTTGTAAGCCTCGGACTTAGGATACCGGAGTTAGAGTAGATAGAAGCTCACTCCCATACAAAATTAACTAATAAGAAAAAGCAACTTTTTAGTTTATTGATATTATGTAAAGATAATGTCCTAGATAGACAGATCTTGCAAAGACCTTTCTAACAAGGTATAAATCATCAAAATCCGTCCAGTAGTTTTCGAGATATAAGCAAAAATGTAAATAAATACGCAAATATCCTAAGTCGAGTGCAAGAAAGAGATAGCAATGTAAACAAAGGACTTCTCTGTCTAAAACTTCTAGAGTCTTCGAATGTATGAAAAAGATAGAGATATCCTTGTCTAAAATATCTAGAATTTTCCATAGCGTAAAAGAGATGAAGATAGATCTCTCTTTCAGATTGTTCTAGATATTTCCACCCTCGCTATTTTCGAATCATATAAAAGCCGGCACGCACCGCCGTAGTTCAGTTCAGTTCAGTTCAGCAAGCAGTTCCAGCAAGAAAAATAAGAAGAAGAAGAGATAATAGTGACCAGTAGTCGACAGTATCAGTATATCAGTGTGCGTACCGGCTTTCTATGTGCCTAGTGTTAAAGTTTAGTGCCTAGCGTACCTAGGGTTCATATGACAGGGTATATGTACCTGTTTATGGACTAAGCGTTATAAGTAAAGTGTTAGTGTCTCAGTTTGTACCTAGTGCTCTTAGGGTAAACGTGCCAGTACTCGGGCAGGGTATATGTACCTGTTCGTGGACTAAGTAGTTCAAGTAAAGTTAGTGACAGTGCGAAGTAGGGTAAATGTGCCTATCCTCGGACAGGGTATATGTACCTGTTCTAGGATATAAGTTGTAAATAGTGTAAATAGCCATAGTTAGCCAAGTGTACCGAGTGATTGTGTTTTAGTAATAAATAAGAATCCAAGTGCAGTGAGTGTTATTACTGAGAGTCCCGTTCCACAGTGGGAGGAATTGGATCCCGAACCAGCGAATGCTCTGTATCCGCATAAATAAATATTTAGACTGTGCTGTCGCTGATGCAGACTGACGCCAGAGAGTAGCCTGGCGGCCACAGTTTTATGGTCCTTCGAGCCGGATCAGGGGATTCAGTGGAACTTGGACTAGTGAAAAGTGGATTCTTATAGTGACTACTGATACTTTGCATGTGTGTTATTTGTGACATTGTGTTGTGATATAGTGCTATAAAGTGCCGAGATGGTATCATCAGGAGTGAATACGAGGTCGCAGTCTGGCCGCATCAGAGAGGAAGAAGGCCGACTAGAAGATACTGCGGAAGGCGTATCTGCGAACGTGGCAGGGGCACCCGGTACCGTGCGCACCCCACAGGATGGGGTCACGGACAAGGCCGGGCAGCCGTGTCAAGAATCTTCTGCGGGGGTACCTGTAAGGGCCGGAGCCATGGTACCGTCTGGGCCCGCGAAGGTTGTCCATAAGGGACCACCACGTTCCCCGTCGACACTGGAGCGGCGAAGGATCGAGCAAGCGATCAAGAAGCAGCTGCGACACAAGGAAAAGGCGGAGCAACGCCGAGTTGAGCGCGAGCAACTGAGTGGGCGCGCGCAGAACCTGTCTCCGGTTTCGGAAAAAGGGAGTAAGGAGGCCCAGCCAGAGGGCCACCCTAAGGCCACGGAGACACAAAAGGTACCAACTCCATCACCAGACAAGGCACCGACGGTCAAGTCTCATCCGTCGAGGAAATCACACGCATCACACGTAAGCAGCCTCCGATCAGCCAAATTAAGAGAGCTCGAACTCAAGCAAATCAGGAAAGAGGTCGAGCTAAAACGGCGAGAGATCGAGTTGGAACGAGAGCTGCTAAGGAAGGAGTACGAGCTCAAGAGGGACGAGGTACTCGAAGAAACGAGCTCTGGAACTGGAACTGACTCATCGTCCGTGGGGTCATCGCGCACAATCAGCCCGGCCAGGGAACAACCGGCTGAACCCGATAGTCGAGTGCACGAGTGGCTGCGCACCATTGAAGACACGCCGCGTCATCGAGTGCGCGTAGAGTCGCCGCCCGTACCGTCACGGGTCAGGCGCGCCCAATCGCCGCCGCGTGGGCCACGTATTGAGGCACGAGCGCCGCCGCCCGTGGAACCGCGTGATCAGCCACCAGGACGACATGAATGGACGCCGTATTCCGAAAACGCCAGACTAAGGTCGTCGGTAGAGCCGCTGCCGAGTGATGCAGCGACAGCGTTCAACAGGCTCGCCGACCAGCTACGGGACGCCGTCAGGACCACACCGCCGAAGCAATGTTACGAGTTGCCGCCATTCACGGGCAACCCTAACGAATGGCTACTGTTCTTCAACGCCTACACGGAGTCAACCCTACGGTACAACTTCAGTGCGTTCGAGAACATGGCTCGGCTGAGGAACTGTCTACGTGGGGATGCACGACAGTGTGTGCAGCATCTGTTATCCACATCAACACAGCCAGAGCTAATAATAAGGCTCCTTAAGAAGAATTTCGGGCGCATCGACTTACTGGTGGACAAGGCGCTGGACGAGCTCAAGCGGCTACCGCCGTTGGGACCCAGTGCCATCGACCTCAACGAATTCGCAACGAAGATTGTAAACATTGTAAGTACACTTTGCGAGCTCGACAGCAGGAACTATAGCAACAACCCGTTGTTAGTTCGAGAGATAACAGACAGACTGAGTCCACACCTCAGAAGTCGATGGTGCGCCTACGCAAAGGAGCACATAAAGGACGGCAAGTGTGAGCTGATGCTGATGGCTGACTTCTTAATGGAAGAGAGCGACGCAGAGTTAGAATTCTCGCACGCTCGCATGCCTGGCACCAATAAAAGGAGGGAAGCGGCGACTAAGGAGGTAGCTCGACCATCACCGAGTCGCGCAGTCCAGGGAAGAGGCGCGCGTAGGACGCAAGCGCAGTACCACGCCGAGCAGACGTACACAACAGGGAACACCGTGGGCATTCGGGAGCCTTGCTTGTGCTGCGGCGGTGAACACAGGACTACGGAATGTAAGCGAGTCCTGGTCATGGACACAGGCGCGAGATGGGACTGGGCCAAAAGCAACCGCATATGCTACAAATGCCTGAACGGTAAACACTCCAAGTTGAAATGTCACGCAAAGGCATGCGGTTCCAACGGATGCACCAGATGGCATCACCGATTACTGCACAGCGAGGGCAGCACGCAGAGAGAAGCGCGTGTACGCCGGCCGCCACCCCGCGCGGCCTCACCTGCCCCGCAACCTGCCGCCCGCGACGGGTCCGGACATCCGCAGGCGGCCAAACCAACAGAGCCGGAGATCACGTCGAACACGACGGTGGAACAAGTGAACAGCACGTCCAGCGTATTTTTGAAGATGGTACCTGTTACCGTAGAGGGTCCAAAAGGGAAGGTGGATACCTACGCTATGCTTGACGATGGCAGCACAGTGAGTCTGATCCAAGCAGACTTGGCCGAAGCCATAGGAGCCACGGGACCCGAGACGCCGCTGCGCCTGGCAGGGGTAAGCAACATGGAAGCTGTGCCAGAAGTAAGCAGACAAGTCAGAGTTCGCGTACAAGGAAAGGGCCTAGAGACCGCGTATAACCTAGTCTTCACCACAGTGAAGAGACTAGGACTACGAACGCAAAGGATGAGCAAGCAGGTTATGGAGATGGAGCACTTCAAGGATATCCAGACTGCCTGCTACGACGAGGCCGTACCGCGACTACTTGTGGGGACAGACCAATGGCCAGTGTTGCTACCTCAGGAGGCGAGAATACGGGGACTGGACGAACCGGCAGCAGTACTGACAGGGTTAGGTTGGGTGGTCTTCGGAGGTAAGCCACGTATAGTCAACCCACCCGAGAAGCACGTGACGCTACACTGCCGCCAAGAGGATGACGAGCACCTGGACTCTATGTTGCGGGAATATTTCAACATAGACTCGCTCGGCATCAAGAATGTCAAGAAGGTAGATCCAGGGACACAGAGGGCCCTGGATATCTTCGAGAAGTCGGTCAAGAAAATCGACGGACCACGCTACGAGGTGGGACAGCTATGGCGGGACGAGGAGCCACGAATGCCGCCGAGCCTGCACACGGCATTGAATCGACTGCATAGCATCGAGCGCAAGATGGACCGTGACCCGGCATTCGCAGCGAGCTACACCGAGCAAGTAAATAACTTGCTTGCTAAGAAGTATGCTGAGCCGCTGGAGGAGCCGCCAGATAGCAACGTAGCCTGGGTTCTTCCGCACTTCGCTGTGACCAATCCCAACAAGCCGGGAAAGATCAGATTGGTCTTCGATGCAGCGTGTCGCAGCCAAGGGAAGTGCCTCAACGATTTTCTTCTGGAAGGGCCGGACTTACTACAGTCACTGATCGGGATACTGTTTCGGTTCCGCGAAGGGCAGTTCGCCGTGGTGGCGGACCTACAGGAGATGTTCCTCCAGATCAAGATTAGGAGTGAGGACCAGCCCTCACAAACTTTCGTCTGGAGAGGAGACCGCCGAACCGGAAACCCGCAGTTCTACAAGATGACGAGCATGCTGTTCGGCGCAGCGAGCTCGCCTTTCCTGGCGCACAGCGTTCGCAACAGGAATGCCCAGGATAACGCCGAAGAATTCCCGGATGCTGTAGAGGACATCGTCCGTAACCACTACATGGACGACTACGTGGCAAGCTATCCGGACGAGGAAGAGCTCGTGCATCGTGCCACGCAAGTAACATCGTCGCACGCTAAAGGAGGGTTCAAGCTTCGTGGATGGACATCTAACAGTAAGAAGTTACTGCAAGGTATCCCACAAGAGCTGCACGCAAACGCACCGGCGCAGCTAGGGAAGAAGGAAAACAAGATCCTTGGCATGTATTGGAACCCTGAAACGGACGAGCTCGGGTTTAACACGGCCATGATGAGGGTACCGGCCGAGGTACGAGACATGAAGACTACGCCGACGAAGAGGCAAATGCTATCGGCCGTGATGTCCGTGTACGACCCACTGGGGCTGTTAAGTCACTACACAATAACGGCCAAAGTCCAGTTACAAAACTTGTGGGCCAAGAAACTGGACTGGGACTCACCACTGCCAGAAGAGGACAAGCGCGACTTCAAAGAATGGTTACGGGCTTTGGACAGCGTTGCAGCACTTCGAATTCCAAGATGCTACTTGTCAACGGGGGCAGCGGCGAGCAAGGAACTACACGTCTTCGTGGACGCCAGCACTAAGGCGTACGCATGCGTGGCTTATTGGAGAGTCGTCCAAGAAGATGGGACGGCCCTGGTCAGCATGGTCGCCGCCAAAAGTAAGGTGGGGCCAACGAGACAACTCAGCGTGCCACGCATGGAGCTACAGTCAGCGCTCATCGGATCGAGATTACAGCAGACCATCCGAGAAGAGCACCGCCTGACGCCAGCACGAGTCGTTATGTGGACTGATAGTGGAACAGTACTCCACTGGATTCGCAACGACGCCAAACGCTACAGCGCCTACGTAGCCAACCGCTTAGGAGAGATAGCGGAGCTAACAAAGCCAAGTCAATGGCGCTGGGTACCAACCAAGGAAAATCCGGCAGATGAAGCTACCCGGCCGGATAACAGAAGACAAGTCACCTTCGACAGCCGATGGTATCAAGGACCAGACTTCCTGAAGAGGCCGGAAAACGAATGGCCAAAGGAGATCGATCCAGGAGGGCGACTACGTGATCATCGTGGATGGAAATTTACCACGCAACGTATGGCCACGAGGGATCGTCACGAAGGTGTACCAGGGGCCAGATGGTGGAGTCCGATCAGCCGACGTCCAGACCAAGGGAGGCGTGTTCCGGAGACCCGTCACGAAGCTGGCTGTCCTACCGTTGCAACAGGAGCAGCCGCAGGAGCGTCAGCGGGGGCAGAACTGTTACGGACAGCCTAGATCCCTACCTAAATAAATTGTATTCTACCTAGTTAGTAATAAGGTGTCTAGGTAAGGTGATAAATAAGTGGTACACACAGGTCAACTTTATTAAAGTAAAAACTAGATTGATTAATGTCTGTGCAGAAACAAGACTTGTTTGTACCGCTGAAAAGCAGTATGTGTGCCCTCTGTGATGGTACGCGCCCGACTAAGGGCGGGCAGAGGGGGAGCGGCGTATTTGTATGAATGATGACCCAGGCAGCCGCGATTACCATACGACGACCGCGGGCCCCGACTGAGGTAGCAAGGCTTGACCGAAGCGAGAGCCGCGAAAACATTTTGATTTTCCCGGAAAATGCCGCAGCCCACATAGGTCATACATACCTCTAGAGATAGGTTTTCTAGTAAACTATCCAGTAGATATAGTTTTGTAAGCCTCGGACTTAGGATACCGGAGTTAGAGTAGATAGAAGCTCACTCCCATACAAAATTAACTAATAAGAAAAAGCAACTTTTTAGTTTATTGATATTATGTAAAGATAATGTCCTAGATAGACAGATCTTGCAAAGACCTTTCTAACAAGGTATAAATCATCAAAATCCGTCCAGTAGTTTTCGAGATATAAGCAAAAATGTAAATAAATACGCAAATATCCTAAGTCGAGTGCAAGAAAGAGATAGCAATGTAAACAAAGGACTTCTCTGTCTAAAACTTCTAGAGTCTTCGAATGTATGAAAAAGATAGAGATATCCTTGTCTAAAATATCTAGAATTTTCCATAGCGTAAAAGAGATGAAGATAGATCTCTCTTTCAGATTGTTCTAGATATTTCCACCCTCGCTATTTTCGAATCATATAAAAGCCGGCACGCACCGCCGTAGTTCAGTTCAGTTCAGTTCAGCAAGCAGTTCCAGCAAGAAAAATAAGAAGAAGAAGAGATAATAGTGACCAGTAGTCGACAGTATCAGTATATCAGTGTGCGTACCGGCTTTCTATGTGCCTAGTGTTAAAGTTTAGTGCCTAGCGTACCTAGGGTTCATATGACAGGGTATATGTACCTGTTTATGGACTAAGCGTTATAAGTAAAGTGTTAGTGTCTCAGTTTGTACCTAGTGCTCTTAGGGTAAACGTGCCAGTACTCGGGCAGGGTATATGTACCTGTTCGTGGACTAAGTAGTTCAAGTAAAGTTAGTGACAGTGCGAAGTAGGGTAAATGTGCCTATCCTCGGACAGGGTATATGTACCTGTTCTAGGATATAAGTTGTAAATAGTGTAAATAGCCATAGTTAGCCAAGTGTACCGAGTGATTGTGTTTTAGTAATAAATAAGAATCCAAGTGCAGTGAGTGTTATTACTGAGAGTCCCGTTCCACAGTGGGAGGAATTGGATCCCGAACCAGCGAATGCTCTGTATCCGCATAAATAAATATTTAGACTGTGCTGTCGCTGATGCAGACTGACGCCAGAGAGTAGCCTGGCGGCCACAGGTACATCATCGTCGGTTGTTAATAGAGTTAATTTCTAAATGATTTTTTTATGGTAACGCCTTATTGACAACCGATAATGATGTACCTTTGACTTGAAAAGGTCACATTTTATCGTAGATTTATTTATCGTATCCCTACATGTCACTGGATATAGATAGGCATTTCTTCCCTAGGGTAGTGGGAAAGCAGTTGATGAAGAAAATCCAGTGAGTGCTGGTAGGTCCAGGTAGGACAGTAGAGCTGCCAAGTTTGTAACTCTTTTAGCACCACCCAGGGATCACGTGTAGGGTTGTCTAAGGTGTTTCTTACGGACGCAGAGAAACATTGATCGTAGATTAGTTATATATTTTTGTTTCTTTACCAAGTATAAGGTTTAGCTATTGATAAAATTATAATGTTAAGTTGTGATTAAATATCAAGTTTTTCTACCAGAATATTACTTAAAATGTTAGTATTCTACGTAAGTTAGTTTGTCTATTTGTTCAGGACAAATCTTGCAAGCTGATTTAGAATAACTTTTATATTATCAATTTAATATTTTGATGTGTATTTGCTTTTATATTTAGTAGAAAATACTACAAATTATAAACAAATAACTATTACAATGAAACAATTAACTGCAAAGAACTCTGGAACATCACGGGATTCGAACCCACGTGTTTAGATTACCGTTCCAATGTGCTTCCAATTACACTAGACGTTCTTCTATCCACCTCAGTGAATTTTTCACTGTAATGAACAATGATGAATCAGTCACTAGCGACATCGTGATGTTCCAGAGTCCTTCGCAGTTGATATTTTGATTGTAATGGGCATCTGTTTCCAATTTGTGTTTCTATTTCTATTATCTCTTCTTCATTTTCTATTATAAATAAAAAGTATAACATACTGCTAATGTTAATATCGACATTTATTTTGGTGCTGTCCCATCACTAAAACTTACCAAGTGATACCAGAGTCAGAAATTAAAAGTGCCTATTTAAGGGGTTAAGTTTGTATAACGTACCTTATAATAAATAAAATATAATCCATACAAAATTAAAATGCTACATAAAATGTATGGTGAAAATAAAGGAACGAATTAATTTCTAAACAGGAATATCGTTATTTCAAGCATCTACAAGTATATTTCACTTAAGGAGCGCCACACATTAGAGCGGAATTCAGTGCGTAATTCAGCACACTAGCTGAAATTTGTCTATTAAAACGGAAATTTGTTTATGGTAGCTGTATTTTTGAGACCATAGAAAAATTTCAGCTATTGTGCCGTACAGCACACATACGCTGAGTTTCTTACGCTGGTTCTTCTAATTTGGGGCTCCTTTCCGAACCAGTAGTAGTTTATTGCCCTTCCCATAATACGGTTTTAAAAAGATTTGAATTCAATACAGTTTTTAAACCAGTGTTTATGTTTTATTTCATTACCGTGCGTCCGTGCGTAATGTGCTATAGGCTAGGTTATCCTTATAGTGTCCGTTTTTTGAGTTCCAAACCACCTTACTGCCCTGCCCTCGGCGGTCCTCGACGACATATATAATTTAAAAAGCTATGCGTGTGAATGAGTTTTACCTTTGAAGTACTGACGTTAATCTTTTCATTTTTTCAATATGTAAGTTAAATAATTTAAAATTCGATTAAAATATGTTTAGAAACAATTTAATAACAACACACACACACATAGACACACTGCTTTTTTTAACAGAGCAATGCTTTACAATTATGGCTGTATGGCGAATGGGTCTCTGCCTAACCCACGGAGTATCTTTTAAGTGTATTGCCTAACCTGTCACAACATTGACAATGAATGACATAATGGCGGACGTATTTCTGCCGCACTGGAGTCGATTACTCTTGTTTGCAATATTTTACTTACCTCCCTCGATGTAATCGTGTTCATAATTGTATACCCAATTTATGAATGAATTCATTGATAAATTGGGTATGCAATTATTATGAACCCGATGGTACAATGTACTATGACGAGTCAAGTTTAAAAATTACCGTAAAGTAGATGTAGTACCATTAAGTGGCAACACTTTTTGATTGACAATATTTTTTAGTTTTTTGCTAATTTCGTGCACTATTTGATGATATTTAGACGTAATTATACTTACAGATGAAAAGAAACGTTATCCTTCTGTAAACTAAACAATTCAGATATTTTCTTACATGAAAACACGCAGCAATTCCGCATTTTTACCTCAGATCGTTCCGCGCTGACTGACATTCATTGACTGCTTTCCCACTACCCTAGGGAAGAAACGCCTATCTATATCCAGTGACATGTAGGGATACGATAAATAAATCTACGATAAAATGTGACCTTTTCAAGTCAAAGGTACATCATTATCGGTTGTCAATAAGGCGTTACCATAAAAAAATCATTTAGAAATTAACTCTATTAACAACCGACGATGGTGTACCTTTGACTTGAAAACGTCACAAATATCGATACTTAAGTATATTATTTTCGACGCGTTCCTCGCACTGCGTACGTTTACTTAAAGATGACATTATCTCGTTCACGGACAGGTTGTCTGTGGCTGTGTTTGTACTTGTGTGAGTATATTTTATGCTAGTGTTTGATAATTTTATCGTGTGCGTGTGTAGCGACGTGAATGGAAAATGCATTAGTGTTAACAGTATTTGTGTGCGTTTCCTCGTCCCCCGCGCCGAAATTGGCAGACTTTTTCTGATAGAAATGAGTGCGCGTCTCGCATCCGGTTGGTTTAATAATCAAAGATTTGTTCGGCTAGCTAACTTCCCAAAACGTGTATCTCGATAACGTATTACCAAAGTCATTTAATCATTTAAAATCAACCATAATACGTCATATGTGACATAAACAGGATAGACAAGGAAAGCAAGATAAAATATGTTATTTCTCTGTCTGCTTACAAAGGAAAACATTACAGTTTAAATTTCTCAAAGGAGGTGTGATTAGTATGAAACTAATAATGGCAACCTGTAAAAAAGTATAAGTGGTCAACGACCTGTCCCCCGAAAGTGTGGTAGTGTGCGTGAAGTCTGGCTGTGTGTGAATCAGGGTATTTTGACAGAATCTGAAAATTCTCCCACATATACCCGACCCTTAAGTCAGCAACTCAGGAATTTGTAATTTTTTAAATTGTAAAATGAATGATTTATTTTATAATTAAAAACAATACAATGAATCATTTTTGAACTTGGAATTAATTGCGCGTAAAGGAGAATGGGCAAAAATGTATGGGAGCTGGGACCACCCTCCAATAGCGTTAAAACGGCTATTAGACATGGCAATATGTAGGGTCCAACCTGTCGGGTTGGTAGGTGTAATGGCACCTAGGGAGTAGGAGTCCCGATCTAGGGCGATCGGCAGTGCCCGACACTCGCAGCTGTTTATGGAGGTCGTTAGCGTTATTTTACCTTTTTAGGGTTCCGTACCTCGAAAGGAAAATACGGAACCCTTATAGGATCACTTTGTTGTCCGTCTGTCTGTCTGTCTGTCTGTCTGTCTGTCTGTCTGTCTGTCTGTCTGTCTGTCAAGACCATTTTTCTCAGGAACGCGTGGAGGTATTAAGCTGAAATTTATATCACATACTCAAGTCTCTTGTCCCTTGGAGCTGTGAAAAAATCAAACTTGTAAGCCAACGCAATCAAAAGATACAGTCGTTTATGCTGCAAATTTTAGAGTTTTCGGCACTCGCAAAACCTAAGGGGTACTTCCCGTGAACTCAGAAACTTGAAATTTGGCACGAAGCAACGTCATATAGCATAGACAATGGAAAAATTACAAAAAGTAGAAATTTTTAGTAAAATAATACAAAAAATTATTATTTAAAATTTTAAACTTACTACCTTTTTCCTCGTAAACGCGTGGAGGTATTAAATTGAAATTCATGTCAAATACTCAGGGCTATAGGACCTTTCATATGTAGCAAAGGGGGCGTCCATTAATCGCGTCATACGTTTTTGGCTTGTTTTAGACCCCCCCCCCCTCCCCCATGGTGATCTTTGGTGATATTTTCAGGACCCCTCCCCCCCCCTGTCCAATATGACGTGTAATTTTTTGCTAACTAAAGTAAGTACAGTTTTCTAACACGTGAAGCTACTTACGTAACGTACGTACACGTAAAAGGTAAAAAAATGAAACTACATGTATACATATAAAATAAAATTATCTTTAATAGAAAAAAACCGGCCAAGTGCGTGTCGGACCACGCAGTTTCGTACCTACTATTGAAAAAGTAATATCAAAAGGTCGTATCTGCGTATGAAATGAGTTTTTAGGAGATAACTCAATAATTCCTAAACCGATAATGTTCTCAATTTTTTTCATATTTTTTGGATCTCCGGTTCAAAAGTAACAGAGGGACACAAGTTTTTTAGACTTACGGGGTGATATTTTCTTAAAATATTCACTAAATAAAAATAATTCAAACAGACCGCAATGTTTATTATTATTTATTTTTTTATTGATTTTCAGGACAACAAGACAAGAGTTCTTTTGAAAGAACTATCGAGTGATGTGCATCATGTCGATATTTGGGAAAAAAAATTTTTTTTTGACAAATAATTACATGTATGGAGTAGTGCCCCTCCTTAAAATATCTTTTTCAGCAATTTTACTACAAAACTAAGTAGCGGCATACAGAAACACACCTTATATTTAAATATTTATTAAGATATACGTTTTATAGTTTCCGAGTAAAATGGATGTGATATACGGACGGACGGACGGACATAACGAAACTATAAGGGTTACGTTTTTGCCACTTTGGCTACGGAACCCTAAAAACCTACTTCACAAAATAATATGTCAAATGCCATTAAAACTTATTTACAATCATAGTGCTAGTGCAATTTTACTCTGCTTTTGACAGATTGATTCATTTAAAAGTTGATAATTTTTATTTCATTGACCATAATACAGTAAAGGAACAAAAAAATTACACGTGATATGTGTCCAGACCCCCCTCCCCCCTGTGGTGATCATTGGTGATTTTTTCTTGACCCCCTCCCCCCCTAAACAATATGACGCGATTAATGGACGCCCCCAAAACCAAACTTTTATGTCAACGCAATCAAAAGAACTAGCAATTTAAGTCGCATATTTTGAAACTGAGTACTCGGAAGAAACTCAAAACCTAAGGGGTACTTCCCGTAAACTCAGAAACTTGAAACGGCACGAAGAAACTTCATATAGCACAGACAAAGGAAAAATTACGAAAAGTAGACATTTTTAGTAAAATCATACAATTTTTTTTTTTTTAAATTTTAAACTTACTACCATTTTCCTCGTAAACGCGTAGCGGTATTAAATTGAAATTCATATCAAATACCCAGGTGTATAATATCTTTAAGCTGTAACAAAATCAATTTTCTATGTCAATGCGATGGGAGAACTTTTACTTTTATACCTACAGGTTTGTACGGAACCCTCGGTGCGCGAGTCCGACTCGCACTTGGCCGGTTTTTTTATTTATAAATTTGCTACACATTCCGTCTGGTTTTTTATTTAAAATAAAAGTTAAAATGTGTAGATTCGCTGGTAATTAATATATTTATCTAGTTTTGTATTTAAATAATAGTTGGCACATGAAGTTAGATTCAGGCAGCTCGAGCGGTCATTTAAATATCTATAATAATAAAAACAGTTTTTTTATTTATTTAATGTATATTGTTATAAGTACTATCACCGTGCTTCACTAAAATAAATTTTTTAGATGTTTTGAAGGCATCTCTGTAAACGTTGGTAGGGACGATTTGTTGGTGAGGTAGGGTTTGTAGGGACGATTTGTAGGGAAAGTGTAATAACGGGCCCAACGCCGACAGGAGTTGGACACAACAGGTTGGGCCCTACAAATTGCCATGTGTAATAGCAGTTTAAGATGTATTTCGTTCGATAGGTCTTGTCAATAGGAATAACTTTTGCTTTGACAGCCTGGTTGTCACAGTTGTCCGTTCAGAGATATATGACATTTAAGATCCGATAATTAAGGGCCGTCAGAGGGACACAACTGCCATCTATATTCACCCGGTCCATCCATAGTCAGCCGGTCCACCCATATTCGTGCACCATACAGAGCCATGCTCCTAAGCACACCCGCAAACAGTTTCCTGCAGGAGCTGTTGGATCCACCTACGTTGGGCAGCAAGCGCCCCAGAGCCGATGCAGCTCCCACTAGACGAGGGGCGAGCCTTGCGTAGTGCTCACGAAATTGCCAACTTCTGTCCAGGATAAGGCCCAGATATAATGGTTGTGTCAGGGCCCAACCGCCATTTGCCGAAGACGATCGCCTCCGTTTTTGGGAGGGACACCTTCAACCCGAGGAGCTCTATGCGAGACCGACAGTCATTGCCGTCGCTACAGCCGCTCTCCGAAGAGTTTCTTCGGGCCGCTTTCCCTTCACGGCCACCATCGTGTCATCGGAGTAACAGATGGTGACCATGCGTGGCAGTGTGTCCCTCTGACGGCCCTTAATTATAACCCCTGATCGGATCTTAAATGTCATATATCTCTGAACGGACAACGGTGACAACAAAGCTGTCAAAGCAAAAGTTGTTCCTATTGACAAGACCTATCGAACGACATACATCTTAACGCTATTGGAGGGTGGTCAGCCCAGCAGAGGGTCAATCTGCCCATTCTCCTTTGATGATGATTATGTTTTCCAATGTAGATATGCGTGGTGGGGCAGAATAATTCAAGTACTAAAGTAGCTAGATACCACGATTTCCAAGGTACATCTATACCTATAGAAGTTTCAACTATTTCGAAAACTCGTGACATGGCCGTGATGTTTGGGCAAATTGCGTTTAGGGCATCTTACGTTTAGGGCATTTCGCGTTTAGGACATTTTGCGTTCATAAAATAGGTCATTATCATTATGCGTCTAAAGTAAGCATTCATCAACTGCGATAATCTTTATGTAAGTATATAGTTTCGTGCATTCTCAAGTAGAAGCGGGGAGGAGCACGCGCCGCGCTAATATACTTAGGGCTAGACGGCATACAATACAACCACAGCCCTCTGCTACGAGATCACGAGACCTTGGTAGAAAACAGAGATGTTACACCGTGTAGCCCGTGGTTGATGCCAAATTCTACATGACCTTTAAACGCCCTTGGTGGCTAGGCGTGCTCTGCCAACCATTGGCAGAAGCGGTTGGTTGGTTGTTAGCCATGTAGACGTTCGCGTCAATAACTCGCTTCAACTAAGGTCACGTGACAGAATCTGCGGTTAGCTGCCGTCTGGCCCTAACTTAAAGCGGGGTTGTTGGAGCAAACGGGACTTTATTGCTCGTACCGTACCAGCAGAAGTAAAAAAACAGTATATTTTTTTAGTTAGCTCCCGTTACACCCGTGAACGTACTAGTCAATAACATTAGTTAAATTAAAGTATTCATAGTTAGTCACCGCCATATCACCGATATCCGAAGTATTTAAAGACGAATAAATCGGTTAATTTAATTGCCCGCTCCCTACTACAACTTTGCAAGAGGTTAAGGATCAATTCTAACTTAGTACCTCATTTTAGGAAATACATTCTACAAGATGCACCAAGTACTTAGGTATATACCAAATACAAGTAGTTAATGGTAACTGTTCTATCTATTAATAACTACTTGGATTTCGTAGGCTGCACTTAGTATTCACATTTTTCTTAATTTAGGTAAGTAGGTACTAAAATCTATAGTTGAAACCGCTAACCGCAAGATTTTGTAGAACTTAAAACGCTCATTCAAAATTGTATTCAAATGTACCTATGTCAGCCTCACCACAAGACGCATCGTAAAACTTTACTATCAAATGTTGCCTTGAAGAAGCGCATAAGCACTTATTCGACTTAATAAGGATACGTTAGGTACAATTTGGTAGAAGTTAGAATGCGCAGCTCAGTTAGAATCTTGTGCAAGATGTGCAGGAACATGACGAAATTAGCCTGAAGCTTTCAAAAATGTCAGGGTCGCTCGTATAACTAACTCGAGGATAATTATAGTTTCAGGGGCCTCGCTGTCGCTGGCTTTAGTTAGAATACTTAGAATACCGGTGCCAATTAATATGTATAGTTGCATGCGTCTAGAATGTATGTAGGTAGGTAGTACTTACGATTTTAATGAATACGACTAGTTGACCGATTATGAACATTGGTTTTGGCTAAGTTAGGATGCAATCTCGAACCTTCGTTTGGCTTTGTCTGTGGTGTACTTTATCGTACCAACAGAAAACTGGAAAAAGGCTTTTCTTCACACAACGGCTTTTAACCAATTCAACAGTTCACCGTGTTTAGAGAGGCAGATTTTCGAAGAACCCTTTTTTTCGCAATCCCTTGAGGTTGTCTTGTCAGCATCAGCTAAAATAAAGTGCCGGCTGGTAGTACCTATTTATTCGCGCCCAGTCGCCAACTACAAATATCGCCGAATAGTCATTAGTCGGCGACTGGTCGTTACATCTCTAGCATTAAGCTTTACCATGCTTTACGTCACCTCACGTGACAGTTGACATAATTTGCTCACTTTGTCATAGGCTCATAGCTAATATAGCTATGCATATAAACGACATCAACGCGCCTCGCGAGACTTTTCTTACTGAACTTTGACGCGGCACTTAAGTCGATATTTAATAGATGCATCTAGTTTGTTTTATTATTTCGCGTAAGGATTTGTTCTAATCCAGTCCTACTAATCATTACATACTCGGTACTGAGCAAAGCTCGGTCAATATGATATTATTACCTATAGTCCAATTGATTCGCTGTAACGTCTGTTACGTAAGTAATTATAGAAATGCAGTTCACCTCCGTACTCTATGTGAAAACGTGCCGCGTTCTTTAGCTTACTTGCTTTATGAATAAATAAGTCTATACGTAACTTTACTCTTTAATGGTAGGCGCCTACCATCGACATACTTGCTAATGATTAGATAGGTATAATGCTTACCTCGCGTCTGGGTTCCATTTTATTTACCCATAGCCCCGACGCCTGCTGGGACCCGTTCAGACCTAGCAGGTGTATTACATAGATTCCTCAAAGGGCCTCTGAGTGTTGTGTCGACGCAACCCTATCAAAAGACCGGGATTTATAAGGCACGTGAAACCCTAAAGGAAAAAAATACACAATACCACCATTGTGCGTGTGCTACTTAGACACGTGTTTAGTGTCAGTACTTATAGTTATACATGCGATAGATCTAACGTTTTTCAATAAACACTCCATAATGTTACCAATACATTTTCTCTCAGGCTAAAATGAGTCATTCTCATGCACTACGTGACGACTATGATAACACTTGTGCAGTTGCCTGCAATAATATCTAACAGAAATTTCATCTGTAAAGCGCTTCATATATATGTTTTATATCATTATGCGTACCTCGTTATCGTATTGTCATCGTCTTGCTCGAACTATAGTACGATTTTTTTTAAGATGTCGTAATTGTCGTTACAATTCCTTAGTAAGATTCCGACATTAAAAAAAAATACCACTATACTTATTCCTCTATTTTCTTGGTAATTTTAAGGTAGGTACACACAAAATCAAACATGCAAACCAATCACGCAAGTTACAATCTCCGACACCTGTCATTCACGTAACTCCGACCCACGCAAGAGTTTACAAGTTTTGGGCGTGTGTACCTAATAGTTACCTACACATATTTAATATAATTACGCGTCCTATTATAATCCTCCTCCCTCTACTATACTCTCTATATTACATACTAGGTATGTTTATTGAAGTCCTCATCTCAGTGCCGTAGACCTTGGGGGTTGGGTCATTAATGGGGCAATGTCCTATCTTAAAATACCATAGCCTATGGATTTATTCAGGTAGGATGGATTTCTCTACCTGAAGAAATCCGTCGACCATGACAGAAAAGTAAAGCACCCTACCGGTAATTACCACAGACCTATTTTAAATTCAAATCCGGCTACGGCATATGGCTACGGTCCTGATCGAGTCTTCATGCTATGTGTTTAAAACTTTTAGCTTAACATAGGTACCAAGTTTGTCTGATTTTTAAACAGATCTTTTGATATTGGAAATGTATTTTCGTTCGTTCCAGTAAAGGCCCCGATTTCACGAAAAAGTGCGATCCCATTATACCTCGGAAAGTTGTAAAGATATGATATTCAAAAATGACTCACAAGACTCATATTTACGAGAACTGTAAGGTGCAAAAAGAATTTTTCGTGAAAATCAAAAATGAAAAAAGTTATGGCCGGAATAGTGAAAAAAAAAAGTCATTTTTTTCTAAATTTTTGATTTTGGCGTTCGATATTTTGGAAACGAAGAATGATATCAAAAATTTGAGAAGAACTCCTCTGGACAATTTAGTCAGCTACAATTTAAGCCTAAAAAAAGACGATAGGGTTAAAGGTCTGCCCTGTAGCCTAACCTTTTTGAAAAAAGTCAGAACGACATTTTTCACATTAATTTTTTTTAACCGACTTCAAGATTGAAAATAGATGTCATATACTTCAGAAAAAGTGACCAAACCCTCCGGTGTCCGAGGCCAGGATAGGATAGGAGGATAGGAGGTGCAAGCACGTACTGCGCATGCCGTTAGAGTATGGTCAACGGCGCCTAGCCGTTTCAAATTCAGAGATTGCATATACACGAGATTTGCCTTTAAGATTTGAGAAGTTTCCTCAATTCCTCCTGGATCCCATCATCAGAACTTAGCTTGACGAAAATTTGTCCTGAGAATCTAACTTGCTTAACAAACATAGCGAAGAGGACGAATCGCCAAACGTGAACTATGCGTCATTGAAGAGTTCCGCTCTGATCATCATCAGCAGTTCCACTTCATCAATATGTAACTGTTTTCAATGAAAATGCTTGATTTGTTGATTTAAATACAAAAATCACTTTATGTATGCCTTTAAGATTTGAGGAGTTCCCTCGATTCCGCATGTATCCCATCATCAGAACTTGAGCTAGACGAAAATTTGTCCTGACAATCTAACTTGCTTAACAAACACATCGTAGCGGAGAAATCGCCAAAAGTGAATTATGCGCCGTTGAAGAGTTCCGTTCTGATCATCATCAGCAGTTCCACTTCATCAAATGTCACTCTTTTGAATGAAAATGCTTGATTTGTTGATAAAAATCCAAAAATCACTATGTGTTTGCCTTTAAGATTTGAGGAGTTCCCTCGATTCCTAATGGATCCCATCATCAGAACTTGAGCTTGACGAAAATTTGTCCTGACAATCTTACTTGCTTAATAAACACCGATGTGTGTTCGATAAGAGGAGGAATCGCCAAACGTGAACTATGCGTCGTTGAAGAGTTCCCTTCTGATCATCATCAGCAGTTCCACTTAATCAAATGTCACTGTTTTGAATGAAAATGATTGATGTGTTGATAAAAGTCACTACATGTATGCCATTAACATTTGAGGAGTTCCCTCGATTCCCCATGACGGAGTTATGGAGTAACAAACTTAAAAAAAAAAAAACAAAAAAAAAAACAAAATGAAAAAAACATACACGCCGAATTGAGAACCTCCTCTTTTGAAATCTTGAAGTCAGTTAAAAAAAATTAATGTGAAAAATGTCGTTCTGACTTTTCAACCCTCCGGTGTCCGAGGCCAGGATAGGATAGGAGGATAGGAGGTGCAAGCACGTACCGCGCATGCCCTTAGGGTATGGTCAACGGCGCCTAGCCGTTTCAAATTCAGAAATTGCATATACATGAGATTTGTCAAGTTCCGCCGTGACGCGAAAGCTGAAGACGCCAGTTCATGTCTGGCCTCGGACACCGGAGGGTTTGATCACTTTTTCTGAAGTATATGACATCTATTTTCAGTTTATATATAGTAGTGTAACCACTTAAAAATTGCAAATCAAAAAATATTGAACAAAATAATTTGATTTGCTTCAAGATTGACTTCAAGATTTCAAAAGAGGAGGTCCTCAATTCGGCGTGTATGTTTTTAGGGTTCCGTACCTCAAAAGGAAAAAACGGAACCCTTATAGGATCACTTTGTTGTCCGTCTGTCTGTCTGTCTGTCTGTCAAGACCATTTTTCTCAGGAACGCGTGGAGATATCAAGCTGAAATTTATACCACATACTCAGGTCTATTGCCCCTTGGAGCTGTGAAAAAATCAAACTCAAAAGCCAACGCAATCAAAAGATACAGTCGTTTATGCTGCAAATTTTAGTTTTTCGGCACTCGCAAAACCTACGGGGTACTTCCCGTGAACTCAGAAACTTGAAATTTGGCACGAAGCAGCGTCATATAGCATAGACAATGGAAAAATTACAAAAAGTAGACATTTTTAATAAAATCATACAAAAAAACATTTTTTAAATTTTAAACTTACTACTTTTTTTCTCGTAAACGCGTGGAGATATTAAATTGAAATTCATGTCAAATACTCAGGGCTATAGGACCTTTCAGATGTAGCAAAACCAAACTTTTATGTCAACGCAATCAAAAGAAATAGCAATTTAAGTCGCATATTTTGAAACTGAGTACTCGCAAGAAACTCAAAACCTACAGGGTACTTCCCGTAAACTCAGAAACTTGAAACTTGGCACGAAGAAACTTCATATAGTACAGACAAAGGAAAAATTACGAAAAGTAGACATTTTTAGTAAAATCATACAATAAATATTTTTTTAAATTTTAAACTTACTACCTTTTTCCTCGTAAACGCGTAGAGGTATTAAATTGAAATTCATATCAAATACTCAGGTCTATAATACCTTTAAGTTGTTAAGGTTTGTACGGAACCCTCGGTGCGCGAGTCCGACTCGCACTTGGCCGGTTTTTTTTTATTTTGTTTTGACATTGGAAATGTCTTTTCGTTCGTTCCAGTAAAGGCCCCGATTTCACGAAAAAGTGCGATCTCCTTATAACTCGGAAAGTTGTAAAGATATGATATTCAAAAATGGCTCAAAAGACTCATATTTACGAGAACTGTAAGATGCAAAAAGAATTTTCGAGAAAATCAAAAAAGAAAAAAGTTATGGCCGGATTAGTGAAAAAAAAATCAATTTTTTCCAAATTTTTGAATTTGGCGTTCGATATTTTGGAAACGAAGAATGATATCAAAAATTTGAGAAGAACTCCTCTGGACAATTTAGTCAACTACAATTTAAGCCTAAAAAAAAGACGATCGGGTTAAGGGTCTGCCCTGTAGCCTAACCTTTTTGAAAAAAGTCAGAACGACATTTTTCACATTAATTTTTTTTAACTGACTTCAAGATTTCAAAAGAGGAGGTTCTCAATTCGGCGTGTATGTTTTTTTTATTTTGTTTTTTTTTTGTAAGTTTGTTACTCCATAACTCCGTCATGGGGAATCGAGGGAACTCCTCAAATGTTAATGGCATACATGTAGTGACTTTTATCAACACATCAATCATTTTCATTCAAAACAGTGACATTTGATTAAGTGGAACTGCTGATGATGATCAGAAGGGAACTCTTCAACGACGCATAGTTCACGTTTGGCGATTCCTCCTCTTATCGAACACACATCGGTGTTTATTAAGCAAGTAAGATTGTCAGGACAAATTTTCGTCAAGCTAAGTTCTGATGATGGGATCCAGGAGGAATCGAGGAAACTTCTCAAATCTTAAAGGCATACATAAAGTGATTTTTGTATTTAAATCAACAAATCAAGCATTTTCATTGAAAACAGTGACATATTGATGAAGTGGAACTGCGGCTGATGCCATAAACACGTGAAATGTAAAATGAGAAAGGAATTCTTCAACGACGCATAGTTCACGTTTGACGATTTGTCCTCTTCGCTGTGTTTGTTAAGCAAGTTATTTCATTGTATAGAGTGCACCATCTACAATAATCCTTCACCGGCTTCCCCCATCGAAGAAGTCGGTTTTTTTTTTGCTTCAAAATTATTTAGCTATGTGGCTACCATTTCTCGAGTTGACTACGGATGTGTAATGTAATAATTTTCTTGTACTTTGAACATTATTATATCCTGCTTATTAATCTAAAAATGAAATATGTATACTTAGGCGCCACGGCGACAATTATTCAAACTTCGATATGCGTGTGAAAATTTTTCAATTTGTTTGTTCACAGCAGAGTTGGGCACACTTGATTAAAATCGGTGATCGATTACTATAAGTTCAAAATCTCTAAGAATGAACTTTTGACACTTCAGTATTGACGTAATTAGTGATGGGGCTAAGACGTATTGTTTGTCAAATTTTGCGATTATTTATGAATTGTTCGAATCGATTTTACTTCAACCGATTTTTTTCTTGTTATATGCCTATATATTTAGTATCACAAATCTTCTCAAATGATAAGAATAAGAATAAGAGAAGAATAATCTTTATTGACTTAAACCTAATACAAGTATTAGTAATATTTGCACAGTAGGTACGCTATAGCTTAAGAGAGACTTATGTATTAGGTTTGAAACAGTTTCACCGAAACTGATCAGCCTCTGTCTCCCGAACTAGGCGGATGCCTGTGACTCGGAAGTCAGTGATTCCACCGAGAATATGAGTTGAGATGAGTTGTATGCAGTTGTACCTAATGTACAAAAATAAATTAAAAAGGAAAACATAACTATAAAAAAGCAAAAAATAAAATGATTTAGGAAAAAATCATTTGATAATTGTAATCTACTAATTATGTATGGCATTATAATATTTCCATAATTAATACATTACGATAAGAAAGTCTTATGATCCTCCATAATTATGCTCAGTTATGAATTACGGTCTTTGGTAATTTGTAAAGCCTGATCAGGAATATAATTATAATCATTGTCACAAGGGTTCTGTTATTCTCATATACAGGATGGAAAAAAATCATGGGCCCTGGAGGGGAACCACCTTAAAAAGTTGATATAGCTTAATTCACTGAAAGGAAACATTCTTAATTTTTTTTAAGGGACTTAACTGCATTTAAAATTTTGGGAGAAAGTACAGTTCAATAAAAAACTATTATTTTTAAATTTTTGCCAAAAACAATTTTTATGACAATTGATGCCAATCGATCCTATTTCCAACAAGGATAAAAAAATCTTAATACCAACCATGTTTAGGACTCAAGAGAAGCCATAAATAATAATAAAAAGACTTTTCATATAAATTGTATGATAAGTCTTTTTATTATTACAATTAGTATGGAAAAAAGTGAAAATTAAGAAAAAAACTGTGAATGCAGTTTTACTTTTTAGGAAAAATAAAAAAATGTTTTTTTTCAGCGAATTGAGCTATCTCAACGTTTTAAGGTAGTTCCCCTCCAGGGCCCATTTTTTTTCCACCATGTATATGGCAACAGTTTAAGTTTTGAGCGTTGTTGTCATTTATTTATTATTAATTATTCAACACTGAAGTATTACTCAAAAAACCGATACAATTACATTAATGACCTTTTTTCACATCGTACTTCATTTTATTTTCGTTTTGTTTTGGTTTTTATTATTATATATTGGCTATTGATTACATAATCGATTTTATCGACTTACGGAAATGTTATATGAATCGGAACAACAGACATGGTCACAACACCAAATTTAAAAATAAGGAGGCGTAGATCGTAACTGTTTGCATGCTAAATTGTTATCGTAAAATATTCAATAACTAAGATATGAAAAAATGTAACATTAATTAAGTTATGTTTATTAAAGGTGAAATATTGTGTTTACGTACATGACAAGCTGTAAAATCGTTATGGGATTTTGTTTATAATTTCAAAGTATCTTGCGCGTTTACGTTCTACGGGCGTTGCGATGTGTCAAAAGTTCATTCTTACAGATTTTGAACTATAATCATCGCTGATTGAATAATCGCTGATTAAATCATAACACAAAACAATCAAGTAATTTCGCCATGAGTAAATCATTAACGACGGGCGCTGATTGAAACTAAATTAACGCTAATCAACTAACTTGTTCAATGTGATTGACGAATGTATGATTAGAGTGTTCTTAAGCTGATTTATATTATTACTTGAATAAGGCGTTTGTTCTGAATTTCACATATTGAACCAGATACATATGTAGAAATTTTCATTATCCTAAATGAAAATGAGAATGAGAATGATAATGATAATGTGAATGAGGATGAGAATGAGAATGCGAACGAGAACTAGAACGAGAATGAGAATGAAAATGAAAAGCGCATGTGGAAACCGCAGCTGTGTGATAGCTGCCTTAACTGTAGCCGAAAACCCCAATAAAACCGAACAGGCCGTTTCAAAGTTAAATGGGAGCATTCATTTGTACACTCATACCAAAAACTAACAAAAAAAAATGTCGATATTTTGGTAAAGGTAACATTTGCCACTGGCATTTACGCTTTTATTGCTCAATATTGAATCTGCACTATACAACTTAAGACGTAAGCGCCAACCGCCAAATGATACCTTTAGAAATATTGTCACAAATAGCCATTTATCCTAAATGTATATTATACTCACCTAGGTACCGCCTCTGTTTCGTCAGGGAAAACAGTGAAGGAGCTAGTAGCTACGCAAAATCTAATCATCTAATCAACTAAATCGTTAGTTTAACTAAGCATACTGTCTTACTAATGTAATCACTTCAGCTAATCATGAGTGAAACTAAAAATCGACATGATTTACTCATGTTGGTGGTCAATCAGATTAGAAAGCTCATGATTGAATTCGTAATCATGTTCATATGATTATGAGTAACGTTCTCATTTTTAACTTTAGTTTCAATCACGTTAATTTTTGCCCAACTCTGGTTCACAGGCGTTATGTCGAGGATACTTATGTTAATCTAAGAATAAAATAATTATCATTCAACGTCGTAGTTTTATTTTATAACATTTTCCTTATCCCGACTTTCTCGTCGCTCAGCGACATTATTTTTTCGACTTCCGTAGTTTCATTTCCAATGTGCTCGATAGTCGTGTGAGGCACGAAATCTGTGAATTTTTTTACTAGGTAAGGTTATGGAGAAAATAAAATCAAAAGTAACTCCGGGTTCCCTATGTATATTTTTCACGAGACGCCATATAGGTATACAGTGACGTCTGGGGTGCTATGACGGGAAACCTCCTCCAGTGCCAGGGCTCTTCTCATTCTTTCTTGATCCGGTTGATCCGGGGGAAAGGGAAGGGTTCCTGGACGGTGCATCCTGGTGGCAACGGTAAGTGATCTCTTGGTGAACCCCAAGGATTTCTTACTGGTACCGATAATATCATGTGTGGGGGGAATGGGGGGTTCCGCACAAGGAGAACTCTCATTGGGGGAGAGAACTCCTGCCGGAGTTGGCTGGATAAGGGGGCCTTCGGGCTGGGCGGCTTGAGGGACAGGAATGCCGCGATCCTGTATAAAACTGCGGCCCAGTAACCTGTCTAGGCAGAGAGCCTATGATGACGGACCGGGAGTTAACACTAAGCCAGTGCCGGGTGTTGACTGCGAGGATTAACCACCTCTATAAAAACTCGCAAAGGCAACTTGTGGGGGTGGAACCCGGGGTTTTTCCACCTCGCCCCCGGCGTGGAGGTTGTCATGAGGATCCAGCGTGTGGGGTCACCCTGCACGCTTCCTGCCCAGGGGGAACTTCGGCCCCAGTGCGGGGACAGCTTCGGCTGTCGCAGCAGGAGGTGTTCGCGGTTGAATGCTCGCGATCCCGTGTCACCGTCACCAATACTGCACGACGGGCACACCGTGGATGGTTTAGTTGGTACTTGGTAGGTCAGCTCTTGCCCATGAGTCCAACATACCCGTCCTAGTTCCCCGGCTAGGAGGGATGCCTAAATGCATTCCTCCACGTAGAAAAAAAGGTACAGTCATGTCCGAAAATATGGATACATTTAATGTGACAAAGATAATATGTTAGCCACGACTCTATTACCAAGGCGTAAAGTCTTGGATACATGTTTTTGTCACGTCATCCATATTTTCAGACGTGACCGTAGTAAGTAGGCCTTCCTTCCTGATAATTTCTCGACTATTATTTCGAATATCAGAATTCGTTAGTCACCCTTCAGTTGCGCCGCGCGAGCCCTAATAAAGTGACGGTCAAGATCTGTAATACCTAAAGCGCATAGCAAGACTACTTGCGCCTGTATCTACGCGCATCATGGCAATGACTGACATTGTCCATGGGCGCTCGTGCGGCAACACTTTACAAGCCTATCGAACGATTTCTATGCCGTCGTACGTAAGCCGGTTTCACTGCGATACCAAACAACCAAGTGAAAAACGTAATTTCACAAAATAAACAAAAAAAGTATTTTTTAAATAAACGACCGTTATTAAGTATAGCGCCTAAAGTTTAGTCTCGCATTCAATGATGCAGTTTTAACGAAAGAAAGACTAACTTCCGAAAGCTAAAGCTATAAAAAATTAAATTGCTTCAAGGAGTCATTACATTCAATGTTTATTTTAATGACACAACTATTTGCAAAACGTAATCTGTCTTTCCACGCATTCACCAATATCGCCGAACCGAGTAAATGAGTTGTTAGCAAAAAGCCGCTAAACAAATGTGTTGTTTGACTTTCACTTATATCCACAGTTATCTCACAACGAGGGCCGGTACCGCGACCCCATCAGTCCCAGTGACCAATCAATAGCTATGCACCATGCCGACCGGACCAACAACAATTTTACGGTGTTACGTGATGATATGTTAAATAAAATGTCAGCCATCAAAACAGTTCTGCTGGGGTCGCTTATTGTAGAGCTAGTTTAGGGTAGTTCTGATAGGGTTGATTAATATTTCCTTTGTAATCGAGGGACCTAAGGCAGCGACTAATATCCATGTCAAACGGGTCAACTTGTATGACCGTCTATACGAACTGACCCATTTTCATTGTCCTTGAGAATATAGATAGAAAAAAAACTTTATTTAACATCACAGACAGTACAGTTCAATACAATGAATGTTAAATTTAAAAATAAATTAATATACTAACAAAACAAACAAAAAATATGACTCATTAATGTGATGCTAAAAAGGGGCTCGACACAGCATATAGATGCAGTAGATGTACTGCAGCGCAGGTTTTTAGTCGGACCTATTAGTTATTTTGTGGTCGGACCCTGATGCATTAGGAGTAAAAATGTATAAATAAATAAATATAATGTGACAGTCTTACACAAATCGACCTAGTCCTACAGTAAGTTCAATTAAGACTTGTGTTGTGGGTACTAAATAGACGACGATATATATAATAGATAGATATAGATAAATAAAATAAAACAATTAAAAACGGATTTTATCGCGTGTATTGAGTTTAAATTACATCCCGACGTTTCAAACACTTTACAGCGTTCGTGGTCAACGGGTCGACCCGTTGACCACGAACGCTGTAAAGTGTTTGAAACGTCGGGATGTAATTTAAACTCAATACACGCGATAAAATCCGTTTTTAATTGTTTTATTTCATGAATAATTATCGCGGCAACCGAAGACAATATTATATAGATAAATACTTAAATACATAGAATTTCCTGCCAATTGCTACTAAAATTGCACTTGCTCAGTCGTTACTTCTCCCCATTCTTGATTATGCAGATATCTCCTATTTAGACCTAACCGAGGAGCAACTTAATAAGCTTGAGCGTATTCAAAATGCCTGCATTCGGTTCATTTTCGGATGACGCAAATTCGACCATGTTTCTAGTTTTCGTTCTCAACTCAAATGGCTCCCTATCCGTCACCGCCGTAACTCTCACATACTTTCTTTACTCTTTTCTATACTTTTTAACCCTGCAGCTCCCCGCTACCTCAAAGAGCGTTTCTCTTATCTTAATTCTATTAGATCCTCTCAAAAATTGCTCCTAAAAGTGCCATCTTCATCTTCCAAATTTTATAATTGCTCATTTACGTTCCAGGCCGTTCGTTTGTGGAATTCTCTCCCTCTCAACATAAAACGCGCGCAATCTATTGGTAGCTTTAAATCGCAACTTAAGGAATACTACGAGGGGCGTCTGATAAGTCCTAAGCCTATGGTAGAAAAAAACGATATATAAATAATAACTTATGTTTATTTTTCAATATAGTCTCCCTCTAATTCAATGCATTTTTTACATTTTTTATACAATGCTTTTAGGCCGTTAAAAAAATATTCTTTAGATTGGCCTTCAAAATGCTCCTGTACAGCCGCCTTCATCTCTTCATCACTGCCAAATCGCTTTCCCCGTTACTCTTTCTTTAAATTACTGAACAGAAAATAATCGTTAGGGGCTAAGTCTGGACTGTAGGGTGGGTGGTCGATTTCATCGAAGCCAATTTCCTTCAGAGCCTGCCTCGCAACCCGGGCGGTGTGAACGGATGCATTGTCTTGCAAAAACAAAATGCCTTTCCTTAGTTTGCCCCTCCTTTTCTCAACTACCGCTTCTCGCACTTGTCTCAATAGATTGGCATAATAAAGTGCATTTATTGTAGAACCTTTGGCCAAATAATCTATTAAGAGAATGTCATCACAGTCCCAAAACACAGTGGCCATTAACTTAGATGCCGATTTTTGCACTTTAAACTTCTTCGGTGGTCTTTCACCCTTTTCAATCCACTGCATGGATTCAGACTTACACTCCGGATCATACTGCCTGGTCCATGTTTCATCAACAGTTACTATTCGGGAGCAAACTTCATCTATACCATCTCCGCACAGATCTAAAAACGCCTGGGAAGTTTCAACACGACGTTCTTTATCGAACGCCGTCATCATTTTTGGTACCCAGCAAGCACTGACCTTAGTCATGTTCAAATGTTCATGTAAAATCTCCCCAACCCGTTCTTTACTAATGCCTACAGTATCAGCTATTTTCCAAGCCTTAACTCTCCGGTCTTCTAATACCAATTTTCTGACTTTTCTTACATTTTCCTCAGTCACCACCGATATTGGCCTCCCTGAACGGGGATCGTCTTCAATCGACTCCCTATCTAGTTTAAATAAGCGACTCCACTTTTTGGCCGTAGCATAGGAAGGCCCAGAGGCACCATAAATACTAGCCATTTCTTCAAAAATACATTGCGGTGATTTAGAACATTTTGTAAGGAACTTAATTACAGCACGGTGCTCAATTTTCGTTATATTTGTTGATAATTCAGACATGGTGAACTTTGCCGTTGAATATCTCAAGAAAATTTTAAAAAATATGACATGATTTTGTATTTAATAATTTGTTTTTAAATGGCCTTTCTAGTGGCCAGTACCATAAACGCATATACGACCTCGAAATACCATAGGCTTAGGACTTATCAGCCGCCCCTCGTATTTATCTCTTCCTTAGGTTTTTAAGTTGACACTGTTGTTTCTTATTGTGTGTATTATATATGTATATATGTACGTATATGTATGTTTATTTTGTATTTATTTAAGTATGTATATTCATATGAATGTGCTGTGTTATCTATTTCGTCTCTTTTGTTTCTATGCACCACCTACTGCTTATTGTTTTTCTCTAGTCTCCACTACCCAAAGGTTGTCTGGAAGAAATCGCTCATTAGCGATAAGACCGCCTGTTGTTACCTCTACCTAAATTTATCTAATTGTAAAATTTGTGCTTGTAACTGTATGAGGTGTGCAATAAAGAGTATTTATTATTATTATTATTACATAGAAAACATCCATAACTCAGGTACAAATATCTGTGATAAACACACAAATAAATGCCCTTACCAGGATTCGAACGCGGGACCTCCTGTGCTTCGTAGGCAGGGTCACTACCGACTGGGCTAGGAGGCCGTTAAAAACAACAAACGTATGGTATATTAAACATATAACCGAACCACAGAATAAATAATACAGAACAGAGGGCAATACAGCTCTACATTAAAAGCAACGTATTTATAATGATAAAGTAAGTGATAAGTAAAGTATATTGCATTAGCATATTAATAGAATAATCTGTTTCTACTTTTCGTTGTAATAAGATTGAACGGGTTTTAGGCGAGATAAGTAGAGTTTTCTTGAAAGCTCTATTGTTCAAATGACATGAGGACCAGGGGGTTTATCTAAACTGCTCCTCGATGAGGTGAAGTGATCATACGGTGGCCGCCCGGTCCAGTAGTTACTCGTAAACTTTGAAAATACGAGCACATCGCAAAGTTTGACACGAGTTCAACGCTGAGGAAATCTCTGATTTTATATAGTACTAGCTTTCCGCCCTAGCCCCCTCAGGGGTAGAATTTTCCATAACGCTGAAAGGACTTTTATTGTATTTTAATAAGTTATCTTCCCAAAAAGTTAAAAGTCTCTAGCTCAAAAAAATAAATTTCCCCCATACAAACTTTGAACCCCTTTCTAACCCCCTCTAGGTGAAATTATCCAAAACGCTAAAAGTATTTTTATTATATTTGAATAAGTAATCTTCCTACACAGTTAAAAGTTTCTAGCTCAAAAAAATTAATTTACCCGATACAAACTTCGCACCCCTTTTTAACCCCCTCAGGGGTAAAATGATCCTAAACGCTGAAAGTACTTTTTGTGTATTCTAATAAGCAATATTCCTGCAAAGTTTTAAGTCTCTAACTCAAAGAAATAAGTTTACCGCATACAAAATTTGCACCCTTATTTAACCCCCTCAGGGGTGGAATTATATAAAACGCTAAAATCACTTGTATTCATTTTTAAATATCAGCGAACGTACGAAGTTTCAAGTCTCTAACTTAAAATTTAAATTCCTAATACCTACACATACAAAATTTTAACCACCTTTTTACCCCCTTAGGGGTTGAATTATTCATAATCGCTTCTTATTATTTGTACACGTTATAAATGTAACCCGACCTGCAAATTACAACTTTCTAGCTTCAGTTGTTACGGCCTCGCTTTAATACCAACTTTTCAACCCCGTTTCAACTCACCTGGGGTGGAATTTTGAAAAACGCTGAAATATTTTTTTTGCTTTTAAGCTAGAGTCTAACAATTGAAATATTACCCAAATATTTGGAGGGAAATTCAAAAAATCATGGGCTGGTCACACCTTGTGTAGCAGGAAGAATAGTTTTGATACTAGAAAATACTTTTGACTTCTGTGCACACGTAAGTTAGGTAGGTAGGTAGGTTTAGGTAAACATACAAAAGTCAACGAAGTAACAACGAAGCTTCACAGGGTGTTAGAAAGATCTTTAACCGACTGCAACAAGAGAAATACATTCAGAAATTGAATTCCCCAAAACATGCAAGCAGCAAGTAAAAACAATCTAATAACTATGTACTTGAGTTCCCTATTCACTTGTTTTAAGGGATGGTTTTAGTTGGTTTACGTACTGTATAGACATGTTTAGCGAAAATATTTTTATTTATATTTTTACATAAAATTACTACTGACCAGTCAGTCCACAGATTTCTCCTAAATATTGGTTTCCAGTAAGTAACTTCTTACGTTCCAATGTTTTGATTGTATTGATATTTTCCAGAACATCTAGTTTATCCGTTTCTTTACACACTTGTCCTGTTTATGAGATTCAGATATTAATAAATTCACGTACTTAATCAAAGTTATAGGCAAATGTTTGAACTAGTACTTAAAGTATCAAAATATTAATAGAGCTCCAACCTACAAAATTGTTGACGATTTGTAAACATTGCAGTTTTTCGTTATACACCACGCTTCACGTCTACTTCGCACATCGTCGTAATTATTTACGAGCCTAAATAATAGTTTGCGGACCACTCGGTACAGTTATTTTTAATATTATTTAAAATAATCTCCTTATAAACCGTGAACAGTTTGAAATAATGACATAAATTGACAACAGACTTTTAGCCTTTTTTTAAATCACAGACAATTGGTGATACAACAAGGAAATATCTGTCAACAATATTTGGCTAGTCAGACTCTAGTAGCCTGAAAACGAAATTTCAAGTCTGTCACAAAAAAAAATGTAATCTCTATACAAACTTTCAACCCCTTTTTTAGCCCCTCAGTGGTAGAATTTTACAAAACGCTAAAAGTACTTTTATTGTATTTTAATAAGTACTCTTCCTACAAAGTTAAAAGTTGATAGCCTAGCGGCTAGCGGTAAAAGTTTTAACCTCGGCTCGTATCAATCAAATGCAGTGGCGTAGCTAGCACGGGTGGCACCCGGTGCGGATAGCTAAAATGTCACCCCAGAATATCAATCACGGGGGGGGGGATGTGCCGCGGAAACGAACATGAAGATGGCACTTCTGATGTTCACGGTCAGGTGTCACCATGCCGCCCCCCCTAGCTACGCTACTGATCAAATGTCGTATCGAATGGCATGGCAGTCACTTTTGTACAATCTAGCTGTACCTATAACCTATAGGTACAGCTACCCTAAATAAGTACCCTAAATAAGTACCTACTTATTTAGGGTGTCGAGGTTGCAGGATCCCTTACCAAGCCGTAATAAAGAATACGGAAGATTTCTATGAAGATGATGAGGATACGGTACTGATCTCGAAGTTACACCTACAGTGGTTGACGTTAGACAGCTCGGCAAACGACGAGAACAACTTCGCAGGTTGCAACGAGCCAGCAATATAATTAAGACAAGTGAATTTTTCACAATTGAGATTCTGCTTGAATTGTCTTGAAATATTTTTCATTGAGCTTCTGTTGCCAAGAGGTTAACTTTTAGGTACAACATGCTTCTCATAATATATTTGGTAAAAGTTAAATACCCTGTAAACAAGAAGGAGTAGGTAAATGTTATTAACCTCACTTCTACTAAACTAAAATTACACCAATAACCCTAGAAATATCTATGTAGACCACCGCGGTAAAACGGAACCCCTTCTTTATTGTTTACATGATAGTTTTGTGTCATAACATAATCATAGCCGTTCTAAATTATACGTTTGCTAAACTTGACTATGAGAGATGCAAACTGAAGGAAGAGTCGTTTATCAAAGTGCTACTTTGCACTTTGCACACGATTCGATTACTTACCTACATACCGGAAGATGAGAACAAAATTTTGCCACTGCAGGGAATCTCTTTTTTTCTTAAGGGGTGAAATTATCCAAAACGCTTAAAGCTTTTTTATTATATTTGAATAAGTAATCTTCCTAGGAAGTTAAAAGTGCCTAGCTCTAAAAAATAAATTGCCCCCATACAAACTTTACCCCCCTTTTTACCCCCTCAGGGGTGAAATTAACTCAAACGCTAAAAGCGATTTTTGTATTTCTAATAAGTAATATTCCTGCAAAGTCTCTAACTCAAAGAAATAAGTTTCCCACATACAAATTTTGCACCCTTATTTAACCTCCTCAGGGGTGGAATTATATAAAACGCTGAAATCACTTGTATTATTTTTTAAATATCAGCGAACAGCGAACAGTTTATAACTTAAAATTTAATTTTAACCACCTTTTTACCCCCTTAGGGGTTAAATTATTCAAAATCGCTTCTTATTATTTGTACACGTTAGAAATGTAACCCGACCTGCAAATTACAACTTTCTTCAGTTGTTACGGCCTCGCTTTAATACCATTTTTCAACCCCGTTTCAACTCTTCTGGGGTGGAATTTTGAAAAACGCTGAAATTAGTTTTTTTGCTTTTAAGTTCTTAGCCTACAAACGAAAATTCAAGTCTGTCACAAAAAAAAAATAATCTATACAAACTTTCAACCCTTTTTTAACCCCGTTAGAGGTTGAATTTTGAAAAACGCTGAAAGCACTTTTATTGTTTTTTAATTATCAGTAAATGGACGAAGTTTCAAATCTCCAACCTTAATATTTAAGCCCAATCCATACAAACTTTCAACCCCCTTTTTACCCCCTTATGGGTTGAAGTTTTCAAAATCGCTTCTTATTATTTGAACACGTTATAAGTGGAACCCGATCTGCAAATTGCAACTTTCTAGCTTCAGTTGTTACGGCCCCGCTTTAATACAAACTTTTCAACCCCGTTTCAACTCCTCTCGGGTGGAATTTTCAAAGACACTGAAATCAGTTTTTTGCTTTTAAGTTAGTAGCCTACAAACGAAATTTCAAGTCCGTCACAAAAAAAATGTAATGTCTATACAAACTTTCAACCCCTTTTTTACCCCGTTATAGGTTGAATTTCAAAATACGCTGAAATTTTTTTTATTATTTTTTAATTATCAGTAAGCGTACAAAGTTTCAAACCTTAAATTATAAGTCGAACGAAATTTCAAGTCTGTCCCAAAAAAAATAGTAATCTCCACAAACTTTCATCCCCTTTTTTACCCCGTTAGAGGTTGAATTAAAAAAAACGCTGAAATTATTTTTATTATCAGTTTTAGTTATAAGCGCACAATGTTTCAAACCTCTAACCTTAAATTTTAAGCCCCATCCATACAAACTTTCAACCCAATTTTTACCCCCTTTTTACCCCATTTTTCAAAATCGCTTCTTATTACTTGTACACATTACAAATGTAACCAGACCTGAAATTTTCAACTTTCTAGCTTCAGTAGTTTCGGCTCTGCGTGGATCAGTCAGTCAGTCAGTCAGTCAGGACAAAGGCATTTATATACGTAGATTTTTAATCTATAAAAAACATTTCTGGCAATTTCAGCTATGTAGTTTTCAAAACGTAGTGCATCGTCCATAAGTAGGTATACCTAAATTACGCGATTCAGATAGACGTTCAATTTTATTTCCAGAAAGAAATACTATAGGTTTGTGGTTATCTATTTGTTTTTAGGAGCCAAAAAACATAAATTTAGAATTACTCAGATTAAGCGCTAAGGAATTTGAAGATGATCAGAAGAATGTCTAAGTCTTCATTTATTTGAGTGACTGCTTGTGCAACATTAGTAGGATCACAGGAGATGTAGATTTGGATATCGTCAGCGTATAACTTAAAGTTACAGTGTTTTATTACACATTACGGACATCAGCTGTATATAATATAAATAATAACGGGCCCAGGATTGAACCCTGTGGTACTCCTCGAGATAAAACGGATGGCTTCTATTTTAAAAAGGTACCGTTATTATCTTGAAGTTTGACAATTTGGATAAGTATAGATCTGGAATAGAAGTAGGTAATTGATAGATTAATAACTGTTTGCTAATATTTATCTGTCAGTTGTAATAATATTGGCAAATTACTTACGTAAAGACATGCATTTTTCATTTTATAAACAGAATTATCAGCAGATTTATTATATAAGCGAGAGTAGGTAGATAACTATTTACCTAACACATTTCAGACAGGTAGACTCTTAATCAAGCATGAAGGAAGTGAAACATCTTACTGTTGTAAACAACTGAGCCGGTAGTCGTAATAGAATCCTGACCGCCTTATATAATAAAAGTGCACGTTCGAACATTGCTTTGCTGAATCATGGTCAGAGTAACAAATCACTCGCGTTAGCCTCGTCGTACGGGTACTGACACTGCCGTCACGAGGTCAAGAATCTGCAGCTCATCTCTAGTCATTCACTGACCTCAATTTAATATCCAGTAGGTACTATTTATATCTGTAGATATTAAGAACCTATATTATGTATATACATGCTGATTTCGGGGTCGTCTAGAAAGAGAACAAGGCAGATATACAGAATTTAAACAGAAACCTATTTTTTTTACCAATATTGATAATTATTTTTCAGATAATACCTGACTAGAATAATTTTAAACAATAAAGAACCGACTTCACTTAGCATCCACCTTTCTATCAGCAAATGCTCGAGCTGCTGTAAAAATACTCAAATCAATAGGTGGCACCTATAATAGTTGAAGAGTTCCCTCGATTTCTCCAGGATCCCATCATCAGATCCTGACCTGGTTACAATGGGACGAACTGTGAAGTACTCTTTCAAACAAAAAAAGAATTTTCCAAATTGCAAATGAAATCGAAGATCCCGACGAATCGATAACCTCCTCCTTCGAAATCTTGAAGTCGGTTGAAAAAACATTGCATACAATTTGGTCACCCTACTCAATGTGACGTTTAAGGTTCCGTGTCGGTGAAAAAAAAACGGAACTTATATGATCACTTGGACAAGTCTGCCAATACCCTTTTTCTCTTGAAATTAACATCAAATACTTACTTATCTCTGCGGTCGGTACTTTGAAGCTGTTATAAAAATTAAGCTTCTAAGTCAACGCAATCCAATCCAAAGATACGGCCAATTGAGCCTTATTTTCTAACACTTCGCAGGGAAATCAAGTACTTCCAGCAAGGTACTTCCAGAAATTTGGCAAGAAGAAAGATCTCACCAATGGCTTCATTCCACAGCCGGCGGAGAGTTAGTGGAAGGATATTATTTATATTCTGGATTAACCTAAATAACCCGTTCAAATTTAAGTATAATGTTTTGGAATTATTTAATTACTTACTACGCTGGCTCAGTGACCCAATGAGGGTTCATTAGGTGATCTCATCTTTCCTATTTTGCGCCACTTCGTGCCAATTGGATAAAGCTGGCGGCGTCCTTATAGTCCCTGTCCCTGTCAAGGTTTTCTCGAGGGGTTAAACAGGTATTAGACATTGCAATTTGTAGAGCACAATCTGTCAGGTTGGGAGGTTTAATAAGAGTAAGGGCCCCTAAGAAAGCTGAAGGAGGGTAAAGGAGAGGCAGGGTACAAAACAGATTGCGCCCTACAAATTGCAATGTCTAATACCAGTTTTATTCTTCGCCAGTTTTGCCACAGACGGAATATCCGATGAGGCACCTACTGCATCTACGTGCACACTACCAACACTACTAGTAATAATATTTACCTTCATACCTAGGACAAACTAGAGCTTTTGTTGACCAATACTTGTAAATACGTAATCAAATAATTCGGTCCCATCATGTACAATTGGCTACTTTCCTGGGTAAAAAAAATATAATTCTATTTAGTCCGTCAGTTAGATTATCAAAAAATATTGGACACGTATTTTTTATTTTGTCAATCAAACAAAAATTGGTGAAGATATAGCCCGTTAAAGTTCCGCGTGACGTCACATTATACTAAAAATTGTACTAAAATGTGACGTCACGCGGAACTTTAACGGCCTATATCTTCACCAATTTTTGTTTGATTGAAAAAATAAAAAATACGTGTCCAATATTTTTTGATAATCTAACTGACGGACTAAATATTTTTTTTTAGGAAAGTAGCCAATTTGTTGAAATACCTATTATTATCGTTCTTCCTGCGCCTACCCACTCTACCCAGGAACTTGCCCAATGTCCAACGACTCCAACGTCAAACTTTACGCTTGCCTGCATTATGTTATGGTGCTCATAGTCGCTTATAGTAAGGCAGCTATTACTGTTACGCACTATGTCTATATGGATACCGAAGCCCAAATTGCAGTTTCAAAGGTGGGTACAGGTTACGGGTTTGTTATGCAACCTCATTTGTTTCCGGCTGTGACCTCCGAAGGTCTCAGTGTCCTGAGCGACAGAGGCGCGGCGTTGCGGACGAGTCTTTTCTCATATTGGAAGTGAAAGTGAATGAATGGGGCGGAGGCTTAATTAGAGAAGAGACCTGCGCCTGCGCCAGTCCCTCCGACATCACCGCGCTTCGCACACGCGTGTTTACTGCACCTGTCGTCCGCGCCGCGCATCGCAAGTCCCAGCTTCACCCACCCCACGTCACTCGCACGCACCACCACCGAGGTATTGATGCGCCCGCGCGCACCTGCGCAAGCTCAATCGCTCATATTCGTGACACGAAAATAAATTCAGTTTAATTTTTTTCAAAATAAGCATTTGACGCGAGTGTTAAACGGACAACAGGTGGTGCACAAATATTTTTGATGCAACTTTTTTTTATGTGTCATAAATACGACAACGTTTATTTTGATGCTAACTAAAATGTTATCCTAAACTTTATTATAAAATTTGTTTTAAGTTTTCTGCATTTGTGATTTGATAAGTTGTTCTTCGTTTATTAATTTTCTTTAAGCTCGAAGCAGGTATAATATAAAACCGTTACTAACACTTTTTAAAGTTTAATAAAATTAAATAAGTATACATTATTTCTTATTTACGAGTAAAGTAGCTAGGTATATTATTCAAAGTTCGGTTAGGCGGAGGTATATAGATTATATTTTGAAACTATTTGTAATGTTTAAAGTTACTAAGTAAGTGTACCTTTGGGCAATTCTGACACATAGATGGCCAATCAAAGCTAAAAAAATCCGTAGACGTACTCGTCCAAACCACGAAACATAATGATATCTAAGTATGCAAAACATAGGATAATGAGGTCCTGTTGCGATAATATTACCAACTGTCTATTACCTAATAGTAAGCGTCGCCGTAACAGCACTCTGTAAACATTGTGACGAGAAGAATGGATCAGAGACGCAGCTTTCTGTTACCGTAAAATGCGTCCCAAATCGACGATTTCTCGCGTTGGGCACCATTTCACGCAAACGTTTAACTCGCAGCAAGGAGGTCAGCAAGGCGGGTTTTGCTTTCACAAATACAACAAAATAAATTCATCTCACGTATCGATTGTCCTCGGGCAGTAGAAGTCTACATAAATAAAAGAAAGCGAACTCGTAGGTTGATAAATACGGACTCGTTGGCTCACTGGCCACTTTCGTCGGTGCGGAATGCTTGGTGTCACTATTGGGAGTTGGGCGTCTTCAAGCGAAGCGCAAGCAACGCTCTGGGCCCAATCCATACCTGGGTACGAAGCTCTGGAGATTCGTAACTTATTATTTGGTTGGTTTTAGTACGGTAGTACTATTAGTTATTCTGTGGTTTTAGCTCTCTCTTCGATATCTCAAAATTCCGCTGTAAGCTTGTTAGCCGATTTATGGCAGACTTTTGTACAAGAAGTAATTAATCAAATACCAAAAAGACAAAAACGAAAAACCTAAACCAAAACAGGCATAATCATCGCTATAGAGTTAATTGTCTCTTCTGAGCCAAATTTTTAATATTCAGAAAAACATCGTTATTTTAACGAAAAAATTAAATTCATCAATGTATACAAGAGCAAGATAGACGCCTTTAGTCAGGCGTTTTGCATAATAATTTTATTCGCAAACAACTATGTATTATCTTTACGAGATTTTAAGTTTCCGTATGTATTACATTTGCATACCTAACTGCATCTCTGTTATTAGCGTTATCTTAATGCCTTTCATTAAAATGCTAAACATAAATACCATATTATCATTCATTAGATTACAAGTACGCGCCCCGCCAAAATATTATCTGGCAAAAGAATGTTTATAATTTCCAACTAAGATTCACGGCATGAAAATGAATCGGCATTTGCAGAATGTCCTTTCCTGTGGTATCTACTAAATTAGGTACACCAAAGATGAACTGAAATGCGAATACTTATGTAACGTTTTGAAAATCGATATTCCCCATAATTCAGCTTTGCACGCTATTCCGTGCGATAGGAAAGAGCTTTAACCATCTTCACTCCATCCGGAATTACTAAACCGGTATTACTTGTATAACATTTACATAGTAAATGCTTTATGTAATTCAGAGCTTTCGTGCACTAAGACCAGTTTTGGCGTGACGCCTAAATATAGACGATTCACACTCAATACTCAATATCAATTTAGTGTGATAGGATATCTGGTAACGAAAGATGTGGAAAGATATTTGTGACACTTTTTCGATAAAGGTACCATTTGGCGGATGGCGCTTACGCTGTACGTTGTAGGTACAATGTACAGATTCAATATTGTATTCGAGCAATAAAACCGTAAGCGCCGACCGCTAAATGATACCTTTGTCGAAAAAGCGTCACATTTCACCGATAAGCCTACGAGTAGTCCGGTCAGGTAATAATTGATATAATTCGCGAAATACTTAATCCTCTTCGAAGGCTATGGTGAAAATTTGTGTTTTTAAATAGCCGGTATTTTTAAATCAACTAATAATGCACATCATTTTAAGTTTCTTTATCTAAACGATCAATTCAATGGATTAGGTAATATTAATATTACATTTTAACGTGAAAAATTTTGCCGTTAGACGTGTCGTTTAATTTGGATTAAGCAAAAAAAGGGCTCCTATTAAATTTGAATACCTCATGTGAGTTAAATGTTTAATTATTTGGTTTTTTTCTACATTTTCTAGGATAAGGACCTATTAACGTGTTACCTGGAATTAAGCACCTTTTGGTATACGATCAGTATCCCAAACATTGCTTAATTTCTCCACGTTTGAGGTCATAGGTCGTGCCTCGAAGGTCGAGTGCCTATCCAATTTCTCCGTATCTACGTGCTATGAATGCACGACAGCATCTAACTAATGTCGTTGTTCTGTTCAGATGAGCCGGCACACCTGCCTGGCAGCCGCGGCGCTGCTTGCCGTGCTATGTGTCGTCGACGCTCAGAGGAGACTTGCTCTACCAGACCCCAGAAGTTGCGCAAATAGTAAGTGCACTAATTATAAGAAATCGTTACTAACTTAACAGTTAACGCTATTGTAAATCAGAAGTGCGATTTAAACATATGCAAGCGTCATAGACCCGCTGCAGAATTGAATAACCTTTCAAACTAACAAATACAAATATCGCTATAAATCGACACAAACGGCTAAATTCAAAGTATTCCCATAATATTCCTTATTTTCGCTCGGGTGGTCGTTGTCGACGGTTTAAAGTCTGCCGGTAAATCAGCAATACAGTGTTCGATCCCGAGGTCCCTTTAGGACTGATGATTTCGGCGTGTGGATACTTTAACTGACTGGATTTTTAAGTTGTTTGAGCAAACCTACGTATGCTGGTTTTTTATTCAGATACAAAAATACCAGTTGGACTGAGCAGATTAGGTAGTCAATTGGAAATTTACTTTTCTAGCTTTGTAAGTAGGTATTAAAATTCAGTTTGGTTGTGTCTATAGATAGATACTAATAAGACACAACCAAACTGAATTTTAATACCTCTCCAGACTCCACTTCCATCTCCAGATGGAGAAAGATAAAAAACTTAAGTACCGGTCTCCTTGTATTATTGTATTGCTGGTGCTTGTGTATATACAAGGTGTAAGTAACAAAAACGCTGGTGATCCGTTTGAGGGCCTAAGAAAAATATTTTTTATTCAAAAATGTCCGGCAAGGTTGACTTTTACGGTTAAAAACTAGGTGGCGAAGTGCCTAGTTTATGGTCAAATCAAAATTAAAAAGTTACGGAAATTGCAGGCTCGATTTCGCGACATAAATGTTGCATACAAATTCCATTTTTGTCGAGGTACAAACTTTTTAAAAAGTTCAACAGCCATACAAAAACAAAGGCAAAGGTCCTAAACAGCCAAAATACAACATCGGTATTTGTTATTTATAATGTTGGTACCGCGACTTTTTAGTTATCTCAAATAGCTTACGGTAAATTCAGAAGAAAAATACACTTCAAACTTTTTAATAAAAAAATATAATGGCGGCAAAGCTGAGCGTGTACCGCGAACATAGAAAATTGTAGTTTCGAATAAATCTGTCTCTCTCACTCAAAATGAGAAGCGATAGAGATAGAGATAATTATAGGATTCGAATCGAAATTCGATGCTCATGGTAGTGGCCATTCTTTTAACCTAGAAGTTATCCTGAATATATTATTTATGTCAGTATTGTTTGTTGTTCATCAACGTTGGCTGTTTTGCATTATTTTTGAATAAAGCACTATATTGGACTCGGCGTGAAGGGCCATTGCTGGCTTCGTATTAAATTAAACGGACTCCTAAAGTCGTCCGTTTAAACGTAATACTCAGCCATCAATGTGCTACTTCACCTCCTCGACAATAATGTACTATTTATCATGTCAAAATTTTTTTTGTCCTATTTTTTCTTAGCCGCAATACGATACCAATTATGCCATTAAATGGATTACCAGTATTTTTGTTACATGTTGTATATACTTCGTGACACGAAAACTTTTCCAATCATCAAACACGCGAACTAAACCCGTCCATAAATTCGCATATAAGGCCGCTCTTTACTAAACGATTACGGGTAGGCACGAATCTATTGATCGTTTCCATCATGAAAATTACTAACTTCGTCTGCAATTAAATAGAGGTTCGGTAAGATATAGCTTATCTAATATTAATGTTGTATTTATATCTCGTAACGAAAACCGAATAAAGGCAACTCGCAACGCTTTTAGTATTTATCTAGATTGACCTAGAAAATTACCTACTTCAAGAAACTTTTAGTAAGATCGAGAAACTTGATGTTGGAACTGTGGTACTAGCTTTACGGCCCTCATTCATATAAATAAGAAGTATTCCACGTATTTAAGGTCAGATGATCCACTTGCGGCGTGAGCCGTAAACCTTAAACGTCCTAGACAATGTACCTAACCTTATGTCCAGACACGGCTGGTATTTACTGAAATAGCTCGTTGCGACATCTTCGGTCAATAATCTCATAGACTATTCCCTTCCCAGCGAAGTAACTAGCTGTTCACCTTGTCTTTAATTGCTTGAGGTAATCCTGAGTCCTCGTCGATATGTGGAGTCACGAAATCCTCATACGTTCTTATCGCTACCTACTCGTAATTGATATTTTAATTTACATACCTAATACATAGTTGCATTGCATTTTCTAGATATGTTATTGAGAATGTAAGGTAAACGTCCGAGTGTTCGTCACTGTCCCACTACATGTCATCGTCACTAGATTAGGTATTGGTCATTAGCGTGTCTAGCACTAACTACCTAATGGGACTAAAAGTCCCATTCCTTACTCAGTCTGTTGGTCTATATCTTAGGTTTACGATTACGACGCTCAACGAAGTTAAAAGGAAAATTATCACGACCATCACGACTTAGCAGATTTATTTTATCAAAGTTTTAGTTCGTACCTAGAGCATGAACCGAAAATCCAGACCTATGCGACTGGGAATTAACTACTAAATAGTAGCACCTACACTAGCTACGCGTAATGTAAATTTACCTACTGCTACAAACTGATTCCATACCCATATGCGATCAAGCACCTAATAACCCTCAATTACATTTAAATCGGAATAAATAACAGATCTTGTAAGAGTTGGAAGTAATCTAAATGGGTCATCTTTTCGCCTATGGCTCCTCACAATTGCTAGGCTGACCTCTTGCCTTTGCAATCTTTGCATCCATTTCATTTAATGTACGCATACTCATTGCAAGTATTGCAACTGCTTCGTAAGCACATTCAAATTATAGGTACTTATATTATTTTTTTATCCACTTAGGTAATCGTAATTACGAGTAGGTAGGTAGGTATGTTTACTAATGGTAGCTCTAACTTAAAATATCAATGCTTCAGATTCATTACACAAGTAATTTCGTACCAGAGGTCGCTAGAAGAATCTTTTACGCCGATATTATCACAAAAAATGTGTCAAGCAACTTGTGACGATTGTATTTTCGTTGCAAAATCCATATAGCAGAGCAGACTCTAGACTAAATTAGAGATCTAACATCTTAATAGCCACTCGACCACCTCACCTGCGCTAACATCTTTCCGAATTTATCCTTGTGCATATTTTGTAGCGACATTTGAATGTGTTGCTGTTGTTTGGAAAGCTTGCATTTTAGCATCTCTATGCAAATACGTAGGAATTTAAATTTGACCTTTAGAATGTATTATGCATGTTTAAATAATTTTCGTCTATTGCAAAATACAGATGGCTTAAAATAAAACACCCATACCTACTTGCAACATAATGATTTTATTCGTGGTTTGGTTTTTATGGGAAATAATCGCACTTTCGCAATGTCGGAGGCATATGCGGGGCTCGGCTCCTGTACGTGACGACACGCGATGTGGGAGTGCACTTCGCGATTACAATCGGCATTGAACGCGTTTACAAAGCAAACAAAAAGGTCCTTTTTGATACTTATTGTACGAATAAAGTACCTATATGGAACGTACGTTCCGTGTTCACTTGAATTGATTTTAGGGAATTACCACTCCTGAGTAGGTAAGGTGCAAAAACAGCGGAATGCAACTCGGAATTCAGTTGGCTTGTTGTTGTTGTTGGAAAAATCAGCCGGAAGGCAGAAATTCGAGGCTGAATTTTTGTATGGAGCCCGTAGACAAAATTCATAAAGAAATGATTTTCCGCCTTATCCAGCAAATTTTTGTCAATGCCGACTGAACTCCAAACTGAATCCAGCTCAACACATGTTGCGCCTAATGTATTTTTTGTGTGACCTCTAACTGTTTTCAGTTTGTCTTTGAGTAATGTAATTTGGATATTTCATGATTGTTAACTCTAATGGCGTGAACTCGATATCATCTGCATATTCTTTTGTCTGATACCATCAGTAGCACAACTTCTTTTGTTCTATTCTTATGTTGTAAAAAGTTGGAATTCACTAGACGAATACGTAACGGTACTTCTCACGGCTTGACGTGTCAATATCAACGGGTAAGCAATACCATCAATTCTCTTTCTCTTCATTACATAATTTTTATGAAGAGTTTAAACAAGTACCTATACTTAGTTACTTAAGTAACCAGTTATTACCGCCCACTAATTTCTTTATGCATAATATAGTTATAAAATAGCTTGTAAGAAAGTATTGGTACTTTATGGAAACTTGCAATAGATACATATTTAAAAAGGCTCCTCTACACCATGGGGTATGGGCCAGTTTAAGGGACGCAGCTATACGACGGAATGAGATCGCAATATCGTTTGCTCCCTCTAACGCATAGCTGCGGCCCTATGATGGCCTATGGTGTAGAGGCGCCATAACAGGTGTGAACAACAACTCAACATAGCACTGGAGATGAATTGGTGAGAGGCATGAAATAAGCACTTTCTAGTTACGAAAGACATCGCTTCATTGAACGGCCTGACCATACGTTTGTTTTGATTACAAGGCGTTTCACGTACGATGTCCCCTATTAACGCGACAGCCTTATTGGCCTATCGAACCGTAGAGAAATAACCTCTTTGATTGGATAAATTGTAAGACCGTGGATTTAAATGTTTGCACACACTAATCCATGCACATTTTATGGGTGTAACTGTGTAATGAAAGTTAATAGGGCAGGAGACAGGTGATTTGCGTAGTCGGCAGGTAGCATTTACTTTTTGTAAAAATAATGACCTACAAATTACTGTTTCTACAGCTAATGGCTCGAAACAATGGCACTATGGGAATCAACAGAAAATGGGTAACCTTGTGGAAAGCTTTGAGCGGAGGATCGTCTGGATTTAAACTCTTATTTCGAAACGTGACTATAGTAGGTGTCGTCACCGACGTTCAATAGACGTACTCGGTTGTATGAAGCTCGGTGAACATGGTAACTTACTTACCCACATCCTACATGACGTGCGTGTCGCAATATAACTCCTAACGCGTGTATTAGTTGTTTGAGACTGTTTTGTCCCTCGTGGCACAATTTGCTAAGCCATTCTGCACTTCGCATTCATCATAATGAACGAGAACATGTCGTAATGTTGCTAAACTTATTCGCACGGTTACAATTAAAATCTTCATCAGGCATCAATAAGAACGTAAGGTTAACTGGGTCCATGTTGCGATACTTATATTAATTACTTTGTTAACAGGGGTACGGCACTCGACGTACCGCGACGCGCGAGGAGTGCTGCATTCGTACTTCTTCAGTTGGGAGCACGCGCCGACCCGTAGCCTGGAGGTGGACTGGCTTGACGCGAGGAACATCTGCCGTCGTCACTGTATGGACGCCGTGTCGCTGGAAACTCCTCAGGTACATAATTACCTGATAATAATAAAAAAACATTATCACTCGAGGTCTTCTCATTCTTAATCACGCCATCTCGTTACTTGCTTTTTTCCTGACTTCCTATTCCTATTCTTAATGCCTCAGTACACTAATTATGCTAAGGTTGGTATTCGCTGTCTTCCTTAACTACGTACCTTAATACACTTATTTCTTCATAGCGCGTTGTCATTTCAGTTTGCCTTTCAGTCATGTTTTTGCCTTGAGATAACCATAAACGCAGGTAGAGGTACTTACCTCTAATCCTCTCGCAAATATGAATAAATCACGCAACAGGGTCAGTCGTGATGCCGATGCGTTCACTTTCCCAGGTATCAAACTGTATTTAACTTGTAGCAATTTAATCTGCAATTTGTATTTCGTAATCAAAAATTACTAGAATCATCTCGCTTACAAGATGATGAACATCATGCATTCCAATTTAATGGCCTCGTCACGAGCTAAGATTTTTTTCTCTATCATCGATGACCTTAACTCAGTTAACATTAGAACAGAACCATTGAAGATGATACCGTGGTAGATACAATTTAAGTTATACAATAAACCGGACCCTTTTTTGTTAGTTCACATGCTCATTATCATTACATTAATGACTGGACTGTTGTGTTGTATGTAGCCGTTTGTCCCCAACACGCGGGCTGTCACGACCTACATAGCAAGATGAGCAAATTCAAGCAGTTTTTCAAAGTTACCTTTTAAAATTAAAAGAGTTTTCGTAAAAGTAAACACATCATACATATACTAAACGATTGCTAGGAATAAAAAGGCAACGACATATTTGTCTGTAGTTCCATGCCAATTGTGTTTGTTAGTTGCGGATGTACGCGACCTGCCTATATCCTATTGTCAACATAACTATCCGGGTAGTGGGAAATAAATAGATGCCTAGACGGAGACGCTGTTTTCTCTAAACGTTTCCTGCAGCGGTTGCGAGATATCAACGAACGCGTATAGCTCCGCTCGTCTACAGCTCTTGGATCCGGAATCGCGTGACAATAGATGCAAATGACGACTCGTATTCTGCTAGTGAAGCTATAATAGCGACTATGTATCAATATTTATTAGGATCTACAGATTGACGCGCTATATAGAGCGTTAAGGCGTCGCGTGAATGAAAGGGGTGCAATGGCCTAGAGCCAGTGCGTCACGAGTATAGCCGTACGGCGGCGGTCGCTAGGACCGCTCGCCATGTGGAGTGGAACACGACACACATTCCTGTTGCCGCCCACTTCTGACAGCTATGGTGCCGGACACGCGCCGATACTAACTTCCCTTTCCAATTAGGTTGACATTCCGACTTACCTTATTCGACGATCTTTTCTGTGTTTGTAGGCCCCGCGATTCTACTAAAGTAATTAATTATTAATGAGGCACTTATCTTAATAAATTACGGAGCCCGTGGCATACTAACCTTGGAATCTTTGTTTACATTAACGTGCTCCGCCCTCAGCGTTGAATCAATCTTTTTATCGCAGTTTGTACTTACCACAATTAGGAACATGCATGATTTTTTTGGAAGACGTCATTCGATTCCATTTCCCTGTAGATTCAAATGTCTCTAATAAACCTACTATCTATGATAGCCCTGAAACGTCAAAAACGTGAAAATACGTTAGGCGTCTGCGCCGCGCGTCAAAACGCCCTATACAAAAAGTGTTAGGTTTGTGACGTCACCGACCACAAAGTTGCAGAAAATTGTTTGGAAGGAACAAGTTTTTGGAACATTTTTGTCATTTTAGGCACGAAAAAATGCGTTTAGCTATATAGTTCTCGTATATTTTTTTTCTTGTTAGAACATAAGTAATCGAACTGAAGTTTCGAAAATATATTTGAGGTATAAAAAAAAATGCCTAAAATTTTAAGTTTTTAAACCACAATATCTTTAAAAAACTGTTAAAAATTATTACGGATTTCTACTTATTTATATTAATTTGGGGGTTGTTGAACGTGTTTATGGAACAAATTCAATTAAATATTGTTCATGCATGTTCTCTATTGCTTATTATAATGCCTAGTCGTTGACCGAGACCGTGGAACGCAGAGGCATGCGGCGAATCGTATAGCGGATCAAGTCGTTGGCAGCGTTATTATACTAATTAGTAGAGCGTCGAACATAACATTGGTTTACTTATTATACTGTTTACGTGTTATGACACTAATTACGTGTTTAACGTTACAGGAGAACGAATTCATTAAGCAGAGGATCGCTCGCGGTAACGTGAGGTACATTTGGACGTCAGGCCGTAAATGCAACTTCGCGGGTTGTGACAGGCCCGACCTGCAGCCCCCGAACGTGAACGGTTGGTTCTGGTCGGGCTCCGGCGCCAAGATCGGGCCCACCACCCAGCGTAACACCGGCGACTGGTCCTACACCGGCGGATACGGACAGCCCCAGCCTGACAACCGTGAAGCTGCTCAGGTAATACACGTTTTCAACTATTGTAATCGTAGCAACTTAAACAAAAAATCTTCTTTTAATTATCTTCTGCTCCGTTTTCGAGTTGCATCGTAAAAGAACTCTATGATAAATCGATTGACAACTTGTTCACTAAAATCGGCTCAGTAGTTATGTTGCACCGGCGAAACACCCATGACACATTAGCACATTTACTGATAAAACATAATCAGGAGGGTGACATTGCCGTAGAAGGGTAAAAACAATTGTCTGTGATTTATAGCCTCTGTTAATGGGGTCTTCATACAGTCGTGTCAGCGATGTAAAGGCATATTTTTTGTCAGTTTATACAAAGCTGAATTCCGCCGTCAACTTTTACACAATAGTCGGTATTTTCCTGCAGTCTAAAAAAATCCCGGAAGTTTGAATCGCAGAGATTGCACCACGAGAAAGTTGAAAGTTGTTTGTAGAAATTTACTTCGTGATTCATCTTTGGAGCGTGAGGAATTTATTACCCGCGTCTGTACTCTGTATCGGTTCAACGACTTGAGAGGTAACGTTTTGCATAATCGCGCGATTGTTTCGCAGGGCAACGACGAGTCGTGCCTGGCCATCTTGAACAACTTCTACAACGACGGCATCAAGTGGCACGACGTGGCGTGTCACCACGTGAAGCCCTTCGTCTGCGAGGACAGCGACGAGCTCCTCAACTTCGTGCGCTCCCGCAACCCTCAGCTGCGCCTATGAGCCCCCGAAGCCTCGCCCTCTAAATTAGATGGCTGACATTGTACAAAACCGAGTGGCTAACGATATTTAAGTTATTTATTAAATTAACATACTTTATCATAATCTTTTGCGGTACCTTTTGCAGATAAAATAGTAAGTCCCGACAGCACTCTTAACTTGTTACTAAACTTGCTATCCATAGATCGGATCGTTTCGACATTCGTCGCTGTCGCATCTTGAGGTCAGTCATCTTGTCTTCTGTATTGAGGTACTTCACAGAAAAATTGTAAAAAGTCTTGTTTTTGCACAAAATAGGATTAGTGTATAAATGTTTAAGATTAAATAAAAAAATTAAATAATATTTGTTCTTTATTTATTTCCCAAATCATTATGTAAAAAAATAACTAAATACATATCAAAAGTCAGTCCCGTGTAAGATTACAAACATTAATTCATTAAAAAAAAATACCCTAGATACCTTACAAACTAATTTAAATACTGATGAACAAAAAAGTACAAAACAATTTTACTAAGCACGTATTCCTAATAGATGGAGAGCTAGCCACGTCAGATATGACACAATAATGAGAGCAACGAAACCCCTCTAGTCACTTTGCTATACTATGCTTATTTCTGTGGTGTGGTGGTCTTGTACTATAACAAAGCCTGGAGTTCTGGGTTTCATGCAATATTATGAGTAGTGCCAAACGACGTAAAATATAATTCATAGTTTGTTGCCTACTGTTTTCGTTTCCGTAATAATACGCAATGCTTTTTGTTCTAATGTTAAAATATATGCCCTGTCCTTTATAACTGAGACCACTATGGCAGTTTTTACCTACTTTGAGCTTTGGTATTACTATATTCCAATTCAAAAATTTTGCTAGCCTGTTACTCTGACCTTGCCCGGATCTACAAATCTATCTACCAAGGATAGTCTAGCCATCTATCTAACCAGACGGGTTTGGTTGCTCTCATTATTGTCTCATATCTGACGTGGCCAGCTCTTAGTCCATAATACAAAACCTACTACTCTAAAGTTGGGGCCAGGCCGCAGATAGCCGCAGATTCTGCCACGTGACCTTGGTTGAAGCGAGCGTCTAGATGACTGACAACCAAGCAACCGCTTCTGCCAATGGTTGGCAGAGCACTCCTAACCACCAAGGTCGTTTAAAGGTCATGTAGAATTTGGCACCAACCACTGGCTACATGGTTTAAAATCTCTGTTTTCTGCCAAGGTCTCGTGGCAGAGGGCTGTGGTTGTATGCCATCTGGCCATAACTTAAGGAACATTTTTTACCTATCGATAAAATATTACAAGTAATACGAACAGTTTTGTTGCGAAGCTTTCTTTGGGTTTATAAATACACTTAAAAGAGAGTACCGTTAAATGTGGTAAGATGTACCGCCATCCAGCAGTAGTAGCTTAACAATAGGTAAATTCGCGGTAGGTTTAAGGGGGTCGGTATCAAAACGACGGAATCTGAAAATGACAGGTTCTCATGAGGACGGGATCGCAAAACGACCACAATAGCAAAAAGCCTATATCTCAAAATAACATGGTAGCAAAACGACTACCTTGCAAAAGGTCTTCGTCTCAGAATGGTTTAGTATCAAAACTACTGCTAGTTCGCAAAAAGACCACCTCGTGGAACGTCTACATCTTTAAATGCCTTAGTATTAAAACGACTAGATCGCAAAAAGACCAAGTGGCGGAACATCTATGTTTCTTGGTATCAAAACGACTAGTTATCAATATAGCTATAATATTTATCTATATATATAAAAGAAGAAGTCCTGATCTACCATCAACGCACAGCCGAAACTACTGGAACTAGAAACTTCAAATTTGGTCCAGAGCTTTTTTTTATGACGTAAGCAAGGGATTAGCCGCGATTTTTGGAAATTCCACCCCGTAGGGTTACAAATAGGGGTGCAAAATTGGTGGCGGAAACATTTTATTTGAGCTGAAGACTTAAAAATTTGTAAAAAGGTTACGTACTAAATCTAAAGAAAGTGTTTTCAGCGTATGGCTTCATTTCGTGACATTAACGCTTGGAAGAATAATAAGTAAGGAAGCGTAATCAACGCTCAAAATCTGTTCCACTTTCCTGGTGCCAAAGTGGGCGGAGCTTATGACAGCGGTGCCCTAATGTCATGTCAAACATTTTGAAATTGTCATGTCGTCAAAATATTAGTTTTTCGGTCCATGAAATTTCGGTAATAAATCGGTATTAAAATGCCAGTTTGTGCCGTGCATTGGTGCAGGAGCCACACAGGCGCCAAAGATGGTGATATTTCTTTTCATCGGTAAGTAAATCACGCATAGATATTCTCATACATTACGGACTTGGTAGATGTTATGCAATATAAGTTTTGGAAAAGTAAACATAACTCATTTGAGGAAAAGTATAATGAATGTTCATTTATAAGTATTACCTAGTAGTAATAAATCGACAGAACAAAACCCTACGAATGAGTACCTACTATACTTATTACCTCTTTCACAATCTCCAGTTAAAGCATATCTGTCAGATAAATGTTTGCTGTCCTTTTCTTTTATATGACTGGAGAAAAGGATAGCAATAATTTTAACTGGCAGATAAGTTTATGTGGAGATTGTGAAACAGGCCCTTACTCTGGTAAAATCATACCATTCTGACCGTGCCATTTCTAGTACAATTGACTAATAGGCATGACTCTTATTTTTCATTAATAATGAATGCTATAACTTCATAGCATAGTCTTTAATTATCAAATCTAGAGCAGAGCCCGACTGGGGAACTACCTCTACCTTACAGAAAACCACAGCCAATTAGCACTAGACCCTACTCATAGTGTTGTGTTCCTGCCGGTGAGTAAGGTTGCCAGAGAGCTCAGAGGATGCAGTGTGTTGACGACGGGGGATCCTCTTGTCCCTTTAGCTGTCAACACAGTGAATCCTCTTTTATATGAAAGGCGAAAGCGTCGGCAACGCACATGAGACACCTCTGGAGTTACTGGCGTCCATAGGCTACGGTAGCTGCTTACCATCAGGTGAGCCGTATGCCTGTTTGCTCCCGTTGTAGTATAAAAAAATGGATACAAAAATTTATCTTTGTATTTCCCTAAACCTGCTAAAATAAATAGTATACATAAACGAAGTCATCCGTTATTTTTTTAGTTCTAAAAAACGAGGAAGCAAAGAGAATTTTAACTATTTATATTGAGGGTATGCTATTATTTTCTAGTCTGGTCATAAAAAAGTTAAAAAATAATCGGTTTTTTTGCCATAATCAACCTTAATTGCTTAACATTATGTTACAAGAGACCAAGGGGGAAAATGAAAGATGAATCGTGGCTTTCATATTATTCCTTATTCCAAGAACGATTAAATTTACGTATATTACATAAGTAATGAAAAATGCACTAAAAAATAAATTGTTAATTGATTGCAATATTATTTATTACGTGAACCCATCCACGTCAAACTTAGACGTATTTATTACACATTAATAACTTGACATTTCAGTTATATCATTTCCATTTGAGTATCTCCTGTCCAATTAAACTTCATTGCCAAATTGATTTTGACCACTCACAACACGGCAACTTTTCTTATTGGTGAAATGGCATGAAACCTTTGCGGAATTAAGGTTAACACAAAAAAAATATGTTTAAAGAATGAGTACTTGATTGGTTAATAAGACATAAGACATTTTAGTTTTGTAAACGTGAAAATGGGTCGTGTTTTCACATGAACTTTGCTTGCCTTTACTCGTCTTGATATTTACAGTTAGGTGCAAAACTGTCCCAATAGTAGCATCTTAGTAGAATGTGGAGAAGTGGATGTCGATCGAGGAGAGGGGCACATGATTAATACATACCAGTACTATTTAAAATTTCCTACAAATCAGCCTTACATATGATATACTTAGAATTTACGGTTATTTTGTAATTTAGAATCGATAATAATTTTTAAGAAAAAAAAACCGACTTCAATGGGGGTAGCCGGTGAAGGATTATTGTAGATAGATGGTGCACTTAGATTCCATACAATGAAATAACTTGCTTAAAAAACGCAGCGGAGAGGACCAATCGCCAAACGTGAACTATGCGTCGTTGAAGAGTTCCGTTCTGATTATCATCAACAGTTCCACTTCATCAAATGTCACTCTTTTGAATGAAAATGCTTGATTTGTTGATAAAAATACAAAAGTCACTTTATGTATGCCTTTAAGATTTGAGGAATTCCCTCGATTCCTCGTGGAACTCATCATCAGAACTTGAGCTTGACGAAAATTGGTCCTGACAATCTAACTTGCTTAACAAACATAGCGAAGAGGAAGAATCGCCAAACATGAACTATGCGTCGTTGAAGAGTTCCGTTCTGTTCATCATCAGCAGTTCCACTTCATCAAATGTCACTCTTTTGAATGAAAATGCTTGATTTGTTGATAAAAATACAAAAGTCACTATGTGTAAGCCCTTAAGATTTGAGGAGTTCCCTCGATTCTTCATGGATCCCATCATCAGAACTTGAGCTGGACGAACATTTGTTCTGACAATTAAACTTGCTAAACAAACACAGCGAAGAGGACGAATCGCCAAACGTGAACTATGCGTCGTTGAAGAGTTCCGTTCTGATCATCATCAGCAGTTCTACTTCATCCAATGTCACTGTTTTGAATGAAAATGATGGTTTTGTTGATAAAAATATAAAAATCACTATATGTATGCCTTTAAGATTTGAGGAGTTCCCTCGATTCCTCATGGATCCCATCATCAGAACTGCGTTTTGACAAAAACGGGACCAATCTGTATATATATACTTACAATCAAAAAAAGAATTTTCAAAATCGGTTCAGACATGACGGAGTTATGGAGTAACAAACATATAAAAAAAAAAAAAAAAAAAAAAAAAAAAAACATACACGCCGAATTGAGAACCTCCTCTTTTCAAATCTTGAAGTCGGTTAAAAAGTAGAAAAAAACACATTTTTATTTTTTCGAATATTTCTAGTTCCTCTTATGGAAACTCCAAATAGGGAACTAATTTTTCAAAGGAAGAATTTTCGACCCTTATTATAAATTACTAATTGACTATTACAAAATCACATGTCAAATAATACATTATGGCAAACATTTTTAGGCCAATGGTAGGTTTATTAGTTTTTCTCAAACATGCTCGGAAATGTTCCTGTTACGTTAGTAATTAGAGACCAGTAGGGACTCTATTCCAAGGCAGGTTCAGCGCGACGTACGTAAAGGATTTTCATACAACATTAAATCACTCAGCCAGTAACTGAAGCATTAAACAAGTAATTTTATATAAATAAGTTTGAAAATTAGTCGTTTAAGGAATAAATGTAATTTTTTTTTTCATTTTCATACATATTTTTTAAACATGAGTACGTTTACCTAGAGCAATTATAAGAAAAATTGCTTAAGTTTAGGTGGTATTTTTGGGTATGTATTAAAATATTTCCTTACATGTTTGAGAAAAGCACTATACATGCTTCGACCGTAATCAGCTTACCTGGCTTCGTATTGTAGCCGTCCTCGTCTTCGACTCGGACGGCTACTAAATACTCAGCCAGGAAAGCTTACTTACTGGTCTCTGCAGTAATGTACTAAACTTTGTATTACAACCGGTAGTCTCCTTTTAACCCTATTCATTAGATAGAGACTTCCGTTTGTAATACATGTTACAAGCTTTCGAGAAACGGGCCCCAAGTCGTCAAGTCCCTAAACCCGGCTGACGGGGCGTAGGTATCACTGGATTTATAAAAAAAAATGGTTTATGTTGTTTCAATAACAAGTATTTTGGCTACTGAGCCATTCTGAGATTCAGTTCTTCTACGATCTAGTCATTTTACTACAAAGGCATTTAAAGATGTAGACGTTCCACGAGGTGGTCTTTTTGCGAACTAGTAGTTTTGATACTAAACCATTCTGAGACGAAGACCTTTTGCAAGGTAGTGGTTTTGCTACCATGTTATTTTGAGATATAGGCTTTCTGCTATTGTCCTCATGAGAACCGGTCATTTTCAGATCCAGTCGTTTTGATACCGACCCGTTTGAGGTTGTCTGGAAGAAAATGCTAATAGAATAGCGATAAGACCGCCTGTTGTTACCATTATAACCAATTTGAATCTGTTTCTGTATCTGTCTCTATATTGTAATATCTGTATTTTTCATCGTGTGGTGCAATAAATAATATTAATCTAATGTAATCTAAAGTCGCGTAAGTCATTTTGAACACCTCACCCGCTTAGCTAGTTCTGCTGCTGACTGTATGACAGGTACAGTCAACCAATTTGATTCCTAGGCCACTCTAGAACCTTGTCACAGTAGCTGTAGCTAGTTTGGTAGCGAATAGGTTACGTTTATACATATCCACGGGCAACTACCATTACGACAAGGTTCTACAATGACCTAGGAATCAAATTGGTTGAACGTACATCTACTTATTTAAAATGTTTACATGTAGTAAGGATTTCCCACGGTCGTGATATATTTACGTATTCATTGCGTTTTTGTATTGTCCGATGGATCCTTTTGTATTTTTTATCGATACCTACCATCCATGTCAAAGAGATATTTTTGGTTTAGAGTCAAGGCATCTGAATACGCACCTAAAATACCATCCGTGGAAATTACCCGTTTACAATTTTTAAATATACATACATGAAGTATTAATAGATTTAAACATAAGTAATTAAGATTACAAAACAGTAACTCGCCTTAACAAACATCCTAACAAAACATGTCAAGGCACTACACGCTCCTTTCGTCAAATTGAAGCTATTTTGAAACTGGCTGAGTTTTATAAAAACAACACTGTTAAGCTGTCTTCACATTAGATGCGGTTTCATACGTCGCTCCGATGTAATCCGTGGAAATTACCCGTTTACAATTTTTAAATATACATACATGAAGTATTAATAGATTTAAACATAAGTAATTAATATTACAAAACAGTAACTCGCCTTAACAAACATCCTAACAAAACATGTCAAGGCACTACACGCTCCTTTCGTCAAATTGAAGCTATTTTGAAACTGGCTGAGTTTTATAAAAACAACACTGTTAAGCTGTCTTCACATTAGATGCGGTTTCATACGTCGCTCCGATGTACTCAGTTGCTCACACACCGATCCACAATACTAAAAGCCGCGTTAGATTTGATAACAAAAACATAGTGTCAATCGAATATAAATTGTGCGGTTATATTTCATCTAAAATCTAAGCTCAAATAGGACGCAGTGTCACAGTGAATACTCCTTCATATTAAAGGGTCGGCAACGCGCATGTGACCCCTCTAGAGTTGCAGGCGTCCATAGTCTAGTGGGCCGTATGCTTGTTTGCCACCGTCGTGGTTTAAAAAACATGTCTAACAGATCTTTATAAAAGTAATATTATCGTGAATGTAAAAACAAGTAAATAGCCATTTCCAGTCCAAACCACAGAACCTTGGTAGGCGCCAAAAAAACGATAAGTTGTGGTCGTAACGTAACAGAAATGACCAACGGCATCTCACAAATATAACGTTAAAATCACCACGCTTCAATTCTTTTCAATATAACTTTAATTTTCGAATCTTAACTATAGGCCAAAGGTCCATTAAAAAAACTTTTTACAAGCCAAATTGGCCAGAAAGAGTTTGACATACTGTATATATTTTTTGACATACTGTATATATTTTTTATACAATGTGTATCGAGATTTATGACGTTTTCAAGTCAAAGGTAGAAAGGTAGTCGGTTGTTAATAGAGTTTATTTCTAAATGAATTTTTATTTTTTATGGCAGTTACCATGCAGTAACGCCTTATTAACCGACAATGATGTATCTTTTACTTGAATCACATTTCATTGCCCTTCCGTGTATTTAATTCTAATTCAATGAACATTTCAATTCTTAATTAATCGGTAATCACATCATACATATTCACAGGGTCAACGCTTTAATACATAAAAAACACAATAGAAAAAACAATAATTTAGAGAATACAATAAAAACAAATTCTACTTAAAATGACAATCATTAGCAGCTATGACATGGCGACTAGCAATCGCTCTAATTTAATCTTAATTAATCAAAACAAACTAGTGTTTTATAATATAACTGGGCATTGAAAAAAGGCCTGCCTTAATAAGAAATCCTAAGTCCCAGTATTTAATGTAGGACATGTTAATGTTTAGGCGTGTTTTATGTTCGTGTGCCAGACAAGCTCCGCACCCGCACTGTTTATATTTCTCCCAGTCCCAACATAATCTTCTACGTGACCGGGCTCGGTCACAACGTCGCGCGGAAACGGTAATGGCGAGCGGTGACTATAATTGAGATTAAGATACCGCTATCGGATCTTTCGTTCTAGCCTATGTCCGCTTCTCGCCCTTCTGCCGCTGCGCTAACGCAACTTGAGCGGAATTCAGCAGTCAAACAGGTAAAAAAAACTTCCGTCTGAATTTTGTCTATGAGATCCATACAAAAATTCTCTCACCGTAGGTAAAATTCCGCTTTCTGGTCTAACTGAATTTTGCGCTGAATTCCTTAAAGTGTGTTTTGCGGCTAAGTCGTGCCGGGCCGTAAGACTAAAGTATGGGTCTCTATTGACCTCGCAACAATTCACTTGATTTACTGATTTACCCCCTTATTAATAAACGTCTCTCAGGCCTCAATTAGTTAATTTATATTTTGTCCTTAAACCTTGACAGTTGTGTTTGTTAGAAACAGACAAAACATAAATTAACTGATTGAGGCCTGAGAGACGTTTATGAATCAGGGGTTTAAACTTTCACGGTTTTTTTTTACACATATCTATTTAATTTGTACTAAGACTGAGACTATTTGAGTATGTATTTCTTAAGACTGAGACTATTTGAGTATGTATTTCTTAAGACTGAGACTATTTGAGTATGTATTTCTTCGGGACCACGGGGACAATGTCGTCCTCGAAACGTCAAAGATAATTTAAAATTATATACGCGATTAAGTTTCAATACCTACATTGCTGCTTTTGATCTATCGACTGATTTCGTTGCATCTACCATGTATTGAGTGCTCCCCTAAAAAATGATTTTAATATAATACTTATGCTCCAATATATGGCGAGTTATAAAAGCCACTTACACATCAAATTTTATTAATATAGGGGCGTAAATTTCGGCTACAGACGGAAAAAGTAGCTCAAATTTTCAAGATATAAAATTGGTCGAACTGAAGAATGAACCAGGCTGAGAGATGTCCGACCAATGTTGAAAGAGCATCACATTCGTATCAAATGAGGTTGGTTTTATCCTGCTACTCGATGAAGTAAAAATACCCCAAAAATTGGTCCGTTCCGGTGTCCTACCAATTTTAGAGGTGTAATATGATGAGGTAAGTGATCATACGTTGGCCACCCGGTCCATTAGCGAGTTAGGTCAAACACAAATACTTACACAAAATTGTAATTCACGCACGCTCGATATCGATCACAATGAGATATTGTAGTCACCTCACATTATCTCTCTTCCATATTAGTGCGTCAGTGACAGTTGCGTTTCGTTCGCTACGGAGCGTTAACGATTGGCACGTTGGCTACGCACCCTGGCCTGGTATTGCGAACTACTTTGTTCGTTCGTCTAATAGGCATGATGACACATGTTGAATTATGCAATAAAATTTAGTTGATAGGATGTAAAATGATCAATATATCCAACTAAAGTGAAAATTTATAAATTCCATTGAAATGGTTCAAAAGATATCAAGCTGCAAAATTTTTAAATTTTACGATTTTTCAAAGTGCGAAATTAAAAAAAAAACATTGATACCATTTGATTTTTAACATTTTACTGTAAAATAAATTGTATAGCAACCATATACCTACATAAACGCAACATTTCACTGTCAAAATAGCAATTTCATATTTTGTCCATACTACAGAGCGACTATGTGATCGTGACGTCACTTTTGCATGTCATTTTGTTAGGAGCGTTTTGAAAAACAAATGCAAATCTCGGACTTAAAGTCTAATTTCTGACTTTTGTGTTGCTTTAACGCAATTGGCCCCATATATACATTTGATCCTCACAACAAAACGAATCGATTGATACCATACATGAAAAAAATTCACCATGCCTATTGTCTCTCTGTCGGTTAAACCAGCAAGGTCTTTGTTTAAAAAGGTTCTCAAATAGTTAACCAAACGGAATTCAAAGCGTAAAGTCAAAGAAATCGTCGTGTTCTGAGTCGGCAGCTTGACTAGATGGAGCTTATAAGATTCCGATTCAGTGAACGGTGGTTACCGTTCAATTTGGTAATTGTACTAGCTCTAAAAATTCCCACATTTATTGGTGTTCACGTGGCATCGGAGCCGGGGCATTTAAGCTATGACAGCAAGCCTTATCTTAGTTTAACCGCGCATCTAGTTTAACGCATTTTTTTTAATAGCGTAAAATTGCGTATTGGGTCATACTCAAGGGGGTGAAGGCAAAACTGTCAGGGAAATATTGGGGCACTTTTTGAGTCATGTTTGTACTGAGGCCATCCATGTCTCTTTAATCGTGGGGGGGGAAACTTGCTGAAATTTCAAACGTTACCTTTTGGCAACCAGAATTACCACCTAAATCACATAATTTATGGGGTCGTGCAGCGTCATCTAATCCTACTGTCAAATTCGATGCACGTTTTTTCTTAAAATGTACAAATGTACCAATCTTTGTTTTGTACTAAGCAATTAAGCAATTCGTTAACCTAAAGTTAATTTTAGAAGTAAAGGAAAAAATGCACCGTACACACACACACATCACGCTTTGAATTCATATAAGTAATACACGGAATTACAGTCAGCATATGCTGAGCTCTCTTCAACAAAATGGGTCGTATTAGGACGTTCTTTTTGTGCCATTTTTGCGTAGTTTGTTTCTCTTGATTGTATTCCTCTGCATTCTAATTATGATTTCAATGGCCACAGGTAAGTCTCGATAGCTCGGTGAGCTGTAATCCCAAGTCGAGAGTTCCAGTGATTTTTTCCATTAATCCTTTAAAAACAAAGGTGTCAAATAGTTAATACTAACAGGCGGGGCGGCAGCTGGCGTCGGCGAGGATGGCGGCCACGAGCGGCTTGTCGCGCATGGCGGCGCCCAGCTCGGCCTCGTCCCACTGCAGGCGCAGGCGCCGCGTGCGGCCCGCGGGGCCCGTGCAACTGTTCACAACAACATTCATCATTTAATTAACTTTAAATCGGACCTAAGAAATTTAATTATGTGCGGTTACCGAGTTCTCCTATAGGTACCCATTTTCTTGAAAAAAAAAAACCTAATGGCACTATTAAATAAACCATACTACAATACAATACAAGGAGATGTACCCTAAAACTATTTTTACCCAAATTTCAGCATATAATATTGAACCCGTGACAGACAGACGGTCATGACGAAACCTCATTTTAGTTAGGAAAGAAGATAGACCATCTCACTCCGTTCGAGTGCCACAATATCTCGTCACAAAACGTGTGCCTTTCGCTCCTTCATTAACAAATACATATCCCCCCGTGCCGCCCAATGTACAATAGCATGTAGTAAAATTACTTACCTAAATGAAAAAATTAAAACGAAAATGAAATTTATTTTATTTCCTTAAAATTAAAATCAATAGAATTTAAAACATGTAAAACACTTCAACCCCTTAAAATCAGAGTAAACTGTATTTTCCATTGTTTCTAGAAAGTTTCAGAAATTAGACTATTTTCCAAGTTGAAACTTCGCGATCGCGTACAAATTTTTTTTTCTACTCGTCGACTAGGTATAGTGAGACTTTGTAGACCGACCTAGAGTTTGTGGACTAAGAGCTGGCCACGGCAGGAATGACACAATAATGAGAGCAACGAAATTGATATAGTTAGACTGCTATACTATTGTTATTACCTAATCTGGCAATCTGGCAGCTTTAAGCCGGGGGGTTCAAGAGTAGCAGACCAGTAAAGTTGTTTATAAATCTAGGGAATGACGCAATACTGAGAGTTCTTGCTTTAGTACGATATCGTGGCATTTGATGTATGTAATTGGAATATAACGTGGAAGCTGTCGCAGTGGGGGGGAAAAGAGGCAGGTTGAAGTTAAATGCATTTATACCGGACGCCTGCGGTTTATTTCCTTCTGATCTGTGAAAACTGTTTGTAATTAATCAGGCGCTCGAATAAAACTTATTAGTTGACAGTTTTCGATGCCAAGACGATATTACCGATAGTTATTTCTAAATAGGAAATCGACTTTAACAGCCAGGATTCTCGGTTTAAATTGTTATGAAAAAATATGTGACATATTAGGTTTTGTTCTGATAATGAACTTAGCTTACAAAGCCACATCATAATACAGCTACTCGTTACTAGATTGCGCTAATATCTACTAAACATAGACAGGAAATGACATTTGAACTCCAACTGCAGACCTAGCACGGGTGAGCAGTAGAAAATAAACCAGTATAAGTGTGCTGCATTGCTACGAATCTCGCGGTCATGTTACACTGGTAGTTTGAGCAGTTGGCTCGCCAAGGTGCGCACAACTATTGGTGGGAATAAACGGCACAACGTATGTACATATTAGATTGAGCATACAAAACGACTCGCGTGATCACTACGGATACATATATTAGCGTTAAAAATTTAAGTACAGTCGCCATCAGATATATCGTAGCGGGCAAGGTGGTCACAAATATCTGAACAACGCCTCTATTGTCAAGGCGATAAAGTGTATGTTCAGATATTTTTGAGTACCTTGGCCTCTCCGATATATTTGATGGCGACTGTACCTACTAATTAAAAATAATATATTGTTTTAAATTGAGTGCAGGTACTAGGAAAACAATTTTTAAAATGGCTAATATTTTTTCTGAAAACGATCATCTAAAAATATTAGGGCAAATGCCCCGGTTTGGGCCACTTTAAGGAGAGTTTGTTTATTCAGACGTCTGTCATTTTGTATCAATAAAGAATGATGAAAATATTTATTTAATGAGTCTTTGATAATATTGTGTAGTGACTAAACACAAGTAAGTACAGCCGTTTGAAACTTATACAGTGTTACTATGTCTCACGAAAGTTTAAATTCAATAAAATCTGTATGACTATATTTATATGAACTTCCGCTGTTAAGATTCTGATCTTTTTTTCTTTTGACAAATATTAAAAAAAAGCCCAAGAGTCACTTTTGGCCATTTTTTTCCATGGTATTTTATTTTTATTATATTTTTTTATTTAGCCATAAATTGTATGTGTACATAATGATGTTAAGCAATACAGATAGTATCAATACAAATTTATCCAGTGGGTGTAGCTACATATTTATGTACTTATGAACTAACATTTTATAATATATACATACTATTGTAATATTCACTTAAGCTGTAGGGGCATGAGTAAATAACATGTTTTTTAAGTGCTTTCAGAAATTTTAAGTAATTGAGTGATTTAATTTCTACGGGTAACTTATTAAACACTTTAGCAGCCACATACATAGTGCTACGCTGACAACTGATACATGACAGATGACAGGGCCATCTGTGCTGCCATAATTTATTCTTATATCAACTCTATAAACCATAGACTTGTAAATTTGTCTATGCCTTAGTAATTTTGAAAATGGCCAAAACCGGCACAGTGGCCACAACCGGGGCATCTGCCCTAAAATATTTTCCGGAATTGAGTAAATACTAAAAAAATATTCATAAAAATAGTTACTAGGATGTTATACTTTTTTTTGTAGCATCACGTTTTTTACTGTACGTACTGTACATTTACGTATAAATTGGGTATGCAATTATGAACCCGATTATGAAACTATGCAAAATAACTCTGCAATTGTAACAAACATTACTACAGATAGGTGCATCTAAATATGCACCCAAGAATTTTAGTTATTTATTTAAACTTCATTGCACAGTAAAAATAAGTACAGATGGCGGACTTAATGCCTCAAGGCATTCTCTACCAGTCAACCATAGGGCCAAACAGAAATTCGCTAAAGTGGGTGCTGTAAGAGAAAACTTGCTGATTTATCCTATAACTTATTCGTACCTACTTAAATATACTTCGATATATGCTTCATAAACTTCACAAATACCAATATATATACATACTAATAAACATACCTATATATTATAATGCATATGCGCAAAGGGGAAAAAACTCATTCACGCTGGTCATGATCCAGCAGGTGCTTGTGAAGCAAGCGTTTGAAAACGAACTTGCTTGGGGTTTGTCTTATTGTCAGGGGAAGTCCATTCCAGAGACAAATAGTCTGGATTGTAAAAGAAGAAGAGAGATAACCGCTATAGGATGTACTAGAAGCTTAAGAGACTGGGAGGAGCGAAGTTCACACCCGGGACGGGGGTTGACAAAACTGAATTTGGACTTAAGGTAGTCTGGAACAGAGAGATCAAACAAAATAGAGAAGAGAGTACTTACAGAGAATTCTAAGAGTCCTGCGTTGACGTGCAGGCAGGCATTGGAGTTGGTAACGATAACCTGAGACGTGATCGAATTTACGCAAGCCGAAAATAAAGCGTTTGGCATTATTTAATATACGATCGAGTCTGTTTAGGAAAGCCTGGGAAATGTTGGAAGTGCACACATCAGCTTAGTCTATAATAGGAAAAATTAAAGCCTGCACAAGCAGCTTCTTGGTACTCACAGGCAGGAAGTTTTTAAACTTATGCAGAGTCCGCAGTTATCAAAAACACAAAAACTCTCTTTTCAAGGAAACCAACAGTGTTAATGTTACCATTCTTCGAGAGTATTTTAAGCGTACGAGAAGGAATCTTCCATAAGTACAAAAATAATGTGTCAGCGTGTTTTTAAAATCGAGATATGGCCAAAGTATGAATGTTCCCACATACAAATGGCGCCAATCTTTCTTATAAAATGAGAAATGAATCGAGTTCATTGAGTACGCGTTAGGTTTTGTAGTTTCAAATATTGTCATAACCTACAATCCACTGGTGCGACAGGCGGCTCAATATTTAATAAATAAAACAGCATATATATAACGACTGCAAGCCTTCATAAACGCTAAAGTGCGGGATCTTAGTGAGGTAATCTATGTTGCTCATTGGTAGTACCACCAAGTAAATTATTATTTATCTAGAACTTTCTATCATTCTGTCACTTCAAATACTCGCTACTCAAATGCTGCGCAAAGTCGATATTTATATCGATACAAGTTCATGATTAATAGGCAAGGATAAACATCGACATATAATATTAAAACGAGTAAAGTTAAACAATGCTCATGTGAAAACTTAACCCATTTTTAGGTTTACAAAAATAAAATGTCTCATGTCTTGTTAACCAATAAAATACCCATTTTTGAAGCGTCATTTCTGTAAGACCTGTACCTCTGTTTGTACTATATATATACCCATGTTGTACAAATAAACTATTTGACTTTGACTTTGACTTTGACATTTATTGTGTTAATCTTCATTCCGCAAAGGTTTCATGCCATGCCTCTTCAATCTTGCCTACAAAATCAGTGTTTGACAGAACTTTGACATATGAACGGTGGCACATGACGTCTACATACAATTTTTCCTGTCGATTATCTAGGGTTGACAAGTACGCGATTAGTTTGATTGCTGGACCTGCCCTAATCTACCTGATACATCAGTAATTTTAATACAAAAATACATTAATGTAAGATTTATTAGTTAATTTGCCCAATCTAACCGTTATTTTAGAACGAAACTACTACAATAAACTACATAAATATTTTATCTTACCTGTGGTCATGCAGCAAATAAACAAAGGAGATTTTGACAACCCCGAAACGGTATCCGATACGTTCCAAGGCCGTAGCTGTCACTTCGTTCAGATGTACACCCTTGTTTAAATCTTACTTAATCTTATTAAAATGAATGGGGAAGGCAACTATCACAATGACATTTTCAATATTACTTTTATATTGATATTGTAATAAATAAAGAGAATATAATAATAAAATAAGAACTTTTATTTTAATGCTGATGTGATGGCTATCAGAATCGGTATTCAACTTAGAGATTTCAACCCGGACGGGATGATACGTCAGATAAACGTCAGTCCATACATGTGTATGACCACTGGTGATTTGTTTTCGGCAGAAGGGAACGCCTGTCAATGGCGACTCCGGTTGGTTGAATTCTCTAAGTATTCAATGATCAAAATATTGCCAGGTATGGCTAAGGGTTAATATTTTTATCGACAAATTAGGCAGCCATATATCTGTGATTTCCTAATGTTTGTGCGCCCCTTGGCGAGCCAATTTCTCTAACTGCCAGTGTAACATGACCGCGAGATTCGTAGCAATGCGGCACACTTATATTGGTTTATTATCTACTGCTCACCCGTGCTGGGCCAGCAGTTGGAATTCAAATGTAATATTCTGTCTATGTTTAGTCGATATAAGCGCAATCTAGTAACGAGTAGCTGTATTATGATGTGGCTTTGTAATCAAGTTCATTATCAGAACAAAACCTAATATGTCACATATTTTTTCATAACAATTTAAACCGAGAATCCTGGCTGTTAAAGTCGATTTCCTATTTAGAAATAACTATCGGTAATATCGTCTTGGCATCGAAAATTGTCAACTAATAAGTTTTATTCGAGCGCCTGATTAATTACAAACAGTTTTCACAGATCAGAAGGAAATAAATGCATTTAACTTCAACCTGCCTCTTTTCCCCCCCACTGCGACAGCTTCCACGTTATATTCCAATTACATACATCAAATGCCACGATATCGTACTAAAGCAAGAACTCTCAGTATTGCGTCGTTCCCTAGATTTATAAACAACTTTACTGGTCTGCTACTCTTGAACCCCCCGGCTTAAAGCTGCCAGATTGCCAGATTAGGTAATAACAATAGTATAGCAGTCTAACTATATCAATTTTGTTGCTCTCATTATTGTGTCATTCCTGCCGTGGCCAGCTCTCCGTCTATTGGCTTCGATAGATCGTAGCCCTGAAAAAAGGCGGCAAATTTTTAAAAAATCTGCGTCTACACCGTGTAAGTACAACGTGTCAAAAAAGCTCTAATACACTTATAACTATTTTATACACATAGTTAATGTACCTAGTGAAATATGTATGTTATTAAAGCTTTACTAATATAGAAAATGTCCGACAAATATTTTGAATTATCTCAACCTCACACTTTTTTTTGTGTTTAACTGTATAATATTTCAGGATGTTCCCCAACTTATTTTACTAGCTGACTACATTATTCGACTCAATCTCACGCGGCACGCACCGCTTCCATGGTTATTTCGTCCCAAATATGCTCGATACCTTTTTTTTCACTGTCCAGATTTGCTATTTTATAATAATGTAGGCTTCTAAAAACATACAAATTAATGTAATAAACGCAAAGCTGGAGAACAGAGTGGCCGGTTACTTTCGGCAAAATAATCCGTGGAATTTCAGTTTTGCTTAAAGCTTGAACAACGTTTGCTCTGTTTTGAGCTCCGTTTTGTTGGAATTTTTTGTTGATAATTTTTCTTTAATACAGTTTTCAAATTTGAAGTAATGTTTTTCCACGAAAACCACTGATTTATAGTATTCATAATTAATTTCCTATTGATGAATCCTTGTTTTATTGTATCGTATTAATCTTTCTTTGTGTTACCTGTCGCGATTTTCTCACCTGATGGTCTCATATGAAGATCAGCGCTAGCAATCGCTAGCACCATGCTGAGATGAGGCCATTTCGTGGCACTTTCACTTTTTTCTACTTCTTTCCCAATGTATTATGTCTGTGTATGTGTGTGTCTACGAATAAACTATTATTCTATTTACGACTTTATCGATAAATATAAAGAAATTTGGCCCCACTACACTACCACCAATGGTTCCCTTCCCTCTGCAGTGTAGGAGCATTAACCTCATGGTTTAGGAGGTTGTCTATACTTGCTGCTCACAAACCACCGTTTTGAGCATTGTGAGGCTGTTTTAATTCAATGAGTTCCTCGTCAGAAAATCAACTCATTCCTGCGTGCCAGAAATGTATTGTTGGATTATGTATTCTAATTTACTCGATTGCTACGGAAAAACCATGAACTTCGCGTTTATTGTAGCTATGACATTCAAGTTCCACCTCCAAAATACCACGTACGGATCTCCTAAATTTTTTCAGATCGGCAGTTGATTTTCGGATTTCAATCTCATACCTTACTTAGGCCACGAAGCCTGTACTCCACTGAAAAGCTTTTCATTATGTCACGATTGTCTAAAATACTAATATGGTGGGCGGGACGAGGATATACTTATCTGAAAAGTAGCCTTGTATTACAAATACTGTAACTCACCGTAACGCCCCGCGCGCCTCGAGTAGCGTGCACGCGCTCGACATCTCGCCCATATCCAGCGGCGCGATGTTTCGAGCTGCTGCTACTCTGTGGACGGAAATCTATTTATAACTAGCCGTTCCCGCGGCTTCGCAGGCTTGAGTTTTGGAGGTAAAACTAAACTAAATGGTGCTCCGGTGTATAAACTGTTACTATTCAACATTTCATAAAATTATGTGCAGTCGTTTTTTGGGTATTGCGCGGTCAAAAATATTTCTCCTTACGCGATTATAATACGTATAGATTTTAGAAAAAAAAAGGGCTTTAAATTATTTCTCACTATTGAAATGCATATAGGTAACTGTCATGTCAAGTGATAATAATCGAAAAACACGTCATAACATAAAATTCTTTAAATCTCACGGGTTGCAGTTTTCTTTAAATAGTTATATTCCCTGATTAATATTCAATTCGTAATTTTAACTTTCTTCTATTATAATAAATTATTTTACGTCACACCTGGCTATAATGTGCCTGGCTAAATTTTACCGTACGCGTAGCGTGCGGTACAATTCGCATTATGGCCAGGTGGAGACGTAAAATTGTGTACTCACCACGGGCAGTAAAAAAGAAAGCCCTCTATCGCATATTTACAACCCTCGCCTGCGGCTCGGGTCACAAATACCTACGATTTCGGGCTTTCTTTCTTTTACAGTCCTTGGTAGGTAATGTACTATTATCTACACCTATATCATAAATTCATAACTTCCCTATAATATATTCAGAAACGATAAGCTGACGGCCTATATAATAAACCTGTAGGTATCTGTAGTATAGTAAAATTTACTTTAGAATATTGATGACTATGAATACTTATGACAATCTAGTTGGGCATTATTTGAAATCTAATTGAACATGGAGGTGCAATGGCGATCATTCTAATGATTCTCAACACGTTTTTGAAGAGTTATAATCCTATGTGTGTAGACAAATTAATGTATGTAACTGTACATAATTAGGCTTTAAAACACTTGCGTGATATTATTATAAAACTCACTTCATTCGTTTCATAAAAACACACTCATATTTTAATGCCAGTCATTATGTAGCAGTCATATAAACTATACTATTAAAATACACGACTGAGGTGCACAGGTTTCTATAACTAAAAACTGACGCAAGTTCGTTTGAGCTGCTATGATATTATCCGACCAATTAGTTTGTATTTTTCAGTCAAGAAAATAACAAAAATAGTTCATGTACTCACTTTTTATACACATCATGTAATTTCCCCATAGCGATGTCCTTATTTTTGCCCTTGAGCATAAGCATAAGACTGCAAAGAACCAACTTCTGTTGCATCGGGAAACCTTCATCAACATCAGCCTCTATGTTCTTGGAGCCTCCGTAGACGTCGTTCAGTACTTCCAGGACTTGTTTGAGTTCAACTGTGACCGTGCAGTCTTTCATCAGGGTGTCCACGGATCGGTTCTCGGCGAATTTACTGCGTTTTGCTAGCTCGATCACTCTGCGTCCTATGTCTAGGGCTCTTCGCATGTCACCAGAGACCGCGGCTATTTTTGCTGCACAACGGAAAACGAAGACAATTTTTAGTAAATGAAAAAGTTCAAGAAAATTAACAGAATATTCTGTTTCAAAGACGTAAGCAGATTTTGTAGTCATTATGTTAATACTTTACCTTTTTAAAGGGTGGTCCCAATATTATTACTTTTAAAATTAAAGTAGGTAAAAGCTATGATGTTCGCAACTCGATAGCTTCGATTATTACGGAAAACCGACATATAGCATTTGTCCCTTTCAGACAGATAGATAAAAATTAACAAAGTACTAATTGTAATAAACTATAATATTGTCTTGTGTTGCCGCGATGATTATTCATTATGGTTGTTGTAATTAAAAGGATTATTGGCGTGTAAGCACTTATTTTAAACTAGCGTTTTCTGTAACCCATGTTGATTTTCAGACTTTGTGACCACATTTGCCCCTTTTAGGGGTTGAATTCACAAAAAACTTGAAACACGTGTTTACTCATTTATCGTTAGAAATACTCCCGTGAAGTTTCGAATAAAATAGTCTAACAAATCTTTATTCGCCATACAAACTTTGGACTCCCATTTTACCCCCTTAGGGGGTGAATTTTGAAAAATCCTTTCTTAGTGCATCCCTAGACCTTATAAGGAATCTACGTGCCAAAATTGGAATCTCTAGAACCAGCGGTTTGGCTGTGCGTTGATATGTCAGTCAGTCAGTCAGTCAGTCAGTCAATCATTCAGTCAGTCAGTCAGTTTCTTCTTTTATATATTTAGATATCCCAGCGTTTCGAGCTCTTTATACAGCGCCCGTGGTCACGGGATAGATACCTAAACGTTGGGAGATTTAAAATAAGTGCTAACACGCGAATAATCCTTTTAATTACAACAACCATAATGTAACTAGTCTATTACTAGTTAAAAAATAAAAGTTTTGTATACCTGCCAACATTTGTAACGCCACCGGCGAAAACACATTAGTTTTATCAGCGTCGCCTAATATTTTGGTGAAAATGTTGATGATCTGCTGCTTGGTGTACGGCGCGAAGTGTAGTGTGCGTGGACGCAGCGAACAACGTGCCTGGAATGATAAAACAATATTTGAACATACCTCAACCGAGATTTCGAAGAAAAAATAAGCCGAAAGAGAAGTCGAAATAGGGGACTGCATCTCGCTTAGATCAAGGTAGTAATGACGCCATTGGACAATAATATGCGGTAACTCTTACAGACCTATGCATATCCGGATAACCCTGTTACACTTTGTCCCAAACAGTTGAACCTTATTTAATTACCGAACCAAGCTGTATTTACTTAGGAGACTATGGACTAAGAACTGGCCACGTCAGATATGACACAATAATTAGAGCAACGAAACCCCTCTAGTCATTTTGCTATACTATGCTTACTACATCTGGCAGCTGTAAAGTGGTAGAGGTAAAATAATGCAAACCACTTCAAGAAAACCAATCCTAGAGTCCTGGGTTTGATGCAATATTATGAGAAATTGTATAAATAATTAGATTATATCATTACCAAAGGTTTCTGTTAGGGGAAAGTAGTATCAAACGACGTATAATGTAATTCATAGTTTGTCGCCTACTGTTTTTTTTTCCGTAATAGTACTCAATGTTTTTTGTTCTTATGTTAAAATATAGGCCCTGTCCTTTATAACTGAGACAACTTCGGCAGTTTTTACCTATTTCGGTATTACTATTTTAATATTCAAAAAATTTGATGGTCTGTCACTCTGACCTCCACCCATTAAACGCTGCCAGATGCCCGGATCTAGCAATAAGGATAGTAGCAATCAAACCAGACGGGTTTTGTTGCTCTCATTATTGTGTCATATCTGACGTGGCCAGTTCTTAGTCCATAGTCTCCTAAGTAAATACAGCTTGGTTCGGTAATTAAATAAGGTTCAACTGTTTGGGACAAAGTGTAACAGGGTTATCCGGATATGCATAGGTCTGTAAGAGTTACCGCATAGATAGTGCAATGGGCCGTACAATCCAGCTGTTAAATTGAAGCACGTTTATCTTAGACTATCCACATTTTATAAAATCAGTAAGTCATTAAATATTAGTAACGTTATAAGTACCTGCAACCGCGGAAGCGCGCGCTCGGTCAGGTCCAAGGCGTTGGCCACGCCGACCAAGACCAAGCGAGACCCGGCCAGCGCCGGCCACTCGAAGATTGTGTACAACACTGACTGACGCTTGCTGTCCAGCTGGTCGATCTCGTCTAATACCAGTAAGCTGGAAACACATACGACTTGAGCACCAAACGACTAATACTGTAGTAGGTAGTGCAATTGCATGGGAGTCCACCTCGAACATAAAGCCCGGTCACACTTGTCCTAGTTAGCTTCCTAAATGATTTAGTTTCTAGTTTTATGTTACACTGTCCTAGTTAGCTTCCTAAATGATTTAGTTTCTAGTTTTAGTCAAGTCTAGCCGCATTTAGCAAGTAAATTTACTATTGAAAAAAGTTATTACTATTTAGGATGCTAGTTAGGACACTAAAAAAAGTAAAGTGTAACAGGGCTTATAAAACTATCGTTTTATAAAATAATAAAGCTATGGCCACGCTTTCTTGCTAACGATATGAGTATAATAAGACCCCTATGATAATACTGATAATTGTTTTTAGGCTTTCTAGTTCCACAAAACCTTGACGATCCTGCTCATATTCCAATTTAAGAAACCGGCCAAGTGCGTGTCGGACCACGCATAAGAGGGTTCCGTACCTTCAATGGAAAAAGAACCAAACTAATACCAAAAGGTCGTATCTGATGCCTATGGAAGAAGTTTTTTGGAAATAACACAAAAATGGCTGAACTGATAATGTTCAAAACAATTTTCGTTGAAAGTATATGATAAACGCATCTCTTCAATTTTTTTCATATTTTTTTGAATTTACGGTTCAAAAGTTACGGGGGGGGCTACACAACTTATCTGACTTTCGAAGGGATTATTTCAGAAAATTTTCACTTAATCACAAAATAGTCAAAGAAACCTCAATGTTATTTTGAAAGACCTATCGATTCATGTGATGTGTCACATGTTGATATTTGGTAAAAAAATTTTTTTTTAATTTAGTTTCCTGTATGGAGCGCCCCCCTAAAAATATATATATTTTATTAATTTAACGACATAACTAAGTAGCTGCATACAAAATACACCTTATGTGTAAATTTTATTCAGATACGTCGTATAGTTTCCGAGTAAAATGCCTGTGACATACGGACGGACAGACAGACAGACAGACATGACGAATCCATAAGGGTTCTGTTTTTTGCCATTTGGCTACGGAACCCTAAAAACCTACCTAACCTAGTGCAATTATTGCAACTACTTGGGTATCAAAAATCAACAATCCTCGAAATGCTTCTCATATACTTATTTCTCTGTGTTCGCTCGTTCGATTAAAAGGCCAAAAAGCTCTTAAATTTGAATAGGATAAGACGCACGGTTGCGGCAAGTTAGGATTAGGGACTTAAATTTAAATTACATACAACTTACGGGGCCAAACGGGTCTATTAGCGGTGTAATTGTTCCATCGTCTTTGTAGGTACATAAATTATCTAGAGCAAATAATTTGCTTATGTAGTAGAAATATGATGTTTTGCAATAATTGCATATTTTACTTCTATTGCACTAGCAGCAAATAAATAAGGTATGTAATGGCTTTTATGTATGTGTATTAAAATAATTATTTAGACGTGCAGTTGAAACCGTAAATCCATTATGAAAATGACATATATAATTTTAACTAACTTCATGGTCCTAACACTCAAATTCTGAAGGTTAAATTATGATTCCACCATTTTATACTTACATCATCTTGTGTTTTTTATTTAAATATTTTTCTATGGCTGCCAAGCATGCTTTCTCTGTGGAGCCCGAGGTAGTCAGCTGCAACTCTTTGCAAATTCTGCTGTATATGCTTGCAGCAGACTTCATCATAGTGCAGTTTACGTAAACCTGTTTAAAGCCATATTTTATCTGTAAAAGTGAATTCAGTATTAATATAATTTTATACTAAGAAGAGTCTGTTAATAAAATATTCAAATCACATTTTTTTAATAAGGGAGAAATAAACCACCTTGTTTAGCTGAAGAACAAATCAAATTAATAATGTCTTCGGTTGCCGCGATAGTTATTCATGAAATAAAACAATTAAAAACGGATTTTATTATTATTCTTTTTTTAAGGATTTTATTTTTTGGATTTTTTTTTTCGGATTTTTTTTTATTATTTTGATAAATATTTTGATTCGTTTATTTTAACCTTGTTTAGACCCGTAATTACGACTACGAGTAAGTCTCGGTAGCTCAGTTGATAGAGTAGCGGACTGGTAACCTTAAGTCTTCTATTCAAGTTAATAATCAATTGAATTATGAACTTGCTTTATCTATACATATAATAAAGCTGAAGAGGGTCGAAAGTCTGTACATGGAAGATAATCGAAAAAAAGTTGTCTGGGGATACTTAGAATCGATAACAGAACACGTTCCAACAATTTTTAGAATTTTTGTCTGTTTATCTGTTTGTCTGTTTATTTGACCGCGCATCACGTGAAAACGGCTGAACGGGTTTTGATGAAATTTTGGATAGATATAATTTGAGTCCTGGGAAAGGATAATATATAGTTTTAATCCCGAAAATCAACCCTGGTGGGGGTGAAAATTGGGTTGAAAGTTTGTATGGAGAATTTTTAACCGCTGAAACGATTTAGATAGAAATGAGTATGGAGATAATTTGAGTCTCGAGAAACGTCATAGAATAGTTTTCAAACCCTTGTGGGGGTGAAAAGGGGGTTGCAAGGTGGTATGAGGATTTTTTTACTGCTGAACTGATTTAGATGAAAATTGGTATAGAGATAGTATGGGTCTCGAGAAATGACAAAGGATAGTTTCTTCTTCAACCCCCCCCCCCCCCCATCTTTCTTTAGAACCGTAGGTCCAAAAAATTTGAAAAAAATATGGAAGTGACGCCTGAAAGGTACTTTCAATAAAAACTATCTATACATATAATAAAGCTGAAGAGGGTCGAAAGTCTGTTCATGGAATATATTCGAAAAAAAGTTGGCTGGAGATACTTAGAATCGATAACAGAACACGTTCCAAGTATTTTTAATTAGTTAACGGCTGAACGGATAATGATGAAATTTTGTGTAGAGATAGTTTGAGTCCCGGGAAAGGACAATGAACAGTTTTCATCCCGAAAATCAACCCTGGAAGGGGTGAAAAGGGGGTTGAAAGTTTGTATGTTGAAAGTTGGTATTGAAATAATTTGTAATTTTTTGGTCAAGGTGTTCATATTTATAACATGTTTTAAATTTACCTTTACCCGCTGTTAAGAAATATTTGAAAATGTCATGAATGTCAAAGGGTTATTGCAGCAAACCAAAAAACTACTACAAAATCATCTAACATTTATAGGACACCGTTTAGGTAGGAAAACATATCAAACGTTTTGTGAAGCAGTCAGATTAGGATTTATTTTTCTTTATAATTAAACAATAGGTACATTATCTGTCTCTCAAGCAGTTTTGATATGTCTTCTTGAAGATCTACGCATTATTTTGTATCTTTAAGATCTAATAATGTATTACTGTTTTGAAAAAAATAAGTCCCGTCGAATTTATTTTCGGTCATAATACTTCTTGGGCCAGAGGTACACACACCTACAGGGTTAGAACCGGTGGAGTTTTGGAACGAAGTTCCTTATCGGACGGTTCGCGGATGGGGGCCTAGGCGAAAAAAAGTCACGTGACCGTTACGAAAAAGCGTCACGTCACGAAAAACGCGACACCCATACGATTGAGAAACATGTAAAATGGAATGAAATAAAAAATATATAAAATAGAATAAGGTGAAGTGAAGTGTAGTGAAACTGAGAAGTGGCAAAGTGATAAAAGTGAAAAAAGTCGAGAACCTCAAAAGTCGAGAAGTTTAAAAATGTCGAAAATGTCAAAAATTTCGAAAAAGTCGAAAATGTCAAAATTTTAAATTTATAAATTTCCAAAATTTTCAAAATTTCCAAAATTTTCCAAAATTTCCAAAATTTCCAAAATTTCACAAAATTTCCAAATTTCCAAATTTTCCACTATTTTCAAAATTTCCACTATTTCCAAAATTTCCAAATTTTAAAAAAATGCAAAAAAAATAAAAAAACAAAATTTACGAAAAAGTAAAAAATGAAATAAAATTAAATAACATAACTTCGTTCCAATCGCACTTGATTCACACACTTTCCACGACACTCACGTATTTTATTTTTCTATGACGTTCATTAGTGCATTGTAATGTGCTTACATTGACGAATAAATATCTTGATCTACACCAATATCATAAATCTATTCCGCGTTCGGAACCGTATGTAATTAATTACCAACATTATTGCAACCAATAACGTAACATCAGTGTATTGTGACAGTGTATTGTATCTGTGACAGTGTGGTAAAAACGTATGAAAATTCATTACCTACGGTAACGTAATGAAAATCTGCCCCCCCTTGCGCCGGCATGCCCCCCCGACCGCCGGCGCAATAATGTTGGTCATGGCGGTGTAATGGTGGTCATTCTAAGGGTTTCAATGGATTTTTAATATGTGTGTAAGTAAAGCAGTGTATGCTTCTGTACATATTTAGGCCTTATTACGTAACAGTTACATCGCCATGTCCGTCCGTCTGTCCGCGGTCTAGCTCAGTTACCGTTCGCACTAGAAAGCTGAAATTTGGTGAGGCCTGATAAGAACTTTCAATAAAAACTATATTGAATAAAATCGGTTCAGCCGTTTTTGAATTATTAGTCAAAAACGCATAGTGAAAGGAAGTGCCGAATAGTAAACTGACGTAAGCGCCGCCAAATAAACGACCTTTAGAACGGATGTTTTGTAACAGGGCAGCATCTACGAAACCCTACACTGAGCATCGCCCGACATGCTCTTGGCCGGTTTTTTTTTCAGTGTTATCCCGGAAATCACCCAATTAAGGATTACTAATTCCAATTCTAGAAAATCCCCAGCCAGGTTATACGTAGCCTATAAAAATTCAACGTCTAAAAAGGGGGGGGGGGGTAGCCACTACACTCGATTGAGTTAATTTTGCATCCCCCCCCTAAAAAAAAATCATTTCTGCATTTGTGACCCCCCCCCCCCCCCAACTGATTTAAAGGTAGGATCGATTTGGATGATATTTGCCGTGGACATGAACGTATAAATACAAAAGTGGTCCTGTATCGTCCGATATACACCTACTCTCTATGTCGTTTAAATCATGCCAAAAACAAATATAATAAAAAAAGTATACATTTATGAGTGTAGTTTCATTTAGTGGTAATTGTAAAATATTTTATTAGGACTACTGTCCTCTAGCGTATCCATCTGTCAACTTTACTTCAAGTTCCGCCTCCAGGGTAGCGGGAGAGAAATTAGGGGTGAATTAGCCGCTTACTGACACAGACCGAATTCCACGCGGGCGGAGCCGCGGGCACAGCTAGTGATAAAATAAATTATAAATTTTATTCGTAACGTAACATCAAATAATATTAGTCATCTTGGTTTTTGCCTATGTTGACATTCTGTGGAAATTGTACAGTCGAAGTTAAAAATATGTTTAGTCTTTTGTACCTTATTACAAAGGATTAAGGTGTAAAAGTGTAAACATATCTTTGACGTTGACTGTACCTAGCTTCATAATATCAATGTTATATAATAAAAATTGTGGACTGACTTTCGTAAAAATATATGTAGGCTTGAGCTTATACTCGTAGCGGCTGTAGAGATTATTGTTCCCATAGAGACATCCTACCTAACATTGAGATTAAGAAATAGAGTAAATTTTTACCTTTGGCGAATTCAATAAGCACGATAAGGTAGCCGTTTTCCCTGTGCCGGGTTGGCCAGATACATATAAAGAAGCAGATTCTTCTTTGTCAAGGCTCTCCAAAAGGAAGTTTTGTAACCATTCAAATTCTTCTTCACGACTTGGAAGGGGTCCTGAAGTAACAGCATTTCGATTTCTGTAAAATGTGAAAATAAGAACATGTTTAAAATAAGAAGGTGCTTATTATTAGTCATAATTATCATTGTCATCTGTTCCAGGCTGATTTCAGTCACGGGACTAGGTAAAATTGTACTTTTAAAAGCCCCGTGGAACAAAGAACACGTAACATCAAATGATGTTACGCCCGACTATAATATTCATTAATTGTATTGTAATACTCGTACAAACCTCTCGTCAAAGGATTCTTCACATTCATCTTTAGACTCCAGAATTGAGACAGATTTCAAAGCTTTTCTCGATATTTTGGGAGGAGAACAAGAGCCTGAAACAATAGTTATAAAATCCTACGTCAAAATAACATTAATTACACAATTTTAAGTAGTCCGCCCCAGATAATATATTTGAGGACTCAAAGGACGGCAAAAGATAGCAAGGAAACCGGCTCACAAAATGGGAAGATGAATTAAAATTAACAGCAGGACCAAACTGGAGAACTGGGTTACCCAAAACAGACAACAGTGGGAATCATTGAAGGAGATCTTTGCCAGTTTTGCCACCCAGCACGTCGAATTGAGAGATATTCTATAAACAATGTTTCTCAGAACGAAATATTTTTATTTCGTTAATTATGGGCCACCTAGCCCAGTCGCTAGTGAAGCTGCCTATGAAGCAAGAGGTCCCGGGTTCGAATCCTGGTCAGGGCATTTATTTGTGTGTTCATCACGGACATCTGTTCCTGAGTTATGGATGTTTTCTAATAATAATAATAATAATAAAGTAATAGGGACGGGAACGAGAACGTCATGCGCGCCTATTATGGGGCTACAGAGGGGGGAACTAATCTGTGCGCGTATCGTGACCGGATACTTCCTCTGTTTCAGGCTCTTGAACCAACTATTGACACGACTGCGCAACGCCTATCGGATCAGGTGCGCGTCATTCAGCGGCTAAAGCGGTTGAATGACGCGACACTTGATCGGCTTCGCCTGGAGGCTCTCTCTGTTCGCGCGGCCACCACCTCGGCGCGGGATCCGCCCGCCACGTCGCCGGATCCGATACCCGCACCCGACCTGGCATCGGGGGCGCCGCGGGTTGATCTCAATGCCGATGAGGAGGAGATCGCGAATCAGAGTGTGAGTACTACAGCCAATGAGCAACTGAGGAGGACTTTGGAAGAGGCAATTACGCAGTATCGCTCCACAAATACCCCTAGGCCACGATTACCACGCTTGCCTATGAATAGACGCAATCTAGCGTTAATGGGAGCCCTGAATGATTTGCTAGATCCACTCCTGCGGACTAGTAAAGACTTAGATGATACGCACTCGATCATGTACTGCGGAGCCATCGCGGCGTGCCGTGTTGCTCGAGTCAAGTTTCCGGACGCTGAACGTGCACCTAGGACCACCGGGGGTGTCCCCGCATGGCAAGTACGGATCGAGCGTCGTATTAACTCATTTAGGACTCTCATTGCAAAGCTGATCTGCTTCAGGGGGGGCAATAACCGCCCCCGAGTAATGCGCTTTGTGCACCAGGCGTTCGCGGGGACGAATATCGAGCCCCGCGACTACATGGCCAATGTCATAGAGCGCATCGACTTTCTGAAGCAGAAAGTTTATGCATGGGCAAGCCGTATTCGCCGCTACAGAGAGCGTGTGGACCGATTCAAGCAGAATCGTCTTTTCCAAAGTGACCAAAGGAAGGTATACCGAAGGTGGGAGGAAACCGACCCCCGTGTGTCCGACGTGCGACTGCCGGATGCTACTGCCATGACTGATTTCTGGCGTAGCATCTGGTCGGCGCCGGTTGAACACACGGAGGGCGAGTGGATGAGTGTTGTCGAACGTGAGTGCGAGTCCATCGAACCTATGGGGGCTATCACCATCAGCCCCGATGACGTAAGTTGTGCAATCCGTACGGCCCAGAACTGGAAAAGTCCCGGCCCGGATGGATTGCACAACTTCTGGCTAAAATGGTTTCGATGCTCGCACTCGCGTCTGGCAACGCAATTTCAACAAGCCATCGAACTTGGCTCCCTCCCGCCTTCCTTAACAACTGGTGTAACCTTTCTGCTCTATAAGTCCGGTAGTACCACGGAAGCGAAAAACTACCGACCCATCACGTGCTTACCTACACTTTACAAGCTCCTTACATCCATTTTGAGAGCAAAAATAAACGCGCACATGGTCGCAAATAACATTTTGGCCTCGGCTCAAAATGGATGTAGGGTGGGGTCCCGTGGTACTAAAGAGCTCCTCCTCATAGACATGACCATTTGCCAACGAGTCCGGCGGAATGGGGGGACCCTCTCGGCCGCTTGGATTGACTACAAGAAGGCCTATGATTCGGTGCCTCATTCATGGCTGGAGAGGATCTTAGAGCTGTATAAAATTGATACAGCTTTAAGATCCTTCCTTGGCGCGTGTATGAGGCGGTGGACCACAGTCCTTCGTCAACCAGGAGGCGGGGATGACCCCCCTGGTCCGCAGGACTTTATAAGGATCGAGCGAGGAATATTTCAGGGCGACAGTCTGAGTCCCCTGTGGTTCTGCCTAGCTCTAAATCCGCTCAGCAATCTGCTGAAGGATTCGGGGCTACGTTGCCGGCTTCGGAGAGAGGGTGAAGTCCTATCTCACCTTCTGTACATGGACGATCTTAAATTGTTTGCACCAAATAACCGAGATCTGTTGGAACTACTGAACACCACTGAAGTGTTCAGTAGTTCCATCAAGATGGAATTTGGTGTTGATAAATGTGCGGTTATGCATGTACAGCGGGGGAAAGTAGTAAATTCAACAAATCTACAGCTTTCTGAGACAATGACGTTCAGATCTATCTCTGAATCAGAAACCTACAAATACCTTGGTATGTCACAGTCTTTGGGTGTTGAGGATGTGGGTATTAAACGGGCGTTGAAGGAGCGCTTCTTTAGTCGGCTGACAAAAGTACTTAATAGTCTTTTGTCAGGTGGCAACAAGGTGCGCGCCTTCAATGCCTGGGTAATGCCCCTACTCACATACTCCTTTGGCATACTAAGGTGGACACAGACCGAGCTGGATGCCCTGGATCGGAGAGTCCGTCTATTGCTCACCACACACCGTATGCTTCACCCACGCTCGTCTGTTATGAGATTGTACATCCCACGGAAGTGTGGAGGTCGCGGCTTTTTAAACGCCAAAAATCTCCACAACCGTGAGGTGTACGATCTCAGGAATTATTTCCTTAACAACGAGTGTGGGATGCATCGTGATGTGGTGGCAGTAGATAAGGGTCTCACGCCGCTCTCCTTGGCAAACAAGAACTGGCGCAAACCTGTGGTGCTAAGCACCGAGGATCGCAGGGCGGTATGGAAGAGCAAGGAGCTACACGGGCGGTTCTACAGGGCCCTCACGGGACCCGACGTAGACCTACTCGCGTCGGTGAACTGGTTACGATTCGGGGACCTCTTCGGAGAAACCGAAGGTTTTGCCTGTGCAATTGCGGACGAAGTTATCATGACGAATAACTACCGGAGGTATATCCTGAAGGACGGTACGGTCGACATTTGTCGGGCATGCCGCCGTCCCGGAGAGTCACTCAGGCATATCATCTCCGGTTGCTCTCATCTTGCTAACGGCGAGTACTTGCACAGACATAACCTCGTAGCCAGGATTATACACCAGCAGCTTGCTCTCCTATACGGTCTTGTGGACCACGAAGTGCCGTACTACAAGTACACACCTGCGCCAGTTCTCGAAAATGGTCGTGCCACGCTCTATTGGGATCGATCAATTATCACGGACAGGACTATAGTAGCCAATAAGCCTGATATCGTGGTAATAGATCGATCGCAACGCCGGGCCATGCTCGTCGACATCACCGTCCCATGTGACGACAACCTCGTGAAGGCCGAGAAGGACAAGTCCAGCAAGTACCTAGACTTGGCTCACGAGGTAACCGCCATGTGGGAGGTTGATTCGGCGATCATTGTGCCGATAGTTGTCTCTGCGAACGGTCTCGTAGCGAAGAGTCTCGACCAACATCTTGAGAGACTTTCGCTACGAGGTTGTGGTTGGATCGGGGGTCAGATTCAGAAGGCGGTAATCTTGGACACGGCGCGCATAGTCCGAAGGTTCCTCACTCTGCGGCCCTAACCACCGGCAGCCTGGGCCCTGCTCCGTTGCCGGCGGCACCCTAGTTTAGGTTTTTTATAATGCTTTTATTGTTTTCATATGTTTTAGATGTATTTTTATATTTTACTTTTATAAAAATATTGTAAAAACCCTAAACTAAGTAAAAAGATAAATAAAGGAAATAATAATAAATACTCTTTATTGCACACCTCATACAGTTACAAGCACAAATTTTACAATTAGATAAATTTAGGTAGAGGTCAACAACAGGCGGTCTTATCGCTAATGAGCGATTTCTTCCAGACAACCTTTTTTTTTTTATAATACTTTTCTATGTATTTATCTATATCTATCTATTATATATATCGTCGCCTAGTACCCACAACACAAGCCCTATTGAGCTTACTGTGGGACTCGGTTGATTTGTGTAAGATTGTCCCATAATATTTATTTTGCCCAACATTTTACTGCAGCACCCCGGCTTTGTTGCGAGTTATACATTTATATGCTGCTTGCATTCCTGCAATATCACTTGGCATGTATGAAATTCCCCTTCGAGTGCTGTCTTGCGTTTGATAATGAAATAAATAAAGAAAAGATATCTTACCATTGTCATAGTTATTTTTCAGATTTAAATGACTGTCTTCTGGCAGCTTCATTTTGTTAAGAATGTTTTCATTTTCATTACATTCCTTGTTTCTCTTATTCATGTAAGTTCTCTTGCGGGATTTGAAGGGGATTTCTGTCTGTGCAGTCGACATCTGAAATGTAAAAACTAGTTAAACACTAACGAAAGATTACAAATATATGCAATAAACTCATATGCCATAAATAAAATACGTAAGTACCTTTTGTGGATATCCAATCAAAACAATAGAGGTAAGTATTATAAAAAAAGAAAATCAATTGGATTTGTCACCATTTATTACAAATTACAATTCCCATCTTAAGTCCAAGATTACCTTAATAACAAGAATACAGTGTGTAATATAATATTATATGTATAGTAAATACATAGGTTATGATAACCTAAATTGAAGAAAAAAACTGTTAGTACATACATGATTATGAAACTCAGAAAAACAGAAAGATTTTATATACATTTGGCTTTCTAACTTATGTCTTAGCACAAATAGAATAAGTTATTAATTAAAACATCCTGGCCAATGGTATGACGCTTGTAATCTCGATTTTATTCCTTTCTGATAAGGTAGAAAATCAAATGTATAAAAATAAAAACCTGTAACAAAGGTGTACAAAAAAACAAGGTAAAAATAAATACATGGTTATCAAATATATTTGTCTGTTATTTTTATTTTAACTTATACACTATGTGATTTACGATTATAGATAGAACAGTAAAGCGTTGGATTCATTTGACAATTGTATTGGTATGGTATGGTTAAAGTATAACTTTAAACCAAATTTGATATAAAAATATCATTTTCTATTGTTTTAATTGATTATGTTTATGAATCTCTGTAATATATCTAATCTCAGCAGTGAAATAAGTGTATTAATGAAATTAATACTCTTTTACAGCTGATCCTACCTAAATATAAAATTATAACTTTTCTTAATCTTATTTACACACAACTTAATTATATTAAATTAGAATACAGCTGAAACTGAAATTACTCATGTAAAAGTTAACTTAAGAAGCAGGAAAAAGATATTGTATTCATAATGATTTAATGTATTTATATTATGTTGTCATCAAAATAAATACAATATTAATTAACAATTGTTTACATATCTTACAATTAAGTTTTATTGTTTATCTTTGTTATTAAAATCATGCTGATTCTGTACAGCATTCGCCATACTCTTGAATAAATTGGCTTTGTACCAGTTCATTTCCATTTGCCTTAAGTGTGGCATCATTGGGTGCTGGGCAATCAGCTGTTGAGATGTCATGTAATCTGGAGGAAGGTTGATACCAGAATTGGATTTTATATTGGGGGTTATAGGCTGACGGATACCAGAAAGTTTTAAGCCTCCAGATGATAATGGTTTCATTGGTTTTGGACCTGGTTTTGAAGGTCCTGGCGATGCCTTAGGAAAATCATTCTTTAAAGTGTTTAGGTTTGGTAGTTGTGTGCTTGATATTTGATTTGATTGATTAATATTCTGTTCTGATGAACTACTGCTTGCCTGCTTTTCTTCAGCAATGACTAATTTAGGAGAAGAACTAGGAGACCGCGTTTGAGATCTTGGAGATGGCTGGGCCGGAGTGGGAGAGCTATGTGACTGGGTTTGATAGCCTGGTGACATAATAGAATTGCCACTGCTGGTCTGACTCATTTGGAAAGGTTTGTTACTCATGTCATGCCGAATTGGAGTCTGAGATCCACTTGGACTGCTTTTCTCATGCTTCATCTGGTTCATATTAGAAGAAGGAATTCTTAAAGGACTTGAACTTGTATTTGCTGGTCTATTAGAAATCGGTGAATAGACGTTCCCTTGACTCATATTTGTGGGCATATTTTTTACAGGGGGGTTCTGTTTCGTTGCTGCCAAATTCGCGATTGATTGCATTTTTTCCAAAAGACGAGACTGGTTAGGATGCTGTCCTATCTGACTTTGCATATTATGGGGTGTTGTCAAGTCCAGAGCAGCACTAGTCTTGTTTTCTGGAGCCATTGTAACACTGCTGGGTGACTTATTGTTGGGATTATTCAGTTTGTTTATGGTATTGAATGTTTTCGGAGTAGCTGGTACAAGTTTTGGCACTTGAGCTTTATTCTTTGGGAGTTTTGTTTTTTTATCTGAAGCTAAAGATTGTAATTGCTTCTCAAATGTTTGTTGGAAAGTAATAGGAGAAGCAAAGTTTCCACTTTGCTTTCCCAATTTAGTATCAGCTATAGGTTTTAAATTAGGTACTGGCCCTTTAGCTGACGATTCAGAGGATTTTCCTGGTAGCTTTGGTGATGCTGTTGAACTTTCAGGTTTAGCTTGTGGAGCTGGCTTTGTTTCAGTATTACCTTCACCTTTCATCTGTTGTTTCTTAGGATTACTATCTGGCAACTTTAATATTTCTATGTAGTTGTGAACAGGAGGGCTTGGCACTTTATGACCTGTGCCACTGTTTGCAGAAACTAAATTTTTATTAGTAATATTCTTTTTGGGATCACTTACTGTTGGCTCATTAGGACTACGTGAATCTAATTTCTGGTCTGTTAGAGTAATTGAAAGTGAGGAAGGGATGTTAATTTTACATGAATCTAATAACAATGATTTCAGCGGGTCACCTGATGTTTGGCCTGCATTATGAGCAGCACTGAGTGATGACTTCACCTGTGACAATATCTTACTCCTATCTATTGTGGGATCACTGTTATTAGCTAACAAATCCATTCTCACTTTATTTACTGGATGGCCTTTATTTTGGGTTGCCTGAGTTGTTGGCGTAGTAGGCTTTAATTCAGGCATTCTTTTTGGAGGTGGTTTCGGAATGTCTGCAGGCTTTGGAAGAGAAAATTGTGGTGAATCCGTTTTGGGAACTTGAAGTTTTAAAGGAGAAACAGTTTTAGGTGGAGTAGGATTCTGTACAGATGCCCCAGACTCATTTGTAGCCTTTCGTTTTGGGGAAGAAGCATTAGTTGGAGGAACTGGTCTTTTTATCCCAGTACTCTCTAAATTTGGTTTAGAACTGACTGTGGGCACCTTTTGCTCCTTTGTTGGTGGAGATGGTGATGGGGCAGTTTTGGCTGACTGCGGACTAAGTTTGTTGTCAGTGTCTTTTGTTTTAGTCAAACTATCAAATACATTTGTAGATTTATTTTGGAATTCTGAGGCACTCGGAGATGAAGCACAATTAGAGTTGGTTTGTTTATTTGGAGCTTGGGGTATTTTGGTTTTTTCCAGTTCAATTTTAACTCTTTTTACTTCTGGTGCTTTTGGTGGTGTCTGTGGTTTTCTCTTCAAAGTCTCCTCTGCTTTTGGTGGTTCTTGACTTTTGACTGTATCATTATTAGATGTTGAAGTCTCCTGTACATAGCCTTTTACAGGAGGTGACTTAACAGACTGACTGTTGCTTTTGGCTGTTAATTCAAAAGAGTTTAAAAACTGTGACTTTTCCACTTCATCATCATTTTTCTTGGGAGTAGAATTACTGTTGGCTCCTGACCGGTTTTGAGCACTGTTGTCTTTGTTGGACTGATTATTTTGATCTGTTGAAGAACTATGTGACTTCTTTCCACTATTTTCTTCTGGCATAGGGCTGTCAGTGCCTGATGATACTTCTGAACCCTGGTCATTGAGGTTAGGAGCAGGGCTACTAACATTTGTATCTTCTGTTGGTGTGGGGCTCGATTTTCTATCTCTAAAATCAGAACCTTTTCTATTAATATCAAATAATCTATTTCTGATAGCTACATAATCTATAATCTGGTAGAAAAATCTCATTGGTTCATTCCTTTTCCAATTGTAAATATATGCAATATCCATCAAAGTGTAGTAGTCAGGTAAAGGCACTCTTTTATATAAAATGTCAATAGCGAATTGAGTGCTATCAATATCAAATTTCATACTCAAGAATTTCTTTAAATGACTAATATTGACAACTGCGGGACACTGCAGAAACCGCCTTGTAGTTCCAGTCGGAGGCTGAGGTTCATTGCTGTCTGATGACTTGCTTGATATGCTGTCAGTGTCTGTGGCATCTGCATATTCCAAAGAAAACGAGATGACATCTTCCGGACTGAATATTATCCTCTCAGTATCTTCACCCCTTTGCTCTGGCGTCGCCGAAGCAGCTGGCCCCGGCCTGGATGAGTAAAACTGTTGCCGCCTTTCCATTTCTTTTTGGAATAGCCCTGGTACTAGTTTGTACACAATATCTTGAAGTGCTTTGTCTAATCTGAAATTAGGCTTTGCAACATTGATCTGCACGTCACAAACCGGACAGTAACGACTAATTTGCAAATGCTTGATGATGCAGCTGCGACAAAATGAGTGCAAACACTCGACAATAGTGGTGGCGTCGATGTAGTAACCGCGACATAGCGGACAAGTAATTTGCTCATTCACTTCTCCTAACAGAGTTCTTTGAGGCACAACTGTACTATTGTTCTGATCAGCCATTTTAACGACCTTTTTATCGAGTAATTTGTTGGAAGTGACCATCTTTATAGAGGCATGCCCAGCGTCATTAACATATATAACATAACTGTTGTTGTAGCATCATGAATACACTGTTCACTGTACTGTGCACTTGTTTTCATTTCACAGTTTCCACGCTATTTACTTTATATTATTGGAAACTGCCTTTTAATAGCAAATAATAACAATCAATATTAAAACGAAGCTCCATGCCACAATGGAACGACAATCGACATTACACTTTTTAGCGTTAAGTTGGTAACACTGTCAAACAAAACTACAATATAGGTTAACTGAAAGTAAAATATCAACGATTTAGTTAGAATACTAGGGTTAATATAATAAAATATACATTTAGCAAACTTACCTTTACTTATACTTGATAATCTTGAATCACTTTCACGAACACGGCAATTAAATTAAGAATATTTCTAAATAAACAATTTTGGCGCGAATACGTCTGTACAGCGGTGATCGACTTGTCAACTTGTGTTGTCAATCTTGACATTCTTTTGACAGCCCTTTTTTTCTTCTCAAATAATTTACAGTGTTACCAGTAGTCTGAGAATATAAAGGAAGCTATACATTATCCATTAAAGTCGGTCCAATCAAAAATATAAATGTGGCAACAGAGCCAAATACAAATTAAATAATAGACGGAGAGCTGGCCACGTCAGATATGACACAATAATGAGAGAAACGAAAGCTATCAAGTTAGTTTGCTATACTATGCTGCGGTGAGACTTTACTAAATTTAGAAACTAAATCATTTAGGAAGCTAACTAGGACAAGTGTAAGAGCCTTGTTACATTTGTCCAAGTTAGCTTCCTAAATGATTTATCGCCTTATTCATAAACGGCCACTAAAATTAAGAGATCGCTGATAATCGTTTGTCCCTTTCCCTCATATAAGTTGGACGGAAAGGGACAAATGATTATCAGAGGCCTCTTGACTTTAGTAGACGTTTATGAATAAGGGGGTTAGTTTCTAAATTTAGAAAATTGTAACCGCATTTAGCAAGTAAATTTACTATGAAAAAAAGAGAGGCTTTTAAAGCCCTGCTACCCCTTACTTTTTTAGTGTCCTAACTAGCATCCTAATTAGGATCCTAGCTTTTTTCCATAGTAAATTTACTTACTAAATGCAGTTAGACTTGACTAAATTTAGAAACTAAATCATTTAGGAAGCTAACTAGGACAAGTGTAACAGGGCTTTTGGGGCCCCTAGGGAGCTGAAGGAGGGGCGGAAGAGGCAGGGTAAACAACAGATTGGGCCCTACAAATTGCAATGTCTAAAACCAGTATTAGACATTACAATTTATAGTGCCCAATCTGTCAGGTTGGGAGGTGTAATTAGAGGTAGGGCCCTTAGGGAGCTGAAGCACCAAGTAAATAATAGTACTATACAGAGGTCCTCTTTGACATTACGAATACGAATCATGTTGTCCCTCCTTAACGCATGACAAGCTCTCTTTCTTACTTAGACAAACGTATCAGATACGTCGTGTCAAACTCGATTTTTTTGACAGAGATGCACTCCCTTTGCTGAAGGAGGGATATGTGATAACTTTTATATTTCGCTACAGCTATAATCACATAAACGTACACGGTGTGTAGATAGAAATACTTTAATTATATGTAACACAATAAAAATACAATAACAATAAAACACTACAAAATATTTCAACCTCCGCTGACATTAGATTTTCACGACAGAGAACATCACGAAAGTCATTTATTCAAAACATCCCTCAACTTTCAAACCAGCCAGTCTGTCATCAATTGTCCGGAACTCTTTACTCTAACACTCCTCCTCAATCGATTCCCTCAGACATCCCATCATCATCCAAAACTCACCTGGTTCCTTTGAATCTCACTATAACAAACAACCATCACCACACACCCATCTCTCTGCGACAAAAGTCATTCTTTTCTCTTCCAACAGCTTTTGTCAAAACATCAGCGACCATCTGCTTTGTTTCCAAATATTTTAGTACTATTTCACCATTTTCGATTGTTTCTCTTATAAAATGGTAACGTACATCGACTCCATCGACGTGTTTCGTATGGTGATGTTGCACTGGGTTTTGTGCAATTGCCATAGCGGATTGGCTATCTGTATAGATTATTATGGGAGGCTCCTCCTTACCCATAATTTCTATAAGGAACCTTTTTAAAAATATGGCTTCTTTGGCAGCTTCGGACAGGCTCATATATTCAGCCTCAGCTGTCGATAAAGCTATACTCCGTTGTTTGGAACTTTGCCATGAGATGGCACCTTTAGCCATCTTGAAGACATTGCCAGAATAGGATTTCCTATCAACAAGGTTACCACCATGATCGGCATCAGCAAATCCCTGTATCTTCCCTAAAGTCTCCTTTGAGTACTTCAGTCCCATGTTCTTAGTACCTTTAAGATATCTTAAGATTCTCTTGGCGGCCATCCAGTGAATGTCATCGTAGCAGTTGCAAAACTGACTCATGAAGTTCACTGAGTGCGCTATATCTGGTCTAGAGCACACTGCTATGTGCATAAGAGATCCTATCAGCTCTCTGTAGGGGATATTCTCATTGAGTGTATAGGGCTCTTGTGGCTTCTGGAATCGTTGGCCCGGAACACCCGGTGTAGTAACTGGTTTACAGTCTTCCATTTTGAATCTGCGGAGGACTTTCTCAATGTATTCCTCCTGATCAATTTGAATGCATCCCTTCTCTTGTTTAATCCTCATTCCCAAGAATAACTCAGCCTTTCCTAAATCTTTCATTTCAAATTTCTCCTTTAGTTCTTCTTTGACCTTTTTCATTTCCTTCTCATTACTATACAGAATCAATATATCGTCTACATACAGGGTGAAACTTAAGTCGTGAACAGTAATATGTTTTTCTAACTCCATAAACAACAAGCAATTTAATGCCCCAACTCTTACTAAAAACAGACAAGTTTTTTTTTTTCATATTTTTTGTCGTTTATTTTACTTTTAGCAGTGGATTTAGGATATTACAACGGCTTATTAAGATATTTAAATTAGTAAATTGAATTGATTCTTTGAATCGGAACTGACATTGACATCAAATTCGTCATTTGTCCTAGTTAGAAATGAAATTTACTTAATTTTTCATCTGTAATATCTTATAAAGCTGTTTTAATTCCACATGATCACATTTAAAAGTAAAACAAAAAATATGAAAAAAAAAAAAATCTTGTCTGTTTTTAGTAAGAGTTGGGGCATTAAATTGCTTGTTGTTTATGGAGTTAGAAAAACATATTACTGTTCACGACTTAAGTTTCACCCTGTATATTGGTAGGATTATAATATACTTATCTGTTGTTCTTTTGTACACATACGATTCGTTTTTGGACCGTTTGAAATGAAGGCTCTCCAGCTCAGTGTGTAACTTCAAATTCCAGGATCGTAGTGCCTGCTTAAGTCCGTATAAGGATTTCTTGATTAGACACACGTGATCTTCTTTCCCTTTTTCTTCGAAATGTGGTGGCTGACGCATAAAAACTTTCTCGTTAAGACTTCCATTAAGAAACGCAGTTTTTACGTCCATGTGGTCAATCTGTAGACCAAATTTAGCTGCTAAAGCTGAAAACGGTGAAAACGTTTCATCATAGTCTATGCCTTTTCTCTGGCTAAAACCGCGTGCGACTAAGCGAGCCTTATAACGAGTTTTATTCCCCGCCTCCTTTTTGATTCTAAATAGCCATTTGGAATCAACAACGTTGCTCGCTTGTTCAAGTTTTACAAAAATCCTTCCATGTGCATCCTTCCTGGATAGTGCCTCTTGCACTGTAAGCGGATCATCCTTCCGATGTCGCTTGGTAGGTTACATAGTCGGGTAACTGAACAGGTTTTCTGTCTCTAAGTGGATATCTCCTTTCTTCCAATAAGGGTTCAACAGGTATCTCTCTATTCTCTTCATCCGGTGTCTCTTCGAAAGAAGCCCAATCTTCTTCTTCACCGTCAGCTATTTCAGTGTAAGCATCATGATCTCCATCATCTGACCCCAGGTTCTCTCCCTGAACTCTTTGCTCTTCCTGAACATTCTCTTTTTGCCTCTGAGTATCCTGTTCCAGAATATTATCTCTTTGTTGTACAGTTTTCTGTAGCTGAATATTCTCTCGTGGCCTCTTAGTAACCTGTTCATGATCTTCTAGGTTGACTGTTACGTGCTGCTTCTTCTCGTGACCATGAGTCATCTTGTCTCCTTGATATTTTTGGCTCTCGAAAAATACCACATCACGGGCTCTATGCAGCTCTCCATTTGACGGATCAATCAACCTGTACCCTTTAGACTCTTCGCAATATCCTATAAATACCAGTTCCTTGCTCTTCGGATCCCATTTGGTCCTCTTTTGATCTGGTATATGCATATATGCTTTGCATCCGAACACCTTAAGGTGGCGCAAATCTGTCTTTCGTCCATTCCATGCCTCTTCTGGCGTCATACTCTTTACTGCCATGGTAGGACTACGATTTTTCAGGTAAACAGCGGTATTTACTGCTTCTGCCCAAAAATTGATAGGAAGACCTGCTTCTTGTAGCATAGCTCTGCTTTTATCTCCTATCGTGCGGTTGGCGCGCTCAGCTACTCCGTTCTGTTCGGGTGTGTATGCAATGGTTAGCTGATGCTTTATGCCATGCTCTCTGAGGTAAGCATCAACTCTTTTGTTTACATATTAACCTCCATTGTCTGTTCGTAGCACTTTCAGCTTCTTTCCTGTTTGCGTCTCTGCAAAACTCTTGAACTCCTTTATCTTCTCAAATGCTTCATTCTTAGCTTGAAGAAAATACCCAAAAGTTTTTCGCGAATAGTCGTCAATAAATAATATATAGTATCTATGACCTCCAATTGACTTACCACTCATAGGTCCGCTTATATCTGAATGAATCAGCTCCAAGAGCTCTCTAGCTCGGGTAGCCTTGTTCCGTTCAAACGGTTGCCTAGTCTGCTTCCCCATCAAGCAGGCTACGCAGTCCAGTTTGGAGTTAATAATGTTTGGAAAACTCACCCCAGTTGCCAGTTTGTCTCTTAATAAAGTGAGGTTACGAATACCCAAGTGTGCCATCCTTTTGTGCCAAAGTTCCATTTCGTTTTCAACTGTGGACGCTAGTGCAGTTGCCTGTGAAGAACATTTTAGTTTATTAATGCCCCTATCAAGCTTTCCTGTCACACATGGTTTTTCTTTTACAATACACTCATCAGCATTATAAATATCGCAGCCTTTTTTACTAAAAACGACAACTTTATTTTTGGTGTTGACCATACTACTGACACTCAGTGGATTCGTAGATAAATCTGGTACATACATCACATTGTTTATGCTAATATCAAGTGAATCATCCTGTATTATACCAAAACCATCTCCAAAGACCTTACCTCCATTCGCGCAACTCACTTCTACCTTTTTGTCAAATTCCACAAACTTATCCATCCAGTCTTTCCTAAAACTCATATGTGCTGACGCTCCTGAATCTATAATCCATTCGTCTGGATGGGTCTTCTTCATGCTTGTTAATGCCGTCACCATATGATTCCTCTTCGACTGACGTGGGTTGAGGGGACAGTCACAGGCTTTATGAGGTCCCTCGCATATGAAACATTTCACAGTTCTCTTCTGTTGGTTCCTCTGAACAAACTTCTTGTGAGGCTTCGATGTAGTAAGCGCGGAGCTCGTACTAGGCTTACTTGGACCTGCGCTCGATCTGTTGTCATCTAATTGAAGCAGTTTAGTTTTTACGTAATCCAATGTCAATGTTATGTTGGTATTCTCCAATGCCAACCTCATAGGCGCATACTCCTCCGGTAGTCCTTGTAACATCAGTGCTGCTAGCAACTCGTCGTCAATCTCTTTTCCTAAATCTGCTAGTTCTTCTTAGTAAATCTGTTAGCTCAGTTATATATTCAGTTATTGAATTAAACATGTGAAGCTTTAGGCTCACCAGCCTTGACAGTAGTCGACATCTATTATTGAGACCTTTATCTTCGTAAGCTGCTTTAAGATTTTTCCACGTCTCATACGCAATAGTAGCTTTACGTACGTGCACCTTGCACTGGTTCTCAATCAGCAAACAGATTTTTGTTCGCGCTCTCTGATCGTTTCTCTTCGCTGTAGCGTCTGCTATGTCTGGGACATTCTCTACGTATTGCCACAGATCATCGTGAACTAATATATATTCCATGTCAAATTCCCAGGTATTATAGTTACTATTACCTTGCAGTTTCTCTATAGCCGGAAGTCCCGACCCTGCATTTGACATCGTGCTTGTATTATTCGTACTCATTGTGTTACTCGTGCTAGTAGGATTTTAGTTGGCAATTCTCACCGTTCTCCTCTAGATTTTCCATAAAAATATTCCACTCTCTATTTACACTCTCAAGTGTAGGTAGCACCGTGTACACGATCAGATTTACAGAAATCGTACTTGCCATAACCTGTGATAACTTTTATATTCCGCTACAGCTATAATCACATAAACGTACACGGTGTATAGATAGAAATATTTTAATTATATGTAACACAATAAAAATAAAACACTACAAAATATTTCAACCTCCGCTGACATAAAATTTTCACGACAGAGAACATCACGAAAGTCATTCATTCAAAACATCCCTCAACTTTCAAACCAGCCAGTCTGTCATCAATTGTCCGGACCTCTTTACTCTAACAGGATAAGCAGGGTACACAACAGATTGGGCCCTACAAATTGCAATGTCTATAACCCGCGTAATACCGGTTTTAAACGGCTATTACACGTGACAATTTGTAGGGCCCAACCTGTTGTGTCCAACTCCTGTCGGCGTTGGGCCCGTTATTACATTTTCTCTACAAATCGTCCCTACAAACCCTACCTCACCAACAAATCGTCCCTACCAACGTTTAAACGGCTAGTAGACATGGCAATTTGTAGGGCCCAACATGTTGTGTTGGGAGGTGTAATAGGAGGATGGGCCTGTAGGGAGCTGAAGGAGGGTGAGGGAGAGGCAGGGTACACAACATGTTGGGCCCTACAAATTGCCATGTCTAATAGCTGTTTTACAGAGATGCCTTCAAAACATCTAAAAAATGTATTGGTGAAGCACGGTGATAGTACTCATAACCAGAGCTCGGATTTTTCACGGCAAAACAAAACACTAGCGTAATTTAGCCAGTGCTTGAAATATTATTTTATCGATATCGATAATTCAGAACTACGAGTAGAAGAAATAAAAGTCACCAAATAAAATTAATATGTAATAAAACTAATAAAAACATTTGTATAAAGTGACTATATATTAGAAACAGACGCAATTTCTTCTTCAAAATCTACGTCAGTACACACAGCAGCACAAGACATTTTATTTGGGTAATAGTGATAGGAGTAGATGATCATTATCTTTTCAACATTCTCTGGGAGTAAACAGTTGCGTTTATCACTATAAATCCATTTATGTACACTAAATGTACGTTCAACTTCAGTTGACGTCAATGGAGCAAATTTATAGAATTCATTATCAGTTCGGGTAATATTTTCAGATATGTCTCTTAAAATTTCGTAATCAGGATTTCGTTCGAGCACGGCTTCAAATTTACGTATCACTGGTAAAAGTTTACTCCAGTTTACGTAGCAACGAACAGTATCCAGAATGAGGAAGGATTCCGCAATGGATAAAGTCGAACATTGCAATTGTTCTATTGAAGAGGCTATTACTTCGTAGTTGTCGCGAATGAAATTTAACTCCGGTCGTAGTTTGCGTGTTTGAAAACATTTTTTTGCAGCTCTTGTAGCTGCCGAGTCATTAGCAAGTATGGAGACGACATCACGTATTTGCTCATAGTATTGAGCGTAATATACCGCAGCAGATATCCAAGTTCCCCATCTGGTGATGATTGGCTCGGGAGGTAGGGGAATGGACGGATATTTTGCCTTAAAAAGGCGTACACGCTCTGGAGATTTTAGGAATATCTTTTTGACATTCGATATCAACCCATCCACACCTTTGAAATTATCTCGCACTTCTTCGGCAACCCGGTGCAGACCATGAGCTAAACACGTAATGTGTTTCATACGAGGAAACGTTGCTTTTAAAATACGACCGGCTTTAAGCATATATGCGGCACTATCTGTGCAAAGTAAAAGCAAATTGTTTACGTTATCATTGAAAGAATTTTGAAACAAAAATTTTAATTGGTTTATTATTAGGTTTGCTATTGTTTCCCCATTTACCTTCTCTAAAACCTTCGACCCCAAAAGTAAAATTGCTTAGAACAATTTTTTTGCAAAGACCGAATCACCACGTTTGTCACACATTTTCCCATGAAATCTGGTGTTTCGTCTATAGATATCCACAAATAATTGGTTTTGTTTACCTCTCTTATACCCTGTATAGTTTTTTTGTACACGAGATTTAAATAAATTTTTCGCAGGGTCGATTCGTCCGGTAAAGAAGTCATAGAGCAGTCGCAACATAAATACTTGTTAAAAAAATGACGAAAATTATTGTTGTTGACTGTTGCCCATGGTATGTTGCATGAAATAAGAAAAATAATTAAATCGAAATAAAATTGATGTTTCCTATTTGGTTGCCCCGAACGGTAATTGTGGCGGTTGCTTTTCACATGATTCTCAATATTGCATTTCTTCAGTTTTAGATGCATATCGCACATAGAGCAGTATATAGTGGAGGTCACTTCATTATAGACTAACTCAGGGTGATTTTCAATCCACGTTTTGATCCGATCTTGTACATTACTCATTTTTGTATTAATTGATACCTTGCAATATTAAGTTATTATACGTATATCCAACACGTCGGATTCAATGCGTTGCGAAATAAATAATACCTAGATGCAATTTACGTTTTATACGTAATGAAATGACAGTTAAAGTGTGAATGTCATATGTCATGTGAGATGAAATTTGCAGTCGTTTCTATCATTTTAAATGAGGTGGTATAGTTACTTCGTTCTAAGTTGTACATGCAGACCTACCTCTTTGTTGCTCGACTATGGCAAAGCTAAAATGAAAAGTTATTTTATTACTTATACAGGATGTCCGGTAATTAATGCACAACCTTCTAACCCCCAGTAGGTCACCTTAGACTGGTCAAAAATATTGATTTTGAGCTCTAGTCTAGTCTCCTGTTTTTCGAAATTTTCGCACGTTTGTTAGTTTTTAAATTTTGACATTCACACTGATAGGTGTACCATCGAATAAAAAAGAAAAAATGTACTGAGGCAATACCTGTCATATACTCTAGTAAGACTCGATAGGTGTCGATAAAATAATATTTCAAGCACTGGCTAAATTACGCTAGTGTTTTGTTTTGCCGTGAAAAATCCGAGCTCTGCTCATAACAGTATACATTAAATAAAAAACCGGCCAAGAGCGTGTCGGGCCACGCTCACTGTAGGGTTCCGTAGTTTTCCGTCCGTCACAGTAAGTGTCCCCACTTAAGAGTTAATAACACCGCCATGTAGGATATGATATGAGAGTTCCATGTACAGCGACATCTATCGGCAAATTGAGTAAACTATTGCGCGCGAGCATAAAGTATGGAAGATGATTTTTATGGGATAATTCTTTATTGCGTGAACCGATTTTCACCGTTTTTACTTTATTTGAAAGCACGTCATTTCATTGTAATTTTGTAGAAATTACAGGTACAATAAACACCTGCTTATACGGTTAAATTACAAACTTAGTTCAGAAATTATTTTGTATTTTTTTTTCAAAAACTATTCATCCTATCAAGTTCAAAATAATTTTCCAAGAAAGTTTTTATAATGTTCTACTTTTGAGATTTTTTTCATATTTTTAAAACTTATGGTTCAAAAGTTAGAGGGGGGGGACGCATATTTTTTTACTTCTGGAGCGATTATTTCCGAAAATATTTACATTATCGAAAAATTATTTAAGGAAACCCCAATTTATTTTTAAATACCTATCCAATAATATATCACACGTTAGGGTTGAAATGAAAAAAAAAATCACTCCCCACTTTACGTATAGGGGAGGTACCCTAATAAAAAAAAAAAAACACTTTTTATTTTACCTTCTTTGTCGGCGTGATTGATATACATATTAGTACCAAATTTCAGCTTTCTAGTGCTAACGGTCACTGAGATTATCCGCGGACGGACGGACGGACGGACGGGCAGACATGGCGAAACTATAAGGGTTCCTAGTTGACTACGGAACCCTAAAAAAGAAACTGTTTTTATTATTATAGATATTTAAATGACCACTCGAGCTGCCTGAATCTAACTTCATCTGCCCAACCCTTATATTATTTAAATACAAAACTAGATAAATATATTTATTACCAGCGAATCTACACATTTTAACTTTTATTTTAAATAAAAAACCAGACGGAATGTGTAGCAAATGGCTAACATTATAAATAAAACAGGTAAAATAACTCTAACGACCTCTGTAGGCGACAGGCCTACCAACCTCCTCAGTGCACGCGGGCTGGCAGCCTGGGTGTTGCAGACACCGCTGCCAGCGCGCGTCTTTTGTTTTAAAAAGTTGAACTTCACTTGTCGTATGCTGTCAATGAGTATTGAGTACTAATGTTCTCTTTGTACATCTGTTGTTATTTTATGTATAAATAGTTGTAAATATTGTGCTTTTTCCATGTTTGTATTTATTTGTGGGGTGTATATAAACTACATAATAATTTACGTGTTTTTATTCACCGCCGCCGGCCCCATCGCGTACAAGTGGTCACTTCGATCCGGATTGGAACCTCGCATGCCGCTTTGGTGAATACTGTGCGCGTAAATAGCTTTTGGTGCAGTATATATAAGCACACCAACATCTACACTGCAGCCTCAGGTATAGATTTTAGATATGTCTTACGTGGTGTGTAGTAGCCTAGCGGAACAAATGCCGTCGTCTCGTCGTGCGAGCGACGTTACTCCGCCACCGTTACCGCACTATACAGGCAAGTCTAAATCGTCATCTGTACTATCTAAAAGAAGACTGCTCGAACTGAAGGCAGCCGAGGAAAAGGCAAGAATAATGTTGAAACTTATTGACATACAACTAGAGGCGGACTTAGCTGAACTAGATGCAAAATACAGTCCACAGAAGTCACGCGCACGCTCTAAAAGCCAGAAAGAAGGATGGCTCGACGACCAGCCGCAGCGGGAACAACTGGAAGGGCAATCTGACCACGACACTGACTATCACTCGGTCGGACTGCGCCTGTCGTCGGCTCTTGTCGACTCTCCCGCCGCACGCACTGTTGGGTCGCTCCAGAGCACGTGCAACCTTTTAGCCGCCGCCTCTATAACTAAATGCGAAAACCAGTTCGGCCACGACTGCATTAATTCGGCCAGGCTGAGCAAGTCACCGGCTATCACTGACTCTCCCGCCGTTACTAATGATGAGTCATCTCTGAGGATGCGCAGTGATGTTGCCGTCGCTGCTACAAACACAAAAGAGTCCGATGACGTCGAAGACGAGTCCGAGTCTTCGTCCGAAGTATCGTTAGCCAACCGCGAGCTCGCCGACCACTCCAGCTGTAGAGGCCGCTCGGAAAATGGTCATGTTTGTGACACTGAGATTAGTGAATAAGTGTGTGACACTACAGTGACAAGTATATGTATCCCGAGTGTAAATAATAGTGTACATAATAAAACATACTGTAGTGTCAGCGAACTGATTTTGAGCAGTTGCGTGCACATCGTGGTTAGCGCTCCGGATACCCGGCAGGGCCTATCCAAGTTCCACTCAACTGTGTACGTATCTAGTGTAGCTAATCACAGAGTGCAGAGGAAACGAGTTCCTCCTGATAGGCCTCCATGGGCTGCAGCATGGATGACAGATAGGACAACCGGCTTCTCTGGTGCTCAGAGAAACATTTTGTGCTATGACTGCCTGCTTATGCTGACTATATGCTTGATCTGTAGAATAAGAATATTAAGTAGGAATGCTGCGCCATTCGCCGGCTTGTCGCAGTAGCTCGGTTATTGAGTGCTGTGCCAGCACTAGGGTGGGGAATGTAGGCGACAGGCCTACCAACCTCCTCAGTGCACGCGGGCTGGCAGCCTGGGTGTTGCAGACACCGCTGCCAGCGCGCGTCTTTTGTTTTAAAAAGTTGAACTTCACTTGTCGTATGCTGTCAATGAGTACTAATGTTCTCTTTGTACATCTGTTGTTATTTTATGTATAAATAGTTGTAAATATTGTGCTTTTTCCATGTTTGTATTTATTTGTGGGGTGTATATAAACTGTACATAATAATTTATGTGTTTTTATTCACCGCAGCCGGCCCCATCGCGTACAACCTCCATCGCCCTAGATCTAGTGGTGGTCGTTGATTCAACGTTGATCACTCTTCAACGAATGAAACGTTTGGGGCTCTTGATTTAACTAGTTGACATTCAACGTATAATAAACCTAATGTTAAATGTTTTAAGTTGAAAGTGGATGCACTCGTTGAGAGACAGTTGAAACGTTGACGTTGAAAATTCCGTTGATATTTAGAGCAAGCGTGATAGAATGATTAGGTTTTTGCTAAGAGTAAAAGTGACAGAGAATCCATTCGTTGATATTTTGAGTAAGCGCGACACAAAGATTACGATTAAAATGAAACGTAATCAACGTCCGTCAACGAAATCAACTGATCAACGCTTCAACGACCTTAACGCTTGCGCTCTTTTATAATCAGTTTACAAAATCAACCAGTTGATAAATCAACTAGTTTTTCAACTAGTTGACGACTTCAACGTTAACGTTTCGTTTCGTTGAAGCCAACACCTTCAACGACCCACCACTACCTAGATCGGGACTCCGACTCCCTAGGTGCCATTACACCTACCAACCCGAAAGGTTGGGCCCTACAAATTGCAATGTCTAATAGCCATTTTAGCACTATTTTCAAACGTATTGCAGCGTTTCGTTATAGGCAGGTGTAGTGTAGTACCAGTATAAACTAAAAAGATTATACAGCACATGACGCCTCTAAAACCAATAGAAATTAGAAACAATACTATAAAAAATGGGTAAATTTAAGATAGAATACTCGCGGCGCCGTTGCCTTTTCTTGGCACGCTGCCTTGTCTAAAAATATTGGTGAAATTATATACGTTGCGTTGCGCATAATATTTAGATTTTTCCGAAAATGAGAGAGTTCTAACTTCTAACAAACAAATTTGTCATATGGACCCACCTGGGACCCACGGACCAAGGGAGAAATGAAATGATATGATAACATCATTCATGGACCATGCAGGCTGTTCATTGTCAGATCTTCCAAAATGCCTTAATTAATATTTTCGCCTGGCAATAAAATTACTCAAATTGTTCCTGCGTCTGGCAACTTCAGTTTGCTCTTTCTTTAATAGATTTCGCACGGGCCAGCTCGCTTGTCGTAGCCGGCTCTCATATTGTATCTTGAATTATTAAAGCAATCGCAAGACTGTGATCAGTTTCTCCCAAGTACACTTTCGATCTCTTCGGAATGAGAGCCAAGGTATTGTATATTTCTTTATATTTTTGTGTTGTACGTATATTGTTCTAACTTATATCCGACCTTACGCATTCGACACACTAATTTTATTTCTTTTATATTTCAGTGGCGTAAGAAGCGCATGCGAAGGCTAAAGCGTAAACGCAGGAAGATGCGTGCGAGGTCCAAATAAACTAGGTAAGCAGATTTTTATTTCATTTAGCAACTCGTTGATAACCTATAAAACATGCCTTTTCCTGATACCGATCACTAGGGTCAGGCGTTGGTAAGATGTTATGTTTGTTGATATTCATCAGACTGTTGTCAATTGATTTCTGAATGTCCCCGGTGTACGGATCCGAGTTAGTTAATAATTTTAGGTATTATTAGTTAGGTACTTAGTTATTTTTTCCTTGATTGGCTTTCTGTAATTACAACCGGCCGGACCGGGCAACTGCAGCTATATTATTTTAGTCATTTGTGTACTTTTAAACCACGTGTCAGGGTCACGTATATTATTATTTATTTAAACCAGCCATACCCCTGTAGGGATTCCGCAAGAATTTAGAAAAATAAATCGAAACACCCTTCTCTGGTCGACCGTCTTGATGCGGCGTATCACGATTGTAGGGTTCCATCAAGTATTTCGTTTTCGAAAAGTGTTCCGTCACCCAAAAAGATTAAGAACCGCTGATTTAAACTAATAAACTGAATTAGTTTTCGATTGATTTGGGATCCTTAATTGGACGTAGATATGCAAAAACGTTCCAACGTCTGGAACGTTTTTGCATATCTGCGTCCAATTTCTCTATAATTTTTGCTGACATACAGCCTCCTACTTATATTTTATATAAAATCAACTCCAAATTAAGTATGTGACAAATTTATAGAAGAAGGCGCATTTACACATTGATTAGTGTTAACTGTGAGTCCATATATTCACTCCATAAGTAACAAATGTATGCACTCACACTTAAAACGAATCAATGTGTAAATGGGGCCTAAGATCGGGCGTTTGATTTTATTTTAAACACCTAATTTGCCAGAAGCATATTTGAGGTTAATGAAGAGCATCCATGCTTCATAATGATAGTGGACTTATTTCATAAATTGACAAATTAATCTATTTAAACAGTGAAGTCCTACACTGCAGTTATCGCATCTACTAATTTATCAATTATTTTGCCATTTGTAATATGCATGTGAATTTGGAACAATCTACACTTAAAATTTGTACATTCTAAACTAAGAAAGAAGCACATGGCCTATTTTAGTTCCGGTGGAGTATTCAGTGGAAACACTAATAAAAAAGTTCAGTCAGGTGTTTAAGATTTTTTTTATTTTTATAAAAGATTAATATTTTAATTAAAAGAAGTTTGTGGGTTAATGTAATCCTTTTACCTAAATTATGTCCACTCTTTAAAAAATACTTAGCCTCGGATTCCCACATGGCAGGCAGGGCAGTGTGGATGGCATAAGTTTAGATTTATAACAATTAGTAGGGTGATTGTGCTAGTTTCCCCGTTCAGGTCCAGTTTACCGTCCACTTGATTTAACTGCTACAAATATATGGGGAAAACTTGAAAAAGGTCAACAAGTTCTCTTATTTATAGTTTAATTAATTTTTATAGTTTCTTAATAATTTCTTTTTTAAAATTTTAAGCTCTTATGTTGCGAAAAACTTAAGTATGGACGGAAAACTGACATAAGTGGACGAAAATTAGCACAATCACCCTATGTGGTAAGCTCATCAAATATATGCCTATAGATGTCTTCTGCAGATTCTGATTATTACTAATTTGAAATACAATATAGTAAGGTGGGTGCTATAAATTTTATTTCAGTGAATAAGAAAATGTATTAATGCTTCGAGTGCCAAGTTTATAAATATAGTTCATAAATCCTATACCAAATTAACACATTCACTGCCACAAACCCTTGCTCGCTCGTTAACTTTGCTCAGATGCCGGACAACTCACTGGGCGGGTTGTTTTCTACGTAGCTATGGACGCCCGGTTTCTGAAGTTGGATCAATTTTCGTCTGGCAGTTAATGTATTAACCCACCTCACGGGTTTTTGGCAGCGAAAGTGTTAATTAAGTATAGCTAGCTACCTTTAATCCCTCCCAGGCAGTCATGTTCTTTTTTTATAAGAATTATGCAAAGAATAGGAGGGTATATTATTATGTGCTTACTCCACCCATTCAATGCTGGATGCATTAGAATGGACTAATATATGGCTTACAAATAACTTGGTAGAAGCAACTTTTAATATTTGACTAAGGCCAAATTAAACTAATTTATTTTTCGTATTTGTTCCCAGGTACAATGGTGGAGTGGAAGACCTAACATCTAAGACACGCTTATGTATCAAATAAAAAATTAAAAAAAAACTTTCTTTGTTTTCATCATTACGTCACCTAAAGCCTTGCATTTATCTGTAGTTTACCTAGTACCTTTTCGACGCCATAAGATACCATACGTTTTACTCTAAAGTCACTATTGATTAGGCTTAAAGCCGTGTTACACCTTACTTTTTTAAGTGTCCTAACACTCCTAACTAGGATCCTAACTTTTATTAATAGTTACTTGCTAAATGCCGTTACACTTGACTAAATTTAGGAAGCTTACTAGAACAAATGTAACAGGGCTTTTAGGCAAATGTATGAATGAGTGCATTGACATGGAAAAGTCCAAATACAGGTAGGTACATACTTAATTCGCCTTTGTTAACTTTGTTTCTTAGTTAACTAGATGTGGTGTAATGATTGCAGACAATGTACACATAATTGATCTAATTACAGTAAATTAAATATTATTTTTAATTGTGTACAGATTAAAAATACTACATTACGCATGAAACTGCATTACGTGGCTCCTTGGAGGTATCCAGAGTTCTTAATTAAATTTAGTGGAGTTTTTGCAATTGTACTTAGGTTTAGTGTAGTAGTCGATGATCGGGTAAGCAACGCGCTTTCGATTCAAATCTAGTAGGCTCTGTTTTTAATTTCTTCATATGTTGTTTGAAGGGATCTATTCTCTTTTGTCCCCAGTGGCAGCATTGAGGACACTGGAAATTTATCGTAGGCGAAGAAGTTAAGCGACTGAATGCGTAGTTCGAAGCCGGAAGTAAATTAGTAGAAATTGAACCCTATGACGCTTGAAATAAAGTTCAAACAATTGAAAGGGCCAATCCCTTTACCTTGCCGAAAAACAATTAATATCCTGTAGGGAGTTTACACACTTATCGATATCACTTGGAACTAAACCATTTAAAAAAATGCAACTTGACAGATTACATACCGTCAATTTTTGTTCATTAGTGGTAAATTAAATTATTCAAATATGGGACGAATGACTGGAATAAAATGGGAGAAAGCTCAACGGTGTGCCCCAGTACATAACATTATTTCTTCCGATTTTCCTAAATACTATCCCCAACCCTGGAAATTTATGGTGAGCAAAAATTGTATGTTATACTCGGTGTCAACCTTCTCAATCCTATACCAAATGAATGCGACTAGCGGATTCCTGGTAGCGAAAGTGTCTACTCGATTCATAGCATAGAAATTGTCTCTTGCTCTTATAGTTAGTGCGATATGTACGTACATACATCTAGCGGTACCTTAGTCTGCGATACCTGCTTCAGGTTCATAGTCCCGATGCAGTGTGCAACCTTCTTTCGACACGCCCCCATAGTATCACACCTGTTTTTTTATCTATCATTTCAAATTTAGTTTGCCATAGCAGGCCTAGCTGTGTAATTTGATTGATTATTTTGTAGTTCATGAATAAAAATAATAGAGTATAAATACGTAATAAAATGTATCATTTATAGAAAGAAAAATTGCATTTATTACCATTGCCAATGATGCACACGTGCTACCAATGTAAACCACCCATGAGGCATGTGCTTCACTGTGAACCTGTGCACTATCTACCTACTTATATTTAGGTTACAAGATTATATGTATGATTTTATCAACCATATTTAAAAAAAACTGCCTATATAATTATCATCCGCCTTGATTAACGCCTGGCATAAATGGACCTAAAATTCGTTACATTCAATATTCGGTAATGGCGGTCACACTTAATACTGGGTATCTTAGTGTCTGTATGTGTTGTAATCTTTTAGCGTCTTAAAATTCAATATTATAAAAATTCGTTACATTCAATATTCGGTAATGGCGGTCACACTTAATACTGGGTATCTTAGTGTCTGTATGTGTTGTAATCTTTTAGCGTCTTAAAATTCAATATTATAATAGTGTTGTCCATCATAAGTGGCAGAGGGCGGGACACATTCATATGACTGCTGGGGCAGAAGCAGACCACAATGGGAAGACCCCCAGCAAAGATTACCAAAAATCAGGTCGAGGACGAAAGAAAGATTTCGCAGACACTCGTCAAATCCTTGATTCGTCAAGTTAGAGGTTAGCCAAATCCTTGATTCGTCAAGTTGGAAATTCGTCAAATCCTTGATTCGCCAAGTTAGAGACTCGCCAAATCCTTGATTCGTCAAGTTAGAGATTCGTCAAATCCTTGATTCGTCAAGTTAGAGACTCGCCAAATCCTGGATTCGTCAAATTATTATCTGAGCACACGTAACCAAGAACAAAATGATAAATTGATAATAAAATAATAGGCATATAATATTATAAGCAGAATCTGTTTATCGCCACCTTCAACCACCACCAATGAAGTCACTAGCCTGTACGCGATTTTGTATAGGCATTGTCAATCCATGTCTTAATCATCCTTGATGCCTATACAAAATCGCGTTCCTCGAACCTTGAGGCTATACGTCTGTTTCGGTACTAAGTGCCACAGCACCATCTGTCGAGTCTAGAGTCGAGTTATTCTGTCAGCGTTAAGCGACGAACAAAGTATTAGAAACTTGGATTTAGTCTCTGGTGTGACCGATAGATGACGCTAGTGCTTTAACCTGAAATAAGGGAACGCGATTTTGTATGGATATTGTCCATCCATGTCTATATCATCCTTGGATATGGCTCACGCGATCCTACGACAAACAGAGATTCCAGAGATGTCCGTTCGCTGCAAGCGCCACGAGGTCAATGGCGGGCGGTCGGGATGATGGCTGGGCGCACGGCGCTATAGCTGTAGCTAGGTACAAATAGTGACGTCATTGGTGGTGGTTGAAGGTGCTGATAAACAGATTCTGCTCATAATATTATATGCCTATTATTTTATTACCAATTTATCAGTTTGTTCTTGGTTACGTGTGCTCAGATAATAATTTGACGAATCCAGGATTTGGCGAGTCTCTAACTTGACGAATCAAGGATTTGACGAATCAAGGATTTGGCTAACCTCTAACTTGACGAATCAAGGATTTGACGAATCTCCAACTTGACGAATCAAGGATTTGGCTAACCTCTAACTTGACGAATCAAGGATTTGACGAGTGTCTGCGAAATCGAAAGAAACCACTAGGTGCGACCTGCATAAGAGCAGAGACCCCTGGCCCCTTTTTCCAGCAGTGGCCGTGTTAGTTTAGTATTATTCTGATAAAATTAATTTACAGGAAGGGGACTCGCGTATAGGGTGGTTGCTCTCATACGAATACCAAAGAATGTGGTTAGCAGAAAGAGACCTCTGGAAGAAACGGATGTATCCGGAGAACACTACTGTAAACATCGACCTAGTGAAGAGTTATGTCTTGAGCTTTAAGAACGCCCAGCAGCCTCCCAAACCGGAGAAAAAGAAAATGTTCAAAATGAAAAAGTAAGATTTTTCTGGAGATAAAGTTAGATAGTTATTTTTTTACAAAGCGCATCTCGGTGTTGTAGATGGCGCCACTACTCGCACTAGGATCCCCTTTACCATTACCAGTATTACCACGCTTATACGATATTTAACCCTTTACAAAAAAAACGTTACATTTACATGTCTGCCTACATTATTTAATATTTTTTCCAGGTTTGAAGGTATTGCCAGTAAAACCACAACTAAACGTCCCAAAGACGACAAAGCTATGAGATACGATAAAGACGAGAAAAATAAGAAATCTGAAAAGAAAGAATAGGTTGAAACATTTGGTGCATATTTTCCCTAACTTAGATTGGTAAATTAGCTTTGGTTACTTTTCCTAATTGCAGACCGAATTTTTGCATTACCAAATCTTTCGATTTTTATGACCGCATCCTCTGGCATAGTACTGTTTTTAGACTAACTTGATCAAATCCATCTGGTGTTTGTGTTATATCGATGTAATAATTCGGCCTAAGACGGAAATTTCTTAATTTTATATTTATTTGGAGTCGATTTACTCTGATATTTACATCCTGTATACTTTGCGATCATTAAAACCTTTAAAATCATGTTTTGTTTCATGTAAGTAGTTACAAATTTACCTACTGTAATTCTGAAAACTTCTATCCATCAGTAAACTTTGAACATGCGGCCCAGTTGCATAACAGGGTGACCACTATTTACTACAACCAAAATTCCCTGACTTTTCCCGGTTTTCCAGGCGTTTTTTCAAGTTTTTCCCTGACCATAACTTAATTGTAATAAATATAAAATATATAATTGGAATACATTTTCGAGTTTTTGTACAATGAGGGTTTCCGCGATTGAGATTTTCACTAGATGGCAGCACCGTGACGACAGGTCTTTTTGACAGTAGCTGTCAAAATCCACCAATCAAAAATTATATGGTTAAACATGATTGGTGGATTGTGACAGCTAGACCTGTCTGTCGCCACGGTGCTGCCATCTAGTGAAAAACTCGATCGCGGAAACCCTCATTGGGTTCATGCATGAATTAATTTTATTTTTTTATTTAACTGTTTGCATTGTTTTAACACTAGTAAAAACAAAAATTCGTTCAAAAAGCTTTTCGTTATTTAATAAAAGAATATTGAAAATCTTAAAAAAGTTTGAGCGGTTGAAACGCTCATAATTTTTGGCGCGAAAATGACAGATTGCGATGACGTGACGTCACATCTCACAAAATTTTATAGGTTAGTATCAAGCAGTGTTGCCAGATCTCCTGTTTTTACAGGAGATCTTCTGGTTTTAGGGTGTGTCTACTGTTCTACTGTTTTTCTCTCAAATTCTACTGGATTTAAGAATTTCACTCGTATAATCAAGAAAAAAAACCATAATGTACGCATAACTTGTCAAAGTTATCGAAGTGAGTGTAAGACGCCCTTAAATTCAATCGTAGTGTATAACATCTAATGTCACAATTTCTGATGTTACGAAATGAACGATCAGAACAATGAATCTGTGGACCCTGTGGTCTGTGGTTATGGCAAGGGTGTCTATCTCCACGCTGTGACAGCTACTGCCTTGGAACGTATCGGATACGTTTTCGGGGTTGTCAAAATCCCTTCCGTTTATTCGCGGTATGACCATTGACCACAGACAAGATAAAGTATTTAAGTAGTTTATAGTAGTAGTTTTGTACTAAAATAATAATTAGATTGGGCAAATAAGGTAATAAATCGGACATTTATCTAATATTGTAATAAAATTACTGATAGATTACGTAGATTAAGGCAGATTGGGGCAGGTCCAGCAATTATACTAATTACGTACTTGTCAACCCTACAACGTCGAAAGGTAAAATTGTATGGAGACGTCATGTGTCACCGTTCATCTGTCAAAGTTCTGTCAAACGTTGATTTCGTACGGAAGACGACCTTCTGTATGAAATACTATTATATTATTCTGTGGTTATGGTTAGATAAGTAAGAAACCTTTCCCTGTAGATAAGAAAATTGACAGCTATGTAAATAAGATGATACAATTCAAGTGAGGATGAAAATAATCAGCATAATAGCATATTAATTTATTGCATTTTGGTAAGTTTTATGAAAGAAATTTTGTCTACTGTTTTTATTTTTAATCTCCTGTTTTTTAGGGCTCGTATCTACTGATTTTTTCAGATTGGACCTGGCAACACTGGTATCAAGTTAGTATGAGATTAGTTCCTACTTCAGTTGTTGTTTCAAATATTTCAAAGTTATATTCGCTTAAACCATGGATGAAACTAAAAAACCCTTATATACGGGTATTACCTAGTGCCAAAGTGCATGAACAATATAATAAGTGCACCCAATAAGGTGTTTTTTATCTGCCGAAAGACGTGAAAACTTGTAAACCATGGTGCAAAATGATGAGAAGACTACGACTTTTTATTGCTGTGAAGATCGCTTCAACGTAAGTAAATAACTATTTATCTTGTATTCAAATATATTTATACCTAGTTAGAGTAATGTTGTGTCTACAATTACATATACATATACCTTAATAACGTTACTTGCAAGTGTAGGTGCACTGGGAACGGTGCGTACCTTAAGAAATCATTATATAATGTCTGCTGCGAATGCAGAAGACGCTGGTTCGATCTCAGCCCTGGGTACCGGAGGCCTAGGTCACATTTTTCCTTTGTAAATTCGCCATCAGGTATATCGGTGTGGTCAAGGTGGTCACAAATATCTGAACAACGCCTATATTGTCAAGGCGATAAAGTGCATGTAGAATGATGGCGACTGTATATGACATACCTATATAAGTTTATAATTTATATTCTATGTACTGCTGCATTTTTTTATACCTAGTTAAGGATTACCTACCAACAATAGGACCATATTATTACGATATTGTACCAACTACTAACATTAAGAAAGGTTTTCTTTTAAGACTTATTTCTTGTAGATTTGTAAAATAAAAATATGTATTCATTTCAGGTCGAAGAGGATACAGAAAATGACATTCAACATAAAATAATGAAGGAAAGTGTGGTAAAAGTTCCACTTTGATTAAAGAAAGGAGTTTTGCTATAGGCTCCGAGAGCTCCACTTGTTGAAGCCCCACGCTACAGTAGACCATAGTTTAATATCTGTATTAGACAAGGTAATAATGGTAGGCTGTGGATAAGTAAACATGCAGGTTGTGTTTAATAATAAAAAGATTTCTATTTTACATATGTTTTATTTTTATTCAATAATAGGGGTAGTAGGTAGGTACATGTAAGCAGCTAGAAAGATAGTGTTAGAAATAGTTACTAGGTGTTAATAGTTAATAGGTTAGGTACTGCACATAAATCTTAATTAACATTACTTGATACTAGCAGAGACTAGTCTCTGCTAGTATCTGCAAATAATTTATAAAACTAACAATGTCCATTCAATAACTTGCTTGCTCTTGCTTCAGACTTGGCAACTTGGAGCCTCAAAAATTTCTTAGACATTGCATCTCTATTTAATACATATACTCTGTACTAGTACTACATATATCCTTGACCTTAATCAATTTAAGGCTAGTACCAACTGATGATAGTTTGGGTTTCTTGCATTAATATTTGATGCTAGTTGTTGGTTGGTCCGCTGCACTGGTGTAGTCATGCCATCTTCCTAAAACAATATAATAAACTAATTAATATCTATCTGTGTGGCTAGTGTACAAAATTTCCGATAACTTAAACTATATTGTTGTACAGTTATTATCAAATATACCAGAGCGACCAAGGTACTCAAAAATATCTTATCATGGACTTTATCACCGTGACAGGCGTTGTTCAGATATTTGTGACCATCTTGGGTGCTCCAATAAATCTGATACTGTATTGTAGTCAGAGATTTATTATAAACACTGCCATATGTATGTATATAGCATCAGTAATGCAGACATAAATGGGATTGGACATTTGGCATGTTTAAAACAAAAAAATCAACTATGCCCTGGCAAATCAGTTCACATGACAATTATATGTATAATAGCTCTAATAATTAGACCATTCATATATCCTTGTTATGTCTGAGGCTGGAATGGACACAAGCGCATTAAGCAGCAGCGGTGGGTGTCTCCATCAAAATTTAGATTTTAATTAATCTATCTCAGGTAACCTAACCACATTTGCTCACAACACTAAGCCGAACTCCTACTATAAGATGGCTCTAGCCAGTCAGTTACTCTCCTTACAGAAATGAAAATTAAATATGTATCCTTACCCAAGTGTGCTGCACAATGTTTTCACTGTTAACAGATGTAACTTTTCCTTCTGTGTTGTTACAGTACAATATTTGATTTGGTAGCTCCGGGGTGATTCTAGCTTTTACATATCACCATCTCAGCATGCAAGTATGCTATGCCAATGGCCAATGGTCATGTTATGTCTATTGTAACATCATTTCAAGTACCTGTGATTCACAAAGAAAATAATGATTATAATTATGCAATAACTCTTCACATCTAAGATCACATCACATGCCTGTTACGGTTTTTGGAGTAGGTAAGTAATTTATGTAAACGTAGGACAACAGTTTAAGTAGCAGTTTCAAAATAATGACAAGGTTACTTATAGGTTATTATTTTGGATTTCCAGTTTAAATCATTACACATAAGTAGTAATAGAATAGATTAAAAGTTATAATTACCTTGCAGTTTTCGCTCCTTTCATCTTGGCAGGCATTGACATTGTTATTATTGGTGAAATAGGACGACATCATAAATGCATTATATTCGGCAAATTGTCCAGTTGCGTCTTTACAAATCCGCTATCCGTCATTGTACCTGCGTTGTTGTAGCCTGCAGTATCTGGGTGACATAGTTGAGTTGAGGATAATGAATGACATTAAATTGACCAGTTGACATCAGCTCAGCACAACTGAAACTGACTAGAGCAGAGCAGAGCGAGCGAGCGTTCGTTCAGATACTAAGCTTTAATCTACTTATTACAGTGTATAATGCATATTCTAATCATCGGATTACTTAAAATATACCATTTACCAAACACATTAAAAAGTATAGTATCATCTTACTTATGCAAACTAGGTTAGTTCAAAATAAAACTAGCTTGACGTATTTGTAAGGAACCAATGGAGGACATTTTATTTAGGAGCAAACTTATTGAAACCCAATGGAAACCCAGCATAATTCTTACCTCAAATTCGTCTTTAAGTGCCGATATTTGAATTATAACCGCAAAAAGCTGCTAAATCACCACAGAAACAATTTTTAATCAGTTTTCGTCTAAATTCAGTGTCTGCCACGAACAAAATATCAAATCTGTCAAGTATGTGACGTCACGAGTACGTTCGACCAATAGCGTTGCGTTTAGATTATTAGGTTTTTGCGCGAAATTTTTACACTTTTTAAGTATTATTTTAAGCAAATAAATGTTAACTAAATTAAAAAAATGTGTTTGTAGCATAATATTATGGCAATAACCATCGTAATAAAAAATATTTCGGTAAAATTTAAACTTCATGCATGTACCTAATTATCTGCTGCATTGTATTTACAAATTTTAATTTGCTATCAGACCGTATTTAATTTTTGACCATTTTTGTTAAAAGCTGTACAGGAAAAACCAATTGAGTACCTCTGACTACTAAATTTATTGGATATTAAATGTATCATATAATATAATCCAGCGAGAAATACTAAAGGGAACACTTTATACGGGCCTTAATCGTATTAGTAAGTACTAGACTTCAACGTTTTGCGTATTATGGTACAAAAGCGACGAATTGAGAAACCTCATTTTTTGAAGTCTGTTAAAAATCTTGGGTATAACTGAAACAAAACTACCTAGTAATCAGTTATCATGTTTATTATATATTTAAAAAAATAATAACAAAATCTACATAAATACACTAACACAATACAATAACATGGTAATCTGTTTTACCAATAACGCAACTTCTTTGGCAGCTCCTTCGAGTTTTTTTTGCCTTTTCTAGTTCTCTGACCATTTCCGCAGTTTTCCCTTTTTCTGCTCTGATTTTCGCCTCTTAACTTAAATTATCCTTGTTTTTCCTCACTCACTCCTTATAGACGGAGGAGCTACACAAAATTACGAGCCGCGTGGATCATTTTTTTTCAATATTTATTTTGTCTATACCGCCGTGGTAGGATATAGCGTCATAAACGCGTCTTTGCGCAATAGGGATGATGACAGATGTTGAATTTTGTAAAAAAATTAAGTTGAATGGATGCAAAATGATAAATACATATATACTAATAAAAATTAAAAAAAATCTATTGAAATGGTTCAAAGATTTCAAAATTCTAAAATTTTACGATTTTAAAAAACAATGACAGATTTAAACAGGGCGACTATGCAACCGTGACGTCACTGTTGCATATCATTTTATTAGGAGCGTTTTGAGAAACAAAAGCGAGTGACAGATTTTGAATCTCATTTCTGACTTTTGTGTTGCTTTGACGCAATTAGCCCCATATATACATTTTAAATCCTTACATCAAAACAAGTCGATTGATACCATACATGAAATAAATTCATCATCCCTATTATAGACTCTTGCAAAAGATTTTCTACTAATAACTCTTTATTGATGGAAAAGCCACGCTCACTATAAGCGTTTTCGTGGGATAACACCATGACCATTTTTAGGGTTCCGTAGCCAAAATTGCAAAAACGGAACCCTTATAGTTTCGTCATGTCCATCTGTCCGTCCGTCCGTATGTCACAGCGATTTTACTCGAAAACTGTAAGACGTATCTTTATAAATTTGGACATAAGGTGTATTTTGTATGCCGCTATTTAGTTATGTACATAACTAAATAGCGGCATACAAAATACAATACATTTAGTTATGTACATAACTAAATAGCGGCATACAAAATACACCTTATGTCCAAATTTATAAAGATACGTCTTACAGTTTTCGAGTAAAATACCTAGTCAAATCGCAGAAACAAAATATTTTTAGGGAGGGCGCTCCATACATGTAACTAAATTCACCAAATATCAACATGCTGTACATCAATCGATAGGTCTTTAAAAATAACATCGAGGTTTGTTTGAACATTTTGTGATTAAGTAAATATTTTCAGAAATAATCGCTTCGAAAGTGAGAAAAATTGTCCCCCCCCCGTAACTTTTGAACCGTAGGTCCAAAAAATATGAAAAAAATGGAGAAGGTGCGCCTAATTACATACTTTCTACGAAAATTATTTTGAACATTATCAGTATTTTTTTAGTTATCTCCAGAAAACTTCTTCCATAGGTATGGAACCCTCCATTATGCGTGGTCCGACACGCACTTGGCCGGTTTTTATTTAAGTTTGCAAATCTTTCATTCCCTTTTTTATAATTAAGATTTAAGATTTGCCTTTTCCCGCGGCTTCGCCCGCGTACTATAAGTACTCAATAATTTTTAAGAAAAAAAAACCGACTTCAATGGGGGTAGCCGGTGAAGGATTATTGTAGATAGATGGTGCACTTAGATTCCATACAATGAAATAACTTGCTTAAAAAACGCAGCGGAGAGGACCAATCGCCAAACGTGAACTATGCGTCGTTGAAGAGTTCCGTTCTGATTATCATCAACAGTTCCACTTCATCAAATGTCACTCTTTTGAATGAAAATGCTTGATTTGTTGATAAAAATACAAAAGTCACTTTATGTATGCCTTTAAGATTTGAGTAATTCCCTCGATTCCTCGTGGAACTCATCATCAGAACTTGAGCTTGACGAAAATTGGTCCTGACAATCTAACTTGCTTAACAAACATAGCGAAGAGGAAGAATCGCCAAACATGAACTATGCGTCGTTGAAGAGTTCCGTTCTGTTCATCATCAGCAGTTCCACTTCATCAAATGTCACTCTTTTGAATGAAAATGCTTGATTTGTTGATAAAAATACAAAAGTCACTATGTGTAAGCCCTTAAGATTTGAGGAGTTCCCTCGATTCTTCATGGATCCCATCATCAGAACTTGAGCTGGACGAACATTTGTTCTGACAATTAAACTTGCTAAACAAACACAGCGAAGAGGACGAATCGCCAAACGTGAACTATGCGTCGTTGAAGAGTTCCGTTCTGATCATCATCAGCAGTTCTACTTCATCCAATGTCACTGTTTTGAATGAAAATGATGGTTTTGTTGATAAAAATATAAAAATCACTATATGTATGCCTTTAAGATTTGAGGAGTTCCCTCGATTCCTCATGGATCCCATCATCAGAACTGCGTTTTGACAAAAACGGGACCAATCTGTATATATATACTTACAATCAAAAAAAGAATTTTCAAAATCGGTTCAGACATGACGGAGTTATGGAGTAACAAAAAAAAAAAAAAAAAAAAAAAAAACATACACGCCGAATTGAGAACCTCCTCTTTTCAAATCTTGAAGTCGGTTAAAAAGGATACGATACCCATGTTGATTTTCAGACTTTGTGACCACATTTGCCCCTTTTAGGGATTAAATTTTCAAAAAACCTGAAACACGTGTGTACTCCTGTGAAGTTTCGAATAAAATAGTCTTAACAAATTTGGATTCGCCATACAAACTTTGGACCCCCATTTTACCCCCTTAGGGGGTGAATTTTGAAAAATCCTTTCTTGGTGCATCCCTATATAGACCTTATAATAAGGAACCTACGTGCCAAATTTGGAATCTCTAGAACCAGCGGTTTGGGCTGTGCGTTGATATGTCAGTCAGTCAGTCAATCAGTCAGTCAGTTTCTTCTTTTATATATTTAGATGTAATGTTTGGAGATGGTGAATTTTTTATTTATTTTTTATTATGTACATACAGAGACAATTTTTATTCCCTGACCTCCATTAAATTTCCGTGACAATTCCCTGACTTTTCCATGACTAGCGAAATTCCCTGACTTTTTCCGGTTTTCCAGAAAGTGGCCACCCTGCATAAGCTAGTAGTTTGCTGCTGTGGCTTAAATGAAAGTTGCGGAAAATTACCAAAAGTTTCCGGATATTTCAAAAGAAAATCACGATTTCAAAAATAAGAATTCTAGAAAAATGTACCTAAACATATTCCGGAATTCTAGCTTCGCAATTTGACACGCTGACTGTTTTCGTCAGTTTGTTGTTTAATTAAAATCTTCCAAGCCCGAAGCCAGAATTGAACCTGTTCCTGGGTGCGTACTTGCGTAGCCAACGCGCCCATCGTTAACGAGCCTAGCGAACGAAACGCAACTGTCACACTAAAACGGGTATTAGACATTGCAATTTGTAGGGCCAATCTGTCAGGTTGGGAGGTGTTATAAGAGTTAGGGCCCGTAGGGAGCTGAAGGAGGGAAGGGAGAGGCGGGGTACACAACAGATTGGGCCCTACAAATTGCTGTCTAATACCGGTTTTATATGGAAGAGTGATAGAGAGGTGACTACGATATACGGTACGGAGCGTTAACGATTGGCTACGAACCCTGATGTCCGATTGAGCTGAAAATTTAAAGCCGGTATTAGAGATTGCCATTTGTAGGGCCCAATCTGTCAAGTTGGGAGGTGTAATAAGAGTTAGGGAGGCGAAGGGAGAGGCAGGGTACACAACAGATTTGGCCCTACAAATTGCAATGTCTACTACCGGTTTTACCTGCTTTAAAGCCTTGTTACATTTGTACTAGTTAGCTTCCTAAATGAGTTAGTTTCTAAATTTAGTCAAGTGTTAACCGCATTAGCAAGTAAATTTACTATGAAAACGAGTTAGGATACTAAAAAAAGTAAAGTGTAACAGGGCCTTTACTTGGACTACAATACAATATTTTGGTACAATCGAGCTGCTCTCATGATGGAGACCAAAGGTGCTCATAAGAAATCGGTGTTAAAACGATGGATGCTCTTTATTTTTTTTAGAATCATCTCCTTGAGCTACAGCTCACCTACAGATGACCAATGCAAGAAAAGTACAGTCACCGTTAAAAACTTGTATTAAAAAATTAAATTATTGACAAAAACTTATATAATCCGTTTTCGTAAAACGTCTCGTGTTATTATGACAAGGTCTAACAGATCATCATTATTAATACAACCCATGTTTGGCGTAAACCTTTATTTCTAAACCGTACCGATAATAAAGTGAAGTACAATTATCAGTTGGCATTCTTATTTACGGCAACAACAGCAACATGTTAGTCGTTTTGTGTAGACGAAGTACAGTCAGCAGCATTAAAGGATTCAAAAGATTTAACAGTTCTCATAATATAAATTTGAGTGTATTTCTTGACATGTTTGTTGCTGTTGACCATACGACATCAGAATCGAACGCATATACAGCCTTGGCCAGAAGTGTTGAGCACCCTTGCGATTTTCATACAAAATTCCAAGTTATTTTATCAATTAATTCAAACTGAGCAGGCATGTTTTGTTCAAGTGAGCAGTAACTGCATAGAATATTTGAAATTTGTCGCACCGACTTAAATTCGCATTTTTGGACCTCCACTTTTCATATTTTATAGGTACTATCAGGTTCAGAATTGCATGGCCAATTTATGAATGAATTCATTGATAAATTGACCATGCAATTTTGAACCTGATGGTACCTTGAAAGTGTTATTAAGTGAAGTTTTCTAGATATATCAATAAAATATAACATTTTACGTCATCGTACATTGTTATGATAGGGAATTAATACTTAACATCAAAATTGTAAACAAAAAAGAGCTATGCTCAACACTTCTGGCCAAGGCTGTATTTCAGATGGTAAATGATGACCTGCCAAGTTATAAAAGCGTTATTTTGTACTGTAGGTACACGTAATTATTTGAAACAATCCCGTTAAACATGCAATAGCGTTTATCTGAGCTGAAATTGTTCTCACAAGTACAACTATTTTAGTCTGGATACAGCGGGCGGCCTACCGCGAACTTCGAAAATAGAAATTTCGTTATCTCCATCTCTGTCGCTCTTGCATATTCGAAAGAGAGTGATGGAAATAGACGACCGAACTAACGAAGTGGTTGGTTATAGGCCAGGTTAGGCGAACAATTTAAATAAAATAATTCTATTACTAGATAGAATTCTTAATTGAGTGGAGTAATCTGACAATTCTTTGCATACAAAGCCGTTTGCAAATGTATGTTAAGTGCTGTCAAATTACTGCACTAAGAATTCTACTTTAGTTCTTTCTTCTTATTATAGTCATATTTTTTTATCTGAGCGTATACATATCTGATAGATATACAGTGTGACATAAAAATGGTTATAAATTATATTCGTTTAATAATTCAAGTTCAATAATTACCTCACAGTACTAAACTCAATTTAAAAAATATTAGATGCATTCAGCTGAAATTTACTGTGTTCGTATGAAAATACAAAAAAATGTGCATTAAACTTTTAGTAATTTTCGGAGTCAGAACTATAGTCTGGCCAGCCAACGAACGCAGTAGCAATGTACAGCGAACAAAAGTATGACAACACTAATCAGTGAAAAAAGCACCAATGATCATCAAATTTTATGTTTTTAATTTTAGGTGGTATTTCCGCCCCTTTCATTAGGTGACATTTATGGTGTGTAAAAAGGAGACGGATATATTTCGTCTGATCTGTCATCAACTGCAACAGATAATCTGGTTGAGGCAATTGACATATGGCTTAAAAATGAAATGAAATTTAATTGGGAACGTTGCAGGAGTTCTATCTCACTCGCGCTTAAGTTGAGAGAGTGAAATGCACTAGAAATTCAATGTGAATTGAAATGTTCGTCATGAAATATGGTGTCTCATCACAAAGGGTTGCCACATGTACGTATTTTGAATTTGCCGCGCGTTTCTACTGACAGAAATGGTTTTGCCAGACTATAGTATTTTATATACACCGATGTGTAATAAAGAACGGGATACACAATCAGCCCAAAAAAAATGGCCCCACAATAGTGCTGTAAGAACGACTCGTACAGCAGTTTCTCTGACAGTCTTATTACGGTACTAGCCTTTTCCCGCGGCTTCGCCCGCGTACTATAAGTACTCAAAAAGGATACGATATCCATGTTGATTTTCAGCCTTTGTGACCACATTTGCCCCTTTTAGGGGTTGAATTTTCAAAACACCTGAAACACGTGTTTACTCATTTATCGTTAGGAATACTCCTGTGAGGTTTCGAATAAAATAGTCTAACAAATCTTGATTCGCCATACAAACTTTGGACCCCCATTTTACCCCCTTAGGGGGTGAATTTTGAAAAAGTGTCCCTTTCTTAGTGCACCCCTAGACCTTATAAGGAACCTACGTGCCAAATTTGGAATCTCTAGAACCAGCGGTTTGGGCTGTGCGTTGATATGTCAGTCAGTCAGTCAGTCAGTCAGTCAGTCAATCAGTCAGTTTCTTCTTTTATATATTTAGATAACACTGGCCGGTTACAAACTTTCACGAGCCATATTTTCAGTAAATCTTGTTTGGGACTGTACCTCTACTATCTAACCATTTTTAGGCAGTATGGCTTAGTGCTTTAGCCTGTCCAATAGGACGAAAGAAAAAAAAACTAACCATTTTTGCGTCACTTGTATGTATATGCTATTGTAATTTAAACAATTGGAAGCCAATGTCAGATTTAAATGATTAATATTCACTTTCCGAAATATATAACAATGTAATATTGGGCTTATTATAACGTATATAGACAAATTACACACGAAATTATTAAAAAAACCTATAATTTTATTCGTCTTCTGGTAACAGCTCTAAGCTATATGCATATCAAAAGGGTTTCAATAACTATCAATGAAATAAAAACATTAATTAGTATTTTCTAAACAGCTACTGCTTCTTGAAGAATGAAAGTTACTTAACCAAATCAGTCGATAACATTACTATCTCTATAATATTAATTAATAATGCAATTAACATTAATTTGCCATTAACCATCATGTTATTTGTAGGCGTTAATGCATCCCACACATTTATGGGCATTGAATAGATTCATCATTTAAAAATATTGGAGGCACTAAAATGCAACACTATTTTTGTAACTATAAATATAAAATATAATTTATATTCATCAGAATTATACACTCACACCATAATTTTAACGTTGTAATTCTTCGGTTAGTGCTACTCCATGAAGGTATTAAACAATCAGTAAAATCTTGGGTATCCCTACATCAGATGCGTGATCAAATAAAGTGCACTAATTTGATTCATTAATTTGGAATGGCAATTGTATTGAATTAGTAATTTTGTGTATATCTGGGACATATTCGTAGGTTAGTTAGTTTAGCTAATGTTTAACCGAACTGGAAGCTAAATGCCGATCCAGGGAAACCTCCTCCAGACTGGAAGTCGAAGTGTTGGCCGCCGCGGTTAAAGAAAGTCTGGAACACTACGTTCGGGTCAATATCTGCAACAAACAAATTAATGGTCAATTGCCGCCTATTTAATACATATTAATAAATTTGAATAGAGGGCACAGTGGAATATAATCTTAACATTTTGAACGCTCATCCTCTCCTGTCAAGACGTGGCCTATACGCCAATATCTCTATTAGTGAATAACGAATATTAAACCTTATCTGACAGCAGGACAATTGCATTGACAGCGTCCGCCATGACCACTTTAGTGGTCGCTGGCGTGGCAGGCACGACACGACTATTCCTATTTGTCCCTGGCTGGTAGATATGGTACAGACTCGTTCTCATTCTCATTTTTGTCCGCGTCTACCTAGTATAGTCTAGCTGGTACTCGAATAAGTAGTATTTACCCCTTTTTACATTTACACAAAATATAAGAATCTTGAAGCATCTGGCCTCGGACACCGGAGGGTTTGGTCACTTTTTCTGAAGTATATGACATCTATCTTTTCAAAATATAAGAATTAGTGTAATTTTGTGACGTGACCAATCGCGTCCTAGGCGATAACTTGTGAAGTGGTACAGGGTGATGTATAATGAAGTCTCGTAAAGGGCAGCTGCCGCTCTGTTGGTGGGTTGAGGAACGGCAGATATTTAAATTGAAAATTTGTCAGATGATAGCTTACATGCGCTTATAAACATGAAAAATCGTTAGCCGGCTGTATCGAGGTGGAAAGATAAGCTGATGCCCTGAAGACTGTATGTTCACGTGACTAGCTGACGGTCTTCACCGCAATACAGCCGACTGATGATTTTTTATATTTATATATCATCTGACACATTGATTAATCCTGTAATAGACGTGTCGCTGGAAAAAGCTAGTGTAAATTACAAATTTAGATTCCGATTGAAACCGGTGCCAAGTTTTTCCACTGAATGGCTTAGGAAAGTACGAAACGACACTGTGCGGCTACGGCTTGGCACGGCACGGTGAAAACTGGACCACCGACCGCGCCGAACTCCGGTCAAGGTTACGATCGCACGTTGCCACAACTATTTTCATACAAATGGTATTTATGGCACAGTAACATTATAATTTTACAATGAATCACTGAGAAAGCAGGTAGAATAGCTTTATAATCACAGTAAAAATAATACTACATATAGTTTGGCCAGGGAGCATAGCAATTATACTGTCTCCTTACGCTAGTACTATCACTACTAATAATTTAAACAAAAAAGAACCGACTTCACATAGGCTCCACTCCACCTTTCCAAAAGCAAATGCCTGAGCTGTAAAAAGTACTGATAACACTATAGGACTATAGGTGTGCCTATAATATGTGAAGAGTTCCCTCGATTTCTCCAGGATCCCATTATAAGATCCTGACCTGGTGACAATGGGACCAACTGTCAAGTATACCCTTTCAGTCAAAAAACTTATCACTCACCGGCCATGCCGCCGCTGTCCTCGTCCATGTCGTGTCCGTGGTCGTAGCGGGCGCGCTTCTTGGGGTCGCTGAGCACGCCGTACGCCTCGCCCACCTCCTTGAAGCGGCGCTCCTGCTCGCGTGTTGGTCCGGGTGCTGCACCAGGGCGCGCTTCCTGGAACGTATCACTCACCGGCCATGCCGCCGCTGTCCTCGTCCATATCGTGTCCGTGGTCGTAGCGGGCGCGCTTCTTGGGGTCGCTGAGCACGCCGTAGGCCTCGCCCACCTCCTTGAAGCGGCGCTCCTGCTCGCGTGTTGGTCCGGGTGCTGCACCAGGGCGCGCTTCCTGGAACGTATCACTCACCGGCCATGCCGCCGCTGTCCTCGTCCATATCGTGTCCGTGGTCGTAGCGGGCGCGCTTCTTGGGGTCGCTGAGCACGCCGTAGGCCTCGCCCACCTCCTTGAAGCGGCGCTCCTGCTCGCGTGTTGGTCCGGGTGGTGCACCAGGGCGCGCTTCCTGGAACGTATCACTCACCGGCCATGCCGCCGCTGTCCTCGTCCATATCGTGTCCGTGGTCGTAGCGGGCGCGCTTCTTGGGGTCGCTGAGCACGCCGTACGCCTCGCCCACCTCCTTGAAGCGGCGCTCCTGCTCGCGCCGCTCGCCGTCCGGCGCGCCCGCGTGCCGGTCCGGGTGCTGCACCAGGGCGCGCTTCCTGGAACGTATCACTCACCTGCCATGCCGCCGCTGTCCTCGTCCATGTCGTGTCCGTGGTCGTAGCGGGCGCGCTTCTTGGGGTCGCTGAGCACGCCGTAGGCCTCGCCCACCTCCTTGAAGCGGCGCTCCTGCTCGCGCCGCTCGCCGTCCGGCGCGCCCGCGTGCCGGTCCGGGTGGTGCACCAGGGCGCGCTTCCTGGAACGTATCACTCACCGGCCATGCCGCCGCTGTCCTCGTCCATGTCGTGTCCGTGGTCGTAGCGGGCGCGCTTCTTGGGGTCGCTGAGCACGCCGTAGGCCTCGCCCACCTCCTTGAAGCGGCGCTCCTGCTCGCGCCGCTCGCCGTCCGGCGCGCCCGCGTGCCGGTCCGGGTGGTGCACCAGGGCGCGCTTCCTGGAACGTATCACTCACCGGCCATGCCGCCGCTGTCCTCGTCCATGTCGTGTCCGTGGTCGTAGCGGGCGCGCTTCTTGGGGTCGCTGAGCACGCCGTAGGCCTCGCCCACCTCCTTGAAGCGGCGCTCCTGCTCGCGCCGCTCGCCGTCCGGCGCGCCCGCGTGCCGGTCCGGGTGGTGCACCAGGGCGCGCTTCCTGGAACGTATCACTCACCGGCCATGCCGCCGCTGTCCTCGTCCATGTCGTGTCCGTGGTCGTAGCGGGCGCGCTTCTTGGGGTCGCTGAGCACGCCGTAGGCCTCGCCCACCTCCTTGAAGCGGCGCTCCTGCTCGCGCCGCTCGCCGTCCGGCGCGCCCGCGTGCCGGTCCGGGTGGTGCACCAGGGCGCGCTTCCTGGAACGTATCACTCACCGGCCATGCCGCCGCTGTCCTCGTCCATGTCGTGTCCGTGGTCGTAGCGGGCGCGCTTCTTGGGGTCGCTGAGCACGCCGTAGGCCTCGCCCACCTCCTTGAAGCGGCGCTCCTGCTCGCGCCGCTCGCCGTCCGGCGCGCCCGCGTGCCGGTCCGGGTGGTGCACCAGGGCGCGCTTCCTGGAATCAATAGTACATTGTTGTAGAGGCTTGAAAGTAAGCTATAGGTGGATCGAGTTAGTTCGAGGGCCGACCCGCCAGCGGAGACCCTCGAAGATACGAGTCCACCTATAGCGCTTTCAGCCGATATATTACATAGTGCTTTTCACGACTACTGTGAGGAAATAAAAAAAACATTTGTCATAATAATATAAATGCTTTAATAGAATATCCAATTCAGTATTCCATTCCCGCCTTTTTACTTTTTTTTCACTTTCAAGAAGTGTTTTTCTGTTGTTTGCTTCAAACCGACTCATTAGGTACTTAGAGGCGTTTTTGATAGAAAACCACAAAGGGCAAAAGTAAAAACGCCTTAACACTTTCGCAACCGGGCAAAATTTTGAACAATACCCCAGAAACCGACAGAACCCGCCAGGCGGGCTAACAAGTGCAACGAAATGCTGCACGCCGCGCGCCCGGCATCTGAGCAAACATTACGAGTGCCTACCAGGCGGGTTCTTGGTTGCGAAAGTGTTAAGTGTTAAATTTATTCAAAATGGTTTTGACGTTTCTTTTTTTAAAAACAGGTAGTTGGCCCGATAAACAACCTTATTTTATTATTGAAACATTAAATTGTGCCAAAAAAAGACCTTTTAATGTTTTTAATTAATGTAATGACATAACTGGACAATTTACTTTCCAACTAATGATATTTCATCGCTACAATAACATTGTTGTAGTGGTGGTTCAGGTGCTACATCAAATGCTTACTTTCCAGCTTGGATTTTAACCATCTTTTGTCACATTTCCGAACAGTAGCGTGAAAGTTTATAGTTTAATAGGTGAATTTTTTGATGGTTGACCCCTAGAACGCCTTTATCAAAAAATACTGTTGAAACAATAACGTTGAAATATACATAAGGTCCAGTCGGCTTGTGACTGATACGCGGCACGGAACGTCTTTCGCGAGATTAAAGCATTAGGCGGAGAAATACATACTTTGGTCCATCAATATGGTAAATACTGATGGATTACATTCTGTTTACGCAAAACAATATTATAAGGTATTTCTCAGTTGTGGCTGATTTTCACTAGGGCAACTTTAAAGGTTAACACTTTCGCAACCGAGCATAATTTTAAACAATACCCCAGAAACCGAGAGAACTCGCTAGGCGGGCAACGCGGTGCAACGCAATGCCGCACGCTACGTGCCTACTAGGCGGGCACTAGGCGGACGCTCAGGGCTGTGCCGAGTAACTTTCGTATACGTGAATAAAATTAACCTTTTGAGCGCCAAGCATTGAAGCAACTTGACGTGCCACCGCAATGAAGCACGATAAAACTCCAAAAACAATAGTGATTGCAAAACAAGATATCGATATTATTACTGGTTTCGTTGTTGACGTGCTTAGATTAGAAGAACCACTACACAGGAATTTTACAATATATATTTAGATAATTCTGGCTTTTAATTATACTGAAAAACCTTAAAGAACGTATTTAAATGTCAAAACGAACCTGTTACTTCCACTCAAATTTTTCAATAAAAACGTAAGTGTACGCGATTAAGACCCGTTTTTATAAAAACAATAGTTACTAAATATTCGTAAACACGAATTACGTTTTACGATTCACGAAAACTCTAACTCCTACTGATTACATACAATTGAATTAAACTGAGTCCAACTGATAAGAATTTTTATTTTAAATCGCATTAGGTGAAGTATAAACACACTGCCTGTATATTTAAAAATCAACTTTTCGATCACATAGGTACATGCATAATAATCAGAAGTATTAAACCTAGTACCTTTCTGTTAGTGTCAGCCCTGTGGTGGCGAAGATGCAATGTGTGCCCGCCAGGAGGGCTCTTTGGCGTGGCGTGTAGGTTTATAGCTACTGCCCGCCTAGCGGGCTTAGCCGGTATCTGAGCAAACATTACGAGTGCCTACCAGGCGGGTTCTTGGTTGCGAAAGTGTTAAAGTATTAGTCGAAGGCCAGACGGACAAATAAATACTTTGGTCCATCAATATGGTAAATACTGATGGATTACATGCTGTTTACGCAAAACAATATTGTAAGTATTTCTCAGTTGTGGCTGATTTTCACTAGGGCAACTTTAAAGGTTAATAAAAAAATAACTATTACACAGATACTTAATTTTTTTTACTAATAGATAGCAAATTTAATGTTTTAGGAAGGTACTAATGACTCATATCGACAAAGAAATAGCCACACATATTAACAAATTTAATTCTATTCAATTTGAATATAGGAATTTTAGGTCGGATAGAACTAGGGAATGCAAACCGTTAAATAATTGCATAGAAATTACCGGTTAACCGGTAAATTACCGGTAATTCTCATACAAAATATTAACCGGTTGCATTCCCTAGATAGAACGTAACTATGACGCCAATGTGCGTTAGACTTCTAAAAAGAATAATTATGTTAAGTGAGGCAGATGCAATTGCATTGCCACGTCTCGCATTTACAACTCAAAAGTTATTTGATTTACATTACAATGTCAATCATTCCATACCTGTAAGCCTTCTTAATATCATCTTCAGAAGCAGATTTCTCAACTCCAAGTATCTTATAATAGTCTTTACGTTTGGACTTCTTAAGTGCAAGTTTGGCCTCTTGGAGTAGCATTTTGTTTTCTTTGCTTTTGTCAATCTTGTATAATCTCTCGTAGTCCTTGACTGCCTCTTCGAACTCTCCTAGTTCCGTGTAGCACTTGGCTCTGCGCAGAAGAGCTTTAACATAGTTTTCATCGAGCTCCAGGGCCGCACTGCAGGCCTCAGCGGCTTCCTTGATCTGGTGGAGTTTGGCACACACGGTAGCCTTGTTGAAGTATAGCTTGGCGTTGACGGCTTTGTTGTTTTTGTCGATGGTGAGGGCTTCGTTGTACAGGGTTAGAGCTTGCTGCCAGCGGCCCATTTTGAACGCCTCGTTACCTTAAAACAAAAAAGTTGTTTGTAGTTTTTTTTTGACGCTACATTTCTTTCGTTTTGCCACTGAAAGGGCCAGTTACGAAGTTGGGGTGTGACTATACCAGACCCAATGAGCCGATTAAGTAAGGAAAAGAGAGAGTAAGAAGTGATAGAAAGAAAGTATGAGTATACAGTAAACTATTTAATTCAGTCATTTGTTGGTTTAAGAAATATTTTATGAATTAAGCTTTTTTTTTTTTTTTTTAAATACTACGACGGTGGCAAACCAGCATACGGCCTGCCTGATGGTAAGCAGCTACCGTAACCTATGGACGCCTGTAACTCCACAGGAGTCACATGCGCGTTGCCGACCCTTTACAAAAAGAAGGATTCACTGTGTTGACGGCTAAAGGAACAAGAGGATCCCTCATCGTCAACACACTGGGTCCTCTTTGAGCTCTTTGGCAACCTTACTCACCAGCAGGAACACAACACTATGAGTAGGGTCTAGTGCTATTTGGCTGTGGTTTTCTGTAAGGTGGAGGTACTTCCCCAGTCGGGCTCTGCTCCAGATTTGAGCGAGATGACATTCACTGAACGTGCCCTACCACACTAAGCGAGATGCCATTCGCAGTGCCCATACCTCTCTTTTTGGCATAGTTTAAGGACATACCCAAGTCCGGACGTAGTTTAAGGACATACCCCGGGTCCAATAAGTGTTATGACACTTAAGCTTAAGCTAAGTAAAATAAGTATGATGTATGATCATACTTATTTTACTTAGCTTAGAAAATGCATCAAAAACATTAAATGTACAAAAAAGCCAGTCTCGCAACGCAGTTCTCCTACTGCAAAAAGTATTGAGATCATGTAACCAGCCGGTGTCCTAGAACTCAATCCCTACGTTGTGACCCTTTGAATATTCGATGTCTATATTTTTATAATACCTAGAATGACCTGGCGATTGCACGGCTAAATATACGTATAGCGCTCGCCGGCTTATATCATTACATAATGTGATATTATTAGATGGTTTATTGTTCTGTGTGATTACAAATACTTATTTTAAAACTATAGACATCTAATAATAATATTTTTCCATACCACGACGGTGGCAAACCAGCATACGGCCCGCCTGATGGTAATGGATTATTTATAATAAAAATCATGAATAATCTAATTACCTTCCTCCTTCTTTTGCTTGAGAAGTTTAGCTTTCTTATATGTCTCCATTGCTTTCTTGTGATCTGGTGCAAGACGCAATACTTGCTGGAAATGCTTAAATGCCTGGTCATCCTTGTCCTAAAATAATTAGCAAGATTTAGAATTGTGAACCAATGTTGTTCAAATAATATGATCGACCTTTATGTAGTTATGTGGTACAAACGTACCACACGTACGGTACGGTTACGGTGTGGTAACGGCCTCCTAGCCCAGTCGGTAGTGACACTGCCTACGAAGCAGGAGGTCCCGGGTTCGAATCCTGGTAAGGGCATTTATTTGTGTTTATCACAGATATTTGTACCTGAGTTATGGATGTTTTCTATGTATTTAAGTATTTATCAATACCTATCTATTATATATATCGTCGTCTAGTACCCACAACACAAGCCTTATTGAGCTTACTGTGGGACTAGGTTGGTTTGTGTAAGATTGTCCTATAATATTTATTTATTATTTAAACATAGAAGTAAAGATAATAGAAATACAGACAAGAAACAAAAATGACACCGAAAATATAAAACCTATAGATTCTATCGCGAGTATAAGTTCATAGCACACTTATTTGGTCTTGCTTATGCTGGTCCAATTTTAATGAAGCGCTTTGTGGGTTCATTGCGTCTAGCAATTTCCTTAGGGCCGTCTACTGCAAAAGTCAGCGATATCTTTTACGTGCTACTATTTGTGTGCTGATTGTATTCCATTATACTATGTTACTCCAATGGGTACAAACCTCAAAATAAAGACAGAGGCCACGCACAAATATAGCCTCTGCGTCTAAACTATCAAATCTCAATGAATCATTAGCGATTTCTTGTGCTTCTTGGCAGCGTCCGATCATAGCCAAGCACTCAGCTTTGGTCAATTTTGCCCTGCAATTGCAACAATATTTTTAGTCAACTATAATGTTCCTGTTTTATTCTCAAAGAAAGTGACAATGGGTTTGCGTTGAGTTATGAATATAATAATCAATTGAACAACTACAACAGTGTTAATCAGTTTAAAAATTGGCTCGAAAAACTATCTGTAACAGTAAATTTGTGCTTATTGCACTATGATTTAGACTTATCAGCGCGAGCTGCCCGTCTAAAACGATATAATAATCATTTTAACAGATGAAATAATAATATAATATTGGTATTTTTTCTTGATTGCATCCTAAAGAATTCTAGGGTTTCCTTTATTCAATGTTATATGAATCACAAGAACTGGTATAGGCACCAGTTCTTAAGGTGATTGCAATTAAATTTTGTAACCCAGTAGCGAAACCGGGCCTATATGGGGATATTGGTATAAAGTGGGTTGCTTCACAATGTTTTTTTTTTTTAAATACGAGGATAAAAAAACCCACAGATTATAAATGGTACTGTTTTAGCCGCCATTGTGGAACCAGTTGTAACGTTACTCTGAGGTCTAGAAACTCTGAACCACAGACTGAATGGATTTGTCAATTTCAAACCATAACCAACAACAAAAAGACGTTAGTTTCTTTGCGATTGTGACGCCATCTGCTTACTCATACTTTTACGTGTTTATCCTCATTCTATAGTTGCTAAATTGTTAATACAATTGAGATTCAAAATCAGGTGTGATAACTGATATAAAGAACATTAAGTAATTGGGTACTTTCCTGGGTAAAAAAAATATAATTCTATTTAGTCAGTCAGTTAGATTATCAAAAAATATTGGACACGTATTTTTTATTTTGTCAATCAAACAAAAATTGGTGAAGATATAGCCCGTTAAAGTTCCGCGTGACGTCACATTATACTAAAAATTGTACTGAAATGTGACGTCACGCGGAACTTTAACGGGCTATATCTTCACCAATTATTGTTTGACTGACAAAATAAAAATACGTGTCCAATATTTATTGATAATCTAACTGACGGACTAAATATTTTTTTTTAGGAAAGTAGCCAATTACTTAGAGCTGGAAGGACTGTAGTCTAGGCAGCGGTCCATGCAGAAGACAGCGCGGCGGTAGTCCCCAGCCTCCATGGCGCGTTGAGCGTCCTCGTGCAGCCGGCGCAGCGACTCCAGGGCGCGGCGCTCGCTCGAGGCGCAATCCGCGCCGCCCAGCTCCGTCGCGCTGCGCACTGCTTGTTCGCCGCCGGAGATGTCCCCTGAAATAATAAAAACACATTCATTAAAATCCTAGTCACTGTCCTCCTAGCCCAGTCGGTAGCAGGAGGTCCCGGGTTCAAATCCTGGTAAGGACATTTATTTGTGTGTTTATCACGAGTATTTGTTCCTGAGTCGCCTAGTACCCATAGTACAAGCTTTGCTTAGTTTGGGACTAGGTTGATTTGTGTAAGATTGTCCCCAAATATTTATTACGATTATTAATTACTATAGTGGTTCAGTACCCACAACTAGGGCATGCAATAGTGGTATTTTTTTTATGGGCAATCCCGAAATTCCTGTAATGGCCATACAAAAATAGTGGTATTGAATGCCCAACCCAAGACACAAGCCTTATTGATTGAGTTTACTGTGTGGGAATAGGTCAATTTGTGCAAAATTGTCTGTATATATATTTATTCTTTTTTCCTGCAATAAAATGTGGGAAGGATACCAAATATGTGTTGCCCTAAATGTTATTAAACCTTGAGCCGCCAGGCGCCATGGTATATATTAAACAAAATGACAACGTAAATGTCACTTTTGTAAATAGGCGTGTCCACCTGATAAACCACCTCGCGAGGAAATTGCCATGCGAGGCTAGTGCTTCAGGTATAGACATTCCTGATTATGACAAGAGTTAAAAATTAATAGTTAAATTTTTGACGTATGGCAGTTAAAAGGTTAACAGATAAAATAGACAAAGCTTACAGGTGAAACAGAAGATGCCCAGTTGCCTTGTTTTATTACTCTCTATGCAGCAAAAATTAAAAATTAAATTGGATTAATTGGATTATGGCTGTATTGTGGCATAGGTTACAAGTATTATATAATATAGTAGATAATATGTGAATTACACATTATGAATCTTCCAAAAGCAGTCAATAAAGTATATGTAGTAGTGCTTTTTTGGCAGTAGTAACTACATAGCTAACATATGTAATTAACTTGTTACTTCAAATGGACAATTTTACCCTACCACACATATCAAAATTTGCCAAGATAAATGCAATTTTATTTTGTCACACTTATAATACAAATTCCATGTATTCGGAAGCCTATTTACTGTCAAATCATGAGACATTAATTTATGAGACATTAAGACCGAAATGAAATAAATATAAGTCAAACTTTAGTTAAATATGATTGTCAGTTTTGCAAAATTACTGTGCCCTTTCTTTACATATTACAGTGGCCTCTCAACATTAAATTCGAATATGATAATATTCTTACCAAGAGCAATGCAGCATTTTGCAATTCTGATGTATCCCTTGGTGAAAGTTGGATCCAGCGCAACAGACTTCTGAGCATCCTCTAGGGCCTTCTTGTACATGCCCAACATCATGTAGCAAGCCGATCTGTTACCATAGTAAGAGGCATTCTCTGGGCACAGTTGGATGGCCTCATCATACATAACAAGAGCACCCTTGTAATTTTTAAATTTGTACAAGTGATTGCCACTTTCTTTCTTTTCCTCAGCCAGACTGAAATAAACATAAAGTTGATCAGAAAGAGTTACAATACAATATTCTTTATTGTTTACCAATAGCAGAAAATACAAATAACAAGAAAAACTAATTATTTCGTATACCACGATGGTGGCAAATAAGCATACGGCCCGCCTGATGGTAAGCAGCTACCGTAACCTATGGACGCCTGTAACTCCAAAGGAGTCACATGCGCGTTGCGAACCCTTTACAAAAAGGAGAATTCACTGTGTTGATGGCCAAAGGAACAAGAAGGTCCCTCACCGTCAACACACCGGGTCCTCTCTGAGCTCTTTGGCAACCTTACTCACCAGGAGGAACACAACACTATGAGTAGGGTCTAGTGCTATTTGGCTGTGGTTTTCTCTAAGGTTTCCCCAGTCGGGCCCCACTCCAGACTTGAGCGAGATGACATTCGCTGAACGTGCCCTACCACACTTAGCGAGATGCCAATTGCAGTGCCCATACCTCTCTTTTTGGCGTAGTTTAAGGACATACCCCGGGTCCAAAATCCACTATGGATTTGGGTCATTTTGAACTTTATTAAGATATAGACCAATTTACAAGTCTACGGTTTATAGTTTTTTTTTTTTTTTTAACATATGGCTTTTACTCCTTGCCGATTTTGGCGAGGTGAATTCTGCCAATATTGAGGTGTATACTTTCGATTTTTTTAATCTTTAGTAATATAAATAAAAGCAACGTTGTTCGGTTGAGGCCTTGCTGATTGTAAGGTGATAGCCTCCCTACAAACACGTGGGTGGCCGAGACTCCGGATAACCGTTTGTTCAACTTAAGGGAGGTTACGCGCGTTTTGAGACAAATTTTTCATTAGGTGCACACTTGTTTGTTAGGTCACCGCACAATAAGTTATCAATATTACACACTGAACTGCGTAAATGAGCAAAAAACAAAAAACTATTCTAAACACACTGTCACCATCTTGAGCTCAAACGGGTATCCGGTTTATAGGTTATATAAGAGTACATTATGGCAGCACAGATGGCACTGTCATGTCATGTATAAGTTGTCAGGAGTCAGGGAAATAAGTGGCCAAAACTGACTCCTGGGCTTTTCTAAGTCTAATATTTTATTAAAGAATAAAATAAGATCTAATGTCAGAATCTTAAAGGCGGAGATTCAAATAAACATAGTAATATAATTTCAATAACTCAGTACATAAAGTGTCACAATTCCTTATTGACACAAAATGATGGACGTCTGAAATAAACATTCTCTCCTTAAAATTGCCAAAAGCGGGGCATCTGTCCTACTTACAATAAGAGTAGTACTAGTAGTAGCCAAAAGGTGGTCTTATCGCTAAAAAGCGATCTCTTCCAGACAACCTTTGGATGCTGGACTATTGAGTCCAGTTTTGCATTAGCAAAAGAATAAACAGAATTGACTGTGAGTAGGTGGAGCTTGATTTATGCATTAATTTTGATCAAATTATAAATAAAATAATAAAGTTCAAGTACATGTTACTCTGAGTCATTATTGTACCTTGTGCAAAAAAATATATAGAGCCTCAGACATAGTGCTGATTGTAGTCAAAGTAAAAACATACAAATGTTTATTTGAGTAATAGTATGTACCTATATGATAAAAATATACATTTGTAAGCATAGTTGTTTAATCAGCTGTTGATCAGTAAATTTAAATAATAACACAGGTACATTGGTACGTTACAATCAGCTGTGGAACTTGTTTATAATCATGCGGTGCTCTTTAAAAATTGGTTCGACGGTGTATTTTGATCTACGCAAGTAGGTCAAATGTCAAGGCACAGGTATAGTTACATGCTCCTACGTTATCCATTGGCACGTTACAAACCATTTTACGTGCTAATTCAAAAAATAGCTAAATAAAGAACACTAGTGCACTACAAAAAATGCATTCATAATCGATACCAAAATCTATGCATTTTGATTCACGGGTTCTACTTAAGCAACTTATATTGACTGAATTTACTTTACCTTTCTGGACTTTTAGGAAGTAAATCGTCGATCGTAAGGTCCGCATCCACTATTTCCGATTCTGCCATTTTTAGTTTTTATTATTTTCAGGAAATTTAATACAAAGGTCCCCTTTATTTTGACGACGGTTCCACAAAAGAAAGAGTAGAAATACCTAGTGAATGTCACAGACAAGCTAGAGAGCTTCGATTGAATCGAAAAATCGGTAATATCTTTACTGTCTATGGCTGTTTGTATAGGTCCAATACACACGGATGGTCCTCCGAAGACACATGTCGTCTGACCATAACGTCCGACCGTGTCCGAACAACTCACTCAACTCGTGTAAGACAGACTTTCGAGGCTGTATAGTTAGTTAGCTTAGTCTCCACTAAAAAAAAAGTGAACCAAGCCAAACGTCAAGCAAAATTTTGTCAATCGGATCGGACTCATTGATAGGTATCGCGTATTGTGAACCTAATTTATATAAAAATATAACAAAAAGGATGAGACTTCTATGACAATTGTTACCTTCAATTCTGTTTAATATTAAGCGCAATATAATGGAAGAAGAAGTATCATCTTTCACCGATACAATGCAACATAACGGCGAGATTGAGTGGCAACCGCTTGCTCTTACTTTGGTCGAATATCCAAAAGGTATGTATTATTTTATTACCAAAATGTATTTAGTTGACATTTAAAACAATATAAAAATGCAATTTCTAGAGGTCAGTAACCCTGTGATTAAATACAATGCAGTCCAGTAAATGGTGCTAGCTCATGCGTGAAAGTTGGACCGATTTTGCTTTACCGAAGACAATAAAACGTTTTTAATGGTTCCTTTGATGACTGGGGCAGTAAAACTAGTTTCCCTTTTTCCAGGCGATTGGATCGGGAAATTCTTTGCCTTTATATGCCTGTCGCCTTTTGGAATTGGCGCCGGATTTGTGACGTTAGTCTTATTTCGACGAGATCTTCATACCGTGAGTTTTATATTTACGAAGTCTTGCCTAATTATTTCTTAAACGTGTGACTTTTATGGAAAACACCTAAATTACTGCCTTATCAAGTGAGAGAGGTGTCATAATCTCATAGAGCTGTAATCGACTTGAACTGTTGACTGTAGACAATTGGAATCCAAGTGTATAGCTAGTTGACGAATTTGAGGCAAATATACATACGAGCAATGAAAATTGGACACTGTATAGATAATCCCCATACATGTACAAAGGTATACTTAATTATCCTACTTAATTGAAAACACACACTAGTGATTTTACTCTTTTTTTTCAGATTGCCTTCTTTGTAGGCATACTGGTCAATGAAGTTTTAAACATAATATTAAAACACATTATATGTGAAGCAAGACCTCTAGCGAGAGGGCATCTGTACAATGAGTATGGAATGCCATCATCTCATGCTCAATTTGTGTGGTTCTTCGGTATTTATGTACTGTACTTTGTTATTATAAGGTAAGTTCATTAGATAAATAAAAATTGTCAATTTTGAAGTCTAGTAACACTTGCCACTATAATGTCTATTCTCCAAATGCCTATGATTATGAGCAAGTAGGTGGTAATCCGCAGTGTCTCAAGACGAATGTCTTTGACCAGTGTGTGTCGCCAGTGATGACATATGGAACTGAAACGTGGTCGCTTACAATGGGCCTCATAAGAAGGCTCAAAGTCACCCAAAGGGCAATGGAGAGGGCTATGGTTGGAGTCTCTCTGCTTGATCGCATCAGAAATGAGGCCATCCGCAGCAGAACCAAAGTAACCGATATAGCCCTCCGAATCGGTAAACTAAAGTGGCAGTGGGCGGGGCACATTGCTCGTAGAACCGATGGCCGTTGGCGCAACGTTGGTAGACCCCCCGCAAGGTGGACTGATGACCTGGTGAAGGTCACGGGAGTCCGCTGGATGCGGGTGGCGCAGGACCGGTCATTGTGGCACTCTTTGGGGGAGGCCTATGTTCAGCAGTGGACGTCTTTCGGCTGATATGATGATAATGATGATGAAGGTGGTAATCTCAATTCTATGTATTTCACAACTGTTTCACAGATTATATAATAGTTCTTACGAACAGATATGAATCACTCATAGATAAAGCAAATACCTACGGTTTACGTACCTACGCAATAATACAATGGAGCGGCCTTCAACGCGCGGCACTCCGCACCTCCCGCGCACCCGCACAATGGCTAGGGTTGCATATGCTTGGATATGTTTTATAGTTAAGGAAATAGGTATTTTGCATTGATTCAGTGTTTAAGTGGTTCCCATGGGGCATAACAATTATAGTTAAATGAGTAATATTGATTGATATTTTGTTGCCGCGATGAGAGTATGTTTAATCTTGTCAGATTTGCCACACTCTGTCAAAATTAATATGGATTGACAGCTATCTCAATCTTATTCTAATCGCCTTTTAGCAATATCATCATAGTTATGTGAGAGATTTGTATCTCGTTAATAGTCTAAGATACAATAAGCTTATTTTTATTAGCTTCGCTATTTTCTACATCCATCCACATCGCAATAAATAAAAAAATTTCGTGATGACATTGTTCCGAGTTCCGAGTAACGTCGCGCGCGGTACGACGTGCGTTCAGTGAGCGCGTTGGTAACCCACTGACTTTAGCTCCCCTGGCGGAGGCGCAAAACGTAGGTATATAACTCGCTCGCGCGGGCATGATTCATAGGCCTGACAGTTTTTTTTGTTACAATTTGACAATGTTGTGTATTGAACATGCAAAACTAGTCTCACTTCATTAATAAACTTTTGTGTTTTATTAAAAATATTTTGTAATATGGATGCTCACATTTATTTATGGAAAATTAACAGTAATAATTAAAAAGCCAATTAAAGTGTTGTCTCTTATTAGAATTATTCTCAATACTCACATTTCAAATGTATATAATGATGAAATCACTTTATATCCATGTACAGTCAAGGTCGTAAATATTAACCAACATTAGACAGCTTTTTACTTACCTTGAGATCCATCATGTTCAACATTAAACATTGTTGTCTGCAAAAATTTCAGGTGAAACTTTTGTTGAAAATGTTTGTACCATGTCTGCACTGGATATATATTATAGCCTCATGCTGCCCTCCATACAAACACTTCACAACTTCAACTAGATTAATTGAAAAGTGTTGATTTTCATTTGTTTTAAAGTTGAGGGAAATTTATAAACATCGAGGGAAATAATGGAAAATATACTTTATGGGGCTTAAACATGGTTAAAATTCCATTGCAATAAAGTGTACATCCTATTGTACATTGGGCAGCACGAGGATACCTGGACCTTGAAAATATATAATTTCAATTAATTTTAATTATATGTATTACTGTTTATGCTTTCAGATTGCATCATATAAACAATAATAGTATAATATCTGCTTTATGGAGGGTCATCATAGTCAGTGGATGTCTAAGTCTGGCCGTCCTTGTGAGCATAGGTCGGGTGTACCTGCACTACCACACATCCTCGCAAGTCATAGTGGGAGGCTTAGTGGGCCTCCTTTTTGCTACTATATGGTTCGCCTTGGTGCACAGAGTTCTGACACCGCTTTTCCCACATCTAGTTTCATTGTAAGTATTTTACTATGACTAATCGTAAATTTGACATAACAATTGCACATGCTGTAAGATGTTTAGTCACGAACTCGGATTGTTGAGCCACTTGCCATTGTTCGTATTTAGCCGAAACAGTTGACAGGTAGTCGATAACAGGTCATTCATAACACAGCTAAATTACGAACAATGCCAACAGCGCCTCGTGGGAAATCAGTTCTGTCAAGCTGGTCTAATTTGACAGACATTCAGATGTACTCTTTGAGTAATAAAATAACAATAGAAACTCTCTGAACAATGGCAAGTGGGTAATCAATCCGGGTTCGTGACTATAAGCCGTGTCCACACCTGACGCACCGTATAGCAAGGAAATTGCCGCGCGAGGCGGCTCAGCTAGTGTTAACGTGCCTCGGCCGAGGCAAACGCACGCGCGGCCGCAATGGGCGAGGCACGTCCACACTAGCCGAGCCGCCTCGCGCGGCAATTTCCTCGCGAGGCGGTGCGTCAGGTGTAAAAACGCCTATACTTGTAAAAACTGTGTAACAAATCTTGTACACTTTGCTGTATAGTCAGCGGCAGTAGTAGCTAAGTGGACGAGTTGTTCAAAATTATGTATCTATCCTATGTCATACCTATGAGGGTCATATTTCTACTATTGCCTTGTAAGGCCCAATGTACATTGATTTTTAATTCACTATCCTTATTACGAGTTATTTTTCCCCGCCTTCATACTTGGCCGTTATATTTGGGCAAATATGCCTGTCACATTTACGACTGTGTACCACTTGCCCTTATTTGTCCCAATATTCGTGCTGGCGCTTAACTCCGTGACATGTGTGGCGGTGAATTCCAGAAAAGTCTGCGAGATGCTGATGATTCGGGACACGACGCTGATCCCCAACGTGCTGTGGTTCGAGTACACCACGACGCGGCAGGAGGCGCGCGCGCGCGGCCGCAAGTTGGCCGCCCTCAAGCCCACGCAATGACGGTAACTACCTTTGTGATAGCTCAAATCAAAAGGAACCATTTGACGGCAGCGGTTACGTTGAACAGGTTTAATATTGTACTTTGACTATTAAAAACATAAGTACCGCCGCCAAATGGCTTTTGATTTGGACGTCACATATATATTTTTAGATTGAGATAATATTTGCATCTCTGAAAGTAAATAACGTTATGAAAAAAAATGTGGAAATTAAACGTATCAGTATGGTCGTCCTTTGCATAACCACCGTATGTTTAATTTGACAATGTTTAAGGTTAGTAATTTAGGTACAGACCTACTTCGGAATGTAAGTTCGAAGTATTTTTGAAGGTTGTCCGAATCTGGCACAAGCACCTCTAGTGCACGTACCATTTGTGAAATCGCTAAATGATCGCGTGCATTTTATAAATTACTCTAGATCTGAAACACCGATAGAAATAGTATTCTGGCAAAAAAGTACTTTTTACCATTTTAGTGACTTATCCGATGTTTAGAGAATAGAGGTTTTTTTAACGATCGCAGCGTCATCTTTGCGTTTTTTACAGTAGCTCCTGCATTTTCTCTTGGAAAGGCGGAGTAGGCTAGGTGAAGTCAGTTCTTTTTTTTTTCAACAGACTTCAAGATTTAGAAGGAGGAGGTTATCAATTCGTCGGGATCTTTGTTTTTGTTTTTTTTTTCTATGGTGTTCACCGATTATTCGAAGACGGCTGGACCGATTTGGAAAATTCTTTTTTTGTTTGAAAGAGTATACTTCACAGTTGGTCCCATTGTAACCAGGTCAGGATCTGTCGATGGGATCCTGGAGAAATCAAGGGAACTCTTCAAATATTATAGGCGCAAGTGATTTGAGCATTTTTCATTAGATATATTTTAGTAGTGAAACGTAATCCGTACATGGGGTAACACTAACAGGTACGCCTCGCCGCGGCTGAGCCCGCGCTCGCGGCGGCCGCGCGCGTGACTGCTGGCGGCGGCGGCGCTGGCGCTGCTCGGCGCCGCCGTGCTCGCCCGCTGCAACTCCCAGCCGCTCGACGCCATCGCCTTCACTGCTGGGTATGACACCTAGACTACCTTTTATAAGTGACTAAGTGAATTCAAACTTAATTAAGAAAAATAATCGTCATTTTGACCTTTTTGGATTTCTTGTGATCAGCTGGTCTGTTTTTTGGTTGACGATAAAAATTAATCTGTTGTATTTTTTATTCTGGGCAGGGTGCACTATAAATCTCATTATATAAGTCATTAGGTACTTCATGTTTTTTTTAACTAACTTCTATGCATACACCACTGAGCCGACACATTCCTGTATATATCTAGCGTATTATATGCAAGAGAAATTACGCAAATAAAATTGTATACAATTTAAATAGCAAAAATGGTAAAGCGAAAATGCTAACATTAAACAAAAGTACATAACATATTACGAATTTTATGTTTTACATTACTATTTAATATAGCTTGATTTTACCGGAATCAGACAGTAAAAATGAAAAAAAAAAATCGATTGCAGCTTACATTATACTTACGCCATAACTACTACTTGTTCCGTTTTTCCATTTACTAGCAAATAACAGTATTTAATAAGCAAACACGATTTCACTTGTTTACTCACCAATGACTCTAGAGGTTGTGAAACAGGCTTGTGTCATTTCATTAAACATTCATAACTACATAACCAGTTATTATATTTGAAATCATTACTTAACATGCATAAATGCGTTGCAATGAGTAGCAATTACATATAGCTGCTAAAATTATTAAATTTACGAATGGAATTTGCCTTTAAACTGCCCAATTTTTCTTTAAGTGTATTCAAAATTAATTCTGTACATTATTATTTGTATATTATGTAAAATAGACACAATAAAGAGATTTAAATAAATAAATTTCAAACTATTTCAAGGAAATTTTTTTTTTTTTTTTTTTTTTTTAAATAAATAAATAAATATTATGGGACAATCTTACACAAATCAACCTAGTCCCACGGTAAGCTCAATAAGGCTTGTGTTGTGGGTACTAGGCGACGATATATATAATAGATAAATACTTAAATACATAGAAAACATCCATAACTCAGGAACAAATATCCGTGATAAAGACACAAATAAATGCCCTGACCAGGATTCGAACCCGGGACCTCCTGCTTCATAGGCAGGGTCACTACCAACTAGGCTAGGAGGCCGTTAACCGTTGCATAAGTGTGTAAAAAACTTATGATATAAGCTTAATTGTGTATGGATGTACAATTTATATTTGTACTAGTGTTGTTGAAATAATTCAGGTGAACCATAATAATTCATTTGATTTGATACTATATGTTATGTAAATAACATAGATAAAAAGGTTTTGATTTTGTAGCTTCCTTAGGTACGTGAGTCGTACTGTAAAATTATAACTTATTGAAAATACAATAAATCATAATAATTAAATGACTGTGACAAAAGAACCATGGTATAGTTGTTGTAGTTTTTACATAACCTTTTGTTCTCCCCCTGCCTAGAACGTATTAATTAACGCCAAATGCCTAAAAGGTATACGGTTAGGACTAAAATGCATTATGATATGACCAACCTGAAGCTTGTTGTCTTGAGTCGGAATTTGTAACTGGTATGTCAACATAGTATTTGTTTTGGTGAACGCTATCGATACCAATTGTTAACTTTTTGAACGCTTATCCTCTGGCGTCAAGACGTGGCCTACACGCCAATATCTCGACTAGTGAATAACGAATATAAACCTTATCTGTCAGCAGGACAATTGCTTTGACAGCGTCCGCCATGACCACTTTAGTGGTCGCTGGCGTGGCAGGCACGGCAGTACACGACCCATTTAGTGGCTCTTGGCGTTCAAAGGGTTAAATTCGTTTTCACACTACCTATTGTAATAGGTACGGGCAAGTTTCCGCAACTCGATAGCGCCATTAGCGCCTGTTTTGCGTGATGACCACACACTTCGGAAAATTTATTCTTCCGTGTTAGGAGCAATCAAAGTGGCGCTTTTCCCTCAAACTGGGAGGATGCACTTTTGATGGGTATATGCAATTTTCTGTCATAGGACTTATATATGAAATTCATGCAAAACGCGACTAAGTAATGAAACGTTTTAGGCAAGAGGAGAACAAAGGGCTGCTTTTTATAGCAATGCCCTAATATCATCAAATCTAATAATCATGTATTTCTTTACAAACCATACATAGTATAATTAGTATATAATACAAATGTGTTCAATGACGCGAAAAATATATATTATTAATTTGTTTATTATAATTCTAGTCTAAGATAGCTTTTGATAATGTTTAAATATTGAAAAGTAATAATTTGAAGTAGGTTTTTTATCTATTGTCAAACATTATTAACACGATTGATCGTTATTGAATTCCTTTGACCTAGTTTCTACTTATTATACCTATTATGTAGGAAAAACATATGGTACACCGAAAAAACATGTCTAATCACTGTTTTTGTAAAATGAGATTTTTATATCAAAATGTAGAGCTTGAAATGAACTATTAGTAACAACTTCTGTTACAGATGTAAATGTTAACGTATATCCACTTCTTAACTCATAAAAACCATCTAGTTACGAAAATGTATAGTATGGTTAATTGAATCGTTCCAAATTTTAAAAGCGCTATAACTCAAAATGTTGTCAATGTGACTAGACATGTTCTTTCCGTGTACCCTTCATATAGTCATAACAAGGAATATTACATAACGTTTGATACTTTAAAACAGATCTTAGATTCAGATGCAGTGCCTAAATATACTAGTTTCGATGTATTTTTGTCTTACGCGTACATGTAAAATTTTGAAGTCATTCAGTAGGCACATATTAAACCACAATATATTTTGTAGATTATTCAAGTGGATTACAATTTGATACATATTTTTAGAAGTGGGTAGCAAATGGCTTACAAATTTGACGCGAAATACATCTATATATAAAACAAAGTCGTCGGTTACACCATTTATTACTCAAGAACGGCTGAACCGATTTTAATCAACCACAGTTACGTGTTCGTACTGTAGTATATTTCGGGTTTTAACCGTGGTACAGTCAAGTGTAAAAATATGGGTGTACTCATCTTACTCAAAAATATGTCCCAGTATCTTTATTCCGTTGTAATAAGTGCGTAGTACCATATTTATGAGACGATTTTTCGGTACGTATTTTTGCACTTGACTACCACGGCTTTTGTACCACAGGGGACCACGGGTAATTTTTTTCCCCGTCGACCCACTGCACCAAAATGGGTTTATCTTTACGTTAGCGATGTCGACGGAGCCCCGCTCAGCGGGGCTCCTATTTCTGTGCGGTTTGGCCTTCGGCCATTAGATGATAACTAACGCACCTAACCTACCTATGAGTGGTCATTTTGCGTTCTAGACCTTACTGGGAAAATAGGGGTGGGTCTACGGGGAAAATAATTACCCGTGGTCCCCCTGTGGTACCACAGTTAAAACCCCGTATATTTAAAAGTCATATTTCCTATGTATAGCCTCGAATAGCCTGATGTGAATTTTAATGTACCTACAGACAGATTCAATAGAATTTTATACTTTCATAACACGAATAATAAGTAGAGTAGCATAGTAGGTACGTTATTTTTCAACGTAAAGAAGTTTAACCTAAGTTGTTATCTAGATTTAATTGCCTATGTAAAATCAAATGACATTATTAAAGTAGGAATTCACGTATGCAACTATGCAAGTGCAAAACAATTTACATAATCGGCTTGAATATTGTTTGACTCAACAAAAGCGGCAAATATTCAATTACTTATCTAGTCTTGTTGAAATGTGTTTTTAATCTGTCCTAAACTTATATTCCCTATAACACTTGTAAATTAGGACATAAGATTGTTTTAAATCATGCTCAATAATTTTATTTTTATTATATGTAGCTTTTATATATTAAGGATTTATTATTTAGAAAACACAAGGAGCCTATTTCTCAAACAGTATAAGACTAATATCATTACTTAGTGTTGTTATGGATCCATATGGTTTCACAGTTTGTGGACCCAATATTAGCTTAATACCGTTCGATAAATGGGAGTTAGCTGCTAATTCTGTGTTGGCTATCTACAAAAAACACAATTTACACCAATAACTGATAAAACTAGTACCAACATGAATAGTGACTTCCTTTCAAAAATGACGCAGGATATTTAATAGATAGATGCCCTAGATTGCAGACCTACAATACAATATACTAGATATATCGGGATGGGACACGTGAATTAGGAGTTCATAAGTAATGTCGTGTCGTTGTTACAGTATTGATATGTTATGGTGGTCCCACACTGATGTTAAATAACGTTATAAAACACGGTGTAACAATTTTTATGTCACATAACGTTACGTTATATTATTATATAACATCATTGTGGAACCAAGAGAATACTGGGCGACTGCCTTTCCATACATACGTACGTTCCCATTGACCCCATTGTCCTTTCTAAATATTGACATAATAGAAAGATTTTACACGATTAGGTTGATATTAACCACAGCTATAGCTCTTTTCGATATTTTGTTTATAAGATTTAGGAGATTACATATGTATGTAATCACTAATCTCCTAAATCTACATTATGTATAAGAGTTAGGAGATTCTAAATTTTGATAGCTCCGTAACTCTTATAATAATTATATTACAGAAAAAACTCAAAACTAGAGGGGCATAGCCATTATTAATATCCAGAAGATACGTTTACTCTTCTAATATCATCGAAGACATGTGATAGCGGTTCTGACTTGATTAGGCGGGTTCACACCGAACGAGCCGCCTCGCGAGGAAATTGCAGCGCGGACAGTGTGACGTGCCTCGCTCGAGGCATTACGGCCGCGTGTACGTTTGCCTCGAACAAGACGCGTCTACACCGGCCGCGTTGCTTCGCGAGGCGGCTTATTCAGTGTACGATGAAAAAATCGGCAGAAATTAGCTCCGGGTGACAAACACCATACAATAGCTACATGAATCCACCTTCTCCGAAATGATGACGCCAATAAATCATATGAATCACATGAATGTATCAGCATACAAGCAAATAGAACATGTGAAGCAATTTAAAGTATTTTTTCTTGTACGTTTCATAATGGTAATTAAAATAATAAATATGTAAATACTTTTCTGTACAAAAATTGTAATAAATTTTTAATATTATATCAGTGTAATTTTATTTATTAAGTAGTTGTCGTATAATGTATTGACTCCTTTTCCTATTTTCTTTTAATATTACCGTCAGAGGTCTTCCATTTCTTGGTATCTGTATCTTCGTAGGACTCATAGGAGCCTTTCTTATAATTGGAAGAACCTGTAGGTAAAATAAATTAAAAATATATTTCATTCACTTCAATTCTGTACTGGGAAAAATATTTAAACGTGCGTTGTGAACAATACAATTCCCACGGAACGGGCGTAGTCGGCGTGCGTTTTACTAGAACCAAAGGAGCCTTTAATGTATGGAATTACGTTCCATGTTTGAATGACAGCTCTTCGCCACGCGACGTGCTCGCGACCATTACTGCTGCCATTAGAATATGAAACGTAAAAACTGTATAGAATGTTAAAATTCCTTTACTGCTAGTAAAACACGCGCCGATAAATATAAGGGCGTGTTTAGATGATACCGTCGTGTATACGAGACGCGTAAAGCCCGCAAACCCGCCGCCGCCGCCCTCCGGCTCAGTGGCGGCGCGGTAGCGGTGCGGCGGCGGTACGGGGGCGGCATATGGTCTACACACGCCCTAAAGGTGACACTTACCGCTTACCCCGGGTTCCATTGAAGAATGGGAATCGGTATTAATTTCGGTAACGCTTTCCAACCACTCCTGAAAGTAAATTTACCTAATATTTAATTTCAAAGACGTACCAACACATCCACATTTTGCAATTATTATTCATAGTATAGGTACTTACTACAATAATTTAGGTAGAATACTAGAATATAATATACGTTTTTGAGTAGGTACGTAGGTAGGTATGGTTTCTAAAACTGGTGACGTCAGCGGGAAGGAATATAGGATGCATGCTATGCTATGATTTGCCTACGAGTATTGGGGTATAAAAAGAATGATCTGATCACACATGAAACAATGACGTGTACCGTCTGAAAATAAACTGTGATTCCATGGAATGGCAATATCGCATATTCACTTATCAGGTTTTCCTACCATGACCTAAAATAAGGGTTGCCATAATTATTGGGAACTCATACGGGACTTATTAGTGCCAAACAAATAAAACTGAAAATTGAGGTATTAACGGTTTACTATAATAAATAAAATTCACTTGCTCCCTTCATCCCCCTAAATTACCCCCTAAATTCAAAATTAGCGGTTAGGTAAGGACTGAGACGACTGAGTACATTGTTAAAACCGACATTTTTTATACTTATTCCGAAAAGCTTTCTACGGATGTGTTTCCAAGAAAGAAACGTTTTCCTAATTTCGACGACCGAGGTGATCCCACAAGTGTTCCGTCAACCAAGATTGGTAGAAAATACAAATCAGTGAAAAACTACAAGAAAAAATACTCCAATCGTAATAGATAAATAGGAAACCAGTTTAATTACTTTTGAGTGGAACCACCAGGAAGAGGTTTCTTCGCCCAGTCATATTTTGACGTACATTTTACTTATTGATTGATTACATTTGTTTTTCTTTGTAAATTTAGTCAGTAGTCAGTTCGACTTCTATTACCCACTCAGGGATTCATTTTAGAGACATCCAGCTGACGGCATCGAATTTTTGTAACTATTTATGTATGTATTTCTACAGCCGCATTGAAAAACGGGACAAGTAACAATACGGGACGCGATACTTGAATACGGTGACAGTCCCGTATATACGGGACGTACGGCAACCCTACCTAAAATTACATCTTACTTTCAGTTTCCTAAACACAGGACGCCGCAATATATCTGACAGAGATAGAGATATCGTCATACGTGTCTGACGAATTGCGGCGCCCCGTTCTAAAGATGTTATAAAAATAGATGTAATAGGTCTTTTTACTCTCAATACGAAAACTTTTTCTAAAGGTAGGTAAACAATCGTACGCAAGATTCCTTGTAGCTTAGCTTCTCTCATTGCCGCCTTAAGCAAGAAGTCGGGCGGCCGGCGGTCCGGTTTACCTATAGATACCTACATAAGTCAAGAAATCGACTTCACGCGTATCTACCTTCTCAGGTGGAATGAGTCTGCTAGACTTCTTCATGTACTTGAAGCTAGCCTTTTGTCCCAGATCTACTAACTGCTTTGTGACTTCAGTGGTTGACATGGTCTTGGTCAGCATGTTTTGGAGAGTTTGGGGGTCTTTCTCGAGCAGTCCTGGAAACATTATTGCTAAGGGTTCCCGACCATCTTCCGTTTCTACCTAAAATTAGGACAAGAGATATAGTGTCGTATGTAGGTATATTTTGTTGGAAAGTCATAATCATATAGCTGTCACTATCGTAAAAACCAGTGCCTGCGCCGATTATTGAGACCATAAATTACCAACCCGTAGGTATACTGGGCTTCTTATGTACCCAGGTAAGCGTTAAGACATATAGAGCATTCATACATAAAGCCCGCGAAATTTGAACCAAATTGCTTGGAAAATAGAGTTGATTTTCCTTTAATTCAAATTTTAAGGAACAGGACTAAGGATAATGCATTTTATAGGACTTGCAAATGCTATACATTTCATTTTAATAACAATGTACGTGCTATTATTACATTCAACGTACATTCATTGGACCATTGGGCGGCACAAGGTTGATTACCTGTGCCTAAAGCAGTGGCTCCCAGCCTTTTTACGGCCAAAACCAATTTGTTGGTTTTATTTGTTACTATATGAACTGCTAACATAAAAAGCACTAATTTATTTGGTTGCTTTAAGACGTTATTGATTAGAATGATATCCTGTAGTCACTGACGATGACAGACCATCAGTTGGGAACATCGGGCTTCAAGAATAACGATATCAGCACATACATATATGTATATGCTGATGCATTCCGATAAGATAATAGGTATTAATTTATTACCTCTTCGGTGGACTTAGAGGATAAGGCTCTATGTGGTGTCTGTAAAATGTCTACCCATTCAGAGTCTTTGGCTAGCAAAGGACAAAAGTGTTCCTCTACATCGTTGACGTTACTGTCGCCGGTACTGGAACCCTGAAACTTTCATAATAAAAATCTGCTACTTTGTTAACAACCGACAACTTCACCGGACAACACAAATATTACTGATGCTCGAGGGCAGGTCGCTGGTAACGTTTTATTTTTTACTTTTTTATTCTTCTGCTTTTTAGACTCATTGGTATTCATTTTGCAGAAACCATCATGTGATGTTGATTAACATTTCTGGATATTGCTGGATGTATTCATTTAAAAATTTAGGTTTTAGGTAAAACGGTTAAATTAAAACCAACATGACAGTAGTGACAAGCACAGACTACTTAGTAGATACTACGTATCAGACGACCGACTGTCTAATATAATTTTTAACACGTTGTTTAATCTGTGGCAGGCATGTGACAGGGGCAAAATAGAAGTTTTTTAGCCTAGTCGGTAGTGAGCCTGCCTGCTAAACCGGGGGCTCGGGTTCAAATCCTGGTGTGAACATTTAGTGTATTTCAGAAAATCAGGGTCCCTTTTTTCATTTTTTACGTACCTATATTTATTTATTTTTGTCATTGTAAGATTTTACAAAAGTATTATGTGTAATTTGAGGCCATTTATAAGTATACTAATTCTGCAGTTGAAATTATCATTCTGTTCCTTTTTTTACGATTTTTCGATTCTCCCAAGTTTAACATTAGCATTTTAGAACAGGATATTAAAAATAAAAAGTACATTGCCCAGGGACGGAAAGTCATGGATTCCTGACGAAATAGCTGGGGAAGTTGCCGGGGAGACACTTGTCGGTTTCCGTTGAAGTAATCCTTTGTAATGCATGGAAATACAATCAAAAACATTACAAACAACATGCTGTATGCATTTTCCGATATTAACTGCAATAACATTTTCTCAATTAAGAATGAGTTCTAGAGTCATTGAGAGGAACACAATATGTATCTATATTTTGAATCTAATGGGTTACATTGAAACAAATGTAGTAATTAAAATAATAATTCGAATTACTAAGAAAATGCGGCCATCAAGTGATTCTCGATATAAGGGATGATAATGTCATGAAAATAAAATAACAATTATTTTACACGATTTATTAATTATCATTGTATAGGTACCTGAGAGAAATAATTTAACAATAAAATATATTCTAATGAAGTTTTGATTTACATTAATCTGATCTTTATTATAATTAGCCACTATGAGCACATTAAGTAACTTTTGACTTTTGCAGTTGGATCGCATTTACAGTAGTTGTGATCGAAATGCCTCTCCATGTGTTGATATTCAATTGCTGAAATGACAATAATAGGGATTATTAACTACTAATATAACTAGCGGTACCCGCGGCTTCGCCCGTGTGTGTTTCAGTAGGCTCTATCATTTTCTAAAACTTAATACGCTTTCTACAAGTCAAATTTCATAACATCAAAGCATTAAATTTCATAACCTGCGAATCTGGGACCGGAACCGGTTACCAATAAAGGGATATTATATCTGGTAGGGTAGTTACTCACCTACCAAACTATTGTAAAAAATGTTTTTTTATAAAAAAAGCCCGCATCAAGTAGTATTTATTACCGTGTAGATAATATTTACATATAGTAGACAATTAAAACTGTATAATTAAATAGTTCAAGATATTATTTTTGTATCACAAAGCAGCCAAAATCGATATAAGTGGTAAATATTGAAATTTCAACAGGGAAACTACATTAAATTAATATGGTTAACCAAATGAAGCGGTTTTCTGGTCGCTGTTTATGATATATATAAGGAAAAATAGGTTGTTATAAGTTAAATATGGATGAAAAATCTAATAAAAATACTTACTACCAGTGAGTCTTGGTACTTTTACAGGCGGATCACTTTTAAAATAGCTGTGATCTAAATGTCTTTGCCGCGAATTCTGATATTCAAGTGCTGAAATGAAAATACCCAATTAAAAAAAAACTATGTACAATTAGTATAGAAAAAATGTGAATTTATAAGAGACGGCCAAATACTTACAAATATCTGGGTACTATTGTGCAGGTACTCCACTAGTTATTTCATCAGGTGTGAACAATGTCGGATAGGCACCATATTTCAGTCGGCTATTTGGTTTTATAAACCGTCTCTCAAAATGTACGTGACACACTGAGCGCGTACTCAATATGCCTTTTGGTAATACTTTTAGTGACTCCAAGTTTACACAGGCCAACCATTGATTAAATCTCTTTTCGTCACTTACTGGAAAAAAATGCAAAAATGCGTTCTCTCGTTTGTTACCACAAATACAGCATTTTGGGGTCCGCATTATGTCTCCAGTTATACAATTTAAAGTAATTGAAATTATCCACCACTTGAAAATAACCGTCAGTCACAATTACCAGTTATATACATATTCATCTATGACAATTACAGACAAACCAATATGGCGCCGCGGGGAAAAAATTCGAATGATGAAATATCCGTATCACACTACCCTAAATGTAGGGTAGTGTAGCGTACGAAAAAGAGCGAGGCTACTAGACTTCATTTTCATTTTTCCCCTCGATTTGACAAACGTCAAGTCAACGTCTATGATGAGAAAGTTAGTATGGCAGTAAACCGGGTGTGGTGACAAGTATTGATTTTTTTTTTTTTTTTTAATGGCATCGCGCTCCTGGCGCATTCAGCCAAACGAGTAAAACGGGGAAACGGAATTAAGGAATGAAAATACGGAATAAACGGAATTTTAGAAAAGGAATGGATCAGGAAAGGTTAAATTAAAGTTTAATATTATTATGTGAAATAAATGAATATAATGCTTTATATATAGATGAGGAAATAGATATATCGTTAATTGATTTATTGTATTGACAGTCTATATTTTAGTGATCCCAGTACAAAATAACAAAACTAAAAAGGTAATAAACCTAAGGATTACCTCAAGTATATTTTGAAGCCTCGTTACACTTTACTTTTTTTAGTGTCCTAACTAGCATCCTAATTAGGATCCTGACTTTTTTCAATAGTAAATTTACTTGCTAAATGCGGTTACACTTGACTAAATTTAGAAACTCACCCCCTTATTCATAAACGGCCACTAAAGTTAAGAGATCGCTGATAATCGTTTGTCCCTTTCCCTCATATAGGTTGGACGGAAAGGGACAAACGATTACCAGAGGACTCTTAACTTTAGTAGACGTTTATGAATAAGGGGGTAAGGCTATAATTCATTTAGGAAGCTAACTAGGACAAGTGTAACAGGGCTTTTAGTCATTGGTCGCTTGTAAACCGGTATTAGACATTGCAATTTGTAGGGCCCAATCTGTTGTGTACCCTGCCTCTACCTAACCCTCCTTCAGCTCTCTAAGGGCCCTACCTGACAGATTGGGCCCTACAAATTGCAATGTCTAATACCCGTTTTATACTTTGTCGTGGACATAGACGATCTAGCGGTAGAGTTATAGTAGTTTATGTAACTGTTACGTTTTAAGGCCTAATTACGTACAGTTGCATACACTGCTTTATCTACACTCATATATTCTAAATGAAGTGTTCGGAAACCATAGAATGCCCGCCATGGCCAACTCGATTGTGCCGGCGGTCGCGCGGGCGCGTGCCGTTGGTCAGGAAGGAGGACAGTATTTACATTATGTTATCAAATTCGATGTTCGTAATTTTAAACTCATAACGTATCAATATATGAGCATGTAAAGTTAAAATTACGTTACTGCCACAGATAAAAAGCTTAACATAGTAAAATCGGTTGTGGTAATGCTAGCCATTGCCTACCGTTTTTGAACACGTTTTAGAGGACTTACAATGTGAGTGTAGATAAAATATATGAGTTGGACGTGAACACCCCTGATATATTGCATTACCGAAGTCGGTAATGGCACATTAACTACACCTCCCTAAATCGGGCCCTAACGTTAAGGACACCGCAATACGTAAGACACGTTAAGAAATATCCAAAGGGAATATAACACTACGTTAAGATATCTTCAACCGTGTCTGACGCATTTCAGTGTCCTTATTTTTAGACCCCATTTTAGGGAGATTTAATGCCGGCATAAAATAAAAGTGCATACGACTTCATAAATTTTGGGCTCCTACTTTATATACTAATAAGACTAATAGCAAAAAATAAAAAACAAAAATCAGCCTTGTTTTGTTACTGGTACGGTTCATTATGTCTAATAACTTGTGGTAGAAGTTAGAATTATTTATGGTTGTCACCCGACGATTTAATAACGTGTTATTCACAATTCACACACAGAACAGTTTGATTTTTATAGGTAAGTATAATTTAGAATTGTGCTATGTTTAGTTAGCATCTCTCTATAATGATGTCTCAATAATGATGATGACATTACATCATCATTATTAGATACTTACAGTTATGATAACGTTGACAAATGTTTTATTGCTTTAGTCTTGTATGGTAACGCTATTACTTAATCGAATTGCGTATGTTATAGCATTCACTAAAAATATGTTTTACGTCACACCTGGCCATAATGTGAGTATTACCGCACGCTACGCGTACGGTAAAACTAGCATTATGACCAGGTGGAGCGTAAAATTGTGTACTCTCCACGGGCAGTAAAAAAGAAAGCCCTCTATAAGCCCTGCGGCTCGGGTCACAAATACCTGCGATTTCGGGCTTTCTTTCTTTTACAGTCCTAGGTAAGTAATGTTTTTAAACAATAAATTTCAGTTTTATAGATACAATGAAATTTTAATAATTAATATCTTTCAATTGTGTCATGCATGATATTTAAAAAAAAACCGGCCAAGTGCGAGTCGGACTCGCGCACCGAGGGTTCCGTACAAGCCTATAACAAGCAAACTTTTAAAGTTGTAGTATGTTTATTACTAATTTCAATTTAATACCTCTACGCGTTTACGAGGAAAAAGGTAGTAAATTTAAAATTTAAGAAAATATTTTTTATATGACTTTACTAAAAATGTCTACTTTTCGTAATTTTTCTTTTGTCTGTGCTATATGAAGTTTCTTCGTGCCAAATTTCAAGTTTCTGAGTTCACGGGAAGTACCCGTAGGTTTTGCGAGTGCCAAAAAACTCTAAAATTTTCAGCATAACCAACTGTATCTTTTGATTGCGTTGGCTTTTAAGTTTGATTTTTTTACAGCTCCAAGGGGCAATAGACTTGAGTATTTGATATAAATTTCAGCTTGATACCTCCACGCGTTCCTGAGAAAAATGGTCTTGACAGACAGACAGGCGAACAACAAAGTGATCCTATAAGTGTTGTACGGAACCCTAAAAAAGACACAATACTTGATATTGAAATATTACATATTACCATTTGACTCATATGATACATAGAATCACAGTCAGCATGCAAAAGTTCGCCAAAAAAAAAAAGTGATGTCTGTTAAAATGTAGCCTGTGGCCTGGGCCATAATAATAAATTAATTGACACCTTATTAATTGGATGAATAGTTTAGGAGCTATAGAGGAACATACTTAAATAAAAACATACATAGACTGCTAAAATCATAAGCCTTCCCTTTGGCGTGTAGTCGGGTAAAAAAGGGGTCCCAATACAGTTATTGAATTCTGACTGTTATTCTCTGTAATACAAATTAAATGCATGTTACAGATAAACATAGTTCCTATGAGTAATCATCATCTTCGTCTATGTCAGCCTTGGGTCCAGCGGGTGGTGGTACATATGGTTGTGTCACGTCAGACCCCACTAGCCCCTGTTGCTGCAGCAGAAGCCATTGCTGTTGATCCTGTTTTGCTTGTTCCTCACGAGCCTGGAATTAATACAAATTATATCAGCTGTAGCAACTAGCACTAATAAAGAACTGGAAAGAAAAATTGCACAAACATATACAAAATACTGGAATACCATATGAATTAACCTTTTGAACGCCAAGCATCGGACAGAAAAATACAGGTTTGTCAATGGTGATAATAAGTGTTCTCAACATCAAGTTATCAAACAGAGATTAAAAGTAAACCTAAATTTACAACTACATGCTGCAAAACATTTACTCAAGCAAAAAATTTAACTGGGCTGGCTATATAGCCAGGATGGAAAACCACAGATAGACAAGCACACTGACAAGTTAGAAACCAGCAATTGGTAAAAGAAAAGTTGGTACACCAAATACTAGATAGGAAAGCAGAGGTTGCTTGCATGTTTGCCGGCCGAGGCGCGTCACGCTGCCTGAGCTGGCGCGGCAATTTCCTCGGAAGGACTGTACAATATGTGACATCGAGTTCAGGCTTCATATTTTTTTGTAGCTTCTACTAGCCAAAAGACAACTCACCAAATTTTAAGTTGCGGAAACGCTTGGTTTGCGAGATAAAAAATAATCAAAGTTCCATATAAAATCCCGATTTTACACCGCCATGACACAATATTTTGCAGAGGAGAGAGGGGGAGTGTGATGGTGTTAGGTTCTGGCGCTTCGCTCGCTCGGCTCGCGCGCTGTAGGGTCGCAGTTCTACCTAACACTCCTCCTCGCTTCGCTCGTCGTCGTACCTACACCGACCTGCCTTAGAGTCTGTCTGAAACTACTTTGAACTAACCTAAAAAGTTCCTACAAAGTGTCTTGTCGTATCCCCCGCCCGCAGACCTCGCCAATTCTATTTGCGTTTTGTTTTACGCGTTTTAGTAAAATCGTACCATTTTTGATAATTATTAATCAACAAATTTCCACAAAATAATGCTTATAAATTAAAAGAATCATTGAATAAATATCATGTAACTATTATTGTACACAAATAAGTCGAAAAAACTGTATTTATGTAAAAACTGAACATAAAACAAATCATCACGTTTTAGTTTTTCTCAACACGTTTAACGAAACGCAAAATATTGTGTCATGCTCATGGCGGTGTAAAATCGGGATTTTATATGGAACTTTGATTATTTTTTATCTCGCAAACTAAGCGTTTCTGCAACTTAAAATTTGGTGAGGAGTTGTCTTTTGGCGAGTAGAAGCTACAAAAAAAATATGAAGCCTGAACTCGATGTCACATATTGTACAGTTGAGCCATTTCCTCGCAAGGCTGCTCTGCCTGTGTGGACCAGCCTAATACTGAAAAAATTATTGACCTTTGCAAATAGAGCCTGCTGCTGCCTCAGTAACTCTTCCTCTGGTATTCCAAGGTTTTCCAAACGGGTACTTTGTCTTCTCCTCTTAGCCGCTACAGCCTTGCAGTCCTTCAACACTGCCTCTGCTTCTATTGTGTAATCATTGAAGCCCAATCTGTCTAATGCTAAAAATAACGTGTTTATGTTGTTAAGTTAAGGTTAGATTTTAGGAAAGTGGTCATTTGGTTTTATTGGCGATAAAGATAAAAACTAAGAAAAGGTAAGACTTTTTCAAATAGGTACATATAAAGATTAAAGCTATTAAAGACGTACCTGTGAGTACATGTTCCGCATTGATAGTCTTCTTATTACTTTGATTACAAACTTCATTAGCTTCAGAGCTGAGCAAGTGTATAAATTCGGTTGTTAAGTTAAGGTTAGATTTTAGGAAAGTGGTCATTTGGTTTTATTGGCGATAAAGATAAAAACTAAGAAAAGGTAAGACTTTTTCAAATAGGTACATATAAAGATTAAAGCTATTAAAGACGTACCTGTGAGTACATGTTCCGCATTGATAGTCTTCTTATTACTTTGATTACAAACTTCATTAGCTTCAGAGCTGAGCAAGTGTATAAATTCGGTGCAGCAATTAAGTATTAGTTCTCTAGACTCAAATGCAACTCTCACGGATGGAACCAACTCCTTTATCATTTTATTAATACTAGCTCTAGGTAAGGTCAACTCATCTTCTTCTGATGGCGGTGGACAAAGCTCTTGTTCTGGGCTACCCATTGCAACAGTCTTCTTAATTTCCTATTAAATATAATAATAATATATATCGAAGAAAATCAACTCAACTGCTGTTTGCTTTTCTTAAATATTGTCAATTGTCATTTCTCTTCTCAACTCTTCTGTCACACAACTGCATAAATAAATGACCTTGGACTTTCGTACATCGTTATGCTGTCTACAGACGTAAGCGACTAGTCTAACGATTAGAACGAGGTAGAACTATAGTTAGAATGAGAGGTCAACTGTCAAAATGGTTGTGTTGATCAATCGATGCGATTCAACCGGCGAATTTTACGAAATATTTAGAATTATTTTAGGAAATAAATAATTTTGATTTTATTTTAATTTTATTCGAAAAGTACTTAAACGGCTATTACACTTGGCAATTTGTAGGGCCCAACCTGTTGTGTCCAACTCCTGTCGGCGTTGGGCCCGTTATTACACTTTACCTACAAATCGTCCCTACAAACGCTACCTCACCAACAAATCGTCCCAACCAACGTTTACAGATATGCCTTCAAAACATCTAAAAAATGTATCGGTGAAGCACGGTGATAGTACTCATAACAGTATACATTAAATAAAAAAAGAAACTAATTTTATTATTATAGATATTTAAATGACCGCTCGAGCTGCCTGAATCTAACTTCATCTGCCCAACCCTTATATTATTTAAATACAAAACTAGATAAATATATTAATTACCAGCGAATCTACACATTTTAACTTTTATTATAAAAAATAAACCAGACGGAATGTGTAGCAAATGGCTAACATTATAAATAAAAAAGATAAAATAACTCTAACGACCTCCATAAACAGCTGCGGGTGTCGGGGCACTGCCGATCGCCCTAGATCGGGACTCCTACTCCCTAGGTGCCATTACACCTACCAACCCGATAGGTTGGACCCTACAAATTGCCATGTCTAATAGCTGTTTAAAGAATATAATTTGCTTACAAAAACATATTAGTACATTAACTATTAGGTAATGTGTTAGTAGTAAAACACTTTATTGCACAAAACAAGTACATGACCAACAAAATCCCTTTAAGGGATAACCTAAACTAATCACCCTTTAAGCAACTGACAGAAATCGGTCAGACATGGTAGACAAAGATATGTACATGACGGCAAAACTACGGAGAAGTTACTACGGTAGAATTGATAATTCAGCGGAGTGATTTAACAGAACTTTACATACATTTGACAACCGCTTTGTATGCCGAGAGCTGTCAAATCACTCCACTGAATTATTAATTCTACTTTAAACCTAGATACTATAGGTAGTGTTAATGAATACATAACGTATTGGTATGCAATGCAAATGTAAATGCATAAAATACGTACCTATAAATATAATAACGTCTTAAGACGAAGGTTTTCAACCAGTGTGTGTTGCCAGTGATGACATACGGAACCGAAACGTGGTCGCTCACAATGGGCCTTATAAGAAGGCTTAAGGTCACTCAAAGAGCAATGGAGCGAGCTATGCTCGGTGTTTCCCTGCGTGATCGCATCAGAAACGAAGAGATCCGCAGGAGAACCAAGGTTGTCGACATAGCTCAGAGAGTTGCCAGGCATAAGTGGCAGTGGGCGGGCCACATTGCTCGCAGAACCGATGGCCGATGGGGCAGAAAGGTTCTTGAGTGGCGACCGCGTACCGGAAGACGCAGTGTGGGAAGGCCCCAGACTAGGTGGACCGACGATCTGGTTAGTCGCGGGAAAAAGCTGGTTAAGGGCGGCGAGTGACCGATCGTTGTGGAGATCCTTGGGGGAGGCTTTTGTCCAGCAGTGGACGTCTTTCGGCTGAAATGATGAAATATAATACATGCTTGTAAAAACATACAGCCTATATAATATATATAAAAACTAGCCTTTTCCCGCGGCTTCGCCCGCGTACTATAAGTACTCAAAAAGGATACGATACCCATGTTGATTTTCAGACTTTATGACCACATTTGCCCCTTTTAGGGGTTGAATTTTCAAAATGAAACACGTGTTTACTCATTTATTGTCAAGAATACTCCTGTGAAGTTTCGAATAAAATAGTCTAACAAATCTTGATTCGCCATACAAACTTTGGACCCCCATTTTACCCCTTTAGGGGGTGAATTTTAAAAAATCCTTTCTTAGTGCTTCCCTAGACCTTATACGAAACCTACGTGTCAAATTTGGAATCTATAGAACCAGCGGTTTGTGCGTTGATATGTCAGTCAGTCAGTTTCTTCTTTTATATATTTAGATATGTGTTAATATTAAAACGTGAGTGAAATTAAATGTGAAGTTGGCAGTGGGGATGTGATCTGACGCCACACTTGACTAGTCGCTTACATCTGTAGAGGCCTTTAATGGGGTCTACTCAAGTCTAGATTTGGTGTCAACACGACGCCGCGACATTGAAGACCAACCTATAAATAATAACATGGTAATAACTAGTGATCGGAAATAGGTAAAAATGCTCTAATACATGTTTTTTTTCGAAGTTGAACTACTTGTAAATGGGTGTACTCTGCTACTACACTGTTTTATTAAATAAACCCTACTACAATAGAAATATTAACCATGTATAAACACGTTTATTTTATCCGAAAGTGTGATAGACTTACTTTTTTTACAGCGGCAATGGAAGCTGTCATTTTCATTTGTCAATGTATCTACTAAGTAGTCTGTGATGTCAATTTAGATTAATATTTTGTATAGGTTGGAATTTATTAAGACTTCATTAAATTCGATTCAAATCAAGCAAATCCTGGGATTCCTGGGAAAACAATAAAAATGGTTTTCTATTTTACTAGTGATGTAGTCTCTCCGCCTGTAACATTATTCATGGGTGCTGACAAGCATGAAAGTATGTAAGAATGCAATGTTAGAGTAAAAAACTTTGCTTTTTTACTGTAAATCGACTTTTCTTTCAGATGAGGATCTAATTAAATGGGGCTGGCCGGAGGATGTGTGGTTCCACGTCGATAAAGTTTCATCAGCTCATGTTTACCTTCGGTTAGAGGCTGTAAGTGAAACATGCAATTTAACACACTTTTGAGGTTTCATGCAAGCACAATACCCATAGGATATGATTATCACTTACCGAATTAGGTAGAATTTGGTGTAAATTTGACATCATATTTTTGTTTCAGGGTCAAACCATAGATGCTATACCCAATTCCGTTCTCGATGATGCTTGTCAGTTAGTAAAGGCCAATTCTATCATGGGTAATAAGATGAATGATATTGACATTGTCTACACCATGTGGTCTAATTTGAAGAAGACTGCTGCAATGGAGGTATGATATTCTTTTCATATATTGCATAGAACTCACACGTCTTATCTTCTGACCAGGAATTAGATAATTGATCATGTTGTATAGTAGAAATAATATATTTCCCTTTTTTCACCAGAGATTATTAGTGTAACTAGACATTCAGATAGAGTATTACTACCTTTGAACAATTTGGTATGTAATTCAATGCAATTTTTTTTTGCAGGCTGGCCAAGTTGCATTTCACAAAGATAAAGATGTTAGGAAAGTCAGAGTGGCCAAGAGAAATAATGACATTGTAAATAGACTAAACAAAACAAAGAAGGAAGCCTTGCCAGACCTAAGACAAGAGCGGGAAGAAAGAGATAGATCTGAGAGAGAAGACAAAAAGAAACTGCTAAGAGAAAAGAAAGAAAAAGAAAAGGATGAAGAAAAAAAGAAGAAGGAAGAAGCAGAACTTAGAAGCTATTCAACTCTAATGAAACCAGAAAACATGAGTACTAATTATGATGGCAATGACTCTGATGATTTCATGTGATAAGGAAATAAACCATTTAATTTTTATTATCTTATAATTCGTTTTTATTCTTATCTATTTCTATGTTGATTCCAACAGAATTAAGGGAATTAACCACCCATGTTGGATAATTTTCGCCTGGGAAAGCTTCTTTAACAAAATTCTTTACAAATTCTGGAAAAGTCCCTTTTTGTATACATTCTCTCATCGTTCTCATGAGACTCATCTGAAAAAAAGTTACTATTTAAAGGATCCTTGTAGAGCTGCAATAACAATAGTACATTACTTACCAAGGGCTGTAAAAGAAAGAAAGGCCGAAATCGCAGGTATTTGTAACCCGAGCCGCAGGCGAGGGTTGTAAATATGCGATAGAGGGCTTTCTTTTTTACTGCCCGTGGTGAGTACACAATTTACGTCTCCACCTGGGCATAATGCGAGTTTTACCGTACGCGTAGCGTGCGATAAAACTCACATTATGGCTAGGTGTGACGTAAAGAACATTATACCATGGTTATGCCAAGCTTGTGATTGACATATGGTCTTTACTATTCATTTGATTTTTTTCTCTTGTCATAATGACTATTAAGTCTATATTTTAAGATTTATTAGTATGAAAAACTAATTGTGTATATAACTGTGTCAATAATAACTTTCACTTGCTGTACTCATGTCATCTATGTGCTTATTTAACAAACCATGATATTTTAACCATATTAAGTTCACAGGATTTATTATTGTAATTACATAGAAGCTTACATCTCAAAATTACATTACACACCTGATAAGCAATATTATGTACTGACAGTAAATGGCAGGCAACTGTCTCCACAGTGACGATGCAGTGCAAGTAAGCTCTAGTGTAGTTTTTGCATGTTGAGCAAGTACAATCCTTGTCAATTGGGTTCAAGTCAGTTTGGTACTGTTTCTGTTTAAGATTTAGTTGTCCCTTATTGGTTAGGGCACAGCCAAATCGCTGAAAAAAAACCTCAGTTAAAGTCATACACATTTTTGAAGGCCTTGTTCAGCAAGGAGTGGTATTTAAATTAACTATTTGAATTCTTATAGTCATGCCAACAGCCTCAAGGCACCAATAACACCTATAAGTGTAGCATTTGCTGTCAACATTCTTTATTTTCTCAACAGGTAAACTTACCGCTGTTCTAGTTGGGAACACACAATCAAACATATCCACACCGAGGGCCACACAAACAACCAGGTCAATAGCCACCCCCACTCCCATTAAATAGCGAGGTCTATTCTTGTCCAGGATGTCAGTACTTAAGGTAACCATGGGCCAGAAGTCATCTTTTGATTCCCCTCCACTGTAAAATAACTCATTATTTCAACTTTATCTGGCACAATTCAAAAAACAATATTGCACTTTAGATCAGTGTAGGTTCAACTTGAAGTATGAAGAATAGACATAGTCTGCTCTAGGTTAAATCACTACTACAAACTAGATGCAGTGTGCCAGGATTACCATTGCCTATAGTATAGTTATTATTAGTAGTATTCAATAAAAAAATCTGATTATGAATTTATAGTTACTTACCTAAGTCCTCCAATAGCAAAACCATTGACATCCTTGGTTATATGTTCCCTGGCACTTTTTTCTCTCAACTCTGCATTTAACAAGCCCTGAACAATAGGAAAGATGTTTTGTTCCGTGGGCCTCTTATGGGCTTTCAGGCAACGGTCTAGCCAGCGACTAGTTCTTTCAGTGGCCTCCTTGATTCTGTCATAGTCTTCAAATGTGGTTTGGACAACATCATCCAACTGCATTATAATGTCTGCACCTGAAATTATTTATGCGTAAATTTAAGTTAATTAACATTAAGTAGCTAATGTTAATTAACATTGTCAATGCTTCTATTACATTCTAGAAATTAAGTTGAGGGAAATGAGGTATCATGGATTCACAGTTTGAAAAGTAACTCTATAAATATTACAATACATCTGGTAGAATATGCCTTTTGGCATTAAGTTTGCCATTTGCACTCTTTTTACTGTCCAATAGTTTAAATAAATAAATATATTAAAATGTATCTTGCCTAGGTTGTAAGACATAATTTTATAGACAAAATAGAAACCAAATATATCAAAATATATCTTGCCTAGGTTGTAAGACACATAAATTTATAGACAAAACCGAAACTGGATAAACATACCTATACAGTTCTGTATCTCAATAGACTTCTCTGGTGTCAACATGATTTCAGAGTCATCATAAGGTGATCTAAACTTTACACCTTCCTCAGTAATTTCAGCCAATTTCAGAAGAGATACCATCTGAAATCCTCCTGAATCAGTCAGCAGTGCTCGGTTCCAGCCCATGAAGTTGTGAAGGCCTCCGGCTTTGCTTAACACATCTGTTCCCGGGCGGTTACCCAAATGATAAGTATTTCCTAATATTATTTCACAGTCTAAGCTCTCCAATTGTTCCGGCAATATGCCTTTCATTGTTCCCTGTAAAATAATTCGTTTGGATATTAATACAATTATAGCACCACCGTATAATAAAGATTCACCTAAAAGTTTATAATTAAAATGGATATTATCAATTTCAGACACGTTTTTATCAAACTTAACGGGTAGTGGGAAACTATTTATATTTTTTAATGTAATGTGAACATTTTGCATTAGACTAGTCAGTAAGTGGAATGTATAGTTGATTTACAAAGTTAAAAAACCAACTAACCTGTGTCCCAACCGGCATAAAGACAGGAGTTCGCACTTTATAATGAGGTAACTCCATTAGTCCAGCTCGAGCCTTACTAACTGCACATTCTGCCTGAACGGTAAACACAAGAGCTTTAGATCCCATTTTATGAAGCAAGACCCGGTGCTAATACTGATAGAAGTCTTCGAGGCCGACTATTTTGTTTTGGGATGTGTCAGAATATTACAAAATCCAAGTTAATGACTACTAATAAAAGTTCATTTTTAAATATTTAATTCAAGTTATACATGTGATTATTGACTTTAATTAATAATGTCAGTTAAGTCCACAGATTACTGAGTAGATTAGATACTACGTATGTTAAGTCAAAGTCAAATGACTTTGACGTCCGCTTGGGAAAAATGGGAAATAAATAAACCGGTATAGGACCAATCTGTTGTGTACCCTACCTCTCCCTTAAAACCTTGTTACACTTTACTTTTGTTAATGTCCTAACTAGCATCTTAATTAAGATCCTAACTAGTTTTCATAATAAATTTACTTGCTAAATGCGGTTAGACTTGACTAAATTTAGAAACTAAATGATTTAGGAAGCTAACTAGGACAAGTGTAACAGGGCTTTAACCCTCCTTCAGCTCCTTAAGATAAGAGCCCTAACTCTTATTACACCTCCCAACCTTACAGATTGGGCCCTACATATTGCAATGTCTATTACACTAAACGGCCTATTACACTTATTTTAGAATCCTAACTAGGATCCTAACTAGTTTTCATAGTAAATTTAATTGCTAAATGCGATTAGACTTGACTAAATTTAGAAACTAAATCATTTAGGAATCTAACTAGGACAAGTGTAACAAGCCTTGTTATATTAGGATGCTAGTTAGGATACTAAAAAGAGTAAAGTGTAACAGGGCTTTTAATACCGGATACCGGTTACATAAATGAAGGTATCGTTCCAAAACAAGATTTATAAGATTCAGCACGACGCCTTAACAAATTTGCAAGCCCGTATATAGAAAATTTATATTCATTTGATAACACACATTATTTTAAATAATTTATTAATCTTCAAACGACTTAAGAAATTGTAATCCACACTTTATCCAAGCACACATACTGGCAAAAACATTAGTATCCAAAACGTGAAAAAGTCAAATAACAATCCTCCTAATTAAAAAGATAATCCTAACCTATTCCGACTCTAGAAAATGTTGGGATTTCTAGAATTACAAATTTAAGAAAGCAAAAAATTGCAGGCAAATAAAAAATAGTGAAGTTAATAATAATTTATTGAGTGAATCAGACATTTCAAAATGTAAACTTTTAATGCGATTCTCCAATCATTCATGAAATTTGGAAATCAGGTAAGTCGTAATTTAAGATTTTAATTGTGTAATCGGTGTAATTTCATATATTGTTATTTTTTTTTTACATTATTTTGGACGATTTACAAAAGGTATTGAAAATTTCGGTGTAGTGCACAGTTTTTCTTTTAGCTCAGTTGTAAACTGGCCACGTGATTTTACTTGTGATGATCATGGACCATGGTTCAAATCCCGACGAGAGTTATGCTCTTAATGTATTTTTGCTTTTTATTTTTAATACAATCTGCTAATTGTCAATACGAGTGAAATATCGCTTACAAGTCTTACAACTGAAACCCTTTAGTACATGTTTCTCAATGTTGATTAAATCTGTCATCTCACATCCATGTCAGAATTCCAAATATTCTTATGCTAAATAAAAGTGATAGGTACTTATGAACTTAAATATGCTAGTAAATTCTTATTTTAATATTTATTTAGTTTACAGTGTACAGTGCGTAGTCGCCTTTTTAAATACAAGAAGCTTTTGTTTTTTTTTTGTATAATTTTGAATTATTACTTTCTTCATAAAATATATAATTAAATTTTGGAATATAATTTTGTAGGGAAATTTTTTGTAATAAAGTAAGTTTAAAAAAAAAAATTGTCAGTGTTTGTTGTTTTTGCCAACATTAAAGTTCAAGTTATATACTTATTTAAATTTTGTCTTATTTTTGGATTCTAGTTATAACTTAATGATAATAAAAATGACCTTTGTTAAAGTTGGTATTTATTTATATTTAGTTATGAACTTGTATATTTACAACGGAGATCAAAATGTTTCTTTAATAAACTTAAATATTAATAAATTACAAGGGACAAGTACATTGTTTTGTGAAATTTACCCCCACAGGACAGTTCATGCCTATTGTGGGCATGAGCATAAATGTAACATTATGTAATTTTATTCTGAAATAATCATTTTGTATTTTTTGTCATGTTTTTACTTACTCTATTTTTTCCGTTGCCATAAAACCAGGGAGTGTAAATCAGGAGACATGGTCATGCTAGAACATTTAAAAAAGTTGACTAACTCATTTAATACTGTTTTCATTGCTTTGAGATCCAGGAATATTAAATACCTATTGGTATCAAATTTAATATTTTCTTGTCCAAAAAAAATGGAAGCTTTTTGTATTAACATTATTCTTAAGAAAGTTTTTTATAAAAAAAAAATGGTTCATTTATTAAATTAAATTATCTCAATGAACTTTTAAATTAAAGTCTTAAAGTAAGAACTTTAAAGACCCTTAGAAGGTTTTTAAAGATTTCTGAAAAAAAAGTATGCTGCATAGTTAAAATAAAAAATCTTATCAGGTCTTGTTTCAAACGGCAATCAAAAGTCTCTTACACACTAACCCAGGTTAGGGCACTAGAAAATCCACAAATAAAAAAATACGGACAAAATACTTTTCTACTGATAAGAGTGATAAATAATTAAAAACCGACTTGAGAAGCACTGTTAGAAACATTGAATAAAATTAACTTTAATTTTTAGCAATAGAGGAAAAGTAGAAAAATCCACTGCCTCAGGCGAGACTCGAACTTGCGACTCCGGGATACATGCCTGTCGCTTTGACCAACTAGAAACAACAGACGCTAGGTATTTATTGCATCTATCTAAAACACGTTTTAACTAGTAACAAAGAAAATGACAGAATATTTTACGAACTGACGAAATGCGAAAAATACTTGTGCTTGACAAAAAAAACTAATTGAAATAGGTATGATGGCACATAAGGTCCGACCGAGACCACTTTTTTTGTCTCGGCCGAGACCGAGACCGAGACTTAATGATATTCTTGGCCGAGACTGAGAATTCATAAAATGGAGAATAAACCACGTAATTTGCAAAAAAAACAATTTAATACACATACAAAAAAAATCTACTTTTTTATTGTGGCATTCATTTGAAATATGATGTTTTTTCGTATGCACTTAAGTACCTTCCATCCATATAATATCCATTTTCGTCTTTCACTCCCATTAAGTTTAAATATATCTCCACATAAAATTTGCACAGTTATAACCCTTTTTCCATAATAACTACACAACGAAAACAATTTAATGAACAAGTAATTACTTATTAAATTTCAACTTTCGTAATATAAAATATAACGGTTACACTCACGTCACTTTAGTTACTTCGCGCGACATGTTTCGGAGAGCTTAGGTCTCCATCTTCAAGCACTAAAAGTGCTATTTGAACCGGCCCGTAAACTAGAGTGAAGTGACTAAAGTGACGTGAGTGTAACCGTTATATTTTAAAGTAATTACTTGTCAAAATTGTTAATGCTGCAACAGCGGCGTCACGTCTAATAATTGGCTTAGAATGTAGGTAGGTATGACACAGTCGACTCAAATCGAATAAAGAAAGGGTCACGATTCCCCAAGCGACCAATCAGAACTCGTTTTATGGTCTCGGCCGTGGCCGAGGATCTCGGCTCTTTTTGGCCGAGAACCGAGACCGAGATCTCGGCCTCGATTTTTGGCTGAGACCGACACCGAGATCTCGGTCGGACCTTAATGGTAGGTACATGCTGAAATTTATAATAAAATTCAGTTAAATGAATGCAAAATGCGCAATATATCTTAATAAAGTGTAAATAAAAAATAAATGTGTTAAAATGGTTAAAAGATTAAACCATGCTTAAAATTTTCAATAAAAAAAACTATTATAAAAAAAAAATCATGATACTATTCGTTTTCTCACATTTTACCGTAAAATAAACTGTACAGCAATCATATACGTAGGTAAACCAAATATTTCATAGTCACAGTCAAAATAGCAATTTCATCATATAATTTTTCCATAATTTAAAAAGGGGACTATGCAACCGCGACGTCACAGTTTTATACCATTTTGTTAGGAGCGTTTTGAGCGGCAAGTGCGAATCTCAGACTGACTCTCATCTCTTTGTGTTATTTTAAGACAATCGGCCCTAAGATACACACTTGATCACAACAAAACGAATTGATTGATACTGTACATGAAAAAAATTACGTGCCTATTTTTTATTGACACAAAATGAAATAAAAGCGATTATCGCTAAAAATGTTCATGCCTCCCAAGCATCAAACAATACTCTAAAGCTAAATAAATGTTGACCAAACTCTACCTTATTCAAAGCTAAAACTAAATCTTTTGTAATCTCATTAATGTTAATGTGGTGCAATACTTTTCAGTGTGCTGCTTATTCGTTGCTCATGGTTTGTTATTGAATAAAAAATGAATAAAACAAAGGTCACAACGCGCAAAGGCTCAAAAACCAAAACTAAAAAGGAATCTCAAGAAGTATTTGTCTTGCCTCCAAATCTATTGGAAAAATTGGGCATTAATTTAGGAAACTATGGATCATCAACAGGAAGTACAACAAACTCTAAAATTACAGGCAAGTTTTAAGATTACGATTGCATGTGGCTTTGTCTGAAGTTGTATTTCTATAAATTATCAACTATTTATTAATTAACTTAATATTAAAAATTTATATATATATAAAGTATGTAATACAAATCTTACTTCTGTACTATTACTTGCAGATATAAATGTAAGTTGTAAAGACAATGGAACGTGTGAAAAAAATGTTTCCTTAAAAAAAAATGTTGAAACACATATATCTACTTCCGCCAATTCATCTTCAGAAATTGAATCATCATCAATTATAGAAACCGCAGAATTGATGAAAAAGTCGGTTTTCTTGAGTCCAACTTTTATTACTAATAATACAAGTGTTATCCAAGGAGAAATAGAGATTGTTGGCAATATAGAACCAGAAAGTATAGAAGTCAATGCTGGACATATAAATGATGAGTATATTTTTGAAAATGCTGAAGAAGTGTCCACTGACTTGCAAAGGGAATATGAATCGATCTCTAACCCACAAAAATCGATGACAAGCCCAAATTCCTCATCTAGTCAAGAGAATGAACAGTGCGGTCAAATTGTTAATCGCAATGTTGAAATACATGATTTCGAAATGCAAACACTTATTGATGATCACGCAGATGAAGCCTATTCTTCTGATTGCAGTAGCAGTTATACTGGATGTACTGTCAAACCGAATATAAATAAATGTAATGAAAATAAAATTCATATAATTTCTGAGCAAATCATTATTCCATCCCAGTTTTTTAAATCGAAAAGTTCACCAAAAAATAGTTCTTTAATTCATGTTCCAATAAATACTATGATAAAAAGACACACCAAAAATAGCTTTCAACGGGATGATTCAACCCTAGATTTAATTCCTATCATAACTGGAAATATTGAACCAGCTGAAATTGCTGTTGTTAATGAATGTGACAAGTACGAGCAGAATTTTATAAAACAAGATGACATTTCCATTGAGGATATTGAAATGGTACATAATATTAACAAAATTGATCTATGTGCTGTTTTAAATGTAAATGAATCTGAGTTCATAATTGCAACTCAAAATCACACAGGCTCTCAAGAAGATCATGAAGCAGTACACAAACAAGAAGTTATTATAGAAGATGAAGCAGTTGATACGGCTGCGGTAGTACCATGTAATATTGATGATGTAGGGGAAAATAATTGCATAATGATACAAATGGAAAACTTCAATGCAGATAGGAATATACATTCTGAGCATGATGATAATGCACTGAAAGATTCTTTTGAGGTCAAATCAATTGCCTCTAATAATGAAAAAGGTGTCGACAGTATTTCGACTAAGTCCATATCAAATGAAGACAACTCTGTTGTGTCGACGGACAAAAACATTGAAATATTGCGTAGAATTGAAACTGAGATTGAAATTCAAAACTCGCTTGGGGATCAATACTCTCAAATGAAAGCTTGCTTACAAACTGTAGGAGCCCCTGATGATAGCGACACGTACCAGGAGGCACTTGTAAGTAAAAAAGAAAGTAGCACAGAAGAAATAAATGTAGAACTACACAGTACACTACAAAACGGACAAGTCGATTTAACTAACTGTGATTATAATGTTACTATCTCGAGTAACGAACCGATTTCGCTATCCGAATCATCGCAAAATGTACCTAAAAGCAGTACACTTCGCTGGCGTTCTAATTCAATTCGCAAAAACCCCAATGAAAATAAAATCATGAGTCCAACAAGATCTTTACAGATTAGTCAATGTAAGGAAGATATAAAAAACACATTAAAGAAAAACTCTATAAAAAAGGAAATAGTATATTTTAAACCTTATAAGAAGCAGGTTTGTGAAGAACAAGACGAACATAAAGACATCCATAGAAAAAATAATGGTAACGGTTCTAAGAAGACAAATGAAGTGAAAGTAAACCAAATGAAGAACGCTACTAATTATGAGGATAAAATAAGAGAAATCGCTAAATACTTAAGCGAATTTGCTGACTTAAAAAAGAGAAACCATTTTACTGACAGTAATCAGAGGGTTACTAGCAAAACAGTGGGTAACAAGAAAAGCACCACCTATTCGAAATCGTCAATTCAAGGTGTCGAAAAGCCGGGTGGTTCAGAAATAAACAAGAACCAAAATTACCCTCCTACTAAAACATATGAACGCCAAGGTAGACAGGAACGCAAAACTATTCCTTCATACACATTCAACAAGCCTAATGCATCTACACAGTCCATAGATACGACCGATAGTAGTACGACTAATATTTGTGACGAAATGGAAGTATGTCTTTGTCATGATTTTGGTCGATTAATGTCGTACGATAGTGTGGACAGTTACGAACATATTCATTTTTGGAATAATTCAAGGGCTGATTGTACGCTTGATGTCATACTTAGTATTTATAGTGAAGATGCTTCTCCTGTACCCATTGATAATTTCATAATTGGCAATGATGTAAAGGATTACCCTACTGAGGTGTCCGATGTAACCCCCTTTAAAATATGTTGGAACGAAATTAACCATATCAGCGAAAATGAATTGTACAATAAAGAAACGGACGAAACTGTTTTATCAAAGCAACATATCGGGAATGTTAACAAAAATGTGAGTAATTTCTTAATTTTAACTTACTTCCGTCACAATACATGTTAATAATTCGCATAAAATTTTGTCACTTTCGGCAATACCTTTTGTAAAGTTCTCCAGACGACAGATGTTTTGCATAATTTGTTATTTATGTAGGCTCTTTTTATAAATATTGTTTATTTAATATTGTAGAAGGACGATGAAAAACAGGAAGCGAAAAAGAAGCACGTAGTTGAAAATACAATGATAACTGTAAATGACTTACAAAACTATGAAGGGATACCAAACGATAAAACTACTCTGAATGACTCTTCTGCAAAAACTAGACAGGTTCGTACAAATGTATGATACGATTAATACATTATGTATGGTGTAGTTTATATCATTATAATCGAATTAACTAAATATGTATTGTAGATTTACTCATTTCCTTGTTACAGAAGAGAAAAGTTTCAACAATTCCTGTCGATAATGGCGAGCCACCAGCAAAAAATAAAAAGCAGGGAACATCCAAACAGAATCAGAACCAAAATCAACCTTCTTCAACAAATGCTGAAAAGGTAAAATCTCCTGGTAAAACTAGAGGAAAATCACTTACAAAATGTTCTTTAGTTGTATTTACTAATATCAATGTGTTATGTTTTAGAATGTCTCTGTTACCCCTCCGAAAGACCCACCATCGTCACAGTGCGATAGTGCGACATTATTTGCAACTGGACAACATCAGGATGGGACAGGCATCCCAGTGAATGAGACTACGACTAAGTCACTTGATCTTCCATCAAGTTCGATAAATGATGCCAAACCCCCTGAACGGCGACCAAACACTCGAATGTCAACAGAGAAGACTATCATTTGCGGGGTGTGCCAATTAAATGTTGAAGGTGATTGGATTGAACACATCGCTTCCGAACATGATTATCTGGCTTGGAAGTCAGGAGAACCGTCGTTGGTACGTTTGTGTTGTCTTAACAAATTATAGCGATTTATATAGTTTTAAAGTAAAGTGAGAAATTGCAAAACCGAATGGATTCGAGGGTCTCGCTAGGCCAGGCAAGATGTTTTTATGATTAATTGGATTACTCACTCTGTCCTCCATTCGATTTATCGAAATTTTCATAGCTGTATACCTCTTGTCTTAAACATGCTCATGGCGACATCTACCGCAAGAATCACATGGATATCATTTTGCGTTCGGCGGAACATAGGCGGAACATTCAATTCACCCGATTAGGTATCTCACTTGCATGGTCGAGTTGGCAAACGGTTGCTTTTCATGAACGAGGTCTCAGGACCTCGTTTGTTCCCGCTTGACATCAATTTTATAATTAGGTATTTTTTGGCATACAACGTGTAGCATCAACCACTTGAAACGCGATAACTGATTATTACGAGTATTATTGTCTTGAGGTAAATTTAAAGAACCTTGTTATTTTTAAATCCGTTATTAGGTACATAATTGTAAAAACATAGCTTTTAGGTTGTGCGTGTGACAATTAAAATATTACATTTGGATTTCATATTTCTAGAATGTGGATGACGAAGGCGCGGTTCGTGAACACCTCAACGAGATCACAAAGGCGAGGGGTGGGCTAACGTGCGGCAAATGCGGAATTACCAGAAAATCTGTAAAAGCTTACTTGAGCCATGTGAGAAGATGCACGGAAGTTAAAGTAAGTATATACAACATTTAATATTTCAACAGCGACTTTACGCCGTAACCGGATGGGTGAATGATACAAGCTCATACGTTTTGTGGAAAAAATGATAATACACATTCAATGCTTAATTATAAATTTAGTACTTAGCTATACACGACTAAAAGCCACGCCGGAGCACGCGATATCGGGTACTGTTTTTGACGAACAGGGTTGTCGGTAAATATTAGTGGTAACAGACATACACGAAAAAAAAATGCGAAATGCTGCTTGGCTATTAGATGATGTAAACGATTCCGGAGATAGACGTTGGCCTTACTTTTCGGTATAACGTAATAAGTGAACAAACTAACATAACAACAAATGTTTCTTAGCGCAACCTTATCGTGTATCCGACTGTCGGGTTCTTGGCGTGTAGTGTAGATAGATTCGTTCGATAAGTGTGCAACTGTACCCGAGTATCGGGTCGTATATATTTTTTGCGGCCCGGCGCGGATGTTTCGTTTGGCTAGGTGGCAATGAATGTGTCAACTAGGGACTTCCTTCCGATTTAAAATTTATTGATAATGTTTCGGAGTGACAATTCATAGCAGATATTAAGTTCACCGGGTAAAGTATTAATTAAACGGTATTCTGATAGTGATAACTACCTATCGATGTTAATGTAATAGTAATACGTTAAATTTTAGCACTTATTACAAATTTTAAACCAAAAATAACCAAAACATAACGGTTAAAAATAGTTTTCTTAAGCGATTTACAAAAGCTGTATGCTATATATTGTATAATAATATGTGTTACTTGCAAATTCATACCATATGTTGATCATAACATAACTGTCATAAGGATTTATCGATAAATGAATATCGTTGGGAAGTTCCTAGGGCAGTTTCATTCCCGCTACTAAAAGTTCTGTCTGCCTATAACATTAAAAATATGTATATTAAGTAGGAAGACTAACCTTTACCAACAATAGATGGCGTGAATGTGCTAATAATAGTGCTCGCCATTCTCGTGGAGTTTTTGTATGGCGTTATCGAAATTTCTATAAATCCATTGTATAATCCGAACAGCATCCAGCAACTCCTTTTTGACTTTAGTTCACAAGGTACAAAAACCACCTGAAAAAACTCTCTATTGTGAAGCTTTCGGATAAACATTCAATATTTTGTTATTTAACTAAAACATAATGTTACAGGCTGACTGTTCGTCTGAGGCTAGATCTGGCGAGGAACAACCTAACGTGAGAAAAGAAGAATCGCTTGTTAAAGGTTGCGTAAAATGTGGTGTGTGTGGAGAATCTATGCCGGATACAGAATGGACTGAACATATAGCATCTCGACATGACTATCTTGCGTGGAAACATGGAGGGATACCTTTGGTAAGCTTATTTTTTAATTTTTTGAGAGAACTTATAAATCATTAGGTTGCGTACAACCTATACGCAATTTTACGACATACTTACCTAATTTAAGAATAAATAAAAAAATCGTTAAACATAAGGGTGTTATCACATCAATCCATTCTACCATCGATTGACGGCCGATCGATTGACGGTCGATCGATTGATGACATCGATTGACGGTCGATCGATTGATGACATCGATTGACGGTCGATCGATTGGTGTGGTAACACCCTAAGATAAATTAATTAATCCAACTATGAGGAAGGATATTATTCACAACCAATATATATAAAACTTATTCATGGGTCGTGTCATAAGAATGAACATTTTTATGACTAAGTAGGTAACTGTACTCCTGTGTCTCCTGGCTGACGGCACCAATATTTTGTCAAAATAACATAAAATATTAGTTAATCCCACCATATTTTGTTTATTCACATGAGACATAACGTTTATATGTTTATCAGGATGTGAGAGATGAGACCGCAGTTAAAGAACACTTGTATGAAATCACAAAGGCATGTGGCGGACTTACGTGCGCCAAATGTGGACTCACCAGAAAATATGTCAAGGCTTACTTGAGCCACGTTCGAAGCTGCACTGGGTTAAGCGTTAGTAAAGATGAAGTATTGCATGCAATAGTGCACTATTAGTTGAAAATATACGTTATATGCGTTTTGTACCTATGTGTCAATTTATTTAACATTTACAAGATGATTAGATTGCCGTCAACATCGCATGCCCGTATAATAATAGTTTTTTTCTTTTTGTATTTGTCCTATCCATAAGGTTATATTATAATATATGCATGCATTGTATACCCGCCCACTTATCTGTTTATATAGGTATCTTTTAACTGTAGTGTATTCATATGAAACGGCCGGCGACGGCATGCGTTTCACTTGAGCTAAAGGAATTTGCACCTTCTCTACAGTACTTAGATTTCATATTTAAATGGCAACGATCGCGAATCGCGAGCGCACAGCGCAGTGCGGTCTTCGTGGACAGTGACCCTTAGAGTAGGTTCACACGGCAACGTCCTGCACGTTTTTTTACAGTATACGTCTTAACGGATAAATAGTGGTACATACTTTGTGCATAGAACCATTCACACGGCGTTTGTACTGCAAAAAAACGTACATTCTTTATACGTTTAAACGGATACTCACCGGACTTGTCAAGCAAATCGAATAAACTTTAACGTATTCGGTTTGCAGTGGCGCGTAGTATAGTTCTGTTTCATTCACACGGCACGATGCTATACGTGTTTTTTCGGCAATATGAATTTTCCAGTCGATTTAATAAATTGTCAAAACTTTCAATGGACATCCGAAAGTAATTGAAAAACTTTGTTTCATCGTTCCTAAGTTGTGCGCATAAATTTTCAAACGTTTTATTACGCACTGATTCTTTATTTATGGGATGTACCCAAAACCTTCTGTTTTGTCGGCGGCGAAATCTTTGTCGCAATCGATACCAATATAAAAGTACGATGAAGCGTGGATCCATCTCAGACGTCTGCCCACTGCGACAACTGCGTGAAAACTGTCGCTATTCGGCGTGAAAACGGTTTTTAAACGCATGAAAATCTACCGTGTGAACACCCGACAGTTTGTACGTTTAAAAGAGAATACGTGAAAAAACGTGCAGGACGTTGCCGTGTGAACCTACTCTTAAATGACTAAGTTTGGAATGAAAATGTAAATACTGTCTACATAACTCAAATTATTTTTACTCACGTAAGAATTGTACATAAATCTGCGTTCCTTATGATTGTTGTAGTGGTAGATGGCAGATGGCATCATGCCGCTTGGTTCTGTTCGTTCTGTTGTATTGAGTTTACTAAGAGCTTCAATAGATGGCGTTGTGATGTCAACACATCAAACAAAATTCCATCTTATACATGTGCCAAAATCTGTCCGGTGGAGGTAGATAAAAACGATAGAGGTAGCATGAAGGCGGCGGCTCGAGTGTGAGTGTAAACACTGAAGTGAAGTATAATGATTTTATTATAAATTATTACAGGACTCTCAAAACGACACCGCATACAACGTTTCATCAGAAGTTATCCCTAAAGTAGAATCTGGCCCCATTAGTGAAATTATTAATGAAACTATTGCGGATACGAACACTGGTCCAGTGAAATGTGGAGCATGTGAAGAATCTGTACAGCTAGAAGACTGGAACCACCACGTAGCTTCCCGACATGATTATTTGGCATGGAAATACGGACAAACGCCTTTGGTAAGTTTACTTGAAGAGACCATAATAGTCTAGGTACTTAATATGTAATATACAACGTGTTCCGGGCAGAAGTGACCGGCCAAAGTGGGTTGATTACTTACGTAAAATTATCGATAAAAAACATTGGTTGACAGGTATATCGACAAAAAATTTTTTTTTACTGTCATTCCTTTTTTTTCTTGTAGAAACGGCCGACTTGTTGCGTTGAAATATTTTGGTTGTTTCGAGTTTATTTGCCATTCTGTGTTCTATTATGTTTTAGAAAATACCATGCACTTGTAATATTAACACATAAAATAATAATGTTTATTGGACATTTTTCGGAGTTATGAGCTAAACAAATAAAAAAATAACCATTTCTTTGTTAAAATTTCAAGTTTATCCTTGGCATTCACCTCCGTTTTTTTATTTTTTATTTATTATTAGAGTTTGAGCGGATAAGTAACAGTAATAACAATTAAATTAAAAAAAAAGAATGGCAAATAAACTCAAAACAACCAAAATATTTCAAAAATAGTTCAACAAGTCGACCGTTTCGGCAAAAAAAAAAGAAATGACAGTAAAAACAAATCTCTTGTCGATATACCTGTCAACTAATGTTTTTTATCGATAATTTTACGTAACTAATCAACCCACTTTGGCCGGTCACTTCTCCCTGGGACAGATTGTATATAATGCTTATTGTGTAGAAACCTATACTTGCAAATGAGGGTATAACCTATTTGCTTAATGGAATACTAAAAAAAAGGATTCTTGTAAAAAATATAGGTTCGTAATGTTCGTGCGTAAGTTTTAAGACATGGATATGAAACACGCTCAGATTTTTTCTGAAAACTATGGAGCAGTGCGAGTGAGAGCCTTACTCCGATTCCGAACTGGGTGTTATATTAGTAGTTTCCATTAATTCTTCATTTGTTCCATTTGCCTCCCTCGAAATTGCGGTACTTACCATACTACTAGTGATAAGATTACTTAAGACTTACATACGCATACTTTTGAACCTCTAAAAACGTAACATTCGTTAAACCAATTATTACAGGATGTAAATGACGAGGAAGCAGTTCGAAATCATTTGTACGAGATATCGAAGGCGTGCGGAGGGCTTACGTGCGCTAAATGTGGACTCACCAGAAAATATGTCAAAGCCTACTTGAGTCATATCAAGAGCTGCAATGGACTTAACGTAAGTAAAAATTAGTTAAAATACCCACGCGATAATATTAAAAAAAATCGTTTAGGATTGTGTCTAGTTCTGACATATCAGTGCTGCAATTTAGAGTTTAGTTACCGCCATCTCTGTTGCTCGGTCAACGACAACGTCAGTGTGCGTGCTTGCACCTTTAACCTCCTGAGACCCCTCGTACAAAATATTGTAAATATTCTACAATCTATTTTTTTTTGCTAAGGTTTTTCAATTCGAAACCAAAACGACTGCTCATGGGTCCCAGTGGGTTCATTTGATTGGAAGCAATTTATATGAGACCACAGAATGAGGTTTTCTTAAAAAACAAATACGCCTCGTCAGGATTTCATAACGGTTTTTGGTTATGTTATAGTATATTGAACATATCAATTAAACTTGTTTAAGTAATTTTCGACTTTAAGAAATATTTTTAAATTCGTAATTAGTTTCGTAAATTACAGGAATCACAAAATGATAGTACATATAACATTTCAACCGACGAAGCGAAGCCAACCAATAAGTCTAGTGATACCGAAATAACAGCAAATGAAGCCAGTATGAATATTACTTTAGTTAAATGCGCTGTGTGTAAAGAGTCTTTGCAAGACAAAGACTGGAATAGTCATATAGCCTCACAACACGATTACTTAGCATGGAAAGTTGGAGATATAGCTTTGGTAAGTAGCATTGCCCAGGCCCAGCCCAGTTACACTTACTTAAACTTTCATTTATTTGTTTCACCCTTTTGTATAATTTCACTATCTAAGATCTGACAATGAGATTTAGAGCAGTGGTTATTAACCTTTTCTAACCTTAACCAGTGATCATTTATTTGCTTGTTCATGTATAAAGTAATATAAACTAATAAAAAGTTAAAACTACTTAAATATAAAGCTAAACAAAATTTAAAACTACTTAAAAAAATATGAATCTAAATTTTTCTATATAAAACCGCAGTTATAAAAAGAATACCCCGTCTAACAGGCCAGCCTGCGGCGTGGACCCCATTATGCTGGCGGCGTTTCCTCTCTGTACCGCCAAGGCGATACGTTGAGAGAAGTATGCGCTAGCCCTGGGGCCCCTGTAGTCGACATACTTTATACAATTAACTATTTATCTTGTAACACAATTTGTTACTATCGAATTGATAATTGTTTTTGCATGTTTTTAACGTGGGGCATTCCACTCATACAATAGATTGTTATTAAACTCTAACTCTAGTAGTTAGACCCTGATTGCGCTTACGGTTGCTGTAAAGCCGATGTAGATCAAAATAAATGCAAAAAGATGATTGAAGGCATTGAAAATTTCGTCAACTTAGTAACTTGACCCATAGATTGATTGGTAAAGCGATCGAGCCCCGGCAAGGCGTATCGAAGCAGGTTCAAGTCCTGCTGGGTTTATTATTTTTTAAATGTTTGTATTTGATTTAATAACAATCTATTATCAGATTGATGTTCAATCGAACCCGTGATAATTGTTTTCCACGTTTTGTTTAATGTTGCTTACAATTGATTGCGTCACGATACAATTTTTGCAGGATGTGCAGAACGACACCACTTTTATAGATCACTTGTCTGAGATCGCGAAGGCGAGCGGTGGACTGACGTGCGCTAGATGTGGTCTTACTAGAAAACATGTCAGGGCTTACTTGGGTCATATCAAAACGTGTCATGTTGCTCATGTAAGTTTAGTAATAGAAATAACAAGACAACTGATTTATCGATATCTACTATTTTTTAAATCGTTTTTTAATCAATTAGGTTATAAGTACTTATTAATTTCAGCAAATTATATTATTATATTACGTAATCGATTAGTCGAACAGACTTCCGATACATATTTATTTTTAATGATTGGCCGGTAATAGTGATGTTCCTTATTGTACTTTTCACATACTAACTTGTTTGACAAGTAGTAGATATTTGTAGCAAATAGTTGATAAATTGTATCGAAACTCCTCAAGTTTTTTTATGTTTTGTAACCATAACCGACTTACGGTGATTTATAATTTACAGAAGTCTCAAAACGGTAGCAACATTTCAACAGAAATAAGGCATAGAAAGGAATCAGTTGATCGCAATAACGATTCCATAACTAATATTAGTACGCAAGAAAATGCACCGACAATTGGTCCGCCAGTCAAATGCGGCATTTGCTCGGAAATGGTCCAAGAGGACGACTGGTATAGTCATATAGGCTCAAGACATGATTACCTAGCATGGAAATCAGGGGAAACCGCTTTGGTAAGTTAATTTAGTTTGTATTAAAATCTATTGAAATAGATAATGAGAAGGATCTGTAGCACTGAACATAGAAAAATACTTACGATAAAATAGACATTAAAACCGCGTCGTGCAGTTTTATACGGCACTAAACTGCAACGCTTAATGCACCGATAATTGAAATAGCACAAGAATATTATACCCTATGGATGAGGCCTCTCTTTGACCTGCTTGAAGAAAGTCGGCATTGCTATCTTTTTCTTTGTATGGCGATTTTGTTGAAATGAATTGTAACTTGTTTTTGATTGAAAGCGGCTGTTGTACTAATTTTAAGTAAACCTTGCATAGAAAAATATAGCAATTCAGACCATCTTCAATCAGGTAAAGGAGACGCTTCATACATAGTTTGCAAGATTCGTGTAATAGGTTATGGTATAAGAAGACGGGTATAGCACTCCTTACGTCACAGACACCACTTTGATTCTCAAACTTTAAATTTTGGGGTAATTTTAACTAAATTAGTGGATATGGCCACCTTGCAGAGTGAAGGACCTGGCTTAGGTTCACAAAAGTTGCAGAATATGCAGAAGCCACTAAGTAAGCGACATCCACTAATTTAATTTAGTTAAAATTACCTTGGGGTGATTTGGGGGTAAAGTTTGAGAATCAGTGTGGTGTCTGTGACGTAGGGTGTGCTATACCTGTCTTCTTATACCATGTAATAAATGTGTTCAGAATTAATGGTGTCATAATAACAGTACCAGATGGCGCTGTCAGTCATTTATGTTTTGTTTCGATCATTGTTTGGGCTTTAGTTGACTCAAATGTAAAGATGTACGTACCTCGTCATATATCCGTCACGATAGTGAATAATTACGTTTTCAGGACATTCATGACGAGGCTGCGGTAAAAGATCACTTGTATGCAATCACGAACGCATGCGGCGGACTCACGTGCTCCAAATGCGGTCTCACCAGAAAATACGTCAAATCTTACCAGACTCACTTCAAGAGTTGCGAAGGGATTAACGTAAGTAATGAACATTATTGCGAATAAAACAAAATGACTCACAATTTATGTACAAAATCGTGTTTCTCCGTAATTCACGCAACTGCTCTTACCTTTGATTTATTATGCATTCTACTAGATCGTCTGTCTGGATACAACGAATTTTGTGCGCTATGTTCGGCGGTTGACAGCTGTCAGTTCCTCAACATCATGTTAGTGGTTCAAGAGAATGTATGGACTTTAAGTGCCGGTCACTTAAACTCATGCCGAAAAAAAGATTCTTACGGATGTCATCTCCTGTTACGCAATGGCTCTAACGCAATTTTTGCCGTGACTAGCGCAGCAGGACTCAGTTCCATCTATTCCGCTCGGCACGTGGTCCTCTGGTCAAAATAACTCAACTTTCGTTCAATAGATGGCGGTGCAGAACGCGAATCCGAAAGTAGAGGTCGAATCACCTCCTGCGTTAGTGGCGCCATCTAGCGATAACCTGTAATTTTAGATACTCGAATTTGTATAGACATTGCAGTCCTCTTATTAAATTACTCTTTCACGTGCCGTCTTGGTCTGACTCTGTCTTTTGTTCATAACTTTAAAGTGAAATATAATTTCATGGTCTTGTTAGTTTTAAATGAAATGTTACGTTGTTAACCTTAACATTTACTGTCTATACAGGACTCCCGGAATATCAGTACTTGCAACACATCAACCGCAGAATCCAGACTTGTTGACTTTGCTAACAGCTCAGCAAGCAATGACAAAGAACATGAGCTAGTAAAATGTGGTGTGTGCTCAGAGGATGTTCATGAGACAGAGTGGAATAGCCATATAGCCTCACGACATGAATATCTGGCATGGAAAAACGGAGAGGAAACTTTGGTATGTTTATTCTTACATATAGTAATTAGTTCTGGTTATTCTTATATACATGTATATTTTGCGATTTTGGGTCTTATTCTACATTAATGGTGTACTACCATTTCGCCGAAAATCCTTTCGCCTAATTTCATTTCCAAAACAACTTATCTCAGAACGTTTAGTTAGCATACCATGTACCAACGTTTACGAAATTAATTGTTTCGCATACTAGTTTTATTTGGGTGAATTTTTATTTGGCATAGGTTAGGTTAATATGCCAAATATGCGAAACGGTATTATGCCTTGGTTAATTCTGCCATATGTAACTACGGGAAAAATAGTTTGGGAATGGGAAGTGATAATTTGGCATACAATTTTCGGCGACATATTAGTAAACCCGACATAACTATATTTTTTTGAAAAGAGTTTCAACGTACGAACAAGTCTGTTTGATATACTCTCGGAGCGGATAAAAACGGGTCGTATTGTACAGCCGACTACAAAGAAATGTATCCAATTTTTCACCTTATTGCATTGTAATAAGATCCAAAAGTGGATACATCTTTTTGTAGTCGACTGTATTTGAATAATAAAATCGAAGTGCTATTCACTCTGTCGTATGGTCGTGATTATGTTGTCGTGATTACTTTATGTGTTTGTGATAATGTTTTATGTTTCAATGAAACGCCTTGAATATACTTACTTTTTTATTATTATTAGGATGTCAACGATGAGGACGCAGTCCGGCATCACTTGGCACGCATAAAAAAGGAAATCGGCCGCCTCAAGTGTGCTAAATGCTGCAAAAATATAAAAACTGCAAAAAAATTCATGTTCCATGTTAAGTCATGCGAAAGAGTGTTAGGCAGTAATGTAAGTGTATATTTTTTAACTATAAAAAAATGCTGGATGAAGGTGACTGTTTTGTTCAGTTCCATTTGATCCGTTTTATGTAATTCTGAATGTCCTGTCTGTATTTAAATCTAACAAATTTATGGACGTCAGGTTCAGCTGTGATCACCTGCTGATGCTTTCTGTGTTGACTAGTTAACAACCTTCTTACCGTAAAATCTACGACGGCATCCAGCAAATAAGAACTTCGATTACGCTGCGCTCGCTGTTTTAATAAACCGCTGTCGGTCGCATACACTTTCGGCTTGTTATAACGAAGTTCTTTCATATTTTTTAGGATCTCAAAAATAGCTCTGTAAAGCAAGAGTGCCAAGTGCAAGCGCTTATAGAGCAGCCTGCGGCACCAGCAGATGGCCCTGCGTTGGAGAAGTGTGGTGTGTGCGGACAGTATACGACGAACGAAGACTGGCTGCAACACATAGCGACCAGTCACGGATATCTGGCATGGAAAGACGGCGATCCACCTTTAGTGAGTATGCATGGCTTTATTTACTTTTTTAATCTATACATATGGTTGAATTCAGTCACACAGGTATAACTAGCATTATAAAGGTTTTTTTCCATTCCAGAATGTAAACGATGAGCAGGAAGTACGAGTACACTTGCGCAACATTATTATAGAAAACGGAATATTGACTTGTCAAAAATGTGATTTGCCGCGCAAGTCTGTTAAGTCCTACTTACATCATCTAAACATTTGTGACGACCTACAGGTTTGTAAAATTAAGAATGTGTGTTATATCATGGTTTCGTTCTATAAAGCTAAGGAGTGGTCCTGAAATAAAGTAGCAGTGTACAATCTTGTGTATTTTTTAATTTAGTGCTAATTTTGAAGCAGTATATTTATTTTATTAATCCGTAGATACAATACTAATAAATAAAAATACAATCATAATAGAATATGTGAGCATATTTAAGTTTTCGCGTTTTTAATTCAACATACTTTGTAACCTTTTGAACAACATAATTTGACAATCTTCAATCGACATCCGCTACAATGCCACAATTGTATTTCCATTTTCACAACTTTTCAGAATTTCATCTTACCAAGAAGCTACATTAATTAACTGTATTTTAGCTAGGATAGTCAGGAAGACTCTCTAATCTAACCTCTGACAAAGATTTTTCTATGGGAGATAATTTTCTATGAAAAAAGGCAAATACATTTAATTAAAAATTACTGTAACTACCTTAAAATGAAGCCAGATAAAAAAGTTTACTATTGAAGACAGACAATTTATTAAGGTATAAAATAGCTCATCAAATCAAACTATAAGAAAAAACATGTTTTTGAGAAACACCTCAAAAATTCTGTCAGAAGACGCTGTTCAAAAAACTATGTGTATGATGGAATACAAAAGGCGAAAACTTCCAAACGCTGTTTTATTTAAGTATGATTGTATCTAGTTTTGTATGATTGTATCTAGAGATTATTTAAATATAAACACTGCTTCTAAATCGGCACAAAATAAAAAGATAAATCAAAAAAGGCACGGCTACTTTTTTTCCGGACCACTCCCTATGTATAAATATGCAATTTCGCTGTTTGCCGCTCTTTCTAAAAAATATGGTTGTTAGTAGTGTAGTTTTATTACAAAACACTACCCAGGACTTCCTAACCCCCAGCGAGCTTACGGATGACTAAAACGAATAAATAAATAAACATATTCGTTTGCATCAAGGGTAGTTTGATGGTATAAAGGCTATGAATATTTGACTTAAACTATTGGGGTTCAAAATATATATACGAAAGGACAATAAAAACGGTTCACTTCGTATTGACGATGCCACATAAGGTGACCTATTCTTTATTTCCGGGGTATATTTTAAGAGTCAATAGCGTAAGTAGAATAGTGAGTAGGTTTATCTGACTAAATTTAAGTTTTTTTTTCCATGTTATATATTCAAATAATCCGATTTACTATTTTATAGGAGAAAAGGAATAATGAAAACGACCCTAAAGAGCTGAAAATTAAAGAAGAAGCCCATTCTTTCAAATGCGGAGTATGTAGCGAAGTTGTAATAAGTGTGCACTGGGCTCAGCATTTGTCAGACAAGCATGATTACTTGGCATGGAAGGATGGGGACACTCCTGTGGTTAGTAACTGTACAGATTGATTAGAGTATACTTATTTTAAAATTTGAACTTAAGTGGGACTGGGCGAGACATGTATGCCCCACTGTATGGTTGAGACAGAGGTAGGCCAATAAGTAGATGGCGCGCGAGACGGACTCATTTTGCAATGACTGGTGGAGTATGCACTGAGCCGTGATGGGTGGCGTAAAATAGGGGAGGCCTATGGTCAGCAGTGGAACACAAAATAGGCTAGGCATATAAAAAAATAACTTTTTACCTGCATATTTAAACAGAACTGAACATAACCTTTTTTTATTACAGAACGAGGACGATGAAGAGGAGGTTCATCAGCATTTGTTCAATTATACGAAACAATTTGGGTGTTTGCACTGCAAATACTGCGGAAAAAATCGGAAATACGTGAAATCCTACTTGGAACACATCAAATTCTGCAAAGTCAGTATACATAATGTATTACGTAAATTACATGTATATAATATATATTGCAATTTATATTAACCGTAGTCTACCTAGCCAAAATTGACGATTACAAAGATAAATTATCATAAAATACTAGATATAACGATCGTCAGAGAATGCAGATATGTAGTTCTCATGCAATTTCATACATTTATATGTACACATTCGTATATAATTTACATTACAAATTACTCCTTCGGTCGGTTTCTATTCTACACAATGAAGAATTCGGTTCGTCAAACACTACTAATAGTTCTAATAGTTATTATATTATACATTGGATAAAACCCAATTATTGTGGTTACACATTTGTCATGAATTAATGTCAAATAAAAAAGAAACTTATAAATATTAATTTATACAATAGGTATAATAACATTAATAATCGTTTATAACATCCGAGATCTTATTCAATTTTCTACTGTATTCACACGCAATAAAGTTCGTACAAACAACGTAGAATGTACGAGTTACTTGCGATTGTTACATGTATGTGGATAGGCAGTATTAACTAGCGTAATTGTAGCGCAGTATTAACAGTTGATTTAAGTCCCTTTTCCTTTCTCAACTGGCTGGTCAGACCAATAAAAAATAAAACAGTTTTTTACACTACCGAGTTTATGTTGTTAAAAACTCAATATTTTTTAGGATGGTGGTGTAAGACCGATAGATAGACCAACAGCTGCTGTCGACTTTGATGACTCAGATGTAGACTTCGCGAGCGGCGGGACGTGCGCGGTTTGTCACGAGGAAGTGGAGCCCGGCAAATGGATACAGCATACGCAAAAACAACACAATTACCTAGCGTGGAGAAAAGGAGAAACACCATGGGTGAGTTCACGATAAATTATCGTTTTTATTGGTCTTCATTTTAATTTTTAAATTCAATTCAATCAATAACAAATCCATATATTACTATTATTGGGAAATGATATTGCAAATGCAAATATTGATATTGATATTGATAGTGGCCTGTGTTCAGACTAACAAATAATGAACCATATTGTGTAACCATACCATATTGAGTCATAAGGTCTACCGATGATCACTATGATCAGTTAGGACCATTCCATGAAAACATTACAGACATTATAGTCGATGGTTATATTTTGAAATTCCCTTATCATAGAAACCGTTACTCCTTTAACAGAAAATTCGGTCGGTTTATACGGGACTCTGGTAGACCGAGAAATGCTTCTTAAGTGTGTTGCTGTAATATTATTATACACGTTCGAGTAATCTAAAAGGTTACGTACACTTCAGTGCAGTTGGAGGTCACAGGTGGCGGCGAACCTTATAAACCTACCTTCTTTATACCAGCGTAAAAACAAACATTCATTCTTACTTATATTCATTGTATCTTTTAGGACGTGGAAGATTACGAAGATTTGAATCAATATTTGTATGTTATCTGCAAGAGGATGGATGGTTTAACTTGTAACAAATGTGGCTTAGTGAGAAAATATGTAAAAACATATTTGACACACATAAAAAATTGTGACGTCGCTGCTTTTGATCTCGACTTGTCAGTAGCCGAAGGAGTCGGGCCTTCGAATAAAGGTAAGAAACATTTTTATTCGTACTAATTTAAGTGTCAAACTTCCTTCTCGTTACGTTTTCGTAGCTATCTAACCGAAATTGAATTGATTAAAGTAGAAATGGACAGAGTTTACTCCGGTTACTTTATTTTTTATAGTCACCAAATGAAGGACAAAAATGATTTAAGAATTTGATTATTCCGTCCCTTAACTAAGGCGAATAATTAACTTAGTCTAATGTGGCATATTTCTGTATATGGGACATAGCGACTTTGAACAGTCTTATTTTTTTTAAAGTTTTCAACCGACTTCAAGATTTCGAAGGAGGAGGTTCTCAATTCGTCGTGATCTTTGTTTTTGTTAGAGTTCGGTAGTCAACTAGGAACCCTTATAGTTTCGCCATGTCTGCCCGTCCATCCGTCCGTCCGCGGATAATCTCAGTGACCGTTAGCACTAGAAAGCTGAAATTTGGTACTAATATGTACATCAATCACGCCTACAAAGTGGTAAAATAAAAATTGGAAAAAAAATGTTTTATTAGGGTACCTCCCCTATACGTAAAGTGGGGAGTGATTTTTTTTTTTCATTTCAACCCTAACGTGTGATATACTGTTGGATAGGTATTTAAAAATGAATAGGGGTTTAGTATAATATTTTTTTGATAATGTAAACATTTTCGGAAATAATCGCTCCAGAAGTAAAAAAAATATGTCCCTCCCCCTCTAACTTTTGAACCATAAGTTTTAAAAATATGAAAAAAATCTCAAAAGTAGAACTTTATAAAAACTTTCTAGGAAAATTATTTTGAACTTGATAGGTTGAATGGTTTAAAAAAAAAAATACAAAATAATTTCTGAACTAAGTTTGTAATTTAACCGTATAAGCAGGTGTTTATTGTACCTGTAAATTCTACAAAATCACAATGAAATGACGTGCTTTCAAATAAAGTCACTTACTGTGACGGAAAACTACGGAACCCTACACTTAGCGTGGCCCGACACGCTCTTGGCCGGTTTTTGTTGTTTTCTTTTTATGTATGTTCACTGATTATTCGAAGACGACTGTTTTTTTGTTTGAAAGAGTATACTATACAGTTGGTATATATATTTGACATAAAATTGTCAAAATCGGCCCACGCGGTTGAGCTAGCTACAAGGGAACAAACATACATACATAGACTGGTTATATGTTTATTTCTAAATATTTGTTTGTCGGGTTACAGATGAGCATCAGTGCGCTATGTGCAAAGAAATTGTAAATTCAAAAGATTGGAAGACACACGCAATGGAAAATCATTACAATGTGACGTGGATAGTCGGCGAAACTCCTATTGTAAGAATTTAATTGATTTACCTACTTGAAATTCAAATCTATTATATTCAAGGCTAGGCCCCCCTGACTTAAGGTATAAGTCAGTTGGCGCCTAGCCTTGAAAGCTACAAAAATAAAGGTTTAGAGGCTCTGCCATTGTGATCAACCTTTCATATTACATTACTGAGAAAATTGCGATCACGGTGGAAGGGCCTCTAAAAGTTTATTAATGGTTATATCGAGACTACCCATAATTATTTTTGCATGTTTTAAAGTGGGGCATTCCACTTATACAATAATTTGTTATTAAATCAAATACAAACATTGAAAACATTGAACAATTTTTCAACCCAGCAGGACATGAACCTGCATCGATACGCCTTGCCGGTGTTCGATCGCTTCACCAATTAAGCTATGGGTCAAGTTACTAAGTTGACGAAATTTTTAATGCCTTCAATCATCTTTTTACATTTATTTTTTATCTACATCGGCTTAACAGCAGCCGTAAGCGACATCTAGGTGCTAACTACTAGAGTTAGATACCCTTTCCGCTGACACTATCCCAAGTGTCATAAAGGAAACATATGTAGATGACGCTGCTTTCAATTCATAATAGACGTAGTTGCCTCCATGTTGCCTCTACCGACTACATGTGCGGCAGAGTACTTAGGTAGTTAAGACGTCTGTAATTTTATATTTTAATTTTTGGTTTCAGGACATTAAAAACGTTTATGCTGTAGAAAGATTTCTAAAAGAATATAAACAAGTGATGGGTACATTGAAATGTAACGCGTGTGGACTGACTCGAGCGTCGTTTGCGGGCTTCTATGCGCACATCATTATTTGTAAAAAAACGGAGGAGGTTAGTACCTACGTTAAACCCTTTTCTGTTAAGTTTTGTAAAGTGTATCTGAATAAGATGTTTAGATGGTTTTTAGCTTGCCCTGTAACGTCGTGTTGGCCAAATCTAGACTAAAAGTCATGAAACAAATACAAAAAACGAGAGAAAGTCTACCTACTGTTACGTTTACCAAACATGTTGAACATATTTATTTAATAAAACCACATTCTATTGCAGGAGATAGATATGTATCGGTCGGTGTGTGAGATATGCAACAATAAGTATCTGTGTATATACAAGAATCAGCATGCAATGATACACAAGGTACAGATGCTCACAGCAGAAACCAAAGTAAAAAACACCGAGGAGAAAGATGTTATAATTACGGGAAAAAGACGCGCTGCAGTGAAGTGAGTTAATGTGACACTTTTTTGAATTGAAACCATGCCATTTGTCGGATTGCGCTTACGCTTTAAGTTGTACAGTCGCCATCAAATATATCGGAGCGGCCAGGGTAATCAAAAATATCTGTACATGCACTTTATCGCCTTGACAATAGAGGCGTTGTTCAGATATTTATGATCACCTTGGCCACTCCGATACATCTGATGGCGACTGTACAGATTCAATATTGTAATACAAGCGTAAACGCCGGCCGCCAAATGATACCTTGTGATCTAGCTTATCACAAATATAGGTTTAATTATATATTTCAATTTTATTTTTATATCCCAGATAGCTTTTACAATGTTTGTTCGATTGGGAAATTAGTTATCAATGGGGAAGGTCGGTAAAAACTTATTGTAGAGGGCGCTGTTCCAGATTCCATACAATGAGAGAAAGAGACAGATGACTTAACTATGTACGAAAACCGTATACTCTACCGTATACAGTCAAAAAGTGTTTTTTAGGTAAAATCCTCCCATATGGCGTTAATCTTAGACATTTTAATTTTAAAGTATTTCAAACACCGGTGGATTTTTATTTCGTAGCAATTCGAAACTGAACATTAACCCCCTTATTCATAAACGTGTACTAAAGTTAAGAGGCCTCTGATAATCGTTTGTCCCTTTCCGTCCAACCTATACGAGGGAAAGGGACAAACGATTATCAGCGATCTCTTAACTTTAGTGGCCGTTTATGAATAAGGGGATAAGTCATTTTCGCGAAAATAAATAAAAACTATTTCCCGCCATACAAATTTAGCGTTTCTAAGGACCAATGTTGGAGATATCACTTTGATAGTTGCCTTCCCCATTCGTTATTTAAAATGTTCAAAGCTCTGCAATTAACTCTCAACTAACTATATAGAATTTGTTAAATTGTGAGATTTTTTATGAAACGAATGATTACCTAATAATAATAACTAATTTTTTAATTTACCTACATCTTTAACGTTAGTAATTTAACTTACATATTTCCTATATTTCCAGGGCACGGTCAGTAATAGAAAACTATAGTGACAATATGAGCAAGGTGTGTATTAATTATTTACAAGATTATTTATAATTTAATTTCAATTAAGTATTTAAATTATATTACATTGCTGATTTGTCTTCTTTTACAGCATTTACATTCGTGCAAATCATGTGGATTTGGTACCGATTTCAAAGCGGAATTAAAGACGCACAAATGCGAAGTGTCCAACGAGAGAGACTTTAGTGCCGATGAGGATTCAGCCGCCGAGATAGAGAGCTCGGACGGCGAATCGGGAGATACCGACGTTGATTCAAATATTTCGAATGAGGTGAATGACGGTGAAGTCGACGATGATGAGGAGGAGGTTGATGAGCTTCAAGCAAAGAAGAAACGTTATAAGGAGCCTGGTAAGTCTGCGCTTCGATTGGTCGAAAGATAAAAAAAAGGCTTTGCCAGCATTTTCAACACTCGTTAATAGGTCTTTTTGTTGGCGTCGAAACAGACCACTTCGTTTTCAACCGACTTCAAGATTTCGAAGGAGGAGGTTATCAATTCGTCGGGATCTTTGTTTTTGCTATTTTTTTTTTTTTTTTATATGTATGTTCACCGATTATTCGAAGACGGCTGGACCGATTTGGAAAATTATTTTTTTGTTTGAAAGCGTATACTCCACAGTTGGTCCCATTGTAACCATGTCAGGATCTGATGATGGGATCCTGGAGAAATCGAGGGAACTCTTCAACTATTATAGGCACACCTATGGTGATTTGAGTATTTTTTACAGCAGATCGAGCATTTCGTGTTGGAAAGGTGGATGCTTAGTAAAGTCGGTTATTTTTTGTTTAAAATTATTTTTAATATATTTTATATACCCTATGTCAAAATGATACGAATCTAATGCACCTTAACTTAGTCCAACGGCGGAGACTGAAAGGCGTGCTAAGTATTTAGTAAGACATATTTGTAAGACTACGGGTTTCACCGCTCAATTCTTTTTAGTAGTTTGTATCTTTTTTTGTTTAATTATCTATTATTCTACATACCTAAATAAATGATTGTTTTTTTAGCGCCAGTGGTTTCGAAGGTGACACGTATTCCGTTCAAAGTTGAAGATGTAAATACATATATACGTCAAGGCGATGTAGATTTGTAAGTATTTTCTTTATATTCTTCGTCTTTATGTGGAGGACCAATAAATCCTGAATATTAATAACCGAATCTATTTTCCAGTTGCAATACCTTTTTGACTGATGAAGTACTGTTTCGCCAATGGCAATGCCAACACGAACCCGTTCGTGAATCTGAGTTGACACGATACCTGCCACCGCTAGAACATTCTTGTAAATTGAAATCCGATTCTGATTGGACAACTTTGAAGAGATTTGAAGCTATACAGGACGATAATGGTACGTGGTCGTGATGTGTTTACACTTGTATGATTTTACAGAGTGGGTCTATAACCATTCAGAGCGGTCTACGTAAACTTAAAATAAACATTTAACAGCCCCTGATAGGCGTAGAGTGAAATTGGCATTCAGCGCCGTTTTTAACCGACTTTCTCAATTCGGCGTGTATGTTTCTTTTTTTTTTTTTTTTTTTTTTTTTTTTTTTTTTTTTTTTTTTTTATGTTTGTTACTCCATAACTCCGTCATGTCTGAACCGATTTTGAAAATTCTTTTTTTGATTGTAAGTATATATATACAGATTGGTCCCGTTTTTGTCAAAACGCAGTTCTGATGATGGGATCCATGAGGAATCGAGGGAACTCCTCAAATCTTAAAGGCATACATATAGTGATTTTTATATTTTTATCAACAAAACCATCATTTTCATTCAAAACAGTGACATTTGATGAAGTAGAACTGCTGATGATGATCAAAACGGAACTCTTCAACGACGCATAGTTCACGTTTGGCGATTTGTCCTCTTCCCTGTGTTTGTTTAGCAAGTTTAATTGTCAGGACAAATTTTCGTCAAGCTCAAGTTCTGATGATGGGATCCATGAAGAATCGAGGGAACTCCTCAAATCTTAAGGGCTTACACATAGTGATTTTTGTATTTTTATCAACAAGTCAAGCATTTTCATTCAAAAGAGTGACATTTGATGAAGTGGAACTGCTGATGATGATCAGAACGGAACTCTTCAACGACGCATAGTTCACGTTTGGCGATTCGTCCCCTTCGCTGTGTTTGTTAAGCAAGTTAGATTGTCAGGACCAATTTTCGTCAAGCTCAAGTTCTGATGATGAGTTCCATGAGGAATCGAGGGAATTCCTCAAATCTTAAAGGCATACATAAAGTGACTTTTGTATTTTTATCAACAAATCAAGCATTTTCATTCAAAAGAGTGACATTTGATGAAGTGGAACTGCTGATGATGATCAGAACGGAACTCTTCAACGACGCATAGTTCAAGTTTGGCGATTTGTCCTCTCCGCTGCGTTTGTTAAGCAAGTTATTTCATTGTATGGAATCTAAGTGCACCATCTACAATAATGCTTCACCGGCTACCCCCATGGAAGTCGGTTTTTTTTTCTTAAAAATTATTTAGTTATGATGATGTCCTTTTTAGGGTTCCGTACCTCGAAAGGAAAAAACGGAACCCTTATAGGATCACTTTGTTGTCCGTCTGTCTGTCTGTCTGTCTGTCTGTCTGTCAGTCTGTCTGTCTGTCTGTCAAGACCATTTTTCTCAGGAACGCGTGGAGGTATCAAGCTGAAATTTATATCAAATACTCAGGTCTACTGTCCCTTGAAGCTGTGAAAAAATCAAACTTCTAAGCCAACGCAATCAAAAGATACAGGCGTTTATGCCGTAAATTTCCGCAATTTCGAAACTCGCAAGGGAATCAAAACCTACAGGGTACTTCCCGTGAACTTAGAATCTTGAAATTTGGTACGAAGTAACGTCTTATAGCACAGATAAAGGAAAAATTGCGAAAACCGTAAATTTTTACTTACATCATATAATAGAACCGTTTTTCCCCCGAAGGGTAAAAAACGTATATTTAGGTTTCAGCCAAAGGCTTGACCCACTGTGAGAGATAACCCTTCAGAACATCAGCGCCATCTAGTCCAGTTAACGGGATCAATTCAATGACATGTATTGTATTGACTCTGTGGTTAGCAGTCAGCGCGTAGGCAGGCGGCCATTTTGTGATCAGTACCGCTTCAGGAATCGAGGCGAGGCGAAAGCCGGCAAGGTATTTATTGGTGGGTCAAGCCTTTGGCTGAAACCTAAATATACGTTTTTTACCCTTCGGGGGAAAAACGGTTCTATTTAGGTGTTCGAGCCTTCAGGCTTGACCCACTGTGAGATGTTTAATATCTGCCGGCGCTGACTGTGCGTACTGTGACTGTTTGTGAAATAAGATCCATATTACTTATTATACTTAATAAGGTATAAGTATTTGTTGGGAAAAGAAGGAATAAAAAAGAAAGTTTATTCTTTATAATCATCTAATTCAATTAATACTGTTACAATCACAATTCGGAAGGACTTTGATTTGTCCTAAGAAAACAATTAAACGATGATAATTGTATTAAATCGTTTGAAAATCGTCAGAGATTGATCGATTTGAGACAATATTTCTACGCTCTACTTCTTTAAAGTAGTGCTTCAAGAATATTGTAGTACTACGCCAATTGCCTTTGCGTAATACTTCGTCAATATCTAGGTTTCTGTTGCTCCAGTTATCTGTAGCGACAGCTGATCTAAAGCTACCGGGAGAGCCTTGAATTTTTGCATCTTTAAGTACTAGTTTTAGCCAACCTGCTATTACAGATCTAGATGCTGCTTTCACCCTGTTTCGAGTTGTAATGAATAAATTGGTTAAGGAAGAATCTGCTTTTCTACGTTCTTCTGATTTGTGTATTAGTGCTGGTATCCAGTGGCAGAGATTAAAATTAATGTCGACATTTTTTGTCAAACACCAACCTGATTGACGATAGCTCGCGTTATCCGTTTTTGAGCCGAAGGATGGCCAGAAGATTATTTGATCTTCAGTAATGTGACATTGATCTGCATTTATATGTAACAATGTTAGGTCATGAACGCGACGACCCGAAGCTAGAAGTAATAAAGTTGCCACGTGTTGTGAAATTTGAAACAGGCTAGAACGATCAATATTTCGTTTGGCAATCCAGGCTACAAGGTCTGCTACATTCCATATAGTGGCACTACATTTTGGAGGGTTTTTTAATAGGATTGCCTTGATGGTTTTCTTAACCAATGGATGATCGCTAAGAGAAGGTGTGCTACACGGCTTCGTGAATGTAGCGACAGCTGACTTATGGACGAGAATAGTTTTAGGCGCCAGTTTCCTGTCGTTGTGAAGGTGTATTAAATATCTAGCTAAATCGCCGGGGTTAGGAGTTTTCGCCGGAACATTATTGTCCCACGTCCATTTGAGCCAGGCGTTCCAAGCAGGTCTGTATGTTTTTAGCGTAGATTGTCTCCACGACGACTGCAAAAGAGAACGTTCAGATTCGTTCCAACTAGCTACCTCATCGGCCCAGCCCGTACTTTCCATACCTCCAAAGATAAGTTCTGGATGTTGCGAGGCGGGAGATTGGTTCGTAAGTCGCGAAGGTGATCTTCCAGATGTTGAATCTTGAATGGGGGAGAGATTGCTCGCTTCTTGATTTCGGCTCTCCAAAAAGCTTTCTCCCACTTTGGTACTATCAGAAGGTAAAGTCCCTTGGAAACATTCAGATGTCTGAGAACTCTTGGAATCACCGCTGGTGGTGGAAAGATCCACGCTATTTTGTAGTTCCATGGTCCGCAAGCATCCGTGTACTCGCTTGCCGTGTCCCTGTGGTCTTCGCTCACATATCTCGGGACTACCGCAGAAGATTTGCTTGCAAACAGGTCGATTTCTGGCGTGCCTAAGCTTTGGAAAATTGCCTTCTGTATCGGTAGGTCGAGGTGCCATTCCTGGAAGGTTTTTTGTCGCGACAGACTGTCGGCTATTCCATTGTATCTGCCTGGCAAATATTTGGGAATTATGGTTATCTTGTATTGTAGAGCTAAATTCAATATTTTTGACGCTATGCGTAGAAGTTTCTGTGACTTCGTGCCGCCTTGCTTTCGTATGTAGGAAACTGCTGTCCTGTTGTCGGTTTGAAATAGGACAGTTTTGCCCGAAACAAGTTCTAATTTTCTTTGAATTACTTCGAATAAGGTCCATAATTCCTTTTGATTGCAATGCCAGTGACTTTGCGAGATACTCCAGTGACCCGACAGTTTCTCGTCGTTTATCACAGCACCCCATCCTATGTCTGAGGCATCGGTTGTTATGAAAATGGATGTTGGGGCAATTTGGATCTCGGATGTTTGTGAAAGATTTTGAAGCCACCAATTTAATCCTTTTTTGACTTGGTATGGTAGCTGGAACATTTTGTATCGTTGTGTGTCCGGAAGTGACTTTGATGCGATTTGAATGAGCCTGCAATTAAGGAAGCCTAGGGGAATTACGTTGGCCGCAAAATTTAATTTTCCTAGTAATTGCTTTGCATCCATCCAGCTCCATTTGTCATTGGACAGTATACTTAGTCGGTTCATAAGTTCTGTCACTAGGGTTTGGACTAGTAAAATACGAACTGTTAGAGGTTGCTTACTATTTCAATATATGATTAAAAAGCCTATTTAATACTGATTAATTTACGATATTATTTAAGGCAAATAGTTGTGGCAGTTTTACACAATTCCCTGTAACATTCGAAAAAGCGGAATAAAAAACCACGTCAAAAACACGCGCCCTGTTCGAGTTGATTTTGACCATCATTATTTTTATTCAATTTTAAGAGGCTTCAGTCTTGCATACTGCATTAGCTTGATCTTTAACCTTCATTTTAATATATAATTAACATGGGTCTGACTGACAAGAAGGCTAGTATACGCAATTTTGGAAGACTACCTTGATGTATGGCATCAAAATCATCGTGTTTTGCTCAAAACTGAAAAATACGTTGAGGTTCAGGAGAAGAATAGCTGAAGCACAGACTTGTAAGTCAACTAAATATTGGTTTTTAAATATGCCTTAATCATCTTCTTTCATAAAAATAACAATTTGTAACTCTGGACAACTATAAAAATGATCTAAACCAATTTTTGTGAAGTACAATTTTCATAAATCATCGGCGTGTTTTGGACTGACAACAATCTTCAAGTTTACAAGGATCTATAAAATACGCGATCTTGATTATAAGTTAATCATATTATATTTTAATCTGTATGAAATATGCTTTCTAATCAGGTCTAATTTTTTTAAATAAAAGCTTTGTATTATATTTTATCACTTAAAACCCTTGTGACAGAACTTATGGACCGACTAGGTATTAAGGACTGAGTTTTTAATATTGGTGACTTTTGAAACAGGTAAGCTCTTCCTGTTTGCTTTTGTATCAAATATTAAACCCAGATATTCGATTCGTGACTTTGGTGTGAGGTTGGTTTTATCTGAGTTTATATGCCAACCTAGTTTTTGAAGTAATTCAATAGTCCATATTGCCTGTTCAGCCAGTTTATCAGCCTCCTGATTCATGAGTAAGAAATCATCCAAGTAAACAATAACTCTGATTCCTTGGTCGCGTAGGAGCGATGCCACCCAGTTAGTGGTTTTACTAAAAATTGATGGAGCGCTTGATAAACCAAATGGCAGACAGTTCATGTTGTATATTTTCCCATTAAACGCAATAGAAATATATCTCCTATGAGGACCGTGGATGGGAATATGATAATATGCGTTAGAGATGTCAATTTTGACTAAATAATCACCCTTTTGTAACATTTGAGCAACTTTTGATAGACTTATGAGTCTAAATTTTGGGGGGTAGACATGGTGATTCAGCGAGCGTAGGTTAAATATCAGTCTATGGGAACCGTTAGGTTTTAGTCTTAAGAATATCGGTGATAGAAATCCGCTAGTGAAAGTATTGATCGAGATCGCATTGATTTCCAGAAGATTCTCGATATGCTCAGACATGACTTCTGAATTTCGAGGCTCATATAATTTGGCGTAACTATGAGAGAAAATAGTGTTAGGAGGTCTTTTAATAAAAGGTATCCGGTAACCTCCTAAGACATTCAATATGGTTTTCGGAGCTCCTAACGATTCCCATAGATCTAGCTTTAGTTTAAGTTGACCAGCTTGAAATACCTGCGAGTTAGGATTTCTTTGCGGCGTCTTGAGTTGCCTTATTTTTGTTGAAACCTGTTGTCCCCTTATTTTGTTTTGAGCGAAAGTCACGAAAATTTCGTGTTGGTTGCTTTTTGTTTTTATTACCATATTGTTTTTGACCTTTGGTAGCTTTTTGTACTGGATTTTTCTTTCCAGACCTATTATTAGGGCTGGTCTTTCTCGGGAAGAACTTATGTGCCCCCCCCTGATCCTTAATTGCTGCTGACAATTTCTCTTCGGAAAAGAGGTGAGTGTCGGAGGGTGGTATGTCATGTAAAATTACGCTCAAAACTTTGTTTGATGGTTTATAGGTTTCTCTTCGAGCTTGAATGATTTCAGCCCTTCTGCCACAGGTATATTGCAATAGTCCATCTGAGATTTTCTTAAAGGAGCAATCGGGGCCAACTAGATGTTTATGAATTTCTGCGCGAATTTTGGGATCCATGGTGCGGCAGGCTTCCCGAAAGGCTTTTCTTTGTAGTAGCAACCCATACGTTATAGCGCCCAGGGTCATGTCTGTTTTTTCGAGTTGTGATGTCGAACTCCAGTTAGGCGTTATTGTTGCCAGATGACTGTTAACTTTAAGTGCCGCGAATACTGGAGTGGCATGGAACGTTTTTTGGACTTCAGCATAGCGGATGTTCTTCCAGCCATCTTCATTAAGGCGTTGGCACTTTCGGCCCTGATCGACCAGGTTCGGATCAGCCTTTACTAGTTTCGCTTCGGCTTCCGTGGTATGTGGTAAGAAGTCACAATCTGGGGTATCTAAGGAGTTTGGCGTTTTAAGACTGGCTAGTTTCTTTTGGGCCTCAGCAATTTGTGCAATAAGTGCCGCTTCCTCAGATTCAGCGGTGGGTAAATCACTTAATGTTGTAGAGTTTTCATGAGGCCCTAGGTCAAAAGAAGGGGCACCAAACTCATTGTCAGATGCAGTACTGTCTGGCGCAGATTCAAATGATTCGTCTAAATCCACAGAGGTTGTATGACTTTTGGTTCCAAAACTTGACACTTGAGTCGCAATATTTTCAATCGCCTGAGTTTGTTGAGACAAAAGTGTCATCATTTTTTCTAAAAGGTCATTTGATACGGGTGCATCATTTTGCATGGGGCCAGCGCTTGATGCGGATGAGCCACATCGCGGTGTCTTACAGCTGCGGGAGCTTACCGGTGACACCGAATTTCTTTTTTGAGCTATGCTGTTAGAGGTCACATCTCTTGAGGTTAGTCGAGGTTTCAGTAATTTCACCGTATTTATGAACCTTTCATAAGATTTTGGATGTATCTTTTCCATGATGCTGTGTGGCGCATATAAAAGCGCCCTTCCTAAAGGCCATTCCAGCAGTTTTCGCTTGATTAAACGATACTTTTTCTCAGATAGCGAGGGATCGCCTGGAGAGTATGCTATCGCCAGTTCATACGTTGGGAGCGCGAATCTTAACTTAGCTTCCGTCTTGGCTGATATTTTCTCTCCAAATAGGTCCGAGTAAGAGAAGTTCTGGACTTCCCACAAGTTCCAGCCTGTGGGGTAATTGTCCTCCACTATTTGTACCACGCGGCGAAAGAAATCTTGTTCATCTTGTGGTACACTGCGACACAACTCCTGCATAGTTGTTGTGGATGCCATCGTCTGAAAAATCAGCAAAGCAATCATGTCAGATGTGGTTTGCCCTTGCCACTATAATCGGGCGTATGATACGACGTGTCGTCTCAATAACCTGCGCGTCGCATCAATTGACACGACAAGTCGTGTCCACTGACACGACGAGCTGCATCAACTGAAACGACGAGTCGCATCAACCGACACGACGAGTCGCATCAACCGACACGACGAGCCGCATCAACCGACACGACGAGTCGCATCAACCGACACGACGAGTCGCATCAACCGACTCAACGAGTCGTATCAATTGATACGACGAGCCGCATTACTGATACGACCCCGATGCGTCGTGCGATTCGACCTGACGTCTCATAGACACTACCGGACGCCTCAATCGATGCGACTGGACGTGTCGGTGTGTATGATTGACAATGAAAGTCATTTGTTCGATTTTTAGGTGCAATTCTGTCGTGATTTGACAGTTCGTCCTTCATTGCGAGAAGACGATAGCTTCAAAGTATGAAGCTCCTCGTGTCGTGGAGTATCCACGAAGAGAGACCACGTGTGCCTAAGCAATGTGTTTTGCACCAACTTACATGAGTTTTTCCGTATCTAACTAGGGACACTCATGTAAGCGTATTAAATTTAAAGTGTAGTTAAAATGTACTTACATATATTTGAGTAACTTCGTTCCTATGAAGTTGAATTTGACTGACGACGCTGAGATTTAAAAGCGTACTGATCACAAAATGGCCGCCTGCCTACGCGCTGACTGCTAACCACAGAGTCAATACATGTCATTGAATTGATCCCGTTAACTGGACTAGATGGCGCTGATGTTCTGAAGGGTTATCTCTCACAGTGGGTCAAGCCTGAAGGCTCGAACACCTAAATAAAAATATTTTTAATAATTTTAAAGTTACTACCCCTATATACCTACAGGTTTGTACGGAACCCTCGGTGCGCGAGTCCGACTCGCATTTGACCGGTTTTTTTATTTATTAATTTATTTCAAGAGAAAATTTCAGTGAGGGTATATATCGTTTTTTTTCGTCAAATTGAGCTCTAACATAAAAATATAAATTTTGTGTTATACCTACTTAGACATTACAATAATTAAGTAATAAAAGCATATCTACAGCTACCTGCTTCATCCCACGAGAGCCTTGCCTTAGCGCAGTCCTTAAGTTAAGGCTGGTATTTTGGGATCAGGCGCTCTCCTCACCATTTGGTGCCTAGATAGACCGTTCCACTCGTCTTACCCTCTGTACACTTTGGCATCAATTTGTCTGTTTTACGAGTTTCCTGTTTGATCATTGACTGCACGGTATAAATATAATTAATCAAAAATAAATGTTATTAAATATTGTAGGTACCAGTATATTCGTGGGTGCAAGCATAGTGTGTATCGCCTGGGTGCCACCCCGAGTGAGAGATATCTCCGACGGTGTCTCCAACTTCCTAGCCATAGCTTGCCACAATGGTCCGGACTGTCCGCGTTACCAAGGCGGAGAAACGCCGAAACATGAAAATCTAATACAAATATGGGATTTCAACAAATTTGGAGAGTAAGTCCACACTATGATTTCTGTTTACATAAATTTTATTATTATACGACCGAATACGAATCGATGTTGTATATCACTCACTTAGCTCAATTAAATAGAAATAAATTTCCAGAACGATCGAAATGTTATGAACTGTAAAGGTCCCAATTTTTAAAAGGTTACACTTGTATTTAGTTAATCGTCATTTTGTTAGTTAATCTGCAAAGTCTTGTTTAAAAAAGCTTTTGGCTCTCTTTGATACTTTTACTTTGCTGCTAACATTAATTTACTCGATCCTCACCCGATCTTAACGCCAGACTGAATTTGCCACAGGCACTAGGCTGATCATACACAAAAAATATTTTGTAACGGTTAGTGTTTTGACACAGGTTACCAGAGCTAGTGTTGGGAATAGCGCACGACTACGGCACGGTTTGGTCGATGGACTGGTGTCCGTCGGGCGCGAGAGACGCCTTGTCGGACGAGGACGCGATTCGGCTGGGACTGCTCGCGGTGGCGTGCTCCAGCGGATTCGTCTACATTTTTTCCGTTCCGTATCCGTCCAGTATAGTAAAAGAGTAAGTCGAATCCCAATAAAGTACCTCCTTACTTTTGTGGCTTTTCTACCTGTAACCATAAATTTGTTACAGGTGGATTTATAATCATGGTCTTTTACCATTGCTAGTACGTAACAACTTGGTGGCAATCCCAGAATTCCGGTATTGGCCCGTATGGGCCAATACCGTATGCCGTAGTGTACTTATACTTGTATAAGTAATACCGGTATTGCATGCCCTAGTGGCAACCAGTGGGAATAACCCATGTATGTTGACTTAGCGTAAATTGAGTTTATACTAGATAAAAATCTGTACTAAACTTCTAACTACTAAATACTTCCTGCGTCCAACGATCTTTTGGATTGAAAATTATTTCTTGCTCTACTTACGTTGCTCCCTTTTATGCGCCTCATAAGGATATAATGTATAGAGGATTGTTGTACAAATGTTATGAGTAATCATTTACAAAACGTTTTAATTTTCAGCAATCAAATTGTGCAGAAATTAAAACCAGTCGCAGAGTTAAGAATGACGATGGGTAGTGAAAGAAAATCATATCAAGCAACATCTGTTTCGTGGTCCAAAGTAAGTGAAATATTGTTGGTTCTCTATCACGTGTACGGTGATAATTTTTTTCTATTTTTCCCATGAGATTTCGTGAAGTTGTAAATCATTTAAACCAATTTGTGTGTCGAAACTCGTGCTGCCCTCTTTAGACCAAGTTACAATAAACTTTGTCTAAAGAGGGCTACACGACGCGGAAAATCGCAGAAAAAATTAAGGTTTCTCAAACTGCTGTTGTGAGTGCTTGGAACGAAAACAAAATACCCATGTTAATAACAGTCGGTGTCGTTCAGGTAGGCCAAAAGTCACGTCTAAAAGCGAAGACAAATTTATTTGCGTGCATAGCAAACGCCAACGTATTCGAACTGCTCATATTAATTAGATAAGCGAGTATCGGTTTCGACAGTGCAACGGCGTAAGCGAAACTATGGTTTAAAAAGTCGTATTGCTGCCAAAAAAACCTTTGTTACGTAGTCAGAATAAAGGTAAAAGGTTGAAATGGGCTCAGAAACACAAAGTTTGTAATTTTTGAGGGAGACGTAGGCGAACGAATGATAAAACAATGCGTGACGCCAACAGTGAAGCACGGTGGAGGATTAATTATGGTCTGGGGATGCTTTGCGGGTGATAAAGTTGGTGATCTAGTGAAAGTCAATGGCATAATGGATAAGAGAATGTATCATAACATCTTGCAACGTCACGCTTTTCCATCCGGAAAACGAATTGTGGGCAGAGGTTTCGTTTTTCAACAAGACAGCGATCCTAAACATACTTCGAAGTTGTGCACGAACTACATTTGATCGAAACAAAGGAAAAATAATTAAAATATATGGATTGGCCCCCTCTATCGCCCGATCTCAATCCGATTGAGCTATTATGGGATGAGTTGGACAGAAGTGTGAGAAAAATGCGGCCAACTAATAAAGAACAGCTGTGGGAATACCTGCACATTTGCTGGAATAACATTTCGGCATCAACACTGCAAAAATTAATTACGCGAATGCCGAAGCGTGTTATTTGAAAGGCGGATATTTCGAAAAGTCTAAAGTTGGAAAAACCTAATATTTTTTTTGTCTATTTGTGGTTATGAATTAGAGGATTAGCTTTGTTTTTGTAGATAATAAAAGACGAAATAGTTTTATTAATAAACTAGCTTTTACCCGCGGCTTCGCTCGCGTTAAATTCGGGGTAACACGGTTCCCCTTTCCTGATTGCCCCCCGGAATGCTCCATACAAACTTCCACCACCCATTTTAGGGAAGTGGGGGGTTAGAAAGAGACAAAAAGTAGCCTATGTCACTCTCCATCCCTTCAACTATCTAACTTAAAAAATCACGTCAATTCGTCGCCCCGTTTTGCCGTGAAAGACGGACAAACAAACAAACACACACATACACTTTCCCATTTATAATATTAGTATGGATTGTGTATTTAATAATTTCATTTAACCGAAATCACAGAGTGAACTCAAATTTTTGACCGGTACTGTTTATTCTTTAGTAGATTTGTTAAAATATTAAGCATTTATTTTGAAAAAAAAAAAAAACTTGAATATAAATATAAACAAGTATGGACGGAGAACTGACAAATGGGGACGAAAACTAGCACAATTACCTTACTTCTTTTATAACATAACTAAAATGAATACTCTTTATTGCACACCTCAAAGTACAAGTTATAAGCAGTAAAATTCGAGGAAAAACAATTGGCTTATAAATTAACGTGTCTAATTTTCTTTTTTTTTCTTTTTAGCAAAAAGAACATAAACTCATATTAGTCGGTTACGCGGACGGTTCAACGGCCTATTACGATTTGCATACCGATTCTCCATTGTTGTCGACGGTGGTAAATAACGTGCAAGTGTTTTACCCGTACTACGACGAACGACCGCACAACACCTGCATTACAGGTTAGTCTTATTATCAATCACCTAACCTGTTTTATTAAGTTTTTCAGAACATAGAAACAATATTATTTTCACCGCAGCAGCTCGAACAAGCCTACTTCCCTGCGAATACACAGAGACGAACACTCCCTGGAGTGATGAAAGTGCGACTTTCGTCACTCCAGGGAGTGAGACAAAGTAGTTTAATTTAGTGAAGGCCATGAACTGCCACTTCATATTTCGGGGTCTATTACAAATTCGTAATACATATTTTTAACCTTTAATATGTTCTCACTACTGAGGTGAAAAGTTGTATGTGTCACACGAGACCAAAGTTATTTTACATCTCGTGTTTTTCAACTTCAACACTCGCTAGAAAAATCAACTTTCCTCTCTTGTTGCACAAATAACTATTTCCACCGACATACGAGGTGAGGCAGATCGGTAATAGTGATTCTCAAACTAATGAACGATGAGGGACCCTCTTGTTCCTTTAGCCGTCAACACAGTGAATCCTCCTTTTTTTTTTTTGTTAAGGGTCGGCAACGCACATGTGACACCTTTGGAGTTGCAGGCGTCCATAGGCTACGGTAGCTGCTTACCATCAGGCGGGCCGTATGCTTGTTTGCCACCGTCGTGGTATAAAAAAAATTGCTAGTAGTAACTATATGTGCCATTATTTGGGTAAAGGTGTACCACTTGGCGGTTGGCGCTTAGTTTCAATATTGTATTTGAATAATGAAAGCGTAAGCGCCGGCCTAGGGTTGCAAAACAACGGTTTTTTTCTGTCTTGAAAAAAAAACCTGAAAAAAAACCGTGAAAAAGAACAGTTTTTTTTCTGGAATATGTTTTTTTTCAAAAGTACGAAATCTCAAAATTTGCAAGGCAGTTAATACTCTTATACGGTTGTTTTAGACTTTATGTTAACTATTAAACTAATTTAATTTAACAACTTTAATTTCTGGTTTTATTAAACTTATATTAATGAAATATGTAGTCGTAATATGCTGCTGATAGTTCTAGTGAATAAGTTCAAAGTTTTTTTTGCATTTACTGAGAATAGTTTAGTTACATAACAGACATACCTACTTTAATGTACTTAGTTTTAAGTTACTTATATGAATAAATCACGAAAAACCGTGTCTGTCGTAATATTTGTTCATCTGAAAAAAAACCTTTTTTAGAAAAAAAACAAAAACAATGGTGCCAGGTTTTTTTTCATAAATTTGAAAAAAAAACATTTTGTTTTTTTCTATTTGCAACCCTACGCCGGCCTCCAAGTGGTATCTCCGATCACAACGGCAAATGATTGCGCTACCAGACTAGTCCATACCAGACAGGCGGACGACCGCGCAATTTTCAGTCCACTGGCTCCGACGAGTGGTGACCGCAAGTCGCCTTATAAGGCTTATCTAGTGGTTACCTTATCTGTGATTTCTGTACACAAAACTGGCCATTCGGGCAATGATGTTATAACCTGTGGAATTATCTTCATTGGCCGAAAGGCTTAAGACACGTGTTTTTATTGTTTACATTCTTTCAAATTACTTATATAATGCTCTATAACGGTCAAATATCGGTATCCCACACAACATATTCAGTGAATAGCTTTGCCCATAGAAAATCACCTTTATTTCACCTTAAGAATGACACTGCGTTATTCGTTTAGTACCTATGTTGTTGTTGATAGAGCGGATATTGTTCACAGCGAATCGAATTAACAATTCGACGTGAATGATGTTGAATAGTCTATTAATAAATACTAGGCACGAGTTGTTTTATATGTTTATGTTTACGGGCAAGTTGGTGCAATAAAATGATCGTTGTTTAATACCTCATTTTTTGCCCAGTACTATAATATCTCGGCTAGGTGTAGTAAAGTATCTCACAACATAAGATATTTTCATTGCCTGAGTTTTGTGACGTGAAATATATTCCGATATATTCATAATTTGCATCTAAAAGGTAATATAAATTTCGTTTCTATTTCTAAGCACGTGAAATATAGAAGTAGAAACGAAGTTTATATAACCTTTTAGATGCAAATTATGAATATATCGGAATATATTTAACGTCGCAAAACTCGGGCAATGAAAATATCTTATGTAGGGTAAATACAGTTTGACATGTTTAGCGCAAGGAAGCCATTGGGCATTCACGGATTCGATATATTGCGATTATCTTTAGTTTGACTGATGATTTTTATACCTTTTATTTTTATATCTTGTTGGATTGACCATAAGTTACAAGTAACTATCACTGGGCTGTGTATTGAATATTCACTACGGTAAAGTAGAAAAAAAAGTATTAGTTATCCTTCGGGCACTGTAATAAAAAGTTGCGTATTAATGCCAATAAACGGTGTTTAAAATTAAATTGCAAACGGAATTAATTTTCTGCCTCCGGATCCATTTCTAAGTTTTCATATAAATGTTGTTACATTTTCTATGATCTGCGGAGTATATCTATGTATTGTCACTTTTTTTAAACTTTAGCTTAAAATATTATACCATTGTTGGCTCGAAATAGCACGGTAAAGGTTCAGAGCCAATAAATTGAAAAAAAAAGGACTCAAAAGGAGACATTTTTTTTCTCGATATCCATAGTATCCGTACATTTTACGTAAACCTCAACTTCAATCCGGAGGCAGTAAAAATAAGTGCACCTTTTTTTACTGTGCTTCCTAATAAATTAAAATAAAGTAAAAATTACCCACCCTAATATTCACTTTATTTAGTTTGCGATAAGGTAGAGTATTGAATGGATGATAACCAACTGTTAGATTCATATTAGCTTTGATTTAGGGCATAAATGTACGATATCTTTCTATCAGGCACGGATCTGTATCCGGTGTCCGGCGATATGGCAGGATCCGGCTGCGGCGCGTGGACGGCGCCGACCGGCGCGGAGCTGGCGCCGCGCGCCGGTACCGGCGTGCCGGGGCGCGCGCGCCTGGCCGCCGCCTCGCACGGCGTATCTTTCGCGCCGCAAGCTTGCAGCGCCGTTCTTGCTGGGGACGATGCTATCAGTAAGTTTTGTGAACTTACAGTTGTTATGCAGTCGCCATCAGATATATCGGAGCGGCCAAGGTGCTCACAAATCCTCTACTGTCTAGGCGATAAAGTGCATGTTCACATATTATTGAGTACCTTGGCCGCTCCGATTTATTTGATGGCGACTGTAGATCCGTGTTTAATGTGTGGCATGGTCATCCGCAGATGTGACTTGCACTGGTGTGGTCTGCGAGCCGCAGGTCAGGGTAAAGAGTTTATTGTATGAAGTTAAGTTGTCGATGTGGCTGTTGGACCGATTGCCTTGGTATTCGACGAAGATTTTATGCTCTAGCTAGAGCATAAAAAGTGACTAGGTTGCCTATGCCTCGACATAAAGACGAACAAGAGCATGAGATGTGAAAAATAATTGAAAACTTGCATTGTTACCATACGAGTATATTGTGTAGTGCAAGCGGCGGTGAGCGAGCTGGTGTGGGTGCCGCCCGGCCGGCGCATCGGCGGCACGCACCGCGCGGCGGGCTGCGCGCGCTGCGGCCGCGTGGCCTCCTCCATGCCGCCCACCCTGCGCATCATGCGCTTGCATCCCTCATACTGCGACGCCAAGAAACAGGTGCGTACCAGATTACTACACGTACTCAACACGTAACAAGTAACACTTTTGTATTAAAAGGACGAGTTACTTTTATCACAGAATTATACGACAATTATAGGACAATCTTACACAAACCGACCTAGTCCCACAGTAAACTCAATAAGGCTTGTGTTGTGGGTACTAGACGATGATATATATAATAGATAGATATAGATAAATACTTAAATACATAGAAAACATCCATAACTCAGGTACAAATATCTGTGATAAACACACAAATAAATGCCCTGACCAGGATTCGAACTCGGGACCTCCTACTTCGTAGGCAGGGTCACTACCGACTGGGCTAGGAGGCCGTTAATATGTCATACTCATACGCATATCATAAACACTGGCTGAATTGATGCTATTTTCGAACGCACCCATAAGGTGATAAGCGATGTGCCAATCCTTCCCTCATTAACCCTCATATGCGGTAAGCGCAACGGCAAAAACGGGAACAATGGAGAGAGACTTAGTGAAACCCCCTGCTTTTATATAGCTTGACCTCGTATATTTATTCGATTCGAAGTTCGATCATTTCACGGTGTCTGATTGAGTGGAAATTTGGTATACTTTCGTAATTCACATATGCAGCCATAAAAATGTGTACCAACCCACAGTGTTCGTCAGTTAGTTTGTTTTGTTGTTTAGGTGGCCCTAGCAAGCCAAATTTTAACCAGTTTTGCTGTCAGATTGAGCTGAAATTTGGGATTATCTACGTAAGTTGGATGACAATATGTACAATGTTTCGGTACTATCAAGCTGGTCCGGTGATGTAGACTTAGGTGTTCATAAAAACACTGTGATAAAACAATAGAAACTCGTTGTTTGGGTTTGTTAGAATTATCTCGTTGAGCAGTTGAGTTATAGAGAAAAATAGAGTGGACGTTAAAAGCTCATATTAAAAATATATATTTTTTTCACTAAAAGTTATTAGCTATGCGGTATGTTCCGTTGATAACTAAAGTTGTATTTGTAATTGAGTGGAGTAATCTCAGTAATCTGATAGCTCCAGCCATACAAAGTGGTTTACAATGTATGACAGGAGCTGTTAGATTAAAATACAACTTTAAAACAATACACGTACGAAGTCCTTGACTTCGGGGGTTACCTCCCTCCGAGCCTGTATTCGAAATGCTATAACAATGCGTAGTTGCCATAAGTTGTTTTGAACATGGAGCACCTCTCTTATGGTTTTCCTTCTTCCAGGTCATTGGAATGTTAGAAATGACTCACCTCGCGAAGAAGAGGAAAAAGAAAGTGAATGACGAGCTATCCATGATTATAGAACCCCTGACATATGAGGACGCTGTCAGAAAATATGGAATAGAGTTCAAGAGAGTTGGTAGAACTGATAGGGTAAGTTTACTAATAATAATTAGTAGCCTCCTTCTATTACTACATGTGTATCTGGTCACTGGTAAAAAAAAAGTTAAAAAATAAAATTACAAAAGAGGTAGCAGGATCTATACCTATTGTAAATTTCTAGGAGGGACAATAGTTATGTCCTCTCTAAACTAAAAACTATACTTTACGTACTTATATACCTACATAGGTACAATAACTAATTGATCGTTGCTGTCGCGTTCATCTCACTTTAATATCATCGATAGCAATTTAGTTGGTTTATTTATAATTGTGTTGTATTTATATTTAACCTTGCACCCTACTTACTGATCTTCTATTCTCAGTAATGCTAACAGTAAAGTTTCAAAACAGTAAAGCAACAGAGAGTCTTTAAAGAAGTTCGAGGGCTCAATATTTAAAAAACATATAGTTTGTGATAATTACAAAAAAAGATTAAAAGTTAGTACTTTGAAATCATCTCTCAATTTATTATTGTATTTACCTAGAATATCACATGTACTTCTAAATCTAACTGTAACACTATAATATCATACTTTTTCTCAGGTATTACAACAGCAATGTTCGGCGAAACCAAAAGCGCATTGCCCGGAGCGATTCCCCCTTGCAGACGTCGAGTCCATGGCTTTCTGTCCGTCCAAAAGGTTCCATGACAGGCTTGCTGTGGCCACTCACTCCGGTATACTGTTCCTAATTACAACAAACTAATTATGATACCCTATTTTGTTTAGCGAACTAGTTGTCTTCGGGTCGTATTTGTATTTGGACTGAAAAACAAAAATATCGTCATTCCTGCTTTAGAAGGATGGAGGCTCTCTGCCTTTGTAGCCTTGTCTTGCCATTAAAGCCTGGTGAAAAGTGAATTAGTGGAAATGTAATAGTACATTACTGCAGAGACCAGTAAGTAAGCTTTCCTGGCTGAGTATTTAGTAGCCGGCTACAATACGAAGCCAGGTAAGCTGATTACGGTCGAAGCATGTATAGTGCTTTTCTCAAACATGTAAGGAAATATTTTAATACATACCCAAAAATACCACCTAAACTTAAGCAATTTTTCTTATAATTGCTCTAGGTAAACGTACTCATGTTTAAAAAATATGTATGAAAATGAAAAAAAAAATTACATTTATTCCTTAAACGACTAATTTTCAAACTTATTTATATAAAATAACTTGTTTAATGCTTCAGTTACTGGCTGAGTGATTTAATGTTGTATGAAAATCCTTTACGTACGTCGCGCTGAACCTGCCTTGGAATAGAGTCCCTACTGGTCTCTAATTACTAACGTAACAGGAACATTTCCGAGCATGTTTGAGAAAATTATGTTACTTTTTGTTTTTAAATTATGTTTGTGGAAGTATAAGCCTATCGACAAGCTGAATGTAAATTGTTAATGTGTTTAATATAAAATAGAGGTTTGTAAATATTGTAAGACTTAATATATAATTGTTTACCAAAAGAGATGCTGTTATGTTGTTTATAAGAGATATAATTGTTATTAATAGCATAGGTACGTACGTAAATAAAGCGCTGCTATGATATTAGGATCGATGGCAACACTTGACAACAAGTGCACTACAGTAATTTTGGAGTGTCCGGAGATAAAGTCACATTTTCAGTTATCACAATATATTCACCTTTAGGCTTTAGCCGAAGAACTCACGTTGATGGCTATAAGTGCATAGGTATTTACATATGTTATTATTATTCCTGTCGCAGGTTACTATCGAACTCCAATATAATTATGTACCGTTCGTTTTACTTGTTTACAGTATGTAAATTGATGTATGCAAATATACATCATTAAGAGCATGCATATTAAGAGTTTCAAAGCAAATTAATTCAATGTCAGCGAGTTCATTAACCAGTGAGCTATTTTATTTCACTGAAAGTACGTGAAGGCTGCCAGTGCTGCCTTTCGGGCCTGGTCGTGCTATTGATTATGATTTTTTATTGAAACGTGTGTATTTTAAACGATTTTACGAATTACTTATCTAATAAGGAATCATATTTTATGAGTTATAGTTTGTGTGGAAAGAGAAGTCTCGTGGTTTATATGGATACTCATGAATTCTACGAGACTTCCCTTTTTCCGCACAGACTCTAACTTATCTTACATTACACGTATTGTGGCGTGTTTAATTCACATAATTATCTGCCTATACTATATGTATTCCATTTGGATATTCTTTAAAAAAAAAACACGTGACTCGGAATACTCGGACATAGAGCAACCTCATTAAATTCGTGTTTACAATATGGATAATAAACATTACAGAGACAACACTGATAAATTAGGTTAAGTTTAATAGGATGCATTAAATAAACCTCATGTAAAATAATCTGTCAATATGTCATGTCTTTCGGCCGGCTATGTTTATTATTTAAAATATTTTTTTTAAAGTACTTATTAAACAAGACTTGAACGAGTAGTTTTTGTATTTATGGCTCAATCGCGCCTGTGAGTGAAATTGTACTTACGCGGAATACAAGCACATTAAATGTTTGTATTGCATCATGATATGATAATTCAATATCGTTAATGGAATTATGTATTATACAAACGACCGAGTCGGGTGTTTTTTATTTACAGTCTTTATATGTCATACAGGTTCAGTCATGTTTTCTAATCAAAAAACAATAATCGTAGGTTATTTATTGGCTGCCACATAAAATCAATAAGAAAATGTGTTACCCTTTGACTGAAAATGTCACATAATGTAGTTTTATACGTTTTTACTGGAAACACGTGCATAGGTCGTGATAGCGCTTAAGTATTACAATAATACTGCATTATTTTTGTTTTACTGATATTTGGAACTTTGGACTTCTTGTCACTGACTGATAAACCGTTCGGGCATGTTTTATTTTGTTTTTACTTAATAAATCAATTACAGGTTGCGTGATTTTAACTTTAATCACGTGTTTTATCAAAACATTTGAGTAGTCAGTAACTTGGCTTTCCTTTTTTAAATAAAATGCCCATATTGTATGAGTTCTAACCTATCATTAGCAGTTTTAGCAAAATTGTAGAGCAAAATATTTATTAACGTTAAGTTCAACTACCTTTACTACTTAACCAATATATCTATAATTCTATAGTATCCTAATAGTGAACATAAACACGCAACAACTTTAAGCTGGTAATACACTAAATAACGTATCTTTTTCGCCAACCAATGGCATGAGCGATCACCATTTGTGTCGTTTTATTTCAAGCAATGCCGGTTCAACTTAAATTAATCTTCATTAATTTAAGCTCAAATTGTAATATAAACTTGATTCGTCGAGTTCCCTAATAATTTAAGATCGCGTGTTTTTGGCAAATATTGAAGGCACGCGATTTCAGTACGGCTCGTGTGACGTTTACGCGAAGAGGCACATTTCGGAAAGGAAAGAAGAGTTCCTAGATATTCATGTTTAAATTTAAATATTTTTGGCTACAATAATCGTAGATATAAAAGTTTGTTATTGAATAAAATAAATACACCTGACATCTATGTATATATGCTTGCAGGGGCTTGATCTTTATCACATTTCGAGTCAAGTTTGATGTTTTTTTATTTAATAACAAACTACATAGTTTGTAGTGGAATGTCCCACCATAAAAAATAAATAAAAATAATTTGATATCATGAAAGTTGTTACTGTTGTATGTATATTGTGACAGATAATTGCGCATATAGATTTGTATATAATTAAGGTAGACTCATACCTACTTAAATAAAAATAGATATAAACTTATTTATTCCTTTAATAATTAGGTACCCACTTATATATCGGATTTCAGTGATATTAATATTAGGTTACATTTATAATTATCCTTGTATATTTCTTTGTACCGCGCTTGTTGGCCAATAAAGTCTTTAAAGTTTACATTATCTTTTATTTATTTTGCAATGCGGTCGCGCATGAACACAGTGCGATACCTGAGTGATATGGCGCTACTTTGATAAGTACAGACGAAGCACAGTGCACGTGGAAATGAATCTCCGTCACCTACAGCAGGCCCGCGGCGCGCCGGCTACTGTTCTGTTTTGATCTGCGAACTGGCGGGCGAGCCGCGCCGCGCCGTGAGCGTTCAGGCCAGTAAAGCGCTAGCTACCGGCGTGATAACGCGCTGTCGTCGCGATTTCTCTTGAGTTTTCCGCGCGCTCTCTTCGACTTTACAAATAAACTTGATACTAAAAAAAAAATAGTATACCTAAGGACTGTTAGATAAATATCTAATTATTTTGAACATAAAAATATTATTCAGTAGTGAAAAAGCAAAAATTGTATTATGCTGAAGACAAATTGACTGAAAAAAAGGGGTTAAGTTGGTGAACATAAATTAGCATGATGATGGCCAGTGCGAAGTTGGTGCGGGAGTGCAGCTCGGACCTGAGCTCCGACGTGCGCTCGCTGTCCATGTCGTCCACGGAGGAGCACGACTCCACCACCACGGAGTCGGAGTTCTCGGAGGAGGAAAAGGAGTATGAGCTGGATGACCTGCAAATCCTTAAAACCATAGGTAAGTTTTTGTTTTTATTTTTTTAAATACCTTTTTAAGTCTAAGGGCCTGTTTCACAATCTCCAGATAAACTTATCTGCCAGTTAAAATTATGGTTATCCTTTTCTCCAGTCATATAAAAGAAAAGGACAGCAAACATTTATCTGACAGATATGCTTAAACTGGAGATTGTGAAACAGGCCATAAATCTAAAATCTAGTCGGGACAAGAAATATTTAAATATTCGCGTAGGTAGTATTTCAGTATTCGGACCTTAAGCGTACAGTGTGTTTTAATGTGTTTATTCCAATCAGTATCACCTTTTAAATTTTGATAATAAATAATGCAATAAGTAACTACCTTGTTAGTAATTATATGGGATGAGGGCTTGGTTTAATAATAAAGACAGGCAGATAATATGATTATGAACGTGAGTCATATCATAAGTCTACATATAAATAACAACTAGCTACCATCTCATCTGTTTATTTAGATACTAAACCAAGGTATTCGATAAATGAAAAAAAAAAACAAATTTAGTCATAGTTACATATATTATTCAACTTTATTTTTATTTATTAGCGAAATCAATAAATATATAGTAAATCGACGGAAATCGTCTAAAGATACGTAAATTTATAGATAGGAGTAGGGATTTGGGTTTTTACTAAAGTGAATCATGCATGTGCTCTCGAAACGGATGGTGTCCAGATTAGATATGAGCCACAAAAGACGATTAGGTGTCATATACAAGATGTAACAAACATACTAGTGATCCGTTTAAGGGCATAAATGGTATCGACGGTATCGTATTCTAATGATGAAAAACTAAGAATAAAAAAATTTCGCACAAAAAAAAATGGTTTTGTAAGGAGGGTCGGCCGAATGGGATTTTTTTTCGCGTTAAAAAAAATTTTCTCCTACTTTTTCTCAGTCGCAATATACCAATCATTCCCTTAAACGGATCATCATCGTTTTTGTTACATCCTGTATTTAAAATTAATACTTATTTGCTATGTAGAGTCGCTGTCGGTTGTCTGCATATACTACAAGTTAGTGGTCATCCCCATGAGTTGCAACAGAGAAAGCCCGTTTTACTGCACGTCCGCTGGTGACCGGAGTCATTGAAAGCCTGGAAAGCTCACAATTACCTACCGTAACTTAGCGTTGACAAACTGTTAGTTATATAACAAAAGCAACTATGTACATATTTAACAGATTGTTGATTTGAGCAGAAGACGTTAAAATGTAATGTTTATGACATCCGGTGTATTAGAAAGCATGCAACTCTAGACGGGCGTTTAGGAAAAACATCCTAATTAATAATCAACACAATCCATTTTACGAGCTCTAGAATGTATAACGCAGAATGTAGAACGGCACGTGTATGTATACATTTTACATATAAGCACTAACTTAACTGCCGTTTGGTAGTGGTGTATAATATTTTGAGAATACTTTAGTGTTACATCAATATTCAAGAAATAATAAAAATACGTTAAGTTATGTAAAGCATGAAAATCTTAGTACTTTGACGCTTGGCAAAAAATCTATAAATTGAGATTATGCTAAGGGTATCATGTAAAAATTATGCTTTTTTATTTATAATAAACAGTTTAAAATTAATTTTTTTTTTTAGGTTAAAGCTACTAAAATTTCAATACTTACTCTTAAATACGTTCAAGTATACATATTAGACATATTTTATTACTATAAACTAGAGGTTTACCACGACATAGATTTTGAATTGGTATTGGATAGTAAATTAATATTAATAAACTAAACACTATGGTTTTAATTTTATTAGGATTTTACGCTATATGTGGGGTCATTAATAACCCATAAAACAATTTCCTAGATTACATTGCAGAGTCTAGTGTCGTGTCCAGATTAGGAGTTTTTATTTAAATTAGGAGTTATAGATATGTTAGTTATTTAACATGTCAGCCCATACACGTTCTAGTTCTGGAAACATACCTCCTCTCCTCATGTACGAGAGGAGTGAATTTTTCGCCGATCTACTCAGGTTTCTCTACGATGTTTTCCTTTACAGAAAACCATTATTTGGTTAGCGATATATTTGTGTCTGTAAAGATATTTGGTTTTTTACATAACCACTTCATTGAAATCATGCGGAGAAGAGCAGAATTGTTACCGCTTACGTAGTACAGTCGCGGTCAAATATATCAGAGCGGCCAAGGTACTCGAAAATATCTGAACATGCACTTTATCGTCTTGACAATAGAGGCGTTGTTCAGATATTTATGACCACCTTGATCGCTCCGATATACAGGGTGGAAAGATAAGTCGGGCCCTGGAGGGAAACTACCTTAAAACCTTGAGATAGCTCAATTCGCTCAAAGGAAACATTCTTTTATTTTTCCTAAAAACTAAAACTGCATTCACAGTTTTTTTCTTAATTTTCACTTTTTCCATACTAATTGTATGAGAAATATTATTATTATTATTTATGGGTTCTCTTGTGCCCTAAACTTGGTTGGTATTTAGAAGTTTTTATCCTCGTTGGAAACAGGATCGATTGGCATCAATTGTCATAAAAATTATTTATGGCAAAAATTACAAAATAAATACTTTTTTTGAAAACTGTACTCTTTTCCAAAAATTTGTAAATGCAGTTATGTCCCTTTAAAGAAATTAAAGAATGTTTCCTTTCAGTGAATTGAGCTATCTCAACGTTTTAAGGTAGTTTTCCTCCAGGGCCCGACTTATCTTTCCACCCTGTATATTATGGCCACCTGGTAGATGTGAACATGCATAAAGTAAGTGATCATGGTACCTGGTCGAGCATGAAACAAATGAATTAAAAACGTCAAAAGTAACAATAATGTTAACGTATGCGGAATGAAATCTGGACAACATTCAATTTCTTGTAAAATAAATGTAACATAGTTATTTTTATAATCTTTTATGGTTTTTAATAATGTATATAATCACATTAAACGCCAGAGTAAGTTTACTCCCTTTGCGAGGTTTCAAACGAAAGTTGTGGTACTTTATGTCCATCGCTGTCGACAACAACACTGTACAGATTTTTTTAAGATCTAAATTTATCTTCCATCGGATAACTTATTTAGGAAGCCTCGTATACTTGACATTTTTCCCTTTCTTGACCGTAAGATTATTGGTGTTTTCAAAGTAATAGTTAGATTGCCACGAATTTTCATTTTAAACAACATAATATTAGTCATTCAATAAATCCAAAAATGAAAAAAACACCTGTTTTTACATTTTTTGACCAAATGACGTGGCCGTATTTTCGGTTATCTTTTTTAATTTTTGGAGATGATGGGCGTAACTTTTCTTAATTGTTAACTGATACCTATGTCTTCAAGATATTTTAAAACAGTTTTACTGCCACATTTGAATGCCGTCCTGAGTTCTCTATAAGATTTTGTGACTCAGCGGGCTGACATTTTTTTTTATCGATCTCTCAGCAAACTGGCTAATGCTGGAATGTTTCCCTGAACCAGGCTTTCTTGTGGCAGTTTTTGTTAAGAAAAAGGACGCAAAAATATTATAAATAGCTCTTTAGCTATATCCCATTTCCACAAAATTTTCCACGGTCTTCGCTTTCAGCCATAGGGAATTAATACTGTAGAAATTACATACTGTTTCGCGATGTTGTTCTCCTCGATTAACCATAATTTTAAGATAAAGAATCCAATGCCCATTAAAAGTACGGGATTAATTAACAGATGTATAAGCTTTCAATTGGCATTTATATAAAATTTGAGTTTATTTTTTTACTTACTTTTTACGTCTTCAAAACTTTGTCCAGATTTCATTCCGCATACGTTACTTGACGTTTATTCAGTGCATACTCGTACTCGTATTTATAAAAACATAATACCTACATATAAATATGCACTAAATATTTATTAGTCATAGAAGGAAGGTGTTCAGTAGAACACAAACTATTCAGTGCCGCCCGTTAACCAAACCATAATCAAGTTTCAAGGACGCCTGCAATAAAAAAATATTTATGAGTAGAGTTATTCATACTTATGTTGACCATGTAAACTTATTTATGAATATCGTTGAGCTGAATCGGTGTTACTGAAATTATGCTAAGGTTTTTGTTCGAGGTGTCCCTGTAAAGTACCTACCTAGTCGAAGCGAAGCGCTGTCTCATCAACAGGTGGGGCGCTCGATATAGGTAGGTGCTTGTTTGATTTGGTGCCCAGATGCGCAATAGACTTCTAAATACCCAATGGCCGCTTTTATACTTTGCCGTTGACAGCAGATTACCGTTTCGATATACTGGTGCGTTTACATGTATGGTTTCTTTCTCTGAGACGGATGCGTCTAGTCCAGCCCACTGACCGTGACCGTACATGTGAACGCACCATTATAACGTGACGGGAATTTGCCGTCCACGGCAAAGTTAGAAAGCGGTCATTGTAAAAAAAAAACTGAGTAAATTATTATCTACTCGCTCGTACCCTAAATAACGACACACCTGATTTAGAGAATTTTACTTATTTTACCACCTTAAGGAAGATTTCCGAAATAAAAAATATCTGTGTTTTTTGCTTGAAACACCCGTACCGGAACGTACTAACGCAAATTTGTAAGGATTGTTGTACATAATGTGAGATTACAATTAATTTGCTTCTCGGTCATCAAAATAATATTCCTAAACTTCATGCAACATAATAATGTTGCCCCGCAACTGTTATTTGACTCGAAAATTGTTTATAATATTATCATCGAGCGCATAAACTCGATGCAATTGGAAGGCACGAGGTCTAATCAACCTCTCGACCTAGTTTTGCGAGGTACATATGGGCCAAGGGCGATCGATCTGTATGTACAAGTAGGATAAAAGGCCCCGTGACATTTCGCTCTAGTTTTGAACATTCGTCCTTCCGCATAACGTGGCGGTAAATTCGCAGACGCATTTCTTTTAAAACCAGTTATAGTTTAAATGTTTTTCGCCATTCTCTTATAAATAAAATCTAAGTTTAAAGCTAGGTTTTTAGGTGATGTCGTCAAATTAAAATATCTTTTAAAGCTAAACTACTAATTTTTATTTTTATTTGTTTAAAACAATTTGGCATTTCTATCCATCAATTTATAAAAATCATCTAATTATAAACCCTAAAAATCAATTAGTTTGATTTTCTGATTGGATCTCCTTAATAAACAAATTTAAAATATTAGGTATTTGTAGCTTTATAAAACGTGACCCTGGCACTAGAAAGGGTTGAGTAACAATAGTAGTTTATATAACGGTTACGTAATAAGGCCTAATTACGTACAGTTGCATACTGCTTTATCTAACTACACACATATTATAAATCCTAAATGACGTGTTCGGAAACCATTAGAATGACCGCCATTGCACCGCCATGGCCAACTCAATTGTGCCGGCGGTCGCGCGGGCGCGTGCCGGCGGTCGGAGAGGAGGGCAGATTTTCATTACGTTACCGTAGGTAATGAATGAATTTTCATACGTTTTTACCACACTGTCACAGATAATACACTGGTGTTACGTTACTGGTTGCAATAATGGTGGTAATTACATACGGTTTTCGAACGCGGAATAGAGAATTTATGATATTGGTGTAGATAAATACTTTTTTAAATCTGTGTTGTACCTATCTATCTCTAATGTTTTATCCTAAATAGCTAACTATCTACTAGCTATTTACAGCTACTAAGATATTTACAACACGGTAAAAACCTGTGCATTTGGTTTCGTGTCTTTAATGTTACCATCTTGCATGTTATAAGTTTTTTATATAATATTACATCTTACATCTTATTGAATACCTTTACAATTATATCAATCAGATACTTATGTGCGAACAAGTCGCTTAACTTAAAGTATAGGAAATAAAAGTCATAATACGTTATATCGTACCGAAATGGTTACGAAAACATGATGCTTAATTTGGAAACAGATTGGCGAAAGTCGCACTAAAGTTACAAATAAAGATCTGAATCGGAGCAGGTTTGTCGATTAATTTGGTTTGAAAACGTGCCTTTATTTGGTAATTTATGTGCAATTATGGTTGCGTGGACTTTCGCAGTTAAGCCCTGCAAGATTTAAATGAGTCATCGGCATATAAGTACCTACAGGCTGGCTATAGTCGGCTCAAGTAGGTACCTATACTACACAGTGCGTGACAGCGGCTTCGGTGTCTAGAATTGTTGTGAAGGTGAAACAGAGCACAAATCGTCTCGCAGTTAGAATACAGATCTAGTTTGTGTATTATATTCACTCGACGCTCTAGTTACAGCAGTAATGACTGCAACACGGCGGCGCGGGCCCAAGCTAATATTAGGATTTGCTGACAGAACCCACAATTAGTAGAGTCCTTGAAGCCAGTTATTAAGGAAAAGTTACTGTTAGGTAAATTTCTCATAGGAGAAAAGCAAAATGTATGTCTTAATTAATGTGTAACGTTTACTTAACAAGTAAACGCACGCGAACGATTGTGTATTGTCACGCGCGATTAGAAACGGATATGTGGGTCAGTGTGTCTTGGCAAATAGAGTAAGGAATTATAGCTGGCAAATATTAATTTAGTTTAGTATATAAATCATATCACTGGGCCGATGCCACATTGTTATCTTGCATTTTCGAGGCGAGTGATTTGATTACTCACTCAGCGAGATAATGCAATTGGTGTCCGTACATTCACAATTATTTGTAGAGCAGTTCTATTCTGTTACCTAAGACGTATTTGTCGTTCTAAATATATGAGATAAACTAACGATCTTGGCTAAACATTGAAACTTCATACGTGAGAAGTTATTTGGAACTCACGTTGTTTATGCCAAAGACATAAAATTATCCTTACTCTATTAAACAGGTACCACAGCAAATAGGTACCAGTGTTTTATTAATCTGTATAAATAAATAAAACATTAGGTATTTGCTTCGTACGACTTAATGTTTACTCGACACGACAAGAAAAAAGCTAGGAGCCAAACTGTATAGAAAGAAAATCAACGAGAGGCGAGGCAGCTGATAAGACGAACAAGTTTTGAGATTGTTCCGTGCTACTGTGCATGAAACATAAAAAATCGCTAAGTATATTTACATACACGTGTAGCTACGTTCGAAAGAGTCGTAAGGCAATAGGCTAGTGAAAATCCTTAATGTGATCATTTTGAGAGAATTTCTTCTCACAATGACTATGCTGTCAAATTAAGATTAGAAGAAAGTAAAAGACAATGCTATGCGAGCTAGTCGCCCCGACGACGACGGCGTGACGGAACATAACAGGGTCACGCGCATCACGTCGCTTGACTAACTTTATGACTCTCACTAAGAGGCAGTTGGACAAATGCTTTGTGATATTATATGTTCCCTTAAAATAGATTTGAAATTAATAAGTTCTGGCTACTTTATCCTATTCTTAGAGATATAGGGTGATTGTGCTAGTTTACGTCCACTCTTGTCAGTTTTCCGTCCATACTTATTTATATGTTTATCTTCAAGTTTTTCCCAAAATAAAAGCTTAAAATTAAAAAAATCTACTAAAGAATAAACTATAAATATAAACTATGTTGACCTTAAAAAGTTTTTCCCATTTATTTGCAGCAGTAAACTGCTTGAAATCAAGATTAAAATCAAGTAGACGGTAAACTGGACCTGGACGGGAAACTAGCACAATTACCCTACTAAAATCACACTAAGCAATAAACTAAACGTTGGTCCGACTGATTATTCATAAGCTTGAAATTTAGATATTCTGCAGCACGTAGACATTTAAAATGAATCAAATACTTATTAGTTTTGGTTTCTACTGACTTTCCCGTTGCATTGGTGCATTATCCTTGGCCGTATTCCTCAGTTATCTACGTCCAAATGAATCTGTCTGCGCCGTTCATTACTTTTGCTGTCCGATGCGGGCATCGGTGACGGGTAGGTAATGACGTAATGAGTGATGGGCTGAAGTGCTATCAAGATCGGTCAAACCATGCTTATTTTTATCGGTTCTAATGTAAAAATTAAACAAGCTTCATGTTTGATAGCTTTTCATAGTCGTGATTTGCAAAATGTACCTACATGAAAACATGCATTTACAAAAGCCGTTTGCGTAATTATGAGTTAGGCACTCGTGGATCAAAAAATAGGTACATACTATTTATTTGCCAATCCTGAATCATTGACCAAAAGTCAACATTTGGAGTAAAATTCCTCAGTATAAATTTAACAAAATGAAACGGATGTATGCATGGTATGCAGACCGTCAGAGACGTGACCCTACATATTAACGCACCAATATTTATAAATTATTATATTCGCAAATAGTGATGAGTTTATTCTTCCCTAATGATCTACAGGAAATGTCAGATGTTTGCCAATCAACGCGATGTAAAAACAGCACGATACATATAGAAACGTCTTTAAACATCCAATTGCTTACCTAAGTATTCTAGTTTTAACACAATATTTATTTGTGTTTGCTTTGGCTCTAAGTCAGTATTGATTTGGGATGGGAAAACATTGCACATATGAGTGGATCAAATGAAGAACTATGTAATTAGAATTAGAAAACAGGAACTCCAGTTACTCTATTCAAGAGATGTTCAAGAAATTAAGCTGAGAGTCCATAGTAATACCTAAGTCCCTGATTATTAAACATGTTTCAATTTTCTTCTATATTCTATTATAAAAATATATTATTACAAAATATTATTGACGTGTAATAATGACATTTGTATGAATGTGTCGCTATAGCATTTCGGCAATAAAAACAAAATGGTTGACTGATACATAGCGCCATTCGGAACTAGTGATGGAAAATTGTTTTTATTTCGTGTAACCACATACATATTATAATTTTAAAAGTAGTATTCATTATATGTAGCGTTCCATACCTAAAGGGCCCTTATGCTCGATTTTGAGTTAAGCATTGATCCTAAATCTACGTTAAATACGCTACCGAATACAACAATGAAATTACCCCAATCAAAAATGAGCATAAGGGCCTTTTAGGTACGGGACGCCACATTTTTAGGGTTCCGTACCTCGAAAAGAAAGGACGGAACCCTTATAGGATCACTGTGTTGTCCGCCCGTCCGTCCGTCCGTCCGTCTGTCAAGACCGCTTTTTCTCAGGAACGCGTGGAGCTATCAAGCTGAAATTTATATCAAATACTCAGGCCTACTGTCCCTTGGAGCTGTGAAAAAATCAAATATCTAAGCCAACGCAATCAAAAAATACACCCGTTTATGCCGCCAATTTCCGCAAATTTTCGAAACTCGCAAGGGAATCAAAACCTACAGGGTACTTCCCGTGAAGTGAACTCAGAAACTTGAAATTTGGTACGAAGCAACGTCTTATAGCACAGATACAGGAAAAATTGCGAAAACCGTAAATTTTGACTCGCATCATAAAATAAAAGTATTTTTAATAATTTTAAAGTTCCTACCCCTATATACCTACAGGTTTTATTATTATTATTATTTATTATTAATCAAACAACAAACATTACATTTTAAACAAAAGTCCCGCAAAACTGCTTGACAGTTTGTCTGCAGGAAAAATTAAATATCTAATTTCTAAAAAAATAAACTTAAACATATTACAATTAATACTTTAAAATTAAAATTAAAAGTTTGTACGGAACCCTCGGTGCGCGAGTCCAACTCGCACTTGGCCGGTTTTTTTTCTATAACGCTTTGAAAAGGTAGCATAGTTGCAGTCAGTACAGGTTTGGTCTTTGTATCTCGGATTTGAAATTGGCGTTGTAATCGATTATCAATCGTTGCGTAAGACTACATAATTGAAGAGCTCTGTTGTATGCTCGCGGTGACGGAAAAGAGAAATGTTTGAGAGAGACGCTTGAAAGCGAAGACAGGCAACGCCGGCGGAAATTTGTATTGCATTAAATTTCTCACACTTCTATAAAAGAAATATGCTTTCCATCCGATTTCGTAATAATACTCTTAGTGATTGTTATGTAATATATGTAGAATATACAAATAAAATAAACATCTCGATAGCTTCAAGGCGCTTAGTATATGGGTTTTATAATAACTAATTCATAGCAGTATCAATAGAATACTTACCTACATAGGTTTGAGGCGTTCGAGCCTATTTCTTATACCTACCTTCACATTGTCCCGTGTACTCGTACTTAACGGCGTATTGTCGATGATTGCGTATAATGAGGTTGACTTGTGCGAACCAAAAATAGCCAATAAAATATAAAAGAATTCCCTCTTCCGGCGAATTTAGGCGACCTACATACGGTCCCACGTGGGTAAACGCCCACACTTCGGGGAAAATGATCGTCATCTTTTTAATGTTCATATAAATTAGCAAACGAGTTACAGCGACGTGCAAATTATGACGGTAATTAGGTATAATTCTGTAGTTTTTATCCTCCTGTATAATATATATATAATCCATCGTATAAAATAAGCAAGCATTAAGGTTATGCCATATCAATTTTGCCACCTTACCTATGTTTTAAAAAAAACCGGCCAAGTGCGAGTCGGACTCGCGCACCGAGGGTTCCGTACAAACCTATAACAAGCAAACGTTGTAGTATGTTTATTACTAATTTCAATTTAATACCTCTACGCGTTTTCGAGGAAAAAGGTAGTAAGTTAAAAATTTAAAAAAATATTTTTTGTATGATTTTACTAAAAATGTCTACTTTTCGTAATTTTTCCTTTGTCTGTACTATATGAAGTTTCTTCGTGCCAAGTTTCAAGTTTCTGAGTTTACGGGAAGTACCCTTTAGGTTTTGAGTTTCTTGCGAGTACTCAGTTTCAAAATATGTGCTATTCCTTTTGATTGCGTTGACATAAAAGTTTGGTTTCGCTACATCTGAAAGGTCCTATAGCCCTGAGTATTTGACATGAATTTCAATTTAATAACTCCACGCGTGTACGAGGAAAAAGGTAGTAAGTTTGAAATTAAAAAAAATCTTTTTTTTGTATGATTTTACTAAAAATGTCTACTTTTTGTAATTTTTCCATTGTCTATGCTATATGACGTTGATTCGTGCCAAATTTGAAGTTTCTGAGTTCACGGGAAGTACCCCGTAGGTTTTACGAGTGCCGAAAAACTCTAAAATTTGCAGCATAAACGACTGTATCTTTCGATTGCGTTGGCTTTTAAGTTTGATTTTTTCACAGCTCCAAGGGACAATAGACCTGAGTATTTGATATAAATTTCAGCTTGATACCTCCACGCGTTCCTGAGAAAAATGGTCTTGACAGACAGACAGACAGACAGACAGACAGACAGACAGACAGACAGACAGACAGACAGACAGACAGACAGACAGACAGACAGACAGACAGACGGACAACAAAGTGATCCTATAAGGGTTCCGTTTTTTCCTTTCGAGGTACGGAACCCTAAAAATGAACTGTTTTTTTTATTATAGATAGATGAGTATGAAAGTGACGTATGATATGGTAGGTACTACATCATGTTCAGTATTAAGAGATACTAACATAATCACATTAAAATTTAAATCTATAATACCGTTTTGGCAATAATTTAAAAATTTTGCATTAGAAATTCAGTAGTGCTTGCTATCCATTTGTTAAATGGACGCTACATTACCATAACGAAAGTCTAACAAGAAATTCAGTAGAAATTTAAATCTGATATATTATGTGTATAGTTTTATTCGTGTCATGAAGCTCTGAGTAGTTTTTAAACCAGTTATTGATAGCTTATTGTGCGGTGACCTAACGAACAAATGTGCAGCTAATGAAAAAGTTTGTTTCAAAACGCGCGTCACGGCCCTTTAGGAACAAACGGTTATCCGGGGTCTCGACCACCCAGTGTTTGTAGGGAGCAATTACAATCAGCAAGGCCCCTACCGAACAACGTTGCTTGTATTTTATTAAAAATGAATAAAATCAAAAGTCTACACTTCAACATTGGCAGAATTCACCTCGCTAAAACCGGCGAGGAGTAAAAACCATTAAAAAACTAAATAAATAAAAAATATTATAAAAGGCGAGAAAGTAGGCTAATTTAGATCAGTAAATAGGTATTAATTATTACTCTCTTGACCTGCCTGCTCGTGTATGTAGGTAACGTGTCTAGGTACGTCAGAACAGAGAGTATGTATTAAATAGAGGAACACAGTCTAAGAACCATACGGCGCCATCTAGTAACGCTATCAATGTGATATCTTTACTTGATGACGCTGTACGTTTCCCGTTCATTATGCGGTAACTTTGGTTTGCTCTCGTTCAGATGGCGCATCAGACTTGGAACACACAGCCCCAAAAAGTTCTTAAACAGTGCTGCTCTATTTAATACATACTCTCTGGTCAGAAGAGCCTAGAATAATTGACGTCTATAGACCCTATTAACATCTTATTCATCTATAATGTTATGATTAAATACCTAAACAATACATGTTGTGTATAATCATCAATATTCAAGTAACATGTGTTATTCTGGAAATCAGCAAGATACTCATTATTAGCATCTGCTTAAAATTCAGATTATTTCAAAGTCAAGGGTAAATATTTCTGCATTACTTATGATGTGCAAACAAATTTGGTGTTTTTCTCGTTGACCACTCAATCAAGTATTATAGTTTTATTTTAAATGTAAATTATCGGAGACAGCTACATTCTAAATGCCACCGGAGAAGCACTAACGACGTCGTTATAGGGAGACGTAGCCGGTGCGTCGATAATTCTTTCGTCCAACTCGTAATAAAACAGGTCATTCTTGGATAGGTTTTCAGAATAAAGATTATAGTGGGAGGAAAAGTGATATATTTAACATTGTTATGAGTGATTTGCGTAGCGGCCAACACGTGCCCGGCGCGGGCACGATGCAGAGAACTCGAGGGAAGTCTTACCAGTGTAAACAGGGATTTAGTTTTATTCAAGTTACGTCATAACACTAATAACCGTTTATACTAGCAATAACATCCAGAGATTATCATAACAGGCCTCTTGTGTATATGAGCTATTTAAAGTTGGAAAGCTACTACTAAAGCTAGGCGCGCGTGCGCCGTGTCGTGTATCAATTGAGGCATTTCAAAATTATGTTTATTAAGAGTTTTTATACGTAAAAAAAGCCTTTTATTTCTCGCAATAATTCACTACGAAAACAATTTATAATTCAAAATAATTTCATGCAGTGAGGTAGGTTATGTTATGTACTTCAAAATATTATAAATTAATACAACCACATGGAACTAACACATATAGCGTGGGGCTTGTAACTAAAGCAAAAAATTAAAACGTAGATTCTAGTCCTCAAACTAGACAACTTTTGTGTAGCAACTTTTTAAAATCATAAAGTTTTTAGATTGTTATTTTTTCAAACAAAGTAAATAGTATTTTCAATGTAGGTACTTAAAACTCCGTCTAATTGACATCGCCTGTCAGTCTAGTCACTCTACAGACATAATCAATTTCATAGTACATTGCGTGTTCGAATTACCTTTAAAATGTAATAAAATTAAAACCGCAAGTTTTTTTTCAAAGTCGTCAAACAAACGTTGCGTAGTTTGAGGAGAAGAATGTACATTTTAATTTTTTGCTTTAGTTACACGCCCCACCGTGTATACATTTAATAGCTTAGTTAGATAATCATGCCACTAGATAAATACGATAGAATTCTAGCCTGGCACCCTTAGTGTAGTGTAGTCACCAGCACCTAAATAGCAAGTTAGTGAGCCAAAATGTAATTAGTACGCACTCTGGCGATCGGAAGCAATATAATAAACTTCATTTATTCCAGGGCATAGCAAACAATAGCTTTAATTCAAGTGTATTGATTCAACAGAACGATGAACTCGTACGAGCCGAATTGTATTGACATATTAAAGTTAATAGGCTGTTGAACTATGTGCGATATTTAGAACTTGGGCAGTTTCGACGTACTATATGTAATAGAACTAATAGATCAACGGTTAAAGTCTAAAGACAATAAAGAAAGGCACATATTTACGTGCACACATACATAAATTACGTGAACAATGCGCGTATCCGATTCCGCTTGCGTTTAGCTGGCGGTGAAACGAAACTCTCGTATTTGTGGGGAAACGTGGTAAAAACGCAAACGCGCTCTAAAAGAAGCGTTCACACCGCACCGGATCTCTAGCAGGCTTGCGCATTGTACGTCGATATCTTTGAGTAAATAACTTCCGAAATTACAACATAGAGCGAGATTAAAACAAAAAAATACTTAGGTAGGTACTTAATTATCGGCGATCGTAGATTTTTCAGCAAAACCGGTGCAATTACTTTTTTTGGGAAATTGTTACCTATTTAATTACCAACCATCTCTACATTATCACTTAGTTCTAAATGGCTTTGATTTTATTTCATTCTTGGTTCAAACATTTAATAGCCTGAAAATAATAATAACCCTGCTGTTCCAAAAATACTTGAAAATCTATGATCACTGTTAATAATAAATAAATATTTAATTAATTTTCATTCACCAGTAGTAAATAAAATAAATAAATAAATAAATAAATATTATACGACAATCTTACACAAATCGACCTAGGCCCACAGTAAGCTCAATAAGGCTTGTGTTACGGGTACTAGACGACGATATATATAATAGGTAAATATGGATAAATACTTAAATACATAGAAAACATCCATAACTCAGGAACAAATATCTGCGATCAACACACAAATAAATGCCCTGACCAGGATTCGAACCCGGGACCTCCTGCTTCGTAGGCAGGGTCACTACCGACTGGGCTAGGAGATCGTCAAAGTAAGTAAGTTATAAGGGATATCCATTACAATGATCCAATTACGAATGTACGAGTAGGTTGGTACATAATTTGTATTAAAAACAATATATCAAACAATTTCTTAATTACATGTAGGTACAGTCGAGTTCTCCTATATCTATGAAATTTATTGGACAAAAATATATGAACACAACTTTATTTGCATGGGTTTATGTACACATGTTTTGATCCAATCGATCGCATAGATATTGGCTGTACTTGTTGATTTGCCTAGAACATAAATAATAAGTATGGGTATACATTACTAATATTTTGAATTCTGGTAGTAATTAGAACACACTTTTATGTATCAATCATAATACAACAGACATTACAATCATTAAAATTACATATGACAATAAATTAATATAATTCATTAAACGCATTGCATCGATATGCAGACAGTTATTTAATTCATTTATATGTATCGGTATATGTTCAAGGTTTAGACGTTTATATATTGGTGATAAATGCTATGTGATAAAAGCCTGTTGATTGTTGAACTGCTGTAGGTCGCACATGAATATAAATCACTTCGCTACTGTAGACTCATTAAACATTCATTGTTTACCCGTCCGTTATTAGCATATTAGGGAGTCGCTTGCATATACATAACTCAGTGCACAGACCCATTTACTTATTTTAGTATTTATTAAAATGTATTTCTTGATATCCACACTTTTTTTAGCATTTATTTTATTAAAGTTTTTTTAGATGGAACACTGGTGGCTCATTAATTGCAGCCTTGAACTTGATTATTGAGAATTAAAAAGCTCAAGGGTTAAAGGTTGAGGTTATCAGGTCAATAAGTTGTGAGTCAAGCATTGCATGTAGCGGTCACTCTGACTTTTTCTGTTCTAACTATCACGCGATACAGCGGCATGAAAAAACCCTTTAAAACCTTCACCTTCGTCACGAAACTAACTTAACTTCCGCGTAAAAGAATCAGTAAAACCGGTTAGTAAAACTGTAAAACGTTTATTTTACGTGTTGCGTGTCTCGCTTACAGTTCCTTCATGGTGTATTGTCCTGTACCGGTTTTTAATGAACAATATTCTTTTGGAAACGACTAGATCAAATTTATGTAACTGTACGCTTAATACGTATAACAATTACAAGACGATAACTATTTGAATATATAAGTACCTACTAAAAGTCTTACTACGAATACCTACTGAAAACGTATCAAATGTACGGTCTACGTTATTAATTTACTGATACCATTTACACTATATCTACACACACACACACACATACTGATCGCAGCTTAGGTACCTACTGTAATGTAATCACTGTTATATCATACAAGTAATCGACTTAAGGTAGTCCACAATTTTTGTTTGTATGGACATATTTTTTATTTAACGATATAAGTACTTAGTTTTACAAGTAGATATATTTAGGTGTAAAATATCGGGTAGATACTTATAAGTTATAACTTCATTATATATATAATAAACACGTTCCTTCGAATAATAGGCCATGTTCTTGGTAGCCGAGAGCCAATTGAAAGGACTGGTCATGATTTTGTCCTCGATAAGTTGAACGTTTTATTATTAGATCACTGATTAAATTGGCATTTGTTTCCAGTGGAGCATGAAGACAGACTTGAAACAAAATTACTTGTGTTTCTCGCGGCAGCGCTCAATGTAATTCAAAACCTTTTAAATATTAAAACGGCTGACATTATGTTTGTACAATAAAATTAATTTTTCGTAATGCACTCAAGCACTAGATTGGCGTATTGGACTTGTTCCAAATGTGTATTTTCCTGTCCATGACGATCCCTACGATTCGGAAGGTACTTGGAGAATATCTTACCACTCCATAGTCCGGAAATACCTTGATTCAAGACCAACTTGGGTTCGTTGATTTGGAGTTAAGGAAAAAAATACGTTGATGATCTTGATTAAGTACAATGAACGCTTTTTATATATTTTTATAAATAACTTACAATCAACTTTTTTTGCCTATGATAAGCTTTTGTAGTACTAATTGTTTTTAAAGAAAAAGCTCTGATTAGATTGGGTATTTCCAAATGTAGTTGTTCGCATAGTGCAAAGTTGAAAACACGCCCTTAGATGAATCGGAAGCAACGATAACGATATCATCATAGACCGTAGGCGTCAACATTGCGGTTAGTGCAAGGCGACACTCGCTTTATTTGTTCAAGTAGTTGCGCTTGTTGCTATTATCAGTGTAAATCGTACGTAATTAAGTAGGTACTCTATTATTATTATTATCATCTGTAGTGTCCTCAAACTTAGTGGATGGTATTAAAGTATATGTATTCTTATCTCAAAATTAAACCTAATGTCACGTTTTAATTAATCTTCTGTTAAGTGCGGATTTCATTTTTGATATGATATAGATGACCATGGTCATTAGGTGCATCTAGTTTTTGCCTTTAATCCATTGACCATTAATCAATGGACTTCTAGGTAAACATAGCTCTGGGAAATGTTCAGATATTTGTGACGCCACGTGACAGCCATTGTGGGTGTGGTCAAAAACTGACTAACGATTTAATGTGTTAAAATAAAAGCTTTTTAATTTTAATGGATAGCACTTGTCAAACGTGGTTGGGTAAATAAGTTTTGTTGAGTAGACAGAAGCAGTTGCGTGTACACGTCACAGACTGGAAAGAATCTTGTTTATTGCTTCGATGATGCGTTGGTTATATATTTATTCGCTTTTTGATTTATTCAGCATCTATTCGACGATAAATTTCAAAATAGATATCTTTTGTGATTCTTTACATACTTAGCTTGAAGCGTAGAATTCTTAAAAACTTTTATGTGGTGGGTTTACTACCACTCACTCCAATTTGTGTACTATTACTATTTAAAAATTAAATACATTGTTTATGCATGTTTTTGTAACCTACGTAATTAATTTTAGTTTAAATATTAGTTGTAGATAACTTTAGTGTAAATGCCTCGAAATTGTTTGAGTGTTACCTGTTATTGGTGCATAAATATTTTACGTGTCAGGTCGCTGTTAATGTCATTTGCATGCTTTGTTTATTTACAGTGGCCATTTAATATATCGGAGCAGTCAAGGTACTCAAAAAAATCCGAACATGCACTTTATCGCCTTGACAATAGAGGCGTTGTTCGGATATTTGTCACCACCTTGCCCGCGGATATATCTGATGGAGACTGTACTGTTGGTGTGTCTCTATAATAAAATAAAATAAACGAGAATTCGTTCATAAACCTATTAGGGTACACCGTGCCATAATTCATTACTTTATTCGTAGAGGTTTGTAGTATTATTAGCCCTGTTCAGAGAGGTGATGCGAGCATCACCTCTCTGAACTATCTCTCATCACCTCTCATCGACTATTGTTTAGTTGATAGTTTAAATTTAAACTGCAATTATTTGCAACTGCCCAATAAGTACCTACCTATACATATATCTACAATTCTACATATGAAGACTATTTTATTTAAACCGCTAATTTAGTAAACGGTTGATTCATTTTTTAAGCTACACCATACAACATTAACGCTGCTTTTTTCTAACTATCCTTGGCACAGTATAGGTACTCGTATTGGTTGATGCTGTAACGCGGGTATGTGAGACATTTGCGTCAGTGGCTAATTTGCGTTAGCAAGTCGGCATCGGCAATAATGAAATAAACACTGAATGTAATTCATGTTATTATTATATATAATAAGTGTGACATGCCATTGGCGGTAACATAATAGCAGTGGAGGTTCGTCACCACGACGGGTGCGCGTGTTAACGTTCATTGTTCAGTGGAGCCAAAGAACAAAAAAAGTTCATCGAGTGGCCTTGCCCCTTGTAGCCATTGGGCCGGTGCAATTGCCTTGTTAAATCAATGGACTGTACGGTCTGTGCGAAGAGCGAACTAATTGGTTCATTGCTTGATTGAAAAAAATACTCCATATTTAATTAAAGTAAATAACGTTTAGTAAATTATTATCCGCTCTTTATCAGCTAGACTGTTAACATTTACATTCTACGCTCTGTATAATTAAAATACGCAGCCTGTGCTCCTAATACGAAAAACGAGTTCATTTTAATGTCTTTAGATTTTATTTACCTATACCAAAGAGAATGTATACATAGAATAGAGGAGCACTTTCTAAGAACTTTTTGAGCCTCGAAGCATGATAGCTTTACTAGATGGCGCTGTACGGCCCCATACATTATTCGGTAACTCTGAAGCGCCATCTGAACCAGAGTTACCACTAGTTAATGTATGGGACTGTACAGCGACTCATAAAGTTCATAAACGGTGCTCAGCTATTTATACATTATCTTTGTCCTATAAATACATAAATATTGGATACCTACACAATGATACAATGTTACGAATTTGGGTTAAAAATACATCTGGATTTACATTTTGGTATTTTCTGATGTCCTGACGAAAAGGTCGTATCTGATGCTAAGGAAGAAGTTTTTTGGAGATAACTCAAAAATGGCTTAACCGATAATGTTCAAAATAATTTTAGTAGAATGTATGTGATAAGGCGCATCTTCTCAATTTTTTTCATATTTTTTGGACTTACGGTTCAAAAGTTACAAGGGCGGATTTTTTTTAAATAAACCTCGATCTTATTTATATATCTATATTTGGTAAAAAATTTTTTTTTGGATTTAGTTACATGTATGGAGCGCCCCCCAAATTTTTTTTTCTGTAATTTTACTACATAACTAAATAGCGGCATACAAAATACACCGTATGTCTAAATTTTTAACCGACTTCCAGATTTCAAAAGAGGAGGTTCTCAATTCGGCGTGTATGTTTTTTTTATTTTTTATGTTTGTTACTCCATAACTCCGTCATGTCTGAACCGATTTTGAAAATTCTTTTTTTGATTGTAAGTATATATATACAGATTGGTCCCGTTTTTGTCCTCAAATCTTAAAGGCATACATATAGTGATTTTTATATTTTTATCAACAAATCCATCATTTTCATTCAAAACAGTGACATTTGATGAAGTAGAACTGCTGATGATGATCAGAACGGAACTCTTCAACGACGCATAGTTCACGTTTGGCGATTTGTCCTCTTCGCTGTGTTTGTTTAGCAAGTTTAATTGTCAGGACAAATTTTCGTCAAGCTCAAGTTCTGATGATGGGATCCATGAAGAATCGAGGGAACTCCTCAAATCTTAAGGGCTTACACATAGTGATTTTTGTATTTTTATCAACATGTCAAGCATTTTCATTCAAAAGAGTGACATTTGATGAAGTGGAACTGCTGATGATGATCAGAACGGAACTCTTCAACGACGCATAGTTCACGTTTGGCGATTCGTCCCCTTCGCTGTGTTTGTTAAGCAAGTTAGATTGTCAGGACCAATTTTCGTCAAGCTCAAGTTCTGATGATGAGTTCCATGAGGAATCGAGGGAATTCCTCAAATCTTAAAGGCATACATAAAGTGACTTTTGTATTTTTATCAACAAATCAAGCATTTTCATTCAAAAGAGTGACATTTGATGAAGTGGAACTGCTGATGATGATCAGAACGGAACTCTTCAACGACGCATAGTTCACGTTTGGCGATTTGTCCTCTTCGCTGTGTTTGTTTAGCAAGTTTAATTGTCAGGACAAATTTTCGTCAAGCTCAAGTTCTGATGATGGGATCCATGAAGAATCGAGGGAACTCCTCAAATCTTAAGGGCTTACACATAGTGATTTTTGTATTTTTATCAACAAGTCAAGCATTTTCATTCAAAAGAGTGACATTTGATGAAGTGGAACTGCTGATGATGATCAGAACGGAGCTCTTCAACGACGCATAGTTCACGTTTGGCGATTCGTCCCCTTCGCTGTGTTTGTTAAGCAAGTTAGATTGTCAGTACCAATTTTCGTCAAGCTCAAGTTCTGATGATGAGTTCCATGAGGAATCGAGGGAATTCCTCAAATCTTAAAGGCATACATAAAGTGACTTTTGTATTTTTATCAACAAATCAAGCATTTTCATTCAAAAGAGTGACATTTGATGAAGTGGAACTGCTGCTGATGATCAGAACGGAACTCTTCAACGACGCATAGTTCAGGTTTGGCGATTTGTCCTCTCCGCTGCGTTTGTTAAGCAAGTTATTTCATTATATGGAATCTAAGTGCACCATCTACAATAATGCTTCACCGGCTACCCCCATGGAAGTCGGTTTTTTTTTCTTAAAAATTATATTAAGATAGTTTCCGAGTAAAATGGCTGTGACATACGGGCGGACGGACATGACGGGTACCGTTTTTGCCATTTTGGCTACGGAACCCTAAAAATGTAATCTGTTTATTATCTACAATTTCTTAAACTTAGTCATAATGTTTTATATTTTAGTTTATACTACTAACTTAAGTATTACTAAGAACTTAAATATTTAAGATTCTAGCTAAGTTTAAAAAATTGTATGTTACATACAATTTTGTGTGTTACATATGATGTCCGAAAGAATAAAATATACCGAACAACGTACTTACTAAATAATATCATTCATTCGGTAGTCAGGTATAGTAACAGTAAAAAGCTTAATGTATAGGAACCTACCTATTACTCATAGGCCATTTTCATTTGATTAACGCATACCTATACATCATACATAGAAATATTGTTTGTTTTGAAACGCATAATTACGGACGGCGGCGTACAGTTTTGATCTTTAATGATCATATAAATGTGCTGTTTATGTATTTTCGTTTATTTTAAGAGTAAACGAATTACCCGTTGTAGCAATTAATATGGAACTACAAATTAGCACGTCACTGTATCTTGTTCATGTTTCACGGTCGGTTCTTCCGTCTCATTGTCAAAAGGCTTATGGGCTCAGACGCGTGTGTAATCCGAGTAGGGTGACGGTGACTTAAAGCACAGTGAAGTGAACGTTTTTCGAAGCGTGTCTTCGGCGCCCGCGGTGCGCGGTTATGAGTGCGCAGTGAAAGTGGTCCGGCAACCCACGGGGTCGTCCCGCAGACACTCCCACCGTGGCCTAAAGTCTCACATGTTAATTATTTGTTGACATGGGACCACTAATGATGGAAAATCAGAGGATATAAGAGGCCTTGGTTACGTATAGTAATTTTCTTTCTTTGTCAACAGGTTACGGAACAAATTCAATAAATTTTGGTGATGTCTGAATTGGGTCCACAAAGTGAATTTAGTACCTTTAAGATTGATCCCACTTTGCACTTTGGGTATACATAGAGTGTCACCGGTACCATAAACGCATTAGCTATATAATATTGAGAACACTAAAACCTGTAGATAAATATAAGAAAATAGTTAATTGGTAGCAGGTACCTTTTAAAGGAAATCCGCCACAACTTCGCAAATAACCTTTTCCATCTGCAAAGGATGTTTAAAGAAAATTCAATTAGAGGCCCGACTCGCTGGGATGAATATTATCGTCGGAGATGAGATTCATACCGTTAACTGTAAGAGCAGTAATGTAGATATTTAGTTGTCATTACTGCAAAGCACTGCCTAGCAAATATATAGGTATATAACAAACTTAATAAAATTGTTAGATGAAGCGTAACGGCTTTCAAGCGGCACTACTAATAATAAATTAGCCAATAAACACAACAGCTGCAGAGGAGTTTCTGACATTGTATTGTATTAGGAATTATGATAAAAACGTCTTCAACATTTGATTTCAGAATAACTTTACTTCATCGCAAAGGCGACATTGGCGATAAGTAAATAGTAGATTGTGTAACATGTGAGCAAAATGAAATATTTGCGGCGAGGGCGTGTATTAAATCGCAAAAGAAGCGATGGAGTTTATAATAGAAACCTGAGCGCAGCGAGGGATTCTAAAGTAGACTCCTGAGCGTAGTGAGGGATTCAAGTGTTAACGCCCAAGGTGAAAATAATTTTGCTTTTATGTGACACATACTGCTTTTCACACGACCTTAGAGGAAAATATAAAATGTTATTGATGAATCATATTTATTTGTACTTTATATGTTCTTAGTGTGCTTCTGATTATAATAAATTGAATAATTTAATAATAAATTTGTTTCTGACGATGGACTGGCTGAAAAAAAAACTGATGTCCTAGAACAGAAAAGTGCCGCTTTGAAAAAGCCCGTATATATAGGTGGTGTAAAAAATATTTTTATTCCGTAAGAAATTAATTAGTGCGGAATTATTCGAAAATACTAATCCAAAAAACAAAAAACAGGAAATTTTACTGGTCCAGTATTAAAAACAATACAATAATTTTAAATAACAATTAACAATTCGAACTAAAATGATGAGATTTATTTATTTATTCGGGGAACCAACAGCTATTAATAATATTGTAGAGTACATAGGTAAGTAACAGAGAGCCAATTAAAGGTTCCTTTTTAGGGTTTCGTACCAAAGTGGTAAAAAAGGAACCCTTATGGTGCGACTCTGTCCATCTGTCTGTTACAAAGCCAATATTCTCCGAAACTACTGAACCGATTGAGCTGAAATTTTGTACACATATGTAAGTCAGCCACCCAAAGGCAGGCATGTAACGCCAATCTATACAATTTAAACGTGGGGGAGAGCGCGGATCTTCATTACGTTACCGTAGGTAATGAGTTATCATACGTTTTTACCACACTGTCAGAGATGTTACGTTACTGGTTGCAATAATGGTGGTAAATAATTTCATATGGTTTCCGAACGCGGAATAGAGGATTTATGATATTGGTGTAGATAAATAAATAAATGAGTCCGACTCGCACTCGGACATCCTATACATTCTCATAAAATTATGCTGAAACTGTCTTATTTTAACTAATAAAAGAAATATCGAAAATCGGTTGACGTGATAAATAATTATATCACTGAAATACCAAATTTCGTACTAAGGTTAAGTTAAGCAAAATTAGTGACACTATTTGTCAAAAGATGGCGCTGCACCCAGTACGTTCGTTTTCTACATCGCGGTGTTAAGATTTTTCCTGGATTAATGGGGTCGGGTATTCTTCGTATAAACAGCTTTTTTACCAGCTCTTGCCCTGCCCCCATATGAAGAGGTGTAGCGGACGACTACTACTGAATAGTTTATTTGTGTTTTTTTTAAAATTTTACATGTCGGTATTTATATTCGTTATTGCATCAAGCTATAGTTGCAAGCGTTTATGGAATGTTCGTACTGAACCCTCGGTGAGCGAGTCAGACTCGCACTTGCCCGATTTTTATTTCTTTTGGCACTAGCTCTGTTGGTATTGTGAAATGGTTTGACAAACAGTTTTTTTAACTTTTCAATCTCGTACCTTAACTTAGGCCACTCAGCAAGCTTCGTAGCCTAAACATGGTACTCGACTGAAAAGCTCTTCATCATGTCACGATAATACTACTTACAGGTGATCCAACTCAATTAAATGATCACTGCGAAGATAAAAATGACTAGCGTGTGACACAAATATCACAATTTACCGAGCGACATAACTTATGTCGCTCGGTAAATTGTGATATTTGTGATAGGTACAAATAGGTAATAAATGTTATTTATCTGATGATGTTATCATACACGCCTACTTTCAAGATAAATCATTTTTACAAGCAGCATCTTAGAAAGACAATACCTATAGTAACTATGATTAAATCTATCGATTAAATAACATATTTACACGGAACGACATGCTAAAACTATAAGCTTCAGTTTTGCTGCTTTGGGTATGATCCTGGAAAATGCGCATAAAATGTTGTTAGTAAAGACCTGGAAGTTATAAAAACAGTGTTTGTGATGGTCGTATATCAATTTGTGCTGCAGTCAAGTCTGTTTATGAATCTTGTCTTAATGTCTTTGTTTTGAAGTCCTACTTGCCTACTCTCATTCCCGAGAAAATGAATGTTTCGACAAACTATAAGAGCGGTGTTTTTTTGTTTTATAATATAAATTGCCTATTTCATCATGTAGGTACTTGAAAACTTTTAGATAAAAGATAGAATTGAAAGATACGAAAACGTACAATATGTGTGACGTTTTTGAATAACATCTTTTCATCAGCATTAATTTTTGTCAAGTTTATCTTGTTAGAATTTGTCAAGTAATGCTGAAATTTCGTGGTTGTATTTTTATACCCTATGTGAGGTCTATAGATAGAGTCACCTATCCGCTGTGTGCATGACTGTGGCGCCATCTTTTGGGCCAGGGCTCAATCATTTTTTTCATTTTTTATGAATGACTTGTACTCCTTGCTTATATGAAATGCCTCTGGCTAATTCACTATTTTGACAGTTGACCGAGTTGGAGGTGACATTGGTGATGTCCCTTTGCAGTTTCATTTCTTGTCACATTGTGCACCGCGATCATTCACGTTACCCCCACCATGCACTTCGCACATAGCGAATAAAAATTCTGACTAATCTATCTAACCGACTTGTAATAAAAATGACTTACTGGATCATTAACAGAAAGAGCTCACTTGCAATATAACAATCGAAGGACATTGCTTTAAACCTTATAAAAAAGTTTTAATTTTTATAATGAACCCGTAGTACTTGCGTTAAGACAACGAAATTTTTAGAAACAATGAAAAAATAAAACTTCTTATGCGCACAAAATAACGGCATAAAGTTTGTTTACTTAGATTACATAAAACTAATTTCTGCGTAGATTGATGCCAAATCTAGGAAAAATTTGGTGAAGCGGTCCAGACACTATCAGTAATAATGTCATTATATCTGTACACGTATCCGTTATCCGTTCGTCCTTTTCCATGTATATGATATGATTTATGAAGGATGAGAAAGACAGGTCCAGAAATAATGACATTATTAGTGTCTGGACCGCTTAAAAACAAGAATGCAGTCAGCCCAAAGTCAGCCATTGTACCTAATGAATGTTGAGGTCAGCTCAACTTTATTGAAAGTGTAAATTTAAATCAGTATCAGTAGGTAGGTATATTTTCTGCTCTAAAAATGAAAATGGGGCAAGGAGATTAGAACATATTCATTTGTTGACGGTTAATATGTAAAGCGAATGGTTTGCGCAAGGGCTATCGAAAAGGGCACTATCATTCTCATCGGACCGGACCGTCACAAGCGGAGCTGTAAAGAGGTCTCGGATTATACCTTGCTGTTACAGATGTTGGGGTCAAATTTACGCTGGTTTGCATGAGACGAGTGTTCTGGGACGCCGCAGTGTATGGCTAGTTATATGGTATCTTACGACACACTCGCGTCACGGGATCTCGAATTAACAAGTGTTACGCAAAATTTACATTTGGTTAAGAATACCGACGATATTAGGTTAGCCGGCCTTACCGTGTGTCTGGCAACAAAATTCACACATCGGATTATACGAGGCGGTATATACCGTTATGTCCTTATGCGTTTCTAATTTGTAAATATGTACCCGTATTTGGTACGATATTTAATAAAGAAATTAGATCGTTTGTACAGAACAGGCATGTGGTTACATATTTCACTTATTGTAATGTTCGAAGTAAACACAATAAACAACTTCCTCAATGTGATCTTCGTGTTTAAAGCAAGTGAAATTGTAAACAACAAACAACAAAAACTGTCAAGTAATTTAAATAGATTTTAATGTCGACACAGACTAGACAGGGCATACTTAGGGGAAATTGTCAATCGATTTTTCTGGGTACCCACTGGGTCTTTCAAAATATCGTGTATGCTACTTTTACCCTTTTTTGTGAAGTCAAGTAAGTAATGTTTTTTCATTGGAGAGCGATTTACTTAAAAAAGGGAAAAACACAAATTTGGCCCCTTTCGATTTAGGTTTTGGCTTATTGTTCTGTCATCCAAGAATATTCAAGCAATTTATGATATTGTAGGCAATTTTTGTCCACCAAGGATTAGCTATAATAGTAATTATAGCTTGTAATCTACGTTGTATCTTGGACACCTAGCATTTGTTGTACCTTCGTCATAGTCTAAAAAATCCAGGAGAGTGGGATGTTTTTTAGGGTTCCGTAGTCAACTAGGAACCCTTATAGTTTCGCCATGTCTGCCCGTGCGTCCGTCCGTCCGCGGATAATCTCAGTGACCGTTAGCACTAGAAAATTGAAATTTGGTACTAATAAATATGTATATCAACCACGCCGACAAAGTGGTAAAATAAAAAGTAGAAAAAAATGTTTTATTAGGGTACCTCCCTGTTGTGTGCAGACCGGATTACCACGTTGAATCAAGCAGCGCTGACCCGCTGTACCATTTACCAGGTCATGTAGGGAGATGAATAAAAACACTATTTAGCTTTAAGACATTTGAGCAGTGTAGTTGCAGGTGTTTCCCCGCTGGGAGTTGTTGTAGAAGTGAGTTCGCTGCTCCTCTTATGATGGGGGCAGGGGTTGGAGTGCCCGCATTTCTGCTATGACTCCTGTGTCATATCGCATCCCACTGTGGTGGGATGGTCGCTCGTCGTCGTTTTGAGGACGACTTGACGTCTGGTGTGGACGCGGCGGGCCCGATGGCCCTGCCGCAGCGATGGTGTCAGGTGCGGTCCGCGGCGGGCCCCATGGCCCAGCCGCGGTGATGTCATCTTCTTCGTGTCTTAGCCCTGGCGTGCCGCGGCGGGCCCGGTGGCCCAGCCGCGGCGGCGGTGTCCGCGGCGGGCCCGATGGCCCAGCCGCGGTGATGTCATCTGCTTCGACGCGAGTCCCGGCGTGCCGCGGCGGGCCCGATGGCCCAGCCGCGGCGGCGGTGTCCGCGGCGGGCCCGGTGGCCCAGCCGCGGTGATGTCATCTGCTTCTAGTCCCGGCGAGCCGCGGCGGGCCCGATGGCCCGGCCGCGGTGCTGGCGTCTGCTGCTATCCGAGGTGTAGCAGGGCCCGTGGTAGAGCCCGGGCCCTGCGCTCGGGAGGCCTGATGTAGTGGGGCGCGATGTTCTGGAGGTGTTCGTAGCCAGAGTTGTCCGCGCGGTCAAACATGACCCGCGCGAGTCTGACTACGAACTCCTCCAGGCCCTCCCACTGTAGTTCTTCGGCGATGGTGGCGTTCCTCTTGCGTCTCGGTGCCTTGGTGAGGATGCGTAGCGCCATCGTCTCTTGTCGTCTTAGCTTCTCCTTGTTTGTCCTGCACCAGAAAGAATACCACGCAGGTGCGGCGTAGGTAAGTCGTGTTCGAACGTAAGCTTTGTACAGTCCGAGTTTGGTCCATACAGGGAGCTTACTGTTGAACACGGGGTATAATTTCGTACGGGCGGTCAGGGCTCGGCGGCGTGTTTCCGCGGCGTGCTGCGTCATCGTGAGCCTTTTGTCGATGGTGACCCCCAGATATTTCACTGTGGGCGACCATACAAGAGGCTGACCTAAGAGAGGAGGAGGCAGTTTAATGGCATTAGCAATAATAATGGCTTGCGTCTTGCCCACGTTGACTGATAGTCTCCATTTGGAGAGCCAGTCAGGAAGGGCGTCGAGCGTCGGCTGGATCTTCTGGACTGCGTGTGCAATCTTGAATGACGACGTGTAGTAGGCGGCATCGTCCGCGAAGAGGGCGAGCTTGGCGTCGCCAACGACTGGTATGTCGTCGGTGTAGCGAGCGTAGCAGGCCGGTGACAGGCAGCTCCCTTGTGGAACGCCCGCTTTGATGGGGCGTTCAAGGGAGTGGGCGCCCTCCACTTGGACGTGGAAGCGTCGGTCTGCCAGGAAGGATGCCAATGTTCTCACGATGCGTCGGGGAGCTGTGGACAGAGAAAGTTTGTAGATTAGACTGTCGTGCCAGACTCTGTCGAAAGCTTTCTCCATGTCTAGAAACACGGCCACGGTGTGCTCCTTTTTGTTGGTGGCTTGTCCCATGTGATGTAGCACTCGCGTTAGCTGCGTGGTGGTCGAGTGCTGGGCTCTGAACCCGTGTTGCTCCGGCCTAGGAGCGATGTGCGGTGTGAGATGCCGGAGCAGCAACCTCTCGAATACTTTCGAGAGGTTGCTGAGCAGTGTGATGGGCCGATAGTTCTCGGCTTTTCTTCTGTCCTTCCCAGGTTTGGGTAGGACGATGACTCGTCCAGTCTTCCAGGCGGTCGGGAAGTGACCCGAACGCATTATTCCGTTGAACAGGCGTGCCACCGCCGCTAAGGTGTTTAGCGGCAGGTGACGAAGCGCCATGTCCGGAATGTCGTCCGGGCCCGGCGCCTTCCTTGGGTTGCAGTGTCGCCTGATGGTGGTTTGGACCTGTGAAGGAGAGAAGTAGATCGGGTCATCGTGTGGTTGGATTGGCGTGCTGAGGTATTCCTGCACGCGCTCCACGATGTCGGCCGAGTGTAGCGGGTTTGAGTCGGGGTTCGGTCTGAATTGGTGTTCGAGATTGAGAGCGAGAATCTCTGCCCGGTCCCGAGCTCCGTATTTCAGCTTTCCGTCCGCTCCCTCTAGCGGTTGTATCGGCTCCGGTGTAGTGCTGAGTTGCTTGCATAACCTGTGAATAGAGGGTACATTATCAGTTATACTTTTAATGTGTTCTTCCCAGCTTTGGGCGCGATAGTCGCTGAGTTTTTCCCTTAGCAGTCGTTCTAGGCGGTTGAGCTCTGTCTTGACCGACTGAGCCCTTAGCCTTTGCCACTGCTTCCTGTACCAACGCTTTTTCTCCAAGAGGGCCTGTAGTGGCCTGGGGAGAGGTTTGCGCCGATCGGTGTACGGGACCGTGTGCGCTGCTCCGTTGAGGGCTGCCTTGATGTCCTTGGTGATTGTGTCGGTTGCTGCGTCGACTTCTGCTGCGGTAGAGATGGGACCTGTGCGGGGAGTGCTTACCAGTGTTTCTGAGAACGCTTCCCAGTCGTAGCGGCGGCTGGGACCTCTGGTGAGCCTCGTGGTGGGCACGTCGGCGATAGTCAGCAGCACCGGGCGGTGGTCTGACGTGAGATCATACAATACCTCGTGGCGCATGACAGCATTAGCATTAGCATTACATGACGCATTACATGCATTAGCATTACATGACGAGTACGAGTGCTCGTCTATTTTATAGGATTTCTAGCGTGCTCGTACTAGTGGCTGGTATGTGCCGTGTGAGTTATTTATTTATTCACGAATAAGCTTACAGTATTACATGTTTGTAGGAGGGTTAAAATTGATATTTATTTGGGACATTTCTTCATAAATTAGTACAAAAGGCTTATAATCTATACATTTCGGGTGTTACGACATAACATTAGTAAAATTAGACATAGATCAGTACTTAAGAACTAGACATGTAGACACAATTTTAAACACTTTATTAAATTACAAAAATAAACAAATTGGTATAAATCGAGAAAATGATTATCTTAGATCAAGTTACACAAAAACAACATTAATTTTAAGCTATCTGCGACACTCCCCTATACGTAAAGTGGGGAGTGATTTTTTTTTTCATTTCAACCCTAACGTGTGATATATTGTTGGATAGGTATTTAAAAATGAATAGGGGTTTACTAAACTAATTTTTTGATAATGTAAATATTTTCATAAATAATCGCTCCAGAAGTAAAAAAAAATGTGTCCCCCACCTCTAACTTTTGAACCATTAGTTTTAAAAATATGAAAAAAATCTCAAAAGAAGAACTTTATAAAAACTTTCTAGGATAATTATTTTGAACTTGATAGGTTGAATAGTTTTTGAAAAAAAATTACAAAATAATTTCTGAACTAAGTTTGTTATTAACCGTATAAGCAGATGTTTATTGTACCTGTAATTTCTACAAAATCACAATGAAATGACGTGCTTTCAAATAAAGTAAAAACGGTGGTAATCGGTTCAAATAGTTTATTAACTATTATCCCATAAAAATCATCTTCCATACTTTAAGCTCGCGCGCAATAGTTTACTTAATTTGCCGGTAGATGTCGCTGTACGTGGAACGCTCATATCATATCCTACATGGCGGTGTTATTTTAACTCTGAAGTGGGGACACTTACTGTGACGGACGGAAAACTACGGAACCCTACACTGAGCGTGGCCCGACATGCTCTTGGCCGGTTTTTTAGGGTTCCGTAGTCAACTAGGAACCCTTATAGTTTCGCCATGTCTGCCCGTCCGTCCGTCCGTCCGTCCGCGGATAATCTCAGTGACCGTTAGCACTAGAAAGCTGAAATTTGGTACTAATATGTATATCAATCACGCCGACAAAGTGGTAAAATAAAAAGTGGAAATTATTTTTTTATTAGGGTACCTCCCCTATGCGTAAAGTGGGGAGTGATTTTTTTTTTCATTTCAACCCTAACGTGTGATATATTATTGGATAGGTATTTAAAAATGAATAGGGGTTTCCTAAAATCATTTTTCGATAATGTAAATATTTTCGGAAATAATCGCTCCAGAAGTAAAAAAATATGCGTCCCCCACCTCTAACTTTTGAACCATAAGTTTTAAAAATATGAAAAAAATCTCAAAAGTAGAACTTTATAAAAACTTTCTAGGAAAATTATTTTGAACTTGATAGGATGAATAGTTTTTGAAAAAAAAATACAAAATAATTTCTGAACTAAGTTTGTAATTTAACCGTATAAGCAGGACATTGTACCTGTAATTTCTACAAAATTACAATGAAATGACGTGCTTTCAAATAAAGTAAAAACGGTGAAAATCGGTTCACGCAATAAAGAATTATCCCATAAAAATCATCTTCCATACTTTATGCTCGCGCGCTAGTTTACTTAATTTGCCGATAGGTGTCGCTGTACGTGGAACGCTCATATCATATCCTACATGGCGGTGTTATTTTAACTCTTAAGTGGGGACACTTACTGTGACGGACGGAAAACTACGGAACCCTACAGTGAGCGTGGCCCGACACGCTCTTGGCCGGTTTTTTAATGTTTGGTTTTGCGTTCATTCTACCACATTAAGTGGGTTATTACATCATGTAATGCTGGCGATTTCGTGCTAAATCATAAATAATCATAATTTTTGAATCAAAAAGTATTATTATGTATCTTTCTCAATTACAACATATTTCTGACAATTAGTTTCCTTTATTTTATGCATATACTCGTATGAATAAGCAAACATAATGATAATAATATGTTTTTATTCGCCAAACAAGTTGTTTGAAACAACCTTCCCTTAGGAATGAAAAGGGTGTTGTAACTTGGACACATTTCCATTTTTAGGGTTCCGTAGCCAAAATGGCAAAAACGGAACCCTTATAGTTTCGCCATGTCCGTCTGTCCGTCCGTCCGTCCGTCCGTATGTCACTGCCATTTTACTCGGAAAATGTAAGACGTATGTTAATAAAGGTGTATTTTGTATGCTGCTACTTAGTTATGTTGTTAAATTGCAGAAAAAAATATTTTTAGGGGGGGCACTCCATACATGTAACTAATTTTTTTGACCAAATGTCAACATGTGGTACATCAATCGATAGGTCTTTAAAAATAACATTAAGGTTTCTTTGAACATTCTGTGATTAAGTAAATAATTTCTGAAATAATCGCTTCGAAAGTCAGAAAAATGGTGTCCCCCCTGTAACTTTTGAACCGTTGGTCCAAAAAATTTGAAACAATTTGAGGAGATGCGCTTTATCACATAATTTCTACAAAAATTGTTATGAACATTATCGGTGTAGCCATTTTTGAGTTATCGCCAAAAAACTTCTTCCATAGATATCAGATACGACCTTTTGGTATTAGTTTGGTTCTTATTCCATTGAACCTTCCATTATGCGTGGTCCGAAACGCACTTGGCCGGTTTTTTTTTCTAACAGCCTACAGTCGAGAGAGAATGGTATTGTTTATTTTACTATGAAATAATGTAGCTTTATGGCCAATCTTTAGAAAATATCACAATCGGTGAGCAGGCAGGATTTTAATTATTTTATAAAAAACTAAAACAAAAAACTGTCCAAGATAGAACAGAAATACACAGAAATAGCTTGTTATATTATAATACATTAATCAAGTAAGTCATAGGAAGTTGTAACAAATAGACAATTTAATTCGATAGCATCGCCTCAGTATTAACGTAACAAGTACAATCAAGAGTTTTAACCTCATTTGTAACTGGATCACTAGTTAGCTAATAACGACTGGAGTTCATTGAACGGCGGTCGCATACTAAATTATAATTAGGTGACCGTATAAAATGTGTTCTTGCAAATGTTACTAAAATAAACCTTCATAACAATGCGGGCACGAAGTTGATTATATGACAACATGTCTTAACTGGATTTACAGTTAAGACTATCACGTAACATCGTTAATTTGATTGAGCACGCTTGCCTCACCTAATTGTAGAGGTTAATACATGGGTCAAACGATCTGGACTCCTGATGATATGTAAATTGGCTACATCATGAGGAAAAAATGTTATGTAACCTAGTTATTTAAAAAAAAGTCAAGAGCTCCCAATAGCTCGTGGAAATGGTAGTTGTTAGGGGATGATCTTACATGAAATTAGGGATTTTATATTTTGTTAATAGTGCTGAAACAGTTATGTTAGACATATCCGTCTTCGGATTCACACCGGAAATAAATAAATATACTTGTAAATATTATTGGGACAATCTTACACAAATCAACCTAGTCCAACTGTAAGCTAAATAAGGCTTGCGTTTTGGGTACTAGGCGACGATTTATATAATATAATAGATATATATAAACATATATGTATATATACATAAATAATACATAGAAAACATCCATAACTCAGGAACAAATATTCGTAATAAACACACAAATGCCCTGACCAGGATTCGAACCCGGGACCTCCTCACTACCGACTAGGCTAGGAGGCTGGCAAAAACCAAAAAGATCTTTTTGTGTTTTTTAAGAATTTGAAATTGACCCGGTGTGATTCTGAGGTGAAACTCGGTGTCGAAAACTTTGATAAATATAAAGGGAATAGATATGGTACCAGGCGCACGATCGTGTGCCATCAAATATAGGTTCCGGCGCCTATCTTGAATCAGTCGTGTCATGGCTGCCGAAGAGCGTGCTTTCAAGAATAACGACTAAAATACCCGTAAATCATGCCAAATTGTGCCTTTTTTGAATGCTTTAATAGATCAAGACATAAAAACAAAGCTCACGGAATAACTTTTCATTCGTAAGTACTGTTTTAAATACGTAAACATAATTTTTTTATCAAAATTTATTAAAAACATTTTTGTTATTGAGTAAGCGAGACAGCTAAATAGGCAGTACCCACGCGTGAAACACGTATGTCCGAGTGTCATGCCCCTTTGGGTAGCGTTAGCAAATAATATGATGATAAAAATGCATTTTTATTTCATTCTGTTCTCCTAGTGCTTGAAACCGTTACCAAGCTAAACGTATGTACAAATTAATTATGTATAGAATTGCTATGGTTATGTAATTTTTTTAAATTTATACTTCCAAACTAGAGCCTGATGCATGACAATTTGTGATATTTGCTGAATGTAGGGTTCCGTAGTTGCCGTCACAATACAACCAATCAAAATTTTTTTTTTATAAGATATTTTACGTCCTTTTACTATGAATATACAACTTTTTGAAATAACTCAAAAATTGCTCAAATAACTCAATAGTTTTCAATATAGTTTTCATTGAAAGTAATTGTTAGGCCTCACGCTCTTGAATTTTCCCATATTCAAAAGTTAGAAGGATTTTTGGAGCCATTATATCCGCGAAAGTTTCAACGCGACGCAACGGGACGCGATGACCATTTTTTTAAATTAATTAAATCACTGCCGTTCCTCGACCCACCAACGGAGAGGCAGCTGACCTTCACGAGGCTTCATTAAACATCACCCTTAACCGCTTGACAAGTTATCGCCTGGAACGCGATGACCAACAAAATTTATTCCTGGCTTACGGTCTATAGAGACTTATTACTTAAGCCTAATAGGTATTATAAATTATTATTTTTACTTGAAACATCTGTAAATGAGAAAACATGCATAAGTATAGTTTTCTAGTCTAGACATAAATTTCGATTTCACATGTCAAAACCTTTTAAGCAATTATCTTTGATACCAGATACCAGAGAATAAATACGTTTCTAGAAAATGTAATTCGTCAGGTGACAACCAAAACACAGTAATTGCAATAAAATTATTAAACTAAAATCAACCTTGTTTTGTTACTAATATGGTTCATTACGGCTATAAACTTGTGGTAGTAATTAGTGAGTTTTGGGTGTTACCCGATTAATGTAAGCAATTATCTTTAATACCCGAATTACCCGATAATGAAAACGTTTCTAGAAAGTATATTACTTAAATTTCTAACAGTTTTATTTGCTCTTGCTCCTTTAGCCGTGAACACAGTGAATCCTCCTTTTTGTAAAGGGTCGGCAACGCGCATGTGACACCTCTGGAGTTGCAGGCGTCCATAGGCTACGGGTAGCTGCTTACCATCAGGCGGGCCGTATGCTTGTTTGTTTGCCACCGTCGTCGTGGTATTAAAAGTTTTATTTGCTAACGCTACCTACGATATTAGCAGAGCTCGGATTTTTCACGGCAAAACAAAACACTAGCGTAATTTAGCCAGTGCTTGAAATATTATTTTATCGACACCTATCGAGTCTTACTAGAGTATATGACAGGTATTGCCTCAGTACATTTTTTCTTTTTTTATTCGATGGTACACCTATCAGTGTGAATGTCAAAATTTAAAAACTAAAACGTGCGAAAATTTCGAAAAACAGGAGACTTACTAGAGCTCAAAATCAATATTTTTGACCAGTCTAAGGTGACCTACTGGGGGTTAGAAGGTTGTGCATTAATTACCGGACATCCTGTATAAGTAATAAAATAACTTTTCATTTTAGCTTTGCCATAGTCGAGCAACAAAGAGGTAGGTCTGCATGTACAACTTAGAACGAAGTAACTATACCACCTCATTTAAAATGATAGAAACGACTGCAAATTTCATCTCACATGACATATGACATTCACACTTTAACTGTCATTTCATTACGTATAAAACGTAAATTGCATCTAGGTATTATTTATTTCGCAACGCATTGAATCCGACGTGTTGGATATACGTATAATAACTTAATATTGCAAGGTATCAATTAATACAAAAATGAGTAATGTACAAGATCGGATCAAAACGTGGATTGAAAATCACCCTGAGTTAGTCTATAATGAAGTGACCTCCACTATATACTGCTCTATGTGCGATATGCATCTAAAACTGAAGAAATGCAATATTGAGAATCATGTGAAAAGCAACCGCCACAATTACCGTTCGGGGCAACCAAATAGGAAACATCAATTTTATTTCGATTTAATTATTTTTCTTATTTCATGCAACATACCATGGGCAACAGTCAACAACAATAATTTTCGTCATTTTTTTAACAAGTATTTATGTTGCGACTGCTCTATGACTTCTTTACCGGACGAATCGACCCTGCGAAAAATTTATTTAAATCTCGTGTACAATAAAACTATACAGGGTATAAGAGAGGTAAACAAAACCAATTATTTGTGGATATCTATAGACGAAACACCAGATTTCATGGGAAAATGTGTGACAAACGTGGTGATTCGGTCTTTGCAAAAAAATTGTTCTAAGCAATTTTATCTTTTGGGGTCGAAGGTTTTAGAGAAGGTAAATGGGGAAACAATAGCAAACCTAATAATAAACCAATTAAAATTTTTGTTTCAAAATTCTTTCAATGATAACGTAAACAATTTGCTTTTACTTTGCACAGATAGTGCCGCATATATGCTTAAAGCCGGTCGTATTTTAAGAGCAACGTTTCCTCGTATGAAACACATTACGTGTTTAGCTCATGGTCTGCACCGGGTTGCCGAAGAAGTGCGAGATAATTTCAAAGGTGTGGATGGGTTGATATCGAATGTCAAAAAGATATTCCTAAAATCTCCAGAGCGTGTACGCCTTGTTAAGGCAAAATATCCGTCCGTTCCCCTACCTCCCGAGCCAATTATCACCAGATGGGGAACTTGGATATCTGCTGCGGTATATTACGCTCAATACTATGAGCAAATACGTGATGTCGTCTCCATACTTGCTAATGACTCGGCAGCTATAAGAGCTGCAAAAAAATGTTTTCAAACACGCAAACTACGACCGGAGTTAAATTTCATTCGCGACAACTACGAAGTAATAGCCTCTTCAATAGAACAATTGCAATGTTCGACTTTATCCATTGCGGAATCCTTCCTCATTCTGGATACTGTTCGTTGCTACGTAAACTGGAGTAAACTTTTACCAGTGATACGTAAATTTGAAGCCGTGCTCGAACGAAATCCTGATTACGAAATTTTAAGAGACATATCTGAAAATATTACCCGAACTGATAATGAATTCTATAAATTTGCTCCCTTGACGTCAACTGAAGTTGAACGTACATTTAGTCTACATAAATGGATTTATAGTGATAAACGCAACTGTTTACTCCCAGAGAATGTTGAAAAGATAATGATCATCTACTCCTATCACTATTACCCAAATAAAATGTCTTGTGCTGCTGTGTGTACTGACGTAGATTTTGAAGAAGAAATTGCGTCTGTTTCTAATACTCGTATATAGTAACTTTATACAAATGTTTTTATTAGTTTTATTACATATTAATTTTATTTGGTGACTTTTATTTCTTCTAGTTCTGAATTATCGATATCGATAAAATAATATTTCAAGCACTGGCTAAATTACGCTAGTGTTTTGTTTTGCCGTGAAAAATCCGAGCTCTGGATAATAATAATAATAATAAATACTCTTTATTGCACACCTCATACAGTTACAAGCACAAATTTTACAATTAGATAAATTTAGGTAGAGGTAACAACAGGCGGTCTTATCGCTAATGAGCGATTTCTTCCAGACAACCTTTGGGTAGTGGAGACTAGAGAAAAACAATAAGCAGTAGGTGGTGCATAGAAACAAAAGAGACGAAATAGATAACACAGCACATTCATATGAATATACATACTTAAATAAATACAAAATAAACATACATATACGTACATATATACATATATAATACACACAATAAGAAACAACAGTGTCAACTTAAAAACCTAAGGAAGAGATAAATAGTATTCCTTAAGTTGCGATTTAAAGCTACCAATAGATTGCGCGCGTTTAATGTTGAGAGGGAGAGAATTCCACAAACGAACGGCCTGGAACGTAAATGAGCAATTATAAAATTTGGAAGATGAAGATGGCACTTTTAGGAGCAATTTTTGAGAGGATCTAATAGAATTAAGATAAGAGAAACGCTCTTTGAGGTAGCGGGGAGTTGCAGGGTTAAAAAGTATAGAAAAGAGTAAAGAAAGTATGTGAGAGTTACGGCGGTGACGGATAGGGAGCCATTTGAGTTGAGAACGAAAACTAGAAACATGGTCGAATTTGCGTAATCCGAAAATGAACCGAATGCAGGCATTTTGAATACGCTCAAGCTTATTAAGTTGCTCCTCGGTTAGGTCTAAATAGGAGATATCTGCATAATCAAGAATGGGGAGAAGTAACGACTGAGCAAGCGCAATTTTAGTAGCATTTGGCAGGAAATTCCGGAGCCGTCTGAGAGACCCTATGGCAGCAAACATCTTCCTGCTCACTTCACTCACCTGAGGCACCCATGATAGACAACGATCCATGATTACGCCAAGATTTTTCACTTGGTTGGAAAAAGGAATTTGGATACCATCGAAGACTATCGGAGGGAGCCTGAGAAAGTCAATTTTGGAGATTTGTTTAGCGCTACCCATCACAATTACCTGTGACTTTAGGGGGTTTACTTTTAAACCGTAATTTTGACTCCAATTTGATATGCGGAGCAGATCAAGATTCGTGGCTTCTATAACTGAATTGAGATCGCTATGCACACCCTGCGAATATATTTGAAGGTCGTCGGCATAGAGGTGATACGAAGAGGAGAGATCAAGAGTTATGGAATTAATGAAGATAGAAAATAAAAGAGGAGACAGCACACCACCCTGTGGAACACCAGCTGATGTGCTGCACCAGGAAGAACACGAAGAATCTAGTTTAATTCTTTGCCGACGACCAACCAAATAGCTGCGGAACCAGTCAATCGCTGCAGCCGATATGTTAAGAGACTGTAAGAACGCGAGCAAAATGTCAAAATCGACCGTGTTAAAGGCATTACTGAAATCTAGAAGTGCAAGAACTGTAAGCTTCTGGTCATTCATACCCAAACGGATGTCATCGGTAACCTTGACAAGAGCCGAGGTAGTACTATGGCCCGGACGAAAACCAGATTGAAATGGGTTTAGGAGGTCATTTCTATTCAGGAAGGAAGTTAGTTGCTGATGCACTAGCCGTTCGAGGACTTTGGATAGGAAAGGAAGAATGGAGATGGGGCGATAGTCAGAGAAGGAACTGGGGTTGGATTTTTTGGGTAAAGGAATAATATTGGCATCCTTCCACAGACTGGGAAAAGTACTTGATGAAATGGAAAAATTCAGAATACCGGTGATAATAGGAACAAACAAATCAAGGAGAGGGAGTATCATATTTCGGCTAACACAGTCAACACCAACGGCGTTAGAAGTGATATTCAATATACCCTTCCTAACATCACTCTCACAGAAATGGCTAAAATAGAAAGAAGAGAAATCTAAGGCAGGAAGTGATGAAAGATGATGAAGTGAGTTAGATTTCTTAGGACCACTGAAACAGGTGGACGATGAAAAATGCTGGTTAAGCTGGTCAACGCTAATATTGTTTAAATTGGTTGCCTGTTGAGATTTGCCAACTCCGAGACCTTTCAAAAATTTCCACACTTTGGCTGGATTTCCATCTTCAACAGAACTGTGAATATGACGCCTCTGAGCATCTCGACATATAGTGCTACAGCGATTGCGCAGGGTATGATATTTAAGTTTATTTTTCTCAGAGTTGTTAGCCTTATACTTAGATTTAGATTGATTCTTCCTCTCTATAAGGGCTTTAATATCCTCAGTGAGCCAAGGAGCAGGGAGATGCTTGACTTTTATTGCACGAACAGGAGCATGAGCGTCATAAAGTTGTATGAGGAGCGAATTAAAGAGATAAACTTGATCGTCTACCGAACCCGCTCGAGCGATACTGCTCCAATCGATTGTTAAAGCGTCATCTCGAAGCTTTTCCACATTTAATCCACTAAAATTGCGCTGCAAAAGAATTTTTGATTTAGATTTGGGAGGACGAATTTTGTAAGAGAGATAGAGCAGATCATGATATGAGAAGGCATCCGCGGAGTATTGTCCAAATTTAGACACATGAGAAGTCGAAGAAACTAAAGTTAAATCAAGAAGAGAAGGCGAGCAATTTGGAAAATAGTGTGTGGCGTCTGAAGGGAGAATAGTTAGATTGCATGCATCTACCAGGGATTTAAGGCGCCGGGATCGACTGTCATCCTTCAGAAGACACGTATTTAGATCTCCCATAAGAATGTGATGATTATAAGAAGGCATAAGGTCCTCGAGAAGTTTCTCAAGAGAATCAAAGTAATTAACGTTAAGGGAGGGGGAATAAAAAACGCCAAGTAAAAGTTTGGAATGAGAGAGGGAAACGTCGAGAAACATATACTCTGCGGCATCAGAAGTAGAAGAGCTGGCAGATACATTAACAATTGAATAGGGGATGTAAGAACGAAGGTAAATCGCAACTCCACCGCCACCTCTTCCAAGGCGGTCGTGCCGAATTAAATTGAAACCAGGTAAAGAGTAAGACGTTGAAGGCAAAGCTGGTCTGAGCCACGATTCGGAAATTAAAATAGCATGAATGTTCTTAATGTCAAAAGAGAGTAACATATCGCTGTAATGTGCAGGAATACTTTGCGCATTTAAATGCACAACGTTAAAATTTTTAGGTACATCATTAAACTGAGATTCCAGAATGTCGTGAAGCGAAGGAGGCAAACTATGGAAACTGTCTTCACTTACACTATCTAAGGAGGAAAAAGATAAATACTGATCACTGTTATCACTGAAAGGCATCTGAAAAATATATATAAAGTTAAAAATATAATAAGTATATAATAAGTGTATACTAATATTCAATAAATATAAAAATATATACAGTAAAAACTAAACAAAAACTCCACAATCTACCCGCCAGCATATCTGGATGGATCAAAATTAAAAACAAAACAACAAATAATTAACATTCAGAGCAGAAACGGAACGCAATAATTTACAAGTGGCAACACTGGGCTGTTCATGTCAAAGCGCCTATTATATTATATTAGATATTAGGCACCTAGCGCTGATTCCCGAGACTTACAACTCGTTCAGGATAAGTGAATCTTTTTTACCATTATAACTATGCACAATTGGAGGTCACACCTTTACATTGGTTTGTTTGAGTCGTGCGCGAGGTAGGCGATGGAAATTAAAGTACTAGGACCACACGGATTATTCGCCGTTTCTGCGTAGTGCAATATAACCGTCGCTTACCATACGCGTCTCTTTTGACAAACCATTATTGCGTTAAAAAGAGAAACCTCTACGCGTAACAACTACGCGCAAACGTAGATGCCTTTATACTGGTTTTTTGAGACGATCGTTCGTTACCTATTTCGTTGAACACTGGAATATTCGACTAGAGCACTAGAAGTTTAGAACTAGAGATTTATTCATATTTTAAAAATATAGTATACTATTGACTCGACATTTAATTTTCTATCTCGGTCCATCTTGACCGCTTTCATATTGATGCGACAAGGACTTACTACGATTAATATCAATTCAATATTTAATTTTTTCAAACCCAAATGACTCTCTTTTTACTTCTATACGTCATTGTTAGACATATGACGATCTTGCCTACACTACTGTAAATTATATTAGTTGGTCTCTCTCACACTTTATGCAATGCGCAAAATATGGAAATCTCGCTTACACGCTAGAGGTGTGCGCCGATGGCAAAATCATCGGCGGCGGCGTCCGATCGTTTTTTGACCGGCGGCGGCGGCGTGATCGGCGCGAAATCGGCGTGGTACATATGTTTAATATGCCTGGGGAATTTGACTAATTACCTTCTAAATTAAAGCCTACTGAGTATTTATAAGGATAAACTGCTTTAATAAAACACCCCAAATCTTTGAAAACGAATGATTGTATCGCAAACATTGCACATTTTAAATCAAATACTTGATTTTAAAGAATTTTCCAAAAGATGGACTAGTTATGGTCCATATTTATAGCTCCGTACTTAATGTTTTACCTATGTAGAACTGGCCACACCACTTGCCTGAAAATCAACTACGATAATAATACAAAAAGCCCCGAAGTTAACAAGTGCAGAACAGACTGATTTACAATTTGTAATTTGTGAGTGAAAATGTTGATTCTAAGTTCTAAAAGACATAGATGCTTGCGGTAGCCCGAATTTGCCACCTAAATAAAACCTACATTTTATTTTATCGTTCTTCGATGGATGGATTGGATTCTAGCTTGTTATTAAATCAAATACAAAGATTGAAAAACAATCAAACCCAGTTGGGCTTCACAACATCAATACGCCTTGCCAGGGCTCGATCACTTTACCGATTCGCAACTTTGATTCTATTTCCCGTTAAATTCAAATGTCTCTAATTAACCTACTATCTATTGTAGTCTTGAAACGTCAAAAATGCGAAAATACCTTTCACATCTGCACCGCGCGTCAAACGCCCCATACAAAAAACGTGAGGTTTATGATGGCACCGGCCTCAAAGTTGCGGAAAACTGTTTGGAAGGAATAAGTTTTTGGAATGTTTTTGTAACTCTTGGGCACGAAACAATGCGTTTTTACCTATAGAGTTGTTATACTTTTTTTTCTTGTAATACACAGTAATACATAAGTAATCGAAGTGAGGTTTTGAAAATATATTTGGGGTATTGAAAAAAATGCTTAAATTTAACGTTTACGTTAACCGCAATATCTTTACAAAAATATTAGAAAATTATTACGGATTTCCATTATTTTAAATTAATTTGGTGTTGCTGTTGAACGTGTTTATTGAACAAATTCAATTAAATACGCAATTTTCACGCATGTTCCCAATTAAGCTATGGGTCAAGTAACTAAGATGAAATGTTCAATGCATCAGTCTAAAAAAATGCAAAAATAATTATGGGTTAGATTCCTTGATTAACTAACAGAATTCAGCTTTTTTTCAATTATTTGTGTTACTTATTTCATCCAATCATCCCCGCTGCGAGCGGCTTGCGAATTTCTATTCATGTTAATAGCAAAAACATGAGTGCTGATAAACATCGATGAACCACGATAAATCCATGCGCGTAACGCATGTCAGTAGCATCGGATAAAAATAACGAGTAAGTTTAAAACAAAATTGAATCATCTTTTCCAAATAGTTTAAGTTGACATCATTTTATAGTGATATCCACAGTTTCACTTTACTTTAAGTATTTAGTGTCGCTAGCAGAGCGAAAATGTGCGCGCTATAATAAAAGCACGTAAATTACAATTTACTGCAGGTGTAACGTTACATAACTATACTTAACATTAACGTAAATATATCTCTCTCTCTCGATCCTAAAATCAAACTCGACCTAATGAGAATGGGCCATTTAAACAAAAAAACTAACCCAGTCGTCTTCGCGAAATGAAAACAACAAATGAGAACCTGCAGTGGAGTCAGTCAAAAAATAAAAAAATTGTTACTTTACTCTTCAGGGAAAATTAAAAGTAAATCAAAATGCTTTCTATTCAAAAGCCGGAAAAAGCAAATTATATAAATATATGAACCTATCATTTAAAAACCAGACGTTGTCATATATTATCCAAAAGTCGTCGACGTAAATCTTACGATAGCATCGAAATGACAGCAAAAATAACGTCAGTTGGTACACCGGCAAGGAATAAGTGAAGAAGAAAAAGCATTTTTTTAACAGATGTAGTATACTGGTCACTCACTACCATTTCCGGGCATTAAAACAAGATAAAGACTTAAAAATTGCCACGCCGATTCTACGCCGGTCAAAATAATCGGCGGCGGCGTGGAAAAATTGTCGGCGGCGGCGGCGCGGCGCACATGTCTATTACACGCTCGTGTTAAGTATATTGGTGTATCTCTTTTAACCCTGACGCACATGTACATTATAGCATTTATAGCAGTGTGTAAGCATTTACAATTGTGTGGGTGCCGGAACACATTTCAGTTTTGTCAGCTATGAACGTCAGGTATTTTCCTCTTTTTACTTTAATCAAAGGTCGAAAATAAGTATTTTATCACTATTAACATATAAAAAAAAAACAGCCATACCTGATTTGATGTAAGGCAAAATGTAGGTACCATTTCAATAGATTACCTAGTAAGACTGTCCATCAGTGAAAAGACCCAATGGCCATCCAGTGTTTGTGAATGTTGAACTGTTCGTTAAAGCTTAAAATAGCATTTGCATATAAATGGAACAAAACCGAAATACGCCGTGTTGCTAAACAAGAGTAAACTTATCAGATGTCTAAGAATACCACCGTGACTCAAGCTTTATTGATAGGCTCCTTCCTCTGAACTTCTTGTGGATACTTATAATTAATTGCCAAGTTTACTTTTTACCAGCTGTAATGTTTTGGATGTTCAATATAAGTATTAATCTCAGTAATAACTTGCAACTAAGTCTGTTTAACTATTCTAGTTTTTTTTATACCTAATTACTTTTAGGCAGTTATTCGTGCCTACAATAAAAGTCACTCGTATCGTAATTGGCCAAGAATTGATCGCCTTTATTTGATGGTTTCAGTGAATATTAGGCAGGTACCTACTTTGTATAGTCCATGAAATGAATCATTAACACATTCAGCATTATTAATTGCAGGCACGGGTACATTCGGACGGGTCTGTCTGTGTCGCGACAAGGCCGCGGACGAGTACTTGGCTATGAAAATCCTGTCCATGGCAGATGTCATTCGCCTAAAGCAAGTCGACCATGTCATGAACGAGAAGAACATCCTCGCGGAGATCAACCACCCATTCATAGTAAATTTGTAAGTATTATTTGTATTTATTGATTTTATGTAGCTGCAACTTGTGTGGCAAACTTCCCAACAGCTGGCAGCATTACCTCATAAGTCATCTGTTACTCCGACACAAGTAACGCCTGTGTAAGCTTTCAAAAAATTGAACCATGTCATGAGATATATACGTCTTTAATGAGTCTGCGGATTTCTATCTAAGGAACATTATGTATATAAATGTTTTACTATCTCTCTTATTTGCAAGACAGGTCCAGCCGCTAAAGACTGGTCAGACGACTCCTCTTACTAAATGAGTGTCCGATTTATAGAGATTAAAGAGTAAAAAGCACCACGCACAATTAACGAACTGATTAACATAAAATATAGCGGCGCAGCTGTCACCCCATAGAAAACTGTCAAACTTTTCAAATAAGAAAACTTTAACGATGGCTATAACGTTAGCAGATTGTTTGATACAGCCGGCGGCCCTAAATGTCTCCAAGTATAATTTTGCTACCGCAGCACAGGAAACGCACTTGTTTTTTATTTACTCGTTAACGATATCCAGAATTTTCTAGATTGTTATTCACTCAGGCTTCGAGTCGTGTTAAATCCATATTTTGATATTTTCATGTTAATGTGATGCATTTGCTGACGCATGTGACACGGCCAAAGGCAAAGGTTATTTATGTATTCAATACTCTAACAAAACAAAAACAAAGGTACTTTTAATTAAAGTGCAATATGGGATAACTGTCATAAAATAAATCACTGCATACTGCATGCCACTGTTGCCACTAATTGTGACGGATCTTAGGCTTGGAGCCAGACAGGCTTATTATTTCTGACTGCTATTATTCGGTGACATTAATGTAACACGCGTCTTACTGCATACGAGCCTAATAAGATCTTGTCTGTTGAAGCTAAGAGCACTTATTATTATTCCAAATATTTTATTAGCAACTTAAACTGCATCTTAGTCGGCTCTTAATTTTTTTTCACGGTAGTTATGTGCCGTGGGAAACTTACCATAATTGCGGAATATTTCACATAAGAAAATATACAAAAATTTCTTATAATTTTGTACTTGTAACCACTTATATTTCTTGTAAAAATTTCTTCGGATGGTCTTGGTCACCATGGCCTCTCATGCAGTCGTAGTGCTGGGAGAATCCCTCGGCATGCCGGCATCAACGACGTCATCCGTCGGGCCCTTGTTTCCGCTAAAGTTCTTGAGCCAACTGGTTTGACTAGGGACGACGGCAAGAGGCCCGACGGCATGACTTTGGTGCCGTGGAGTATGGGTCGGCCCCTTGTCTGGGATGCTACCTGTGTGGACACCCTGGCGCCATCCCATATTCCGGGCACCCAAGTTGATGCTGGCGCGGCTGCATCCTCAGCCGAGCACCTCAAGCGTCGCAAGTATGCTGCCCTTGGCAGTAGTTACATGTTTGCGGCGTTTGGGGTCGAAACCCTGGGGCCATGGGAACCAAATGCGCGTCGCCTCTACAAAGAGATTTCGGCGCGTCTCATTGAGGCCTCTGGTGACCAGAGGGCTGGCCACTATTTTGGCCAACGGATAAGCATTGCTACCCAGCGTGGAAATGCGGCCAGCCTTCTGGGCACTCTACCTAGTGATGGGGACCTAGGTCAGGTTTTTTATTTGTAAGTTTTTAGTTAGATATATTATGTTTTTATAGATATTCTAGTTTTGTTTAATAAATAAAGTTATTATTCCAAAAAAAAAATTCTTGTAAAAATTTCTTCGGATGGTCTTGGTCACCATGGCCTCTCATGCAGTCGTAGTGCTGGGAGAATCCCTCGGCATGCCGGCATCAACGACGTCATCCGTCGGGCCCTTGTTTCCGCTAAAGTTCTTGAGCCAACTGGTTTGACTAGGGACGACGGCAAGAGGCCCGACGGCATGACTTTGGTGCCGTGGAGTATGGGTCGGCCCCTTGTCTGGGATGCTACCTGTGTGGACACCCTGGCGCCATCCCATATTCCGGGCACCCAAGTTGATGCTGGCGCGGCTGCATCCTCAGCCGAGCACCTCAAGCGTCGCAAGTATGCTGCCCTTGGCAGTAGTTACATGTTTGCGGCGTTTGGGGTCGAAACCCTGGGGCCATGGGAACCAAATGCGCGTCGCCTCTCATTGAGGCCTCTGGTGACCAGAGGGCTGGCCACTATTTTGGCCAACGGATAAGCATTGCTACCCAGCGTGGAAATGCGGCCAGCCTTCTGGGCACTCTACCTAGTGATGGGGACCTAGGTCAGGTTTTTTATTTGTAAGTTTTTAGTTAGATATATTATGTTTTTATAGATATTCTAGTTTTGTTTAATAAATAAAGTTATTATTCCAAAAAAAAAAAAAATCTAGAACTTTCCGCGAATTTTCCAAGCTTTTGGAAATGTTCCCGTAGTCCAAGTTCATTGTAATAGTATCAATGGAGTAATATGAATTTATAACCTGCAGCCATTATGCTGTACAGTCGTTGCAGCGTTATTATTGAACTTATCTGAGTAGCCGTTAATGACCTTGTCTAGTTGTAAGTAGCCGCAATAGCAAACGGTTAATATCAAGAACGGTGGGTGCAGTCATTTTATAGAATTAATTGGAAATCTACAACACAGTAACGACAACATTGAAACAGGTCCTTTTGTATGAAAGGCAATAATGTCAATCATCGGTAGGAGTTTGAAGTGCCAAGTCTGAGCCAACTGCTTGCCGTACCGCCACATTTCAATTGCATGCCTTGCTGATCGCGGTCTGGCAATTATCGAACTCACTTTTTATTGGGCATTATATACAGTGATCTATTATCATGCAATTGCGTACAATTGTTTCATAAATAAACAATCACGGTTCAAAGGACATTCTTTTAGTCAGATATTGTAGATTTTATGAGAAATTCATTTAAATACGAGCCAGATAGGTACGTCACAATAACACCTAATATCTATTTGCAAGAAGACAAAGCCTATAAGGTCCTTGATTTCAGAAAGCTTCTTCTCCCTTCCTTTAGTTCCAGTTCTATCTGTAGACCTAGCACATTAGTGCAGCGACAGTATCTCGCGGTCGAGATAGACATCTGTCACTTTCTGATGAATACAGTTAGACAGTGACAGATGTCTATCTCGACCGCGAGATACTGTCGCTACACTCATGTGCTAGGCCTACTGGGGTCGGGCCTCCTTGTACGGCGGCGGCGCCAGGATACTCTATCCTGGGTTGTCGTGGGGGTTAAATTCTGCGCCTTCAATTCCCTTTTTGTAGTGGACCACCATGTCTCAGGCGTCTTCCTCTTTCCAGAGATTTTGTTGGGAGATTTCAGAAAGCTTACTGCTTGTATTTAGTTATTAACTGCATAATATCTCTCTCTTGCGATAAACATCTAGATAGAAAATAATGACAGTGCGTAACATTCAGTGTGTTTGGTTTTGTTAGTAATATTTTTGTTAAAAGATATTTTTTTAAATTAGACAAAGAGTAAAAAAAGATAGGTTAAAAATATTAATTTTCTCTTTCATTGCAGACGGTGGTGGACGCACGATGACTCGTGTATTTACATGCTGTTCGACTACGTGTCAGGGGGAGAGCTGTTCACATACCTGAGGAGCGCAGGACGCTTTAGTAATACTACTGGTAAGTCCATAGACATATAAATTAAGAAGACGTAATCCCACGAAGATAAAACTGTGATTCCATAATGAGCCGCGATCTCGTGCACACACACTCACTTTTGACGTTTGAACCAAGCACCGCTCGTCCACGAGTTGTAGATGTGTGCGTGTCGCGCGTAAACATGATGAAATCGGGCTTATTATGGAATCACAGTTTTGTCTTCACGGCGTTACGTCTTCTTATTTTATACGTCTATGGGTAAGTCGTATATCGTTGGCGTAAATTTATCAAACTGATGATGTTATTAGGATTTAGCTTAATCATGATGATCAATAACAAAAATGCTGTTTGCGTAGTTAATCTCATTCGGTACATACTCAGTTACCATACCAAATAACATATTTAGCGATAAGACTGCCTGTTGTTTTTCTCTAAGTAATGAATATATAAACCGTCTTCTATTGTTTCATTTGATTGAGGTGAGAAAAAATAAAATATTCTTATTATAATTGGTCAAATATAACCAAGTTTGCCGCCACACCTAAAGTGCTTTTAGAACCTTAACCTTCAGGCTATAATTGATTACGATAGTCCTAAGAAACCAATCTCCTCTCTAAACTCGTACCTACTCAATATCCAGTAAATTTTATCTAGTTTACTGGAGTAAATCAAGTAGGTAATTACGGGAAATCATAATAACGTCGACACTAATTTATTCATGTCCACCGACATTTGATTACAGTGCTCAATCAGTGGTATGATTACTCTTGCAGACTGCTCATAAATCGGTATGGGTATGGTGCCTGGAATTACTGATAAGGCCTTAAACATATATAAAACTTCGTTACAAATGATATTGAAGTGGGTATACATATACAGGATGATTCATGAGACGTGAGCAGGAACAACCCTACACACTTAGTTAACGATAATGAATCGACCGCCATCATCTTTAAGTGAAACAATAACGCCTTTCAATTTTTTTTAACCTTTTTGTTTCGTAGAAATTTTATTCTCTGTAATCATGGTCACCCCACATAAACAAATCAATAAAGATAAAACCTCTTTGACAATCATGACAGCACTTTGATTATGAAAAATAAAATAAAAAAATAAGTGAGATACGATGTTTCAAAAGTAACCAGACATCAATTTGACACATATCACAGAAAAACAAGAGAATGTCAGTGCTCGACGGAGTATTCTAATTGTAGAGTGACCATGCGTGTCGTAAATAATTTCAAACGTTTTATTTTTATTTAAAAAATTTTATAATCCTGATATCAAACAATAGCTTATTTTTAACTGAATCCGTAGTGTTAAGCCTGCTCACGTCTCATGAATCAACCTGTATATATATATTTTAATATTACCCGCGGAAATAAATTAGACAAAATTCAATTAATTTACAAGTGCTGGAGTTAAGCCAAAGTAATTGTAAGATGAAATGTCCAGCCCCGTGGCCCGCGCAGTGTGATGCGCACACAATGCGATGATTGACATGACAGACATTAGACTAATGCCGAGCTGCATTGTTTTAGGTAAGTACTTGTGTTTAACACTGATTAGTGATTAAAATATGTAATTGGATTAAACTTAAGATTCTATGTACCATACCTACAAGTTCTTACAAATAAATACAAATATACAAATGCCGCCTTTTTAAGATTTAAAGGATTAGCGGTTGATTTTGCAGAAACTTGCAAGCATGAAGGTCGTGTGTGTAATATACTGAAACCAGGGGGGTTTCACTACGCAGTTTAGGTACATTTGGCCGGCGCGCCTTCCGGGCAGGCGTATGGCAGTGGGCTGCCCCTGCCGCTCGGCTCGCACGATAGTCGTGTCACGTGGCGCTCGCGAAATATTGAAAATACACGATGGCTTCGAAACCTAAATCTCGATCTAATCCGTATAAAAGATGTCTTTACGGATGTCTGAATAAACGGAAGAACAAGGAATCAGAAATAACATTTTTAAATTCCGGACGATATTGAAAGGTCTGAAGTCCTTACTTAGTAATAGTTAAAATAAACATCCTTAATTTATTGAATATATGGTTATCCAGAATAATGGTTGCCCAGAAACAATATTAGGAACTGACATATTTTCAAAGGAATACGGCTGTGGCATACCTACTTCCGTGAGAACCAGACATAATCTCTATAAATAATTGTATCTCCGGATAAAAAATTCATGTTTACAGAATCAACGTTTGTAATTCCTATATATTTATCTTAAAAATAATAAATCAGTAGGTATAGGTACAAAAACTTGTCAGGTGACAACCCTCAAAGCTCGGTCATAAAACTGCGGCGCGCAAAGAAGATTCACGGTTCGTGCACGGTTATAAGTTTCAATTTTGCTTGCAGGCGACGAGTATAGGTATAATTTTATACCTAAATCTAACTTTTGTGAAGGAGTGAATTTTCTGTACGGTAGTACTATTAGTTATTCTGTGCTGAAACTAACTGTATTTTATCCGATCCATTTTTTAAATAGGGGTTGCCGCAGTTAGCGGGTAAAATTGTCACAAGGTTTTGCACAAGGTCCTTCTTGTAGTAAAAGTATCATTAAGATAATTTTGAAACTGGGTTGTTTACGCCAAATGTCTGCAATATTAGTTTTCCTTGTTTTCCGGTTTTTACTGTCTGTATGTAATATTCGATTTGACAACTTTAAATCACAATATAAAACAAGACACAATAACAAATGGGAATTTCACACGTCAAATTCAGTTTGTTTTCAGTGACGCTTTCCTTGACGTCATAGTTTTCACCTCGTGCCAGTAGATACGTCTTATCCGAAGATCTTGCTCAGTTTAGATAGTCGGACTTGGCTCAAATATACATTTCAGTCTAGTAATTGGCGCCTTTTGGCATCATTGGCATGACAACGCAAATGGTTTAATGGCCGTAGTAATTTGCGTTTCAAATGCAGCGTGGACTGCAAATACGGTTTGTATCTACATATAGATATAGTTGCTCCTGATATGAGATACCTCATTATTGTAGGTATATGTACAGTCAGCTGCAGAGAAATACCCTATTCTTTTGTGAATAAGGAGTATTTGTATTTATGTTGTGAAAATTAATTTTTATCTCCTCCCTCGTACAACATTTGGCTAAATTATTTTTAATATCTAAGGGGGGCAGCTGCCCCTCACTGCCCCCCTCCTTGGTGACGCCCTTGTTCACGTCATTAAAAAATTGTCTTAGCATTAATAAGCTCCTAGCTGTAGGTTGAATGTATTAAGAGAGACAATAATAAAAAAACACAATATGTAATATGAATGCATCGGCATTCATGAATTAATAATACTTAGTCTGTGAAAACAAATAATGGAAATCATCTAATGAATTTATAGTTACCTACCTACATTTTCATAATTGAAATGTCTTAACAATCACTTCATGATTGACGCAATGAGCTATTAGTAGCGGGTCTATCGCTAAACCATTCCACCTAACAACATTAATCAATATGTTTGTGTCTGTATTTCTGGAGAAAGGACATGAATGTCAAAGTGTACAGAAATAGTCGGTCAATGACGCCAGCACTGCGTTGGGGTGTTGAGAGTATTGTCGGTGTTTGTGGGTTTTGTGGAGATTTCCACAGTGGCTTGATGACGGGGACGTAAAACGGCGATCACACAATGCGTCTGATCCGCGCCGACGCCAGACAACGTGACGCCCGCGTGCCTCCCGCTTTCATTCTAACATTTCTAACATTGTCAGTAAACTTGCCTCTTGCATGGATTTATATGAAGTGGATATAGTTCTTCGGTCACAAAGTGAGGCCGAAAGAGAAGGTTATCTAGAGGAGTAATGACGTCATCAGACAGTCAAAATGTCAATAAGTATGTGTCAAATGTGACAATCTTGTAACGAGTGCATGTGAGACACCACCCCCTATTTATCCTCGGCTGTTTTACTCGGTAATATGGTTTAACTGTGGTCAGGGGAAAAGTGTAAGAAGAATTAGATTATATACAGGTTGTATCAAAAATACTGGTGATCAATTTGGTGATCAAAAAACATATTTGGTATCGTATTGCGACTAAGAAAAAATAGGTGAAAAAATTTTTGCAAGCTAAAAAATTTTTCAAGGTTAAGACTCGGGACGAGTGAAAATGACACTTCTGCACGTGTGTCGAACAACGTTTTTTAATACAATTGCGAAAAAACTACAATGAAAGAATAGTAAATTGTTTGACAAGGGTCTAAAGTAGGCCATATTACCACCAGGTGGTTATTTTCCCGACCGAAGTGAGGGAAAATTGTTCGAGTGGTAATATGGCTTTTAGACCAGAGTAATGCATACAATGTTTCACTTCGATTGCGAGAAAATATCATAAAAATACTTATTATTTACGCACAATAACTAAACTAAGGTGAAATTATGGTATAACTTGACGGTCTTTTAATTTTTTTAACTTCTTTGACATAGATACAAAATATCAATACCGCGAATAAATGCCACAGACGACGGTATAATTAGCTCTTTAATACAGCTATTAGACATGGCAATTTGTAGGGCCCAACCTGTTGTGTATCCTGCCTCTCCCACACCCTCCTTCAGCTCCCTACGGGCCCAACCTCCTATTACACCTCCCAACACAACAGGTTGGGCCCTACAAATTGCCATGTCTAATAGCTGGTTTAACAGTTTAAACACACTTTAAAGCGTTTCCCAAAAAATTAAATCTTTTTAATGATTGTGAAGTAGGAACTAAAAAACACCTCATGTTTTCAGAAATAAATTGCGTTTCCTGATTGGTCGATTTTAACATTGCTGTATTCTGATTGGTTGATATTAAATACAATGTTTTTTTTAAGGACTTAAATTTTATTATTTACACAGTATACGCACCAAAAAAGTATCTAGCGTTCCGATTAATTCCGATATATGTTGTGATTGGTGGATTTAATATAGTGAAGTGTTCTGATTGGTCAATTTAAAATGCAATATATCTGCAAATCGTGCGTAAAATCAAACTTTACGCACGATTTGCAGATCAGATTACTTTTTAGCACTAGTGCATAAAATCAAACTTTACGCACGATTTGCAGCTACATAAAGTAAACTTTTTGAGCAATTGTATTAAAAAACTAATTATTTATGCCCTTAAACGGATCACCAGCATTTTTGTTACACCTTGTATACGAATATTGTTAGAAATTACGTCACTTTATAAATATTAGTTAGTCATTGAGCATTTAAATATCATATCAGTGAAGACTTATTTAAAGCAGGTGATTACTTCGAACATAGGAAACAAGTCATCATCGCCTATTATGATGCATCGCGTCGGTTGAATGATCTTGGGCTGGAGAGGTCGTGCGCAGGCGTCGCGGATGGGCCGCCGCGCCGCTGAAGCCTGCGAGGTTCCGCGATCGCGCCGTTTCGTGTCGTGCGCACTCGCCCACTAGCTATTACTTCTTTATGTTCCCCTTTTGTCTCGGTTCCAACTAGACCTCGCTAATTTATTGTACCAACACAAAAACAGTAATAGTATACTATTACTGTTTGTTGTATATGTTGTATGTATTATTGTTGTGTGTATATAAGTAATCGTATACGATTACTCATATAGGTTAAATACATCGACCGAATTTTAAATTGCTGTGTTGATTATCCCGTGATTTTTAAACACTGCCATTAAATCAAAGTATCTAATTGTAATACGATTTTAAAGCCCGGTTTTATCTATTCTACGGATGCTTGTTCAAAAGAATATGCACTAATCAATCATAACTAATAAGTCTAATTTTTGACACGATAATCTTAGCACTACCTTAGTGCATGTTGCTTTAAAATGCTGTGTGTAAGACAATTTCGTATCGTGAATGTATTGGTTAGTGGGAAGTGTTTAGGGGGAGAAATAAACAATGACAATACTGTTAAATGTTTCTGAGTTGTATACACTCGCGTGCAAAAGTATCGAATCACTTTGCATTTTTTCGTCTGCATCCGATATCTTTGTAATTTCCCATTTGAATCTGAAAATTATGGTATTAAATGAAAGCTTACAATGTAACGTTTTGGAAAATGTGCCAATTCAATAATATTTCAGATCCAAAGCTGGAAAAAACTCGAATACCGGAAGTAACTCGAAAGCGGCCTTAAAATAAACAAGGGAAACTCGAAATAAAAGGCTTGTTTAAAATAAAATTCAATTATTATTATTACGTTAGTAACAGGTATTACTACCCCTAGCCTTACTGACACAACGTAAACGATTTTTCATGGATTTTATTAACTTCCTGATGTAATTTTGAGGAATCGCTTCCCACTCCTCCACCAAGGCAATCTTCAACTCGTCGACAGTAGCTGGAGCAGGATTCCGGGCCCGAACGTTCCTCTTCAGACGGTCCCACATATGCTCAATGGGGTTAAGGTCCGGGCTCATCGCTGGCCAGACCATGGTATCGATGCCCACCTCGCGGAGGTAGGCAGCGGTGACCCTTGCGGTATGACAAGGGGCATTGTCCTGCATTAGCATGAACCCCTCATCAAAAATACCGGCATAGGGGACGACGTGGTCTTCCAAAATCTCCGTTATGTACCTGGCAGCAGTTAATCCACCGCCACGACCACCGCCAGGAACAAAAACCAGCTCAGTCCGTGCCTCGTACGAGATGCCGCCCCAGAACATGATTGAGCCACTTCCATAGGCGACTCTTTCGGAGATGCAGCACTGAGCGTAGCGTTCTTCTGGCCTCCTGTAAACTCTTTCTCTTCGGTCGCAGCCATTCAAACACATTCTGCACTCGTCCGAGAACAGAATCGGGGTCCATTGGTCCAGGGTCAAATTCTTGTGAATCCTTGCAAATTCCTTTCGGGCTGTGCGGTGCCTTGCCAGCAACCTGGGCCCTGTCACAGGCCTCCTGGGTGTCATGTTCGCTGCCTTGAGTCTTCTTCTCACGGTCCACTCGCTGGCAACCACTCCTCGCACCTCCCGCAGACGCTGCTGGATGGTAACTCCAGTCAGGTGACGATTTCGAAGAGCCGTCGACACAATGAAACGGTCGTCTCTCTCCGATGTGCACCTTCTGCGGCCGCTTCTAGGTCTTGCAGCAAGTGCTGCTGTTTGCTGGAACCTCTGGTACAGTTTACAAACTGTGGATTTGCTCAGGTTCACTTCGGCAGCTACTGCTCGTTGACTACGCCCTTCTTGCAGGAGCTGGACGACTACGGCGACTTGAGCTTCGGTCGCTTCCATTTTTTCTGGGTATTCTTCACAAGAAAAGGTGCGGAGATGTGTGCAGGTCGACTTCTGGTAAGTGACTGATAAGAAATCCCCCACCACCCCCGTTTTATAGGGGTCAAGGGTAGTGCAACTCGTGGGCGTTAGAAGCCGTAACAACACGGGAAACCGGGAGATTGGCCATAATCTGAAAAATCCTGAGCCAATGCTCATGTTTCATAGCTTTTTATAAAGCTAATATTCCGACAAACATAATTACATTTACATAATTTAGAAAAATAAACCGATTTACAAAGATATTGGATGCAGACGAAAAAATGCAAAGTGATTCGATACTTTTGCACGCGAGTGTATATACCATACCAATAGAAATAGTAGCGGCCACAGAAACCTATACCGAGTACTAGCGAGGGCGAGCTCGAGCTAGGCTAGTATTATTATCCCTACTTTAGTTTCTTCTCGTAGAAAATGTTTTAAGGGTGACGATCACGTGATTTATTTCGTTAATATCGTGAATATACGTGACGCAATACGAATTTTATCCATGTGCGCTAAATGTCGGCTTCAGACGTCAATAAATTAAAGCCAATAGTTAGTTTGACACTGTACGAACGCGCCTAAAGTAAATAATCCGCCGTATTGATGGTACAGCAAAAGTGACAGAGCTTTCCTGTGCTAGTGTCGGACCGACACTAATAATACTTGTGACGGCAACGCCCGCTCCAGTGCTGACTTCTAACACCCAAAATAAAAATGATTTCTTCATACTCCACTATTACACTGTCTAGCTAGCCATTTTTTACGATTTATTAAAATCCCACATGTCTGAACTGTGATAGTTCACGTTCAGAAAACAATAAATCATTAAAACAGGGAGATAGGAAAAGTACAAGAGTATTATTTATAGCGATGACTGTAGAATGTTTCCATTAAGTAATTTGATATTGGAAAGGTTTAAAAGAAACAAAAGATTACGATGTTAAAGGTCAAGCGAAAGATTCGCTTTCTTATTTTATTGACAGTCATAGTTTTTGTATTAATATAGCTGGCCATTATAACATTTATAGCCACAGGAATATATTCATACATAATTCACAGTAACTAATAAATATGTCTCCTCCTGTTATAGAAGAGTGTCAAGCTTGTGATAAGTTTTTGTACTAATCTAAATGTATAAAAGAAGAAACTGACTGACTGACTGATTGACTGATATATCAACGCACAGCCCAAACCGCTGGTTCTAGAGATTTCAAATTTGGCACGTAGGTTCCTTATAAGGTCTAGGGGTGCACTAAGAAGGGATTTTTCAAAATTGATCCCCTAAGGGGGTGAAATGGGGGTTAAAAGTTTGTATGGGGAAACAAGATTAGTTCGACTATTTTATTCGAAACTTCACAGGAGTATTCCTAACGATAAATAAGTAAACACATGTTTCAGATTTTTTTTTTAATTCAACCCCTAAAAGGGGGAAATGTGGTGAAAAAGTCTGAACATCCACATGGGTATTGTTTCTATGGTTTATCGGGTCGCTGATTACGAAAACAACAAGGATTTTCCCGAAGGATGCCGAAAAAACTAAAATAAAATAAAAATCAACCCTTAAAACCGGAGGTGAAAAGTGGGTTGAATGTTTGTATGGCTAATTTTTAACAGCTAAACCTATTTAGATGAAACTTCGTATACAGAACAGATAGTCTGAGTCCCGGGAAGGAGCAGAAAATAGTTTATATCGCGAAAATCAACCCTTATGGGGGTGAAATGGGGGTTGGAGGTTTGTATGGTGAATTTTTAACCGCAATCCCATTTACATAAAATTTGGTATGGATTTAGTTTGAGCCCCGGGAAATGATATAGGATAGTTTTTATCCCGAAAACAATCCTAGAGGGGTAGAAAAGGGGTTGGTAGTTTCTATAGCGATTTATTAACCGCTGAACAGACGATTGAGATGAAACTTGGTACATAGATAGTTTGAGTCCCGGAAAACATTATAGGATTGTTTTTGAAGGAGGGTGGATTACTAATTCCACACAGACGAAATCGCGGGAAAATATACTTAAGTCCCTTTAATGGCGCCGTAGGCACTTTGACAGTTGTGACATGTATCGTGCCGTGCCTGATAAAGAACCCTGTACATCATTCTTTCAATTTTTTTACTAATCTAAAAAAACGGACTATAGTTTGATATCCGGTTTCATGTAGAATCAGAGAAAGGTGCTACATATGAAAGTGGCTCGAAATTTGTAATTAATAAAGTAAACGAAGACTGTTTCTGTATCATTTAAATTTATTACCTGTTGATTAATGTATCCCTACTTTTCAAGTTTATTGGTTCATAAAGAAAGTCGATCTGGTTTTAGTCTTTTAACGTGTGTCAAACGTGGATGTAAATTTGAATAATTTGGTGTTTCCAGGTAATTTTTATGCAGCGGAGATAGTGTCGGCTTTGGAGTACCTTCATGCAAGAAATATTGTTTACCGCGATCTGAAGCCAGAGAATCTGCTACTGGCGAAGGATGGACACTTGAAGATCACGGACTTCGGGTTCGCGAAGAAGCTCACGGACCGAACGTGGACGCTCTGCGGCACTCCAGAATATTTAGCGCCTGAAATCATACAGAGCAAAGGTCATAATAAGGCTGTCGATTGGTGGGCATTAGGTGAGAATAAACAAATAATCCAATTAAAATAATTTTAAACAAAAAAAAACCGACTTCACTTAGAATTTACCTCTCAAAGGAAATCTCCTTCCAAAAGGAAATGCCTGAGCTACTGTTAAAAATATAGAAATCACTATACAACGTGCTCGCGAGGAAACCGCATAATTTTAACAGCGTACTCCTGAGGCCAAAAGAAGTAAAAAATATCATATGACTTTTGGACAATTCCTCCAAAAAAGATATTTTTTTTTGTCTTTGTTTTCTTGTTTTCTGAACGTATTCTTAAATTAAAAATAAATGTTAATGACAAAACTATGCCTAAAAACAAATAAAACTACTTTTTTTTCTTAAAATCAAAGTTAAAGCAAAGTGTTTCTTGTCACTTTGATGTCTGTCAACAGGGATGCCTATAATGAGTCCCATAGTGGTGAAATTGCCGTTAAGAAAGCGTTCAGTCCTGAGTTATAATCAAAATATTTTATTTATTTAATTGGTTATAACTCCGAAACAAGATGAATTTCAGAAAATTTTATTTGACATTTTAGTCTCTAAATAAGGTCGGGATAACGCTGTTAAAATTATGCGGTTTCCTCGCGAGCACAGTGTATATAGGTGTGCCTATAATATTTGAAGAGTTCCCTCGATTTCTCTAGGATCCCATCATCAGATCTTGACCTGCTTACAATGGGACCAGATGTCAAGTATACTCTTTCAAACAAAAAAAATATTTTCCAAATCGGTCAACCCGTCTTCGAATAATCGGTGAACATACATAAAAAATAGAAGAAAAATAGCAAAAACAAAGATCCCGACGAATTGAGAACCTCCTCCTTCGAAATCTTGTAGTAGGTTGATAACTACGTTAAGTACATACCTAGGCTCTCTTCGTGCAATTTACTTATTATAACTTGTCTGACTCGTGCTATCTACTACTACTTTGCCATACATGGAACGATGGTGCTCCAGATAATTGGGAGGCGTATGCGGAGCCGAAGCCAACTGCAGCATCAAACTAAGCGTAGACATCCTTTCCATGTTAGGGGTAGGTACAGCGGATGCTGCATCGGCCCGTGTCATGGAACGCACGCAGAGACATCACGGATGGCTTTTTATTACCTATTATGAAAGTCATCTCAAACATTTTTACATTTAACATGAAAAGGAGTCACCCCGGTTTGGATATGTATCATTTATTTAAGCCTGTTTACTTAGGAAGTGAATAAAATCTGTTTCGGGTTTTGGTGATATATTGTTAGTTTCATATGTAAATAGTAACTGCGCGATAGAGATTGCTGATTGATTACTGGCTGTTTTGACAATGTAGTTAGTATATTAAACGGATACAAAAAATATTAAATCAAGAAAATAAATATAAAGATCGTCAATTCTGGGCCACCTGATATAAACCGTATACAGTTTGTACTGCAATGTAAAAGAAATACTCATTTTATTACTAAAGTAGACAAAATATTGCAAAAAAAATGAAACGGGAATTAGAAATACTAAATAAATAAGCATTATGTTGATTTTTCCGCGATTAAAATACAGCAAGACAAGTCGTTAACGTCCTTATGGCATTGACATAAAGTTTAACTTCACCCTGGCCTGAAACGGAAAAGTTTTTTGGTTTGACACTGTCAATGTATACCGTTACATAATCTGCGTTTTGATACTGTTCGGTAAGTTAGAACATTGTAATATTAAAATAGTATCTAAGGCTACGAATACGCAAGTTTAAATTAGAAATCGACTGTATTAAAACGCCTAAAGATTGAAAATGCGGATTTTTGCATTTTTGATCGGAGTTTGAATATTAAAAGTGGGTTTCATAATGGCATAATATCATGCTCCTTCGATAACGAAACGCATCTTTTTTTCAATTTTGTAATGTCAGATACTAGTGCTATCGCACTTAACGGTGGTAAACCTTATCCCTTCGCAATAGGTGTTAGGAATGTTCAGTTAATAGTATCAACGATGGTTTGACAGCCGTCTTTGTTTACCGAAATACAGGAACTATAAATACGATCAAAATATGACTTTTTATTATTTCATTATGATTCCCGTTTTGTTTTCAAGTCCGCTTTTGTACATTATCTTTAAAAAATCGGTACTTTTTTTACCTTATTATATAAATCATAGGCAAGCACGCTTTCAAATATTGTCCTTGTCAGATTCAAGTTTTAAATGCATGATTTTTCAGTTTTCCCATTAGATTTCGCAATATTTTTACCACCATCCTGACCTAGAAATTATGACGATTCTTTAAAGGTAAGAACCATTCCTAAACGGTCCTAAATAATCTGGGCCAGATCACCTAACAAAAATTGACGATCTCCTTTAGGTATTTATATATCCTAGTTGAGGCGTTGTATGGTGTGCGTCTTTCAATCTGGAGACCGCGGGTTGAGCCGCGGCTTTTGCAGATTAATTTCCTGGAACTAATATTGCCGGGCAAACCCCAAGCTCTCATAGAGAGCTGTGGCAAAAAGCCTGGATAAAAAGCTAGGAACACAATAAGTTATTCAGATTAGTATCACTAGAACATGTATGAAGCCACGCAACAGCTTTTGACAGTTTATGATACCATCGGATTAGGTGTCCACGTACGATTTTTCATTCTTTAGGATTAATTTAGAGTCATCAATACTAATAAATACTATTTTAACTATAAAACTTTCGTGAGACTCTAACATATTAAAAATATTTATAACGGGTTACTCACGTAATTTAAGTCGATTTTTGCTAATAAATACTGTTTAATTTTAGCTTTATTTATGAACCTTTACCGATTTAATGACATATTCATATTTGAGAGGCCTACCTACTTCAAGGAACATTTTTCGAAGAAACTAATAGGGCTCTATAAAAAGTAATTATTACCGATGCCCAGTCGGTTTTATGCTTGAGTCTTTGCGGTAAATGTCTAGATAAATGCATAATTAATATACGAATCTTTATATCGCCGCTGTGATTATGTAAATGTTGTCCTTAATAAAATAAACAAACACACAAAGCTACAAAATTAAACAAAGTGCCACGGAAATTGCCATGCATAACTAATCGAAACATTAGAAAGTAGCTTTAACTGATTATAGAAACTATAAAACGCCAGTCACTGTATACTCTGTATATAAAAATGTTAATATTAAGTGCACCCTAATGGTTCAACAATTTAAGTCCGTGACCCGTGACAGTACCACGAAAATGCCTTAGCAATTTTCAATGCATAATCATCTAATATCAAAATTCTGCCACGTTATACATTAATATAGAACTTTTAAGGTAGATGCCGCCATAGAAGGCTTTTTTGATTTGTGTTGTAGGCTTTATGGCACTTACGTTATTACCGCTCGTTTGTCGCAATTCAGTCGCAGCGCTGTAGTTACATACGAGTATAATATTCATTTACGACTCTCGTCTGCGCGTGCTCGTGTTTACATTACAATTATTTAGTGTTGTTATAAATTTCCCTTAGATCCTAATTTTACTCAGATGGCGGGGCGGGAAAGCAATTTATTAACATAATTTACTTGCATGTAATGCATCATAGTGCATATAAATAAAAAGGCGGCACTTTACGGTTGAGACTTGATATTACTTGTCAATGTAACTTATTTGTTGACCATTTACGATTTGGATGTCGATATCATTTTAGTACAATCGATTCAATTGTTTACGAGCGGATTATAATGTGTTATTGTCGGTTATTTTCAGGCGTACTCATTTACGAGATGCTCGTTGGCTACCCGCCGTTCTACGACGAGAATCCCTTTGGCATATATGAGAAAATCCTCAACGGTCGGGTGGAGTGGCCGAGGCACCTCGACCCCATTGCGAAGGATGTCATAAAGAAACTACTCGTACAAGACAGAACTAAGAGACTTGGAAATATGAAGGTAATTTATCACATAAAACTGTTAACAAAATCGTCTACAAAAATAACTGCAGCAGTCGTAATTCGGTAGCGACAACTTTGTTGTCGTTATGGTCTGTATTTTCTGACATTCAAATCTTTGATGTAGCAACGATGCCTTGTAATAGATGTTACAGAAGCACATAAATAACCTTTCGTAAATGAAATGGTGTGTGTGAAACTGTTTATTGACATTTGCGGATTCCCTAAGGCATGGAACGGTTGAGGACATAGCAACACAAGGGGTATGACGAAGAAACTCTTTCAGAAATCGATATCGAAGTGGATTAGTTATTACTGTGTACAGAGACGTGTTTATGTTGAGGCAGAAAATATCCAGCCTTGCGCTTGACCCGTGTCTTGAATCACGTATGTGTGTGTTGCAAAGATTATTGCTGTCTACGCGAGACAGTGTTAGGTTTTTCTTTTGTATGTTTTGTACTTTCATGTAAAAATATCAGTTCATGTGCACTAAAAGATGTTTTTTTTCCGGAGCTATGAGTTGGCCGCTCTCCAGCCGATTCCATATATAACTTCTAATCTTACACTTGACAACTTGTCTGTAGGAGTTTTTTAAAGGTTGATTCAGACTCATATATACAAGGTCTTGGTACAGTCGATATTAGTCAAGCTGTCACGTTTATAAACAAGGTATTTGTCACGAATCCAAATTTATTTCATATTAGAGTAACTAGTTCTTATTAATTTATGATATAGTAACTAATTTTTTTGATAACCGTAGCGTTTCAATTTAATGTGTAGGTACCTTAACTACTTACCTAGCTATAATGTATAATTTAAAAATACCGATTAAAATTGTATAATAACTTGTATTGTGAAAAAGCTGGTTATCGCTATTTATATAAATAGTTAACGCATACCTATACCCTGAAAAAATTCGGCAAATTAATAAATAAACAGCTATTTCATAACATAAATAACATAATAATTCACAAAATCATACCTACAGACCAAATGATAACAGGACAACATAAGTACGATTACACACCCGAGAAAAATTAATAAGTAAGATTTGAATGTCCGTTAATGGCCATGCTTTATAAATCCTTCGAAAATGCGAAACTTTGCGGAAAATATCAGATCGACGTGTAGTAAGCTCGACGTAAACATAAACCGGAATCACACTCTAATTCCGAAGAAAAACTTTCAAAATACCAAGAGCAATGTAGTCAGCTCATTCTATTGCCATCGAGTAAAGTCCGATTAGATGATCGTTAGTTTGGAATCGGCTGCAGTTTCTAGTGGTTTGTTTTCTCCGAGCTTTTTACCGCGGGCTGCGCTGCGGGCCGGTTGCGCGTCACCGCGATGTCGCCGTGATGTTTAGAAAGCCATCCATCAGGCGGATAGCGGTGACATCAAACAGTCGCCACTCCTGCTGACTTATGTCTCGACGCAAATACGCGTACCATGTTCCCACCCGGCCAATCTAGATAAGTGAGCTAGCCATCGGCAAGGTGGCCGTTCCGGTGACTTGCATAACTCGAAGCACGTTTATAAAATAAACCACGCTAAGCGACTGTAGTAGGCCTTGACGAGAGTAATATATTGTTGGTCGAGTTCTCTTACGAGTACGACACATCTATTCTTAATTGTTTATTTATTCAAGTGTTATACATACTTATGATACTTATTTTTTTAAAATTTATTGAATAACAAAAAGTAATTACAATATTATATATTACAAGACCCATCATTGGCAAAACCTTAGAGAGGTTAAGAGAGCAAAAACAAGTAATAGGTAGGTGTACATTTTTTTTATGAATAGGTACGTACTTAGTAATTTAACAAAAACATTTTATGTACGTTTTTTATATTTTTACTATTAAGATACTTCTTTGAGAAAAACTATTCCGCAATGAAAAGTGTGTCGTGGTATCCTTGATAACCACAGTGCACCTAAGTATTTTCGAAGTCAGCCATGTTATTATTTTTTACGAGGGAAGTGTCCCAATAAACAATGATAATCTAATTCCAGCCATCGTAACAGAGCCCGAATCTGTGGCAGTGATTGTTTAAAAGACAACACAGCTGACAGCTGTCTTGTAAATCAAGACTCTTGATTTATGACTTTGTAAATGATTTCAATAAAATTCGCAAATTTAAAAACATGTGATGGATGTATGGATGTATACAATAATATGGACGTAATCTCGTAAAGGCAAAACTGTGATCCCTTTATAAGCTGATGACTTCCTCGTGTTTACGTGCGACATACACACATATCTATACAACTCGTGGACGAGTGGTGATTGGTGAGTGGTTATCAATGTTGTCATGGAATCACAGGTAACCTATCGATCTTCCGAAACTGACTTGTCCGATTTTCACTTGTCCGAAAACAGTTCCCCGAATTTTTAAAATCCATCTGCTTTGTTTACCATACTTACGAAACGCCGCTGGTTTGTTTCCCCGAATTAACGTTTTCCCGAAACTCAATAGCCCGAAGAACGTTTGCCAACTTTATTGTTTGACAACTGATTTGTTACCCCACTTTTCATAATTCCGATGCTACGTTACACCTAAATTTCATTTCCCCTAATATCATTACACCGAATGCCATAAAAAAAATTGCAACAGATTTTATTAATTATTCCCGGCATTTGGAAATTTGTTGCTTGTCGCTTTTTTGTGTTATGAATTGGTTTTTGCGACTCTCGTGCTAGAACAGTGGGTTAAGTAGGTTACAACTGCGACTCCGCGGAAAAAAACTGGCACGAAAAGTGGGTTAGGTTAGGTTAGAACTGCGACCCCGCGGAAACAAACTGGCGCTAGAAAAGTGGGTTAGGTTAGGTTAGAACTGCGACCCCGCGGAAACAAACTGGCACTAGAAAAGTGGGTTAGGTTAGGTTAGAACTGCGACCCCGCGGAAACAAACTGGCGCTAGAAAAGTGGGTTAGGTTAGGTTAGAACTGCGACCCCGCGGAAACAAACTGGCACTAGAAAAGTGGGTTAGGTTAGGTTAGAATTGCGACCCTGCGGAGACAAACTGGCGCTAGAAAAGTGGGTTAGGTTAGGTTAGAACTGCGACCCCGCGGAAACAAACTGGCGCTAGAAAAGTGGGTTAGGTTAGGTTAGAACTGCGACCCCGCGGAAACAAACTGGCACTAGAAAAGTGGGTTAGGTTAGGTTAGAACTGCGACCCCGCGGAGACAAACTGGCGCTAGAAAAGTGGGTTAGGTTAGGTTAGAACTGCGACCCCGCGGAGACAAACTGGCGCTAGAAAAGTGGGTTAGGTTAGGTTAGAACTGCGACCCTGCGGAAAAAACTGTTACTCTAGTAGATGGGTAAATAAAACTATAAGTGCATTTTTTAAATTTTATTAGCAAAATCAATATTATGCTGATTGTTAAATTAAAACCTTATTAAACCCACACTGCAATTGTAACCTTTCTGATAAAATAAACAAATGACAAGATTGGGTTGACAATTTTATTAACTTACCCACCCAATTAATAACATTAACGCCTACGCAAATTACATTGCAAACTCATGCGATTCGATGTTTTGACACAGCGGAAAAGTAATATTTCGGAAGTAAAACTTTACGCCAAATAAATTAGTTGGCAAATGAAACTTCGGGATTTCAATAAGTGGCGATTCGAATCATAAGCGAAATGAAATTGCGACGAAATAAAAATAGGGGACATAATAATATGGGAAACGTAATTTCGGGCAAACAATAATTACGCGAAGTGGAAAAAAGGGAAACGTTTTCGGGCTAATAATATTCGGAGTAACGAATTTCGACATTATGATAGGTAACCGGAATCACAGTTTTTTCTTTGCGGGATACGTCCATGCATCGATGGTAATTTTAAATTTAATTTCTTTCTTCTTACGTGTTTGAATTCTTTACATTGCAGTGCGGTTCAGAGGACGTGAAAAGACACAGATGGTTCAAGAATATCGATTGGGCCGATGTCTTCATGAAGAAAATGCAGGTATTGCATTATTTAGTATCACCTAGTTATTATTTGTATGCTTCTTTTTCTATAATACGTTAGCATTTGCATTGCCGCGTGTTAGCAAAGAATTTCAAATTAATTTCAGTACTCGTACTCGTACATCGCAGTAGCGCGGATGGTACATTTGCGATGTATAGAGAATAATATCATAATAATATCAAATCAATAACGATTATTTATGTCTGAATGCCGCTGTGGTGAGAATAAAAAAAAATTGTTGCACTAATTACGAGTACTTATAGTAGCTAAGTAGCTATAATAAGAACTAGTTCAAACGGTATTGGAACAAAACGTTTATAGACTATTTTTCATTGAAATAAAAGTTTTATTTCATATTGAAAAAAAAACCTGAACTAAGAGGTATTTGAATGTAGGTAATTTCACAAATACCTCTTATTTCAGTTTTGTCTACCTCCTAATAAAATATCAACTTATCTTCTATAAATTAAAGTATAATTTAATTATGTTATAAAGCTCTTCACAAAACTATATTCTTGTGCAGCCCCCCATCATGCCGACGGTGTCGTACGAGGGCGACACGTCCAACTTCGACGAGTACACCGAGACGGACTGGAAGGCTGCGCGCGCGCTGGACCCCGACGAACTCAAACTCTTCGCCAACTTCTGATCTCCTGGGCACAAGCTATTCAATGGAAATGATTGAATCCTTGAAGTTCTAGCTACCATACCAATTTTAACCTAATAGTTTGAAACAGAAGTTTTAGATTTCCGTTTCCTGATAGTTTTTATTAGGTGTAACTTAAGGTATGTTATTTAAAAGAGCTTACAAAAGTATTTAGGTACTATTGTATATTTAATAGGTTTGTTAAGTCATGTAATAATTGTGACATTTGTCGTATATTTGTTTTATAACCTAACAAAAATATACTTCTCGTTACTTTACTAGTACTTATACTTATATCAAAAACATGTGTATGAGTGAAGTTTCAATACGCAGTTAGTATTATATATCATTGTTTAGTGTAGAAGCTGCTTTTATAATAAGATTTTGTAAAAAGCCACAGATAAGTAGGTACTTTAAATATAAAAATTATAACAAGCATTGACAGGCAAACAATCTACATTACAATGTAATTGGTGAACAATACGATAAAAAAGGTCGAGACAAAAATGTATTTTTCACACCACCTAATCGTATACGGGCTTTTTCTTCCCTGCTAGGAGGGAAGAAAGTGGCACTTTTCTGTTCTAAGACATTAGCTTTTTTTCAGCTAGTCCGTCATTAAAAACATATTTCTTATTGAATTAATCGATTGATTATAATCAGGAAGCACAGTAGAAGCACATATAAAGTTAAAATAAATATGATTCAACAATAAAAAAAATATTTTCTCTAAGGTGGTGTGAAAAGCAGTATGTGTCACATAGGAGCAAAACTAATTTCACCTTGGGCGTTAACACTTGAATCCCTCACTAAGCTCAGCACCATCGCTTCGTTTGGGATTCAATACACGCCCTCGCCGTAAATATTTCATTTTGCTCCCTTGTTACACAATCTACTATTGTTGGTTGGTTAAAACACCATTTTGTTGTTAATCAATGGCACAAGCAAAGAAACTGTACAGTCGACGTCAAAGATATGTATACACTTTTGCACCTTATTACAAAGGCTTAAAGTGAAAAAGTGTATACATATCTTTGACGTCGACTGTACCTAACAGGTTTTCTTTTGGATGAAAGTTATTAATGAATTTTAATATTTTAGTACGTGAGTAACACCTTATCTGCCTTAATATGTCTTACAATTCATTTATTTCGTGCTAAGACGAAAAATAGTCATACACTTATATGTAACTTTCTTTATACTAAGAAAACAATTACATAGGTTTGGTGCTATCAAAGATGATTAAGACATGGATTGACAATATCCATACAAAATCGCGTTCCCTTATTTCAGGTTAAAGCACTAGCGTCATCTATCGGTCACCACAAACACTAAATTCTAGTTTCTAATATTTTGTTCGGCGAATAACGCTGACAGAATAACTCGACTCCAGAGTCGACAGATGGCGCTGTGGCACTTAGTACCGAAAACAGACGTATAACCTGAAAGTTCGAGGAACGCGATTTTGTATAGGCATTGTCAATCCATGTCTTAATCTTCCTTGGTTGCTATATACAACATTTTGTTATAACATGTAATAATTTACTTAATTGACCAGACACTATCAAAGAAAATAAGTTAATTTGTATAAGCACAATCAATTGAATAAAAACAATACAAATACTTATCTACTCTAAGAATGACATACTTATACTGTGTGTAAATTTTATACGGGCGTATATTGTACTGGCGATTAGTATTGGACCTAGGGAATCTATTTACATTTATTTATTTATGAAAATAAGGATTTTTTTTCATACATAATAATTCAGCCCGCAATGTATTGCATCCATGACAATTAAATTACCGATGCGTCATGTCTGTTATGTCAGTTTTAAATCAGTTGTATAGCGTACATTGGTGCCCGGTAGGACATTAAAAAATCGTTACGCATAATTAATAACACTATTTAACAAAATGATTATACTATATGAGTCCTATTGCTGGATACTATAGGTGGATAAAGTGTATATATAGGCTGTATAACTAACGCCATTACTATTTGGGGCTTGCCTTTGGGGCCGTGGAGGGCTAGCGCGCGTCGATTCTACAAATGACTTTGAGAATTGAAAATAAATTTAAAAACTGACAGAAAGAAATCATCATCATCATCATCATCAGCCCGTTGCAGTCCACTGCTGGACATAGGCCTCTCCCAAGGTCCGCCACAGAACCCGGGCTGCTGATTTACGCAATAAATATTCTTTTGTAAATAGGCAAATAAAATTTTTAAACTTTTAATGAATCATTGATAAGTTGGTATAGTTTACTTTTAAAGCACAGGCCGAATAACAATTGCTAATGACTCTATTACTAAGTACATATTACATAAACAAAAAAAAATAGTGAGTGCGTTTCCACACTGTCCGATCCGATATCGGATGTCGGATGGCCCAAGGAAAAAATATCCTGCTAGAGATATGCTCGCCTTTTTTGCGTTAGTGATATCTTTTGAGCAACAGACATTACAACATCATATACAAGATATCTCTATACTCCGCTTAGCGCGTTATTTCTTTGAAACTTAAGCTGCCAAAAAGAAGGGGTGCGGGAGGGGAACACGCACGCATGTTCCGTGGGGCGTTAGAGAGAGTCAGACATTAATAGTTACCATGGAGACGTATTAAGTTTACTGTCACTTCCAATAGTTAGTGTCTTACTGTAAAGTGAAATTATTTCGAGCGTGGCAGCGGGGGTCGCCCGGCTATGCGGGGACTTAATTAGTCTATGCATTTGGTATTTTAAGAAGAAATATAAGAAATTTTGAATTTGTCTTCGTCGTGGTTCTTTCCAACATCCGATATCGGATCAAATAATGTGAAAGCACACTTATCCCTCAGTTCATCTGTTACTTTTCCTACCCCTTTATTTGATTTAGGTACTTATGTAAGTACTTAGATCTGTTTTTTTATTATTAAGTCGCAAATAATTAAGGATACGACCTATTAGATATTTATTGGTTTTTATTCCTGTTCTTTTAAAGTTTTTGCATTTTCCTGAGCTAGGTTTAGCGTGTACAAAGAAAAGATTTCCATGCTTTTCCACATTTGTGTATGAATTGTAGATATATGAAGTTAGTACCTAGTTAAACTGATGCAGAGATGTTGATATAATTGATTGTTAACCTGTTCCTGATGTGAATTATCTGTTGGGATTTAACAGGGTTTAATAAGCGAACACTCGCTTAAAATATTCCAATGCTTGTATATTCAAAGAGTAAAGTTTAAGTAATTTGTTCATAAAATCGTCTCCGCTAAGCTGCGATGTCCAATGTTTGTGATTTATGCTTAAATTAGGCCTTAAAGTATATGTAGATTAAGCTTTACATTGTATAAGTATTTATTTAAATATTATTCTTTGACTTTGCACCGTTTTTGTGATATAACTTAATGATCCTGCGTTTAGGCGATTTAACGATAGGTCACTTTGAAATTATTTATGAAAATATATAACAATAGAAAGTAACAAGTTTATGTAGCGATCGTCCTTAAGCGCCTACTACATACGCGTTATCGCGAGGACACACAATCGCGTTTGATATTGAATGCATCTAACTACTAGCCTGCAAGGTACTCAGGAGAACCCAAAAAATAGTGATCACGCAAAGAGGCTATGCTTCTTACAAATTCTTATTATTTAACTTCGTAACTAAATACTTGTTGTAGATAAAAGTCAATCAAATCCAGTGAGCTTTATACGACGTGTTAAAATGATCAGGAATAGGTATATCTTTAAAATCCTTCGGGTTAATTCCGAGAACCTGATGTTATAGGTGGCACTGGCTTTTCTGGAAGGTCACGGAAGGGGAAATAATGCGCGAAGATATTTCACTCAAGTCATGAACGCACGAAGTGCTTTTCGCATCCGTTAGATGTACCGCTAACATTTAAAAAAAAGGGTCTAAAAAGTTTACGTAGCCGGAATAATTTCAAATACTTACATATATAGCGGTGTAATTAAGTCGTTATTTATTTGGCGAATTAAAATTACTGATACGTACCTTTCATTATAGGTAGCAGCGGTTACGTTCCTAAGCTATCTAATTCCGTACATGGCAGGAAGAAGTTGAGAAGTCGAGATGAAAACTTGAAGAAAGTTGAACTTACAATAGTATTGCATAAGGTTCAAATTTCTTCAATTTTATATCTCGAGTTATCAACTTCTTCAGCCGTATACGGCTATATACGGTGGACTTGAAAGAACAAGTCAGCAAGCTTGTATGTAATATACAGGGCCTCGTTTCGACGTGCCAAACTGCGAGACGTGGCTCTCACACTTGTCTCGCTAGGTGATAGAGTGAAATCCATCTGTCCACACGTGTCCACACCTAACTGTCAATCTGTCAGTAGGTCTCGCTAGAGCGTTTTGTCTATGGCTATGGCCACCATTTTAGATGTCACTCTTGAGTGATTCCACCCCAAATTTCAACTGTCACAAAAGTGTGATCTCATAGTTGTCTCGCTACCTACTGTCAGTTATGCCATGTCGAATAGAGGCCCAGTTTTCTTGCCTATTTCTCTGGGTGGCGGCGTATTTAGTTTGAATCCTGGCCATATATCATTCTCTGTGATTTCATTTAGTCGTTAAGCATAAGATAATTAAAATTATTGTTAACTTATTCATTATCACTGGTCACAGAGGAGAAATGTCATTAAAACTTGCCTACTTTGTAGCCGTCAATAACTATATACTAATTATTTAATAAACAACAGGGTTGTAAATTATAAAATAAATGTACATTCACGAAATTAAATGTGTTAAAAATCCGTAACTGTAAATAATTTAATTCCCTACTCCCTTCGTGATCATTTCCTATTTCATTACATGCTTTTATTTAAATAACAGCGTTTGTCACTCAGTTAGTTTGTTGTTTACGTAGAATATTACCAGCTTTGAACCAGTTTCATCTGAACATCTGCCTTATTGAGCTGAAAGTTAACGCAGTAACTTGGATGTCAGTATAATATATTGGTACCATCGAGCTGGTCTGATGATGGAGATGGAGACCGAAGGTGAAGAACGCTTCGATAAAACAAAGGAAGCTCATTGCGTTTGGGATTGTAAGAATCATCTTATTGAGCAGTTGATGACTTTTATAAGTACAGTCTGGGGGATCAATATTACTGCGACCGTAGGAAATACCTTAGACAACCCTACACGTGATCCCTGGGTGGTGCTAAAAGAGTAACAAACTTGGCAGCTGCACTGTCCCATCTGGACCTCGCAGCACTCACTGGAATTTCTTTATCAACTGCTTTCCCACTTTACCTGACAGAAGAAATGCCTATCTATATCCACTGATATGACGCCATACGATAAAAAAAAAAGATTTTTTTGACAAAGACTCGACAGTTTCCGCTAATACACAATCTCTCGGTGATTTGTTAACGTAATGATCATCCGAGAGATTGTGTATAGCGGAAACTGTTCTACCTTGGACAAATTTGTACCTAGGTCAATCGACTTTTTCTCGAACCCACTTGTTCTTTTAAAATATCGTGTATGCCACTTTTACCTTTTTTGTGAACAATCCAATCAAGTTAGTAATGTCACAAGAGAGTGAGTTACTTAAAAAACGGAAAAACACTAATTTCGCCCTTAAGAGTGTACTCGCGTTCAAAAGTGCATACCCAATTCAGCAACAGAATCGTTTGAAGCTAAATTAGACGCCATCTATGCGTTCTTCGTGTAATAAGGCTATTACGCCTATCTGTAAATCTTACTAGTACAGTAAGCTGTTACTAGGTGGCGTTGAAAGCAGTTAAAAAAAAAATATTGTCCAGTTTATATTTACAAACTTTGTTTGCCCATTTTGCTTAATTCAATATTTCAACGATACATTAATCGGTTTTGGAAGTTGAGAACAATTCTTGTTTTTTTTTCTCTCACTGTTATTTCATTTCAATCGTCCATCCAGCTATTCAGAATCCACATCGGAATTATTTTATCTGTATTTACCGTAATTGGATGGCGTCACGGAATGCCCTTTCATTCCAAGACTTTAAAAAACACAAAATCTCATAATTATTGGCGGGGATTTGAACCCGGACACTCTTGCGTTCAACTCGCATGCGCCAGCCACTGGACCAAAGCACTATTAATAATGCCGGTGAAATTCATTACTAGTTGAGACCATGCATATCAAGCTTGTCATTATTGAACTAAATCCGTAAAACATGCCAATGGAATTAGAGTTTTATTAGAATGAAACATGCGTCAAATTTACATACCAAAATTTGGGTACTGTTAATTTGCGCCACGCTTTATTTTTGTTAGTAATATGTCAAGTAAATGAAAGAGGGTAGATCTAAGTTTTCTAAATACCATACTAAATGTTTTTCTATTACCTGACCGATTGCTTCTTCTTTTGTTCGTTGCGTTATACGTATGAATTCATTGCTTAGTTTATATTATCAATTATTAAAACAAAATGAGTTCTTGAAGCAATATTGACTTGTTATTAAGATCGCGAATAATTGAATTGCATAATGAAGGCTATAAATCAGAGATAGCTAGAGAAACCGGTGTAAACGTAAGTAGTTTTATTTACTCCTTTTCCTCATTAAAAATGTCTACATATATTATACGTCAATTATGATAAAAAAATGTTTATTGTTTCAGAGGAAAACTGTTACTTTATGGGTAGGACGATTCCAAGGAGGAGGATCTTTGTTACACAAGCAATAAAACTGGTAGACCACGCTTCATTGACACACAGCAACGTCAGTTGTTGGTACGGGAATATGAGGAATATGGCTTTAGGCCTACAAGGCACTATGCGGGTTTGTTTGGCACAAGCGCGCTCACGGGTCGTCGTGCCCTTCATAACGAGGGACTCCATCATCGCAGACACGCCGTTAACCTTTGTTGACAGATGCACATAAAACAGCAAAGTTACAGTTTGCTCACACAGTTCGAGACGACGACTGGACTAATGTCATCTTTACTAACGAAAAGACTTAAATCCAGTCAACAAGGACGCCTGTCTTTGTGGCGTCGAAATAATACGCGATATGACAACGAGCATGTCTTGCCCGACATGGAATCGTTTCGTATCACAGTGAAAATGTGGGGTTGGACGACTGCAGCCGGTCCGGGAGAACTTGTCAGAATACCAAGCCGCACGAATAGTGGATTACGTGGACGTGTTGGAATATACCCTGATGCCTACAGTTCGAAATGTGTACCTAGAGACTGAATTTCCGGTGGTATTGTTTTTGCAAGATGATTGCCCAATACACCGCTCGCGTAGTGTGAAAGAGTGGTTTAAAAAACACAAAGATTACATCAAGGTCATTCCCTGGCCTGCCAGATCACCGGATTTAAACCCTATAGAAAATTTATGGGATTTTATAGTGCAACGCTGGGATAATCAAAATGAAAGGACCCCGGAAGCGCTGAAAGCACATTGCATGAAAATATAGGATAGTGTTCGTGGTTGAGTCTGTCAAAATCTTATTTCATCGATGCGCTTACAAGCAGTTATTGATAACGGAGGAGGCTGTACTAAATATTACCAAATGTATTGTTTTATGATTGCCCAATCATAAAACAATACATTTGGTGAACCCGGTTTAGTGCTTAATTTCAACGTATTTTATTGATTTGATAAATCTTTGTTACTTTGAGGTGGCTTTTATCGAAACGCTGGTTAAAGTAGGTAAGTAAGGTCGGTGTCAATAGAAAAGTAAAATAATGTAAACAAACACATTTACTTTCATTGCTTCGCACTTACGCACTTTAAACGTAATCTTTACATTATTTTTAAAAAAATGTCCGTTAATTACTTATATTTCAGTGAAAACGGGGTTCTTTAATAATATTCTGTCATGTGTCAAATACTCTTTTTGCTTAGAAATTCAGCCATTGGTTTACTTTATTTTACTCTTCTATTGACACTGACCTTAGGTAGTATTAATAAATAAGATAAATAAATAATGCTTAATAATGTGAGACAACAGTAAAAATTCAAACTTATAAACCTAACATGTTGACTACCTACTGAATATTAATTACCTACTGAAAATTTCTCCTTGCAAATTGCAGTAAAGTTCTGTGGTTTATGTTATCTATAGATGCATAACTTAAGTAGGTATTATAACATATTCGCGGCCTCAGCTGGTTTATAAAATAAGATATAGGTAGAGGATCGGATTTTCGGATTGGTGTGTGGCTTTTTATTCATATTTACATACTTATTGGTATATATTGATGCCGATCCTAATTATCCTTAAATAAGTTTTTTTTAATTTTTTTTATACCACGACGTTGGCAAACAAGCATACGGCCCGCCTGATGGTAAGCAGCTACCGTAACCTATGGACGCCTGCAACTCCAAAGCAGTCACATGCGCGTTGCCGACCCTTTACAAAAAGGAGGATTCACTGTGTTGACGGCTAAAGGAACAAGAGGGTAGTCCCTCATCGTCAACACACTGGGTCCTCTTTGAGCTCTTTTATAATACGATAATTATTGAATATGTTTCGATGCAAAGTCATATTTTCAATAAATTGTTCTCGAAAGCAAAGTCGTAGGTAATAATTGTGTAAGCTATGTTCACTGAATTTCCGTTTGTTTGTTTCAGTTGTTAATAAGTATGAATGGTTACTTTTGATAACAGTCCGATCCTCTATTATGGTAGCTAATTAGGTAACCTACTGTTTTTATTGTGGTAAGATTCAATCCTTTTCCGTTTTCGGAAATGTTACTTAAGCTTAAACCTCAATAAAATGTAAGGTAATTGCCTTGTTTTAGGACTAACAGTTTTGTTTTATTCTAGTTTACGGCCTAATTTATGTAGCAAATTCTGTCAAAAGGTTGTTTTACACAACAGCATTTTTATCTACCTATAGTTTACAGTGTCAATTAGCTAGTTAGCTTAGTTAAGCTAAGCTAATTCTTTCAACCTAATGTGCATTAAAGTTCAACTCGCTGGAACATTTCATCGAGTGAAACACTTTTAAAATAATAATTTATTTCATTAAGATTAAGATTGGCCGTAAGTAAGTAATATATAAATAAAGGAAAAAGAAAAACAAGTTTTTTTATTCTTTAAATGTTTCAATTCCTTTAACGTTCATCCCTTATTAAACAAAATCTAATTAAATGTGGAAGTAAATCTAGAAGGGACCCATTATGAACGTTGTCGACAAGGCAATCGTCATTATTGCCAACCGGCACAACAGGCCTTTACCAATCTCAGCTTCGCATATGCTTTTTCAAGAAAATTACACAAGCATATAGGCATTCAACAGAATCGCCATATTGTGCCAGATTAAATCTCCGGTTAAAAAGGGTAGGTAGCACTACACTAAGCTAAGTGCCGCTGCTGCCGCCTGACCGATTTTTATTAGTAATTAAACGAACTTACCTTAAGTGAAGTTCCATTACAATTATACGAGCTTTGTGATTCCGAATATTATAATAACTTGTAGTAGCTCGTCGCTTACGCCCTTTTTGTCACGATATGTTTAGAGCTGAAAAGACTCCTAAAAAAATAAGACTTAGAAATACAACTCCAATACGTCAAGTGACACACGTCACTGTCAACTCCTACGCGTCAAACTCTCATTTAGTTCAGATCACCGCTGAGATGTATAAAGAAATGTTTACCTCTCAATAGTCACTTGATTATTTTACAACATAGTACTGTAGTCTCACTAGTATGGTACAGTACACTTATACTGGGTTTATTTAGCTTATTGTAATCATTAAGCACGGGTGGGAGGGTTACTAATATTCGGAATCACAAAGCTCGTATAATTGTAATGGAACTTCACTTAAGGTAAGTTCGTTTAATTACTAATTATACTTCGCTTTGTGATTCCTTCATATTATAATAACTTGTAGATGTTCAGAGACTCGTAAAATAATCAGAACTAGATCCGCATATAAAACAGTATACTTAGTTAACTAGAGAACATCAGGAGAGAGATCTATCTGGTCCAAGGTATGAAACAATGCCAGGTTGAGTTTTTTATTTATGGTAAATCAACGTAAGTTAGCTTTGTAGCATTAAAGTGAATTATGATAATTATTTACATATGGATTAACACTACACAACCGTGATAGCGATTGGGTTAAATTATATAATTATATGTATGGTTTCAAAACAAATGAAATTAACATAATAATCTGTGGATCTTGACCTGATTGTGGACAAGAACGTTTATAAATATTATTTATGTATATTTAATCACAAAAGAAAATAATTTGTAATATTTAAACAACGAAAATAATCATATATTATTAGTATCATGACTTTTACATCTGATGAAAGTATACCTGCTCGGCACATGGTATCACTACAGAACCAAACAACCCAATACCTGTGACTGTGAAGATCCAATAATTAAAATATATACTATTTTTAATAATATCGTATTTTAATAAGAATGATCTGTAGAATTCTAAGTAATGAAACAAGAAAAAACCAAGTAGTTTCATTACGTTTTAAGGAATTCTTTTTGAAGAGGACCACACTTGTTAAGTCAATTTAGAGAAACCCCCTCAATAATTAAATACTTATATCTGTTTATGTGCCATGAAAGTATTGACAGTATATAATCATTATTATGGACCAAATCTTAAAAGGACACAATCTTATACGAGTAGATGTAATATGACAATTAACAATTATAATTTTTTGTGACTGTTACTAATATTATATTATGTTATGAAAACATAGTCAACATAGGTATAAATAGGCATGCCTTTATACAATGCAGCCCAATGTAGCAACCCAATGCGGAATGACCGCCAAGGGTTCAAAGCACTGCCTTGATAAGTATTCTACCAATATATAAAACACCGGTTCACAATATTCGTTAAAATTACAAAATTCATTGCATAACTCTGCTACCAGACCAGAGATATTTTGGCTACCACTATAGGTACCTATATGCTGACATAGTATTATTTCGGATAGTGCTTGAAGCATTTTGCTTTAACGTGCTTATATAAATTATTGAATCAATAAAAGCATAAAAGACAGCATTATTATATCATTAAAAAATCGTTTCTATGGCACGTCAGCTAGGAGGCTCAGGGAATCCCAACTGTTTAGAGTCCGTTCATTTACTTCCGTATATCTTTTGATACCAAATGGTGACAATGAGCTAAGTATGTCAAGTACCATCTTTCTTGAAACATCATGACAATAGATGTCAAAAATAGGTAAGATAAAGTAGGCATGTACACAAAAATTGTAATAGGTGGCATAGCCTTCAAGTAAAATATTAATGATTTGTTAACTGCATTATGTTATATTAATGATAATAAAATCAATAAGATGAGCAGGGAACTTATCGTATTGAGCAAAATTTTTGCCGTATAATTATTAAAGGTTATAACTAGGTTTATAGACAATTAGACACCAAGTGCATCAATTTCGTGATAACCTTACTCATATAAAAGTGTGTGTTGAGTACACACAGAGTATATCAGGATCGAGCATTAATTTACGCTAGGTATATAAACAAGAAACATATTTTTCTCACAACGGTATGCACTGCTTTTTACATTTCAAATAAGCATTTGACACATCAGTGTCTTTTGCAATTTACTAGAACAAAGGTAATCCTTTACCTAAAGAAAAGGTTTTTATCTTTAACAGTCTACATATACTTAAACCTTTAAAAGCGTGCCTAGTCCGCCTAGTGGTTACGATTAGGTATAATATTTATTTAAGTTAAAGAGTTTAATTGACAAATAGTTTAAACACATAAGCGGCAAGCGTAATTTCCACTGAGTGTCATAATCCGTCAAAGATGTGCCACAACTGCCACAAGTGCATTGGCATATTAAACAAAACAAAAAATATGTCATTGTAGTCAGGTATATAATGTTTCAAATTAAGCATGGCAATATTTTATTTTTCCCCCTTAGCTGATATGGAGTTCTGTTACATATCAAAATGTTTGCATACATTACCAAGTAGTTCAAGGGTAACAAAAAACCATAAGCAGATTTAACAGAGAGTAACCATATGGTTACCTAATGATCATAGAGGGATTAAGTAACAGCTGCTTTTATCAAGCAGTTGTTATGGCTTGTGCCAATAGACAATTGTTTGTCTTTATAAGACAAAAAAATCGTTTTAAATGACTTTATGAATTGACAAATTTGATCCAATGTAAAATTATAATAAGTAGCTATGACCCAAATATAGTGGTGTGGGCTCCATTACATATCAGCATGGTAAGGGAACCAAATAGTTATGCAATATACTTGCTAATATATGCCGCGCAGAATACTTTTATATTAGATCCATTTAATTTAAGTATTGTTGTAGACTTTCTTAACACTGGTAGTTGTGTCTATATCGAGTCCAACACACCAAACATTAATCAGGCTTTCTGCTGTTGTTGATAGGTACTGAAAATGATACCATTGTAATAACATAATATTAGACTAGTAGATAATAAATGCATCATGTTCTGTTTATTTTAACACAATTGCTGGATGTTGCTTTGAGTACTATCCAAATACGTGAACCAAGTTCTAACGTAACTCTAACAGTGATGCATTTTTCTCTGCTTAATTAGGCTAAAAAAAATAATAATAGCCAGTAGTGCAACAATTGGTAAAATTTAACAACAGCTGGAATAAAACCGAATGAATGTAATAATTATACAGCCTGGATTTTAAGTATGCCTGGAAATTTAGTAGTTGCAAAAAACTCAAGTTTTAGCATCATATAGAGCCAAAAATAGAGAACACATGGATGCACGCATACAGTCAAATTATAACATCAGTAGAGCCTAGGAAAGCAGGACCACGCATGTTCCACTGCAACGCCATCATTGTTAATTTTTTGCTTTGAGTAAAGCCTAGAATAGCAATACCACAGAAGCATATAGTCTGATATGAGTCAGACTATATGCTTCTGTGGTATTGCTATTCTAGGCTCTACTATCCAGGGCAGCAATGTCTTCACTGTTCAATTTTTGCTTCGAGTAGAGCCTAGGATAGCAATACCACAGAAGCGTACAGTCCGACTCATAATCCAGGGCACCAATGTCCTCACCGTAAAATTTTTGCTTCGAGTAGAGCCTAGGATAGCAATACCACAGAAGCATACAGTCCGGCTCATAATCCAGGACAGCAATGTCCTCACTGTTAAATTTTTGCTTCGAGTAGAGCCTAGGATAGCGATACCACAGAAGCATACAGTCTGACTCATAATCCGGGGCAGCAATGTCCTCACTGTTAAATTTTTGCTTCGAGTAGAGTGTAGAATAGCAATACCACAGAAGCATAAAAATAGACAGACTGGTTCATAAGCACGGGCATAGCACATACTGCCTTTATTTTAATTTTTTGACTGGTTTATAACCACAAGAGATAGACAATAATGCCATCATTGTAGATTTGTTTCATGGCTTAGCATAAACAACAGTGCCATAAACTTTGTTGTTATGTTGTGCTTAATACATCAGAATGCAAAAATTTTTTGCTAAGTGATTTGGTTAATATTGTGAGTACCGCCTTGTTCAAATAAATAGCCAGCGAGACCACAGCTGTCATACGTTACATCAAGCATTGCTTTGATCAGTATACCGTGGATGTAAAACTGAATTATGAATAATCAGCCCAGTAGGGTCTTGATATGCATCATGACGGTTCATCACAATGATAATTATATCTATGAATAATCAGCCCAGTAGGGTCTTGATATGCATCATGACGGTTCATCACAATGATAATTATATCTGTATTTCGTATCCCAAGTATGTAAATTTTGTCAATGTAAATCTCAAGACGCTTTTTCTTAAATATGTACATATTTCTTGTATTTTCATCAAGTGAGGCTTAATGATTTACATCATTTTATTAAATAAATTTCTAATTTGGTTGCTCAATTACATCATAGTATGCCATTGTACACTATGTATATGTGTTAAGAAAATTAAATAAGGTAATTGTGTAATACTTGTTCATGAATATAACATATTCTTACTGATTTATTGGACATTGATTTGGTTATTATTATCATTTAAAGTTCCAATTCTATCAGTTTAGTACAACATGGGACTTCTTATGCGTATTCTACATACATGCCATTATTATTTTATTTTGCATTGCTATTAATGTTTTATTTGTACTTTTATACTATGTGACGGATATATGTACTACACTAAGATGTTGATGTTAACTCTCATAGAAAGTCACTTTCGTTTACGGTTCAACATAACCTTAACTTATAATCGACAAGAGAAGGTTACCTCTTTGACGTCATTTGTTTTACATAGTCCACCGTCTTGACATCATTCAAACCTTTAATAGTACATGCACGGTCGAAATTGCAGTTACTTTTGCTTATTTCGGCGTTTTCTTTCATCGGCGTCGGCGTCCTTTGTCGGCATCTCCAATTTTTGCGTAATGCATTTTTCTTGCAATAAGTTAATTAGGAACCTGAAATACACTTTCCACCACTTCATAGGCTATATTTAAGCAGCAATGCATTTTGCTCAACTTTCAATCGGAAATTCATTTAAAATATGAATATAAGGAAGAACTATAGCGCGTTACGTTAGGGCGATAGCACGAATATGAGAGTTTGGCGCGTAGGAGTTGACAGTGACGTGTGTCACTTGACGTATTGGAGTTGTATTTCTAAGTCTTATTTTTTTAGGAGTCTTTTCAGCTCTAAACATATCGTGACAAAAAGGGCGTAAGCGACGAGCTACTACAAGTTATTATAATATGAAGGAATCACAAAGCGAAGTATAATTGACCTATGAATGCTAAGCTAAGAAGTCAAAACTACTTTAAACTAGGTAATTATAAAAGTTGTGCAACTGGTCGACACTACATAAAATTAGAATAAGTTACTACAGATTTCGTCTTAATGATTTATTAAGTAATATTATTTGGTCAGTAATATTTACCAATTTTTTTATTTATTTAATGCATTTCGCTAGCAGCGCCATCTAGTTTGGTATCTGAACAACCCATACAATCAGAGCGCGAGCGGCCGCATACGAAAGTCGACCTAGTGGTGTCCATGCAATTATGAACGCCATAGTACATTTTTGATTTAGGTTTTGGCTTATTGTTCTGTCATCTAACAATATTCAAGCAATTTATGATATTTAGGCTATTTTTGTCTAAATCACTTACAAATGGTAATTATAGCTAACAGTTTTGTCAAATTTAAGTTTAGTTACGAAGATTGCAAAGTAATAATGAATCTACGTTGTACCTTGGACACCTAGCATTTGTAGATCCTTGGTTATAGTCTAAAAAATAAAGGTGTGTGGGATGATTTTTTAAATGTATGGGGTTGCGTTCACTCTACCACATTAAGTACGTTAATGCTGGCGATTTCGTGTTAAATTATAAATAATCATAATTTTAAAAGTATTATTAAGTACCGTTTTCAGTTAAAAATTATTTCTAACAATTAGTTCCCTTTATTTTATGCATATATGAATAGCCGAACATAATAATATGTTTTGATTCTCCAAACAACCTTCCCTAAGGAATGTCGGTGAATGACCAAGGTACCTTGGTCATTCAAGGTACCCCCTGATGTACCTTGGACACATTTCCCTTTTTTTTTCTAACAACCTACCCAGGCGAAACCAGTAATGGTATCGTTTAATTTACAGTAGAATAATGTAGCTTAAAAGTCAATATTTAGAAAATCACACATTTGGCGAGCAAGCAGGCTACTAATTTTTTTCTTAAAAGTCCAAGGTAGAACAGTTTCCTAACTTACCGAGTTTTCACCTAGGTACTTAATCAAACAGTAGGTAATCGTTAAGATCTGATCAGCTTAAAGTTTTTTGGTTTATACTTAGGGTAATGCTCTTTGAAGCTGTAAAGTGATCTGACTGTTTGGTGGGACGTTAGTCAGGGGAAAATTCCGGACCTTTCGACAACCAGATTTTCGGCCCATTTAAAAGCGTTTCACGCATATTTCTAACTTAGATCAAACCTTATTAAGAGTCCGGTAAAGTTTTTTTTTCGATTTTGCTCAAATTTTTGATACTATTTTACAGTAACTAATAAGACTACTATTAATTTGTATATATACATACATACTTTGAAAGATAATTATATTTTAAACTGCATAAGTGGAACACTTTTTAACCGACTTCAATTTCATAGAAGGAGGAGGTACTGTATTCGGTTTGGGCTTTTATTTTATGTATGTTCACCGATTACTCCGAGACGCGTGGTCCGATTTGAATAATTCTTTTTTTGTTTGAAAGGGTCTACTTCCAAGGTGGTCCCATATCAATCTGGTGCGGTTCTGATGACGGGATCTATGAGGAATTGAGGGAACTCCTAAATTTTTAAAGGCACACGTATGGTGATTTGGGTGTTTTCTTAAGCAACTCGAGGATTTTCTCTCGAAAACCACCAATTTGATGAAGTGTATTCCATGATGATGGTTGTTTTGATCATAATGATGATGATTTTTTTAATGTAGGATGTTTGCGATTACTCCGAAACCCGTGGTCCAATTTGAAGAATTATTTTTTTGTTTGAAAGTAACTACCTCTAAGATGGTTCCACATTAATCTGGTGCTGTTCTGATGATGGGATCCATGAGGAATTGAGGGAACTCCTCAATTTTTAAAAGTACGTGTATGGTGATTTAGGTGTTTTCTTAAGCAACTCGAGGATTTTCTCTCGAAATCCACCAATTTGATGAAGTGAACCTCATGATGATGGTTGTTTTGATGATAATGATGTTTTTTTTAAATGTGGGATGTTTAGCGATTACTCCGAGACCCGTGGTCCGATTTCAGGAATTATTTTTTTGTTTGAAAGGAACTACCTCTGAAATGGTTCCACATAAATCTGGTGCTGTTCTGATGATGGGATCTATGAGGATTTGAGGAAACTCCTCAATTTTTAAAGGCACATGTATGGTGATTTAGGTGTTTTCTTAAGCAACGCGAGGATTTTCTCTCGAAATCCACCAATTTGATGAAGTGAACCTCATGATGATGGTTGTTTTGATGATAATGATGATGTTTTTTAGGGTTCCGTAGCCAAATGGCAAAAAACTGAACCCTTATGGATTCATCATGTCTGTCTATCTGTCTGTCCGTCCGTATCTCACAGGAATTTTACTCGGAAACTATACGACGAATCTGAATAAAATTTACACATAAGGTGTATTTTGTATGCAGCTACTTAGTTATGTAGTTAAATTTGAAAAAAAATTTTTTTAACCAATTATCAACATGTGACACATCAATCGATACGTCTTTCAAAATAACATTGAGGTTTTTTTGACCATTTTGTGATTAAGTGAATATTTTCTGAAATAATCGCTTCGAAAGTCAGAAAAGTTGTGTAGCCCCCCCCCCCTCCGTAACTTTTGAACCGTAAGTTCAAAAAATATGAAAAAATTTGAAGAGATGCGCCTTATCATATACTTTCTACGAAAATTGTTTTGAACATTATCGGTTCAGCCATTTTTGAGTTATCTCCAAAAAACTTCTTCCATAGGCATCAGATACGACCTTTTGGTATTAGTTTGGTTCTTATTCCATTGAAGGTACAGAACCCTCCTATGCGTGGTCCGACACGCACTTGGCCGGTTGTTCGGCGATTACTCCGAGACCCGTGGTCCGATTTCAGGAATTCTTTTTTTTTTAAAGGAACTACCTTTGAGATGGTTCCACAATAATCTGGTGCTGTTCAGATGATGGGATCCATGAGGAATTGAGGGAACTCCTCAATTTTTAATGGCACATGTATGGTGATTTGGTTGTTGTTTTTAAGCAACTCAAGCATTCCTCTCGAAAACCACTAATTTGATGGAGTGGACCTAATGATAAAGGGCACATATGATATGTGGAACTTTCGTTACATTGAGTACGTATCATGAACTTTTTCTTATATATCCTAACCGATTATTGCGAGATCCGTTGTCCGATTATGATAATTATATAACCACTAAAAATGGAAAAATAAAAACTTTTTACAAAAAAAAGATAAACCGACTTCAAAAAGGATAAAATAAATTATTATACTATTTATATGCCTTACAAACTGATATGTTTGAAGTCGGTGCCAAGCCAAAAAGTTACAATACCGGTCAAATCAGCTTCAAGTCTGAAAATCACATAACATTTCGATTCCTACTTATATTGAAAAGGTGAATGTGAATCTATCTGTTACATTTTCACGTCTAAACTACTAATCCAATTTTGATGAAACCCATCCCATGGTACCCATCTATATATACTCTGATACACGTCTACTTTGTCAATAATCAGAAAAAGGCGGCAAATTAAAAAAAAATATAAACACGTATGGTTGACCTTCCATAGAAAATTTAAATATCGCGCCATTTTCTACTGAAAGGGTGGGTCCCACACACCCAGTGTGTCTGAGTATAGAAAGATCAATCTAGCCATTGAATTCCTTTACACTTCGATATTACACCTTAGATGAAGTAGGATAAATAATGCAAACCGAAGCACGGGCTCCGTTCGAGATATGGTTAGTCCGAAAACTAGTAAAAAAGTTTATTAACAAACATCATAAGACGCGAATTATACTTTCTTTCTGTACTTGAATGAAAACCTACGTGCAGTCAATACCGTATTAGAATAGTTCTATAGTATGAAGAACAATTCACTGAACACATACGCCTCGTTCGTATTAACTGTTTTGTGATTTTCAGACTTGAAGCTGATTTGACCGGTATTGTAACTTTTTGGCTTGGCACCGACTTCAAACATATCAGTTTGTAAGGCATATAAATAGTATAATAATTTATTTTATCCTTTTTGAAGTCGGTTTATCTTTTTTTTGTAAAAAGTTTTTATTTGATTTTATGTTTCATTTATAAATAATTCACCTTAATCTAATGGGTGTTTCGCGATTTATGCTTGGAGAGTTGGAAAGATAAATGCGTTGGAAAATAAATGGAACAGTTTTTTCATTTTCATACATATTTTTAAAGCAAGAGTATGTTTAAATATACTCTAAGAACTAGAAGAACTACAACAAGAACTAGAACAAGAACTAACTAACTAACTAGGGCAAGTTTTAAAAAAATTGCCGAAGTTTAGGTGGTATTTTTGGGAATGTGTTAAAGTATTTAATATAGAAATAAACCTGGCTTTATGCTTTAACCAGATAATATAAAACATATTGGAGGGCATGACAAATAATAATAAAAAATCAAGCTACAAATTTGTACGAATCAACGTCCTCACTAAACAAGCTCTGCAAGAATTGTAAGATGTACGAGTAAGGTATATAAATTTTTTGCATGCTGCAATTCAGCTAAATGTGTGATACGCTTCAATGTAATATTTTTAAGACCTTTTTTTAACCACATTTAAAGCAAATAAAGAACTTACTTACTTACTTACTACTTACTTGAGTTTTCGGGTATTAAATAATAATAAATGTGTACAAAAAGTATTTTTTTTGCAACAACAAGACTTCAAACTATGTGCGTTATTTCATTAATAGCGATTTTCGTTTTCAAATCGTTACCGGACTCTTAATTTGAGGGTCTGATATCACTGATCTACAAAATATTGATGTGCAAAAGTGTAATCTACCTATGTATATGTTGCTGACAATCAGATTTTTCTACTGACCAAAATGTATCTTTTTAGCTGACCATTTAATTACTTTTGTTAATTAAAATAAAACAAAAATACCTACATTTATAAAAAAATATAGAAAACATCCACACTAAGATAAGCTTTAAAACGATTATCTAAAGTAGTATTTTTATTAGAGTAAAATAATCTGACAGCGATAGCTCCTGTCATACAAAGTGGATTACGGGTACAAAGTCATATTAAGTGCTGTCATAGTACATTATGATACAAGTGTGCTAAGTTGATCATTACATACGAAGCGATATTGTGCGCACGAACGCATGTGAGTGCGCATAAGGAAGCTGAGCTTATGTAATGGTCAAGCACACGCGTTTCATACGACGTTTTTCAACACACTTGCGAGGAAATAACAGAATAGTGTAATTAAAAACATCAATTATCAGAATTTTTACAGGATAGAGGTACTTACGCACCTAAGATAATTAGATTTAACTAACCTTTTTTTGTGATGTTATTGATTATCTGGAACTCTTTTTGAAATATTTCATAAAATAAAACACTTCAAATTTATTGTCCAATAAATTATAGTATTTTCTCCTACGTATTGTTCACTAGATTTTTATGACAACATTTTACAAGTATATATGACTGTTATGAAATATATCCAGAGGTTAAATTAACGCTAAAGTTGTCTTCTTATTCACTTAAAATATAATTTGTTTAAATTAATAAAACACAACGAGAAATCTCTAACAAATAAACAATAATTTGAGAATCTTGAAGCAAATCAAATTCAAATCTGGCCTCGGACACCGGAGGGTTTGGTCACTTTTTCTGAAGTATATGACATCTATTTTCAATAATTTGAGGTTAAGTTTATGCGCAATTTTCTTTTTTGGATGTGCGTGCAGCTTGAGGCAAAGGCGCGGACGCGGTTATGATAAACAGCCAATATTAAGGCGCTAGGCGCTGATTATGGCCGAAAACTGTTACTTTCTAAGGGATATATCTCAATAACGGATTATTCAAAAATTTTGAAAAAAATATATGTTATAATAAAATAATAATAATAAATATTATAAGACAATCTTACACAAATCGACCTAGGCCCACGGTAAGCTCAATAAGGCTTGTGTTATGGGTACTAGACGACGATATATATAATAGATAAATATGGATAAATACTTAAATACATAGAAAACATCCATAACTCAGGAACAAATATCTGTGATAAACACACAAATAAATGCCCTGACCAGGATTCGAACCCGGGACCTCCTGCTTCGAAGGCAGAGTCACTACCGACTAGGCTAGGAGGCCGTTACGTATTTACCGTTTCATGTACAACATTGTCAACGTTTGAATAACTCGTGTAACCTATAGTTTCTCCGTTATGTAAATGTAACGAAATGTCGTTTTACGGTTAATTTTGCTTATATCTACTGAACGGCTCATTCGATTTAAAGTATTGTTGAACTAAAAAATATGTACTATAGAACACTACAAACTCAACGTAGGATATTGAAATTGATTAAATTTTCTTAAACAACTTGATCATAATTCCACATTTCGTGCGTTATTAGCTCGAAAACGGCGTTGCTGGCAGTCGTGAGCTAACTTTGAGACGAGGAGGCTGTGTCGCTCGTCGCTCCATGCTTCCCTTGTACTACATATACTTGTGCTTGGCCCGTGAGCAATAATATCGGACTTACTGTGCCTAAAGACTAAATAACTGCAGAGGGTTCATGCGGTGGGGATATAACGTGTCTTCCCGGAATCAATAATGTATAGACGTTTTATCTTTTAAGATAATGTACTCTTATGCATGTTTATGTACGTTCGTATAAAAAGTATATTTTATTTAGATTATAATACAAGTAAAAAACAAATGAAATAAAAATGGAGAAAAAACAAAAATCATGAATCTCACATTGCTCTGAAAACAAATTTGGTCATGTAAGTAAACTAAAATGATTATGTTTTAGTAGACGCATGCATCACGCAAAATAGGCATTAGTCGTCGAGTTGCGGAAATCTGCTAGTTCTGCAATACAATAGACTAATAATTAATTTAATAAAAAACTCCAAAGAACCGAATTTATTTAAACATATTTATTTAAGAATACCGTGTTCTAAACGAATGTAATATGCATTTTATTTTAAGATCAAACACAATCTTTAATGTTATACTTTATACTAATTTCTCAAATCTAGAAATTGCGAAGTAAACTGCAAAGGATTGCAGATAAACCGGCTAAGAGAATATCGGGCTATGCTCAGTGTAGGGATCCGTAGTTGCCGGCCTGTTACAATACATCCATTCAAAAGGTAGTCTATAAAGAAATATTTTGTGGCACTTACGTTATTTTACTACAGGCATAACTCATAAACGGCTCAACCGATTTTATTCCATATAGTTTTTATTGAAAATACGTGATAAGTATTTCAATGGCCTCACTTCCAGGAATTTTCCCAATTTTTTTGGTCCCATGGTTCAAAAATCAAAGAGCATTTTAACTTTCGAAGCTATTATTTACGAAAGTATTCGTTTTATCCAAAAGTTGTTTAAGGCATATTCTTCTTGAAAGACCTATCCAACAATGGGTTTCAGATACTTATTGTTTTACCACTTTGTAGGCGTAATTGAAACACATAATTACTCATACCAAATGTCAGTCTACTAACTATCACTGAGCAAAGCCTGATTGAGAATCTAATAAAAAATTGCTGATATTTAAGAGTTCAATGTATGTAAGAATAAAGGAAAAAAAGCTTTTTTTTATACCACGACGCTGGCAAACAAGCATACGACCCGCCTGATTGAAAGCAGTTATAAAGCCTATGGACGCCTACAACCCCAGAAGATTCACATGCGCGTTGACTACCCTTGAAAAAACTTTACTATGTCGGTGAAATGCAAATAAATACAAATTTTATATTAATTATCAACACAAGTGAATAAATAAATTACTACTAAGGGTTAATACTACCTATCAAATATCTTTAAAAGACCGGCCAATTTTGTATCGGACCATGTATAATGTAGGGTTCCGTAGAAAGTAGTTTCTTGGAGATAACTCAAAAACGGATGAACCGATAATATGTGAAATAATTTTCGTAGAAAATTAAGTACTAAGCCTTGGTATTTTTTATTTAAAATTTCAGTAATATATGTTTTATAATAAAAATGGCTGTGACATACGGACGGACAGACGGACATGTTTCAAAAAACTATTAAGGATTCCGTTTTTACCATTTTGGCTATGGAACCCTAAGAAGTGTTTGCGCTGTGTTATATTTTAAAGATCTAAATTTAATGGGCTTACATCTCTCATTTGTATGACGATTTCGTGCACAAATACCGCTCCTCACATGTGCATTTTTACTATTCGCAACTCGCAACAGGCTTAGTTTTGTTAATTTATCGTAATTAAGTGAATTTTTACGGTTAATATTTAAAATCGCAACAAAAAAATAACCATCTATTAATCTCACTTGCACAGCAAAAAAAATCCAAATTCACATGAAAACACCGCTTTGATGTGCATTCAGTTTTTTTTGCTGTACTAGTCAGTATTTTTTTATTTTTTTCTGATATGCGGAATATTTTTAACCATATTTCGTAAATTCATAAATATTTTGCCGCTCACTGCACTTCACATTCAAAATCTAGGTTTCATTTTTAGGGTTCCGTAGTCAACTAGGAACCCTTATAGTTTCGCCATGTCTGCCCGTCCGTCCGTCCGTCCGTCCGTCCGCGGATAATCTCAGTGACCATTAACACTAGAAAGCTGAAATTTGGTACTAATATGTATATCAATCACGCCGACAAAGTGGTAAAATAAAAAGTGGAAAAAAAATGTTTTATTAGGGTACCTCCCCTGTACGTAAAGTGGGGAGTGATTTTTTTTTTCATTTCAACCCTAACGTGTGATATATTGTTGGATTGGTATTTAAAAATAAATAGGGGTTTACTATAATCATTTTTTGATAATGTAAATATTTTCGGAAATAATCGCTCCATAAGTAAAAAAAAATGTGTCCCCCGCCTCTAACTTTTGAACCATAGGTTTTAAAAATATGAAAAAAATCTGAAAAGTAAACCTTTATAAAAACTTTCTAGGAAAATTATTTTGAACTTGATAGGTTGAATAGTTTTCGAAAAAAAAAATACAAAATTATTTCTGAACTAAGTTTGTAATTTAACCGTATAAGCAGGTGTGTATTGTACCTGTAATTTCTACAAAATTACAATGAAAAGACTTGCTTTCAAATAAAGTAAAAACGGTGAAAATCGGTTCACGCAATAAAGAATTATCCCATAAAAATCATCTTCCATACTTTAAGCTCGCGCGCAATAGTTTACTTAATTTGCCGATAGATGTCGCTGTACGTAGAACGCTCATATCATATCCTACATGGTGGTGTTATTTTAACTCTTAAGTGGGGACACTTACTGTGACGGACGAAAAACTACGGAACCCTACACTGAGCGTGGCCCGACACGCTCTTGGCCGGTTTTTTACATAAAAATCTACTAATCGAGATCGTTATTACTTATCTTATTTAGTAGCATTCCTAAAAAATGTCACCGTAGTAGTACTTAATCACAGTATTCAAAACATCATCACAGTATTCAACATCACAAAACATCCACAAAAGGATTATGTATGATTATTATAAATCTGCCCGCGCGCTTCTGAGTAAAGTCATATTCTTTGAACATTATTGCGGTGCATCGCGGCGGATTTACGCACGATCGCAATGAGAAGGGTACGCGGGTGGTGCGGGTAGAGAGCGCCCAAACGCTCAAGGACACTCCGGCGACAATCGTCTTAAAACTGACAATTCGTGTTTAAAACATAATTTATTGTGTATTACGAGTAATATAATAAGTTGAAATAAATCGCTTTCATAATTAGGATCGTATAATTTATATTATATTGTAAATGTGTATATTTTGTGTATTTTAATTTTATTTTTTTAGAATGCAAACTCCTAAAGAGTAAAAAAAATAAAGCCCGTCTAAATTACAACGATTCGTCTGCGTACATACAAATTGGTACTAGAGTACAAACGTCACTTGATCGGATTATTAAATTATTCCACTAGTTCGATAATTATTGTGAAATACACGCGTGTTTAATATCTAGGATTATGAGCCTAAAAGCGGTGGAATAAAAACCTCGTTACGAGCAGGTGTGTTGAAAAATTACTTTTTACTTCTCCACCTCGGAAACCCGCTCTTCATCCCTTGAAAACGGTGGAGAAAAACGCAAATTTGTCGGCCCTCGTTTTTCAAGAAAACATTGCTGCCTGGCTCCCCTGCCCCCGCGTCGCTACGCCACTGTATCAACTTACCATAATTATTTGCATGTTACTACATCAGGTACCTACAAATAATGAAAATCCATCTATTTCAATAAATATTAGGATAATCTGTGTTCTTTTCTGATTTAGAACAAATAAACACTAGTAGAGACTGGCATCGAAACATTCTGTGCAACGGTTTGGTTTGATTTATTCTTTCTTAATGTAAACTTTGAAACTATTTAAACCTCTTTGCTCTGACGCACGTGTAAAAAGGGGCTTGGCCCATGAAAATGTTGCGCTGCCGTGGTACTAGTCTAGGTGTACTACATTGTATACAAGTACTTATTGACAGAGATACAAGTAAAAAAAAAAGTCCGTATTAATTTATTAACTCGCTCATTATTGCTAATTGAAACTATTAATTAAGACAAGTTATATTAGTGCACATATCAGGTGCCGTATAAATTTAATCAACTGACTTCAAGATTTCGAAGAAGGAGGTTTTCAATTCGTCGGGATCTTTGTTTGTGCTTTTAAAAAAATGTATGTTCACTAAAGCGTTGTATACTCCACAGTTAATCCCATTGTAACCAGGTCGGGATCTGATGATGGGGCCCTGGAAAAATCGAGGGAATTCTTCAAATATTATAGTGTTTTCAATATTTTTTTACAGTAGCTCGGGCATTTCCTTTTGGAAAGGTGGAGTCTAAGTGAAGTCGGTTCTGTTTTGTTTAAAATTATTTTAAAATACATAAACAATACATTAAAAACACAATCTATCTCAAACATAACTCAAACACACAACAAAAAATCAACCAATATTTAAGTTGTATTAGAGTTTCAAAGGAATTATTTTCAAGCCAATTCTGATTCAGACGTTTACGCGCTAGCTGTATTGTGTAGTTAATGCATTTATTTATTTATTTAAACTTTATTGCACAATTTAAGACATAAAAAAATACAAATGGCGGACTTAACGCCTTAAGGCATTCTCTACCAGTCAACCATTAGGCTAAACAGAAAAAGTTTGTTTGGTGCAGAGTAATCATGAAGAAACACGAACACACAAGTCAAACTAAGATAAAAATAACAATATACCTACGCAAATACAAAATAAAAAATATATCTACATATATCATACATATATATTATACATATATATTATTAATGTACCTAGTACGAGACATCGCATAGAGGTTTAGTCGCGAACGTTTTCAAATAAGTGCTTACGCAGATTTCTTTTGAATGATAACTAGCCTGTCTGATAGGCAAAGGAAGAGAATTCCAGAGCCGAATAGCCTGGCAGGCGAATGAGTTGGACAAAAATCCGGATCTGGGAGGAAGGACAGCAAGCTTCAGAGTACGAGAGGTGCGAAGCTCACATCCGGGTCGAGCTGTTATAAATTCAAAATTAGACCTGAGATAACTGGGGGTGGTTGGATAAAACAGAATAGAATAGAGAGTGCATAAGATACGCAAAGAACGGCGTTCACGAATTGGGAGCCACTGAAGCTTACGGCGACAAACAGAAACATGGTCATATTTACGAAGGTTGAAAACCAATCTGACGTAGTTTTTAAGGAGACGATCAAGCATGGACAACAAGGCTTGTGTAATGTTGGTGCAACACACATCAGCGTAATCAATAATCGGTAGCACAAGAGACTGGACTAGAAGAGTTTTAGTGCTTGCCGGTAAGAAGTTTTTGTGCCTATAAAGTGCCCGCGACGTATTTGTTACCCTGCGACTAATGCCAGATACCAGAGGTTCCCACGTTAAACTACTGTCTACAATCAAACCCAGGTTTTTAACATGAGCGGACAAAGGGATCACGGTGTTTTCGAACTGAATTGGTGCCATGCAAGAAGTATCAGTCAACGAAAGCAGACGGCTACTTCCCAAAACGATGGCTTGGCACTTGGCAGGGTTAACAGCGATTCCGAAATCACGAGACCAAGCAGAGATGCGTTTTAGGTCGAAGTAAATTTTTGCAATTGCACACTCTATATCACTGGTATTCGCTTGCGTATATAGCTGCAAATCATCAGCATACAGATGGTAAGAGCAGGTAAGGCTAGATGTAATCACATTTATGAATATAGAGAACAAAAGCGGAGAAAGTATACCACCCTGAGGAACGCCAGATGTTAACTCAAGCCAATCAGAACAAGACTGACCAGAGCGAACCGCTTGTCGGCGATCCTGAAGGTAAGAAGAGAACCAATCTGCGACTGATGATGATATGTTTAAATGTTTGAGCGTAGCAAGTAGGATCTCGTGATTAACAGCATTGAAAGCGTTAGAGAAGTTAATCAAGACTAGTACCGTTAGCAGAGAACGCTCCATACCTTCCCTCACATCCTCGACTACCTTCAGCAGGGCCGTCGAGGTACTGTGCCCAGGACGAAAGCCAGACTGAAAAGGCGATAGTAGCTGGTTTGAGTAGATGTGGGTGGATAATTGTCTATGGACTACTGCTTCTAAAATTTTGGACATGAACGGAAGAATTGATATAGGTCGAAAATCTTTAAGAAAAATGGGGTTAGATACTTTAGGTAAAGGGATAACATAGGCATTACGCCAAGCCGATGGAAAAACCCCATTAAACATCATCATTATCCTTGCCTTATCCCATTTACTTGGGGTCGGCACATCTAACACTCTGGCGCCATTTTAGGCGGTCTTTGGTCATATCCGGCGTCAGGCCTTTCGTCAGTAAGTTGTTTTTGATGGTCGAAGTCCAGTTTGTCGGCGGGTGGCCCCTTCCCCTTTTGCCTTCATGATCAATGGTCACACTCTTTGTGATATGGTCGCCGCTACGACGTTGTACGTGCCCGAACCAACGTAGCCTGCTTTCGCGCATTTTGTTTCGGATGTCCGCAACTTTAAAGGTGCCTCGAATATAGGTATTTCTTATTTTGTCCAGCCTTGTAACTCCCCCCGACCAGCGCAACATTTTCATCTCCGCTACGTGCATTTTTTGCTCCTCCTGTTGTCTCACGGCCCAACACTCGGATCCATAGAGCAGGGCCGGTCTCACTGCTCGCTTGTATACGGTCCCCTTTGTTTTGATTGGGATTTTGGGGTCACACAGGACGCCTGTGAGGGCTCTCCATTTCAGCCATCCCGTTCTTGTTCTGTTTTCGACATCGAGCTCGGTTTTTGCTGTTGACGTGATCAGAGATCCAAGATATTTGAAAGACTCTGCCTTCTTCAATGGCACTCCGGAGATGGTAATAGATTGGGATAAGGTTTTGCCCGTGAAGTTACAGTGCATGTATTCGGTCTTTGATCTGCTTACTCTCATGCCCCTTGACTCCAAAGCAGTCACCCACCGATTTAAGTCTGATTGGATCCCGGGCAACGTTTCGTTTATTAGAACGACGTCGTCTGCATACAAGAGATTCCACGGTGCCGGTTTTTGTATACTTTTAGTGATGTAGTCCATGACCAGGTTAAAGAGTAAAGGACTCAGAGTAGAACCTTGATGCACTCCAACATTAACTTCAAATGGTGCGCTTGTTCCCGCGGGGGAAATAACCTGGGTAGTGATACCCCTATACATGTCTCGGATCAAATTTATATAGAACTCCGGTATGAGCTGGGATCTAAGTGCAGTCCAGATTAGTTGTCTGGGTATTCTGTCAAATGCCTTTTCCAGATCTATAAAGACATCGTGGAGGTCCTGCTTTAGTGTTCTATATTTCTCGCTTAAGATCCTAACTGTGTGGATGGCATCGGTAGTGCCCACCCCACGAGTAAATCCGCATTGGTTTGGGGTGATATTTGTAAGGCTATTCAGTTTTTCTATTAGGACACGTTCCCATACTTTAAGAGTGTGTGGGATCAGCTTGATCGCTCTATAATTTCCGCACTCGGCCACGCTTCCTTTGTTCTTGTAAAATGGTATCATGTGACTAGTCCTCCATTGGTCTGGCATTTTTCCCTCTGCAATGATGTTGTTGAACAGATTTGTGAGCCATTGAATCCCTGGCTTGTCGACTTTTTTTTTTCAAAAACCCCATTAAACAATGAAGAGTTAATTACAGAAGTAATCACTGGGAGTATGCATTCTAAGATGGAGATAATCATTAATCTGCTCAAGTCGTCATGACCAATAGCATTGGACTTGGGTAATGGGACATGGATAAAATTACTTTTCGGATCTCATCCTCAGTCGCAGGAGAGAAAGAAAATGTATTAGAGTTATAATGAAAATGCATTGGAGTTGAATTGAAGATTGACCTTCTCTAAACGTGTTTAAAAGTTAGAAAACCTAAGTGATTATTGTTTACTAGCCTTTTCCCGCGGCTTCGCCCGCGTACTATAAGTACTCAAAAAGGATACGATACCCATGTTGATTTTCAGATTTTGTGACCTCATTTATCGTTAGGAATACTCCTGTGAAGTTTCGAATAAAATAGTCTAACAAATCTTGTTTCGCCATACAAACTTTGGACCCCCATTTTACCCCCTTAGGGGGTGAATTTTGAAAAATCCTTTCTTAGTGCTCCCCTAGACCTTATAAGGAACCCATGTGCCAAATTTGAAATTTCTAGACCCAGCGGTTTGGGCTGTGCGTTGATATGTCAGCCAGTCAGTCAGTGTCAGTCAGTCAGTCAGTTTCTTCTTTTATATATATAGAAGATTAAATGTAGTTCTTGACAGCAAATTGTATGTCCTTTAAGTCTTGACATGTGCCATAAGCTGCTGATTCGTACAAGTCATATGGTCATATCAGTACTTTCAAATATTTATCTTTATAGGTAGGTACCTACTCGTATATACTAGTCATATTTTATATCGATGATATAAAGCATTAAGGAAGCATTATCGAGTGTTTAAAGATACAATACAACAGTAGATAAATGACAGATATCAGTTTACCGTGCTAGGTGTCCTGTAAATCACGTTTATTCAATTGTAGTTTATTTAGCAATATGTCTGTGCGTCCTCTGTCTCCCGTGCTCGCAGAAAAGGCTCGAAAAGAGCTTAATGAAGATCCCCAGAGGCTTTCTAGTGACTTGCATCATTTAAAAGATTGGATAGCCAAGCAGCCGCATTTGAAAGCCAGAACAGGTATATACCATAACTACCTATTATTAAGTAAACCGTTGTGGACGGTGTACTTTTAACTAAAATGTATTCACCCTGCTAAGCTATAAATAAACCTATAAGCATGTTCTGATACCAAAAAACCCCTTCGGTGACACCCTGCCATCCAAAGTTTAGTGACCTTCTAAAATAATAAGTAGGTACGTAATATTTTTATCAAAAGTTTGTCAGAAGATATGATAGACAAAGACATACGTTTGTTACAATTAAGTGAATAACTGTGGCCCGAGTGAAAAGGGGTATAAGTCAAATTGGCTCAGCGAAAAAGGGGTAAAAGTGCCGTTAATTTTATAGGAGTTGTGCCCTTTTTCGCTGAGTCATTTTGTCTTATACAGTACCGGCCAATAATATATAACCTACATAGTTTCACGGTATATTTATTAATTTATTTGTAAGCGATTTCCACCTCACTACTTTAGGTAGTCTGTTGTCTTTTGTGAGAGCGATGAGAAAATGTTTGTTTCATATATTTTCATATAGGATTTTTTTTTAATTTTATTTTATTAGGAGCCTGTAATGTCCCACTCCCACTGCTGAGCAAAGGCCTCCCCCCGGTTTTTCCAATCCTCCCGTTCTGTGCAGCATCCGGCCATTCCTTTAAAAAGTAGTCTAACTCATCTCGCCATCGCCGCCCAGGTCTGCTAGATTTAAAAAAATATATCTAAATATAGGTAGTCAACATTTTTTTTTATTAGAGCTTTCTTATCCTTACAAAAACATTTTTCTCAAAAATGGTATGTAATGTTGCCATAATATCCCTAAAATGTATCCAGAAAGTGAACTCTACCGGAGACATATTCACAACTATCCAGTAAGAAGCGAGATTTTAAATTTGGAATCTCCTACTGTCCAGTAGGTAAGTATGTCATTTACCTACTGGACAGTAGGTCATCCTCTTTAGATCTGCTTAGAAAAAAAAACATAGTACCAGACACAGATTAGAGTGTAGCCATATAACATGGTTATAGGAGGGAGGCTCCAAATATATATCTATCTCTCTTTTCGGTATGTCATTTTATGAGATAGATATATTTTTGGAGCCTTAAACAGCCATTTTATAGTCTGTGACACTTAACGCGACGCAGAAAAAGTATGCACGTTGCGTTTTGTTCTTAGTAATGTTGTAGAAGTATAGTGGGATTTTATGTTTGTATTTAGTAATTTCAGTTTATAAATCATGTTGGATTAAAACTTTCCATTCTAAAATTAACATGGAGTTTCAAAAACAATAATTTACATTTTTTTACTAAAACATTCATGTAAGTAATGTAAAAATAGAACAATGTTCCAAACTAAACGCAAACTTTTTAGTAAAAAAAAAACAACGACTGGCGGGATTTCACATTCAATTGCGACAATTGTGTTTTATTTTACCGCGTGAACATAAATAATCCCAAAAAATGAGTTCAAGCGAATCCGATTCGGAAATAGATGGCACTCCTCCTTATTTAAAAGCTGAGGCCGAATTAGCAAAAAACAATTTACTTCCTCCAAAATCCAAGGAGCGATATATGAAAACTTATGAAAAATGTATGAAGTGGAAGTCAGAAAAACAAGCCAACAGTTGGTCTGAAAATGTATTCTTGGCATATTTCAGCTTTCTTCGCCAAACAATGCAGCCGACAAGTTTATGGGCTGTGTATTCTATGCTTCGATGTGTAGTGCAAAATAAACACGATGTAAACATTAAGAATTATTCCAATTTAATCACTTGGTTGAAAAGACAATCGACTGGCTACAAAGGAAAAAAATCGAGTGTATTTACCAGCCAAAACATACAAAAGTTTTTAAATGAAGCACCCGATGATGTTTATCTAGCAGCGAAGGTAATATTTATTTTATTTACTTATTTCATTTAAATTGTTGTGATGTAAGTTGTCTGTTAGTCGGTTGCAATAATATAATTATGCTATTAAATCTGGTTCCAATTAACAGATACTTATTTTTATATTCTCGATTTAAAACAGTTTTTTTTTTGTTTTTAGGTTATTACTATAATGGGAGTTAATGGCGCCTGCCGAAGTATAGAGCTCTGTAATATTAAAAACAGTGACGTGGAATACCATAATGAAATAATTTTGGTAAAAGTACGAGAAACAAAAACAAAAATTGATCGCTCTTTTGTTATACACAAGGAGTCAGCTCATATTGTAAGGAAATACCATGACCTGCGCCCTGAAAATACGAAAAGCGATCGTTTTTTTATCAATTATAGAAGCGGGACATGCTTGCGGCAAAACATCGGTCGTCATAAGATTGCCGCAATGCCTAAACAAATAGCAGAATATTTGAATTTACCAAATCCAGAGAGCTATACTGGCCATTGTTTCCGGAGGTCGTCTGCTACCCTTCTGGCTGACTCTGGAGCCAATCTCACGACAATAAAACGACACGGGGGGTGGAAATCGGACCGAGTTGCAGAAGGATATATAGAAGAGTCATTAGAAAATAAAAGTGAAATTACAAGCAATATAAATAAAAAAATTAAATTGAATACTCAAAAAACACCATCTTTCACCTCCCCGCAGCCGTCTACATCGCGTCAACAGCCGCTAAGCCTGACTCCGCAGCCATCTACCTCTCGCCAAGAACCGACCACTATTCCCCTGACCGTAACATCATCGCAACCATCCACCTTCCCAAACAACCAAATTAATGTTTCACAGACATTTACTGTCAGCCAAGAGTCCATTAATCCAGATGTACAAGAAACAAACATAAATGCCCCCGGTAAATCGATAAAAATATCTATCAGTAATTGCCCGTATATGAATGTAACCTTCAATATTAATTAAACGAATTTGTTGTTAAACTTTCTTTCATTTTTGAGAAAAGCACTATACAAGCCTCAACCAGTAAGAAAGCCATCCTGGCCTCGTATATAACCGGACCTCACCTGCGGTTCGGTCCGGTTAACTCATCCTTGGCCAGGAAGGCTTACTGGATTCTGCAGTAATGTACTATTAAAACGGAGTATTTACCATGTATATTTTGTTTTTGTGAGTTTCGAAATATCGGAACCTCACAAAAACAAATATACATGGTAAATACCCCGTTTTAAAACGTTTTCTTATTCCTATTGTAATTCATAGTATGTTATTGTAGTATTCATCATAATGTTTGTATAAAATGACTAGTAAAATATTCTACAAACTAACCTAAGATATTGTTTACTCTATACAAACTTATGCAAAAAAACACAATGGTGATATATTATCGGCCGGTACTGTACCTGGTTTTCAATAGAGTCATAAGTTCTGTTTATTTCTAGATGATCAATGGCTGACGACATTTTTACGTGCCTGCAAGTTCAGCTTGGAACGGGTGAAGGAGAAAATAGACTTGTACTATTCTGTTCGCACTACGGCACCAGATTTGTTTCAGCTTACGCCTAAAAACCCGCGATTTTGGGAAATTTTTGAGACAGGGTAAGTTCATTAAAATCTTTTAAATGTAATGAGTATCATACTTTGGTACATGCATACAAAATAGCTATGAGGATATGATTTTTGCAGGTCTTTTCTTCCTTTACCAAATATTGCGGCTCCCGGTTCACCCAAGGTATCAATTATCCGTCCAGGAAAATATGACCCCGACAAATACACTATATCAGAAGTGTTGTCAGTTGCAAATACGTTAGAGAAGGTAATGGACTAATTCGTGCCAATACGGGCTTAAATAAATATGGCTGATTTGAACTTCATCAGCATCACCGATTCGATGTTATTTTTCAGATCATGTATATGGAAGATGATGATGCTGTTGTATCAGGGGTGATGACCATACTTGATTTGGAAGGAGTTACAATGGGTCATTTTTTGCAAATGACCCCACTACAAATGAAAAAGATGACGGTTGTGGGTCAGGTAATGTTTTATTAAATACTATTAGAGTACAACATACCTTATTCAGTATAAAGTAAATCTCTTTCATCTTCCCATGTCTTACTAAGTCTCCATGTATTGAAGTATGTCTGTACTGTATACATCTCATGACAAATGTACTATCGGGTTCAGAATTGCATGGCCAATTTATGAATGAATTCATTGATAAATTGACCATGCAATTTTGAACCTGATTACAACGCAATAAGGTCCAAAAGTGTATACATCTCTTTGTCCTCGACTGTACCTAAATTTTTACATAGTATTTTGTATGGGCGAATTCACATGCATTTCGGCACCATTTACACTTAGAGGAATGGCCTGCAATTTTTTTTGAGTAGTTTGTTGTAAAAGAATAGTACATTGTTGGACAGGCTGAAAAATTACCTCTAACGGGGTAAAAAAGGGGTTGAAAGTTTGTATAGAGATTACAATTTTTTTTGTGATAGTCTTGAAATTTCGTTTGCAGGCTACTAACTTAAAAGCAAAAGAAACTGATTTCAGTGTTTTTGAAAATTCCACCCGAGACGAGTTGAAACGGGGTTGAAAGTTTGTATTAAAGCGAGGCCGTAACAACTGAAGCTAGAAAGTTGTAATTTGCAGGTCGGGTTACATTTATAACGTGTTCAAATAACAAGAAGCGAAAAAGAGGGTTAAAAGTTTGTATGCGTATGATTTTAAATTTAAATTTAGAGACTTGAAACTTCGTACGTTCGCTGATATTTATCAAAAAAATATATAAATGTGATTTCAGCGTTTTGGATAATTCCGCCCCTGAGGGGGTTAAATGGGGGTCCAAAGTTTGTATGCAGAAAACTTATTTCTTTGAGCTAGAGACTTACAACTTTGTAGGAATATTACTTATTAGAATACACAAACGTACTTTCAGCGTTTAGGATAATTTCACCCCGAAGGGGGTTAAAAAGGGGTGCAAAGTTTGTATCGGGGAAATTTATTTTTTTGAGCTAGAAACTTTTAACTTTGTAGGGTGAATACTTATTCAAATACAATAAAAGTACTTTTAGCGTTTTGGATAATTCCACCCCTGAGGGGGTTACAAAGGGGTTCAAAGTTTGTATGGGGGAAATTTTATTTTTTGAGCTAGAGACTTTTAACTTTATTTATTTAATCTTTATTGCACAAAAACAAAACTTATCGTACAAAAGGCGAACTTAATGCCACGAGAGATTCTCTACCAGTCAACCTTACCGTCAGTCTGTGCTATTTTACGCGGACGAAGTCGCGGGGCGGAAAGCTAGTCTATGTATATCTATCTGTTATATATATCGTCGCCTAGTATACCCATAACACAAGCCTTATTGAGCTTACTGTGGGACTAGGTTGATTTGTGTAAGATTGTCCGATAATATTTATTTATTTATTATTTATTTATACCTATTGTGTAACTAAAAAGAAAAAAAAAAAATCCAAATGTGCTGCTTCACAAAACGTTTGATATGCTTTCTTACTTGAACTGTGTCCTCTAAATGCTAGATTATTTTGTAGTAGTTTCTGGTTTGGGCCATGCATGTTTGTCCGTCATATAGTCCTCGACCTTAAAGTTTTTAATAGATGCGAACCCTCCTCCCCGACCACCTAGTGCCAGCGGTCAGGGAGGACTGGACAATTTACTTTCTACGCTTGGTCGCTACGCTACGACTGGTCGAAAGTGACTATGTGGCTCTAGCCAACCAATGAAATGCTACAAAAACATTGTTGTAGTGGTGTGGTTCAGGTGTACAGCTAATACTTATTTTCCAGCTTGGATTTAGATTATCTTTTGCCACATTTTCGAACAGTGACGTGAAAATATATTTAGGACACCCTAGTACCTAGTAATTTATTTATCGTATGGCTACATGTCACTGGATATAGATAGGCATTTCTTCCCTGGGGTAGTAGTAGTGGGAAAGCAGATGATAATGAAAATCCAGTGAATGCTGCGAGGTCCAGATGGGACAGTGCAGCTGCCAAGTTTGTTACTCTTTTAGCACCACCCAGGGACCACCACCTCATTTACCTAGTAATGTAAGAGTATCATAAATAACCTAATTAATGGTTGTAACTTCCAGGATGCAACACCATTCCGCATGAAAGGAGTTCACTATTTAAATACGCCAACAGGGTTTGAGACTATTTTTAACGCTATGAAATCCCTGTTAAATGAAAAAAATAAGAGCAGAGTAAGTGATTTGTTTTAAATATAGACGGTGGCAAACATGCATACCTACAGCCCGCCTGATGCTAAGCAGCTACCTTGTCTATGGACGCCTGCAACTCCAGGTGCCGCATTCTAATTTTAAAATAGATTAACAATACAATAACAGCACAACCTATCTCAAACATAACTCCAACACACCACAAACAACCAATATTGAAGTTGTGTTGGAGTTGCGTTGGAATATTTCTCAAACAAATTCTGATATTTCTGATTCAGATGTTTATGTAATAGCTGTATTGCGTTGTAGTTAATGCATTGGAGTTTTATTGAAGTTGAAACGTGTTTATACGTGTTTTAAAGTTAGAAGACGGCCCTAGAGGTATCCCATGCGCGTTGCCGATCCTTTAGAAAGGAGGATTCACTGTGTCGATACTCGACAGCTAAAGGGATAAGCAGGTCCCGTCGTCAATACACTTCATCCTCTTTGAGCTCTGGTGGCCTTACTCACCGACAGGAACACAACACTTTGCCACTATTTGGCTATGGTTTTTTTTATGGTGGAGGCATTACGAGTACCTTTACATTTTAAGAAAGGGGTTTGGGTAACTTTGTATGGACTAGTGGCGTCATTTTTTTTTAGCGGCCATCGTTTTTTTTACTACTATTTTGTAGCACTACCTTAGAATAGCATATCTGAAAAATAAGTTTTGCCGTAAGTAATATCGGAGCTAAGATATAGCCCTTGAAACAATGTTATTGGACAAGTGAATATACCTAACTCCGACGGGTTAAAGAGACAGTAGGCGACTAATTTTCGCAAAACTGCCGACGGGGCCCGCTTAATAGAGGTGCCCAACGCTGATAACGGGAGAGCAGCTGACAGTCTACGGGAGAGATTGGAGGCCCTTGTGGGGGATGATGCACGGGTGTACAGGCCTGTGAAAATGGCTGGTCTGAGGGTGGCAAACCTGAACGAGGCGGCAACGCCGGACGCCGTGGCAGCGGCTATAGCGGCCAAGGGCGGGTGCAGTGTGGCGGAAGTGAAGGTGGGCACAATCCGCGCTTCCTTCAATGGCTCAGGGTCGACACTCGTCAAGTGCCCTGCGACGGTGGCCAAAAGGGTAATGGACGCTGGGGGAAGATTATCAGTGGGATGGTCAAGCGCGGTAGTGCAGGCCCTGGATCCGGCACCGCTCCGCTGCTACAGGTGTATGGGAACGGGGCACAGGAGAACAACGTGTCCGTCACCGGTAGACCGCGGCAATCTGTGTTTCCGGTGTAGTAAGCCGGGGCATAAAATAGCTAAGTGCACGGCGGAACTTGCGTTCTGTGCTGCGTGCCACCAGGCAAAGCGCCCAGCCGGACATTTAATGGGTGGGCTGGCATGCAATCAACCTCAGACCAGAGGCAGGCTAAATCCCGAACGGGCCCCGGGGCGCAGCCAAGAAAGTGCCAGTCAGGCCGACGAGGGAGAGAATGATATGGAGAGCTGATGCCGCCACACCAATTAGAAATTCTTCAGTGCAATGCCAACCACGCTGTCAGAGCCCAGGACTTGCTCATGCAGCATATGGCAGAGAGGCACATTGACTTGGTTGTAGTGGCGGAGCCGTATGCGATCCCTCCGAGGCCGCATTGGTACGGGTCGTTGGATATGACGGCGGCGTTAGTGGTACCTGCGGCGGGCAGCCTGGCTCCCCTAACAGGAGTCGAGAGAGGTCAAGGTTTTGCGGCGGCTAAATGGGGACAAATCCTGGTTATTGGGGTGTATTTCTCACCCAATCGGCCGCTGCGAGAATTTGAGACATTTCTTGGCTCGCTTGAGGGCGTCATCCGTAGGGCTGCCCCAACACAGGTGATGGTGATTGGCGACCTCAATGCCAAGAACCAAGCATGGGGTGGTGTCGCTACGAATCCGAAGGGGGGCAAGCTCCATGACTGGGTGGTAGCGATGGGGCTGGACACGCTAAACCGGGGACGGATAAACACGTGCGTGCGCTGGAATGGGGGTTCTATTGTGGACGTCTCCTTTGCGACCCCCGCCATTGCGGCACGTGTTTCTGATTGGAGTGTCCTCGAGGAGGTAGAGACCCTCTCCGATCATCTCTACATCCGGACGAGGTTCTCCCCAGCGTTAGCCACTGCTCCAACTGGTGCTGGTGCAGGTGCTAGGGCCGGTGGTTTCCCAAGGTGGGCGCTATCCGCCCTTGATCGGGAAATGGTAGATGAGGCGGCAATGATCGAAGCTTGGTGTGCCCCTCCGGTGGACAGAGCCGATGTAGAGGATAAGGCCGAAAGATTCAGAACAACCCTGACGGCGATGTGCGATGCGGCAATGCCCCGGGCTAGGCGGTTTGCGAGTAAGCGCCAAGTGTATTGGTGGTCGGAGGAGGTTGCTGCGCTTCGTACCGCCAGTAACAGAGCCCGCCGCGCCTACAGCCACTGTCGAAGGAGGAGGCATACCGCGCAGGAGGAGGAAACGCTTCGCGTGGCCCTCAAGGAGGCAAGGGAGGCCCTTAAGGTCAATATAGCCCACAGGAAGGACGAAGCATGGAAGGAGCTCCTGGACACACTGGACAGGAACCCATGGGGGCGACCTTATATAATGCTCCGAAACAAGATGAAGGTAGCCCCCTCTACGGAGGCCATGGACCCGGAGCTCCTTGGCAGAGTTATCGAGGGCCTGTTCCCACCGGAGGACCCATCATTCACTCCCCCACACATGGCAGCCCCGGAGCGTGATGGACCAGAAGGACCCCCATTTGACGCGCCTGCAGTCACGGAGGCCGAGTGGGACCGCGCCGTTGATCGGCTGAGAACCTGCCGGAAGGCCCCAGGACCAGACGGAGTGCCCGGCAAGGTGCTATTCCTAGCACTGAAGCACCTCGGGGTTCGCCTTAAGACCCTCTTTGAGGACTGTTTGAGGGCGGGGCGCTTCCCGAGGTGCTGGAAGGAGGGTAAATTGTGGCTGCTGAGGAAAGAGGGCCGACCGGCGGACTCACCGTCGGGATACCGTCCCCTAGTGCTGCTGGACGAAACGGCCAAAATGTATGAGAGGATTTTGTCCTCTCGTATCCAGCAGCACATGGCTACGTATGGACCAAACCTTTGCGATCGGCAGTTTGGATTCCGAGGGGGGCTCTCAACTATTGACGCAGTGATGAGGCACGTGGAGCACGCGGAGAGACAAGGGGAGGGAGTGGTGGCGGTATCCTTGGACATCGCTAACGCGTTTGGCACCCTCCCATACCCGGTGATAGGAGAGGCCCTTCGGTACCACGGGGTACCCTTGTACCTAAGGCGGGCGATAGAGCACTACTTAACTGGGCGGGTAGTGCTCTATGAAACAAAACTAGGGCGGCGCTCACACGGCATGGCATGCGGGGTTCCACAGGGGTCTGTGTTAGGGCCCCTTTTATGGAACATTGGGTTTGACTGGGCCGTCAGAGGGACACAACTGCCACGCATGGTGACACGATGGTGGCCGTGAGGGGAAAGCGGCCCGAAGAAACTCTTCGGAGAGCGACTGTAGCGACGGCAATGACTGTCGGTCGCATAGAGCTCCTCGGGTTGAAGGTGTCCCTCCCAAAAACGGAGGCGATCGTCTTCGGCAAATGGCGGTTGGGCCCTGACACAACCATTACCGTCGGAGGGGAAGCTTTCCAGGTTAAGCCCCACATTAAATATCTGGGCCTTATCCTGGATCCGGCTAGACGGGAGAGGTTGGCAATTTCGTGAGCACTTCGCGAGGCTCGCCCCTCGGCTAGTGGGAGCTGCATCGGCTCTGGGGCGCTTGCTGCCCAACGTAGGTGGACCCAACAGCTCCTGCAGGAAACTGTTTGCGGGTGTGCTTAGGAGCATGGCTCTGTATGGTGCACCAATATGGGTGGACCGGCTGACGGAGAGAACAAAACCTTTGCTCCGTCGGCCCCAAAGGATAGTGGCGCAGCGGGCAGCAAGGGCCTACTGCACCACAGCTTTTGCCGAGGTGTGCCTCCTCGCCGGTACCCCACCGTGGGAGCTGGATGCTTGCTGGCGGAGAGGTACAGGGTGAGGGCTGAGGCTCGGGAGCAAGGGGTGAGCTCCCGGACCCAGACGAAGTCGAGAGGGCGGCGCGACACATAAAAAATAACACATACGCGAACAACGCGAGACCAAATAATGTAGGTTAGAGTCAGTTCGTTCAATGACAGATCCAAGCGGTTTTGTATTTGGTTGGATAATCAACAATGTTATGACTACCCGAAAATGTACGAATTGTTTTTTTACCTTTATTTAAATACCTTAACCTTTTCGACGCCATGTCAAACGTAAAAATTGTCATCCTGACGCCACGTCACCGAAATGTCAAAACTGACCGGACCTGCGGTGCCGATACATGAGTCATTGGCGTGGAAAAGGTTAAAGAACACACATAGGTATAGTAATAACAAAGAAAGTAGTAGTTTTTACTCATTCCAATACATTTCATTTCAACAAGAATTATGAGTTTTTACTATGAAACTGTAAAGTGTGATATCTCGGCCCCGATATTATTTAGCTATATGTACTACATAATAAAATAAGTTTCTTTTGAATTGCTCTTTCAAAATTTACAACTTTCATGAGTGGCCGCCAACTTTCAAAACGACGCCAACTTTACCCAAACCCCTTTACATTATTGTTATTAAATACCTACCTGTGCAATTTTTTTCAGTTATATGTCCATAATAAAAACTATGAGGCCATGTACGAACATATTCCAAAACATATGTTAACATCGGAGTATGGTGGTAACGCGGGAACTGAAAAGGACGTCATTGGTACTTATACACCTATTTATTTGTATAAGCATAAATTAATGTAGTAGGAATGTATTATTTGACCAAGCATTGTTGTTTACGTATGTAGCTAGGCTTAATCAATGTTTTATTTTACACAAAGTTTAAGCATTTCGTATTTAATATTCAGTAAGATTATATTTTTGATAAGACAAATAAACGAGTAAGTATAAGGAATATTTCGTCGGGTGACAAGCAAAAGTCACTAAGTACCAAATTGACACAAGGGAGATAATTGTGTTTTGATATTTTTTCGACTTAATAAATCCGTATATTACTTAAACTAAGTGTAATGTATTTTTTTCAATATTAAGAAATGTGGCAAATATATGAAAATGAAAATTTTCATAAAATTATCCGTAGTTTAATAGTTATTAAGCATAATGAGTTTTTGCTGCCGCAATTTTGTAAAATCTGTGTATATAGTTGAAACATTTATATGAACAGCGGTAATCTTTATTAAAACTTTAACCTAAACTTTACACCAATTCGGTAATATAAATAAACTAGTTTATCTTGGCAATTAAAAGTACTTAACTATCAGTTAGCTCCGTTTGGCTCCGGCAAGCGATTTCGGAGCGATTTCAGCGTTTTAAGATTCTCATACCACGGAGCGAATTCTTCTGGTATCTGCTTAGCTTTAACTAGCTTGATGAGATCTGCCTTTTTCTGTTCAGAAATTGGTTGCAAGTTTTTGTACACTGCTTTTAGTGCTACCGGTAACGTCCGTTGACGACCTTTACCCCTGATATTTATCTTTTTGTAGTCGGAGGATATTTATATTTTTGTATCTTTTTGTGGTCATAACATAACGGTAAAATATTACCGCGGAGAATTGCTTTTCAAATTTCAGGCATTTTATTTTAAGCCATGATACTATTTTTAAAGGTTATCTATCGCTACGATATGAAAACTACTTGAATAATAATAATAGATAGCATGTTCTACAATATCATTGAGAGATCTAGAATATCGAAATATCATTAACTGCCAACAAAGTGAAAACTTTAGGCAGAACAAATTCATTAAATGCAACAGTGAGTTTTTGCTGCATAGTGTTATTATAGCATTAGTATTTAATGATTATTTGTAAATCGTAAGTTAGTTTTAAATTGTTTTATTGCGATTAATGTGTTTGTCATTAGCAAATAGACAAAAAAAGATTACATTGTACCCAAAAAAAACGGTTTTGTCTCCAAGTGTACTTAGTGACTTTTGCTTGTCACCCGACGCATATTCAGGCAGGAGCGATTTACTGTGGCTGTGATTTTTACTAGGGCTTTCCGGCTAGGCCCTATTATTTATAATCATAGACTAATTAACCCCAGACCCCGCATAGCCGGGCGACCCCCGCTGCCACGCTCGAAGTAATTTCACTCTATATAGTGAGAGACTAATATTGGAAGTGACAGTAAACATAGTACGTCTCCATGGCAACCATTAATGTCTAACTCTCTCTTACGCCACCCGGAAGAATCGCGCGTTTCTGTTCTCTAGCATGGCGAGTTCTCCCGCACCCCTTCTTTTTGGCAGCTTAGGTTTCAAGAAATAACGCGCTAAGCGGAGTAGGTATAGAGATATCTTGTAAATGTTTATAATTGTAATGCCTTACAGACTACTGGAAGAAGAAAGTCCAGGAATACAGTGAATGGTTAGAAGAAGATATGCAATATCGCACTGATGAATCCAAGAGGAGCGGGAAACCAAAAACAGCTGAAAGTATGTTTGGAGCTGAAGGTTCCTTCCGGCAACTTCAATTCGACTGATTGGAAAATTGACTTCTTAAACACAGTTATTCTTTTGGATTAAATTCGATGATTGTTATTATAGTATTATACTGTCATTACCGATATTTTATTTACGTCATTACTGCTATTTATTATTTTAAATGGAAGACACATATGTACAGGATGTAACAAAAATACTAGTGATCTAATTAAGGGCATAATTGGTACCGTATTGCGACAAAAAATAGGAGAAAAATTTTTGGACGCGAAAAAAAAAAATTTTGTATGGGGCACTTCGTCCCAGCCAGCCAACTCTGCATACAAAACAATTCTGTTTTCGCGTTGTAATTTTTTCTTCTTTTTTTAATAATTAGAATACGATACCAATTACTCCCTTAAAAGGATCATCCAGAATTTTTGTTACACCTTGTATATATTTATTAGCTCATATATCATTTGGGCCGATGGTCGATTATTCATGATTTCATGAATGTTATTATTTTCGCTACCCCAATGACGGTCATTTGAAATTAGGGTAAAATTGAGTCAAAAAGCATAATGTTCGAAGGAAGACCCGGGGATGTAATAAGAAGAGGATACTCGCAATTTGCTTGTAATGGACTAAGAGCTAGCCACGTCAGATATGACACAATAATGAGAGCAACAAAACCTGTCTGGTTTGATTGCTATACTATTCTTATTGCTAGATCTGGGCATCTGGCTACTTTTAATGGGTAGAGGTCAGAGTGACAGGCTAGCAAAATTTTTGAATTGGAAAATAGTAGTACCTATAAATAGGTAAAAAACTGGCAAAGTCGTCTTAGTTATAAAGGACAGGGCCCATATTTTAACATAAGAACAAAAAACATTGCGTATTATTACGGAAACAAAAACAGTAGGCGACAAACTATGAAATACATTATACGTTGTTTGGCACTACTTCCCCTAACAGAAACTTATAATATAATCTAATTATACTGGGTGTCTCATTCAAATCGGTCAGTATGGGAAAGTCTGAAACTATAAGACATACGAAGATCTGTTCTGAGGAACCATGTCATCGATTTTAATAACAAGAAAAACTGCATTCATACATTTTAAAAAACATCTGTACTCCGTTCGGGAATCGAACCCGGTTGTTATGAAAAAAAAAACCTACACTATTTCTATTTAGATATCGATTGTGTAGGTCTTAAGCAGTAAATGTCTGTATGAAACATGATGTCTAAAATGAATAAAATGCATTTTATTATATGAAGATACAAAATGCAATTGTAAGATCGTTACCTAAACGTGTTGAATATTGTATTGAAAAAGGCGGTGGTCACTTCGAGCACCTACTAAAATAAATTAAAGTATGTGGAAACAACATTTTATTCATTTTAGACATCATGTTTCATACAGACATTTACTGCTTAAGACCTACACAATCGATATCTAAATAGAAATAGTGTAGGTTTTTTTTTTCAAAACAACTGGGTTCGATTCCCGAATGGAGTACAGATGTTTTTTAAAATGTATGAATGCAGTTTTTCTTGTTATTAAAATCGATGACATGGTTCCTCAGAACAGATCTTCGTATGTCTTATAGTTTCAGACTTTCCCATACTGACCGATTTGAATGAGACACCCTGTATACACCGTGGGCCCTTATAACTTTAACAGTGTATTCTTGATCACATTTAGATACTAAAATGTCCTATAAACTTTTCTGGAATACCTACGCCTAATTTCAGAGTTAATATTACTTTAAAAAAAACCGGCCAAGTGCGTGTCGGACCACACATAGGAGGGTTCCGTACCTTCAATGGAATAAGAACCAAACTAATACCAATAGGTCCTATCTGATGCCTATGGAAGAAGTTTTTTGGAGATAACTCAAAAATGGCTGAACCGATAATGTTCAAAACAATTTTCGTAGAAAGTAAAGTAAAGTATAAGGCGCATTTTTAATTTTAATTTTTTAATTTTAATTTTATTTTAGTTACCTGTATGGAGCGCCCCCCTAAAAATATTATTTTTTCAAATTTAACTAAATAACTAAGTAGCTGCATACAAAATACACCTTATGTGTAAATTTTATTCAGATACGTCGTATAGTTTCCGAGTAAAATGCCTATGACATACGGACGGACAGACAGACAGACATGACGAATCCATAAGGGTCCCGTTTTTTGCCATTTGGCTACGGAACCCTAAAAATACACTTTTTATAATTATAGCACAGCACAAAACGCCTTTCTGATGGCGTTGTTGCCACTATTGGGCATAGTTTACACGTCCTTATTGACAGATATCAAAGTGACAAGAAAAACTGTGCAGAAACTAAGTTTTTCAAAAAAAAAAGTTCCAAATTGTTTTAGGCGATCATTTTATTAATAACATTTACTTTTCATGTGCAATAAACATAAAAAAAAACTATAAAAAAATTTTTTTTTTGGCGAAATTTACCTAAAGTCACATAACATTTTTTCCTTCTTTTGGTCTCAGAAATTCGTGGTTAAGATCTGTCGGGTTATTCGTGCCCACGGTGTATATAATATTTCATCAAACCCAGAACTCTAGGATTGGTTATCTTGAAGCGGTTTGCATTATTTGACCTCCACCACTTTACAGCTGCCAGATGTCCAGATCTAGAAATAAGCATAGTATAGAAAACTGACTAGAGGGGTTTCGTTGCTCTCATTATTGTGTCATATCTGACGTGGCTAGCTCTCCGTCTTTAAGACAGCTGTTACATAGTGCTGTCTGGACTTTGGTCTGAACGTACGTACCTAACTATGGATTACCTTCAGATTAATAGTCATTCGCACAAATGTTATTCGTTCAAGGCCAATGATTAAAAATAATCGCCCACCTACTACTTACTATCAATAATTCTGATAATAATACTTATTTAGCTAAGAGTTTAGTTACGATACATTAACAGGCAACACCTGAATAATCTGTGTGATAAAAGTAACGTGATAGATTTAAAATAATTAAAATCAGGTGCTTAGGGATTCAATATTAATCTGTTTTTAACGATGCCTGTTCGACCTTTGAGTCCGGAATTGGCGGAAAAGGCACGCCGGGAACTAAACGAAGATCCCAAAAAGCTTGAAGGTGGAATACAACAACTCAAATAATGGATTGATAAGCAGCCACACTTACGTGCGAGAACAGATAAGTTTGGATGATATGATATTTATAGCAGGAATTAAAATCTATTTTCTTAACAAAGTCCTATAAATGGATTGTCAATAATTTGTTGTAGTTTGGATCTGATATCTAATTCTGATTTAATGGAGTGCTTATGTTTGTCATTTTATTTTTAAAAGAAGATAGCTTCATCACATCGCATAATTGATTATTATTATTAATTGTTTTTATTTGTAAATATTGATTAACCAACTTTGCCCGCCTTTTGCGATCATTTACTTTTTTTCCTAGGTTAATGGTCCATATTGTATAAACTATCTGTGCCACTCACACGGTGGTATATATTTCTTTGTGTGAGAGCAAAATACAGTTAAAAACCGTTAAAGTAGTTTAGAAAGAAAAAGGGTTTTAAAAACGCGACAAAAAAAAACTACTTTGCCCACTTTTGCGTACATCCGCTAAGCTATAAAATTATTAACTATTTAATAATATCTACAATAGGCATGACATAGTTGTAACGTATTATAAGTTCTTTAGTTGTGATATTTCACCTCCAAATTTATTTGGACAAAGTCATATAAAACATTGTGAATGTTTCATACAAAATCCTAAATATGGTAGGGCTGTCAATTACTTATTGCTCGTCTACGCTTAAACAATGTATATAACAAGGTACCTAGTATGATTAAAATTTAGTGGTGATTAAATTGTGCCTAGATTAAGGTAAAGGATAAATTGCTTAATAAAATGCTTATCACTACACACCCGGATAAAAAAGGTTCATAAATTAAATTGAGATAAATAATTAACTAAAAAACATTTTTTTATCCTTATAAAACATTCTAGACGAAAATCTATTGTGAAAAACTTAAAGGACTTACTGTGAAAAATTGTAAGTATTTTTTAGATTTGCATTCCTCCCGCATTTCACAAGGTACAATAACGTTTTATGGACAATACTTCCCATGAAGTAAATTATAACATACTATTATTACCATATAGTTCGAATTGTATTGGACAAAGTCGTCAAAAGTGATACACAAATTCGTTTATGATATTGCCCACTACCATAATTACGAAAATAATAGAGATATGATGTTAGAATTTCTCCTACATCGTTTTGAGCTGCATTATAGTTACTGTTAAAATGACAACTGTAGGACTTTCCTAGACCGATATACCACCGAAGTTTGTTAGGGCCTATTTTGGCCCACCAAAATCACATCCGCAATCACAGCTGGCTCACGCGTGACTTAAGTTAGATACGCAACAATCAATTTGCCAGTGTTGCCAACAATATGATTAGCTATAAAACACAGATTAATACGAAAGTGTATGTGTTACTAGTTTTGTGTTATTTCGCTTCCACTGAAATGTGACGTTAGTAATGTTGAAAAGGCAAAGTTGTACAGTTTCACGAATAGTACTATTCTTATAATATTTTTTGTTTTCAAGATGACCAATGGTTGGCTGCTTTCTTGAGGGGATGTAAATTTTGTCTAGAGCGAGCAAAAGAGATAATTGATCTATATTATTCTTTGAGGAGCACTGCCCCCGAATTTCATAGTATAAACCACAGAAATCCCAAGTTTAAAGAGATTTTGAATCTGGGGTAAGTATTTTAACCTTTCTATTAGTAAAATTGTTAGATAAGTAGGTAGGTATTTAATGTAACTTCCATTAGTGACTTCTTATTTAGATTAAATACTTGTGAAATGGTTTTTAGATTAAAAAAATATAAAACCTAATATACCTACGTACATATTCTATCAAAGTTCCAGCGGGTACGAATTTTATTTACACTGTCAATATTTTCGAAATTTATTTATATTATTATAAACACGGTGTTTGTTTTTACTTCCATTAATTTCAGCATATGGTTAGGTACGATTAAGGAAACTAATTGGAATAATTCGTTTTTAAAAATTGTTTTTTTTTTTCCTTTTTTTTTCGTACAATATTTGTTATATGGTTCACTTATGTAACTAGGGTATTAGGGTATTATGATTAACTCGACCATACAATTGAAAATTATGACATGTCAATTAACATTAATACTCCGAGATACAAAGAAGGCCTATTTTATTGACGTAACACACAGGTGCATCATTTATTGCGGTGTCTCAGAGTACAAACATAATTTAATGTAGGTTTACACAATCAGAAAGATAAAAAATTACCATCTATTATCTCAGAACTAGAGCTAATGAGGACACTGGTGTCTTTGAGAAATGTACTTCATTTAAGCTCAGGAATGTACCCTTGCAATTAAAGAAAAAAAACACGGCGTATATAAGAAGTACTCATGTCATGTCGATATTCGCTCAGCATGTTTCGTGAAATGTTGTGATATTCTTTTAAAATCTACAATTCAGGTTACTTAATTGCATTTATTAAGACAAAAAAACATTACTTAAGAAAACATAAATCAACAACTTACCACACTATCAACTTACACCTAACTTACAAACTATTGGAACCTAAGCTTGTCAATTCATATATTCTAATTATTAATAAATAAATAGTAGTCAATACATCTGTGAATTCCGTTTCAGCACCGGCCCCAAGTCACTGAATGGCACGGATCCAAGAGTTATGTTAATTAGACCAGGAGTGCGATTTTTGAATCTCACCAAGTGACTAATTCTCACCGATGCGAGTGATTTACTTTCGGAAATCACTCACATCGGTGAGAATTAGTCACTTGGTGAGATTCAAAAATCGCACTCGATCCTGCCAAATATTCCTTTACCGATGTTATGTTATGTCAGTTGCGGGTGCGATAATGCGGGTAGGTGTATGTATTTTGGCTATATGTATGTATGTATGTAGGTGTAACGGCCTGGTTAGTTACTCTGCCTAGTTGCCTACGAAGGAGATGGTTCCGGGTTTTAATCCTGGTAAAGGGATTTATTTGCGTGTTTGCCACGGATGTTATATAGGGTGGGGCCTGTAACTAAAGCAAAAAATTAAAACGTAGATTCTAGTCCTCAAACTAGACAACTTTTGTGTAGCAACTTTTTAAAATCATAAAGTTTTTAGATTGTTATTTTTTCAAACAAAGTAAATAGTATTTTCAATGTACTTAAAACTCCGTCTAATTGACATCGCCTGTCAGTCTAGTCACTCTACAGGCATAATCAATTTCATAGTACATTGCGTGTTCGAATTAACTTTAAAATGTAATAAAATTCAAACCGCAAGTTTTTTTTCAAAGTCGTCAAACAAACGTTGCGTAGTTTGAGGAGAAGAATGTACATTTTAATTTTTTGCTTTAGTTACAGGCCCCACCGTGTATATAAATTGTTTCCAAGTTATGGATTTTTTATATGCATTTAGGTATGTATCTATGTTTATCTTTTTGTTTTATTTATTACCCACAACAGAAGCCTTATTGAGCTTAGGTACTGTGAGACTATCATACTTAGCATTTGTGTATGTACCTATACCTAGGTTAATAAAAAGAAAAAAAAATTGTATCCTAAGATTTTTATACTGTGATTTCATTACAGATAATGTATGTAGATGACGACAAGTTTGTGGTGTGCGGTGGAGTGAATATAATGGATTTAAAGGGAGCGACTATGGGTCACGCTGCTCAGGTTTCGCCGGCTTTGATGAAGAAAATGGCTGTCGTTGGTCAGGTATGCAATGCGTTCAACCACATTCACATAGATAAAGCGTTTTATTTACTTTCTTGAACAAAAAAGTAGAAGATACCCATTTTTAGGGTTCCGTAGCCAAAATGGCAAAAACGGAACCCTTATAGTTTCGTCATGTCCGTCTGTCCGTCCGTCCGTCCGTCCGTATGTCACAGCCATTTTACTCGGAAACTATAAGACTTATCTTAATAAAATTTAGAAATAAGGTGTATTTTGTATGCCGCACTTTAGTTATGTAGTGAAATTTCAGAAAAAAATATTTTCAGGGTGGGCGCTACATACATGTAACTAAATAAAAAAAAAAAATTATTAACCAAATATCAAGATGTTGCACATCAATCGATAGGTCTTTAAAAATAACATTAAAGTTTCTTTGAACATTTTGTGATTAAGTCAATATTTTCAGAAATAATAGCATCCGAAAGTCGGAAAAATAGCGTCCCCCCCCTGTAACTTTTGAACCGTAAGTCCAAAAAAAATGAAAAAAACCGGCCAAGTGCGTGTCGGACCACGCATAGGAGGGTTCCGTGCCTTCAATGGAATAAGAACCAAACTAATACCAAAAGGGCGTATCTGATGCCTATGGAAGAAGTTTTCTGGAGATAACTCAAAAATGGCTGAACCGATAATGTTCAAAACAATTTTCGTAGAAAGTATATGATAAGGCGCATCTCTTAAAATTTTTTCATATTTTTTGAACTTACGGTTCAATAGTTACGGGGGGGCTACACAACTTTTCTGACTTTCGAAGCGATTATTTCAGAAAATATTCAATTACTTACAAAATAGTCAAAGAAACCTCAATGTTATTTTGAAAGACCTATCGATTGATGTGTCACATGTTGATATTTGGTTATTTATTTTTATAAATTTAGTTACGTGTATGGAGCGTATTTTTTTTTCAAATTTAACAACATAACTAAGTAGCTGCATACAAAATACACCTTATGTGTAAATTTAATTCAGAGACGTCGTATAGTTTCCGAGTAAAATGCCTGTGACATACGTACGGACAGACAGACAGACAGACATGACGAATCCATAAGGGTTCCGTTTTTTGCCATTTGGCTACGGAACCCTAATGAGAAGATGCGCGTTATCATAAATTGTTTTGAACATTATAGTTCTAGCCATTTTTAAGTAATTTCCAAAAATCTTCTTCCACAGGCATCAGATACGACCTTTTGGCATTAGTCTGGTTCTTATTCCATTGAAGCTACGGAACCCTCCATTATGCGTGGTCCGACACGCACTTGGCCGGTTTTTATTCTTTATAGGGTAATTTACTAGCAGCCCAACAGCTGATTTTAAGCGAATGCATGTTATATACGGCGAATACATAATTAATTACAAGGGATTCACTCTGCAAACTCCATTGATTTTAGGCTGCCTTCTCACACAGGTGGAGATGAACGAAAATTAGAGGAGGCAGGAATCAACCAATAGCATAATCCACTTCTCATCTCGCATCAGTGGAGAGGCTGCCTGAATTTCTTATCTCTATATATGATATAAAATTAGATATTAATAAGTATTTTTTCTATTTCAGGATGCTGCGCCTACTCGGATGAAAGGTTCTCATTATTTAAACACACCCCCGGCTTTCGAAACTCTACTCAATATCGGCAAATCATTCCTTAATGATAAAAACAAAAATAGGGTGCGTAAACTTATTTACCTGCTACATGTTAGGGTATGATATTTAACGTATGGCAATGACGTTAAAACAGTTGACTACGAAAACAAAACGCCAAAAAAAATCCACTTTATAACAGAGAGAAATCCGTGAATATCCTCCGCCTACTGGCAGACAGGCTTTTTAAGTACACGCTTATTATACTGATGAGGACATCGACATGCAGGGTGGAAAAATAGGTCGGGCCCTGGAGGGAAACTACCTTAAAAAGTTGAGGTAGCTCAATTCATTGAAAGGAAACATTCTTTAATTTTTTTAAAGGGACATCATTGCATTTACAAATTTTTGGAAGAGAGTACAGTTTACAAAAAAACTATTTATTTTGTAATTTTTACCATAAATATTTTTTATGACAATTGATACTAATCGATCCTATTTCCAACAAGGATAACAACTTCTTAATACCAACCAAGTTTAGGGCACAAGAGACCCATAAATAATAATATAAATATATTCCATACAATTAGTATGGAAAAAAGGGAAAATTAAGAAAAAAACTGTAAATGCAGTTTTAGTTTTTAGGAAAAATAAAAGAATGTTTCCTTTCAACGAATTGAGCTATCTCAACGTTTTAAGGTAGTTTCCCTCCAGGGCCCAACTTATCTTTCCACACTGTATAATATCAAGACGAGTAAAGGCAAGCAAAGTTCATGTGAAAACACGACCCATTTTCATGTTTACAAAACTAAAATGTCTTATGTCTTAGTAACCAATCAAGTACTCATTCTTTAAGCATATTTTGTTGTGTTAACCTTAATTCCGTTTCATGCCATTTCACCAATAAGAAATGTTGCCGTGTTGTGAGTGGTCAAAATCAATTTGACAATGAAGTTTAATTGGACAGGACTAAACTCAAATGAAATAATCGAAAAGTCAAGTTAACGTATAATAAATACGCCTAAGTTTGACGTGGGTGGGTTCACGTAAAAAAAAATGCAATCAATTAACAATTTATTTTTAGTGCATTTTTCATTACTTATGAAATATACGTAAATTTAATGGTTCTTGGAATAAGGAATTCCAATTCCTTCTATTCTATACTGCAAATTCAGCAATGCTCGGTGGGCACCCAAGTTGGGGTTTGCCTTTCAATTCGAGCCGCAGAAATCCATGCATGCCTTCTTACTTCGTTCTTGGGGAAACTTTAAACATACACATACTGTTGAAGTCATCATTATAACAGAATTTAAATTATATTTAGTAGGTAAGTAAAACCGACTGAGATGGCATATTCAGATTGTTTATTAAGTACGTATCTCATATTCCCAATATATGAGTACAAGGGAGACATTTCGATATTATCAAAGTAGTATAATATTGATAAATTCCAAGGACCCATACTGTATATCGAAAAAATCAAGCTGAAAAGATTCTTTGTTAACAACGGAAACCTAACTGCTTACTACTAGGTAATACTTATAAATGAACATTCATTATACTTTTACTCAAATGAGTTATGTTTACTTTTCCAAAACTTATATTGCATAACATCGACCAAGTCCGTAATGTATGAGAATATCTATGCGTGATTTACTTACCGATGAAAAGAAATATCACCATCTTTGGCGCCTGTGTGGCTCTTGCACCAATGCACGGCACAAGCCGGCATTTTAATACCGATATATTACTTACCGAAATTTCATGGACCGAAAAAACCAATATTTTGACGAATGACATGAGGGTTTCCGCGATCGAGTTTTTCCCTAGATGGCAGCACCGTGGCGACAGGTCTAGCTGTCACAATCCACCAATCATGTTTAACCATATATTTTTTGATTGGTGGATTTTGACAGCTACTGCCAAAAAGACCTGTCGTCACGGTGCTGCCATCTAGTGAAAATCTCGATCGCGGAAACCCTCATTTCAAAATGTTTGACATGACATTAGGGCACCGCTGTCACAAGCTCCGCCCCCTTTGGCACCAGGAAAGTAGAGCAGATTTTGAGCGTTGATTAAGCTTCCTTACTTATTATTCTTCCAAGGATGAGGATCCATATGACTCACTGGTGTGTAAGCAAGACAACGTTATATATTTATAAATAGTGATGTCTTGCTCGGACACCGTTCAACCCGGGCTTAGTAAAAGGATCCTGTTAACACCAAACACCAACCCCTAAAAAGGGATCCTTGTAATTGTATGTATGTAATTATTACGGATTAGGAAAAACACTGAGCCACGAGATAAATGAATGAGCTAAAAAATTTAACCAAGGTTAGGTTTCTGTTTTATAATGATTATTTTATTACGACAAAAATTATATGAGACCATATTATAATTCGGTAACTCGTCAAATGTAAACGTTGATGTCTTTTATTAAATTTTCAGTTACACGTGCACAACACTGACTTCGAATCGCTGTACAAGTATGTGCCTCAAGAGGTTCTGCCCGCGGAGTATGGTGGATAAGGAGGATCGCTCCAGGAAATTATAGGTGACTTTTAAATAAATGCTACGATAAAGATAAGATTTAATGCACACATCAGTTTTTCAATAAGTTAGAGGGATGGTAGAGCCCCCTGCACACAAAGTTTGTACGCAACGGGTACTTCTAAAATTCCGTTACCCATATTAACATTTTGATTTTAGATTACTGGCAGAAAAAGGTCGAAGAGTACAGCGACTGGCTCGATGAAGATCTGAGGTACGGCACGGATGAGACCAAGCGGCCTGGCAAACCCAAAACTCGATTAGTGTTTAGTGCGAGTGCATACATTTGTTACTAAATACAAGTAGCAAATATATTGACGCGCTCTAAACACTAATCAATGTGTAAATGGGGCCTTAGTCCAAGCTCGGGTTGAAACCTTCACAGTATACACCTTTAAATATATTCGCATATATGTACTAGTATTTAGAGGCATCTTCACGAAATTAAATTTTACCGAAGAGAAACTAGTACCTAAGTGTCCACTTTCATAACTGTAGACTGTAGATAGGTACAATAACGTAGAAAATTGTCGAAAAACTAATTGCTAAGAGCCAATATGTCTGTTGAAAATGTTTACATTAGCTTTTATACTCGTAGTTTAATTTTGACATGTTACCTATGAGGGTTATAACTCTGAGTAAATAAATATACTGAATTAAATCTTTGTGTTTTATTTTTTCATCGTAATGGCAATGACGAAAACAAGTTAAACTGAAATACTTCCTCAATTAGTTAATTTATGTTTTCTACTTATCTGTCACTTTATACATTAGTTTTCTTTTTTTTTTTACATATTAATCAAAGGAAATGACCATTTTACTTGACTCTTAGGAACATATTGAGTCCTATAGTACTTATAGTATAGGTACGTATTGAGTACTAAGATGTCACTCTCGTTGTTAGAAAATTACAGTTTGTCACTTTCTCACGCGGGTGACGGGAGCTCATTGGCTCGTTCATGGCACGACCGCATCTCTCGCTCGCCGATGCGCGACTGAAGACAATTGTTTCAATTCACTCATTTTAAGAGCTTCAGTTTTTGAGCGTGCATGCAAAATATATTTGTCATTATTATTGTAGTGTATACTAGATATAATTATGTCCTTAGCTCATAGGATGTATATATGAACCATTTACTCATGTATTGATGCCAGTAATAAAGTATCACTTAAGCTGAACAATCGTTTCCACTCAACTCCGAACCCTCACCTTACATGGCGACCCTGCCATATACGGTGTCGCGCGTGCGGTCAGTCACCGGGTGATATTGAGAGCACAATTAATTATAATGTAAACATAGTGCAAGTAGACAATTAATTAATTGTGGCTAATCAAGAATTTTATCATGGGTGCCACAAAATCGAAAGAAGAGGTTATCATCGCTCAAACTGCGGCCGGAGGTGACAATAAGGCTTCTGCGAGCACCGACGATCTTCGATTCCACGCAAGTACCACTAATGTTATCCTGGGAATAATGCTCGTCATATTCGTCATTGGAGGAGGCTACGCCCTGTACAGAAGGTGTAAGAAAACCCAGAAGAAATGGATGCGTCAGGAGGTCGCTCTCGGTGAGCTGCAGCGTGCTGCTCGTGCAGCGCCCATAAGTGTCTGAGTGTGGTGTTAGTGGCGTATATCGGTTTCTGGTGGTAGTGTAATTACGTACTGGAAAATAGACTACTAACGGTGTTGGTGAACGAACTTTTAAAAGAAGAAAACAATGAACAGTTAATGTGAATCGCAAACGTAAGTTAAAATAAGTAGGTATTAATCTTATATTATTTTGTAATGGCAGATGAATTATTGGAATGTTACGAGGAATTAATCTACATAAGGAAATATTTAGTTAAAAAAGGAAAATCGAGGTTTGAAGGTAACATAACAAAGAAACAACTGTCAAAAGTTAATGATATTATAGTTAGGTGCGGTTGCACCTAACTATAATATTGAAAGAATATTATATTGAATAATAAGAAAATTGAGTAATAAATTGGTTAATTTATTACTCAATTTTCTTTACTTACGGGCATAAAATCTGAAATTATTGAGGAGACCAATAATTTGAATACTAAAATTACTTGTTTACATGATGATATTTTAAAGTTATGTTCAAAGCCTGAGGTAGAGGAAAATACAAGTAGTGACACTAGTGACAGTAAATATTTTGAAATTGACACCATGGAGTTCGACTTAAACTCGGCGTGTAGCCTTATACCCAGAGAGTTCTAAACCAGGAGAGGCCTTAGGTATCATTTCCCCTCTGTCAAAAGTATTGGCAGGAAAATCTAGTACATCTATAAAAACTATTTCAATAATCGATGTCACGCACTTTTGTCATCGCTGTCGATGGATAACAAGCTCCGTGAAAATGCCCTTATGCGCTGTTTTTGGATGTAAAAAATGTTATATTTCGTATAGTTTACAAAAAGATGAAATACCATTTCAGATGTAAGTAATAATTTTACTTTATTTATCATTACTTTCGTAATAAAAGATTTAACCTAAATCGAAAATCAAGCTTCGTTTACAGAATCGATTCAAAGACAATCGATTTCTTTCTGACGGGCAGTAACTATTTGACGTTTGACATTTCTCCATATTTAACGCGCTTAAGGATTGCTGTCTTCTATATTTTGTTTGAAAATACAATCAAAAATGATCCTTGGCTTTTTTGTTTGACATTTGCAAAGACTGCATCCAATAATGAACCATAGGTTAACGTATGTACAGTCGACTATCTATTGCTCCATTTAGTGTTATGAAGTATAAAAAGAATATGTCAAATATTGTTAGCGACACTACCAAACATAACACGGACGAGACTCCAGCCCATACGACGGAGCGAGACATCACCGAGGGAACGAGAAGGACGACGAGCGGCGAGCGACTATCCCCGCGTCCTGAAAGCTTGCGACCGTCCTGAAGGCTGACGACCGTCACTGAAGACTTATTGTGATATGTGATTTGTTATGTTATGTAAATATGGTTAAGTTTGTATTCGAAATAAAGAGATTTAATTTAAGTAGGTAGAGTCAAACTTAGAATGTAAACTATTATGATTTGAAATATTTAAGTGAAATACGTGTATTAGATTTAACTTGGATAGTTTAAGATTTGAAATTGTAAGTTTGTATGGATGAATGGATAGGAATTCCCCAATAAACCCCTTAACTAGAGAGCGGATAGATAGGTAGGAATTGTTGTCAGGCATAGATAATTGAAGTACATTATCTAACAATAAACTTTAACCTTACGCCCTGAGTCCCTACAGTAGGTAAAAGATGAGGTAAAGGTATAATAAAACAATAATGTATGCTCGGAGATTAAAGAGCTCTTTATTGAGGTAACCGTAGGGCCTATCGCTAAACGCATAGACTACGTAGGTAACTGTTCGGACTCACGACGTAATGGCAGTCATAGAAACTCTGAAAGAAAGAAAAATTTTAAAAACATAGTGAAAATCTAGCTTACGAAAATACATTTTGGAATAGGGTCAGCCAATCAGAGCACCGATTAAAAAACCAATTAGGTCCTAGAAGGGATAGGGCAATTAGAAAGAGAGGACATGAGAAAAGCGCTCTGATTGGACGAAATTCCAATAAGAATCCAGGCAGGTATATCCGCTCACTAGTAAATCAAATCGTGCTATAAACATCCATACAAACCGGTGGAAATCATTCAGTAATTCGGACAAGCAGCAACAAGAAAAATAAATAGAAGAAACCAACTGGACTTTGGATCACCGCTCCCCTCCTTCAACAGGAAGATTTTCTACGGGCTACTCATCGAGCGTCGGCTGGCAGTGCGGCGTGTCGTCTGTTCGTGCCAGAGCCCTCGAGACTCTGTCACGTGGTCCTACATCTACTAACGGAGCTTTCGCCGACGGGGTACTTCGCTGAATCAGCTCCGCGCGGGTAACGGCTGAGTTAGGATCGGCAACCGTGGATATACAACATAAGCTATCGAAGGAAAATACCATATTACAGGCTGCGGTCTGTAATAAATATGTTTGGTGTTTTCAAGTCAAAGGTACATCTTTGTCGGTTGTCAATAAAGCGTTGCTGCCATAAAAAATCATTTAGAAATAAACTGTATTAACAACCGACAATGATGTACCTTTGACTAGAAAACATCACATGCGTGCTACCTCGCTCCCCTCAGATTTTGGCAGACTTTTTTGTTTGGAAAGATGAGGCGAAGCGTACTCCATTTATAGAGCTTTATGCTTATACATACCCCTTATGGACGGTACCGAGGAGAAAACAAAGAGGTTTAGATATGTATTCTGACATGCTTAGTGAGGCAGGACAAAAATCTTTGATTGCATTTGTGTTAAAAGGAAGACTGTCTGAAAGTGCAAAATTGCGCATGTTAGGTACTTATACGACCGTAGAGCAACTTATAAGGGATTTGCGTAACTCTCTTTTGCCTAAAAAATCTTTCACAGCCATCCATTCCCGACTTCAAAATATAAGTCAGGGTTGGCGTAGCATAGATCAGTATGGGTCCGAGATAGAAAAACTTTTTTCTGAGTTAACTATCACTCAGGCGGAAGGTGATTCGGCGAGCTATGACGTATTAAAGCCGCTGAACGAAAAGATGTGCATTAAAAAGTTCGCAGATGGCTTGAAGGACCCAAGGCTCGGCACCATCATTACGGCGCGGAACTTCAATAGTCTGAAGGATGCGATCCAGGCTGCGCAGGACGAGGACATTCCGAGGCCGTCAACATCCAGCCAATCAGAGGTCATGGGTATGTATCGCTCACAAAACTCTTTTAACAGATCCTACAGAGGGTCTGCTCACAACTCATATAGAGGTCATCGTCATCGTTTCCACAGGGGTCCGCGACAGTATTCTCATAAGCGCTATCCTCAGCCCCAACAAGGCAACTCGCGGGGAGGCGCCCGTGGTTACAAGTCACGAGGCAGGCCAGCACGGGGTGGCTCGTATTTCGGGTCCCGCAGCCGTGGGATCAGTGCCCGTGGCAACATGCACGTGATATCGCACGACCAAAATGGTGCGGCCGGTCATCACCCTAGTGCACCAAATACGGAATCGCTGAATCATTTTTTTTGAGACTGATTTTATTTACACGTGTAATAATTTAAATAGGGTGGCCATAAATATAGGCACAACCGCTTACAGCTGGCTAATCGATACGGGAGCTTCTCTATGTGGGATAAAGTATGAAATCATCCGAAATTGGAACATCCCATTCCATAAAAAGACGTTACACGTTACAGGTATAGGCGGTCAAGTAACTTCTAATGGATATGTTATTTTAAAACTAAATTACAATGGATATGAATTTGAGCATTCTTTTTTTGTATTTGAGAATTTATCGTGTAGCACGGATGGTATTTTAGGCCAAGACTTTTTCAGAAAATACAGAGCCAATATTGACTTTGAAACAAATATTTTACGATTAGTTACACAGGATGGACAACTGGTTAAAATCGGGTTTAGTTGTTCGTCTGCCCCAAAGAATAGTTATTTAACTATTCCTGCTCGTAGTGAGTTCATACATTATATGGATACTAGTATTACGGAGGACTTCGTAGTAAATAGCGAGGAATTATGCGAGGGAGTATTAGCAAGTGCTATAGTTAAACCAATCCAGGGTAAAATACCCATTAAAATTTTAAATGCACGAGATAGTGACGTAAATTTAAGCCGTTTCACAATTAATAAGAGTAGATTGAGCGATTTCTTTATTTGTGAATTTAACAAACCAACTATGAATGCCGATAGAGTTAAGTCATTATTTTCTGCACTAGATTTCAGTAAATTAAACGAAGAAGAACAGAAATCCATTGAGAATATATGTGCACAATATCCGGATGTCTTTTTCCTACCGGGTGATAAATTAACCACCACAATGCTTTATAACCAGTCGATACAATTGGAACCGGGTAGCTCACCAGTTTATGTAAACTGGTGAGCTACCTATTACTCGCAAAAGTCTGAAATTGATAGGCAAATTCAAGGAATGTTAGATGATGGAATAATTGAAGAGGCGAGGAGCGCATGGTCAAGTCCGTTACTGTTAGTCCCTAAAAAATCAGATTCTTCGAAACAAAAGAAATGGCGCGTGGTCATCGACTATAGAAAATTAAATAACCAGATAAAAGATGACAAATTTCCCCTTCCGAATATAACTGAAGTTTTAGATTCATTATCAGGTGCTATCTATTTTTCGCATTTAGATCTATATCAGGGTTTTTATCAAATTCATTTAGACAAATCTAGCCGCCCACTTACAGCTTTCCAAACCGGTAAAAATCAATATCAGATGACTAGATTACCCCAAGGGTTGAAAACTAGCCCTAACGCTTTCTCAAGAATGATGACCGTGGCCATGTCTGGACTAAATTACGAACAGTGTTTGGTATACCAGGATGATTTAGTAGTGTTCGGAAGAAACCTTGCTATACATAATCAAAATTTGTTAGATGTTTTTAGTAGATTAAGAAAGGTAAACTTAAAGCTTAACTCTGCCAAATGCCAATTTTTACAAAAACAAATACTGTATCTCGGGCATGTAGTTTTAGAAAATGGAATTTTACCGGATCCTGAGAAAACCAAAGTTCTTAATAATTATCCGACTCCGCAAAACGCCGACGAAGTTAAACGGTTTGTGGCATTCGCTAGTTACTATCGTAAATTTATTGTCAATTTTGCAGATAAAGCGTATCCACTCAATAAGTTATGTTGCAAAAATGTACCATTTGTATGGTCCCAAGAATGCGAACAATCTTTTCAAACTTTAAAATTAGCTTTAGTTGAACCACCGGTACTTCAATATCCAGATTTATCAGAAAAAAATCAGTTCCTTTTACAATGTGATGCTTCAGGAAAAGCTTTAGGCTCAGTACTGTGCAATGGCGATGGACGCCCTGTCGCATACGCTAGTCGAAGTCTTAACAAGGCTGAATTAAATTACCCAACAGTTCAAAAGGAGCTTTTATCAATCGTATGGAGTGTGCGCTATTTTAGACCTTATTTGTATGGCAGACAGTTTAAAATACAGACAAACCACCGACCGCTAGTGTATTTGTTTAACATGAAAGATCCCAGCAGCAGGTTACTAAAGTTCCGATTACAATTAGAGGAGTATGATTTTACCGTTGAGTATTTGAAAGGTTCTGAGAACTACGCGGCAGACGCTCTGTCTCGCATTAATGTCACGTCAGAGGATTTGAAACATATGAATGAGCAAGTTATGAATGTGATGACGCGAGCGCAATGACGAAAGATCGAGAGTATGCAAGGTACAGACAGTACAAATTCTTCGGTTACTAATGTGCCCACTGATTCGAGGCTTGATCACCCAAGAGTTGTGGATATCATTAAAAAACCGGAAAATTTTACTGAGTTATGTGTTACGTCATGTAGAGATTATAAAAAAGTTGTTAGAGAAAATTTCGTGAAAGAGACGTCTAAGTATTTTAGTTACGTGCCCAGCAAATCGTGTGTTTATTTTAATCCTACATCTCAATCGCTACTGTCGCGAGCCGAATTAGCGAGAGATTTGGATTCAATTTGCAAGAAAATAAATGTTAATGAATTATGCATAATAAGGAACGAAGTAAATAAAGATTTTATTGCGGGCTTAATACAAGAAATAAATAGGTACGATATTTGGTCCGGACCGCGAATATGTGTGTTAAGTAATGTACAAAGAATAAATAATTTACATGATAGACGCGTAGTAATAAACGACTTTCACCTACTTCCCACAAGTGGCCACGCGGGGATTAGGAGAATGTCTAATAATATAAAAAAGCACTATTATTGGCCTAGTATGGAAAAGGACTTACGTGATTTTGTGTCAAAATGCACTCAATGCCAAAAACAAAAATATTGTGCACCAACTAAACAACCTATGGAGATAACAACTACTGCTAATTGCGCTTTGGAAAAGATTTATTTAGATACCGTAGGACCTCTTCCAAAAGATGAACATGGTTATTGTTACGTGCTGACCCTACAGTGTGAACTGGCAAAGTTTGTAGAAGCGTATCCCCTACGTTCCAAAGATACAGCCACTGTAGCTCGATCATTCGTAGAGAACTTTGTTCTACGATATGGAATTCCACTCGAAATAGCAACAGATCGAGGAACTGAGTTTATCAGCAGCACAATGAAAGAGGTATGTGATTTATTAAAAATTACTCATTTGCCCTCCACAGCGTATCACCATGAGTCAATCGGAGCCCTAGAGAATTCGCATAAAACTATGGGAGCTTATTTAAGAATACAATGCGAAAATAAACCGAATTCTTGGAGCGACTGGTTGCCTTACTGGTGCTTTACGTACAACAACACGGTGCACACGGAGACGAAGTACACGCCTCATGAATTAGTTTTCGGTAAGTTATGCATGCTTCCTAGTAATTTAAGAAATAGTAACGTTAATCCCTTATATAATCACGCTAGTTATCCTTTAGAATTAAAATATAGATTACAGCTGGCACAGGCAGACGCTCGTAACCATTTAATAAACAGCAAACTTAAAAGGAAGGAGAAATATGACTCCCATACGAGGTGTTTGCGCTCGCAACACTGAAGTGCCCTGTGCCAACCGCAGGGATACTAGACGACCAATGAGGGCTCGCGACGCCAGCGCCGAAGTTTAACGCATACACCACGTCGCCCAGGAAGCGCCGCGGGCACTCTCTCTTGCCAGTGCTGCGAAACTCTCCTTATAGAGGGATTTGTAAGGAGCCCATGTAAACAGTGTACCAACATAAAAAAAAAAGTGACATTGACATTAAAAACATGGCGTCCAGTTGCTCTCTTCTTGAAAGAACTGACACAAAGGTGTGAGATTAAATTGCGGCGACTTTTAAAATTTATGTCAATGATATTAACATTACATTTAATTGTGGGTCCGTAATGATGAGCCGCGGCAACGGGAGGAGATGCACTATTTGCTATAAAAAGGAGGAGAAGAAAGAACTCTATTCGGCGTTTCCATCAAATGAAAATCGGTAAGTTCAAATGGTTCAAGCATTAAAATTAATTTTATGTTTATATATGCATAAACATAAAATTAATTTAAAAAAAAATATAGCTACCTATATCTAGTATCACTCACCAAATGTAATCTATAACAATGTCGAGGAACCTAGTTACTTTTACTTTAGTAAAAGACGACCCACTGAAAAATCCAAGGTGGTATAGTTTCCGATCCTAAACTTTAAAAGAGTTCAACTAATAAATATTGTGTGCTTAATAACAACAGCAAATAACAATAACAAATGTGTAGACGGAATACTGGCATAGATACTTATCCCACTTTTGGGAAATAATTTATAAGAAAGCTGGCAAATTTGACTTATTGGGTGCTGACTGCGTGCGTCCTATGACACGGGCAGGGGCAGCATCCTCTTAGTGTACATTACGTTAATTTGTTAATAGAGCCTCTGTGCGTTGGATTCAGATCTGCATAGGGTAATTGTGCTAGTTTCCCGTCCAGGTCCAGTTTACCGTCCACTTGATTAAACTGCTGCAAACAAATGGGAAAAACATTTTAAGGTCAACTAGTTTATACCCGAAATAAAACAATTAAAAACGGATTTTATCGCGTGTATTGAGTTTAAATTACATCCCGACGTTTCAAACACTTTACAGCGTTCGTGGTCAACGGGTCGACTCAAAGTACACGAACGCTGTAAAGTGTTTGAAACGTCGGGATGTAATTTAAACTCAATACACGCGATAAAATCCGTTTTTAATTGTTTTATTTCATGAATAACTATCGCGGCAACCGAAGACAATATTAGTTTATACCCATCAAAAACATAAATGTGAAAGGCTGCCAAGTTCGATACTATGGGAATGCTTCGCCTATAAAAGAAGTGAGATCTGAATAAGTACCAAGTTCCATAAAAATACCTCAAATCATAAATAGTTATAGGAATGCACACTTGATTTCCAGCAGTTTTTAAGGTACATTTTGAATAAGTATCACGTTACATAGAAATCCCTAAAATTATAATAGTCAGAGAAACGCACACCGGTTTTTTTAGCAGTTTCCTGATAACATTTATTATTTTCAGTACTTTTTAATGATGTTACTTGGCAAGTTTTCACACACCACACACCTTTTCAATGCAATGAATCGACACCTTTGGACTGCAATGTGTCAAGTATATAATTTTCTATTAAAACTTGCCAAGTTACATCATTAAAAAGTACTGAAAATAATAAATGTTATAAGGAAACTGCTAAAAAAACCGGTGTGCGTTTCTCTGACTATTATAATTTTAGGTATTTCTATGTAACGTGATACTTATTCAAAATGTACCTTAAAAACTGCTGGAAATCAAGTGTGCATTCCTATAACTATTTATGATTTGAGGTATTTTTATGGAACTTGGTACTTATTCAGATCTCACTTCTTTTATAGGCGAAGCATTCCCATAGTATCGAACTTGGCAGCCTTTCACATTTATGTTTTTGATGGGATTTCATTTATTTTTGTTAGGTGTAGGTTCTTTATTATTTTTTTATCACTTTTGCTTTAGGAAATGTCTCATTCCACTTAGGTATGTACTTTATACTATACCCTTTATACTAAGCGTCTAATTCTATTTTACTATTTATTTATAGGTGATTTTTACAAATAAACTGGCTCCCTACACCTATAAAATGTACCTACTTACATATAATTACATACATCAATAACGTACTTTACTTATTCGCTGTAAGTACGCTACCTACATAGATAATTAATAACTTGGTAATACCTACCTACCAGTAGGTATTATAATTGGTGGCCTATTATGTAGCCCTAGAAGTGCACCATCCCATCTCATCCCGTGGCGTATCGGAGGGTGAGATGGGCAGTAGTATATATAATTCCATCTTAGAGTATATATGATTTCCATGTTCTTGAATCTGCGATTTTATTAGTTGTAAAATTAGAAATTATTTAGACTATGCGAGAAAAAATAGTCTTTTCATTTTTGTTTGACTGATTTAGCGCACCTAGTGTACCTAGCAGTGTTGGCCGAACGTTAGTGTGATTGAAAATTAAAAATTGAAGATTGAAACACGTTAGTTAAAATTGAACACTAATAGTTTAGTGCAAATTGATTTCAATTAGAATTGAAATTAATTATAACTAACGTGTTAATCCTTTGCGAATAACTAATAATTGAAGATATTTAATTTTTAGTCTTTCTCAAAAATTTAAACATTAATTTAATTTTTAGTGTAGATTGGATTGGTAATTGACATAAATAATTTACCTAACTAAACGCGAATTTAGGTTAAGCTACGAGGTTTTGATTACTTTTACTTTTACTTTTACTTTTACCTTGACCTTGACCTTGACTTTCACTTTCACTTTTACTTTCACTTTCTTTAACTTTCACTTTGACTTTTACTTTGACTTTCGCTTTGACTTTCACTTTCAATTTTACTTTCACTTCCACTTTCACTTTCACTTTCACTTTGACTTTCACTTTGACTTTAACTTTCACTTTGACTTTCACTTTCACTTTAACTTTGACTTTGACTTTCACTTTGGCTTTCACTTTCACTTTCACTTTGACTTTGACTTTCACACAAAGAAAGTAAAAGTAAAAAGAAGCTCCAGATTTTGATACCGGTACCATCTGCTCATCAGTACAAGTCGAATGAGCCCAAACAGCATGAGTCTATGATGCGCCAAACCCGAGATCCAGTAGGGATCCCCAGGGTCCAGCATGAGCTCCAGATTTTGATACCGGTACCATCTGCTCATCTGTACAAGTCGAATGAGCCCAAACAGCAAGAGTCTATGATGCGCCAAACCCGAGATCCAGTAGGGATCCTCAGGGTCCAGCATGAGCTCCAGATTTTGATACCGGTACCATCTGCTCATCAGTACAAGTCGAATAAGCCCAAACAGCATGAGTCTATGATACGCCAAACCCGAGATCCAGTAGGGATCCCCAGGGTCCAGCATGAGCTCCAGATTATGATACCGGTACCATCTGCTCATCAGTACAAGTCGAATGAGCCCAAACAGCATGAGTCTATGATGCGCCAAACCAGAGATCCAGTAGGTAGCCCTAGGGTCCAGCATGAGCTCCATCTTGTGATATTGGTCCCGACTTCCGAACCCGAGATGCAGTTTTAAAATTAATTATTAGTGTAAGACAAGGATTAATTTAGTTACACTAACGTTAATCTAATTAACTGTAATTGTTATTAAATTTTCGAGACGTTAGTGTAACTAATAGAATAGGTTAATTCTAATTGACGGTTAGTGTAATTGACGACGTCACAAAATCAATGCGAACTAACGTTAGTAAAAATGGATGTTAGTGTAATTGATTAGTTACGGAATTAATCTTCAATCTTATTGATCAATTTTCAATTCTAATTGAAATTATCGACCAACACTGGTACCTAGTGACCTGCTTTGCACTTCGTAAATCGTAGGTTCGGTTCCCGCAACAGACACACACAGAGTGGTGAACAATTTTATTGTTCTTGTCTTTAAGACAAACATGTATTGTCTTAAATTGGTATGTATCTAAATTTAAATAAGTCTTATCTCATTTCCACTCCATACCTACTTATAGTAGAACAAAATTACACATTCGTTGTTTTCGAAAATGACTCACACTTGGCCGTTTTCAGATTTTTACTTTATTTCGACCTAAAGACAAACCTTCGAGCCAAATTTCAGTTCGGTACGACCATTGGAAGATATACCCATTTAGTTCATTATGACTTCATAGTAGAACAAAGTTACACCTTCGCTATTTTTAAAACTGACTCACACTTGGCCGTTTTCAGATTTTTCCCTTTACTTACCTTACCTTAAGACCTATCTCCATGCCAAATTTCAAGTCAGTACGACCATTGGAAGTGGTCTAGGTTTTTGATGAGTCAGTGAATCAGTGAGTGAGTCAGTGAGTGAGTGTATAGTAAAAATAGCGATTTTCTGACGTCAATATCTCAAGAACTGCTATAGGTAGAATAATGAAATTTTGTATTCTAGACAATTAAGGGGATGTCAACAGACACTCGAAATTTCATATGCGTAGATAAAATATGTTTTGAGTTATAGGGTGGTCGAAATTGGCCCGAAATGGTTCGTGTAATATAACCCACGGCCGGTGTGTCGCTTTTTTTTACTAGAACTTGGCGGACACACTGCCGTGTGTCTAGATTTAGTTTATTCTTTAGTAGATTTTTTAAATTTAAGCTTTTATTTTGGGAAATACTTGAAGATAAACATATAAGTAAGTATGGACGGAAAACTAACAAGAGTGGACGAAAACTAGCAAAATCAACCTACGCCTCCTAAATGTCCGGAACACCATTATTCCGTGGTCGGGAAAAATAATAATCAAAAACTTTATTTCACACTACAAACTACATAGGGTGATTGTGCTAGTTTTCGTCCACTGTTGTCAGTTTTCCGTCCATACTTATTTATATGTTTAGCTTCAATTACCTATTTCCCAAAATAAAAGCTTAAAATTATTTTACTTGTTTTAAAGTGGGTATTCCACTCATACATTAGTATGTTATTTAATCAAATACAAACATTGAAACAACTGAACCCATAGCTTAATTGGTAAAGCGATATCGAGCCCCGGTAAGGCGTATCGATGTTTGTTCAAGTCAAACTGGGTTGATTATTTTTTCAATGTTTCAATGTTTGTATTTGATTAAATAACATATAAAAGCTTAAACTTAAAAAAAAATTACTAAAGAATAACTATACCGGATACAACGGAACTGTCAGCTGCCTACCTAGACGTCCCTGCATTTCGACGGCATTTTGATTTTGAGTAGTTGTTCCGCGATAACTATAGTAACGTTTTTCAGATCTTTATGAAATTTGGTGGGGTTGTAGTAGAGATCAATATAATTTGAAAGTTAGTATATGAGCAAGATCGATCAAGGGGTTAGAAGCTAGTTAGGGGCTAGAAGAAGCGAAACCATCGTCATAAAGGGCTTGTTATATTGGTCATCTCGTTTGCAAGGAAATCGCGAGTTCTCAGTTCGAGGCGGACTACTAGTTATTTCCATGCGTACATGTTTTTATCCTCGATTTTCAGATGCAAAGAATGGCTTAGAGTTGTGGGGAATCCCGAGCTTGTGTATTTGCCAATTGAAAAATTAAACACGCTAAGATTTGTTTGCTCCGACCATTTTGAAAAAAAAAATCTTAATAAAAAAGGGAACCGGCTCCGAAGAAATGCCGTCCCCAAATTAAATTTAACTAGCCCACCTCTAACTGAAGAGCACTTCAAGGAATTTCCATTTCATGTGGCAAGTTACAGAAAAGGTTGGTTTATTTTATACCTAATACAAATTCTACTTGTTTTATATAAATTCCTTACCTATTTATAATTGTGTCGTATACATTTTTTTGACATTTGTGACTTAGCGACACCTACAGTTATTTTAACACTGATGTGACATCTCTACGTACTAACGTATATTTATTTCAAATGAATTGGGTTGGAGCAACATGGTGATTTTTTAAATAATCTTTAGCTAGCAGTATTGTAGAGGTATTATTTATACAGGTTCATTAATGCTGGCTGGTTATTATAATACTTTCTTTTTTATTATTATAATTTCAAATCCGAGCATATATTTTTTGTCAATGACATTCGATTCTTTTGTTTTTAAATGTTGATATTTTTCCCCCTGCACCTATATTTCATTCAAGATGAACAGCGCTTCTTCTTGTACTCGTATGGCTCTCATAAATAAAACATTTCATTGCCGACATGAAGCAAAAAGCCTCTATTATTCTGTGTATAAAAAAATACAAGATATACTTGGAAAACGACTTGAATTTGAGTTGGATTCGGATTTTACACATATATGAAATTGTAAGTAAATACATTTATTTTTTATATTGCTAGCGAACTCTCCACGGTTGATATATTGTAAACTGTACTTAGCTTTTAATTTTCGACATATTCTCCGACTGAGGTAATGCGTCTACGAATAATTTAATGGCTATATATGATCTAGGTATCGGAAGTGATTGTATTTTTTCTTTGAACATTGCCACCTGAAAAGTCACAAGTTGCAGTAGTTTTAATTCGTCCCGGATTCATGTAAACGAAATAGGGCGAAGATAATAAGACAGGCATAAAGTATACAATGTTTTAAACCGGGTCACTCACGGGTATATGTCGAAAATTGCTCAACATGTCTGACATACAGACAGAGAATACTGCATTGAAAACAGCTTTCTACAATATTATCACTAATGTTGACTGGTACAAAATGCCTTATGTTATGACATTAAAGTCTGGCTTTTGTACATACTTTAAGATTTTTTTGTGCGATTAAAATGAAATAAATTATCAATAATTACAAAGAACAGGTAAAAGTACAAAACCTATGTACAGTCAAGGTTGAAATTAACGGGAAATGTAATGAAACTGTTATTTTGCCTTAGTAACTATTATGGCTGCAAAACATTTTCAACACAAATACCTGCAGAAAGCCAAATCCTTATGTTTTGTTTGATGATTAAGTACAGTTTACAATATATAAACCACGGAGCGTTCGCTAGCAATACAAAAAATAAATGTATTTTCAAACACAGAGTGCGTAAAATCCGTATCCAACTCCAATTCAAGTCGTTTTCCAAGTATATCTTGTATTTTATTACTTCTTCTTGAATGAAATAGGTGCAGGGCGAAAAATATCGAAATTAAAAAACAAAAGAATCGAATATCATTGGCAAAAAAAATATGCTCGGGATTTGAAAGTATTGTAATAACCAGCCAGCATTAATGAACAATACTTTTTGCTGTAACCTCTTCAATACTGCTCTTAGATGATTAGGTACCTAAAGATTATTTAAGAAATCACCATGTTGCTCCAACCCAATTCATTTGAAATAAATATATATAAGTGTGGAAAGAAATGTCACATCAGTATTAAAAAAATTGTAGGTGTCACTAAGTCACAAGTGTCAAAAAAAATGTTTGAAATATTTGATATTAAAAAACCCCAAGTTAATGTTGACCTAGAGACATCTGGTTTTTTACAAAATTATTTATCTTTAAGTTATTAACAACATACGTGATATCAAAAAAAACGGACCAGTAATTTTTTAAATATTTTGAAAAGTAAAAAAAACTTTAAACTGACGTTTCTCGAAAAATGTCAACAATTATGACATAAAACTTGGCAGATTAATAACAAGTATTATGACCAATACATAGGATAAATACATTGGCTAATAACGCCTGGGGCATTTGTTGTTACCTTACCCGGCTATAGCCTTTTCACTTTTCTCCATATTAAATGCATGGAATAAATTTCCTTTAATTTGTGGCTTTTTAGTACATTACCGTAAGTTGACATAATTCATAACAGCTAAACATACTTATACCTTCCTAAAAGGGATTAAACTCATACTCCACTATTACATACTATTATAATATCAAATGAAATATTTCGTCGGTAACGGGTTCCTTTTATCCTAAACCTTATCCAAACTACTCTTTTTCAGTACAAACTGTAACCTTTTTTAGGGTTCCGTAGTTAACTAGGAACCCTTATAGTTTCGCCATGTCTGCCCGTCCGTCCGTCCGTCCGTCCGTCCGCAGATAATCTCAGTGACCGTTAGCACTAGAATGCTGAAATTTGGTACTAATATGTATATCAATCACGCCGACAAAGTGGTAAAATAAAAAGTGGATTTTTTTTATTTATTAGGGTACCTCCCCTATACGTAAAGTGGGGAGTGATTTTTTTTTTCATTTCAACCCTAACGTGTGATATATTGTTGGATAGGTATTTAAAAATGAATAGGGGTTTACTAAAATCATTTTTCGATAATGTAAATATTTTCGGAAATAATCGCTCCAGAAGTAAAAAAATATGCGTCCCCCCCCCTCTAACTTTTGAACCATAAGTTTTAAAAATATGAAAAAAAATCTCAAAAGTAGAACTTTATAAAAACTTTCTAGGAAAATTATTTTGAACTTGATAGAATGAATAGTTTTTGAAAAAAAAATTACAAAATAATTTCTGAACTAAGTTTGCAATTTAACCGTATAAGCAGGTGTTTATTGTACCTGTAATTTCTACAAAATTACAATGAAATGACGTGCTTTCAAATAAAGTAAAAACGGTGAAAATCGGTTCACGCAATAAAGAATTATTCCATAAAAATCATCTTCCATACTTTAAGCTCGCGCGCAATAGTTTACTTAATTTGCCGATAGATGTCGCTGTACGTGGAACTCTCATATCATATCCTACATGGCGGTGTTATTAACTCTTAAGTGGGGACACTTACTGTGACGGACGGAAAACTACGGAACCCTACACTGAGCGTGGCCCGACACGCTCTTGGCCGGTTTTTTTTTCATAATATCTCAAAAATGACGACAGATACGTATAAAAGTGTATGAATTAAAAATTTAGGTATTTTTCTGACAAACAATTTGGTTTTTTTGTTTTTTCTGTCAAACAAAAATTGACGGAGATATGATTGTTTAAAGAGCGCGTGGCAGCGCAATCACAGCCTCTCTTAAGCCCTTTAACCCTTCACCGTTTTAGAAAAAGGTTTTTTACTATATATTGCAATGAAGGATGTTGTAGCTCTCTTAATTACCTTTACAATGGTTTTTTATAAATTGTGATAGCATGAAAATTGAAGGAGTTATGGTCCTAAACAAACCTGGAGTGCGATTTTTGAATCTCACCAAGTGACTAAATCTCACCGATGTGAGTGATTTACTATCGGAAATCACTCACATCGGTGAGAATTAGTCACTTGGTGAGATTCAAAAATCGCACTCCTGGTAAAAACTTATCATATTTTTTTCTACTTAGTAACTGAAAATTTCGGAGTGTGAATATTTGGAGCAATGTGAAAGTACGCAGTATAATAGAGACCCACAACTATTGTAATGTGTATATATTGAAATGATTCTTGGTTTTGTAAAATGAAAATCCCAGGTTGTGCGACAAGATTTATTAAACATCCCACACTTATATTCAGCATTTGCAGTAAATACCCCTCCACTACACTTCTTTTATATCTTAACTCCCTAATTAATAACAAACAGGGTTTGTGCTTACAATTGGTCAGTATATTCTCGGCTGCGGAATCCCGCGCTAGCTAACGGTTCGGTACCTGGTTACACTACGGCAGGCCTACAGCTGTCGCAGGCCCACGGCGTACCCGTTGAACTCTCGTGCTGGACAACCGGCACGTCGAGCGCCAGCGTCGCCGACAGCCTGCTCGCAGGAACAGCGAGCCACCGTCGTGCAGCTTCCATCAGTTTGACGCGACGTGGTCTATAAAGACCATAACTAAACACCTCCTAAGAGGGAATACGAAACCCGCGTATGCCGCTCGTTGTTCCGATGTCAACCTCCGGAGGTGTTAGGCCTTTAGGGACGCTACCGCATGCGGCCCAGCGTCCGCATCACCGCCTGCGCTACCGGCAGGTTACAGTTTTGGGCTAAGCGAAGAAGGATAACACTTTATTCAGTGTCATGGATCGATTCGGAATCGTAGAAGACTTTCATATTTCATCAATCTAGAACGAACCATAGACTATAATATTTTTAAATTATTTTTAAATATGTAATCATATATATTTACTGTTTTAATTTAGGGGTAGTTTTAAGGGTAGAAAAGCTTAAGAATATGATAATCATTTTCGAGAGTGTGGAATAATATTTAAATCCTTTTCATTTTATAAAAAAAAAAAAAAAATTTTTTTATCAAGGGGTAGTTTTCAAGGGTTAAAAGGGGGTTAAAAATTTGATAATTATTATAGAGAATATAAAATATTACTTACTCTATACTTACATCTTTTTATGTCATACCAAAGTATTTTTTTGTGATTTTTTCAATTTAGGGGTTGTTTGCAAGGGTTGTAAGATTTTCAAGGGGTTGAAAATGATTTTAATATGAGGTAATTATGTTAGAAAATACTTTACAATTTCACCACTTACTATTAGACATGTTTTCTTGCGATAAAATGGCTCAATGTCAATTTTTCCATTAAGGGGTTGTTTACACCCCTTAAAAATAATAGGCGGAGTTCAGATCATTTTCACTTTTGAAGTTAAGGGTAAGATGAGCCTAATTCCAAAATTTCATGCAAATCGGTTCACAGTAAAAAAATTCGGAGGTAAGACCGTATTTTTCGTTTCAATGACTGCACTATATATGTTACTTGCTGCTACGGAACCCTTCATGGGCGAGTCCGACTCGCACTTGGCCGCTTTTTATTTATAATGTTAGCCATTTTCTACACATTCCGTCTGGTTTTTTATTTAAAATAAAAGTTAAATTGTGTAGATTCGCTGGCAATTAATATATTTACCTAGTTTTGTATTTAAATAATATAAGGGTTGGGCAGATGAATTTAGATTCAGGCAGCTCGAGCGGTCATTTAAATATCTATAATAAAAAAAACAGTTTCAGAGTTTATTTAATGTGTACTGTACTGTTATGAGTACTATCACCGTGCTTCACCAAATACATTTTTTAGATGTTTTGAAGGCATCTCTGTAAACGTTGAGCTAGGGGGATTTGTAGGGAAAGTGTAATAAAGTGCGTTGGGGCCGACAGGAGTTGGACACAACCGATGGGGCCCTACAAATTGCCATGTCTAATAGCCGTTTAAACACGCTTTAAAGCGCTTCGTCGGGTACAGCAAGCGCTAGGCGAACACTTCTGCACTCTACGTGCGCAAAAATTCAACCGGAGAAAGGTAAACATACATAACTATAAGGTTTTATTATTACCTACATTATTAATATCAATTTTCAGGATTCCGTTTTCGGTACTCTGGCCGGTGACTCTTATAGATATCGAGACAGTTTTTTTTCCATATTATTTCGGAAACAGAAACAGTAGGCGACAAACTATGAATTACATTATGCGCCATTTTGGACTACTTTCCCCATCAGAATGTTTTGGCAATGATATAATGTACCTAATTTAATTATATAAATAATTAAATTAGGTACATTGTAGCATAGGTACAATGTAGCATACTTAAAGTAAATCTTGTTTGAGTCTGTACCTCCTTTATATTGTTGCTCGAAGTTTATTGACATTAAGCATGGTAACTATTCAGTGGCGTAGCTAGCATGGGTGGCACCCGGTGCGGATAGCTAAAATGTCACCCCAGAATATCAATCACGGGGGGAGGTGCTGCGGACCGAACCGCGCCTTGAAGATGGCACTTCTGATGTTCACGGTCAGTCAGGTGTCACCCCTAAGATGGTGACACCCGGGGCGGACCGCCCCCGCCGCCCCCCACCCCTAGCTACGCTACTGTAACTATTTTCACTTTTTTACGTTTTTCATTAAATTCAACCTTATAAAATGTGTACTTAAAAATTCCCCGGTGATGGCCGCCGAACTTGATTCGATACTACGCCTTACGTTACGTTAGTATCCGATTCCGCATAGTCACACTGATTTTTGCGAAACGCGTTGCGTTCCTTCGACGTCGGCGTCAAACCTTTATCTGTGATTTGCTCCATTTTACAGGAGCAGTGTAGTCGCGACCAAGAGCAATGCATGTCAATGTGTTAAATTAGCGTTATTTATATGGCAATATTTTTTCAGCTCACATCCCAGCAACGTCTAACGGAGTAGATCAGCAACCTACTTGCGTCAGCCTTCAGTTGGATAAAGGTAATCGTAGAATAATGAAGGATTATTATAGTAAGCTAGAATTTACAAGAGAAGTTCGGCACTGTGAAATGTCATCTTGCACAAATATGAAGCAACCAAACTAGGGACCTACTGGTACCTCAACTTTACAGAAGACCACAATCATGATAGCACTCCTATTACATAGTGTTGAGTAGTTTGCTATATGTATAGGTTTGCGAAAACTCGTGAAAACATGCATTCTCCCATCCTGAGATTCTGCACAACAGGGCACAGATGCCAGCGCATTTGCATTTTAAGTTTTATATTAGAAAGAAAAATTCACCGCGTCGATCAAGATTCGAACTTGCGCCCTTTCGGAACACCGGTCCGATCGCTCTGACCAACTGAGCTATCGACGCTAACTCAACCTCGATGAATTGTTCCATCAGCTGCTTCATCGCTTACGTCACAGGGAGATTTGTAGCGACATCTGCCATCAGTGTATACACGTTAACGGCATCGAAGTTCCAAGTCATATTGGAATTACTTCGATAACAATGCGCTAACCCATACTAAATTCACACACGTCTCCCTGTGACGTAAGCAATACTTGGATGCATAAGCAATGCCTTCGCCATCGATTATTCGGGACATAATGTTAACAAATTCTGTTTCAGCACGAGATGCCTTAGAACACGACCATGATTATTTTAAAGACCCACTGGAAACCGCAAAAGTTAATGAAATACAAGGTACCTATAACCTATGTGTATTATCATTTTATCTATGCTGTCAGTAGTACCTACCTAGGTTACATGTTACATACAAAGACTTAAGCTGGCTATATACTTCACTCTTCCTCAGGTCCTATCTCGGATTTAGAGATGTTATACAAATTAGGGACAATATTGTCAGTAGACCTGCCAGCACACCATTGTCATATGTAGTTGAATGTAAAAGGTTAAACCTATACCAATCAAACAAAAATTTCCACAAAAACAACTGGTCCTGAGGGCCTACCGCGAACCTAGAATTTCCTTTCATAATCCAGCAGTTATGTCGAATGAAGTTAAAGGTAGCTGGAAAGTAATCCAAACTCGATGGAACTTTACCGGGTAGTTTGGGGGAATGCCACAAAGACTTATAAGTTTTCGACCTCGAGGACCTTGTGGAATTTGGAAGGGGTACAAAAAAACCTATTTTTTTTCTATTTATAGCTTATATCTCATAAACTAAGCACTTAATGTGTACACCTTGTATGGCAAAGTTAAAGAACAATAAATTTTCTGAAAGTTAGCTGTCATACCAGATTTTCAGGCCAAATATTAGCGAAGATACAATCTAAAAAAGGTTATTAAAATTTAAAAAGTAACTTATCTGTTTTTTTCGACATTGCTGTGTTAATTATATCGATCAATTACCAATATTAACGTCTTTGAATACCTATAACATCCTAACTTTTTGGATATATTATTTATTGTTATGCTGTCAAGTGTCATCAATGTCATCATACATTAGTAGCAATTAATGTATGATATTCTGTGGATATTAAGTAAAAGTAAAGCTAAATCCTCTCTATTGCACACCTCATAATAAGAAAACAGAACACCAACCCAATTTGCATATGAAGAGAGGCAAACAAAATGCGGCCTTATTGCTAATAAGCAATCTCTTCCAGACAACCTTTGGATGTATTATTTTTCGTTAAGCTGTCAAGTGTTATGACACTTGAAAAGTCATAACTTTTCATAATTGCTAAAAAAATATGGTTCAGGCGCCATATTGGAATCTCAACAATAAATTGGCTGTATCTTCGTTAATATTTGGCCTGAAAATCAGGTATGACACCTTACTTTCAGAAAATGTATTGTTCTTTAACTTTGCCATACAAGGTGTACACTAAAAGTGCTTAGTTTATGAGATATAAGCAAAAAACTGAAAAGAAAATAGTTTGTGGTCCCCCCTCCAAATTCCACAAGGTCCTCGAGGTCGAAAACTTATGAGAGTCTTCGTGGCATACACCTAAACTACCCGTTAAAGTTCCATTGAGTTTGGATTACTTTCCAGGTGAAATGTAAATAACTGCTGGACTATCATTTGCACTTGCCGATTCGAATGACAGAGATAACGAAATTTTGTTTTAAACTTGTTTTTTTTTCTACTTGATTTTCAGAACAAATCAATGCTGCGTCTACCAGCCAAGCTGCACTACCTACATATCCCGATTACCCAAAAAAGAGTAAGTTGGTTAAATTCTTAAATTAAATATTTCACATACGTACTAGGTACTCGAGTAAATATCAAATTTCGATAGTAAGTTTCTAATTTCCGTAGAGCATTTTTTTGCATCCAATATATACTACATTTCATATTTAAAAACCGACATAATGAGTAATAAAAACTAGAGTTTGTGCGGTAAGAAAAGTCTTGTGGTATATAAGAATCCTTGAATTCTATGAGACTATGAATTATATCTAAGCCACAGTTACCTGAACCTGACCGATACAAAGTGCTTTATGTCAAGAGAGAGTCACATAAGAGGTTTAAAAGGTTTAGTTTAATATGAGTATGTAAGGGTCACTTGTGCATACAATTTCTTCTTTTTTTTAATAACAAAAAAAAAAAATCTTTAAAAAAAAAAGTATCCCAAGTTGTTTTCCATTTCGTTGCCATTTATTATGGACTTTTTATGGCGGTAACGGAATGAAAGTATCAAAAAAGTTATGAAAATATTGAGAATAATTTTTCTGTGCTTGTTATATAGTAAAAATAACATACAAGTTTCCAAAAAAAACATGTGTTACCAACTTAATTAAAGTTAAGTGGCCCCAGAACGTGTTTCAAAAAAATTGTATTAATCCAATACATTTAATTTCTTATAGATGCCTCTTTCTGGAGAAATGTAGCTAAGGGTACCTCAAAAATGGACAATGCCAATCCGAACAAGAGGAAACTGGACCCAGACATAGGTATGTAGCTACATATATTAGATGGTTATACATTTCGTGGCTTGTTTTCCTTCATTACCCTTTTCGCCTTGCCTCATTAGTCTTACAACTCTTAATTAAGCAATTTTTAAAGTGACACAATGCACTAAGAAAATCCAACCAATTTACGAAATTTATTGGTGCCATAACAATCAATGGCAAGTTAAATCAAAACGTTTATTTGTACATCCACCTTTGTTTCACTACGTAGTATAAAACAAAGTCACTTTCCGCTGTCTGTCCCTATGTATGCTTAGATCTTAAAAACTACGCAACGAATTTTGATACGGTTTTTCTTAATAGATAGAGTTATCCAAGGGGAAGGTTTATATGTATAATACATGCATGATATAGTAGAAAAATACTGATAATTTTATAGGTTTCTAATGTGATGTCGTAAATAAACACATTTTTTTGCGCTTACATTGCAAACGCTGGCTGAACCCTACTAGATAGATCAAAATAATGTACTACAGTATTGTACACCTTAAAAAGGTCTACAAAAAAGTCCACGATGATATATATATCTATCTTTTCACTATCATCATCATCATCACTATCACTACATAGTATAAAAAAGTCGATTTTCGCTGTCTGTCCCTATGTATGCTTAGATTTAAAAAACTACGCAACGGATTTGGATGCGGTTTTCATTCAAGAGGAAGGTTTATATGTATAATACATGCATAATACAGTAGAGAAGCACTGATCATTTTAGAGGTTTTTCTTGTGATGTCGTGAATAAACACTTTTTTTGCGCTTACATCGCAAACGCTGGCTGAACCCTACTAGATAGATCAAAATAATGTACCACAGTATTGTAAACTTAAAAAGGTCTACAAAAAAGTCGTCTTTGTTTTTTGATACAGGTTTTCGAGAAGGGGCTTTTTATGACTACATATATGTTAATCATGCTGAAATATTCATTTCGCACACTATTGCTTTTTACAGCCTTAAATTGCAATTTGTTTTAATAAAACGAGTTATTGGAAGTTACTATGTAATAAATAAACAAGTTTGTATTTTGGTGAAGCTCATATAAAAAATATAAATGCAATAATCCACAAGTATGTAAAGCCTGACCAGAAATATATGATCATGCGCCATGTTGCCGAATTTCATTGGAACTAATTTCTTACACTGGCAATAATTTTAATAACAGAATAATATGCATGTGTGAGTGCATGTAATAGGCTGTCACTGTCATTGAGGCGGTTTACTTAAATTATAATAAAGTGTTGAATATTAAATAATAAACGACAGAAAATTCCGAAATTATCCATAGTCAAGAGCGGAACATTGTAGATAGTGTACATAATAAACTGCTGTAAGTAATCCGATCGGGAAATGAAACTTTTTCGCTGTGAAACATTTTCAAATTAACATCAAAGCTGACATGTAAACAAATCAAGATGTCACCATACCATAGAGAACTGAACTGTTGCCATATGAATGAAAATAATAGTGCCCTCTTGACAATAATCATATATTTCTGGTCAGGCTTTAGTTAGTAGTGGTAGGCTACTTAATGTCAAGTCAAACTACTGTGTCCAATACCCACTTATTTTTGTCATTTTCTCGCTACTGTATACCTTAAGGATAGGACACCCTTACCTAGAGCGTCTTTACTAGCTGGTTGAAGAAGGTGGTTCAAATCAATGTCTCTTTCTTTTCAGGATGATTCTCTTAAACGTCGCACAACAGCTGCCTTAACAAATACATATTTCAAAGCTACTTTCCAGAGAATCATCCTAAAAATAATCTTAAAGTCAGTGAGAAAGAAGCTACATGCAGGTGTAATATTCTAATGTAAATGTTCACAGAAACAAGTCCAAGGAAGAAAAAACTAGTGGAACGCCTGCGGAAGACCAAATGCACGCTAGCCTCCCTACGACGAAGTGCCGTCTTGATTGAAAATATTGAATCGCCGGTTCTTAAGGAAATTGTGCTAAACACCAGCAAGAACCAGGCACGGAGGCCAACAGGACGGCGCTGGACCACCAAGAATAAAATTTCTTGTCTGGCTATACTAAAAAGATCAGCAAAAACATACAGATATTTACGACACATCATTCCACTGCCTTCGGTAAAAACATTGCAAAATGTTTTAAATAAAATTCCTATGAAACCAGGAATAAATAAATCGGTAATAGAACATTTGGTAACGTCAGGACAAAATAAAACTGAAAAAGAAAAAGTATGTGCATTGCTGTTCGACGAGATGGCGTTGAAACCTAGGTTACTGTATAATTCGTCCACTGGTAATGTAGAAGGTTTTCAAGATTTTGGATCAACTGAAGGTACGTCAGACGGTAGATCAAGTGACATAGCTGACCATGCTTTAGTATTCATGCTACAAGGAATTTATCGGAAATTTAAGCAACCGATAGCATTTTACTTCGTAAAAGGAACGGTTTCAACCCAAAAACTAACGGCCCTCGTAAAAGAAATAATAACCACCGTAAATGCTACCGGGTATAAAGTACTGACCACTGTCTGTGACCAAGGGTCCACAAATATGGGCGCTATAAATCTTTTGAAAAAGTTTTCCGTCCCCTCAAGCCCGTCGGACAACTCCTTCTTTTTAAATGAACAGGAAATATTTGTTCTATATGATATACCACATTTATTCAAATCGTTGAGGAACAACTTTTTGAAAAATGGAGTTATATCTTGGAATGGAAAAAAGGCAAAATGGTCACACCTGAAATTGGTAGAGGAAAAAAACAGGAATTTCCTCTACCTATGTAAAATCAGTCCTGTACATGTACATACTACCGAAGTATAGGGCCAAAATGCGGGTGAAATATGCGGCTCAAATGCTGAGCAATACGGTTGCCGCAGTTCTAAAGCTTATGTCTGAGGCTGAAAGAGACAATAAGTGAGCAGCTGAGGTATTAGAAACAGCAAAGGTGGTTGAAGATCTTGACCGATTGTTTGATTTTACAAATGGACCATCGTCCCCAAAAGATGTAAAACGGGGTTTGCGACAAAACGTTTCGCAAAAAACGAAACATTTAGAGGAGTGGGCGAAACTAGAAAATAAGGTAAATTCAATTAAATTTCTCAACCTTTTTGGTACTGTCGCTACCAACGTCAAATGCGTAAATGGGTACTTGACTTCAATCAAATCTTTAAGGGGGATTTGGCTTAAAGTGAGGCAAATGGGATTCAAATATTTAAACTTGCGCCAATTGAATCAAGATTCTCTCGAGAACTTATTCGGTGTTATTAGGCAGCACAGCCCGACAAATCACAACCCCACGTGCACACATTTTATGGGAGCCCTCAAAACCGCAGTTGTAACTGGTCTGACAGCTCCACATAGTTCCGGATCCAACTGCCAAAAAGATAGAAATTTGTTACTGACCGATTTTCACAATTTGATATTTGGCACACATTAATCGACTCCTCCGTCGAATGAAAATGAGAATTCTCAATCGACGGAAGATTTTCATTCAAGAGAGGCGTCTCATTCGACGGTGGATTCTCATTCGACGGAGAATCCTCATCTTCCATCATCTATGAATGCTGAGTATGAGTCAGGCAATGAGGAAATCCCTCAGTTAAGTCTGCCAGAAGGCCCAGAATTCACGCGAATTGAAAATGAATTAATATCTATGGACAACCAGGCTATTGTATACGTGAGCGGGTATTTAGCGTCGCAGATTACAGGAGTACACAAATGTGAGAACTGTCGCAACATATTAACTGTCGCCCCAGATAGTTTGCAATACGTAACTGATGAAACCTATAGTTACATACGTCTGAGAGAGTGGTGGGACGATAAAACGTCATTAACATATCCATCCAAAGATTTATGTTACTTGATTAAAAGCGCCACAGACATAATGGAGACTGATATATGTCAAAGCCTTCATAGAAATGATGCGTATTTATTCGCTGTGACTTCATTTAATGCCGTAGGTGATACCTCTTGGTATGATTGCACATCACACAAAAACTTCGTGTTGGATAAAATTTTTTCAGCAATGGCCCACCTTTTTATTCGTCGCCAATGCCAAAGACTTAACCAAGGGCTGGAATTACGTGAGGAATCTTTGACAGATGCAGTTAAAAGGGCACAACAACAGGGGATGGCCAAGTAATAAATAAATAAAAGTGCCAACACAAGTGTCCGTAATAAACAGGATGTTTGGCACATGACCCGTCAACATTTTTAGGGGTGTAGGTGGTGTCATTTCCTTCCTTTCCGTCCTTGGAACCTTGGTCCTTGGCTACGGTTCTGGAGATACGATTTTTTAAATGTTTTTCCTAAATTACCCAAAATCTGATATTCGAAACCCCATAACTTATTTTTGTGTATGATTTTAAATGTATAATTTGTTTCATTGTCTTACGCTTGTCGCGCTCTCTATACCCAGTTATGTAAGTCATAGTTGCCTGAATGCAATATGGGTATAGATCTGCTTGGCAACAAAATATATCAGATCAGATATACTCATAACATAACACTATGCGAACCATAAATGTTTTTTATTATAATATTTGTGTTACAACTTGAAATTGAAAGATTAACGAAATATGATCTCCTCACAGTCGTAAATGAAAAGTAAGTCCAAAAAACCCATTTCACACTCGACTGTATTTCAATTCTCGCTCGCAAGTTTGCTTGGACGGATGAACGACTCGCATAAAATGGTGCGTTTTATGCATTTGTTGTACGATCTAATATATCTGACCAGATCTGAGTTTGGTTGTTTTTCCGTTCCAAGAAAAAAATTCAAAATTTGAATTGTTTTTACTATTTTTAAGAATATGGTCGGCGTGTTATATATCAAAGTATAACAATAACATCTTCATCCTTTAAATAAAAGAAGTTTTCTGAAGTACTTCGACTTTTGGAACAGGATTAGAGCACCCGTATTTATTGGCTTCCTGGAATTATTAACGCATGTTATTATTTTTATAAGCGTTGTAATCTTGGAAACGGACCCTTTCTCAAAGAAAAGGTAATCGGTTTATAGAACTTCCGATAAATACTTGCACCATAACATCATAACTAAACTTGTGCCCTCTATACCACTTGACCTAACCCATCCGCGGATTGATCAAATGTCTATACGAACCATCTACATTACATTACGTTTGGATGAATTATACTTACCACAAATTGGAAACAGATTACAATACAATAAAAAAATCAACTGTGAAGAACTCTGGAACATCACGGGATTCGAACCCGTGCACTTTGTATTGCCGGTCCAACGGGCTTCCAATTACACCAGATGTTCCTTTATCCATTTTGCCACAGTGAATTTAGTCTTGTAATGATGAACAAGCCACTAGAATAAGAATAAGAATAATTTTATTCAGGACGCTTGGTAATACAAAGAAATAAACATCAAATTGTTACAGAAACATTTTAAATATAGCATCACTGAAAGGGTTTCCACTCAGCCTACGGATACCTTAACGTTGATCTTCCGTGGAAACCTTTTCAAAAGAGCACAATTGAAAATTATATAAAAAGAAAATCTTATTTCTAATTAAACTTATTTTGTAACAGCTGAGATCAGCTACGAAAGCAGGTTACATAATATTTAAATAATCATAACTAGACACATTGTAATATCATATAAAGAATATGCTTTATAATAATTTAATAGCTAAACTTAAACCACCAGTCCACCATTACACAGCCATATTTTGATAAGCTACTGGCACTTAATATTTCAGGTTATTTGTAAATTTAGGAGATGCTTTTTATATTTGAGTTTAAAAGAAGGTACAGATACTTGTACTTGTGATACACTAGCGACATATGTACCTGTTGTTTTGAAGATTTAGGTATTTGTACACACTTACTTACTTACTGTATCTCAAATATATTTACATTCCTCAGTTGTTTGTTTTTGTTATTCCTTATCTTAAACGCTGTTAAGGTCAATTTGCTGATCATAGTTTGTTTAATGATTTTTATAAGCCCAGTCTTTGGTAAGTATTGATTATACTAATAGAAACGAGAATATTCATAAGCCCTACAGGAAAGTATCGATAATCGATAAGAATTGTCCCACCACTATTTATCGACATATTGAGTTATTATTATCGTGTGTGGGACGGCACTAGTCATGTCAAACAACGGATACGGAAGATAGTAAATGTTGGCACTATGTTGATACGAATTGAGTACATCAACCTTTTTCGCCGTCTCTCTATGAAGTTCCGTCTCTTATCCGTAAGGATATTATATTCTCTTTGTCTCTTGCCTCTAATCCGCCAACGAAACCGCGCGTGTCCGAGACTACATATATATATATTTGTACTTGCATATTTAAGTAAAGAATGGTAAATGTTTGAATTATAGTTTTTATTCTAACAAACATCCCAAACATAATTGGCGACCGTGACAGGACACGCGCGGCATAGGCATTTTATTATATTTTTTAGTGCCGAAGCCGAGAGGTCGGCCATTTTGGAGCGTGGGCTTGGAGCAGACGCCGCCGCAAGACCCGAGCCGAGCAGGTCAACTTTGCCTGCCTTCGCCGCAAGCCCAGATCAACGTGCCCGAAGAGGAGGAACGAAGAGGGACGGCTGCGGCGAATAGGCGCGCAAGATACGAGGCGCCAAGACTGCAGAGCAGGGCATCGACGGCCGGTAGCGAGGCGGCAGCGCGTGGCAGCTAGCCAAACGAGGAGAGTACCGTGAGAAAGTGCCGCCCCTATTTCTTACCCGCATTCCAACATACTTACCACACTCCTTATACCTAATCTTACCCACATTCCTTAATCTTACCCTTCTAATTTAGTAGCTACCCAATTTGCAATTCCCTTTAAATTCTTATTACAAAAACCCCGTCGAACTTAAATAACCTTTTTATTGCATTGAACTTACGTAACGTACCTAACTTGACAATTTACTTTAAACTTAAACTTAAACGAATCCCATTCTAACTTAACTTTAATCTGAGTGCCTACTGTGTGCTATTGCTTCATTTTGTTTTACTTTCAGCCAGTGTCTTCAAAGTGAGATGAGTGCGTGACCTTTGACCTTAGTGTGACCTAACCTTACCACGTGTTTGTTACTTACTTATTTTCGTTTCAACGCATTTCAACGTCAACTAAGGCTTTTAGCTAAGCGGTGCAGTGTTCATTTTGTTCTTTTTTTAATTTAAAAACTTAATATTTCAAACCTTTGTGAAGCTGCACGTGCCTTGTTATTTCGTGACGAAACCATTTTTGATTTTCTGACCACGCATTCACGCTTAATTCATTTGCATTCAAGATTTCAGTTAAATATTTCATTTGTATTTAAAATTAAATTGCACCTTTTTTCGGTTCACTTTCGCTGACCTAAACGTCTCTTTATCTTTTAACTTCTCACCCGCTGGCATCTTGGTTTGTGTTCGCATATGCACACTTTTCGCTTGCGCAATTTCAGTGGAAAACCTGCCGATTCGTGCACCACGTGTCACGTCTACGCCTGCGAGCACGTGCTGGGCTGCTGCGTGGTGAAGCCGCAAGCTGCGCACCGAGCCTACACTGCGTAGCTGTTGAAGTTTACAAGGGGCGTGAGCTGTTTTGCCAATTTTATTTACTTACGTGGATAACTCTTTACTTCTTATTAAAATTAATACGATTCTATTTGCTTGACTTCTCTGCTCAATTAAACACAACTCAGCATGTCTGAAGAGACGAAACGAGAAGCTCTTCTAGCGGAGCTGCGTATTAAACGTGGCTCAATAAAAGGACAAGTCTCTAAATTCCGTGGTTATTTAAATACAATCGCAGATGATGAAGTGCTGACCGGTGTTAAATTTAATGAGCTGACTTTAAGATTGAATAAAGTTATTGAGTTATCCACGCGCCTTGACGAGCTGCAAACTTCAATAGAAGTAGCTAATGCTGACAATTTTCACAACGAGCTTAACGAAAGGGATTCTAATGAGAGCCACATTAATAAAGCTATAGCTACTGCTCAAACTATACTTGAGCGCTCACAGGTTCAAAAGGCATCAACGGAAGACTCTGTCAAAACCTGCGCATCAGGCGGCTGTCATTCGGAGCACCTCGGCTTCAAGCTTCCTCAAATTAAAATCTCTAAATTTGATGGATCTTACTATAAATGGATGGAATTTAAGGATCTTTATGAATCTTTAATTCATAACAATGAGCATATCAAGCCAATACATAAGTTCCATTATTTAAGCTCATACCTTGAAGGCGAGGCGGCCCGAGTGATAGCAAATTTAGAAGTGTCCGCTGTCAATTATGCTGAAGCCTGGAAGCTGCTGTGTGACAGGTTCAGTAACAAAAGGCAACTAATCACTAACCATTTAAATGCTTTGTTTAATATGGATTCCTTACAGCGAGAGTCTGATAAGGCTCTAAGATTTTTAGGTGATCATGTAACTAAAAATCTTCGGGCGCTGAAAACATTAGGGCAGCCAACGGAGCACTGGGATACCATCTTAGTTCATCTATTAGCAGCAAAGTTAGACTCTAATACCAATGCAAAGTGGGAAGAACATAGAAACACTCTTAAAGAGTGGCCGACGCTTGAAGATTTTAGGGAATTTCTAACAAACCGTGCAGATATCTTAGAAAATCTGTATCGATCTAAAAGAGATAGGCAAACTAACCACAAGCCAGAGCCTGTGGCTAATAAAACTCCATTTAAACATGATAAAAACATAAAAACCTTCATAATTTCAGAAAAACAAGGTGACAAGGGTCGGCCGTGCTTCGTGTGCCAGTCCGATCATCGAGTATACGACTGCCCTACCTTCAGAAAAATGTCAGTCGACGAGCGCTGGTCGCGGGCTTCTAGTCTAAAGCTGTGCCACGTCTGCCTCCGTCCGGACCACGAGACTCGTCAGTGCAAGCTCAACGGCTGTCGTGTATGTAAGAGACGTCACAATACATATTTACACAATACACAACTAACAAATAAGCTATCTAGCGAGTCAGCCCAGGATCACAGCGTCCAACCTAACGATAGTGATAAGGATGCAGTAGCCTCCTCATCGACTATGCTAACTTCTGACAGTGCCGAGGTGCAAGGCACCTTTACTGCTAATACTGTACTCGCTAGCAGTGAAGCATTGTTATCGACAGCGCTAATTGAAATAATTAATCCTCACAATAATAAGAAAGAAACTGTCAAATGTCTTGTAGATAACTGCTCACAATCTAACTATCTTACTGAATCATTAAGGCAGCGTTTGCAACTTGATATTCAGCCTCTAACTGCCTCAAGTGTTACAGGAATAGGAAATACGCCTCTGACCTACAAACCTGTACGTTGTGCAGCTCAAATCAAATCTAGACTAAGCGACTTTAATGCCAATCTCGACTTTCTAGTACTAAATGAAATAACTGATCGCTTTCCAAAGAAATATGTTGACATAAGTCACCTTAACTTACCCGCGTCTACCAGCCTTGCTGACCCAACTTTTAATGTCCCATCACAAATCGATGTTCTTTTGGGAGTCTCCACTTTTTGGGAAATTATAACTGGGATTGCAAACAAACTGCCAAGCAGCAAGTGCACTTACCTTATCCCCTCTAAACTTGGTTGGCTTGTAGCGGGCCCAGTACAAGGAGCCTCCACTCATGTAAATTCAGTAACAACTCGCAGCTATTTTTGTTTGTCTGATCTGTCTGCCCAGATGACTAAGTTTTGGGAGACAGAAGAGCTGCCGTCTGAAGCGGATTTCATATCCGGAAGTGAGCTGGAGTGTCTCCCTATAGAACAACACTTTGTTGAAAATACTTATCGCCAATCTGACGGCAGGTTTGTAGTTCGAATGCCTCTAAAGGACTCTCCAGACTGCCTAGGCAACACATTTAACATAGCTAAAAAACGCCTACTTAACTTAGAAAAACGTTTCAGCAAACAACCTGACCTTAAAACAATGTATGTTGATTTTATAAACGAATATGAGCGTTTAGGTCATCTATCGGAGTCTAAGCAATGCTACATGGCCAACCACCTTCCTCATCATCCTGTGATGAAGGAGAGTGAGTCTACTCGTCTGAGAACGGTGTTTAACGCTAGCTGTCCAACCTCGTCTGGTTATTCAATAAATGATATCCAGATGGTAGGTCCAAACATACAAAACTCGCTGTTTGACATATTGCTTAGATTCCGCCAGTATAGGTATGTGCTCTCTGGTGACATAGAAAAACAGTATAGGCAAATTTTAATGAATGAAGCAGACAGAAATTTACAAGTCATTTTGTGGCGCGAAGATGAGCACCTGCCTATACGCTCGCTTACCTTGAACACTGTTACTTATGGCTTCGCCTCGGCAAGCTGGCTAGCGGCTCGCTGCTTGTGGCAGTTGGGAGCTGAGAGCAGGGACCCGCTGGTTACAAATATTATACAGAACAACTTTTATTGTGACGATTTACTAGTGGGCGCTGACTCTGAAACTGAGCTGCTACGCATACAATCTGGCGTCTCACAGGCTTTAGCTGCTGGTTGTTTTAACTTACGTAAATACCGCTCAAATTCAAATGCGTTATTACAGTCTGATCTTATTAATCAAGATGATCATTTAGCTTTGAGTCAATCTTGTCAAACACTTGGACTGGGCTGGCAACCCAGCCAAGATATGTTAAATTTCTCAATTAAAACTGACGACTCTGATGAAAAGGTTACTAAAAGAACGATTTTGTCTAAAACGTTCCAAGTTTTTGATCCTTTAGGCCTATTAAGTCTATGCACCGTTAAGCCTAAAATACTACTTCAGACTTTGTGGAAGGAAGGCAAATCATGGGACGAAACTGTTTCTCCTGAAATACAGCGAATATGGTCGCGGTTTATTAAAAACTTACATCACATTAAAAGTCTAAACATACCTAGGTACGTTTTATGTGAGTCTCCTTCCACAATTGAATTACACTGCTTTTCTGACGCAGCAGAGACTGCGTACGCAGCTTGTGTTTATGTAAAAACCATTTCAGGCTCAGGCGAGCAACAAGTACACTTACTGTGTGCGAGAGACAGAGTAGCTCCTATACGGCGAACCACAATTCCACGATTAGAGTTGGCAGGATGCTTATTAGCAGCCCAGACGTATGCCGCAGTGGTAAGGGCCTGGAGACGCCCTGTCTCTCGCACTATATTTTGGACAGACTCTAGCTGCTGTCTAGCATGGCTAAAAACAGATATTTCTAAGCTCAAGACGTTCGTGGCAAACAGAGTTGCTGCCATAGCTAAACTTGCTCCGGGAGCTGTCTGGAGACATGTGCCTACAAAACAAAATCCAAGCGACCTCGCTACACGTGGCGTCGATCCACAACATGTCTCTGGTGTAGCTCTGTGGTGGCATGGCCCTGAGTTTTTACTGAAACCTGAATCTGAATGGCCAGAATTGAACTCTGAGGCACCGGACGTCTTGCCTGAAATTAAGGTAACGTCTATGCTTACAAGCGTAGACCCTGAACCGCCTGTTATAGATTTTAGTAGATTTTCAAAATATAACAGGTTACTACGTGCTATGGCTTATGTTCGTCGCTTCATAAACAACTGTAAAACTAGGCTGCCTAAATTAACTGGTTCATTATCTGAACAGGAACTTAAAGACTCTTTGCACACATTAGTTAAGATTGCACAACAGCAATCATTTACGTCTGAGCTTGAAGCGATGAGCAAAGGCCACAAGTTGAGCCCTAAGTCGCATATTGCTACACTTACTCCTTTCATAGACTCTCAAGGTACTTTGAGAGTCGGGGGGAGACTGGATGCTTCTGATTGTAGTTATGAAAAGAAGCATCCCATGTTATTACGTGCTAAACACCCACTAACCAAACTCATTTTTACACATGAACACAGACGTCTCTTACATGCAGGACCACTGTTGCTGTTATGTTCGGTACGAGATACGATATGGCCGGTCGGGGGCAGGAACCTTGCGAGAAGCACGGCCCACAATTGTGTCACTTGTAGGCGCACCGCCGGTCACACTTTAAAAAATATTATGGGCAACCTGCCCGAACAACGCATAAAGGCTGATTTTCCATTCACGTCAACAGCTGTAGACCTAGCCGGTCCTTATTTAATAACAGATCGCCGAGGACGTGGATGCAAGATCACCAAATGCTATATGTGTCTATTTATATGTCTAAGATATAAATGTGTTCATTTAGAAGCTGTGAGCGACTTGTCTAAAGATGCATTTGTACTTGCACTTCGCAGATTTATCGCCCGGCGCGGTAAGCCTGCGGAGTTGTTCTGTGATAATGGTAGAAATCTAGTAGCTGCAGCTAAAGAGATAAATGACTTTTTTAAATTATATGAGAATGATATATCTGATTTTGCAGCTGGTCAAGGTATAAAATTTAAATTTGCGCCAGCTTATGCTCCTAACTTCAACGGCTATGCAGAGGCCGGTATTAAAAGCGCAAAATTTCATCTCAAACGAATCTTAGGCACTACCCATCTCACCTTTGAGGAACTGGCATCTCTGTTTTGTTCTGTGGAATCTATTTTGAACAGTAGACCTCTCTGTCAGCTCTCCTCCTCCCCTAATGACTTTTACCCCCTTACTCCCGGGCACTTTCTCATTTTTAGGCCGCTGACGTCGCTACCGGCTCCGCCACTTCAAGATCGGAACCCGAACCGCCTGGATCGCTACCTGAGACTCGAACAGCTGCGCCAACACTTCTGGAAGCGCTGGTCGTCGGAGTTCGTGTCCCTACTACAGCAACGATTCAAGTGGCGCGAGAGACAACGTGACCTACAGCTGGGAGAACTCGTACTCATTAAGGAGGAAGGCCTGCCGCCGATGCTTTGGCGCATGGGCAGAGTTGTCAAACTGTACTACGGGAAAGATGGCGTGCCACGAGTTGCAGACATAAATACCGCTAGAGGGCTAGTCAAGCGAGCACTCAACCGAATATGCCCGCTGCCTACGCAGGAAAAGGAAGCCTGAAAGATATTCTTTCAGCGGCCCGGAGTATGTTTGCGCTCGCAACACTGAAGTGCCCTGTGCCAACCGCAGGGATACTAGACGACCAATGAGGGCTCGCGACGCCAGCGCCGAAGTTTAACGCATACACCACGTCGCCCAGGAAGCGCCGCGGGCACTCTCTCTTGCCTCTAATCCGCCAACGAAACCGCGCGTGTCCGAGACTACATATATATATATTTGTACTTGCATATTTAAGTAAAGAATGGTAAATGTTTGAATTATAGTTTTTATTCTAACAAACATCCCAAACACGAGGCCTGTCAGCTATAGTAAGGATAGTTACATCTGGTTACGAAATACGTCAGATAATAAGATGCAAAGCATTTATTTAGGACCTTATTTAGTTTTAGAGGATTTAGGATGTAATGTTAAAATACTTAAAAATGGCAAGGAAGATGTTGTGCACAAAAATCGCACCAAGCCATGTATTTCATAAGAATGTATATTGTTGTTATTACTTAATGTGTGTAAATTAGGTTAATTTAGATTTATATTAGTTTAATTTAATGCTTTTTCTACTCCGGTACGTTTATCTGTCAATTATATGTTCCCGCAAACGAATATAAAAGCATGTCTTATGCAATTTCAAAAAAGTCTATCTAGTCTATTCTTCATAAAGACCCTAGGGTTATTATGTGATATAATGCAACTGCTAACAGAGGTGACCTGTGAACCCAACATTTTTTTTTCTACTCCGTTTATCTATCATTTATACATTCGTCATCATCTATATACTCGAAGAAACACATAGATAATATACTCGAAGAAAAGTCTATCTAGTCTATTCCACAAAAAAAACAACTGTTAAATAAAAGCGCCAAAATAGAATCGCGTGCAGTCAGGACTTTAGAAGAAAATACATTACTGCCAACCTAAGAAACCTAAATAAACGTAGCGTTTTTAGAAAAAAAAACTTTAAAAAATAAAAAATGAAAAGAACCACAGATATATTTTGTAGTTTTTACGTTTGCCATTCGTTTGTAATGGCAAACTGCAAACTTTGAAAATAATATATTTTTACTAATCTCTGTCGCTCTTTGATAATTGATTTAATAACGACGGTGTGTGTTTGTGTTAGTATTCTTGAAATACAGTGTTTTAAAAGGTGAAACTTAAATTATTGTTGATTATGTTGACAAAATAACTGCAATATCCATGAAGTGTTCAATTTCGAATTTTTGTAAAACTATGTGTAGTCGTAGAAAAAGTATTGTATGCAACGTCGTATAAGTAGGTCAAAAAATGTTCGTGGCGTTTTTCTTAACAATTTACGCCTCCGGCTGCGCCTACGGCTCAAATTATTACCCACGCCACTCACCTTTTTTGACCCCTCTTATACAACTGTTGCATAAAATACTATTATAGGTACCTATATATAGGCAATGTAAGTAAAAAAAATTAAATAATTCTTATGTTTATTTTTTTAATCTTGCGATGAATGGTGTAGTTTATACTAGATATAATTATGTACTTAGCTCATAGGATGTATATATTTTCTAGGTGCACGGCTCTAGTGGTGAGGCACGTGTAAAGGACGCCCCATCGCTTTTCTCGGCGGCGGCCTATGACAATTTGCATAGGACCGAACAAATCTACGGCTGCTGCGGTAAATGGCGGTTGATTCGCCTTGAGCCTCTCTGGCGGTAGGTCGCCTACAGGAACCTTGAGGGTAGCTCCTTTATAGGTCCGACACTATTGGCACTTATTCGTCAGATAAAGAATTGTACCGCGCAGTCCGACTATGTAATATCTTTGCTTCAATTCGTTGATCACCGTCGCATGATTTCCGTGGTTGAAAAGTGCGTGGAAATGATGGATCAGCAGCTTGGTAAATGCCTCCTTAGCGTGCAAGACAGGTATATGGGCTTCGTCTCTGTCTATTCGGGCATTTAGCACAATTATTCCGTTCTTATCAAGCTTCATAGCAACTCAATGTAATGCAGACTTCCTCGGCAGCGCGCGCCCGGCTTCCAGTAGTCGTATCTCTTCGGCATACGACTCATTTTGGCTCCGTTTAATCAGTAGTATCTCCGCTAGACTTATGTGTCTGTTATTCATTTCTGTTTCTGGATTTCTATTGACAGACAATCTGGCTTTGAATACCTCGGCAGCAACCAAAACTCTGGCCGTAGTGCGAACCAGCCTAGTGAACTTCGAGAACCTACATATCTCGGGCAAGTATGCGAACTTGTTTTGAACGGTATTTACGGAGCAAACCGGTTTAATGACGCGCTCTTCGCACGTTTCTACGACGGGCTCTACTGTTTTCTCGCGCGGCCAATGCTCCTCGGCTTGCCGTATAAAATCAGGCCCTATAAACCACCGGTGGTTAGCTCCGAACTGGGCCGGGACGCCCTTAGTAGCGTCGTCGGCGACGTTTAACGCGGTAGGTACTCAACGCCAATCGGTAGGTTTAGTTGTGTTTTCTATTTCGGCTACTCTATGTGCGACAAAGCTTTTGTACCCACGTGGATCCGACCTTATCCAGGATAACGCTGTGCGAGCGTCGCTCCAAAAATACCTATGTTTAATGACATAATCGGACTCCTTTACTACTGTGTCGGCTAGCCGTGTCGCTAGCACACAACCTTGCAATTCTAACCTAGGAATGCTGACAATACGCAACGGTGCGACTCGCGCCTTGGCGGCTACTAGGGCTGCGGACTTCTGTCCGTCCGGGCCTTCGCTAACTAAGTATATCTTTTCGCTAGCGTCGCAAAAAACGTGCACGTCGGCTTCTCTATTTCTCGCGGGTACGTATCGCGGTATTTCTAACTCCCTAAGTTGCTGAATATTACTCACGAATGAATTCCACGCGGGTGCGAGCGAGGTGGGTATAACGGTATCCCAGCCTATACGCCACGCCAGACTTCCTGCATCAATGCCTTCCCTAAGACAGAGATCGGGCTTACGTAGCCTATGGGATCGAATATCGACATCGCGCTACTCGTCACCTGTCGTTTAGTGGGTAATTTCGTACCGTTGAGCACGTCTTCGGGCGTGTTGCGTAAATTTACGTTAAACCCTAACGTGTCGCGTTTATGGTTCCATTTTAAACCTAATGTGCGCTCGCTTTCGCCTCCCCCGATGAGGGACGTATCCTCTTTGCTAGGAACTACGTCAGAAATTACGTTTGGGTTGTTAGAGGCGAACCCGCGGAGCTCGAACGACGCGCGTAAATTAAGCGCGTAAATTTCGTTTACATGGGCCTAACGTCGCTCTCACACTGGTCAAAAGCTACGACTAAGTCGTCCATATACGTGTTTTTTATAGTTTTCTCAGCGGCGATCGGAAATTCTTTCGCATGTTCGTATGCGTTTTTGTTTTTGACGTACAATGCCGTCGTCGGCGAAGTCGCGGACCCGAATATCAGTCTTTTCATCCTATATTCTTGCGGTGAGGCTGAGCGGTCCTCCCCCCGCCAAACAAAACGTAACGAATCTCGATCGCGTTCTACAATCTCTATCTGCAGGAACATTTCTTTAATGTCGGCTATTACCGCGGTCCTGCCTTCCCTAAAACGGACTAACACGCCGAATAAGGATTCTAACAGATCAGGACCCGCTAGAAGAGCACTATTTAGCGACCTGCCGTACGCAGTAGCGGCTGCGTCCCAAACTAAGCGCATTTTTCCGCGCTGCGGATGAAACGTTGCGAAATGCGCCAAGTACCATGCCCTAGGCGCGTCCTGCGGGGGCGGCGAGTCTACTTTTTCCGCGTAACCTTTGTCTAACAGGTTATTTATGTGCTTAGTATACTCGATTTTCAGAATAGGGTCGCGATCTAACTTGTTTTCCAGGCTGTACAGCCGCCGTAACGCGTGCGCTTTATTATTTGGCAATTCTTCGTTATCGGTACGCCATAACAAACCCGCTCGGTACCTATCTTCCCCGGGGATTCTTTCACATGTCGCTTCTAGTAAATCTATTGCTCTTTGATCGGGATCGGCCCGAGGTAACTTTTTAACTACCCCTAGTGACTCGATATCGAAATTTTCCTTCATGAGAGCTAAAGCTTCATCGTCGGCCGTTCGTGGCCCCATGTGGCCTACAAACGCTACGGTTGCCTCCGATGACCTATGTGGTCCGTGCAGTGACCATCCTAGCCGCGTCAAACTAGCTACCGGGAGGTGCGATTTACCGCTGATAATTTGGCGCGTCACTATCAAATGCCAATTATCTTGACCTATAATTATTGAAGGCGCGGCAGAATCGTAACACAGCTCCTCGGCTATGTCGGCTAAGTGGTCGCACTGCGCGACTATGTTTTTGGAGACGCCTTGCGCTCCTACGTTCAATCGATTGATGGTAAGCGCTTCCATCATTTCAAGATGCCTACTGCAAAAGCCGCGAATTGCGAATCGCACGTTACAAGAGTCCGGATCGCTCACGCTCCCACCTATACCTTCTATGTCGAGCGTTTCTCCCCTCTCTCGGGGCATTATACTATCGGCTGTTTCGTGTGAAATCAAACTAAGGGCCGGCCCTTCATCTAACAGGGCTAAGGCTTGCGTAGTACCCAGTGGGCCCGTAACCTCTACGGGCATCATTTTCTTTTGAAACCTGGGTGCTATTCTAATCGCGTGAACGTTACTGACTTTTTTGTCTTCCACGGGCGCTTTAGATGCGTTCAAACCGTGTAGTAACCTGTGATGCCCGGCTTCGCACTGTTGCACTCCGCAAGCCACATACCTGCACTTGAAGCGACCACGGTGCGCCGCGCCTAGACATTTATAGCACAGCTTTTCGTTTTTCGCCCAATCCCAACGTTCGGTTACCGATGCATTCAAAAATTTCGTACACGCTTCCACTTTGTGTTCATGATTATGATTTATGACATATTAAACACTTATTACGTGACGTAAATTGTGCTGGTACCATAGACTAATAACCCAAGACGCCGCATTGCCGGGCGAACCCCGCTGCCACGCATACAGTCGCTTCACTCGACGGTGTGAGAGAGAAAGTTGTCTTTCCTTTCAGTCATGTATGTAACATCGCTTGCTTGGGGCATTAAAACGCATTATTGTTGCATTTAATTGTGACGCAGAAACACTATAACATCTGGTCTGCAAAATTTTGGCATTTAATTTCACTGGTAAACCGTTTTTTATCTTAATTACCTATTAAAATTTGTCCGGAAAGAGAAGTATCGTAGTTTATAAGGAAGCTCATACATTCTACGACACTTGTCTTTCTGGACAGACTCTAAATATAATTGTAATTATTGGATGTGACAGTAAATAAGTGTGTTACCATGGCAGCCATGTTTGTCTCTCTCTTATGCACCACGGAACAATCGCGCGTTCCCTGTCTAGCATTGCCTGCAATCGCTCGGTTCCCCTCCCGCACCCCTCGGTTTTGGCAGCTTTGGTTTCAAAGAAATAACGCGCTAAGCGGAGTATAGAGATATTTAGTATATGGCTGGTACCGAATGTTGTTTGGGCTTGGTCCCCGTATACGCGGGCCTTTTAGCCTCGCGGGGCTTCATCTGAGCTACCGTCGGCGACCTATACTCCCCCGTGTGAGCTCTATCTACTCTATTTCGTGGGCGAGTGCTCTGGTAGCTGTCGTTGGAATCGCTCGAATAGTCGCGGGAGAACACGGGGGCGAGAGTACGGGCGGGGGCGGTATGACGCCCTGACCTATTTTCCAGCTCAAAGGAAACCGTGTTCACGGCATTTTTCGGCTTCGGACCTCGATGACGACTCGTTCTTTTAGCCGCGGAACTAATTTCTAGCAGAAATTCTGATATCGCGACTAAATCGGGCGAGTTCAAATTAGCTTGTTTGAACTTGCCCCATTCGTACCTAACAATAAGGTTCAACTTATCGACGATCTTGTTGACTAGCTCTGGCGCGTTTAAGTATTTTTCTTGCTTTAATGATTTTATTGTCGCTACTGCATTTGCGACGTGCGCGGCAAAAGACACGATATTACTGTTATCTTCGGCTAGGCGCGGCATGCGTTTAACATTATGTAGCTCAGTCAACACGATCTCTTCAGGGTCCCCGAACTGCCTCTCTAAGGCCTCCATTATCTCGTATGGATCCTGGACGGTATACATTATGGATTTCACCGCGGTACGCGTTTCACCTTTCAACGCGCGCCTAATTCGACTGACGTTATTTACGTAACTAAACATGGGCGCGGTATCGTTAAATTCGGCACGGAATGCGATCCATTCTGTGATATTACCGTCGAAAGCGGGTAATTCGGGTGGCCTATGCATAATGGGCGCATACTGACTAGACACATCTCGTGGCGGGCGATGAGTACTCATATGCGGCTCGCGGGGCGCGGGGGCGCTGAGCGACCGCGCGCTAGGGGCTAAATTACGAATTGTGTGTAATGCGGACGCTTCATTTTTATTTACGTAATTGCTCTGGTCTAGCTGGGACTGTCGTTCTACCCAATTCCTCACGCGTTGCTCGTCTTTTTCGACAAGAGGTTCGGACTTACCGCTAACAGATTGCGCCTCATGTTGGGCAATCTGTAGCCTTAACTTGGCAGTTTCCGTCTCTTTATTAGCAACGGCGAGGGCGGCTTTATGAACCTCGAGTTCCGCTAGCATCAGAGCTAACTTTTCGTCGCACTTTTCACTATACACACTTCGATTTTCGCGCACTTTTTTACTACCGCGGTCGCCGCACTGAGAAAAGCGGTCTTTTTCCCCGGCGAACGTGTTAGGTTTACACGATGTCCCCGGTGGACTTTTAACTAACGTCTTTTCCGCGTCGTCTTCCGATATTTCCGAATAAGCGGGCGCCGGCGCTATTGCCGGCGGCGGCTATAGACGCGGTTCGACACTAGGACCATCGCCAAGAGTGCTGCTGGTGCCTTTGTCCCATGTATTGGTATCGCCGGAGGTTGTTTCACCAGACGGCGGGGTAACGGCTCTGGAGGGTTGCCCCTTGTGTGAGCGAAGAGGCATCTTGAGCGTATGATCGGACATCTTCTTCTTTCTTCTTGCTTGACGCACGTGGGGTTCCCTAACCTTACCTACCTAAAACCTAATGGCTGACACTGCCTAGTGCAGTGAAAGCGGCCCTACGTTCACTTTACTTACTCGTGGGCGTTAATCCCTGATGCACTGAATCTCGCGCAAAGGCTAAGTGCAAGTGCCAGAGCGTCCGAAAGCAGTGTGAAGACGTCAACCATGTGACGTTGCAACGAAAGTTGTCAGGACACGAACGTGGAGTATGGCCTCTACACGAGCGGTCCGTCCAGCAAGCTGGTAAATAGCACAGGGCTCTTCCGCGAAAGCGGGCAGGTGTATCAGCGGTTAAGCCGGACACCGTATGAAGATTCTGAGCGAAATTAATCCAGCTCAGCGCGTACTTGTTTCTTTCTTCAATTGGCAGCAATTTCTTCCATCCGGCTCGAAGGACCAGCTGTTGTGTGCAGACCGGATTACCACGTCGAACCAAGTAGCGCTGACCCGCTGTACCATTTACCAGGTCATGTAGGGAGATGAATAAGAACACTTATTTAGAATTGTAAAACATTTGAGCAGTGTAGTTGCAGTGCAGTTGCAGTGTTTCCCCGCTGGGAGTTGTTGTAGAAGTGAGCAACGAGTGTGTGTGTGTGGTGTCGTCCGCTGCTCCTCTTATGATGGGGGCAGGGGTTGGAGTGCCCAAATTGCTGCTATGACTCCTGTGTCATGTCGCATCCCACTGCGGTGGGATGGTCTCTCGTCGTCTTTTTGTGGACGACTTGACGTCTGGTGTGGCTGCGGCGGGCCCGATGGCCCTGCCGCAGCGATGGTGTCAGGTGCGGTCCGCGGCGGGCCCGATGGCCCAGCCGCGGTGATGTCATCTGCTTCGTGTCTTAGCCCTGGCGTGCCGCGGCGGTGTCCGCGGCGGGCCCGATGGCCCAGCCGCGGTGATGTCATCTGCTTCGACGCGAGTCCCGGCGTGCCGCGGCGGGCCCGATGGCCCTGCCGCGGCGGGCCCGATGGCCCTGCCGCGGCGGCGGTGTCCGCGGCGGGCCCGGTGGCCCAGCCGCGGTGATGTCATCTGCTTCTAGTCCCGGCGAGCCGCGGCGGGCCCGATGGCCCGGCCGCGGCGGCGGTGTCCGCGGCGGGCCCGGTGGCCCAGCCGCGGTGATGTCATCTGCTTCTAGTCCCGGCGAGCCGCGGCGGGCCCGATGGCCCGGCCGCGGCGGCGGTGTCCGCGGCGGGCCCGATGGCCCAGCCGCGGTGCTGGCGTCTGCTGCTATCCGAGGTGTAGCAGGGCCCGTGGTAGAGCCCGGGCCCTGCGCTCGGGAGGCCTGATGTAGCGGGGCGCGATGTTCTGGAGGTGTTCGTAGCCAGAGTTGTCCGCGCGGTCAAACATGACCCGCGCGAGTCTGACTACGAACTGCTCCAGGCCCTCCCACTGTAGTTCTTCGGCGATGGTGGCGTTCCTCTTGCGTCTCGGTGCCTTGGTGAGGATGCGTAGCGCCATCGTCTCTTGCCGTCTTAGCTTCTCCTTGTTTGTCCTGCAACAGAAAGAATACCAGGCAGGTGCGGCGTAGGTAAGTCGTGTTCGAACGTAAGCTTTGTACAGTCCGAGTTTGGTCCGTACAGGGAGCTTACTGTTGAACACGGGGTATAATTTCGCGCGGGCGGTCAGGGCTCGGCGGCGTGTTTCCGCGGCGTGCTGCGTCATCGTGAGCCTTTTGTCGATGGTGACCCCCAGATATTTCACTGTGGCCGACCACACAAGAGGCTGACCTAAGAGAGAAGGAGGAGGAGGCAGTTTAATGGCATTAGTAATAATAATGGCTTGCGTCTTGCCCACGTTGACTGATAGTCTCCATTTGGAGAGCCAGTCAGGAAGGGCGTCGAGCGTCGGCTGGATCTTCTGGACTGCGTGTGCAATCTTGAATGACGACGTGTAGTAGGCGGCATCGTCCGCGAAGAGGGCGAGCTTCGCGTCGCCAACGACTGGTATGTCGTCGGTGTAGCGGGCGTAGCATGCCGGTGACAGGCAGCTCCCTTGTGGAACGCTCTCTTTGATGGGGCGTTCAAGGGAGTGGGTGCCCTCCACTTGGACGTGGAAGCGTTTGTCTGCCAGGAAGGATGCCAATGTTCTCACGATGCGTCGGGGAGCTGTGGACAGAGAAAGTTTGTAGATTAGACCGTCGTGCCAGACTCTGTCGAAAGCTTTCTCCATGTCCAGAAACACGGCCACGGTGTGTTCCTTTTTGTTGGTGGCTTGTCCCATGTGATGTAGCACTCGCGTTAGCTGCGTGGTGGTCGAGTGCTGGGCTCTGAACCCGTGTTGCTCCGGAGCAACGAGTACGAGTACTGACCTCTTTTATGGGCTTTCTAGCGTGCTCGTACTAGTGGCTGGTATGTGCCGTGTAAGTCTTTCGTTTATTAGCCAATAATCTTAAACTATTACATGATTGTAGGAGGGTGTAAATTGATATTATTATGGGACATTTCTTCATAGATAAGTACAAAATTCTTATACTCTAGACAAATTAGACACAGATAATACTTAAGGAACTAGACATAGAAACACAATATTTATACACGTTATTAAAACAAACAAATTGGTATAAATCTAGAAAATGATTAACTTAGATCTAGTTACACAAAAACAACAGTAATTTTAAGCTATCTGCGACAGTATGGATATGGATTCTGAGGGGATCAATTAAGATAATATATAGATAATAAGAGGGGATTCAAAATAAGATGGATTCGCATCCTCACTGGTGGTGGTGGAGGTGGGAGCGTGAGCGATCCGGACTCTTGTAACGTGCGATTCGCAATCCGCGGCTTTTGCAGTAGGCATCTAGAAATGATGGAAGCGCTTACCATCAATCGATTGAACGTAGGAGCGCAAGGCGTCTCCAAAAACATATTCGCGCAGTGCGACCACTTAGCCGACATAGCCGAGGAGCTGTGTTACGATTCTGCCGCGCCTTCAATAATTATAGGTCAAGATAATTGGCATTTGATAGTGACGCGCCAAATTATCAGCGGTAAATCGCACCTCCCGGTAGCTAGTTTGACGCGGCTAGGATGGTCACTGCACGGACCACATAGGTCATCGGAGGCAACCGTAGCGTTTGTAGGCCACATGGGGCCACGAACGGCCGACGATGAAGCTTTAGCTCTCATGAAGGAAAATTTCGATATCGAGTCACTAGGGGTAGTTAAAAAGTTACCTCGGGCCGATCCCGATCAAAGAGCAATAGATTTACTAGAAGCGACATGTGAAAGAATCCCCGGGGAAGATAGGTACCGAGCGGGTTTGTTATGGCGTACCGATAACGAAGAATTGCCAAATAATAAAGCGCACGCGTTACGGCGGCTGTACAGCCTGGAAAACAAGTTAGATCGCGACCCTATTCTGAAAATCGAGTATACTAAGCACATAAATAACCTGTTAGACAAAGGTTACGCGGAAAAAGTAGACTCGCCGCCCCCGCGGGACGCGCCTAGGGCATGGTACTTGGCGCATTTCGCAACGTTTCATCCGCAGCGCGGAAAAATGCGCGTAGTTTGGGACGCAGCCGCTACTGCGTACGGCAGGTCGCTAAATAGTGCTCTTCTAGCGGGTCCTGATCTGTTAGAATCCTTATTCGGCGTGTTAGTCCGTTTTAGGGAAGGCAGGACCGCGGTAATAGCCGACATTAAAGAAATGTTCCTGCAGATAGAGATTGTAGAACGCGACCGAGATTCGTTACGTTTTGTTTGGCGGGGGGAGGACCGCTCAGCCTCACCGCAAGAATATAGGATGAAAAGACTGATATTCGGGTCCGCGGCTTCGCCGACGACGGCATTGTACGTCAAAAACAAAAACGCATACGAACATGCAAAAGAATTTCCGATCGCCGCTGAGAAAACTATAAAAAACACGTATATGGACGACTTAGTCGTAGCTTTTGACCAGTGTGAGAGCGACGTTAGGCGCATAGTAAACGAAATTTACGCGCTTAATTTACGCGCGTCGTTCGAGCTCCACGGGTGCGCCTCTAACAACCCAAACGTAATTTCTGACGTAGTTCCTAGCAAAGAGGATACGTCCCTCATCGGGGGAGGCGAAAGCGAGCGCACATTAGGTTTAAAATGGAACCATAAACGCGACACGTTAGGGTTTAACGTAAATTTACGCAACACGCCCGAAGACGTGCTCAACGGTACGCAATTACCCACTAAACGACAGGTGACGAGTAGCGCGATGTCGATATTCGATCCCATAGGCTACGTAAGCCCGATCTCTGTCTTAGGGAAGGCATTGATGCAGGAAGTCTGGCATACAGGGATAGGCCGGGATACCGTTATACCCACCTCGCTCGCACCCGCGTGGAATTCATTCGTGAGTAATATTCAGCAACTTAGGGAGTTAGAAATACCGCGATACGTACCCGCGAGAAATAGAGAAGCCGACATGCACGTTTTTTGCGACGCTAGCGAAAAGATATACGCCACCGCGATATACTTAGTTAGCGAAGGCCCGGACGGACAGAAGTCCGCAGCCCTAGTAGCCGCCAAGGCGCGAGTCGCACCGTTGCGTATTGTCAGCATTCCTAGGTTAGAATTGCAAGGTTGTGTGCTAGCGACACGGCTAGCCGACACAGTAGTAAAGGAGTCCGATTATGTCATTAAACATAGGTATTTTTGGAGCGACGCTCGCACAGCGTTATCCTGGATAAGGTCGGATCCACGTCGGTACAAAAGCTTTGTCGCACATAGAGTAGCCGAAATAGAAAACACAACTAAACCTACCGATTGGCGTTGGGTACCTACCGCGTTAAACGTCGCCGACGACGCTACTAAGGGCGTCCCGGCCCAGTTCGGAGCTAACCACCGGTGGTTTATAGGGCCTGATTTTATACGGCAAGCCGAGGAGCATTGGCCGCGCGAGAAAACAGTAGAGCCCGTCGTAGAAACGTGCGAAGAGCGCGTCATAAAACCGGTTTGCTCCGTAAATACCGTTCAAAACAAGTTCGCATACTTGCCCGAGATATGTAGGTTCTCGAAGTTCACTAGGCTGGTTGGCACTACGGCCAGAGTTTTGGTTGCTGCCGAGGTATTCAAAGCCAGATTGTCTGTCAATAGAAATCCAGAAACAGAAATGAATAACAGACACATAAGTCTAGCGGAGATACTACTGATTAAACGGAGCCAAAATGAGTCGTATGCCGAAGAGATACGACTACTGGAAGCAGGGCGCGCGCTGCCGAGGAAGTCTGCATTACATCGAGTTGCTATGAAGCTTGATAAGAGTGGAATAATTGTGCTAAATGCCCGAATAGACAGAGACGAAGCCCATATACCTGTCTTGTACGCTAAGGAGGCATTTACCAAGCTGCTGATCCATCATTTCCACGCACTTTTCAACCACGGAAATCATGCGACGGTGATCAACGAATTGAAGCAAAGATATTACATAGTCGGACTGCGCGGTACAATTCTTTATCTGACGAATAAGTGCCAATGGTGTCGGACCTATAAAGGAGCTACCCTCAAGGTTCCTGTAGGCGACCTACCGCCAGAGAGGCTCAAGGCGAATCAACCGCCATTTACCGCAGCAGCCGTAGATTTGTTCGGTCCTATGCAAATTGTCATAGGCCGCCGCCGAGAAAAGCTATGGGGCGTCCTTTACACGTGCCTCACCACTAAAGCCGTGCACCTAGAGCTAGCCGCCTCCCTATCGGCAGCCTCTATGATCCTATCGCTACGAAGAATGATATCTCGACGCGGCGCACCCACCGTTCTGTACTCAGATAACGCCACAAACTTTTACGGCGCCAGAACGCGAGCTATCAGAGGCCAAAAACTCTCTGCCCGATAGTCTCAAACAATTTATGACCGAACGACGCATGATCTGGAAGAAGATCCCGCCTGGCAACCCCTCCGCCGGCGGGGCTTGGGAGCGTCTAGTCGGAAGCGTGAAAACAGCTCTGAAAGTCACGCTAAAAGACAGAGCACCCCATGAGGAAGCTGAACACCTGGTAAACTCCAGACCGCTGACCCCAGTGAATCCTGACTTAGAGGCTGAAGCGCTCACGCCGAACCACTTTCTCATCGGCCGATCGAACGCTATGTCCCCGCTGGGAGTCTTCTCCGACGAAAATATGAGCCTTGAGTCCTGGAAAACAGCTCAAGGACTAGCTGACAACTTCTGGAAACGCTGGCTGAAAGAATACCGTCCAAACCTGATGCCACGATCCAGTGCACACCAGAACGCGACGAAACTACACGTAGGAGATGTAGTAATTATAGCCGACGGTACGATGCCACGAGGTACTTGGCCTAGAGGCGTGATCGCACAGCTCTTTCCAGGTCCTTATGGCCACATAAGAGTAGCCATTGTACGTACTCGCGCAGGAGAAGTCCGCCGCCCGGTTTCCAGACTCATTCTCATCTGCTCCACACCAATCGACGGTGCTGACGCACGTGGGGGAGAATTGTCGCAGATAGCTTAAAATTACTGTTGTTTTTGTGTAACTAGATCTAAGTTAATCATTTTCTAGAGTTATACCAATTTGTTTGTTTTAATAACGTGTATAAATATTGTGTTTCTATGTCTAGTTCCTAAGTATTATCTGTGTCTAATTTTATTGCAATTATGTTGTAATACCCAAAATGTCTAGAGTATAAGAATTTTGTACTTATCTATGAAGAAATGTCCCATAATAATATCAATTTACACCCTCCTACAATCATGTAATAGTTTAAGATTATTGGTTAATAAACGAAATACTTACACGGCACATACCAGCCACTAGTACGAGCACGCTAGAAAACCCATAAAAGAGGTCAGCACTCGTACTCGTTGCTCAATTCCGGCTACGGCAGCGGTTGGGTGAGGTCGTGCTCACTGTGCGCTCTTGCTCTATCGTTGTCCTAGTCCCGAACCTCACTCAGACTAGCTCTGACTCGCTCGCTCTCTGCTCCCCCTCGTGGTGATTTAATCGCAAATTACCACAAGGACAGCTCCGGGTGTGTTAGTTCAGACTTTCTCAAGTCACCAGTAAGACCCGTGTGTCTCGGCCCCTCTGGAAATCCACGCTCGTAGTGGTCGCTCAGTGGATACTCGTTGAAACTGAGTGGGCTAGACTCCTGGTTGTAGCAATACACCTGGTGGATACCCGTTAGTTAAGACTTTCTCAAGTCAGACCCGCGCGTCTCTGCCCGTTGAAAAGACCACGCTCGCAGTGGCCGTTTGTGGTGGATACTATAACAGTGCCAAACGAAGCCATAAACGGGGTGGATACCACCACGAAGCCCGATAAACTCATACCAGTCCGACTCCTTCGCGCAAACTAGGTACACATTTAGCTGACCGACACGGCGGACAAGTGGACGTTGACAAATACTATAGGCCCACCTCATTCCCGCGTACACTCGTAGTTTTAAGTTTCCGCGTATCATCGTAGTTTTAAGTGCGTGCGGCGACTCACTGTAGAATGGAGGTAAAGGACGAGATAGCGACGCTGAGGGAGGAGATGGCGACCCTTCGGGCTAATCTCGAGCGACAAGCGGCCGAGATCAATACCCTGAGATCCGAGAACGATCACTTGCGTACGGAACTCGGTAAGCCTGTGGCCCGGGCGGGCCGAAGTCACATCTTACGCCCCTCAACGCTCGACATCAAAGTCTCGAGCATCCAGGCCCCTAAGGCAACACCGGCAGTCACTTTGCCTGCCCCGGCCCCTCCGGCCACCATGGGACCGCCGCCGCCGCCGCCGGCGCCGTCGGCCTCCAAACCTAAACCCCCTCCCCCTGCCCCTAAGGCAGTCTTGCCGCCCTCTGGGGGCGCTCGTAAGAAGAAACCCAGTAAAAAGGCAGCCGCGTCTGTCTCTTTATCCCCTCCAGCCCATAAGGCCTCCCCTGAGGGTATTAGCCTGAGGAAATCCCGGTCACGTTCGCCTAGGACACGTTCCTACGCGCAAAAAAAACCGGGACTCCAAGCGCGCCCCCAGCTTGTGTCCAACCCGCTCTCTGACTCACGTACTGACTGACGATGAAAACAGGGACCTTCTCTACTCAACCGACGATATGGACACAGATACCGACACCACAGGTTGGGAAAAAGTTCGCAACCGCAAGGGAAAACGTACGCGGTCGAAGTCTCCAACGTCTTCGGCGCCGGCGCCGAAGGCGCGCGGACTCCCTCCGTCTCAGCACCCTCTGTGCTGGCCCCTCAGGCCCGTAGAGACGGCGGGTCTTCGACAACAGCTGCGATCCCGTCGAATCCTACCGTCGCAGCACACTCTGTGCAGGCCCCTCAGGCCAGTAGTGCCCCTCAGGCAAGCGGCGGCGGGTCGTCGGCACCACGGATCGACCATAATAGGCTCGACTCGTTGGTACTGGTCGATGTACAGCGATGGACCACTGCTCGGGCCGTGGCCCAGCAGAGGGGCATTGCCATACACCGAACGGATCTTCAGACCGAACCCTATTACGGGCTTAGGATCACGGTCCAGGGATCCAAGACTTACCGAGCCCTGGCCAGGCTCTTCGAGGAACTCAAGCTGTCCTTCAACCGGCGAACGTTCCCCGAAGAGAAAGACCACAGGGCCATCATCCGCAATGTACCTAGGTTCTTTGAGGATGATGAGGTAAAGGAGGATCTAGTGAGGAAGGGAATCAACGTTCGGGAGGTGTGTCGTCTCTATCATAAGTCTAGGGGCAAATATGCAAATATTGTTCTGGTGAAGACTGATCCCAGTCCTAGCTCGCGTCAGGCTCTTCAAGCCATCAAGAACGTGTTAGGTGTTACGGTTAGGGTAGAACCTCCCAACAAGAGGAACTACGTCACGCAGTGTCACACACAACTGCCAGAGGTACGGTCACAGCGCTCGTGGCTGTAACTCTCCCCCCCGCTGCGTCAAGTGTGCTGGCGACCACTCGTCTCGCAACTGCCCGCGTCCGAAGGGCTGCAAGGACCCGGTAGGCCGGCGGTGTGTCAACTGCTTGGAGCGCAAACTTCCCCATGGGCATACCGCCAACTGGGGAGGCTGCCCCTGTGCTCCAAAGCGGAAGGACACCTCCGGCAAACCGAAGCCCTCGCAACCTGACGGGCGCAGGTCAGGCAAGACTCAGGTGGCTCCTCAGACCACTAGCGCACAAGAGTTCCCCGCCCTTAAGGCTGTAGGATTAGGGCTTGCCAATAGGAACCCGCCGCCCTCTGCGGTCGCAGCACCCTCTCCGGCACCCTCAGTGCCCTCGTCCCAGGGGGGCCCCGTTGCCCGAGGTACCCCCGCACCTCAAGCAGGCCGGCCTGCCCCAGGTCCCCTCCCAGTTTCTATACTGGCCTCAAAGACCCTCTCACCCCAGGAGCAGAGGGAATATGAGGCTTATATAGCAAACGCTAGCAATTACTTCTTCGCCTCAGTGTTAGGCCGTCAAGTCGCTCTCCACCAGAATGAATAATAGTTGCCTCAAGCTTAAACCCAGTTCGCTAACCATCGGTTTTTATAACGCCGATGGCCTAAGCCGAATGAAGGATGAGATTACACTCTTTCTGCGCGATCATTCCGTCGACATCTTCCTAGTACAGGAAACATTCTATAAACCGTTTATGCAATGTTTCCGCATCCCTGGTTACACTCAGATTAGAAACGATAGGATTGGTAGGGCCCGCGGGGGCACTTGCATCTTCTATAAAAGTTTCCTACATTGCATCTCTCTCAACCCCCCTCCACTGACAAATATGGAAGTGTCGGTCTGCCGCATATCGATGGACGGTCATCCCCCCATATCGATTGCGTCAGCCTACATCTCTCCATCACTTAACATACTACAGACTGACCTAGATATTTTAGCAGCCCTAGGCCCCTCGGTCATCGTGGCCGGGGACCTAAATAGCAAACACGTCGACTGGGGATGCGTCGCGACTAACCCCAACGGTAGGCTGCTCAATCGTCTGTTGATCGAAAGCCTCCCTTTCGATATCCTCCCTCCCCTTGAAGCAACCCACTACCCCCATACTGAAGGACACCGACCAGACATACTTGACGTAGCCCTTCTAAAGAACGTAGCGCTTACTCTGCGTTCTATAGAAGTGCTAGACGAATTAACTTCAGATCATAGGCCGGTCCTCTTGCGACTGGGCCCTCACCCCGATTAAGCCCCTCCTACCAGGACACTCGTGGACTGGGACAAGGTGCAACAAGGTCTCCTAAAGACAGACGCCCCCATACTTAGAGACATACCTGACATTATTACCACAACTCAACAGACTGACCAAGCGATCGACCTATTCACCAACTACCTCAACGCTGTCAAAAGCGAAGCCTCTAGGGAGGTGTCGGCCGAGGAAATCCAACGCCGCCCCCTGCCTAGGGAACTGAGAGAGTTGCTGACTAGGAAAAATCGCCCTACTGCCATAGGTCCGACAGGCAGGAAGGTGGCTCCGGTCCGGCTTTTTGACCAGCCCATTCCGTGGGTTAACGAGGTCAAATATCTAGGCGTCACTCTCGACCGTCGTATGACTTTCAAAAGCCACATCCGTAGGGTACGCAACAGAGCGCTGTTCGTATTAGGAAGGCTAGGGCCGATGATTAACAAGTTTAGTAAAATGTCACTTAGAAATAAGCTGACACTCTACAAGACTTGTGTTCGTCCAATCATGGCATACTCAAGTGTGGTTTTTACCCACGTGGGTATGTCAAGTCTCGAGCCGCTTCAGGTCGTTCAGAATCATTTCCTCCGTAGGGCGACTGGGGCCCCGTGGTACCAGACGACCCTCAGTTTGCACCATGACGCGGGGCTTGACTTCCTTTATGGTTTCTTTAAGCAGACTGCCCGGCGTTATTTTGACAACGCTCCGCACAGTAGTAATCCGTTAGTTAGGAAGGCTGCGAACTACATTCCCAACCCTCCCCCCCTCGGACTCTTAACACGGAAGTCACTGATTAGGGGCCGCTCGGTTCGGCGGCCTAGACACTACGTCACGGACCAGGACGACGCACTCACAGCGGCCATTCATGAGAAATGGAACGCTGTGCGTGCGCGCTCCCCCACATGTACACTGCGGCGCCCCCGCCGGCGGGGACACCCACCTCGGAACAGTCGCGACCACATCGACACGTTCAGTCCCTTATCCACCCGGTACCGCCGCATACCGGATAGAGTCACCCCGACAGTCGTCGGGCCTAGCTGAGTTTCTTGCTGGAGTCTTCTCAGCTAGGCTAGGAGTAGCGAACAAGCGACAAAACCCCCAATAGCTCGATCCCCCCCCACTCACCCAGATCAGGTTGAACTCGCTTCAACTGATCTCGCTGGAAGCGCAAGCTCGGTAGGAGCATTCCAGCGTAGCAAACTCGTCACGTTAGGTCGCGGAAGGGTCCTGGATTTTCTCCCGGCAACCATCCCACCAAACAGTCCGCTCGCTTTAGCGCTCCAGAAGCATAAAGCCCAAGTCAGGCTCAAAAAAAAAAAAAAACTCGTTGCTCACTTCTACAACAACTCCCAGCGGGGAAACACCTGCAACTACACTGCTCAAATGTTTTACAATTCTAAATAAGTGTTCTTATTCATCTCCCTACATGACCTGGTAAATGGTACAGCGGGTCAGCGCTACTTGGTTCGATGTGGTAATCCGGTCTGCACACAACACATACTAATATTATAAATGGGAAAGTGTATGTGTCTTGTCACGTAGCGCCGTCTTAAGAGCCGGTGGAACTATGTGATTAATAATTTTATTTGATGATAGTATTAATTTGTAATTATTAAAGAACATTTTATTGCGATAGTATGTAAAATAAAATAATTATATTATTATTATAAATACAAAATCTCGTTCCGTTTTATTGTGTAATAAAACCTACATGTTTAGTTTGAAGCTAGCTGGCAACAATGGATTGGAGCAAAAATATTCGAAATTCAAATTACTAAAAAAAAGAAAATGGGAAAAAAAAGAAGATGGATACAAGAGAAAAACGTAAACTGGATTTTATCAAATATATTAGAAAATAAATACATTTTGGATCTTTAATGATTTACTTAAGCTATTAAGCTTGTGCTGCACATCGCTGCTGTTTGTTTCGGCTGATTTGTAAGTATCTTTGTTTGTGTAGCGAGTTTTCACTCAACGCCGCCGCCATAACCGTGTTTGTTTGAGATTTTTATTTGAGTTCATTGATCTTTCCAGGTCAAGTCAGTTAAGAAAATGGTTTTCCTTTGCGGGAAGTCTTTGTAAAAGAAAGAATCGGTCCCCAAGCGGGGCAAGGTTTTTTTGGATGACTTCTCTAACGGAGATTCCTGGAAGGTCTTCGCTACGAGTTCCAAATGCTTAGTGTATGTTGCTACTGATTTTCCTGTCATTCGCCTCAAAAGACTGGGGGAAATGCAGTTGAAATTTATGTTTTGCCTTCAGTGACAGGTACGTGTTGGCCCTTAAGTTTGCAGTAGTCTTGGACCTGTAGGTATCCTTTTAACCTTACCATTGCTTTTTAAAATGATTTGAATATCATAATAAAGGATGAGGTCTGATGGACAGTTTTATTTGACATATTTAATGCACAGGTTCTAATACATATTATTTAATATCTTCAAATAAACTTAATTTAATTTAACAATGATGGTGGTTTATCCTATAATGTAAAACTAGACATTAACGAACCAATAGCTCTCCGGATAACAGCTGAGCTAGTTGTTAGTATATTTTAGGGTGTATTAGCAGACTGAAAGAAGTAATAAATAGTTACCAAGTGGAGACTGTGTTTTCTTTCATTTATTTGTACCCCTTAGTATTATGTAACCAGACGGGATCATTCTTATAGGTTTTTTTTTTAAAATATAGGTTACATAATTGGCGCCCAAATGGAATCTTAGTTTTACAAGTGCATTTATTGGATAAACTATCAATTTTGTGCATTAAACTGGCAAACAAGACTCTTTTTTAGGTGACTTACTATATTGTAGATTTGTAGACAGGGCCAACACCGTAGAAAACTAAACTTGTGTATATAGAAACCAATTGTTGTCAATGAATGTCTTTATGATTCTATGTACCTACAGGATAAAGTAATTTTTTTTGTAAAGGTATTTTGGTGAGATAAAATTTCTTGGTAGGTAAATGCTATGCTTGTGCACCGCTGCACAAATTTCATATAAATATTGTGATCTCATCTGTGTTTAGTATAAAATCTGACTGAAATCTGGAAATGCAACAAAGTCAATGTTGAAATTGCATTAAAGTATTATTCATACAGACAAATAATATATTTTGTGAAGTTTAAACCACCAATTTTACAAATAGTCAATAATATAACCGTTCCTTCCTATTCCTTGTGTCCTTGGTAAGATCAGCTTGAGTAAAATAATACTGGAATTATTGCTTTACTAGCATTAAATAATATACATAATTAGTGGTATACAGTTAAGGTAAACTTTTCAATATGGATAAGAGGGAAATTTCAGTAAATACTTTGTCCAAGGAGGAACTCATTTATGAAGTTGAAATTAGGTCCGAATTTCCGGAAGTTAAAGTGGATTTGCTTAAAAAACAACTAAAAAGCTTGTTAAAAGACTGCCCATCCGATTCTATAGTAGAAATAGAACTTGACCCGGCAAGTGAATCTAAAATAATTGCAGCTAAATTATTAGATTTGGATAAATTATGGAAAAAAATTGAACAAACAAAAGAAAATTACACTTTTATTAAAGCAAAAGCTTATCACTTATTTCACAGAATTTCTAGGGTTCGTCCAGAGGATACTGGTACACAAACACAAATAACGGCAAGTAAACAAACACTCGACGATTTCTTGTCAAAGCTTGATAATATAGGCAACAGTGTTGGCCGTTAATTTCAATTAGAATTGAAAATTGATCAATAAGATTGAAGATTAATTCCGTAACTAATCAATTACACTAACATCAATTTTTACTAACGTTAGTTCGCATTGATTTTGTGACGTCGTCAATTACATTAACCGTCAATTAGAATTAACCTATTAGTTACACTAACGTCTCGAAAATTTAATAAGAATTACAGTCAATTAGATTAACGTTAGTGTAACTAAATTAATCCTGTCTTACACTAATAATTAATTTTAAAACTGCATCTCGGGTTCGGAAGTCGGGACCAATATCACAAGATGGAGCTCATGCTGGACCCTAGGGCTACCTACTGGATCTCGGGTTTGGCGCATCATAGACTCATGCTGTTTGGGCTCATTCGACTTGTACTGATGAGCAGATGGTACCGGTATCAAAATCTGGAGCTCATGCTGGACCCTGGGGATCCCTACTGGATCTCGGGTTTGGCGCATCATAGACTCATGCTGTTTGGGCTCATTCGACTTGTACTGATGAGCAGATGGTACCAGTATCAAAATCTGGAGCCAATGCTGGACACTGGGGATCCCTACTGGATCTCGGGTTTGGCGCATCATAGACTCATGCTGTTTGGGCTCATTCGACTTGTACTGATGAGCAGATGGTACCGGTATCAAAATCTGGAGCTCATGCTGGACCCTGGGGATCCCTACTGGATCTCGGGTTTGGCGCATCATAGACTCATGCTGTTTGGGCTCATTCGACTTGTACAGATGAGCAGATGGTACCGGTATCAAAATCTGGAGCTCCTTTTTACTTTTACTTTCTTAGTAAAAGTGAAAGTGAAAGTCAAAGTGAAAGTGAAAGTGAAAGTCAAAGTGAAAGTCAACGTGAAAGTGAAAGTCAAAGTGAAAGTGAAAGTCAAAGTCAAGGTCAAGGGTCAAGGGTCAAGGGTCAAGGGTCAAGGGTCAAAGGTCAAAGGACAAAGGACAAAGTAAAAGTAAAAGTAAAAAGGAGCTATACCGGTACCATCTGCTCATCAGTACAGGTCGAATGAGCCCAAATAGCATGAGTCTATGATGCGCCAAACCCGAGATCCAGTAAGGATCCCCAGGGTCCAGCATGAGCTCCAGATTTTGATACCGGTACCATCTGCTCATCAGTACAAGTGGAATGAGCCCAAACAGCATGAGTCTATGATGCGCCAAACCCGAGATCCAGTAGGGATCCCCAGGGTCCAGCATGAGCTCCAGATTTTGATCCCGGTACCATCTGCTCATCATTACAAGTCGAATGAGCCCAAACAGCATGAGTCTATGATGCGCCAAACCCGAGATCCAGTAGGGATCCCCAGGGTCCAGCATGAACTCCAGATTTCGATACCGGTACCATCTGCTCATCAGTACAAGTGGAATGAGCCCAAACAGCATGAGTCTATGATGCACCAAACCCGAGATCCAGTAGGGATCCCCAGGGTCCAGCATGACTTCCATCTTAGGATACCGGTCCCATTGCTTATTAATACAAGCCCCCGAGTCCAGAGTCAAAATCGAAACAAAAATCAAAACCTCGTAGCTTAACCTAAATTCGCGTTTAGTTAGGTAAATTATTAATGTCAATTACCAATTCAATCTACGCTAAAAATTAAATTAATGTTTCAATTTTTGAGAAAGACTAAAAATTAAATATCTTCAATTATTAGTTATTCGCAAAGGATTAACACGTTAGTTACAATTAATTTCAATTCTAATTGAAATCAATTTGCACTAAACTATTAGTGTTCAATTTTAACTAACGTGTTTCAATCTTCAATTTCTAATTTTCAATTACACTAACGTTCGGCCAACACTGATAGGCAAGGCGTCTTCTTTGTTAAAAACAGGTGAAGGTTCTTCTGGTAATTTTGTGGAGGGGCTGGTTGTGTCAGAGGCGGATCGCGGTCACAAAAGTATTTTGAAATGGAATCTCAAGTTCAATGGACACACGGACCCGAAGACATTTTTGGAACAAGTCGATGATTTTCAGCGGGCTGACGGAGTTTTAGATTCCAAGCTTTTAAACTCTGCAGCCAGGTTGTTCCCGGATCAGGCTTTAATATGGCTCTGTGCAAATAGGAACAAGGTGTCATCTTGGCAGGAGCTTGCGGCTTTATTGTTGAGTGATTTTCAGGATCCAGAGTATGATTATAAGTTGTCAAATGAGATTCGTGTCCGTACCCAAGGAGAAGATGAGCCTATTCATCTTTATTTTGCTATAATGACGGCAATGTTTAATAGGTTATGTAGTTCTTTATCTGAAAAAGAAAAATTAGATATATTACAAAGAAATATACGTCCGTTTTATACACAACAGTTGGCTATGGTGGATATCAAATCTATCGAGGAATTGCAAGAGAAGTGCAGAGTTGTTGAAGTCTCTCGACAACGCTGCTTAAATTTTAAGGAGCTCAACAAGAATAATTATTCGGTAATCTCACCTGAATTCTTGTATAAGCCACAAAAGAAATCTCAGCCTGTAGCTTCGGTAGTTACTTCTTTTAATCATCCAGGTTCATCAAATAGTAATAATGAATCTAATAAAAAGGAATTTGTACAAAAACAAACGTCAAATAAAACATTGAATGAACCACAAACAATGACGTCTAGCGGAGGTGAGGTACGTTCCAAAACAAAGAAAGTTTGTTATAAGTGTGGAAAATCCAATCATAATTTTAAGAAATGTATTCAAAGTGGTTGTTTCAAGTGCGGAAAGGATGACCATTTTAAAGCTGATTGTCCTGAAATAAAGATCAAGGACCAAAAAAACTAGTGAACGACTGTGACAAAACTACCCAAAACAAGCAGGTTTTGGACTCGATTAAGAAATATCATAGCTATGGATCAATTGCCACAGTCTTATTTGCTACAAATGGGGAAGATATTAGGCCTTATCTTCAAGTTGGTGTGGGGAAACTTAAAATAATAGGATTATTAGATTCCGGAGCTTGCATTTCTCTGCTTGGAAATTCTTCTCACACTTACTTTGAAAAACTCGGATTTACCTTGGTTACAGAAAATCAAGTTTCTTGCACAGTTGCAGATGGATTTACGCTAGATTTATTAGGAGTGATGTTGATGTATTTACCGGTCACCTTTAATAATATAACTCACATAATTAAGTTTCATGTTGTACAATCAATAGTGTCGGATGTAATTTTAGGTTGTGACTTTTGGAAAGCGTTTAGGCTAGCGCCTGAAATTTTTAATAACATTGATTACAGGAATGCCCCTGACACATTTTACAGTTTTCAAATTAATTAAAAACAAATTCATACATTAACATCATTTGATAATTTAATGCCATTTGAAAGGGAATTAGCATTGTCAGTAATTGACAGGTTTGAGGACATCTCCACAGATCGAAAGGGTTTAGGTAGGACAACTTTAATTGAACACGTGATAGACACAGGCGATGCGTTACCAATTAAGGTCAAGCAGTATCCTCTTTCACCGGAAAAGAAAGTAGCATTAAATAAAGAATTGGATCGTATGCTTGAGCTTGATGTTGTAACTCCTAGTGAAAGTCCTTGGAATAATCCGGTCATTTTAGTTAAGAAATCAAACGGTGATTGGAGATTTTGTTTGGATTCTCGGAAATTAAACTCGGTTACTAAGGCTGATTCATATGCTATTCCGTATATACCACAAATTTTAGATAGCCTTAAGGAAGCAAGATTCTTGACATCTTTAGAGATTTATCATCAAGTTTTTGGCAGATACCGTTGAATAAGGATTCGCAAGACAAAACTACTTTTATTGTTATTGGGAGGGGAACCTTCAAATTTAAGGTCATGCCTTTTGGAAATTGCGGAGCGACTGCTAGGCAGCAACGATTAATGGATATGCTGTTTCATCAAAATTTCTGTTCAGACGTAGAAAATGGCATGGTATTTTGTTACATTGATGATATCATAATATGTTCATCAGATTTTAACACTCATTTGTTACTTTTAAATAGAGTCCTTGAAAAATTAAAGTCGGCTAATTTAACTATAAATAGCAAGAAATGTAATTTTTTCCGAAGCTCATGGAGATATTTAGGTTACGTGATCGACGAACATGGGTTGCGGACCGATCCTGATAAGGTGGCATCTATCTTGAACTTTCGTACTCCGACTTCAGCTCATGATGTTAAAGTCTTTCTCGGCACTTGCTCGTGGTATAGACGGTTTATCCGAAATTTTTCGACAATTGCTGCCCCATTTAACAGATTAACGGTTAAAAAGGAAAAACATGAGCCTAAATTTAGTTGGTCGGAAGAAGCGGAGCAATCATTCAATTTGTTGAAGGATGCACTTGTATCGGCTCCAATATTAGCCGTGCCGGACTTTGAAAAACAATTTGCAGTGCATTGTGATGCATCAGCTTATGGCCTTGGTGGAATGTTATCGCAAGAAATCGAGGGTAAAGATCACCCTATAGCTTATGTCAGCAGGTCATTAAATAAAGCTGAGAGAAACTATAGCGCGACAGAAAGAGAAGCGTTAGCGGTGATTTTTGCAGTAGAGAAATTTCAGGCATATTTAGGCACAAGGTTATTTAAGGTGATCACGGATCATGCATCTTTAAAGTGGTTTCTGAAATTAGGAAATCCGTCAGGCAGATTAGCACGGTGGGGATGTAGATTGTCTCAATTTAACTTTGAGATAGAACATAGGAAGGGCACTGACAATGTAGTCCCCGATGCATTGTCAAGACTCTTGCCGGTTGATGTTATTAACACGATTCCACAGGAGACAGTGGAGGATGAGTGGTATGACAAAATATTTAAAACAGGTTAAGAAGATCCGGCGAATGTACCAAATTTTCAAATCAGACAGCAAAAATTGTACCGATACAGCAAAAGTAAATATAGCTTAACATCAGAGTTCGATTGGAAAGAGGTGGTAAGAAAAGAACACAGGCGGAAAATAATCGAAGAATTTCATTCTATGCCAACCGCAGGACACCTAGGTGTATTTGAAACCCATAGAAGGATATGCTTACGGTTTTATTGGCCAAGAATGTTTAACGAAATTCAAGAATATATCAAGGACTGTACTACTTGCTCGGCTTATAAGCACTCCACTAAACGGACTATAGGGTTAATGGGGAAACCAAAAGTTTGTGGTAGACCTTTTCAGGTAGTTTCGGTTGATTTGGTTGGACCTTTACCAAGGTCTCAATCTGGATATACGTTTCTACTGGTAGTGACATGTTGCTTTTGAAAGTTCACACTCTTGTTTCCTTTGAGACGTGCTACGAGTGCAATTGTCGCCAGGAACTTTGAAAATCACGTTATATTGGCACATGGAGTCCCAGAAACCGTAATTGTGGATAATGGAACACAATTTACGGGATCTGAGTTCCGGAAGCTTCTAGAACGTTACAATATTCCAAAACATCATTATACTCCTAGATACACACCACAAGTTAATCTTGTTGAGAGATACAACAAAACGATAATGACAGCAGTGGCGTCTTATGTTCAAGACAATCATCGTTCTTGGGATAAGCACTTGTTTGAAATACAATTTGCCATAAATAGTGCGGTGAATGAGTCAACTGGATTTTCACCATTTTTTTTGGAATTTTTACAAGGATACTCAAGCAAATTATTCTCTTGACATACCAAGAGAGGAGTATGCTGGTGAATTTGGGTATTTAAAAGATGTGTTTGAGGAGGTTAGAAAGCATTTATTAAATGCTCATGCAAAAAATGCTTCACATTATAACTTGAGGCGTAGACATGCTAGTTTTAAGGTGGGTGATATCGTCTGGAAAGCGAATTATACACAGAGTGACGCACAAAAGTTTAAAATGGCGAAGTTAGCTCCAAAGTATGTGCAGTGTACAATCACCAAAGTTTCATCACATTTGGTTTACGAGCTGGAGGCATTAGATGGTCATCCGCTTGGCTCATGGCATGTCAAAGATTTTAAGGTTTGAACTGTCAACAAACAATTTAATTCTCTCCTTGTGTTTGCATAGTATAAATACAATGTAACCACAAAAGTGAACGTTGTTACAGTAATATTTAAAAGAAAATATTAATTTTAGTAAGAAAGATGATTGTATGTAATAAGTGTAGCATAAAAGGAAGTATATATTGGCAGAATTTATAAATAAGTTGTGTTGAAACAGTTTGGCCTAGGATTAATCTAACCATTTATTTTTTAAATTTAGGTTGTTGGTTAGATATTTTGTTTTCATTCAAAATAGTTAAAAGTATAGTAGTAATAGTAATAAGTAAAAATATAAATTACTTATAGGTAAATAGTTTGTCTTACTTTTAAGTAAAGCGATACAGAAATTTGGTTGTCGTCAACCTTTGGTTGCACTTAGGTCTAAGTTTGTATATGATTCCACTTGGTAGTTGATAGTAGATTTAGTTTTTGGTTATTTTTAACTGCTGTCAAGTTGTATTGTTAATTAAGTTGTTTATTTAATTGGTACGTCGATGATGGAGTTTGCCCAGCAAATTTTTTTATTACGACGGGTTTTATTAATTGAACGTTGTTGACTATATTGGGTGACGGTTTTGCTTGATTTTGTCGTTGCAGGTTTCGATTTTTTTCATTTAGTCATCCGCGTATACATTGGTAGGAATTAGGTTGACTTATCGTTAGTTTTAAGATTTATCGTGCCTGAGGACAGGCAAGTTCACTAATATATGTTGATTTATATCAGTGAACCTTCTTGTTGGAAGGGGGGTATTGTCACGTAGCGCCGTATAGTAAGAGCCGGTGGAACTATGTGATTAATTATTTTATTTGATGATAGTATCCATTTGTAATTATTAAAGAACATTTTATTTCGATAGTATGTAAAATAAAATAATTATATTATTATTATAAATACAAAATCTCGTTCCGTTTTATTGTGTAATAAAACCTACATGTTTAGTTTGAAGCTAGTTGGCAACAGTGGATTGGAGCAAAAATATTCGAAATTCAAATGACTAAAAAAAAGAAAAAGGAAAAAAAAGAAGATGGATACAAGAGAAAAACGTAAACTGGATTTTATCAAATATATTAGAAAATAAATACATTTTGGATCTTTAATGATTTACTTAAGCTATTAAGCTTGTGCTGCACATCGCTGCTGTTTGTTTCGGCTGATTTGTAAGTATCTTTGTTTGTGTAGCGAGTTTTCACTCAACGCCGCCATGACCGTGTTTGTTTGAGATTTTTATTTGAGTTCATTGATCTTTTCAGGTCAAGCCAGTTAAGAAAATGGTTTTTCTTTGCGGGAAGTCTTTGTAAAAGGTAGAATCGGTCCCCAAGCGGGGCAAGGTTTTTTTGGATGACTTCTCTAACGGAGATTCGAGGCCTGGAAGGTCTTCGCTCCAAATGCTTAGTGTATGTTGCTACTGATTTTCCCGTAAGTATTACTGCGGGTCAGCTTATGGTGTTTAAGATTATCATAAGCTGTTGTGCAAAAGCTAGATGATCATTATATTCTATTGTTTTCAGGTCATTCGCCTCAAAAGACTGGGGGAAATGCAGTTGAAATTTATGTTTTGTCTTCAGTGACAGGTACGTGTTGGCCCTTAAGTTTTCAGTAGTCTTGGACCTGTAGGTATCCTTTTAACGTTACCATTGATTTTTAAAATGAAATCATTTTAAAAATCAATGGTAATATCATAAATTCATAATTAAGGATTAGGTCTGATGGACAGTTTTGTTTGACATATTTAATGCACAGGTTCTAATACATATTATTTAATATCTTCAAATAAACTTAATTTAATTTAACAATGATGGTGGTTTATCCTATAATGTAAAACTAGACATTAACGAACCAATAGCTCTCAGGATAACAGCTGAGCTAGTTGTTAGTATATTTTAGGGTGTATTAGCAGACTGAAAGAAGTAATAAATAGTTACCAAGTGGAGACTGTGTTTTCTTTCATTTATTTATACCCCTTAGTATGATGTAACCAGACGGGATCATTCTTAAAGGTTTTTTTTTGAAATATAGGTTACAGTCTGTTTGTTTGTTTGTTTGTTTGTTTGTTTGTTTGTTTGTTTGTTTGTTTGTTTGTTTGTTTGTTTGTTTGTCCGTCTTTCACGGCAAAACGGGGCGACGAATTGACGTGATTTTTTAAGTGGAGATAGTTGAAGGGATGGAGAGTGACATAGGCTACTTTTTGTCGCTTTCTAACCCCCCACCCCACTTCCCTAAAATGGGGGGTGGAAGTTTGTATGGAGCATTCCGGGGGACAATCAGGAAAGGGGAACCGTGTTACCCCGAATTTAACGCGAGCGAAGCCGCGGGCAAAAGCTAGTAAAATATATATTTTTCTATTCCGTTCTGATCCCCTAGTCAAAATGTAAACACATTGGCGGTACTGCAACGAACGAAATGTTTACAAAAGTTTAATTTTTAGAGTTTAATATATCTTGCATATTTAAACACGACAAAATTCATTGTGTACAAGGAAAAATAGCAAAATCTCCAAAAAAAATGAACACCGTAAAGTACTGAAACAAAACCTGGATCCGACCCAGTACCGGAAATCTCAGTCCCGGTTCTGAGAAAGATAACGGTACCGCATTCCCTGATGGCCTCCATACAAAAATTCAGCCACCATAGACAAATTTCCGCTTTCCGGCTGGTTAAAATATGATAGCTCAATTCCGCTCAAGCATGTTATGCGCCTAAAGGGCGCGCATGTTATCGATAAGATAATCAGTGGTATCGGCAATTATAACAAACTCGTATAATCGTCTGGGATCTCGGTCAGTGGGTGTTCAAACTTTGTTACACGTGTTGTATTTCCTCGAAATCCATTGAAGGTACGTTTGACGATTTGTTTTTGATTTTAACAATTTATAAAGTGTTTAAATTAACACGAGAGTCCAGCGTATTGCTTGTAATGATTAATACCTAAATTGATTTTAAATAATAATTACCTACCTAATTAGACAATCTTTTCCTGCTTCGTATCAGTAATTTCGTGTTCACAAATCGTGTTAATTTAAGGTGTTTGTCAGACGTCGAGAGATGTTTTAGGATATGTTACTTAGAATCTAGAGCAGATTTGATTCTACGAAGACATAGCACGAGTTACGCTTCTTCCATATATAAGTGCCATAGAAAAGTAGCTTTAGTGAATTACAATATTATGGACAGGTACCGTAATGACCTCGTAGGAGCAATTCTGCTCACGATTCTGTGTAGAAGTAGCCTAAAACTACCTACTCGGAAACAGAAAAATACACCCGTACTTAGGTACTTATAAAAAATTGTGAAAACGCCCACTGACACATTCACGGATCATTAATATTCTAAGGTACTTCTAAATAGCAGACAATTTTGAACAAAATTAGTAGGTATATATGGGGAATTAAGACAGCTTCATACGTTGAACATACTTATCAGCATGACCCCGTTGTTTTAATTGCCGATAAAATAAACAGGACTACAGTAGCTGCATCAGATTTTTTTAACTTGGTAGAGTATTTATCTGTGTACATCTGAAGTAATCAAATATGTGTCAAGCTGGTACATTTATTTGTATAATTATATTTTTTATTCATTATTTTAAAATAAAATTAATCGATTTCAACAGATTGATTAGCTTCTCTGAATCTTGAAACAAATCAAATAATTTTTCACCTCAGCAGCTCGAACCGGGGGGTTCTTTGGTGCTCAATAACAGTGAACAAAATTCAATTTTGCTGCGAACGTGAGACAAAATGACCTTGAGATGTCCTCAGTAAAAAGACAGAGAAGGTAATATTTTCAAACTTCATATTCTCGCTTTTCTTTTTTATTTGAATACCAGACCCCCGATGCACACCAAAATAGCTTGGAAGCCTATACACAAGATTTGGCGCAGGCACTAGTTTTTAGTAAATGTGCTATTTGTAATAAGTGGCGAAATTGGATCGGAAGTCAGAAGAGGCGAGAATTGAGTGGGCATCAGAGAAAGTAGAGCGGAAGACGAGCGGAACTGGGTGAAAGTGGAGCGGAACTGGCGGAATTGGAGCGAAACTGGAGCGGGATTCAGTAAAAGTTGCGAGAATTGAGTGGAAGTAGAGTGGAAGTGAAGTGAAACTGGTCGGAAGTGGAGGAAAACTGGCGGGAATGGAGCGGAACTGGCGGATTTAGAGCGGAATTGGCGGAATTGGAGTGGAAGTCACTAAAAGTAGTGGAAATAGACTGGAAGTCAGTGGAAGTGCAACGGAAGTGGATGGAAGTTGAGCGGAATGGCGGAATAGAAGCGGAACTTGAACGGAACTCATTAAAAGTGGCGGTAATTGAGTGGAAGTCATTGGAAGTAAATCGGTGTACTAGGTGGAGGTGGAGCGGAACTGGCGGAAACTCAGAGAAATAAACCAATGGAGTGGTAATTGTCAGGCGTCCCCCTCTGTCAAAACTACAAGACCACTGGTCGTAGCGGTTATATAAAACTAGTTGTCGCGCGTCAAACGCCATTCAATGAATGTCAGTCAGCGCGGAACGATCTGAGGTAAAAATGCCGAAAGATCTGAATTATCTAGTTTACAGAAGGATAACGTTTCTTTTCATCTCTAAGTATAATTACGTCTAAATATCATCAAATAGTGCACGAAATTAGCAAAAAACTAAAAAATATTGTCAATCAAAAAGTGTTGCCACTTAATGGTACTACATCTGCTTTAGCGTAATTTTTAAACTTGACTCTTCATAGTACATTGTACCATCGCGTTCATAATTGCATACCCAATTTATCAATGAATTCATTCATAACTTGGGTATGCAATTATGAACACGATTACATCGAGGGAGGTAAGTGAAATATTGCAAACAAGAGTAATCGACTCCAGTGCGGCAGAAATACATCCGCCATTATGTCATTCATTGTCATTGATTGGCAATACACTTAAAGGATACTCCGTGGGTTAGGAGACCCATTCGGCATAAAGCCATAATTGTAAAGCATTGCTCTGTTAAAAAAACAGTGTGTCTGTGTGTGTGTGTTGTTATTAAATGGTTTCTAAACATATTTTAATCGACTTTAAAATTATTGAAATTTGTTTATGGTCTCAAAAATACAGCTACCATAAACAAATTTCCGTTTTAATCAGGTATCGTTACCGGTATTACTAAAAATCTAAATAGCGCCCAACTTTCACAATATTTACATTATTTTTTAAAATGTATTTTAGGTAAGGGCCCTTATCATCAGATTGAATATTAATTATCAGATTATCCAGAAAATATTCAGAAATATTAATTAAAAACCGAGATACCGTAAATGAATACCGGTTAATTTGTATGAAAATAATACCGGTATTCGATCCCTGGTTTTAATAGACAAATTTCAGCTAGTGTGATGAATTCCGCACTGAATTCCGCTCTAATGTGTGGCGCCCCTTAAGTGAAATATACTTGTAGATGCTTGAAATAACGATATTCCTGTTTAGAAATTAATTCGTTCCTTTATTTTCACCATACATTTTATGTAGCATTTTAATTTTGTATGGATTATACTTTATTTATTATAAGGTACGTTATACGCACTTATCCCCTTAAATAGGCACTTTTAATTTCCGACTCTGGTATCACTGTACCTAACAGGTAAGTTTTAGTGATGGGACAGCACAAAAATAAATGTCGATATTAACATTAGCAGTATGATATACTTTTTATTTATAATAGAAAATGAAGAAGAGATAATAGAAATAAAAACACAAATTGGAAACAGATGCCCATTACAATCAAAATATCAACTGCGAAGGACTCTGGAACATCACGATGTCGCTAGTGACTGATTAATCATTCAACTGAAGAACAAATCAAATTACTTTAATAAATATTTTGATTTGTTTATTTTAAGAAGACACACTACTATATAAATTATAATTTATAATGCCCTGGGCACCGGAGGCCTAGGTCACTTTTTCCTTTGTATATGACATCTATATAAGTTTATGATTAATCATTGTTCATTACAGTGAAAATTTCACTGATGTGGATAGAGGAACGTCTAGTGTAATTGGAAGCACATTGGAACGGTAATATAAACACGTGGGTTCGAATCCCGTGATGTTCCAGAATTCTTTGCAGTTCAATGTTACATTGTAATCGTTATTTGTTTCCAATTTGTAATATTTTCCACTAAATATAAAAGCAAATACACATCAAAATATTAAATTGATAATATAAAAGTTATTCTAAATCAGCTTGCAAGATTTGTCCTGAACAAATAGGCAAACTAACTTACGTAGAATACTAACATTGTAAGTAATATGCTGGTAGAAAAACTTGATATTTAATCACAACTTAACATTATAATTTTATCAATAGCTAAACCTTATACGTGGTAAAGAAACAAAAATATATAACAAACCTACGATCAATGTTTCTCTGCGTCCATAGGAAACACCTTAGACAACCCTACAGGTGATCCCTGGGTGGTGCTAAAAGAGTTACAAACTTGGCAGCTCTACTGTCCTACCTGGACCTCGCAGCACTCACTGGATTTTCTTCATCATCTGCTTTCCCACTACCCTAGGGAAGAAATGCCTATCTATATCCAGTGACATGTAGGCATACGATAAATAAATCTACGATAAAATGTGACATTTTCAAGTCAAAGGTACATCATTATCGGTTGTCAATAAGTCGTTACCATAAAAAAATCATTTAAAAATTAACTGTATTAACAACCGACAATGATGTACCTTTGACTTGAAAACGTCACAAATATCGATACTTAAGTATATTATTATCGACTCGTTCCTCGCACTGTCTACGTTTACTTAAAGATGACATTATCTCGTTCACGTACAAGTTGTATGTGTCTGGGTTTGTACTTGTGTGAGTATATTTTTTGCTAGTGTTTGATAATTTTATCGTGTGCGTGTGTAGCGACGTCAATAGAAAATGCATTAGTGTTAACAGTATTTGTGTGCGTTTCCTCGTCCCCCGCGCCGAAATTGGCAGACTTTTTGTGATATAAATTAGTGCGCGTCTCGCATCCGGTTGGTTTAATAACCAAAGGGCGGAAATGGAGCGGAACTTGAGCAGAACTCATTAAAAGTTGCGGAAATTGAGTGGAAGTTATTGGAAGTAAAGCAGTAGGTACTAGGTGGAGGTGGAGCGGAACTGGCGGAACTCGAGCGGAACTTAAGCGGAACTCATTCAAACTGGCGGGGATAGTGTGGAAGTCAGTGGAAGGGGAGCGTAGCTGGGTGAAAGTGGAACGGAACTGGCTGAATTGAAGTGGAACTTGAGCGGAACGCATTAAAAGTGGCGGGGATTGTGTGGTAGTTAGTGGAAGTGAAGCAGAGCTGGATGGAGGTGGAGCGGAATTGGCGGAACTCGAGCAGAACTTAAGCGGAACTCATTTAAATGTGGCGGGGATTGTCTGGAAGTCAGTGGAAGGGGAGCGGAGCTGGGTGAAAGTGGAACGGTACTGGCGGAATAGAAGCGGAACTTGAGCGGAACTCATTTAAAGTTGCGGAAATTGAGTGGAAGTTATTGGAAGTAAAGCAGTAGGTACTAGGTGGAGGTGGAGCGGAACTGGCGGAACTCGAGCGGAACTTAAGCGGAACTCATTCAAACTGGCGGGGATAGTGTGGAAGTCAGTGGAAGGGGAGCGTAGCTGGGTGAAAGTGGAACGGAACTGGCTGAATTGAAGTGGAACTTGAGCGGAACGCATTAAAAGTGGCGGGGATTGTGTGGTAGTTAGTGGAAGTGAAGCAGAGCTGGATGGAGGTGGAGCGGAATTGGCGGAACTCGAGCAGAACTTAAGCGGAACTCATTTAAATGTGGCGGGGATTGTCTGGAAGTCAGTGGAAGGGGAGCGGAGCTGGGTGAAAGTGGAACGGTACTGGCGGAATAGAAGCGGAACTTGAGCGGAACTCATTTAAAGTGGCGAGAATTGAGTGGAAGTCAGTGAAAGTGTAGCGGAACTGGGTAGAAGTGTCGCGGAACTGGCGGAATAGAAGCGGAACTGGAGCGGAACTCATTAAAACTGGCGGGAAACTGGTGGAAGTCATTGGAAGTAAAGCGGTACTAGGTGAAGGTGGAGCGGAACTAGTGGAATTGGAGCGGAAGTGATTAGAAGTGTGGTAGGAGTGGCGGAAATTGAGCGGAAGTGAAGTGGGATTGATCGGGATGGAGTGAAAGTCAGTGAGAGTGAAAAATTATTAAAATTTTCTGCTATGTTCTCACTGCTGAGGTGAAAAGTTGTATGAGCAACATGAGACCAAAGTTATTTGCACCTCGTGCCTTTGAGTCACTCACTACGCTCAAGATTCTAATCTAGAATCACGAGCGTAGCGAGCGCTTATAAAATCTTTCGCTTGCTCGGGACTCAAAATTAACACTCGAAGCAAAAATTAACTTTGCTCTCTTGTTGCACAAATATCTATTGTTGAATATTTTTTGATTTGAATTTTGCAAAGTGATTCGGGTAGGTGCAAGCAGTATATGAAATCTATTTCAGTTAATAGCTACTAATCAATTTTTTTCATTGTTTTATCATTCCAGCAGTATCTTTAATACATATTAAATACATAGCAAATGCAGGGATGATAGTAGCTTTCTACTTACGTCCCCTGCCGCTCCTCCCTCAATCCCCATAGTCGCCAAGCTTTCGGGCTAATAACCATGTTATATAAGTATATTTATTTCTATATGATAATAGTGTCATCGATGGAACTTCCGACGGGCACTTTTATACGTGCGAAACATTTTGTAAGAAATACACTTTTGTTACTAATAAATTATGGACATCAGTACTATACTATATTGGCAAGTGAAATACTGTATCAACGTACCCCAAGGTTACTTTTTAAATACAAATTACATAAAACTGTGTACCTACCTAAATATAAAATAAAATATTATATCAAGTCTCATAATATGATGATTTATTTCTTTCACGGATATACTTATACAATAGCAAAAATATTAACTGCTGATTTTCACTTAATTTTTGTCTAGACTACTAAAAACACAAGAGACCAAGCGCAGGTTGTTTGCAAGAACTTTACTTCGCTTACTCTCCGCTCGTTTGATTATATACTTAGATCAATTTTAAAATAACTCACTAACGCCGACTATTAGTTTATTTATGTGCGAGTTAATATGAGTAACTATTTTTATCTACACTCACATTGTAAGTCCTCTAAAACGTGTTCAAAAACGGTAGGCAATGGCTAACATTACCACAACCGATTTTACTATGATAAGCTTTTTATCTGTGGCAGTAACGTAATTTTAACTTTACATGCTCATATATTGACACGTTATGAGTTTCAAACTCCGAACATCGAATTTGATAACATAATGTAAATCCTGTCCTCCTTCCCGACCAACGGCACGCGCCCGCCCGACCGCCGGCACAATCGAGTAGGCCATGACGGTGCAATGGCGGTCATTCTATGGTTTCCGAACACTTCATTTAGGATATATAATATGAGTGTAGATCCATTGGTTACGTCAGGGACTTCTAAATGTTAATCTATGAGTAGCCTCTTTTACCGATGTACACGTTTCTGCTAGTTGTCACAATACAAAATACTGATTCTTTATGTTTACTATTACATGATTCAAAAACATCGCGTCTCAGGTGTGTGGCATGACATAAATAAACAAATGACCTATTTGATTATAATGATGAAAAATATTTTTTTTCCCACAGTATTGTAAGAAGATCATGCCTGTCCGACCATTGTCACCCGAGTTGCAAGAATTAGCTCGCGTCGAGCTCGGGGAAGACCCGCAGCGACTTAAAGATGGAATAAAACATCTTAAGAAATGGGTAGCCAAGCAGCCTCATCTCAATGCTAGGACAGGTTGGTTGTTCTTCATTAGTTTTAGTGTGCACTTAGGGATATAGTAATTTCCTTACTTATCTTATCATATAAACAAAAATCTGTTATTCCGTCACAAAACTTCGATTAAATTGTATTAAAAATAATATTTTTCAGTGGTTCTCGATCGAATTCAATACTTTGTGAGTTTCTTTAAGACGACGACATTTTTAGTGATAATCCCAAAGAAAGGTGTGATAATGTCGTTGAGACGTGTTTATTTAAAAGGTAATCCAAGTAAGGATTAATTCACTATGCGCATGAGGTCCGACGTATAAAATTTAATGAAAATTTGAAAATTGACCAATCACATTTTTGAAATAGCGAGGAATTACGTATTGGGTCATATTCAGTCAAAGCTGGGGAACGCAATGAAGAGATAACAACTATCAGGGGAATATCAGGGTCGTTTTGGGGAGTCTTGATGAGGACGCCCGCGCCGTACATACGTACATTACAAACTTATATAGATGGTATATACACAGGAAGAAGTGACCTAGGCCTCCGGTCCCAGGGCTGGGATCGAACCAGCGTCTTCTGCATTCGCGGTAGACACCCTAACCTCTAGGCTGCCCGGGTCACTGCGGCACCGGTCGAATTTTCCTGTGCATTCTTTCTAAATGGTTTAAGGTACTACATTTTAAGTTCGTACCTCCGATTTAAATATTTATTAAAATAACTAGCTTTTGCCCGCGGCTTCGCTCGCGTTAAATTCGGGATAACACGGTTCCCCTTTCCTGATTGCCCCCCGGAATGCTCCATACAAACTTCCACCCACCATTTTAGGGAAGTGGGGGGTTAGAAAGAGACAAAAAGTAGCCTATGTCACTCTCCATCCCTTCAATTATCTCCATTTAAAAAATCACGTCAATTCGTCGCCCCGTTTTGCCGTGAAAGACGGACAAACAAACACACACATACACTTTCCCATTTATAATATTTGTATGGATTTGATTTGTTCTTCAGTTGTACGCCGTGCATTGTCTTTTGGTTGTTAGACTCGCATGGCTGCGCTATCGTGGCCTTGAGATTTGTTTTTTTAAAGGTTTTTAAATGTCAACTATTTTATGAATGTCAATTATGTCCATGGTTTATCATTTGAAGTGACATGTGGGAAAATATTACGATTTTTTCATTGTTTAATCCTTGACGAAACCATCAAAAGAAATCGCGTCAGTTACTTATTATTATGATTTATAAATATAAAGAAAAATAAGACGAGCAGATAGTGAATTTGATACAAAATTAACAAACTTACGAGTTGTTTTCGCATACCTGATGTAGGTATGTGTAACTATGTCGTAAGAAAAATTACTAATTGTTTAGATATCATTATTGTTTTTCGCTTTAAACACGGTGTTGCAATACGCAGATTTTGGAAGGACTGTACAATATGTGACATCGAGTTCAGGCTTCATTTTTTTTTGGAGCTTCTACTCGCCAAATGACAACTCCTCACCAAATTTAAAGTTGCGGAAACGCTTGGTTTGCGAGATAAAAAATAATCAAAAGTTCCATATAAAATCCCGATTGTACACCGCCATGACACAATATTTTGCGTTTCGTTAAACGTGTTGAGAAAAACTAAAACGTGATGATTTGTTTTACGTTCAGTTTTTACATAAATACAGTTTTTTCGACTTATTTGTGTACATAGTTACATGATATTTATTCAATGATTCTTTTAATTTATAAGCATTATTTTGTGGAAATTTGTTGATTCATAATTATCAAAAATGGTACGAAATTAATAAAACGCGTAAAACAAAACGCAAATAGAATTGGCGGGGTCTGCGGGCGGGGGATAGGAAGGACTGTACTTTAAACGGCTATTAGACATGGCAATTTGTAGGGCCCAACCTGTTGTATTGGGAGGTGTAATAGGAGGTTGGGCCCGTAGGGAGCTGAAGGAAGGTGAGGGAGAGGCAGGGTACACAACAGGTTGGGCCCTACAGATTGCCATGTCTACTAGCTGTTTTAGGTGACATGGTCAAATACGCCCATTTTTAAAAAAAATAATAGAATTAGCCATCCCTATTGTAAATTTGAAATCCAAAAAGTGCGGAAATGCATGGTTTTTTAAAGAAAAAAAAAATTAAGTTCCCATATAAAAGTCACTTTTTCGTCAATATTGAGCAGTTCAATGGGCACATTTCATAGTCGTCTGAGGGCCATATGTTAGCTTAGGGGGGGGGGGGGGGGGAGAGGAGAGGGGGGAGTGTGATAGTGTTAGGTTCTGGCGCTTTGCCGGCCGCTGCCGCGGCACGCTCGCTTCGCTCGCTCGGCTCGCGCGCTGTAGGGTCGCAGTTCTACCTAACACTCCTCCTCGCTTCGCTCGTCGTCGTACCTACACCGACCTGCCTTAGAGTCTGTCTGAAACTACTTTGAACTAACCTAAAAAGTTCCTACAAACGCGTGCAAATGAACGAACGCAAACTTTGCCAGGCAGCACGTAATTGGGAATTTTGTATGGGAACAATAATATTTTTATTTTGGGTTCCGCACCATAAGATTTGGTGGGGAGACTCCTTATGATGAATACAATCTATAAAAAAAATAACCACGAAGACTAAGGCGGGAGCTGAAGCGAAGCGAAGCCTTAGCCTTCTATCCTAACCAGGCCCAAGTCGGTTCTGCCCTAACAAGTTTTATAGGTTGTTAATAGGGACATTCTCAATAAAACAAGTATTTAACAATTATATTTATTGATATATATATATAATATACACTTTATTAACTCCTCGAAGGGATCTAATTTATTAATTTTAATTCTTCGCCTCCATGAAAATTCGATCAACCAGTCTGTGAAATTTCCTTTGAAATTGTCTTTATGGAAGATCCGCTTGAGTCCTCTCCAGTGACTTTCGATGCGTTGGGTGTGTGTCCCATCTGGTGCTACAAAACTATTTTCTGGATCACTGTGATTCACTTTTTTGTGGATGTATCCATGTTCAGGAAGGCAATCATATGCTCTCTAATAGTCTGTATGTATTGTGGTGCCTTCCTGAACGTGCTTTTTTATAAGTGGCACCAAAACTTCCGCAGATCGCACATTTTCGGGACACACTTCTATCCTTAAATCGTCACTACCATCTTCTATCATTCCTAGGACCCAATGGCCTTCCACACGCCTTCCTCTGTTATATTTTCTTTTACCAAATTTAGATTCATCAATTTGAACAATTTTTCCTTGACCGCCAATCTTAGGTCGCTCCTCTTCATGTTCCAATTCGTAGACGCATATAGCTTCATGGCAGTAACTAAACCAGTCGGCTATCGTTTTGCTTGAAAGGACTTCTTCGCGGTCTTCGCTTGACGTCTCGCGTTGCGCCTGGTCATAGCTGTAGCCACTGGTAAACATATACGTAAATTCAAACACCAGTGGCAAGTATAGGTGCACATTCTCGAACCATGTGTCCTTTCCTCGGCTTACCAACTTGTTTCGGCAGTTGCTTTTTCGGCAACGAAATGCTCCCAGCTGCCCTCGAGGTCTCTCGAGCGTCATCGGTTTTTTGTGGTAGTTGCACAATTTCGTGCGAGGGATTAATTGCCTTTCTTCAGCAAATTCAATACTGGATTCCACTGAGTGGAAACTTTTGAACACTTTCCTGAGATTCCACTGCCCTCAAATTTCTTCACTGTAGAGATTCTGACGCCTGTCTGAAGAGCCAGATGCTACTGGTGCAGGAGTACTGTCTGACGCCTCCGTAAAGGTGGGAGAGAGTGAACGCTGCTCGGGGTCGGCCTAAAGCAAAGGGGGCGCAATTTATAACACCTATTTTTTATGATGTTATCCTTGAGAATACGCTAAAATAAGCATGTTTTGTAGAAAAACCTTTTTCTCTAAAATCAAAAATGGCCGAGATAATTGACTTCAAAGTTGGCAAATTTCTAGCACTTGTAAAATTTATAATAATAATAATAATAATAATAAATACTCTTTATTGCACACCTCATACAGTTACAAGCACAAATTTTACAATTAGATAAATTTAGGTAGAGGTAACAACAGGCGGTCTTATCGCTAATGAGCGATTTCTTCCAGACAACCTTTGGGTAGTGGAGACTAGAGAAAAACAATAAGCAGTAGGTGGTGCATAGACACAAAAGAGACGAAATAGATAATACAGCACATTCATATGAATATACATACTTAAATAAATACAAAATAAACATACATATACGTACATATATACATATATAATACACACAGTAAGAAACAACAGTGTCAACTTAAAAACCTAAGGAAGAGATAAATAGTATTCCTTAAGTTGCGATTTAAAGCTACCGATAGATTGCGCGCGTTTTATGTTGAGAGGGAGAGAATTCCACAAACGAACGGCCTGGAACGTAAATGAGCAATTTTTGAGAGGATCTAATAGAATTAAGATAAGAGAAACGCTCTTTGAGGTAGCGAGGAGTTGCAGGGTTAAAAAGTATAGAAAAGAGTAAAGAAAGTATGTGAGAGTTACGGCGGTGACGGATAGGGAGCCATTTGAGTTGAGAACGAAAACTAGAAACATGGTCGAATTTGCGTAATCCGAAAATGAACCGAATGCAGGCATTTTGAATACGCTCAAGCTTATTAAGTTGCTCCTCGGTTAGGTCTAAATAGGAGATATCTGCATAATCAAGAATGGGGAGAAGTAACGACTGAGCAAGCGCAATTTTAGTAGCAATTGGCAGGAAATTCCGGAGCCGTCTGAGAGACCCTATGGCAGCAAACATCTTCCTGCTCACTTCACTCACCTGAGGCACCCATGATAGACAACGATCCATGATTACGCCAAGATTTTTCACTTGGTTGGAAAAAGGAATTTGGATACCATCGAAGACTATCGGAGGGAGCCTGAGAAAGTCAATTTTGGAGATTTGTTTAGCGCTACCCATCACAATTACCTGTGACTTTAGGGGGTTTACTTTTAAACCGTAATTTTGACTCCAATTTGATATGCGGAGCAGATCAATATTCGTGGCTTCTATAACTGAATTGAGATCGCTATGCATACCCTGCGAATATATTTGAAGGTCGTCGGCATAGATGTGATACGAAGAAGAGAGATCAAGAGTTATGGAATTAATGAAGATAGAAAATAAAAGAGGAGACAGCACACCACCCTGTGGGACACCAGCTGATGTGCTGCACCAGGAAGAACACGAAGAATCTAGTTTTATTCTTTGCCGACGACCAACCAAATAGCTGCGGAACCAGTCAATCGCTGCAGCCGATATGTTAAGAGACTGTAAGAACGCGAGCAAAATATCAAAATCGACCGTGTTAAAGGCATTACTGAAATCTAGAAGTGCAAGAACTGTAAGCTTCTGGTCATTCATACCCAAACGGATGTCATCGGTAACCTTGACAAGAGCCGAGGTAGTACTGTGGCCCGGACGAAAACCAGATTGAAATGGGTTTAGGAGGTCATTTCTATTCAGGAAGGAAGTTAGTTGCTGATGCACTAGCCGTTCGAGGACTTTGGATAGGAAAGGAAGAATGGAGATGGGGCGATAGTCAGAGAAGGAACTGGGGTTGGATTTTTTGGGTAAAGGAATAATATTGGCATCCTTCCACAGACTGGGAAAAGTACTTGATGAAATGGAAAAATTCAGAATACCGGTGATAATAGGAACAAACAAATCAAGGAGAGGGAGTATCATATTTCGGCTAACACAGTCAACACCAACGGCGTTAGAAGTGATATTCAATATACCCTTCCTAACATCACTATCACAGAAATGGCTAAAATAGAAAGAAGAGAAATCTAAGGCAGGAAGTGATGAAAGATGATGAAGTGAGTTAGATTTCTTAGGACCACTGAAAGAGGTGGACGACGAAAAATGCTGGTTAAGCTGGTCAACGCTAATATTGTTTAAATTGGTTGCCTGTTGAGATTTGCCAACTCCGAGACCTTTAAAAAATTTCCACACTTTGGCTGGATTTCCATCTTCAACAGAACTGTGAATATGACGCCTCTGAGCATCTCGACATATAGTGCTACAGCGATTGCGCAGGGTATGATATTTAAGTTTATTTTTCTCATAGTTGTTAGCCTTATACTTAGATTTAGATTGATTCTTCCTCTCTATAAGGGCTTTAATATCCTCAGTGAGCCAAGGAGCAGGGAGATGCTTGACTTTTATTGCACGAACAGGAGCGTGAGCGTCATAAAGTTGTATGAGGAGCGAATTAAAGAGAGAAACTTGATCGTCTACCGAACCCGCTCGAGCGATACTGCTCCAATCGATTGTTAAAGCGTCATCTCGAAGCTTTTCCACATTTAATCCACTAAAATTGCGCTGCAAAAGAATTTTAGATTTAGATTTGGGAGGACGAATTTTGTAAGAGATATAGAGCAGATCATGATATGAGAAGGCATCCGCGGAGTATTGTCCAAATTTAGACACATGAGAAGTCGAAGAAACTAAAGTTAAATCAAGAAGAGAAGGCGAGCAATTTGGAAAATAGTGTGTGGCGTCTGAAGGGAGAATAGTTAGATTGCATGCATCTACCAGGGATTTAAGGCGCCGGGATCGACTGTCATCCTTCAGAAGACACGTATTTAGATCTCCCATAAGAATGTGATGATTATAAGAAGGCATAAGGTCTTCGAGAAGTTTCTCAAGAGAATCAAAGTAATTAACGTGAAGGGAGGGGGAATAAAAAACGCCAAGTAAAAGTTTGGAATGAGCGAGGGAAACGTCGAGAAACATATACTCTGCGGCATCAGAAGTAGAAGAACTGGCAGATACATTAACAATTGAATAGGGGATGTAAGAACGAAGGTAAATCGCAACTCCACCGCCACCTCTTCCAAGGCGGTCGTGCCGAATTAAATTGAAACCAGGTAAAGAGTAAGACGTTGAAGGCAAAGCTGGTCTGAGCCACGATTCGGAAATTAAAATAGCATGAATGTTCTTAAGGTCAAAAGAGAGTAACATATCGCTGTAATGTGCAGGAATACTTTGCGCATTTAAATGCACAACGTTAAAATTTTTAGGTACATCATTAAACTGAGATTCCAGAAAGTCGTGAAGCGAAGGAGGCAAACTATGGAAACTGTCTTCACTTACACTATCTAAGGAGGAAAAAGATAAATACTGATCACTGTTATCACTGAAAGGCATCTGAAAAATATATATAAAGTTAAAAATATAATAAGTATATAATAAGTGTACTCTAATATTCAATAAATATAAAAATATATACAGTAAAAACTAAACAAAAACTCCACAATCTACCCGCCAGAAGCAAATAAAGAAAGAAATACACTTATAAAGAAACGGAAGTTCAATTTAAAAATACATGTTGGCTTCAGATTCGACAGGCATTAAGTTAAATCACAAAACTAAGGAAATAATTAACTAAGAAAAACGGAACGTAATTTAATAAGGAAATATTTAACTTGGTAAAGCGGACCGCAATTTAACAGTTGGCAACACTATACCTGCCATCCGTCAGCACACATGTCAATCTGTCAATGTCAGTTGGAACTTGGCAAAGTGACATTTAAAGTTAGCAATGAAGTTATTGGAATTAATTTATGATATTTACGAGAGACTATTAAAGAGGGTATACAACAAATAACAGTGATTACACGTCGAAATAGAAAAGCGTCAAGCAGTATAACCCGAACAAATACAGAAGAAAGCTACACTATGTACATACTAAGGCTTCAATTTGGCAGCCGCACGTCTGGGCTTTATCTGTTTCTCCGGTTTCTCGGCTTTGCTGCAATTATCTGCCTTGGGAGGAGCATCTACGCTTGGGGTCGGAGTCACAGGCTGCTCTGGCGCATCCGAAATCGCCTTAAGCTCTGCAAGGTTCACCACACGCCTGCGCACGTCGCTCGCATCCAAGACATGAACAACGCCGTCCCAGGTCCAACATCTTCTGACGCCAAACCGCTCCCGAGCTGTCATGAAGGTCTGCTGACGTGATTTGGTCAAGAACTCGGCTATTGTTACGCCGGAGCCTTTCAATGCCACCTTACCAAACCACACTTTATCACGGACAGCAGTCTCACAGAACTTCACCACAATAGCCCTGGGTTTGCTGCCTCTGCGACGGCCAAGTCGGTGGCTGCGCCTTATGTCATTTGCAGCCACGTCAGCCTTAACAGCTTTGAGCTGTTCAACTACAAGGGCCGTTGTGTCCTCTTTGTCAGCCTCCGGAACACCATGGATGACCAGCATCTTGCGTCGAGATCGCATTTCTATTTGATCGACCTGTTGAGCGATGAGCTCCACCTGCTTCTGGAGTATATTGAGAGAGTTCAAAACAAATGCTTTGAAGTTAGTGAAGTCCGCCGCTACTGCCTCAATACCGCTCCCAGGGTTGCTTGAGCCCGCTTTGTCCAAATTACTCTGCATCTCAGCCATCCTTGCATTGAAGGTTTCAGTGAGCTCCGCAATTGATCCTTGAATTGAGTTGATGTCCGACATAGTGTGTTGATGTTGACAGTTGAAGTAGGTGAAAGTGCAAAAATCAATGTAACTTCCTGGAGAAATGCATGAATACTACTGGTAGCTAAACTATATTATCTAACCATCAATTTTATTGTTTCAAATTATCCAAATTACTTTCATTTCTATTTTTCCTAATAAAATATGTGAACAGTGATGTGGTTCGTTTTATTCACCTACCCGAAAATGTACCATGTAAGTAAACCTTGTAAAATTTATAATGTCAAGTCAATAGTAACTTTCCGTATCTCCGGCTCTATAAAAACACTCTAGGGCGCGCTGTGTCGGCACGCGTCCTAACCAGCGAGAGCCCTAGATTCGGACTTTCGCAGGCTAATATTGTATACATAATATTCCATTATTGAAAATTTTACATTTTACAATCTATCATTTATTGGTAATTATCAAGTTTAGAGAAAAGTTGCCCATACAAAACATGCTTATTTTAGCGTCTTCTATACGATAGCATCATAAAAAATAGGTGTCATAATAATACCACCCCCATCAAAATTTTTCTAATGAGATTTTTTTACATTTTTTTTTCTCGGAAACCAAGCGTTTCCGCAACTACATTTATTGTTTACACAGTACTTACATTAAATCCTCCTTCCCATCTAGAGCAACCAGGTACCGGAGAGATTGAACACGTTCGAGATGATTCTGTATAGGTCGGAAACTCAGGAGTCTCCACAACCTGTACATCGGCTGACGACGTGGTGGCGGTAGGCACAAGTGGCTCACTAGAGTACAACACTTGCACACACGAAACAAGCGGCTCACTAGAGTCTATCACTTGCACACGCGGAATAGGCGCTGAAGAGGAGCTCAGATCAAGGGACTCGCGAGAATCCACTTGTCCTACTCTCAACTCTTCAGGCGATGACATGGTGGCTGACGAGGCTTTAGGCTTCGGTAGCTCCATAGTAGTCGTATATAAGCACAACAGGATCACGATAACGCTCTCAACTAGAAGTACGAATTACGACTGGCAAAGCAAAATGGCGTGGCGTCTAACAATGTGTCATGTCGTATCCCCCGCCCGCAGACCCCGCCAATTCTATTTGCGTTTTGTTTTACGCGTTTTAGTAAATTCGTACCATTTTTGATAATTATTAATCAAAAATTTCCACAAAATAATGCTTATAAATTAAAAGAATCATTGAATAAATATCATGTAACTATTATTGTACACAAATAAGTCCAAAAAACTGTATTTATGTAAAAACTGAACATAAAACAAATCATCACGTTTTAGTTTTTCTCAACACGTTTAACGAAACGCAAAATATTGTGTCATGACTGTCATGGCGGTGTACAATCGGGATTTTATATGGAACTTTTGATTATTTTTTATCTCGCAAACCAAGCGTTTGTAGCTTCTACTCGCCAATCTTTTGGCGAGTAGAAGCTACAAAAAAAATATGAAGCCTGAACTCGATGTCACATATTGTACAGTTGAGCCCAGATTTTTTTAAATGTGCCGTCTTTTTTCAGGGCCACGATAGGGTAATCAGACTCTAAATATTACTAGGACTATGATATTAACAGTATGTTTATGAAAGTACCTACATTTCAGATGACCAATGGTTAGCGGCATTTTTGCGGGGATCGAAGTTCAGTTTAACGCGAGCCAAGGAGAAGTTAGATCTACACTACTCAGTCAGAGCGATTGCACCCGAATTATTCCAATTTAATCATAAGGAACCAAAGTTCAAAGAAATTCTTAGATCCGGGTAAATTTAGTTGAAAAACTTAATAAGTTTTGTTGTATTAAATTTTATCAAAAAAAATAATACAATGTGGGGAGCTTTACTTAGATAATGACCTCGAAATCTAAGACTTTTAATCATCATTTAATTTTCAGTTCAATTGCAATTTTACCAAAATTAGCAAATCCAACGGCTCCCAGAGTTTTGTTTATGAGGATCGGGCACTCTGATCCAAGAAAAACATCTATAATTGAATTCATGCAAGCGATGAGTATTATCGGAAAGGTACTGAAGGAGCGTTCATTTTAAGAGTGGTTTTACATTTCCATGTCCTGGAGAGAAGTTGAATAAATGTGAATGAATGCCAAGTCCGTAAACGGTTTCGCTAATAAAAGAAATGAGATCTTACTGGAAACCAAGTACTTTAAAAGCTCCTTAGATCACTTTACTGTCATACATAACGTTATTCATTTGCTTAAAATGATTTTTCTTGGCAACTTAGCATTCGTTCACATTTATGTTTTTGATGGAATATCATTATTATTTTAAATATTGTGAAAATTGTATGTATTTACACATTTTATCCTTTTAACCTATTCACATTTTACCCTTTTAACCTTTTCACACTTTTCCCAATTTCCCCCTTTCAATTTATTGCAGTTAGAAAAAAAAATGTTAGGTTCTAATGGCGACGCTAGCTGTTAATTATAGTATATCAGTGAATTTTCCTATGTCATACAATATGCAAAACATAAAGAATTACTGTTTTTAGACTTTTCCTAATGTTAACACATAATTGTTAAGCTGCATGCCAAATTAGAACTTTCTAGGTCACCTGGACGTAGTCAAAGCTTTTGAGTCAGTTAATCAGTCAGTCAGTGGTAAAATAGAATTCAGAGATTTCAGAGGTTAAGTAATCTCGTGAATAGTTAAATATTTTTAGCTCAAATTCAGGATTCAGTAAACAAAATTGGAAGTGTGAAGATCAAATATCTTTAAAGTTATTGGGGGGTCTAAAGTGGCCCCAAATGGTTCATGTAAATATACTCACCGCTGCTGGTGTGTCACCTCTTTGGGCTGCGAACTTGTCTGACACACTACCATGTGTCTAGATAAAATGATGTAAATTTTGATAGATACATTTGATAGATATATTATGATCAGGTTCGCCATCACTAGACACCGTTATCGGAGGTGCAATTTGGTAGCTTGACATTCGTAGGGATGGGTAAAACGTCAATAGATTAGTCAATTTCATCTCACAAAAATATTTCCGATCATTTAGCTGTTATTCACGAGCATATTTTATTCGTATATAATATTTCATTATATTGAAAACGCAGTCACTTCCCGCAAAATACCCTGAACTCCAAAAAAATTACGATTGAAAATTGTTATTTATAAAAAAGTAAAATGTTTTTTTAATTAGTCAAGTTTAACAAAATAAACACTTTTAATTAAAGTCTCATTATGGTACAGGAAACATGTCGACATACAGCTAGTATTTCAATATAATTTTACCCATCCTTAAGAATGTCAAGCTAACAAATGGCACCTCCGATAACGGGGTCTAGCCATCACAGATAGCTCGGTTCTTGCCTCTAACAAATTTACAAAATCTGATCGCATCTGGAAGAAAGCATACCTTGGTAACAATAATAAAATTATGCCTTATACTTAGAAATTATGCTCTTAAATACTTAAGTAAATATGTTCCGGAAATTTATAACTTTCTTCTCCAGTGTTACCATTGTCCCTCAAAACTAGTACACAAAAGTAATGAAATCCTTTCGGCCGTAGGTTGTCAGCAGGGTGATCCTCTCGGTCCAGCTATATTTAGTTTGGCTATTAATCCGATAATCCACAATCTAAATTCTAAATTAAATGTGTGGTATCTCGACGATGGGACCTTAGGCAGAGACGCGCAGACGGTCCTAGCAGATTTAATTCAGATTAAACAAAAATTCACCAATATTGGTCTTAAATTAAATTCTGACGAGTGCGAATTACACATATCCGAACAAGTAAACACGCACACTGCATCTCAAATTATCAAAAATTTCAACAACGTTGTCCTAAATATAAAAATAGTCCCTAAAGACAGTCTTCACCTGCTCGGCTCTCCAATCTTCGACGAGGCAATCCCCTTCTTCTAAATAAATCGTCCACAAAATTTAACAACTATTCGGACCGCCTTGTCAAAATGAGTAGTCACTCTGCTTTGTTTATTTAAAAATTTTGTTTATTTGTTCCTAAATTTACTTACCTGCTCCGCTGCTGTCCAATCTGGAAATTCCCACATTTGATCCAACCTATTGATAACCTTATGAAATGCCAAATTTAATCTATTTTGACCTTACAACTAAGCGAGCAGGCATGGATCCAAGCCGCTTTACCGATAAGGCACGGCGGTTTGGGAACCCGCAAAATTGCAAGTATCGCTTTGCCGGCATTCCTGTCCTCCATCCACAGCACGTCAGATCTGGCAGGTAAAATGGGATCCCTTTGTTTCCCATAAACTTATTGTTTCGAATTTCGATAGTCAGAAATTGATATCCATATAATTTATGGGCATAAACATCAAAGGTCATAATTTTTGTAAAGCATAACGTTTCATAGTTCTAATAATAAAGATCTATAATATTAAACACTATAATCGCAAAAGGCATAACATTTATGAGTATAACATTCGAAGGTCTATCAATAATTATTCAGAAATATTTTAAGGCATATATTTTATCGGAATAGTCGTTGATCATATCGTTTTAATGTCATCCCTTTGTTTCCCATAAACTTATTGTTTCGAATTTCGGTAGTCATAAAATGATATCCATTATGATTTATGGACATAAACATCAATAGTCATAATTTTTTTCAAGTATAACGTTTACTAAATGCGACCCTCAAGAAAACGAGCTGTTGCCAGAAGTGGGTTAGGTTAGGTTAGAACTGCGACCCCCAAGAAAACGAACTGTTGCCAGAAGTGGGTTAGGTTAGGTTAGAACTACGACCCCCAAGAAAACGAACTGTTGTTAGAAGTGGGTTAGGTTAGGTTAGAACTGCGACCCCCAAAAAACGAACTGTTGACAGAAGTGTGTTAGATTAGGTTAGAACTGCGTCCCCCAAGAAATCGAACTGTTTCCAGAAGTGGGTTAGGTTAGGTTAGAACTGCGACCCCTAAGAAAAATAATTATATGCGGAATAAATATTATTACATGTAAAAAAAATGAAGTAAAAAGAATTTTATTGAAATAAGTCAATCACCAAAAGACCTCTGTTCAAATTACCTAGTATCCTGTCCTCGACGTAATGAGTTAGTTAATAAAACTTATGATGGCTAACGTTATGGACTATAAAAAATCGGAACTTAAAATTTGTGTAAACCAATATACACCCCTAGTTATCATTATAATCTGTGATTAAAAAACTTAAAAAAATTATTATAAGCAAGTTTATTGCCTTCAACATTATGTATTAGATATACATTATATATACCATCTGGACTTTGAATATTATGAGTAACAGATTTTATGACTAAGAATAATGATGACCTGCAAAAATCGGACCAGCAATTTAGATTGTTAAATTTTATGACTATTGACAATATGACTAATAAGAAATATGATGGAAGACGTTATGGACTGAAAAAAACGGAAGTAAAAATTTATGGGAACCGATAGAGACCCAGGTAAAATACTAAAAGCCCCTACAGGCATAAACTGCCAGATCGCGTGTTTGGATGAGGCCACGAATGCCTGGCTAGCTGAACCGAGCCCAAATTTTCCAAGCAGACCAAAAAGACAAAGGGCCTGGGATACTTTAACCTCATACTTAAATCACTCTCGGACACATCATCAGGCAGGGATCTGGCTAGGTTACTAGCAGCGTCTAAGCCAGAGTCAGGCCACTGGCTACTTGCCTACCCCTCGCCCCATATAGGTACGTTCCTAGACCCCGAAACCCTCCGGATAGCTGTCGGTCTCCGGCTTGGAGCTGGGATTTGCACAGGCCACAGTTGCGCCTCTTGTGGAGCCCCTGTGGACCGACTCGGCCACCACGGCCTCTCATGCTCCTCGGGCGCCGGCCGTCTCTCCCGCCACGCCGCTCTTAACGACTTCCTCCGAAGGACGCTTGTGAGTGCCAACGTCCCCGCTGCTCTGGAGCCCCAGATTGTGCGGGGCGGTGGCAAGCGCCCTGACGGGATGTCGTTGATCCCGTGGAAGATGGGTCGCGCGCTGGTGTGGGACGCCACTTGCACTGATACGCTGGCGCCAACCAGTAAGCGAGCGGGAGCGACGGCGGACGCCCGGGAGCGCCTCAAGGTCACTAAGTATAGTTGTCTCGGCGTCCAGTAAGACTTCTCACCATTTGGCGTCGAGACGCTCGGACCTTGGGGCAAGGGTGCACTCGGGCTCCACAAGGAGCTCAGTAAACGCCTGAGGGAGGCAACAGGCGACCCTCGCGCGGGCAGCTTTCTCGCACAAAGGATTGCTATTGCAATACAGCGCGGGAATGCTGCCTGCGTGATGGGAACCCTGCCAAAGGATCCGGGTTTAAGTTTTTAGTGATTTATTTTTAAGTTAGGTTTTTTAGTTTTAGTTAGTTTATTTCTTAAGTAATTTCGATTAGTATAAAAGTGTGTCTGTTTTAAATAGATAATTTCGAAAACCCTAGTACGCTTTATAGGCCAAGCAAACAAGATCTATAAAAAGTGTTTTGAAGAATTAATTCCCAGCAGGCTGGAAATCGTTTTAATACCTTCATGTGCTCCTAAATGCATGTAATCCGAGTTTGCCCAATCCCAAGAGGTGTGCATAACTTTTTAGCGAAATTTTTGCCCTTTGTCAAGTTTTTGCTTGTACCTCGAAAACAGTACGTCCAACGGAAAATATCATGTATATCAATATTAAAGAGGGTTAAATTATGCGTCGAATGAGTAATTTAACTTCTAATTCGGTTCAGCAGTACAGCCGAAATCAAAAGTTATAAACCGGGAAAATGTCTTATTTTATTGAAAAACTTGTATTTTGACTTCCATACCACATATCTTCGAAACCGATGACTCCTGTTGAAAATCTATAGAATATAAGTTGTACAGAATACAATTTCACGTTATATCGACATTTCAATTTTCAAGTAGAGTCATTTTGAAAGACTAAATTTGGAATGAATTCAAAATCAGTTTTTTCTAAATCCTTCTGAGTTGCATATTTTCCATAAAATATGAGGTGTGAGGCGTACATTTAATACATCGTTACAACTAAAAATATTTAATTGCATATTTCTAAAACGTATCTAATCAGAAAACTATTTATACACCGTGTTTTATTTTCATTTCCGGTAATTCCAAGGGTACATTCCTGAGCTTAACTTAGGTATATTTCTTAAAGACGCTAGTGTCCTAATAGTTCTGAGGTAATCGATAGTTCTTTTTCGTCTTTCTCATTGTGTATATTTTTCTTTTAATCTGAGAACCCGCTATAAAGTCATGTAACTGTGTGTTAAGTCAATACAATATTAATTTTGTACTAAACAGAAACGTCTGCAATCGAAATTTCAATTTTATAATTGAAATAAAAATGGAAAAATTCGGACCGGTGTTCCGAAAGGTCGCAAGTTCTCTAATCTTGCTCGTCGCGGTGAATTTTTCCATTTTTCTTTCAATTATAAAATTTTCAATACAATATGTTCCTTTGTATCTCGGATTGTTAATGTTCGAAATTTCATCGACATGTCATAATGTTCAATTGTTTGGTTGAGTTAATATACAGATTGGGGAATCAATCAATAACTACTGAACCTATTTGACTTAACACACAGGTGCATCATTTTGTAGTGGGTTCTCAATGTAAAAAAGTAATTAAATGTGGGTTTACACAATTAGAAGGCATTAATAAAATATCGATTACCTCAGAACTGGAGCTAAGTAGGACACTGGCGTCTTCGAGAAATAAACCTAAGTTAAGCTCAGGAATATACCCTTGAAATTACCGGAAATAAAATAAAGCACGGTGTATAAATAGTTTTCTGATTGGGTACGTTTTAGAAATTTGCAATTAAATGTTTATAGTTGTAACGATGCATTAAATGTACGCCTCACACCTCATATTTTATGGAAAATATGCAACTCGGAAGGATTTAGAAAAAACTGATTTTGAATTCATGCTAAATTTAGTCTTTCAAAATGACTCTACTTGAAAATTGAGATGTCGATATAACGTGAAATTGTATTCTCTACAACTTTTATTCTATAGGTTTTCAACAGGAGTCATCTGTTTCAAAGATATGTGGTATGGAAGTCAAAATACAAGTTATTCAATAAAATGAGACATTTTCCCGGTTTATAACTTTTGATTTCGGCTGTACCGCTGAACCGAATAAGAAGTTAAGTTACTCACTCGACGCAGAATTTAACCCTCTTTAATATTGATATACATGACATTTTCCGTCGGACGTAGGGTAATTGTGCTACTTTTCGTCCACTTATCGATTTTACCAGCTTTGTGATGCAAAAAGAATATCTTAAAGTACCCTTACTTAAATGTATTATATTTCATTTTATAGCTTATATAGTCTAGTTTATGTTAATATTACGCGATAATTATCCATACTTGCGAGATTTTGTATAAAAAATATTATTTGAAAAAGTGGGGTATTCGTTAGTTTTCGTCCATAAATGTCAGTTTTCCGTCCTGGGCTCTGCTAGTTTTCGTCCACTGAGAAGGGCGATTATTTCTGAAAATATCCACTTAATCACAAAATTTTAAAACAAACCTCAATGAGTCATTCCATGGGATTTCAACAAATCGCGCGTGCCGCATGATTTTTAATTTGAATAAAAAAATTGAGGATATACTTCATGGTGGCAGAAGTACTGAACTACTACCAGTTTTTTTTTTTTATCTTTTATTTTCCAAGTTTTGTCCATTTCCAGTTCACAGTGGAGTCAAATTCCTGCTTGTACAAAATCAGACCTAATTTTTTTTCTATAAAAGGTAACGAAATAATTATTACTTCGTTTGATTAGGTAAGAAATGTGGATAATATACTGTATGACAAAATGTATCTGAATCAACTAAAAAAAAATGGTGACCACCCGAAATGTACACCTGATTAGTCAATTATTGCAATTTTAAATTGATTCTTGTGCCAACCCTGGTGCATATCAAATATTACTTTTTGCTGAAATATAAAGTACTTGCCATGTTCATCTTGTAAAAAAAATATAATTATGTTAGAGCAACTACTTCTAATAGAAAAATGTGAGTGAAAATTGAGAAATTCGAAAAATGCTCATGTTTGAGTCAAAAAAAATCCATGTGGAAGACAAAATAAAAATTTGATTTTAGTCAAAAAATATAGCTGATATCTTCGTTAATTAGATTTAGAAAAAAAAGTTTTGTTATTTTGCCTATTTTTTAAAATATTTTTTTTTTAACATGCTTATCTCATACATTTTCGCTCTTGTTGTATTTAAGCAGATTAAAATACATTACGACCTTAAACTTCTAAATATGTATGAATTCAATGGAAAAATATTAAATAAAATCCAGGTGATTGAAATTTACTTTATATGCATATTTATACAAAAAAACATTATTTGCAAACCCTTACTACTTCAAAATTTTCTGAAGTTGAATAACGTCGCACTTTTAATTCATTTTGAGAAATGGGAACGAAGCTATGATAAGAACGTGTATTTTTTATGGTCCTTGTATTTTTAAATCGCTCTGATAGATATACCTCAGCTACTTCGACATCTGATTTTGAGACGAAAAAGAACTTGATCCCATGAATTTTAGTGACACAAAACTCGTACATAGCTTCAGGTGATAAAATGTTATCACTACCTGTGATGCGTTGCAGGCTAGCTTTTCTAACCAACCGCTTAATCGTGCCTCCATCACCATCACACGGGGATTTGCCGTGAGAGGTGGCAAAAAAGTTCCACCCTGCTTTTAGTCCGAAATCATTGTAATGATGACACAAGTTTACAAAATTCTTCTTGTTCTTATATTGTGCAGCTGCACCATCACTAAAGTAATGTATCATTTCTAATTTGTCATATTCTTGTTTTAGGCATTCAAGCAAAATCTTTTGGAAAGCGAAAAATGATACGGTGTTGTGAGTTAAACAATCGCTGATAATACAAAATGTTCTACACTGGATAACGTTATCTTTTTTAATGTAAATAACGAATGGATGCAGCGTGGCTTGATCATTTGTCCAGTGAAATGATTGCACTTCGTCTTGTACCAAAAAAGTGAAATTTTCCGAGAAATCTCCTAAAACAATGCACTCAGTGTCATTTTGCAAGTTTTTTTTTAAATTCTTTAAATATCCAGATTGCTTCTTTGTTATATAATGATGATGTTTCATTTTTAATAATTGGTTCTTTAAATCTTCATCAAATTCTTCTACTGTTTTAATAACTGTAAGTAAATGGCATCGATCAGTCGATGACCATTGTGAGTATGTTATGGAAGATAGAAGCTCAATATCTTCACTTATTTTAGAATCCACGTTTTCAACCCCTGGACAATCTTTACATTTTGAAAGCATGCAATTTTCGTTATATATATCGCACACAATACATTTTAATAAGTCTTGGTAAGTTAATTTCGTCTTAATAGCCGATAACATTAATTTTATGTTCTGATGCATTAGACAAACGCACACTGAGTGTGTCCCGGTAGCACCTGCTAGTATGCAGTTTTTAGGCCGTAGTGAACAAAAGGATGAAAAACCAATCTTTACTCCTGGATGGCATTCCTTGAATTTTATGAAAATTTCTTTTAAGTTCAATAAAACCAAACGTTTTTGCTGTTTGGATTTATTTCCTTCTTTATCTCGGATAGTTAAACAATCTTTTTGACCTGGCATTATTCTGCTAACATCATCATCCTCATAAAAGTCCGTCACAGCTTTTATAGTTTCATCAGACATTTTATTTCCACTTGTTTTATTTTCATGTTTTGGCAGCACTCCGTGCAGTTCACGCATTTTTTTTGCCTTTCTAATGATATACTGACTACAGTTAAATTCAGATTGAATTTTAGCAACACTCCAATTCGTTGGTAATAAGGTTAAAATTTGGTATTTTTCCTCCAAACTCGTGGAAATTAAATATTTCGCCTTAAGTTCTTCGATCAGCTTAAGGTATTCTGATCCTAATTTAAAATCATCGTCCTCTACTATCTCTTCTGTCTTTTCGGGATCAGTTTCGTCAACACCAAAAGCATCCATTAAGTTGCGACGTACTGACTTTGCTATTTCAGTAGTTTTTTCATCAATTTTCCTTTTTCTTCGTGATAGTGGAATTTTGGTTAAAGAAGTAACGGGAGGTTCCTTTAAAATGCCACATACTTCATTTACTAATTGGATTCCATTACATTCCAGTTCAAATTGTGGTTGTTGATCAAGACTATCAGGCATTGTCTCCTCAACAGACATGCAATTATTTTTAGCGGCGGTTGACTTACTTATCAAATCAAAACATCGGGTACACATAGCAAAGCCTGGTATAAGGTTAATTTCTTCATGTGCTTGGCAGAAAGATAAGCTTATTTCCCGTAACGCTTTTGTTATAGTCTTTTTATGAATTTTCAATGGATCGCAACATTTAACGCCAAATCGCGGGTAAAATTTATCTATGTACTTTTTGTAGTGGAACTGACATATGGTGTTTATAATTGTAAAACCTGTACGTTTAATAAGAAGACTTCTGTCGGTTTCACTTATTTCATTTATTGTTTTGAGCCATGATGACCTCGAAAAAGTCGTTTGATGACAATCTTCGCCTCCAAATAATCCAATTGAACAAGGCTCCATTGTCGAAATAATTGAATTGTCAAATATGTCAATGAAATGAATACTTCTTCTTGTCAGTGATATATAACGAACAGTCAACTATTAATAACACAAGTACTTACTACAAAGAGTTTGAACCACTTAATTATCTCCTAGATAAATACTGTCTCCTATTATAGAACTTCGATAAGGATTAATGGACCGTTTACTTATGTTCATATTTTAGCCATGTAACATGCAAATAAAGCTTGTTAACAAGTCAGGAGGCATCTGTTATTCACTACACAGCTAAATTAAGAAACATTCGCAAGTGATTCACAATCCCTGTCAGGTAACAGTGCATTGTCGAATTTCTACCCTCATTAAATTTACAAATGAAATTATTGCCATGTCAAAAGATTTATTTAAACATGAAAAGAGTAAATAATATCCGTATGACCAATTACCGTCCCATTTTTATTAATTTACAACATAAAACACTTTGTATCGATATTTGTAAAAAGTAGCATGTTCATAAAATCATATTTCAAAAAATAGGCAAAATAACAAAACTTTTTTTTCTAAATCTAATTAACGAAGATATTAGCTATATTTTTTGACTAAAATCAAATTTTTATTTTGTCTTCCACATGGATTTTTTTTGACTCAAACATGAGCATTTTTCGAATTTCTCAATTTTCACTTACATTTTTCTCTTAGAAGTAGTTGCTCTAACATAATTATATTTTTTTACAAGATAACCATGGCAAGTACTTTATATTTCAGCAAAAAGTAATATTTGATATGCACCAGGGTTGGCACAAGAATCAATTTAAAATTGCAATAATTGACTAATCAGGTGTACATTTCGGGTGGTCACCATTTGTTTTGTAGTTGATTCAGATACATTTTGTCATACAGTATATTATCCACATTTCTTACCTAATCAAAAGAAGTAATAATTATTTCGTTACCTTTTATAGAAAAAAAATTAGGTCTGATTTTGTACAAGCAGGAATTTGACTCCACTGTGAACTGGAAATGGGCAAAACTTGGAAAATAAAAGACAAAAAAAAAAACTGGTACTAGTTCAGCACTTCTGCCACCATGAAGTATATCCTCAATTTTTTTTATTTAAATTGAAAATCATGCGGCACACTTTTTAATTCAAATTTGTTGAAATCATATGGAATGACCCCAATGTTATTTTTAAAGTCCTATCGATTGATGTGCAACATGATGATTTTTGGTAAAAAAGAATTGTTACATGTATGGAAAACCCCTTGTGGCTCCCCCCTAAAAAAAATATTTTCAGCAATTTTACTACAATACTAAGTAGGGGTATACAAAATACACCTTCTGTTATAATTTCAACAATATTAGTTATAGTCTCCAAATAAAAAATGACCATGGCATACGGACGAACTACGGACATGACGAAACTATAAGGTTTCCCTTTTTGCCATTTTGGCTACGGAATCCTAAAAACGAATGATAGTAAGGATTAACACCGTGTTTCTTTATTTCCGTTAATATTAGCATACAGTTAGGTACGATTAAGGAAACGAAATGGCGTAGTTAGTTTTTATAAATTTGTTTTTTCCATACAAGTATATGTATTGTTAAATCGATCACGGTATTATATTTAACTCAACCAAACAATCGAATATTATAACTAAGGCATTTTATCACCAAACAATGATATTGTAGGCCTTTAATGTTAACCACTGTCACTGCTTGTACTATAAAGCCTTGGCCAAACAGCAAGCGTGGCGCAGCGCAGCGGTCGCGCGGCGCGACCTGCCGTGCGACGACATATCGCCTAACTTCGTGTCACTGACTTTGAATAGAACTTCATACGCGAACGTACTGCTGCGGCCTGCGGTCGGGTTCCAACTTGTTTGTACCTTAGCCTTGGCCAAACAGCAAGCGTGGCGCAGCGCCGCGTCCGCACCGCGTGACGCCGAAGCGATGACTGTTCAAACAGGGCGCGCGCGGATCGCGCCGGCCTCGCGCTCTCAACACGCCCTCATTGCGCGCGCGCGAACGCGGCGGGGCCGCGCGCGATGCGGGCGTGACTCTCAGACTCATTCCTTCCGAAGCCAAGATTATTTTTTCGAAGAGAAGATATTTTTTTCTATATCCATAATCACAATCACAGTATATTGCTACGCTCGCACGACGCACCGCGCTGCCTAAAGTTCGACTGATGTGACCCAGCGCGGCGCAGCGTGCCGCTGCGTCCCGCCGCGCAGCGCTACGCCCGCGCCGCGTGGACGCCAGGGGCCGCGCGGCGCGGGGCGCGACAGAAGCGGGGCGCGGCGCCGGCGGGACGCAGTTTGTTTGACTAGCGACGTCCGCGCGACCGCGACGCTGCGCCACGCTTGCTGTTTGACCAAGGCTTAATGCAATTGACACGACTAGCGTAGTCAACCGCGCATTGGATCGTTCATTATTGGGTCGTTCCTTAGAGAATTCAACCCGGAGTAGCCATGTCTGCCGTTTTCTTTACAAAGCAAGTCTGCCGATTTTTGCGGGGGAGGGGAACGTCAAGTGTATTCTGTGGCTATTCGTACGTAATGTACCATCAGGTTCAAAATTGCATGGTCAATTTATCAATGAATTCATTCATAAATTGGCCATGCAATTCTGAACCCGATAGTACAAATAGGTGTATGCATGACCACTGGTCATATGTTATCGGCAAAGGGGGAACGCCTGTCAATGGCGACTCCGGTTGGTTGAATTCTCTAAGGGTCGTGCATTACCCGGAATCGTGCCGCCGAAGGTTTCCGATTGGTTCCGATCAGATCCGAAGGTTATGCGACTATTTAAAAAAGTTACTTTTTTCATAGTAATCAGCTCAAAACACGAGACTTCCTTTTTTCGGATATTTGTTCAAATATTTAACAGCGCATGTTTTTGTTTGTTTGTTTTCGTGTGGTTTTAATTGCCGGTAAATAGATAAAGGTGATGTGATAGTGCTTAGTGAAAATAACGGATAATATTAATTGTGAAAGATGTACGGGTGTGTGTGCGTGTGTGTGTGTATGGACGATGGCAATGGCACGATCACAAAGCTTTCTTTTGAAGTGAAATAAGCAGAGCACGCCATAGTATGGAGGTTATAATTGTTATTCTACTACCATTTGGTCATTCTAATGTTAATTATAGTTTTGTCTACTCACAAATAATTCGTACATTAACGATAGCAATGCAACAGAAGAGCTAGTTTTAGTCTTTGCTCAAGTCATTTAAATGTTTTATTTATTACATTTATTTACGTAACATTATATGAGGAATGGACAGAAACTAAAGTGTGTAGGTAATCAAATATAATATTACCATACTACTATATACTATAATATTACGTATTAATTAAGTAGGGTGATTGTGCTCGTTTCCCGTCCATGGTCAGTTTCCGTCCACCTGACGGTTCTGCTACAAATATATGGGGAAAACTTGAACATAAATGAATTTTCCTGCGGAAGTTTGGTCTTGTTGCGATCCATAATATCTAAGAAACAATTCTACTATCATAAAAAAGTAATTTGACAAATAGTGCCTTTAAAAATAAAACATTAATAGCCGCCTCGAATTCGGCCCTAGCAAATGTCATCGCAATGAAGAAAAAAACTTGTGGCGGGAAAAGTTTATGATGAGTTTTATTAATGATTTAGGCAGTGCACTAAATATGTTTGGCACGAATTATCTATTTTAAAGTTAATTGTACGAGATTTTACGTGGAGATTAAAGTTTTAGCATATAATTTATATATAATCTTTGTGGACGAAAACGGGCAGAGCAATTTGGCATATATTTCAGTTTTGCGACCACCTGATCCCGGAAACCCAAACAGCTAGGTAAATATTTCTAATGGTTATTTTACTTCAAAAGACGTAATTAATACGTAATATTGTAGTATAGTAATATTATATTAGATTATACACTTTCGTTTCTGTCCATTCCTCGTATAATGTTACGTAAATAAATGTAATAAATAAAACATTTAAATGACTTGAGCAAAGACTAAAACTAGCTCTTCTGTTGCATTGTTATCGTTAATATACGAGTTATTTGTGAGTAGACAAAACTATAATTAACATTAGAATGACCAAATGGTAGTAGAATAACAATTATAACCTCCATACTATGGCGTGCTCTGCTTATTTCACTTCAAAAGAAAGCTTTGTGATCGTGCCATTGCCATCGTCCGTATACACACACACACCCGTACATCTTTCACAATGAATATTATCCGTTATTTTCACTAAGCACTATCAGTATCACATCACCTTTATCTATTTACCGGCAATTAAAACCACACGAAAACACAAACAAAAACATGCGCTGTTAAATATTTGAACAAATACATCCGAAAAAAGGAAGTCTCGTGTTTTGAGCTGATTACTATGAAAAAAGCTACTTTTTTAAATAGTCGCATAACATTCGGATCTGATCGGAACCAATCGGAAACCTTCGGCGGCACGATTCCGGGTAAGGCACGACGACCCTTAGAGAATTCAACCAACCGGAGTCGCCATTGACAGGCGTTCCCCTCTGCCGAAAACATATGTATGACCAGTAACTGCAGTATGCTAAAATTAACGGAAATAAAGAAACACGGTGTTAATCCTTACTATCATTAGTTTTTAGGATTCCGTAGCCAAAATGGCTAAAACGGAAACCTTATAGTTTCGTCATGTCCGTAGTTCGTCCGTATGCGATGGCCATTTTTTATTTGAAGACTATAACTAATATTGATGAAATTCTAACAGAAGGTGTATTTTGTAAACCCCTACTTAGTATTGTAGTAAAATTGCTGAAAAAAATATTTTTAGGGGTGAGCCACAAGGGTTTTCCATACATGTAACAATTTTTTTTTACCAAATATCATCATGTTGCACATCAATCGATAGGACTTTAAAAATAACATTGAGGTTTGTTTTATCATTTTTTGATTAAGTGGATATTTTCAGAAATAATCGCCCTACTCAGTGGACGAAAACTAGCAGAGCCCAGGACGGAAAACTGACATTTATGGACGAAAACTAACGAATACCCCACTTTTTCAAATAATATTTTTTATACAAAATCTCGCAAGTATGGATAATTCTCGCGTAATATTAACATAAACTAGACTATATAAGCTACAAAATGAAATATAATACATTTAAGTAAGGGTACTTTAAGATATTCTTTTTGCATCACAAAGCTGGCAAAATCGATAAGTGGACGAAAAGGAGCACAATTACCCTATGTTGAAGTAAAATAACCATTAGAAATATTTACCTAGCTGTCTGGATTTCCGGGATCAGGTGGTCGCAAAACTGAAATTTATACCAAATTGCTCTGCTAGTTTTGGTCCACAAAGTTTATATATTAATTATATTCTAAAACTTTAATCTCCACTTAAAATATTGTACAATTAACTTTAAAATAGATAATTCGTGCCAAACATATTTAGTGCACTGCCTAAATCATTAATAAAACTCATCATAAACTTTTCCCGCCACAAGTTTTTTTCTTCATAGCGATGACATTTGCTAGGGCCGAATTCGAGGCGGCTATTAATGTTTTATTTTTAAAGGCACTATTTGTCAAATTACTTTTTTATGATAGTAGAATTGTTTCTTAGATATTATGGATCGCAACAAGACCAAACTTCCGCAGGAAAATTCATTTACGTTCAAGTTTTCTCCATATATTTGTAGCAGAACGGTCAGGTGGACGGAAACTAACCATGGACGGGAAACTAGCACAATCACCCTACCTACTGTTTTCGAGCTACAAGCAAAAACCTGACAAAGAGCAAAAATTTCGCTAAAAAGTTATGCACACCTCTTGGGATTGGGCAAACTCGGATTACATACATTTAGGACCACAGGAAGGTGTTAAAGCAATTTCCAGCCTGCTGGGAATTAATTCTTCGAAAAAATCTAATTTTCTTGGCCTATTAGTCACATGTTGGGGTCAAATTTAGCAGATAGTCATATTAGTTTAATAAGTAATAACTAAAAATTTTATTTCTTTCCAGCTTTTGTATATGGATGATGATTCGTATATGATAGCAGGAGTTGTTAATGTTGTGGATTTAAAAGGAGCTACGATGGCTCACTTTGCTCAAATGTCGCCCTCCCTAATGAAGAAGATGGCAGTTGCTAGCCAGGTTTGTAATGGATAGAAATAGTACATTGTTGCCGAGGGATGGAAAGAAAGGTATTTCCTGACGAGGTGTCTAGATGCCAGGCCGAGGCTTGCCGAGGCCTGGCAAAGGTCCGAGTCGGAAAATGCCTGTTTCCATTGAGGTATACATAGTGCTTTCTCAAATAATGTGAGGAAATCAAACAAATTAAATTTCAACTATAAGTAATAAGTTTTTAATAAGGGTTAAGTGACATAGTACAATACAAAAAATAAGGCATGTTATTAGTTAATGTTAAATGTTATATTAGACATTCCAGGGCAATTTGTGAACGAAAAGGTATTTCTAGCATTTTGGCTGTCCTTCCACAGCATGAACGTACCATGGCGTAAGTCCTGTTATATTTGTCCCGCGACTTAGCAGGAAGCAAGTTGTTCATTATTAAGCTTGCTTCTTCTTTCAAATGAGACGGTGTGCCGTCTATTTCCATCTCACTGTCGTCATTTGAGTTCATACTGTTTTCTATTTTAATTAATTTTAAAGAAAACGATATTTCACAACAAATTGCCGCCTTTTATTTTGCATATTTTTTTTTCAAATCTATTACCACAGACAAATAATCGACCGATACGCGCATGCGCCAATGCGCGCGCATCTCGAATCGCGACACCGTGTTTGCGATTATTTTGACATTTGTCTGGTTGAACGAAGCTTTCACTTGGCTGAATGCAACATTTCCTTAGTCATTTATTTGCAATCGTAGGATTTAAAAAGTTAACGCCGCGGATAAAAATGGATTTTCATACAGTTATTTTATTCCTAGGAGTAAAATGATTCTAATGGATCTCATTTTTTTCCGCTGCGTTTTTACTTTTTAAATTTGAAAAGAATAAAATTGAGCACTTTGCGTCTTCAATTTACGAACAAAATGCGACCATTTCCGAGCATGTTTGAGAAAAGGTCTTTGTTCACGTGTACCTAATTTGTTTTAACTATTCTCTGCTCTCGACTTGACCCGCATAATAATAATAATATAATATAGCCATTTATTCCAATAAATATTACATTTCATAATATTAATTGTTATCTTTCTAATTCATTTTTATAATTATATAATTTATTTTGTTTATTTATTGGGATGTCCATTTGTGGACATAGGCCTCCTCCATCATGTGCCACGCGTCTCTATCAGTGGCGAGTCTCGTCCAGGCGATGCCGGCCACGGCCACGATGTCGTCCCTCCAGCGTCGCCGCGGGCGACCGCGCGCTCTCTGTCCGTCGCGCGGGTACCAATGTAGCATTTGTTCGCTCCAGCGGCCGTCTTTTGTTCGCGCCGTGTGCCCGGTCCATCTCCATTTCAGGCGGCAAATGAGTTCGGCGGCATCCAGGATTATTGTCTTCTCGCGGATGTCTGTGTTCTTTATCCTGTCTACTAATTTAATGCCTAGCATGCTGCGTTCTGCGGTTCTTTGGAATACCTGTACTTTATGTATTAGTTCCTTAGTTATGGTCCAGGTTTGGCATCCGTAAATAAGAGTTGACCCGCATACGAGTCGGTAAATTGCCTCTTTCGCCTACCTTACCACTCTACTCACTAATTTGAACCTATTCTTCATTCGGTATATAAAAGCATAATATGACGTCTTCCAACTCGTCTAGCATGACATACGTTGTCGCGCCATGTTAGGCCTGTGTGCCAGAATTCATGAAAATAAAAATGAAAACGGCTCAAACATGTAACCACTGTCAATGTCTACGTACTTGCGCCTATTGAGGAGTTCGGCAGCGTCGGCGGCAGCCCCAGCCCTGGCTGATGTCCCTGGACGGTGGAACGGCGCGAGGGTATCGACGCATGTGGCATCCCAAACCAAGGGCCGTCCCAATTTCTAGGGAAAAATAAAGTAAAATAACTTCGTTCTAATCGAGTGTTCCACGACACTCACGTATTTTTAATACTTGCAGAATTTAGTCTATCATTCGATTAATCTGCTGTCAACATCTCATCTCATGTTTGTCGTTTATAGAATAATATAATTGCCTATTTAACTGGTTCTTGTGTTGTACAAGTATTTTGTTTGTCTTCATTTAAATAATTCTAAGTATATATTTTTCACGCCACTGTTCGGAAATGTGCAAAAAGATGGTCTAACTCCTAGCTGGAAAGTTAGCATACCCGGTGCTGTATTCTAATTTTAAAATACATAAACAATACATTAATAGTACATTATTGACGAGGAGGTGAAGTAGCACATTGATGGCTGAGTATTTCGTTTAAACGGACGACTTTAGGAGTCCGTTTAATTTAATACGAAGCCAGCAATGGCCCTTCGCGCCTAGTCCAATATAGTGCTTTATTCAAAAATAATGCAAAAAGCCAACGTTGATGAACAACAAATAATATTGACATAAATAATATATTGAGGATAACTTCTAGGTTAAAAGAATGACCACTACGGCGAGCATCGAATTTCGATTTGAATCCTAGGATTATCTCCATCTCCATCGCTTCTCATTTTGAGTGAGAGAGACAGATTTATTCGAAACTATAATTTTCTATGTTCGCGGTACACGCTCAGCTTTGCCGCCTTTATATCTTTTTATTAAAAAGTTTGAAGTGTATTTTTCTTCTGAATTCACCGTAAGCTATTTGAGATAACTAAAAAGTCGCGGTACCAACATTATAAATAACAAATACCGATGTTGTATTTTGGCTGTTTAGGACCTTCGCCTTTATTTTTGTATGGCTGTTGAACTTTTTAAAAAGTTTGTACCTCGACAAAAATGGAATTTGTATGCAACATTTATGTCGCAAAACCGAGCCTGCATGTTCCGTAACTTTTTAATTTTAATTTGACCATAAACTAGGCACTTCGCCGCCTAGTTTTTAACCGTAAAAGTCAACCTTGCCGGACTTTTTTGAATAAAAACACAATCTATCTCAAACAGCTTCAACACACAACAAATAATGAAACAATCTTCAACCAATATTGAAGTTGTATTGGAGTTGCGTCGGAATAATATTCAAGCAAATTCTGATATTTCTGATTCGGATGTTTTAGGCGCTAGCTGTATTGAGTAGTTAATGCATTAGAATTGTATTGAAGTTGGATCGTGTCTGGTACGTGTTTTAAAGTTAGAAAACGGCTGTACCCCTGAACCACACTACAACAATGTGTTTGTAGCATTTCATTGGTTGGCGAGAGACACTTAGTGACATTCGACCAATCGTAACGTAGAAAGTAAATTGTCCTGTCCTCCTCCCCGACCGCCTACTATTAAATTCACCCAACAATATTTTTAACATTTTCAGGATGCGGCTCCTGTCCGAATAAAGGGCGGTCATTATCTAAACATGCCATCGTTTCTAGGAACCCTAATGAACTTAAGTAAAACTTTTATGAGTGAAAAAATTAAGCAAAGGGTGAGTATAGGTATTTGTTATTTTCCGTTATGTTGCCTAGACTTTAGAAGGACATAAATATGCACATTTTTACTTTATTATTACATCACTGGAAGAGGTCTCTTATATGGATAAGTTCGCCTTTGTACCTCAACAATAAGCGAATAATAAGTAAAGAAACATAGGAGAGCCATAGATATCCCAGCTGATATTATAACATATATTGTAATTTAAACTTATACCTTATTATAACATATACTTAACTATGTAGTAACTAGTTATCGGGGTGGACTGAAAATCAGCCCTGTGCAGCAATGCGTTGTAATTGTTATAGTGATATGGATATTGATATGTTGTGTTCTAAGTGTCTGTGATTCTCTTTATAGTTTGTCTTGTGTATAATAATAAATTATCTTTTATCTATCTTTAAATAGCTGTAAAATTGTATTTAACCCTTTACCAGGCCACTAAGAACTAGCGTCTCTTCATACGTACTGTATATACTGTTACAACCGTATTCAACGCCTTGTAAAAAATGTATTTACGAAAGTCGGAGATGTTCCTTTAAACCAGAAATAAAAATGTGGGTATCCCATCGCCGGTCAAAGTAATTAATTGTCATACTCGATTTTGTCTTATTATATTCTTGATCGGACGAAGGGATATATTCCTCCAACATCTTATATCGGTTATCATAGTCAAGGATTAACTCCAAATCTACTACGAAACATTATATCAATCACTTAAAACATTGTTTTATGATCTTCATTCACGGCACGCTTCAAAATCCAATAATGTATCTTTGGCAGCCATTTAAATCCACTTGACCAGTGATGTTAGTGGTTTGTTTACAAATCCGAACACTATACTAACTACAACAAGAAATTCTTCAGGGAAAGTCTTTAAAAGGAGATTTCATAGCTAGTGTACCATCGGGTTCAAAAGTGCATGGTCAATTTATCAATGATTTCATGCATGCCATGCAATTCTGAACCCGATTGTACATGAATTCGCTCTAGGTTGAACACAAAAACAGTTTTATTACTTACGTAAGTTTTTATGACATGACAAGACAATTTACCGGGCCATGGGAAGAATAGCTCCCGCACAGTTAAACTCTAATAAGGCCATGAGATAATGTCTACCCACATCCTAATTCTGGTCATACACAATAAGGCATGAATATTTAGCAATATTTACGATTACATTACCTTTCAACACTCAAAATCTACAAAATATCAAAAAATTGTTCGACCTATGTACTTCTGTTTCATAGAAATTAAGGAAAGTGTTTTTAATTTTTTAGCTGCACCTCCACAAAAATTTTGGAGAGTTGTACAAGCACGTACCAAAAGAAATACTCCCAGCTGAATACGGAGGACACGGCGGAACATTCCAAGAAATAAATGGTTAGTTTCCTCTTTATTAACTAATATGTTAAGGCGTATTTTTCATTATTTTCCACGAAAAATTAATACGGAAAGGTATACTTTTGGCTACGCATTACCCATATACAAGGGGACCCGTTTTCACTGTCTTTGTGTGTAGGTGAGAGACGACATGAAACGGACGTTCAACTTTGAAGTATTATTACCTACATACTGTAGATAAAAACTTAGGAACTCATTAACTGTCCTTAAGGAATTCGGAGTTAATTATATAATTATTCATACACCATATTTCATTAAAATTAAATTTAATGTAATAATAATTAGGATTTTGTTAAACTCACTTAAATATGTCCATTTCATAACTCGGGTAGCATTGAATAGGACAATGGGTATCTTGAAACGTACAAGTCACAAATTCTTTGCCTTTACACACAAACTTTTATTTAAATAGGTACAACATTTTGGTACTAAATATGCTAAGAGCATAAAAAAAAACAAAACAATAAAAAAACAACATAAAATAATTAGACTCTCAACTTAGTTTCGATTTGGCCTATGCTCAGCAGTAGGCGATAAAGGGCTGATGATGATGATGATGGCTACAGGCAATACCACCTAAAGCCCATTGCCTGTCACCCCTACCTAACTATATAGGTAAATGCGAGCGGGAACCACCGAGACAGCAATATGCAAATATGTATATATTTTTTGACAATGACCAAAGCTTTTTTATTTTCAATGTTTACATCAACACATATTAGCAAAGCGGCAAAGAAGAGTACTGTGTTGACTAAGGCCAATGCAAGGACAAAACATTTGAACCTTTATATTCTATCCAAATCAAAATCATATTTGATGACTCAGCATAAAAAAGCTTGAACTAACTGACTTGCTCTTCTTGAGCAAAATAATAGTTATTTGTTATACAAGGGTGCAAAGTTGTTTTATCAACCGCGAGTGTGGCATTGAATATATAACTACGAGCTAGCGAATGGATTTTATGGTTGAAGTGGTTCCAAGATAGAATCCTGAGCGAAGCGAGAAATTTAAATAAAAATAGAAACCTGAGTGTAGCGAGTGTTACAACACACGAGACGTAAAAAAAACTTTGCAGCCGTGTGTAACACAAATCTTTTCACCTCACTAAAGCGAGGAAAATACTAAAGCTCGTCCCAGAAAAAAATGTCGTTTATTAGTTAGTATGAAATAATGTAAGCAATAAAAAGTTACCAAATTTTTGACAACAGTTTATTAGAAATGTAGTAAACAAAACGTATTTTTGTTATGTTTTTGTTCTATTGTTTATTCATCCAGAAACTTCGTAATTTTCTTTGATACCTGCCATCAGGTTTTTTTACATCAGTGTCTGTGATTAGTTTTGAAGCTGCATTCCATTTTAGCTTGAAGTGTTCACTGATGTGGCGTTAGTTTTATGTTTTAAGAGCTTCTGCTTCATACGAGCCCAATATTTTTCTATAGGTCGTAATTCAGGACAGTTAGGAGGATTTTGGTATTTTTCCACAAATTCGACATTATTGGCTTTGTACCATTTTATCACATTTTTAAAATAGTGGCACGTGGCCAGATCAGGCCAAACCAGAACTGGCTTCTTATGTCGCTTTAAAAACGGCAATAATCGGTTTTCCATGCACTCTTTAAGGTATATATCGCCTTTCATAGTTCCTTTAGCAAAGTATGGAGTGCTGCGTTTGCCGCAAGAACAGATCGCTTGCCACACAAGAACCTTCTTCGCAAATTTATCCGTTTTTATGACATTGTACTCGTCATTGATAGTTTTTCTATCGGTCCCCGAATAAAAATGATGTCCCGGCAATGATTTAAAATCAAGCTTGCAATATGTTTCGTCGTCCATCACAATACAGTATTTTTTTGTCGTTAATTTTGAATACAGTTTTCTTGATCTCGTTTTAGCGTCAGTTTCTTGTTTCGAATTTCTATTAGGCACTTTAGTTTGTTTGAAAGTCTTTATAGAATTATTTTTCTTTACTCGTTGCACAGTGGATTTAGACGTTTTAAACTTTTTAGCTAAATCTCTTACAGATTATGTAGGTTTTTTCAGCAAAGCAGCTATGATACTCTTCTCAATATTTTTCTTAATAAACCCGGTCTTCCGACCACTTCCAGGACGCCGTCGAATACCGCCAGTCTCTCTGAATTGTTTTAGGACCCTTTACACAGTTCTAACAGACGTGTTTAGCTCCATTGCCACTTTTTTCGTGAAAATGCCTTAATATTGGACATATTTGTACAATATTTTCTCATGAAGTTTTTCTTGTGGAGACGAGATCTTTGTAAATGTGACTGTGACAGATTTTTTTCTGATATTAAATAAAGAACCGAGATGCATTTAACATATAACCAGCCAGTTTCAACCATTTTCATTGAAACCTGATATACCAACGCTGCGTAAACTAACGACATTTTTTACAGGGACAAGCTTTACATAGGTAAAAAAAAATGTAATTCTGCAGATTGTACGGCTTGCCGCAATTCTTCAGGCGTCAATTGCAATATCTCTTCGTTACTTTAGTCACAGGAAGATATCGAGGATTTGCGTATAATTTCCACGATTTGCATGGAACACTAAAAATCCATTCGGGTGCGTTCCGTTTTATGCGTTTTGAAGGTTTTGAGTTTGCTCTGTTACTTGTGGTGCGTTCAGAATAATTAAAATGGATTGATCAAAATAAAATTTCTTGTAAGATTTATAGCGTTTTATGGTAAAATAATGTAATAAAATTGTATACACTAAATGTTTTTAATTGAATACGATTAAATATAAAATTATTTTTGCGTCCACAGCACCTGATTTGATAGGACAATTTAATCAGATGGGCGAACATTGTTCTGTCTGTATGTCTGGAGTGTTTAATGTTATTATGTTTAAAAAAGTAACTAATAACACGTTCGGATTTCAAATATTCTTTGCACTCTTGTAAATAAAATGCAGTTTTGCTATCTGTTTTTAAAGAATAAAAAAGGGCTTTCCGAGATAGTCAGGTGAAAAGGTATTTTTACCATTGGTCTTCACATTTTCCCGTTTTAATGTTTGTACAGAGGCTTGGATAAAGAAGGTCGAGGAGTGGAGCGCCTGGTTAGACGAGGACCTGAAGTACGGTACGGATGAGAAGAAGCGACCGGGCAAGCCGAATACCGCCGAAGTGATGTTCGGAATCGCCGGTTCTTTTAGACAACTGGAGTTTGATTAGTTTACACCAACTATAAGTACCTAGAGTCAACATTCAGCAAAATATACTTTTATTCTTTTGCGTTTGTAATAAATGGGCCAAAGTGGACATATTTGATTTGACATCTTTGAATTCGATAGCATACCGACAATATACCTAGGTTCTGGATGTTTTGTATTTGTGCTTTAGGACTTTTAGATTTAGGTACTCTTGTAAGTTTTTTGTGTATGATTACGGCAGGGCTAAAAGATTAGCTGCGACAGATTTTTGTTATGTTTTGTACCTAAAGTAAAGATTGAAAGTTTGAACTTGATTTGTACTTTGTACTATACTTTTATTCCACTACTCAACAACCTCATAAGTAGTCAGAGTAAAGAAGAAGGGCTGTAATTTAAATTAAATATTTTAAACTGAAGTTTTGTATTTTTTTTATATTACAACGTACTTATATAGGTAGGTAGGTATGTTCATGTAGGTATCTACTAGACATGAACCTAGATACTATCTACTCGTACTTAATATTTTTTTGTGTATCCGTGCATGTAGTAGTATAGGTAGTAGTGAAATGAAAATGCATTATAACAATATTATTACTATTATAGTATCTATTTTTAGGACAAGTGAAATAAGGACCCTCAGAAATAGGACATATTTTGAATTTTCAGTTTCTGGATTTAAATATAAATTTGATCAAAAAAATTAACCTTATGGGCCGTTATGACTACATTTTGCCAGCCTAAAAAAGGCCGTTAGATGTAAGACGCCATTTGGTGATTTTATTCCTAGATTTCTGGAGAAAATGTATTAAGTAGAGTATGCAACCAGTAAATATAAAGAATGTATTGTAGGAGAGTTACCGTTAATATACATAATTCCTATTACAATTTTTAACGGGTTTGGCATTCCTTAGGCGGTTGTCACACTGCCGCCGCGTCTCGTTGCGAGACGCGGAGCAACGGACTCGCATGCGGAGACAACGCACCAATGTCCGAGTTTTCTCCGCATCTCCGTCCGGAGCTGCGATGGGCGACGTCCCGCGTTACTTCCGTCTCGCGTTCATTTCACATTCGAACGTTAAGATGAAAATAGTTCCTATTTGTCGATAAAATGGACACGGAACTTATTCAGAACGCTGCGGTGATACTTTCAGTTTGGTTTTTGTACAATCGAGTCATAAAACGCAGAAGACACTGGGTACATTCCTATTTACAAACCAGACCTATAAATGGGTCTTTTGCTAGAGATTATCAAGATTTAAGGCAACACGAAGAATTTTTTTTAATTGCACCCGTATGTCAACCGCGCCATTTGATTATTTGCTAAGCAAAATTGGAGTGATTATTACTGGCGCGGACACTAATTTTCGACGTTCTATTACAGCGGAAGGAAAGCCTTGGCTTACATTCAAGTAAGTAATAATCTACTACTTCAATTTTCAATTATACTTTAATAAGAATTCCTAGATTATGATTAAACGAACGACTTTCAATTTCAAAAATAAACTTAAAAACGTCGATATCCATTGCGCCTACGTCCTTTCTTGCACTGAAATCCGTACGGCACTGCGGAGCTCGGTGTGACATACCCTGCGGCACGCACCGCGTCTCCGTCCGAGCGCGCGAGTCGTCGTGCGTCTCGCTCCTCCGCGCGTCGAGGCGGAGCCAGTGTGTCGTACCATGCGATTTTTCTATACAAAATCAAGATTCTACATACAAAGTTAAAAAACGCATCAACGGACGTCGCTGCGAGATGCGGAGCAGTGTGACGACCGCCTAAGTCTTTTAACGGAATCGGCGTGTCACGACAACACGTTTACTCATTTTACTTGTAAAAATAACAACATAACTGAAATAATATAAGAGTTTATGCGGTCGATAAGTGATACATGAATACATGACTCTTGACTTTGTTTGTGTCCTTTTTCCACTCAACTAAACCGAGATTACCCATCACTATTTACTCCCTATAATTAGCTTATCTAATGAATGACAAATTGCCACGGAGTAAAATTGTGAGGTATTTATTTTTGAAGACGTTTAAGAATTGCATCTTATGTTATACCAAACATATTTTTTATAGAAATTCTGTCGTTTTTTAACCATATATGTTTATTGACCATGATTGGCATGAGTTTAGCCCTAGAAAAAGTTCACAAATATCTTTACATGCAAATGTTCCACAAATATATTTACTCCGCCTTATTGTCAGTGGTTTAGAGGCGTGTAATAGTTACCTATTTGTTAAACAAGGGTGCAAAGTTGTATTTTAACCGCGAGTGTGGAATTGAAGCACGAGCTAGCGAATGGATTCTAGGGTTGAACTGCGAGGTAGCGAATGGATTCTATGATTGAACCGCGAGCGAAGCGAGTGGTTCGAAAATAGAATCCTGAGCGAAGCGAGTAGTTCAAAAATAGAATCTTGAGCGTAGCAAGTGTTGCAACACACGAGACGTAAAAATAACTTTGCAGCCGTGTGTAACACAAATCTTTTCACCTCACTAAAGCGAGGAAAATATAGTCTGGCCAGCCAACGAACGCAGTAGCAATGTACATCAAACAAAAATATAGCAACACTAAGCGAATCGAACAGCAGCATTGCTCCATAGAAAAGCAGCAATGTACATCAAACAAAACTTAGTATTTTTTGGACGCCTTTCGCGCGCTTTTGTACGTCATTTCGAAAATCGATAGAACATTATGCGGTCAAAATACAATAGTTGACATCCAGGAAGGAATGAAACATTGATACTTACAATGATTGCTAAAATCATAAGGCCAGTCGAGGGAAACGAGTAACTACCTATATCAACCAGAAAATACAACTTTTCAGTTTAGAATCGAACAGGATTAGCTTCATTATGTGTATGAATAAGAGAGTCATGTTAATTTACATATATTATGTCACTCAGTATACCCCTACTTATTTATTATGATTTCCTTTCGTTTCGATTATCATTTCGTTTGACGACTATTTTAGGTAGGCACTTATTTAATCTAATGTACCGAATTGTATAATCAAATAATCAATAATCGCACGTGAGGTTTTGGTGTTTATTTATTTTATACATAGCTTAGGTAGGTACATAAAGGAAATAATTTCAAAGGCTTGATAAAAGTCTGTTGTAGGTAGCGGGATGCTTGGTGCTTAAACCTGTTAAATTGTAGTGGTTTCTTGCTTTGTGACAATACTTGCTCCTATGCAACAAACGATCTTGGACTTCATTTAGCACTAGTGTTCGCTTCAATTATTCGATTTTACACTGAAAGAAAGAACTTGAAATGATAATTCGATACAAAACTCTATATAACCTCAAAGTCACATATATCACGAAAAATGTATTACACCTGTCGTAAGTACCCACATAAATATCTCAGCTGTTCTTTGCATTGATTTAATACATTTATTGAAAGGTGATGGCAGATATTACATTAATAAATAATAAAAAAACGCAATCTGAAACTAAAAATATAAGTAAACAAAATGAACTTTTTAAAATTAAAAAGTTACATGTCACAGATTAAACAAAAACCATGCACAATTTTCGAATTATTCTGAGACAGGTAGTTCATCAATTAAAATGGATCGATCAAAATAATATTTCTTGAAAGATTTAAAGCGTTTTATAGTAAAATCATGAAACAAAATTGTTTACAATAAATGTTGAATTTAATTAAATACAATTAAATATAAAATATTTTTTGCGTCCACAGCACCTGATTTGATCAGACAATTTAATCAGATGGGCAAAGATTGTCCTGACTGGAGTGGCCTTTACATGTTATTATGTTTAAAAAAGTGACTAATATCACGTTCGAATTTCAAATATTCTTTGCACTCTTGTGAATAAAATGCAGTTTTGCTATCTGTTTTTAAAGAATAAAAAAGAGCTTTCCGAGCCAGTGAGGCGAAAACATATTTTTGGGACGTTGGCTTGTAAAGATATTTGTGAACTTGACTGTACCATTGAGATTGGACCCTTAAACAATACCAATGCTCAAATTAATATGCCAAATAGCACTACTCATAGTGTTGTGTTCCTCCCGGTGAATAAGGTTGCCAAAAAGCTTAAAGAGGACCCAGTGTGTTGACGACGAGGGACCCTCTTTAGGGACCTTTAGTCGTCAATACAGTGAATCCTCCTTTGTAAAGGGTCGGCAACGCGCATATGACACCTCTGGAGTTGCAAGCGTCCATAGACTACGGTAGCTGCATACCATTAGGCGGGCCATATGCTCGTTTGCCACCATAGTGGTGGTTCATGCAATTTTGAAATTTTGCAATTTTGTGCCGCGATGTTTAAAAATAATTAATAATAGTCGGTGGTGCACACGACAACAAAGAGCATTATACGGATTTTAGTGATGATGGGATCACCCTTTGCATAGTGAGACTTTAGGCCCCATATGCCATTTTAGGAAGCAGATCCACCTAAATTTATGGTGCGATGGGGGTAAAAAGGGGGGGGGGGGGGGTTAAAATTTTCGCGACACATAGATTGAAAACTATAAGTCTTAGCAACATACTTCAAAGGCAAGAATTGTAGAGAATTTCATGAAGAATACTTCCTTTATTAAAAGTTATGTGGTAACTTCAACCGTTTTTACAAAAAATATATGAATGTTCCTACTTTTGTGGGAAGTGGGGAAAACAATTGTTATATTTGTAACACATTATAGTGCAGAGTTATCCAATAATGATTTGGCTTGAAAGTCTCGTTTCCAGGCCATAAATAAAATAAGTAAAATAATTATTTTCTGTTTTGACTAGATACTATTAAAATATTATTATTGGTATGGTATTTACCATGTATATTTGAGCTAGAGAGCTAGTATGTTAAAAATCGTATATGAAACGGTTTAATTGAAAATAATGATACTTAAGGCTAAAATAATCGATAGGTTCACACCACTAGCGTAGACTACCTAACCTAAGTTCATATATATTATAATGATATTAGGCGTTGTCCGTTGATAAAAGATTCAAGCGCCCCACGATTTTAGTTTTTTGTCTTTTCAATGCTCTAGCTACATTGATGAGAAGAGTGGTGTGATGAGTAGTACCTAAAACCTAGCGAATTATTTTAATAGCTTTTTATACATTATTTATCATTGATTATTTTCAATAAAAGCTTTTGAATTTACCTAAACAATACTTATTTTCTTTTCAAGTTGTTATGTTACTAAAACTGTCTAAACTACGCTTACTTTGTGATCCGCAATGCACTGTGTTCTACTAATAAATCCCTTTCATTTAATACTTGATTGAGAGTTTTGTTAAGAAATGTGTAATACGCGGCATTCTGTAGCGGCAGCTATCTTGGATTTACAATGATACTGAGTCTATTAAATTGTAATTGTCATCAGAACTTAAGGTGTGCACCAGATATCGGATCAACCGGTACACCAGTACACCTACAGCAATTATGGAGATGTGGGATGAAGCATGTAGCTGTAGATATGCAGACATTGGATGCAGTTATGTAAATATTAGTTATAATAAATTTACAAATTTTCAAATAAGTTTGTGTAATGTCTAAGTAGGTATAATACAGAATTGTTATTTTTATTTTAGAGCGCAGTATTCGCCAACAGACTGTCCTCAGTTGAAGATGTATACCTACCGCTTAAGTTTTGTCTCTAAAAAATGAACGGGCCCTTATTGATAACCCGCAATGATGTACCTTTCACTTGAAAACGTCACTAGATAACAGGGACTGGAGAACCCCTCTATTTAATAACGCTATTATTTGGTTACACAATTATATGGTTACCCTATATTCAATGTTATGTCCCTGTCTATATATATAATCTCTTAGCAATAGAGATGAAATTAGCTTGATAGGTAAACGTCATTTTGGATTTTCATTTCGGTAAGCGCTACATTATCATTATCAGTAGCAGCAGCAGCAGCAGCCAGTATCAGTCCACTGCTGGACATAGGCCTCTCCCATGGCGCGCCACTGTGCTCGATTTTCTGCTCTCCTCCTCCAATCCGTACCCGCCAAGCGCAAGGTACCTTTGGGTAACTCAATGAGGTGCTTACTAGATTGATAGTTTTTAAAAACTACCCTACCAAATACTTACCCGATGTAATACCCCTTATTAATACGACTTATTTTTTCAAAACAACAGTACATCAAATCTAAACAATACATATAAGTGCGTTGTTCTATCAGAAAACATATCAAACTAAGTTAGATTAACCAACAATAGGTTATAGTTTAAGAAAAATCCAAATCTGACTATTTGAAAATGAATTACATACAAGTTTGAAATACTTTCTTACCTGAACTGTGTCTTCTACATAAATTTCCAAATTATAATAATCCATCATCAACAGTTAGAAACAAATTTTGAATTTAAATTTAAAAAAAGTAAGTGATTCTAGTATACAATAAACATACTATTTCCAATTATCCTTAGAGATGTATAAGGTCTCCAAGTGTCTTGATCTATATATTCTATATAAAAAAAATATGGATAATCAAGCACCGAATGTTGTGTCTAAAGCCAATTAAACTAAAATTAAATATGATTAATAAAAAGTTACGTAATTGTGTGGCCCCAGTTAGCCTAAACAGACCGGTCTCCACAAACAGCACCCATTCACGAGTATGACGCATATCTCAGCCATCGCCTCCCTCAACCTTTCTTCGGGAAAGTGGCTTACGCATACAAAGGCAAGGTAAATTATAGCGTTTGAAATGGTTGACGTCTGAAAGATATAATAAGGCAAGCATTAGAGCTCAAACCACATCGTTTTTCCTACATAATTAGATTGTGGTTGATAACAGGCCTATTATTTATTTTTTTTTTGTTATAGATATTACAACCAATATAGGATTTATATACTTTTTATAAAGGGGAATAACAGGGCTTTATCATGAAAACATATTTTTCATGTTACGACCATAAATAAAAAAAATATAGGCATTTATTCAAAAAAATATCAAACGTTGATTTCATATTTTTTATGTTTTCTCAGTTTTCTTATATGGAAAGGTATAAATAAAATACCAACCTTGCTTTACACGAAAATGATATCAAACTTGACTATATAGCTCTATTTTATTTTTAATCAATTATGGGGGGGCACCCCCCACTTTGTCAAAAATTTGCATCAAAAATTTGATTGGCTCCCCTTCTTAAATTAATCTTAGAGCCTAAAGGATTAGCTCTGCAAATGGAAATTCCATCATCATCATTTTCCGTATAAATAAGTGTACACCACCGACTATAACCTGAAGATTCTGCATTTATTTATTTCGATTTCGATTAAGGATACTTTTGTTATATTGAATCCTAAATATCATGTGGTTGTTTTGTTTCGGTTTTTTACCAGTTTTAAAAATGTTAATAACGATTTAAGGAACTGTTACTTACTTACAGTGTTTTGCTTTTGTGTTACTTACTGTTATCCTTTACAAGGATACCATTCTGCCTTTCAATTGAAACAATAGTAGGTATCTACTGTAGTACTGTAGGTACTTTCAGCCAGCGGATATTTGATAACGATAATAAATGAAACAGTTATCAGTTAGTCGATAGACGCCGTGAAACACAACAGTCGATAGTGATACGCGGAATCACTTTTGTAAAGGTGTAAATTGTAAGTTTTTTTATATTATACAACAACATGAAAAGTATTGCGAGGTCACAGGACCTCCATAGAGAGGACATAATCGTAGCATAGTTTGACCACAGCAAAGGTTGAAACACTCTGCCACACTTATTGCAATTTAATGATATATCTTATTTATTATTCTTTTAACTTCCTCTAGTTCACGAAGATGATTCGTGAGCTATCCCCCGCTTTAGCTAAGATAGCTAAAGATGAGTTGAGTGAAAACCCAAAAAGGACCCATGAAGACTTGCAACATTTGAAGGAGTGGATCATAAAGCAGCCCCATTTAAAGGCTCGAACGGGTATGTGATTTATCATACGGTTTGTAAGATATCTATTAAACATCGATTGAATTGATTGATTATGGTACGCGAAACAAAGAGAAGGGTCAATGTACTAGTAAGCCATACAGATAAATTAAGCCAAAACTAAAAGGCAGACAGGGAATATGGCAATCGTCAATCGTTAACGACGGTCAAAAAGTAAACCGGTAATTATTGAAAATGATAAATATGACTTTTTGTTGTGGTCGTTCGCATGTGGTCGAATTCATTTTGCTTTTAAAACACAATTTACGATGCATGCTTAGTTTTAGTAAAGGGTGTGGCCTGATCATAGTAAATGCCAATAAATTACGGGGGTGGTGGGGTACATTTGATACGTAAGAGTAACAAAACAACTGACATGCAACAAAAAATAGACACAACCGTTTGCAAATTCACTAACTATAATGAGACTAATGGTCCTAATACTAATGGTGGTGTGGTGTGGTGGTAAAAGTGATAAAACATTAAATTTGTTATTTACAGACGATCAATGGTTGGTAGCAGTCCTTAGGGGTTGCAAGTTCAGTCTGGAGAGAGTTAAGAAAAAAATGGACCTTTATTATACGTTGAGAACAACGGCACCTGATGTAACTCTTCGTCTGAAGCCTACTGAAGATAAGTTTTTAGAATTTGTGAGACGAGGGTAAGATTTGATACTTTTCACTTTATTTGAATAGTAGGTTTGTATTTTGAAATGTTATTAAGCAGTAAATAGTAGGTAGATTGTATTACAAAATTACAATGAGTACGATATTCAATTCAACTCCAATCATTTAATAGCAAATGAACACGTCTAAAAAAATTGAATAACCGATTTTGTTGTTATAACGTTGGGCTAAAAAGGCGGTTCTTCAAATATAGTTAGGTTAGGTAATGATGTATTAACTTATAAGGGGCCGTAATTTTAACTTTAAAACACGTTAAGACACGGTCCATCTTCAATGCATCAACTAGGCAATACAGCTAGCGACTAAACGTCTGAATTAGAAATATCAAAATTTGCTTGTAAATTATTCCGATGCAACACAACTTCAATAAATATTAGTTGGTTATTTGTTGTGTGTTGGAGTTATGTTTAAAATAGATTGTGGTTAAATGTATTATTTGTGTATTTAAAAACTAAAATAAGACACATGGCTCTTAAATTCTTGAAAATAAAGTTATTGTTATTTCATTAATTTACTTCATTGCGACCGTAACAGCCACGCAAAAATTTTATTAATTGTTTACAATTTTACATAACCGTATTCTTCCGTAAAAAAAAAACAAAGTTGTTTTTATTTGTAGGGCAGTTATTTATCTGCTCACAGAAAGCATATTACATTTTGACCACATACTCGTATTTTGTACATTTCAGAGCTGTTGTTATCCTTCCCGAGGCGCCTCAGAAGTTGTTACCACGCAATATCCTTATCCGCGCGGGCGCATACAACCCTAATACACATAATGTTGCCGATATTATGTGTATCTTGGTTTATTTAGTGCAAGTAAGCGTCAACATAAGTTTGAGACATGTACTATCGGGTTCAGAATTGCATGGCCAATTTATGAATGAATTCATTGATAAATTGACCATGCAATTTTGAACCTGATGGTACATTAAGTACATTTATTTAGACACAACATTGCATTAGTTTGGAGAAAATATTTGACTGAAAGCCGCTGGGTCATCACACGACCACAATAATTTGCTTTGTTACATACTTACTTACTATTTCTTACAAGCAACGATTACTTTCGTACTTTTTCAGATATTGGTCGTTGAAAGCGATACAGCGACAGTTTTGGGAACGAAAATCTTAGTGGATTACCGAGGCGTCTCAATGGCACACGTGACACAGGCCAACCCGACGTTACTCAAGAAAATAATCGCTGTTAGCCAAGTGAGTAATATCTAATTCATTTCATGCGTAAAAGTGGTGCAGTGATATTCAGAAGTCTATACCGAATGTACAAACCTTTTGGTTTTGTATGGCAATACAATGTCGATGTAAGAATTCAAGAGAAAGAGAATTGAAAGTACGTTACCTACCTTTAAACAAGATGTAAAAAATCTAAACTTAGTAGTACGAAACGTAGTACAATACAAGTCTACTACTCGTACTCGTAGACTTAAAATAGTACCTATTCAGATTCGCGTACCTACAGTAATCCAGGATTAGCGACTTAAAAATCGAAATTAATAAGTAAGTCATACCGAATTACCTTTACTTGGACCAATCCCAAAATCTGGGAAAACAGGCAGCAGTCTCATACATTTAGGTCTGGGCAGTTTCATACATTTTGACCGATCAATGGATTATTTTAACATTCGTTACAAATTCTGATTCAACATTTTATTTGCTTCATGTACACATACATGCATATTATTCAGCATAGTTGTATACAATATATAAGGTGCTACCAAATTAAGTACGCTGCAAACGCTGCGGCTGTGGAATGAACTCCCTGCTGAGGTTTTCCCAGCTGGTTACAGTATGAGGTTCTTCAAAAAAGGAGTATATAGGCTCTTAAAGGGTAGGCAACGCGCATGTGAATCCTCTGGGGTTGCAGGCGTCCATAGGCTACGGTATCTGCTTACCATCGCGCGGGCAGGTTAAGGGAAGTTAACGTATACCGAAGCCTAGGTCACTTTATCCTTGCTGGTGAAAACTTTTTATGTGATTTTTTTGTTTTAGTTTTCCGAACCAATTAAATAAGTAAAAATTCTGTCCAAACACAATCATGCTGTGTAATTCACTGATAGTGGCAGATGTGGCAGTAAAAATAGTGACCAAGAGATTTCCTTCGGCGTGATTATTCCTTAGGACCCAAAGATGGATTTGAGAAGTGGAGTCACTAAGATTTTTGATGTAAATTTTTAGGGGGAGGAGGCTCTCAACTTTATCTTGATATCTACATCAGTTAAGCTGCAAGAGCCATATTTACGGGTCACATGTCCATCCCACTCTCACAGCTCTCACTTCAATTTTGTCATTCGTCTGGTTACATCAGTGACTTTACTCTGCTGACGAAGCCACTTTTGTTTGTTTTCCTGTCCCTTTCCTGTCATCGGTCTTCTTTTCATCGCTCTTTGGGTTACTTGTATCCCGTGTAGAATTTATTTTGAAAAGACCCAGGTTTCAGCTCCGTAAGTAAGTACTGGTAGGACACACTGGTCAAATATACGAGCCTTTTGAAGTGTTGTGAGGTTCATTTTGAAGGGAAATTCTAAGTTGGAGTATGCCGCCCGTGCCAGTCTCTGACGACGTGCTATCTAGCACAAGGAAAATCTGGACAATGAGATGAATTTCCTGATTTTCCTTACCCATAACAATCTCTTGTCCCAGGTACACGTATTTGCTCACTTTACCAACTACAACTTGGTTCGCAGTTATTGTTTTGTCCAAGTTGATTTCCAAACCGCATCGTAATGACTCGCGGCCTTGTTGAATCCCAGTATCATGACCTGTAGGTCTTGTGGATTGCTTGACAACAAGACAATGTCATCAGCAAATCTTAAATTACTAAGGCGGGTCCCTGCAATTTTATTGCAAACATCCCTTTAATTATAATTATACTACTACACAAATTCGGATTGATTAGTATAATAACTTATAAACAATTCAATTACAATTCATTAACCATTAGATAATAGTGAGAATAATCAATAAGTAAAAAATAAAAATTAAAAGTCAATAACCATAATTGCAGGAGTCGATGCCCTTGCGGTTAAAAGGAAGCCATCACGTGAACGTACCCGCTGGCGTTGAAGCCATTTTTACTGTCATCAAAGGTCTCATAAATTCAAAAGCTAGAGACAGGGTGAGTACCTAAAGTTGTCATTTTTCACATTTGTAATTTAATGCATAACATTATAATATTAATATAAATAGAAAATAGGTACTTATACAATTTAACATTAACACTGTTCAATTTTTTTTCAGTTAAAAATGCACAAAAATTATGAAGAACTAATGGAATTTATACCAAAGGAATCTTTGCCAAAAGAATATGGAGGCAGTGGTGGCAGTATTGCGGAAATAACAGGTAAATTCGAAAACTAAATACAAAGTCCGATAAAGGATAATACCTATTTTGTAGACGGTGAAGAGAATAATTTAATTCTTCATATTATAGGAATTCAACCGTCGGTTACTTAATTTTAATGTAAGACAGGCCTTTTTTCATAAAGGCCTCTTAGTCGTTGCAATTGACAGATTTTTTTACTTCAATATTAAAATATTTTTTTTGTCAAGTAATCACTTTTATGTAACATTCGAAACAGTACATTTTCAGTCGCTTCTTTGGCCATTGCAGATATTTAATCAACAAAAGTAATCAACAATAACTTAAGTTAAACCCTTTAAAACACTATATTTCAAGTAGGTATACCATTACAAATACACGCAGTTATTAATTCAAAAATTCTTAATCTAGCTCAAATACAAAGAAAATAGAATTAAAATAAAGTAAAAACTAGGTGGTTAAAGCGAACCTGAATAATTTTAAACAAAAAAGAACCGACTTATTTTTTTAATGTATGTTCACTGATTATTCAAAGACGGCTGAACTGATTTAGAAAATTCTTCACAGTTGGTCCAATTGTAACCATGTCAGGGTCTGATGATGGAATCCTGGAGAAATCGAGGGAACTCTTATAGGCACCTATAGTGATTTGAGTATTTTTTACAGCATCTCGAGCATTTGCTGTTGGAAAGGTGGATGCTAAGTGAAGTCGGTTCTTTTTTGTTTAAAATTATTAAGTGTTGTTTACACGTTATGTCATGTAGGCACGGGGAATAGATTATAAGTCTTTAGACCAATTGTGCAGGTTCTTCTATATAGAATCATGAATGTATAAATGCCAAATAAAAATACATGAGTAATAACATATTTCAATTGTATTTGCAGAACAATGGGTGAAGAAACTGGTCGAATACAAGTGTTGGATGCAGCAGGAAGAGAGCCTTGGCACGGAGGAGTCGCGTCGCGCCGGGGCGCAGTGCACGGCCGAGGATATGTTCGGCGCAGATGGCTCGTTCAGGAGACTCGATATCGACTGACTTCTCTATTAAGTTGCTAAAAGTAATACGACACAATAAAAAAAAAAGTCAGAATAAAGACTGTGTAGATTACCGACAGTAAAACTGCAACATACCTACTGCTTGATAATAATTTTGTTTGAAATATGTGGCGTCAAAAATATTTTATTTTTATTTTATTATTTAAAGATACATATATATATATATATATAACGAACCTAACAGTTTTATTAAATATTATTCAAATTAAAATCAATGTAATTTGTACCTATGGTATCATGTTGTTTAATTTTACTATCAAATTCATCGAAGAAATTCAGTATGCTCTTAAAAATGAATAAACTCGTATAGGTATAGGTATTTATTAGGTATCTATTTTCCAAATGCATGGACTTGTTTTCATTACCTTTGCGTGTACTAAATTGTGTGTACTAAATTGCGTGTCACCACAGGCTTTGTTAGATAACAAATAGGTAGAATATTGAGTCTCCAAATTTATGTTAATTTAATTACGATCAGAATAGCCAAGTAAAATACCCAATATAACCAAATGTATGCTATAATAATGTAGAAAATACTTACATTCAATTTTTAACACTTTAGCTGCCACACACGCTAGGTATGTTGATTTTGTATGGGATTTAGGAAGCTTGGCACTCGAAGTGTTAAGTGAGGTCCAATGGCATCTTGACCGCGATATTAGACTTCAGCGCTGTATATGGAACTATTAACTACAGCATCGTGTTCAGTTTACACGCTCGTGATCTAAATAATTTTTAATTATAACCAATCGCCAGCGTTGCCCGGTTTGCATGTTTAGAGTATTATTTTACGAGCGCAGGACGAGTGAGCAGAATAGATATTTTGTAAAGTGATTTCAAATAAACTAATGACGCATGGCAGTGACGAGTCACGCGACATGAAGCTACGAACGTTGGCATCATGGTTGGCATGGTAGACCGCCTTTTTGTGCACATGCAATAAATATTAATACCTAGCGGCTTCGCCCGCATACTAAAAGCACAAAAAAAGGAGGTTCTCAGTTTGACCCGTACATTTGTATGTACGTATGTGTGTAATTTAATTTAAAGAATCATTTTTAGGGTTCCATACCCAAAGGGTTAAACGGGATCCTATTTCTAAGACTCCGCTGTCCGTCCGTACGTCCGTCTGTCACCAGGCTGTATCTCATGAACCGTCATAGTTAGACAGTTGAAATTTCCACAAAATAAAATAAATATTTAAGGGGCTCCCATACGACAGACATGATTTTTTTTGCTGTTTTTATAGATAATGGTACGGAATCCTTCGCGCGCGAGTCCGACTCGCACTTGGTCGTTTTTTTATTCCATGGCCATTTCTGTTTATCTTCCTTATTAGAGATATTCCTTACATATATAAATATCCACAAAAACACTTTAAAAAATCTGGAATTACTATATAGAGCGCTGGTAGCCTCCAGATTGAAAGTGTTCAATCTGGAGGTCTCGGGTTCAAGCCCCGGCTCGTACCAATGAGTTTTTCAGAACTTATGTACGTATCATTTGATATTTACCAATCGCTTTTCGGTGAGGAAAACATCATGAGGAAACCTGCATACATCCGCGAAGAAATTCAATATGAAGTCCACAACCCGCTTAGGGCCAGCGTGGGGACTATAGCCCAATCCCTCTCGTGCATGAGAGGAGCCTCCTCTCATGCACGAGAGGCTGCAGGGCACAGGCTACCTCTGAGGAGACCTGTGCCCTGCAGTGGGACTTATAAAGGCTAACTGTATGTTATGTATATTATACTATTTATTAATATTAGGGAAGTATTATTTTTTCATTTCGGTTGGTTGTTAACCTAACCGCCTGAGGCAAGACTTCGATCGTATAAACATACTTAATTCCGTGGAATTGATTTATGCTCTCAGTATCTGTCTTCCTAGCTCGCTGAACGCACGTAACTAGTCGGTACCTACTATCTAATCACCCCAGTGATAGCCTTTACAGCCGCGAGTGCACGCGAACCTATCGCGATCCCAGTTCGGTGTAATTACCGGTTTTGCCATCAGTCGACGACCATTTACTATCACTACTCAGTAAACGCAGCACTTGGAAACTTGTCACGTTTAGTAAGTCATAAGGCAGCATCATAAATTATCTACCTACATGGATTATCTATTGTTGTGTAAATATTTCCGATGATAATACATTTCAAAGCAAGTATCTCTAGAGACAAAACACGCGTTCGCACAAGAAGGACAGAATACACACAAAGCGACTAGTTCCAAAACACGTTTCACGATGGCTGATAGCATACCGTAACTAGCCTACACAATTTAGTCGGTCTCTTTGTTGCCCTTCAAAAGGCGATGGAGGGTAACAAACGTTTATATAGTACTCAGGGCCTTTTGGAAGTAAACAATATTCACAATGTGAGACTATGACAAGGATCAACGATAATAGCGTCTTCTCTGTCATACCTATTAAAAGTTTAATAAGACCATCCGGTTCAATATTGGTATTATTATTACCATGGCAGGTCTATAGCTAGTATGTCCATGTAATAGATGTTCATGAGCATAATAATACCTATATCTAGTTTAACCAAACGTGTTTTAATTAACCTTAACCCTTTCTTAAGAGTAGACTTGTAACTAAACTGTAACATATCGAAAAAAATAATACTTAAATCTATTAGTTTGTAGTATACTGCACTGTTTTATTTTTGAATTATTAGGTAAATAAAAGCAAGTAATTCTGGAGATTAAATAAGTTACCGGCATAAGAATACATACATAGAAGTAATAATAAACAAACATGACAATACGACCACTGTCTGCGGCTCTTAAGAAGAAAGCCAAGAAGGAAATAAATGAAGACGAACGAAGAATAGTTACTGATATCACAGCGTTGAGGGACTGGCTAAAAAAACAGCCGCATCTTCAGGTAATACAACCAAGTAAGTGATATCACCAATGAGGTTAAAATCCCGCAGATTATGATTGGTTTCAAATGTCTTTTGTTTGGAACCATACCAAAGATAGGTATTTATACACAAGTTTGCAGAAATTTCAAGTGTATAGTGTATAGATTACTATATTTAAAAATATGTTTTTTATTATTATTGAAGCGTCATCGGCGCATTACATTGCGCGTTTGGAAATTCTGGCATCATAATTCTAAAATTGAACATGTAAAAATAAACTAAGTTCCACTACAATCGAACCCAATCAAAATCCTTTTGTTTTCTATATAAATAGGTATACATTTATTGTAGGTTATTCGTAGATCAATAGATTAGTGCACGGACACATAAAAAACCAATAGGTATGGTGTTCAATTAGCCTTATAACGGTTTTAGTATAATTTCGAAGTAGATATTCCTACCGTCAATACAACATATGGAATTATATTTAAGACCAACGGTACCTATCTAATTAAATGGTTTTTAAATTAATTGTGTTCATTTAGATGACCGCGTCTAAAAGACCACTATTTAATTTTTGAAATTCGAAAAACGCTATATTGACCTACAATTGCTAACGTTTGGTGCCATATTATGTTTGAATAAGTACCTCGACGACAGTTAAATTGAATGTTAATAATAATATTATATTATGTATAAGGCGATTGTTAAAAAAATCTTGAGTCTTGTTAAAAAAAATCTACAAAACTGAAAGATTTAGACCTAATGTGATTTTAACGAAGGAGCCTCTTAATTGAATGTTCAGTTTGAGTGCTATCTGGAATGAAATAACTTTATCTTTCCATCCCAATAGAAAAAAAACGTCATATTTTTTAAAAACTTTCCTTTGTGTTACCGCCATACTTACAAAGTGGTATGGGGAATGATAATAGAATAGGAAAAACTTTTAGATATTTAATGTATCCTATTGTTAACAAAAGTACTTGTGTTTTTCAGTAATAATAACATAATATTTACAGAAAATAGCATATTATTAAAAATTGGCAATTTTTTTGAGAAATGCTCAATTAAGTTTTGAGTAGGTACTACTACCTACTACCTATCTGTTACCGACATGTTCAATATGAGTAATTTATGTATTACTCATTATGTTTAAGCGTTTCGCTGATCGCAACACTGATATACATAATTTAATATCTTTTGATTAGATATAAATCAACATGCAATATTTACACGAAGTTATAATTTTTTATTTGGCTCATGAGTAGGAAATAAAACAAATATCTAGTCCCGAAAACCTAAGCTTTATTAAAGGAAAATATTGAAACAAAAATTGGATAAATAACTATTCGTAGACGATATCACAAGTTCCATTAGTGATTGTAACCTTGGATGGCGTTTAAAGAGAATACTTACCACGTTCTAATTATCTGAGTTAGTATTCTCATTATCGGTCTGGAAAAACATCAAAATGCTGAAGTTCCGATTAGACAACGATAACTGAAACTTACCATCATTATTTGAACTAGCAATAACTAGCAATTATTTGAACCAGCAATAACTAGCAATAGCAATTTATCAGTCACCAGAAATTATTGTAAATATCCTTTTAATGGCGCCGGATAGGTATATTTCATTGAAGTCGATAGTAAATTACAATTAGGAATATTGTTTTCGTCACTCAATAAATTATTCGGTTATTTTACCAAGGAAAAAGTTCCGATCCTTCAGCGCCATCTATGATCATTTCCTAGTAATACGTTGTGGTTACGGTCGCCAGAGAATAACTTTATCCGACAAGCCAACCAGCAACGTAGAATCAACATCTGTGAGCGCATTTGTATTAAGAGAGTGCAGAAGCACATTGTTAGATGGCGCTTCTTTTGAAACTTTAAAATTCTTAATTATTTTTGCCGAAATATTAATTCGTCTAACTAACTCCCGCGAACGCTCCGGCTGTAGACTGAACTCCTTGCCGATGTTTTCCCAGAGGGCTACAGTATGAGGTTCTTGAAAAAAATTGTGTATAGGTTCTAAAAGGGTAGGCAACGCGCATGTGAATCCTCTGGAGTTACAGGCGTCCATAGGCTACGGTAACTGCTTACTAGCAGGCGGGCTGTATGCTTGTTTGCCACTGTCGTGGTATAAAAAAAACAACTAACTAGCGCTTCCAAAAATATCCAAATGCACATGAAAGCAATGTTTTGATGTTGATTTGTTTTTTTTTTTGATGCGCAAGTATTTCAGCTAGGTTATTGATATCTTTTTGATATACTTTTAATACTCGCCCTATTTTTTCAGCTGATCAATGGCTGCTCGCATTTTTACGGGGATGTAAATTCAGCCTAGAACGCACAAAGGAAAAGCTGGACATGTACTATACATTAAAAGCGTTGGTACCAGAATTTTTGTCGGACAGAGATCCAATGGGTTCGAGGATTCAAGAAATACTGAAATTAGGGTAAGAAAAATTAATTCTCTATAAACTGTATACGTAGTAACATACGTGGCCAGTATAATAATTTACAAGGCACACATTTAGTAGCTACCTACACATGTTAAGAGAGCGTAATGTGGCGATGGTGAAGCACTAATTAACCCTAATATATTCAGGGTTACAGTCGCGAATGATGCTTTCAGAATATTCCCAGTAAGTATTAATTTTATGATATAAGTATTTGCAAATCCAATAAACGAATATTAATATTCAGTTTCAATTGTAGAATGTTAAACAATATATATTTTTTAAACACTTAATTTGTCCAATAACCCGATGCTACTTTTGCCTCGGTAAATGAAGAAAATTACTTCTGATCTGACAACAGATATCAATGAGTATAAAAACCGCAAGATTGAATGGTGCCATTTTCCCGCCATCTTCGAACCATATTCTGATGTCTAAAGGCTCTGTACCATAGACTGTATAAATTTGACATTTCTAAAACATAAAGATGTTTTTGTTTCTTTGCGATTTCGACGCCATCTGCACAAATCTTTGCGCGTTTATCCTTGATAGGATCCCACTCTCTAACACTTTATGAAAATTAATCTAAAAAATCATTTGTTTTCCAGTCTTTTCTTACCACTAAAGAAATGTCAAGGCGAAGATTCGTCTCGCACGTGTATCGTGAGGACGGGCGCGTTCGACGCCTCCAAGTACCACCTGACGGACGTGCTGAAAATTGCCTTCATGATCACAGAGATTATGATGTTAGAAGACGACAATTTCAATGTGGCTGGCGAGGTAAGGATATTTGGTGGAAATATTAGACAAAAGTAGATTTCTACAGCATTTTAGTATAATAAATTTACGACGGTATTCCCGGCCGGAAGCACAAAACGGAAAAACGCCTAGTAGCCACAGTTATCTTTAACTAGGTTTTCGGTTTTAGGGTTCCGTAGTCAACTAGGAACCCTTATAGTTTCGCCATGTCCGTCTGTCTCTCTGTCCGTATGTCCGCGGTCTAGCTCAGTGACCGTTAGCATTAGAAAGCTGAAATTTGGTATGAGTATGTGCCTTAATCGCGCCGACAAAGTGGTAGAATTCTCAAACTAGAATTTTTTTATTAGGGTACCTCCCGTACACTTGAAGTGGGGGGGTGATTTTTTTTTCGCTCCAGCCCTGTCGTGTGGGGTATGGTTGGATAGGTCTTTAAAAAAAATAGTGGTCTTCCATACCATTTTTTGGATATAAGTAATAGTTTCGTAAATAATAGCTCTGAAAGTTCAAAAAAGGGCATCCTCCCATCTAACTTTTGAACCGTAGGTCCAAAAAATTAAAAATAAATAATGGAAGTGAGGCCTGATAGTAACATGATGTAACTACCGCATAGTAAAATGGCGTAAAGGCCCCCAAGTATCCCTTAATAAACGACATTTTTAACTGATGTATTTTAACAGGCTGGCAACTACGGAACCCTACACTGAGCATGGCCCGACTTGCTCATGCCCGGTTTTTGACGGTTAGTGTTTTCCTACACAATCGAATGCACAACGTTTAACATTTTCAGCTAAGGTAAATGCACCGCGAGAGAATGACAAAGAGAGACTAGGGATGGACTAGGAATATGTTTCGAGCTTGTATCATTTTATAAATAATTTCTCAACTGTGTATAAAAGAATATTATATTTGACTCTGACTAGTTTGCCTAAATACGAGTAAGTATATATGTTTTGCGTTATATTCAATATAGTTGAGTCAAGATGCTATAAGGACTCATGTATTTTGTTGCCCACTATATTGATAGGAATACTTGCCATGTCATTAGTATAATATCTATCACAGTAAAACAATTAGATAATGACCAATTAGTGACTTATTATGTATTGGCTACCCATAGTAAAAGCACACATGTTACTACAAATCTCCGGGTTTACCTCGTAAGGCCCAGTCCTGTTTTTAGGACAAGTGAAATAGTGACCCAGTGTCCTAAAAATAGTACATCATATTTTAAACTTTCAGCTTCTGGAACAAAATCTAATTTTGAACAAAAAAGTTGACCTCGTGGGCCATTAGGACTAAATTTTGCCGTCCTAAAAATAGGCCATTACGAGGTTAAATCTAACAAATCTCTCAATGATTTATTTAGGTACTTAAATTAACATTGCAGTAGAGTAGATGATTATTATTGTTTATAATTACAAAATATACCAGTTCACATTTCATAATAATTAGTGTAATGTCTAATAAAATAATGTAGGTAGTAACGGGGAATATCAGAAACATTCCTAATCCCATTTAACTATAACTATATTGTGAAACAATTGAGTACATGTTTTTTTTGTGTTAGATCAATTAGATCATGATGTTTCAAAACAGTACAATAAATGTGAAATGTCAAACCAGAACATATGAATATAAGTTATTCGACTCGGTAATTAGGCAGCTTTCCAAAAAACTGTTTGAGATCACCTGGGACCGTAAGCGTCTCGTTCTTCGCCCAACAAACTGGCATAGCGATCCAGAACGCAGACAGCCTTATGGGAACCCTTCCCGAGGGCTCGGATCTCGGCAACCTCACCTACTCGTAAATCTACATATGTTTTCCGTTAGTTGTAGTTCTGTAGGTAGGTAACTTTTAACTAATTTTCGGTCATATGTTATTCTATTTATACTGTGTTAGTTACGTTGTTTTTTAGTTTTGCATAAATCTCAGCTAGAGTTTAGTGAAAGGTCCCGTTTTCTCGGACATAGAGACACACACATAGAGACTTCATTATTTCAGGCATAGCTATAGCGTATGTATGTATATTGTGTAGTTTTAGGAAGTACTAACAAATAACTTCATACCGACAACGTGGAACCTTTTTACTTACGACAGTTACGTTTGTATAAAAATAATTTACTTATATTATGTGTTTTCTTCCAATAAATTAGTATTTACTTATTGTAAAAAATCTGTTTTTTAAATAAAGAAATACATTATACCATTGTAATAAAAAAGTTGTTTTGCGTAAAATAATACTAAAATAATCTGTAATTTCGAATTTGGCTTTATAGTTAACGTAACATTTGATAGGAGATCAAACATGACACCAGATATTACCTGGAGTACTAATTAGGGATTATTACTCTAAGGATTAACCCGAAGGCCCGGCGGCTAAAGTCAGTCAATACATAGCTCAATAGTCGAGAGAAATTTGCTACTTTAGTGCTGACATCTTATTTACTTTTAGGAACGACAAAACGCGACGAAAAATTTAAAAGAGAAATGGTTAAAGAGGAATAAAAAATCTAGTCGAGTAGAATCTATCTTATTTTAATTTAAAACCGGAAAAAATGTTTGATGGTTTTGAGGTACATCTTACTTCCTACTGGGACGCTACTGCGTGATATGATATTTCATAGGAGTAGGTAGAAACCATGATTTTATTATTAGTATTATATTACTTATCTAAAATAAAACGTCTCATTTTTAGGGATCCGTAGTCAACTAGGAACCATTATAGATTCGCCATGTCTGCCCGTCCGTCCGTCCGTCCGCGGGTAATTTCAGTGACCGTTAGCACTAGAAAGCTGAAATTTGGTACTAATATGTATATCAATCACGCCGACAAAGTGGTAAAATAAAAAGTGGAAAAAAATGTTTTATTGGGGTACCTCCCCTATACGTAAAGTGGGGAGTGTTTTTTTTTCATTTCAACCCTAACGTGTGATATATTGTTGGATAGGTATTTAAAAATGAATAGGGGTTTAGTAAAATAATTTTTTGATAATGTAAATATTTTCGGAAATAATCGCTTCAGAAGTAAAAAAAAATGTGTCCCCCCCCTCTAAATTTTGAACCATAAGTTTTAAAAATATGAAAAAAATCTCAAAAGTAGAACTTTATAAAAACTTTATAGGAAAATTATTTTGAACTTGATAGGTTGAATAGTTTTTGAAAAAAAAAATACAAAATAATTTCTGAACTAAGTTTGTAATTTAACCGTATAAGGTGTTTATTGTACCTGTAATTTCTACAAAATCACAATGAAATGACGTGCTTTCAAATAAAGTAATAACGGTGAAAATCGGTTCACGCAATAAATAATTATCCCATAAAAATCATCTTCCTTACTTTAAGCTCGCGCGCAATAGTTTACTTAATTTGCCGATAGATGTCGCTGTACGTGGAACGCTCATATCATATCCTACATGGCGATGTTATTTTAACTCTTAAGTGGGGACACTTACTGTGACGGACGGAAAACTACGGAACCCTACACTGAGCGTGGCCCGACACGCTCTTGGCCGGTTTTTTTATCTTATCTTATCTTATTTGATTCGGCGGCCTATATGGATACACTTCGACCCAAAGGGAGCTTATGTGTGACTCATTTTAAACACTATGAAAAAGAAATGACTCGTATATATTATGTGAACATGTTTTTTTCCTGACATCTCGTCAGCTAGCCACGTCAGATATGACACAATAATGAGAGCAACGAAACCCCTCTAGTTAGTTTGCTATACTGCGCTTATTTCAAGATCCGGACATCTGGCAGCTGTAAAGTGGTGGAGGTCAAAGAATACAAATAACTTGAAGAAAACAAATCCTAGAGTTTGATGCAATATTATGGGAAATTATGTAATTAATTAGATTATATCATAGCCAGAAGTTTCTTTTGGGAGAAAGTAGTGCCAAATGATGTATAATGCAATTTATAGTTAGTTGCCTACTGCTTTTGTTTCCGCGATAGTACAGAATGTATTTTTTTCTAATGTTAAAATATTTTTTTTTTTTTATACCACGACGGTGGCAAACAAGCATACGGCCCGCCTGATGGTAAGCAGCTACCGTAACCTATGGACGCCTGCAACTCCAAAGGAGTCACATGCGCGTTGCCGACCCTTTGCAAAAAGGAGGATTCACTGTGTTGACGACTAAAGGAACAAGAAGGCCCTATATCGGCCCTGTCCTCTATAAATGACATAACTGCGGCAGTTTTTACCTATTTTCATTACTTATTACTTTTTTCCAACTGAAAAACTTCGTTGGTCTGTCACTCTGACCTCCACCCATTAAAAGCTGCCGGATCTAGCAATAAGGATGGTAAAGGAATCCGATTAGACAGGTTTCATGCTCTCATTATTGTGTTATATCTGACGTATCTTGCTCTTAGTCCAATTAGTGATCTCTGATTATATATATGTATTATATTAATTTGCTACGATTCTCTAGATCTTGCAAATTATTTAGCCTGGTATATTTATAACACAAATGTGTACGCAACGATTACAAGAGCTATTTATATGATTTTGGCCAGAGATCACTCATTAGTATATTGATCTTTTAACCGGCATATGTCAAGTGACGAAAATTTGTAAACGATGATGTAATAAATTGAAATTATAATAGCGAATAATTTGTTATTTCCCAGGAAGTGATAGTCGACATGAAAGGTGTGGGGATAGGTGTCCTGAGCCAATGGACGCCAACATTAGCAAAAAAAGCGATATCCTGCTTCGAGAAGGCTTTCCCGGTGCGCGTGAGATCCAACTACATTATCAGCACTCCACCTGGATTTGAGGCTGCCTATACTATTTTCAAATCCTTCCTCGGAGAAAAATTGAAGAAAAGAGTGAGTAATCTATTATTTTTACTTTTTATCCTGGATTAACAAACTTTCTTTAAGGAGATACCGGAAAACAGTTTCATAGTTCGACTCCGGGAAAAACTTTAAACATCTAACGGGAGCTTGCCTTGCCCTTATAATAATGAATTTGTTAAAATCTTGTACCACCTCATTCCTTGGAACACGTCGTATTTGTCTGTTACGTAAATTCATAAAATACCGTACACACTAAGTAATAATGTTATGTATTTATTATTCGTCTATGAAATAGACATAAAGTGGTTATGGTACTTTATTATTGTGACTATGATTCATCATATTATCAATGCCATTCGGATGGATTTAATAAACGTATCAGTAGATTAAAAAAAACCTAATTTAATTTGCGGCGTTTACGTAGAAGTTCGCACATAGACACACCTACACGTTTACGGATCATACAGACACGAGGGAAATAGTTAGGTTTCTTTGTTTCCAAAAGTTAAGATTCCAAAAGTTAAAAATATATATCCCATGAAACACATGCTATGAATGCTAAGTTCGTAAACGGTTTCGCTAATAAAAGAAGTGAGATCTAACTGGAAACCAAGTTCTTTCAAAGCTCCTTAGATTTCCTTGGAGATCCGTTTCTATCATACTTACGTTTTTCAATTGCTTAAAATGATTTGTTGTGTTATTTGCTACTTAATAGTGCGATTTGGCATGTTTTCTTCTTTTTGTAATAGTTACCTCTACTTGATTCATACGTAGTTAATCATTTGTACCTAAATACACAGATGATTTTTTTTTACTTGAAATAAATGTGTTGCAACTTTCAGTAAGTATACATAGACTCAGTTGTCAGTGAGTTCATGATATTTAAAGGCAAGAACAAGTTGCCAGATTGCGTTCCACCACTTCTTATAAACAATTTGCCGATGAAACCTGTTTCGGAATTTAAATATCTGGGTCATGTCATGTGTTCAGGCGCGGATACAGGGGCGGGGGGGGGCAACAGGGGCAATTGCCCCCCCCCCCCCCTGAAACGCAAATCTCGTATACTACGGGGCCCATAGGTGCGGACCGCGAGATTTTTTGTGAAGGAAAGTGCCCCCCCTTGAACGAAATCCTGAAAAGTGCCCCCCCCCGAACGAAATCCTGGATAGTGCCCCCCCCCTGAACGAAATCCTGGATCCGCGCCTGCATGTGTTAACCGAAAACCTTAAATATGATAGGGATATCGAACGTGAGCGAAGGTTATTGTCCGTTCGTGGCAATATGCTGCCTCATAGATTCACTCGGTGTACTGCACCTGTGAAGCTATCGCTTTTTAAAGCCAACTGCCAAAGCTTTTACACGAGTGGTCTATGGGTTAGTTTTACTCAGCGAGCCTACAATGCACTGAGAGTGCACTATAACAATGCCTCCAGGGCTCTGTTAAGGCTCCCTCGCTATTGCAGTGCGCCGGGAATGTTCGCTGATGCGGCCGTCGATGATTTTTACGCGCTAATACGCAAAAAATCGGCATCCATTATGCGACGTGTGCGAGGGAGCAGTAACAGTATCCTGCGGATGATCGTGGACAGACTGGACTCGGCCGTCCTCCGCCGCTTCATAGATCTGCATGTCAAGGGATAGATGAAGCGGAGGAGGACGGTGCAGTGGCCAAATATATGTCTAATGTATTTAGTTATAGTTTTTGTTTCGGTTCAGTAATTTAACATATTTTTTAAGTTAATAAGTTTACTAACTATAATATGGAATTTTTCATTCAGAAATAAAAGATTTTTATTTTTTTTATTTATAAATTAAATTATTTTCAGATAAAGGTTTATAACCAGGATTATAAAGCTATATACCATGCCGTCCCACAGGAAATGCTCCCACTCGAGTACGGAGGTCAAGATGGATCTCTCCAGGAATTGATTGGTAAATATCATTACAGTCCATTTTGATAATATTTCCACCTGGAATCTTCATCCTAACGAGGGTTGCTACTTATATATCCGGAAACAAAAAAACAAACAAACGTACACGGCTGAAAATGGTTTTATTGTTTTTCAAAGTATTCCCCTTGATGATCTATGCACATTTGCATTCGCGTGAACCAATTTTTAAAGCACTTCTGCCACTCCGCCTGAGGTACGTCCATAACGTGTTGTTTGAATGCGTCGACAGCATCTTCAGCGGTCGAAAATCGTTGACCGCGTAATTTATTCTTTATATTTGGAAATAAATAAAAATCGTTGGGTGCCAAGTCAGGGCTGTACGGCGGATGACCCGTTAATTCCACATTTTGACCCTCCAAAAATAGAGTTGTTTCGCGTGACGTATGACAGCTGGCATTGTCATGATGAAGAATGATTCTTCGTCGCTGGTTAGTTTTACGAATTTGTTCAAATACTTCCGGTAAGCAAATGGTCGTGTACCACTCTGAATTAACCGTTCTACGGTTTTCTAGTGGCACTGTAGCTACATGGCCATTAATACCGAAGAAGCAGGCCACCATTTGTTTCAATGTACTTTTTGCACGAGTAACTTTCGTAGGGTTCGGCTCATTTTGAAACACCCATACCGTTGATTGTTGCTTCGTTTCGGAATCGTATGCATAGATCCAGGATTCGTCACCTGTATAGATGTTATAAACGGCTTTTGAGTCACCACGGTTATATTTTTTTAACATTTTATTGCACCATTCGACGCGAGCATCTTTTTGCTCTTTTGTTAAGTTGTGGGGTATCCAACGCGAACAAATTTTTTTTACAGCCAAATAATTATGTAATATGCTATTAATGCTGGTCATAGAAATACCCAGAGTCGCCTCTATTTCGCAGTACGTAACATATCGGTCGTCCATTATAAGTTTTCGCACAGCCTCGATATTTTGTTGTACAACGACCGATTTCGGGCGACCTGCCTTAACTTCGTCCGTAAGCATACTACGTCCACGATTGAACTCACTAAACCAGTGATACACAGTAGTTTTAGATGGGGCTTCATCACCAAAAGTTGAAGTTAGTTGATATATGCACTGTTGTTGCGTTAAACCACGCCGAAAATCATAATAAATCATAGCACGAATATTTTCACGAGTGAGTTCCATTCTTGCTGCGAGATGACATTTAAAACCCGTCAAAAACAAAACACGAGCGTTAATAAGAAAGAAAAAATATACCGGCCAGTACTTAAAAAAGTTCAAATTTTACCATGGAGGTCAAATATGCTATTTAAGAAGATTGTAATCCCGGTTTCCGGATATATAAATAGCAGCCCTTGTACATACCTATGCTTCAAAAATTGGATACTATTTATAGGGCCGCGGTAGGAATTTATTAATGTGTTTATGCTATATACACAGAGCAATTCATAAACATTTATCTACAACCATATCATAACTTCCCTATAATTATATGTATGTTCAGAAACGATAAGCTAACGGCCTACATATATTAAGAAACCTGTAACTGTGGTGGATCCTAAAATTTACATTATAATATTGATGACCGATACTTTTATTACATTCAAATTTCGAACGTCTTCTAGTGTACCAATTGCTTCCGGAATCGGCGATTCCAGAATATGTTCGAAATTGTAAATTAAAGTATTGGTACTTATGTATGACAATCTAGTTGGTCATGATTTGAAATGTAAATAGTTGGCCATGGAGGTGCAATGGTTGTCATTCTAATGAATCTCGACACGTTCAGGAGTATATATGTGTAGATAAAGTAATGTATGTAACTGTACATACTCGTAATTAGGCATTATTAAAACATTCGTGTGATATTATAAAACCACATACTTTTATATTACGAATGAAGTGAGTCGTATTTTAATGGTATTCATTATGTAGCAGCCACATAAACTACTATTTCATATTCATGACATCGTTAAAATCCAGAAGGCGCCTTAACGTGCCTAATATTTGCTTAAAAGCTCTAAAAAATATCAAGCCGGTATTTGAACGGTATTTTACTCGTTCTTCGTTATTTATGCAGATTACTGGAAACACAAAGTGGAGAGCTATCGCGAGTGGTTCTTGGCCCAGGAGGCTGCGCGGTCGGACGAGAGCAAGAGGTCGGGCGTGCCCACCACTTCCTCTACTCTGTTCGGCGTCGAAGGCTCCTTCAGGACTTTGCAGTTGGATTGAGTCATTGTTAATAAAAATTATCTGCGCATGTTATGTTTTATTTCATCGTTTACCTTTTTTAATGTTTTCCATATAGCCCATAGAGAAATAACAAGAATTCTCACTTTATACATAACTATTAATATATTTATAATTAAGCTTTTGCTCGCCCTTCGTCTGCGTGGAATTAACATATTCGCTATATGGAATTAATCAAACGCCTTAGTAAAATCTAACATCAATCTGTTAACATCAAGTTAACAGTGAGCAACAATTCCATACAAACTTCCACCCCCTTACCCCCGTTTAAGGGATTTCTGGGTTAAAAACCTATCCTATGTCCTTCCTTGGTAATTAAACTATATTCATACTAAGTTTCATCTAAATCAGTTCCGCGGTTTAAATCTGAAGTGGTAGCAGACAGAGAGACAGACATACTTTCGCATTTATAATATTACTAGTTTATGCCCGTGATTTCGTCTGCGTAGGATTAACATTCGCTATAAGGAACTAATAAAACGCCTTAGTAGAATCTAAGAGCAAATATTAATTTAACGCATATGCTATTTCAAGTCAACAATGAGCAACTATTCCATACAAACTTCCACTTTCTTTTCACCCCCTTAAGAGATGATTTCTGAGATAAAAACTTTCGTATATCCTTCCCCGGGACTTATACTATCTTCATACCAAATTTCATCTAAATCGGTTCGGCGGTTTAAGCGTGAAGAGGGAACAGACAGACAGAGACACACACTTTCGCATTTATAGTATTAAATATAAGTATGAGTATAATATGGATAGAATATAGTGTATTAAGGTTATTGGTGTTGATTCGGTATACATAGTAAATACATAATATACTTATCCTATTTTTATCATTTTATATAGGTATATTAAGGTACACCTTTGTAGTAGTACAGTTATTTACAGCCTTGGCCAGAAGTGTTGAGCACCCTTGCGATTTTCAAACAAAACTCGAAAGTATAGACCGGCGTTTCTTTTCGAAGATCTTTTTTGAAGTTATTTTATCAATTCATTCCAACTGAACAGGCATGTTTTGTGGAAGTGAGTAGTATCTAACTGCATAGAATATTTGCAATTTGTCGCACCGACTTAAATTTGCATTTTTGGGACCTCCACTTTTCATATTTTATAGGTACCTTGAAAGTGTTATTAAGTGAAGTTTTCTATATATATCAATAAAATATAAAATTGTACGTCATCGTACATCGTTATGTTAGGGAATTAATACTTACCATCAAAATTGTAAACAAAAAAGAGAGGCTCAACACTTCTGGCCAAGGCTGTATATACAGGATGTAACAAAAATACTGGTGATCCGTTTAAGGGCATAATTGGTATCGTATTGCGGGTAAGAAAAAATTGAGAAATTTTTTTTGACGCGAAAAAAAATATTTTTTAATACACTTGCTCAAAAAGTTTAGTTTGTGTAGCTGCAAATCGTACGTAAAGTTTGATTTTATGCACTAGTGCTAAAAAGTAATCTGATCTGCAAATCGTGCGTAAAGTTTGATTTTACGCACGATTTGCAGATCAGAATTTTAAATAAATGAGTATTATGCAGGACCCGCTTATAAATGACCCACCTGAACTACGCGCGATTGGGCATAAAAGCCCTGTTACACTTGTCCTAGTTAGCTTCCTAAATGAGTTAGTTTCTAAATTTAGTCAAGTCTAACCGCATTTAGCAAGTAAATTTCCTATTGAAAAAGGTTAGGATCCTAATTAGGATGCTAGTTAGGACACTAAAAAAAGTAAAGTGTAACAGGGCTTTAAAGGAGTATTATGCAAGACCCAATTGTATTACTTTAACAACGCGCGATTGAATTAAGCTGTCTTTTGTACACTGACAGAATATAAATGTAATTTTATTTCATTGTAGTTTTTTCGCAATTGTATTAAAAAACGTTGTTCGACACACGTGCAGAAGTGTCATTTTCACTCGTCCCGAGTCTTGACCCTCGCTTCTCGGCTCGGGCCAAGTAACCTCGGTACTCGTGCAAAATGACATACTTCTCGCACTTGTATCGAAAACTACTATTTTGTGTGGGACACGTCGTCCCAGCCGGCCAACCCTCAAAACCAAGTTTTTATTCACTTTTATATAATTCGAATAAGATATCAATTATGCCCTTAAATTGATCACCATTTATCATTACACCTTGTATACATATTTAACCGTAACGTGCGTATAATTTAAATAATATAAATCTTAAATGCCTATAAATAGAACTAATGCAAGGCTAGATAATAAGATAGTGATAACCAAGTGTAGTAGGTATGGGCCCAGATACGAGTAGATATATTGATAATTTGTCACCTGTCCAGTGTCCATGAAGCATGGGAGCGTTTCATAAATAATTGTAGGCCAGCTGACGCAAATTTGCCTTCACGAGCTCTGAGAGTTTTGCCAAATCTATCACGCATTTTTGTTTTCTTCAGCCTGCAGAAGGAAAATCCGTGTTTCCAAATTAAATAAATATTAAGTTTTGCTTAAACAGAAAGTATCATGTTATGTTTTTGTAATGTATATTATAGTGCACCTTTGTAAAAACTCGGAAAATCAACTACCCAGTCGTAGTAACAATTATCAATTCAATCTTTATGTATATACATACCCCCCTGCAACATACCCTTTTTGTAAACTTTACTATTTCACCTTAATTATGAGCAGTTCAATCACGACGAGTTATAGAATAATTAGGACTAGTCATTGATTCTGATATTTTCATGTGTAAAAAATATCTTGCATTATGGCCGCCGCGCCGCAAACGCATTTAAACCGCATCGCTTCACAGTTAAAGCAAGATACGGTGATTTTTTTCTGTTATCCAAGTACAATTTTGGCGAAGTTTGGTATTGAGCCTTGACTAAATATAAACGATGCTGTATTTGTCAATATAAGCCAGATCTAAATTATTAGTTCATGTATTGATTCAACAGACAAAAAATGTGTACTGAAGAAATTCAAGGAATAACCGGCTTCATAGTTTTTAAGGGGCGATTTGCGTGAATCAAAAGGTCCTGCAAGTAATTGGCTGTTAGGCTAAATCAACACATTAAATAGTTGATTTTGTGTTAACTTATTGACGGAAGCCATTGCACCTCATCCAGAAGCGGCCTGGTATACTGAGTCGAGGATTGCTGTTTTTTTAAGCCCCGAGCGTGTTCTTATGACATGAACACTAAAAAGTTGTGCTGATTGCCTGATTTCATTTTATACTGGGTTCGAGGTGTTATTTTTATTTTTATTAATAAAAGTTAAGGCACAAAAAATAAATTCGATAAGAATCCAATCAGGTCGCCCTTTTTTAAGGCAAAGGGTTTTTTTTTGCTATATTGAAAATTGAAATACGGCATGCTGAGTCTGTCTAGTGCATCTTGTTTAGAAAAGACTATATTTTATGTTCTAAGGTAACTACATTTATTTTAAGCTAATCTTTCAGCTTATTTCTTAGGCCAGAGACTTTTCGTCCCTTCCTCGTATATTGAGGGATGTATTAATTAGGGTCATTATCTGGTAAGTTCGGCGAACAGAACAGTTAAGTACTCCTTGCTTGCTTAGGAAAGGTAAATAAATGAATGAATGAATGAATAATATTTATTTCAGACTTGCAAATCCATAGAATCCTTTTTATTAGAATCATGTAAAATATATTGGTTAGTATAAGTACAGTAATAAAGATAAAAATAGAAACAAACTATTTATTGCACAAAACTAATAATACAAAAAGATTATGTCAGTTTTTCTGTATAAAATTGGACACAAGCAAATACGTACTTACCAAGGTACGTACGTATACGTAGCTACATAAGTAATTAAGTAAAAACTATTAAAATTTATATTTAAAAAAAATCTGCGAGGTTTTTTACAAAGATGGTAAAAAAAAATAAGGGGTCCAAGTTAAATTACAGAAGGCAAGGCAAGGTTTTACTTTTTAACCAGCAGACTCTTAGATAAAATATATCTTCCCACGCGACGTTTTTGATCAGCTTATCTCGCGTAATCTATTAGTTGTTCATGGGTGCGTGCAGATAGGTACATTATATATTTAGCTTTAAAGGAATACGTCATACAGTATGTCAAACATATTGAACTTATTCCTATAAAGGCAAAATAATAAACGTTAGACACTAAAACATTGTATATGATGCGTGTTTATCACAACGTAGGTATCTCATTTGGAAAATAGTGTGATTTCGTACCGAGCGTATAGCACAATGCTACCGGCCAGCGCGCGGTTCTCGCGGTGGCGCGCGCGTCAGTCGTGCTTCGCTGTCAGTGTCAACCGCGCGTCGATTGTGCGCACTCACCGTGCGCTTTGATATGAGCGGGCGCACCGGGCCTCGCGAGCGCTTGTGCAACCGACTTGCCTCCATTTCGCCATGACACAAGAGGAATTCTGCACCCAACTTGATGACGAGCTGCAACTGCGCTCCGACGACGAGGATATTTTCATCAGACGAGACCGCACCAGTGTCAAGGAGATGATACTGCGCTTCGAGAAGACGTCGATGACCAACCTCGCGGTCTCCACCGAATCGTTAGAAAGAGTTAAGGACATCGATCTAGAAAACTTAACGAGCGTTGTTAACCCCGTACAACTTCATATTCAAAATTTGCACCCTGCGAATAGATCTCATGACCGTCATTCAAATGTATCAGTAAATTCAATTTTATCTAATGTGTCAGAAATTAGTTATGAATCTAATTCATCGGGTTTCGTCTCCGATCGAAAGTCAGGTGTGGAAAGGCTTCGTCCTCACAGGCCTGCTCCTCCCCCTCCGGAGCCATTTAACGATAACTCCTCCGTTGAAAGCAAATCTCCAAGGCCCGAGGTGGTACAGCCACCGAGAAGGTTTTCTTTCGTGACACCTAACTCCTCACCCGTTGTTCTGCGTCGACGCCAACCACCAGTAATGCGAAGGAAGTCGACTGTTTCAAATCAACACTTGGGAGAAACTCATTGGTCTTACGGTGTTACACAAGGCGACCTAGAGAAATTATTGAGGCTGAAAACGTCAGAAGTATCCGACAGTGAAGAACCAAAGAATGCTCGCCCAGTAATATCAGAATCTGATAGCAGCAGTGATGATTCTTCTGATAGTGACAAGGCCAATCGGGGCGAGGAATATGTAGTGAATATTGATGACGGTAAAGCAGATACTCTGTCGACGACCACGGACACTTTAATTAACGAGGAGTGCAGTGATGAAGGTGACTATTTCTCTGTAACATCAGGTGCTTCCGGTGAACGTAGTAATTATGATAATGTTAGCATTAAGTCCATATCGTCGTTCGATGGTATGGTTCCGTACCAAAAATATGACAGTATTACAGTGTCCTCAGATGAGTTCGGCTCCGAAGTATGCCATGCGCCAGACTCGGAGTTCCTTACAGTGAGTGCAGTGAACGAGTGGTGTGTTACAAAGTCTGCGGAACCGGTATTGCTACCAGTGAAATCGAAAAAGGAGAAATATCGACGGTGAGGTCACTTAATTTTTATCCGATAACGTGTAAAAATATTTGCGATATCGATGCCAGGCTTTGTCATGCCACAGATAACGGATATTCTTATCTTTTACCGCTAAGATACGGATATTGCGTCTTTGTCCACTCAGTTTATTTAATCATTAGTTGTTTTATATACGTCCATTTATGCACTTGACATATCTCACAACAGTTAGACTACATAAGCATATGAATAGCTTTCTATATTCTCTATAAGGACACACTTATATAGATATATATTATTTCACACTACTTTCTTACTCCTTACAATTATATCTTCGATTTGAACAGCTCAACGTTAAAAATATTACTTAACCAAGAGTAACGCTCGATTTTCCTAAATGCGCGAAGAAGTTAATATAATTCACAAGTATCTAAAAATACACTATTTAGGTACACTTGTAGGTACGTAGATTTGCTACCTTCAATTTATTTATTACAGTCGAATTTAAAATAAAATAATATTATTGCAAGCTACATTTATACCAGTCATAACAGCTGCTCGTGATGCTGGTCGAGTCGTAGGTATGTCTATATGGCTTCGCCTTGATGTTTATTCAAATGCTTTGAGCCATACAGCAGTGTGTTTACATCCCATATTTGACATACAGTTCCGTTCGGTACAAAAACCCCTAAGTGTTCGCATACAAATGACATTTAGTTACTCGAAGCCTAACTACACGTAAGTGTGGGAACTACATAGGTAGATGAACAGACAATTTTCACTAAACGTTAACATTATCTCCGCTTTCTTTGCAACTTATTCGTGCTCTCAATTAGTTGCCTTAAGATTATGCGGAGAAATCACAGATTAAATGGTAAATTAAATTATTTTTATGAACATTTCTGACTACTTTCGATTGTTTGTAATAGACTGGAAAACTCTCCGTCTATGTTTTTAGTCGCCAAACTCTTGTTAGTGATCACGGATGTAGGTTGTAGTTGTAGATTCAACCAATCTTTGGGTATAATGGCTTCCATCAATAATGTAGATGATTTCGCCAACGTCAAAGTAAAATAGCAAAAGTTTGCTCGTAGAGCATGCCGTTGTTCGGTAAGGCCTTGCTTTTGTAAAGAGATAGCTGTTTTACAAAAAGCACGTGGTAGCAGAGACCACGGACTACCAGTCGATGATCGCATGACGCGTTTTGAGACTAGTTCTTCATTAGCTGCACACTTGCTAGTTAGATCACTGCACAATAAGCTATTAATATTACACACTGAACCACCAAATAAACAAAAAACAAATAACTATCCCCTAGACCACTACGCCATCTTCAGGTTAGATCGGAAGTCAAGATGGTCAAAGCCATCGTTCCCGTCGACTTTTCCAGTTAAACTGGCAATTTTAGAGTTTTCCTACTACACAAATGAAGAACCGTTTTCGACGCAGGTATAATTCACGAGTAGGTACCCAAATAATACAATTGAGTAAAGGCATTGTGTTGAACTTAGCTACCTACTTAGTTACTTATATGAAATGTCCTTCAAGTCATAATTTTCAGTATTCACTGACCTGTTCAGGCTGTTCATGTTGTAACGACGTTTGGTAATTGAATTGTAGAATCATTGAAACAAAAATCATAACATAACAACAATTCATAGTCTAGTTGTGTTCGTAACCAAAGAAACATCTTACGGCTTTTGCGTGGGGCGCAAGGTCGGTATATAAATACATACCCCCCTGCAACATGTCGCATAACATTTATTACTCCACACCGGTAACCACCCAGAGACTAATTCTATCTAAAAGACGGAGAGCTGGCTACTTCAGATATGACACAATAATGAGAGCAACGAAACCCCTGTAGTTAGTTTGCAATACTATGCTTATTTCTAGATCTAGACATCTGACAGCTGTAAAGTGTTGGAGGTCTAAGAATGCAAACCTCGTTAAGAAAAGAAATCCTGGAGTTCTAGGTTTGATGCAATATTATTAGAAATTATATAAATAATTAGATTTTATCATTGACAAAAGTTTCTGTTGGGGGAAAGTAGTGCCAAACGACATATATAGTAATTCATAGTTTGTCGCCTACTGTTTTTGTTTTCGTAATAATACGCAATGTTTTTTTCTAATGTTAAAATATTGGCCCTGTCCTTTATAACTGAGCCAACTTCGGCAGTTTTTACCTATTTTGGTATCACTATTTTCCAATTTAAAAAAAATGATAGTCTGTTACTCCGACCTCCACCCATTAAACGCTTCCAGATGCCCGGATCTAGCAATAAGGATAGAATAGTAATCTAACCAGACGGATTTTGTTGCTCTCAATATTGTGTCGAATCTGACATAGCCAGCTATTAGTCTAATCAATATAATTGTACCTATAATAATAAATAATAATAAATATTATAGGACAATCTTACACAAATCGACCTAGGCCCACAGTAAGCTCAATGAGGCTTGTGTTATGGGTACTAGACGACGATATATATCATAGATAAATATGGATAAATACATAGAAAACACCCATAACTCAGGAACAAATATCTGTGATAAACACAAATAAATGCCCTGACCAGAATTCGAACCCGGGACCTCCTGCTTCGTAGGCAGGGCCACTACCGACTGGGCTATAATAATTTAGCATCTTCACAAGCTGTTCGCAATTAGGCACATTTCAATTATAATGAAGCAATTTTTTTTTAATTAAATGCCAATCCAGGAAAGTTTTGAACATAGGACTGTTAGGTTTGCTATCCAGCGGTCAGAATTAGTCGTTGTAGTGAACTGAATGGAACCCATTACAATTGATATTATTAACTAGGAAGTGAAAATAATCATAATATAAACTATACTGATTAATCCAATTGTGTATAATACAACGATTTATAAATCTAAACTAACCCGCGACAACAATAATATTATGGGTAAAGTGAGCATTGTATGTTTGCCTACTGTTTCAGGTATTTTTCAATTTTTTTTACGATAAAGGAACATTTTTTTAAAACCACGACGTTAGCAAACAATCATACCGCCCGCCTGATGATAAGCAGTTACCATAGCCTATGGACGCCTGCAACCCTAGAGGATTCACATGCGCGTTATCTACCCTTTATATGCTTATATAAAGTAAATCAAGGATGGGGAGAAAGCAAAAAAATCAACTTGGACTTTGACGATGTAGAAACCCTTTCTTTCCATGGAACAGCTGGTTTATGATGCTTTGCTCACTAATGTTTGGTAGTAAAATTCGGTCTTTCAGATTTACGTGAAGTTACGTATTGGTTCTCGAAATAGCATGTACCTTTGCGTAAGCTGGATGCAATACCTAACAATATAACGTATGCTAGTGTGTCTATCCTTACTATTTTTATGCGAAAGTAACTCAGTCGTTTACGTTGAAAATAGGCAGGGCCCGATGTAGTTAATTTGAGTCGCTGCGGAAACCATACTTTTTATAACGGAAATCGTCCCCTAAGGGGGTGGAAAAGGGAGAGGAAATTCCTATGAAGTGCTAATTCTATTCAGTCAAAGTCGCAGGCCAAAGCTTAGTATATTGTAACCTAATAATCGTACTCATGTATTCAAATATTATCCAGCAAAACAACTTTCAAGACAGGAACGTTGATACACTGATTTAAACTTTCACGCTTTTTACACATATCTACGAGTATTTGTACTAACTTTCTTTGTATGTGTTGTTTTTGTGAGTCTATCTTCGGGACCACGGGGTATGATGTCGTCCTCGAACCGTTGACGGTAATTTTAAAATTATACATGCGGTTATGTCCTGTTAGTACAAATAGATAGGAATGTTGATAAATCTAAGAATAATAGGGTTGTCGTTCTATTGGTATTAGCATACAAGTATTACGTAGTTAACTAACAGGTTTCTGTTGATAATCGCATAAGCCATTGTTGTCATAATATTGAGCGGTGCGATCATTTCGCGACGCGCATTGTAAACAATCACTGCGCGGCCAGTCCATTTATATCAACAGTCTGACGATGATGTTATTAGTATGTGTCATACTCGTATAATAATTAGAAAAGTAGCGTCACATTATCAGACATTAGAGTTATTGAATGCTACTGAACTATTTTTCCGTTGTATTTCACAATACAAGATGGTGCAAATGGCAGACTTAATGCTTTCAGGCATTCTCTACCTATCTTTCAATGGGCTAAGCAGAAAGATTAAGTAGGTGCAGGGTCTATTAAAGATGTAGATGACAGAGTTGTAGAACTAAACAATAGATACATATTAAGCTAAGTATATTCACATGATTACACCTATACATATAACAATAAACATACATAATATATATACTTAATATAATATACCTCATGTAAACCATCAGGAGGACGATGAAGAGAGTTTATGAAGGAAATGCTTGAGCAACAAGCATTTTCATACCGGAATCGCAAGTGCTGAATGCCGAGGATCTTTTCAAATTCGCTTTTTCAAGAAAAACAATGGAGAGCTAATTACCAACCTTCACTATTTTGACAGGCACTAGATGAAGAGAAATAATTCTTATTTTATTAGTCGATTTTTAGTCGAACTCTGCTAAGATTTATGTTTTGTATCCACCTGACCGAAGCCTGTATTGCGGACAATTTATAATTGTGCATTTTTTATTTATTTACTTTCTAGAGACATGTACATTGCACAAAAACTATTCTTACCATATATTCAATACCTTTTCATTTTAACACATACTATGATAAAATAAATTAATATATAAAAACATATAGTCTCCACTCTCTTAGTCTTTTAGTCTTAGTCTCCAGTATTAGTCTCCAGAAGGCAAGATCTTAGTCAGAAATTAGTCTTTCAAAGATTGGATACCTATATAATTTACCTGTTTTTAGACTCGTTAAATTTACGAGGCGATTTGATTAAATCGAATCGACTACAATGATTTGCAGAGATTTAAGAATAGTTGTATGACATCATAAATGTATGTGTAGGTATATTTCTGACACGCGCGGGCGGCTGCCAAGGTTGTTGTACAAATCTGTTTAGTAGTGAAATGCTCGTTAAATTTACTAGGGCCAGAAAATAAACTTTTTCCGGGAAAATAAATAGGTGCGGTCAACAAAAACAATAACAACAATTCTAACTAGAGAACAAATGAAATTATTTTTATTAAATATGTGTTTTGATTTATCTATTTTAAAGATCTAGGGCTTATTTTAATAAAACACAATACTATATAAATTATAAACTTAAATAGATGTGATATACAAAGGAAAAAGTGACCAAAGGCACCGGAGCCTGGTCACAGCGAAACCCGATCCATTCCAGCCGATTCCAGCCCTGCATGGGCGCCGGAGGCTTTGGTCTTTTTTCCCTTTGTATAGATACTAGCTGACCCGGCGAACTACGTACCGCCAACAATTTTTTTTAAATTAATAATATATATCTAGGTACACAATTTACACCAGGGTTGAAGCGTAAAAATGCCATCTCTTTACTTGTAGGAAAAATAATAATAATATTGTCGTGGTCAGTGATTCAGGAGTATAGCATAGCAAAACTCGTTTTAATTATATGTTTCTTATATCCGAGTCATGCTTGACTGTAAACTTTTTTATTTTATGGCAAATCAAAATTTGCAGTTACGGTAGAAGTAATAATGCCTCATCCCTTTTTAATGGTGAGGGTAGGTAGGTACTAGCACAAAAAGACACAGGTTTTATTTATATCTTGCATATATTTTCTGTACTTTTATTAACAACTTTCAAAGTGGCAGATAAGAACAAATGATAAATTAACTAATTGTGATCTGAGGGACGTTTAGTTTAGTTTAGTAATAAGGGAGTTAGTGTTTGTTGAGATACTTAGGATATCAGAAACCATTAGTAACTGGTAACAACTAGTGCTACTCAATAGATCATCTAATACCCGACCAAGACAATTAATATATATAGGTAGGTAAATACGTAAATATACCGCATTCTTAAATGGATATTTATGCGTAGACACTTACAATAAGGCATATTAGACCGAGTCATACACACTAACACCAGTTCAAAAACAAAGTACATTCGACTTTATTATGATAAGACGTCGTTTATTTTGACGTAGCAAACACGCATGAAAGTATCAATAAATGAGACTATGTGTCATCCCCTTGCAGGCGGCTGACAGAAAGGGTGAATGAGTTGCTTCACACAGAAAGCGTGTACGTGGAGCGACTTAGGCATGTAGTCGATAACTATATCCCCGAGATGGGGCGAGACGACCTACCAAACACCCTCCAGGGTATGAAGACTGATATATTCGCCAACATCGAGCGCATCTTCAAGTTCCACTCCGAAGAGTTCCTGCCAGCTTTACGGGACTGCGAGAATGATCTCAGAAAGTTGGGACAGTGTTTTAGGAAATTTGTAAGTAACTCCTATGTATATAACGTAGAAAAAAACAGAATCCGAGATTTCATCAAATCCCTAACGGGACTTGAATAAATCACGCAGGATGTTAAAATTGCCACTGCATTTCATAATTTCCATAGAAAAATCCCGTGATTTGGTGAAACATGACTTGTCATTTCACTAAACTGTTTTAGTAGTTTGATTGATCAAATCCCTAAACCTCGTCCGTATGTTGACGAAATTAGTTCGATAATTTCACTGAGCATGTTTAGGGATATGTTAAAATTTCATCTCGTACGTACGGGATTTATAGACGGAGAGCTGGCCACGTCAGATATGACACAATAATGAGAGCAACGAAACCCCTGAAGTTAGTTTGCTATACTATGCTTATTTCTAGATCCGGACATCTGGCAGCTGTAAAGTGGTGGAGGTCGAAGAATGTAAATAACTTGATGAAAACAAATCCTACAGTTCTGGGTTTAATGCAATATTATGGGAAATGATGTAATTATTTTGGTTATATCATATCCAGAAGGTTCTGTTGGGGGAAAGTAGTGCCAAATGATGTAAAATGCAATTTTCAGTTAGTCGCATATTGTTTTTGTTTCCGCAATAATAGACAATGGTTTTTAATCTAATGTTAAAATATAGGCCCTCTATAAATGACACAACTTTGGCATTTTTTACCTATTTTGGTATTACTTTTTTCCAACTTAAAAACTTTGTTGGTCTGTCACTCTGACCTCCACCCATTAAAAGCTGCCAGATGCCCGGATCTATCAATAAGGATGGTAAAGCAGTGTAACTAGACAGGTTTCATTGCTCTCATTATTGTGTCACATCTGACGTGGCCAGCTCTTAGACCATTAGTGGTTTTATCAAATGCCTGAAATCATTCAGCAAAAAGTCATTTTATGAATTAGAAATACAAAAAAATCTCCTAACAATATGAAATGTTGCAGTGCGATATTGGATTTATTACAATAACTTTTCCATAAAAAAAAAACATTTTTATATAACACAAACCTAAACGAAATAAAAAAAGTCACGCCACTTTGCTCTAATAATAATTGATGTAATTAATAAGAGTAACTATGTCATGGACTGTGGCGCGCGTGATTCCGTCTATTCTTGTTACCGACCAGTATAACATGGCCTTTCTGATAATAAACTTGGTTGGTTAGTTTCACAAAATTAACAATATTTGGATTAGACAGCGGCTCTAGCAATCCTGGTCGGTCTATATCCATGATATTAGTAATGCACGATTTTTCACAGTTCCGTAAGTTACCGCCAAATTGCCCGGGTTACATTACAGATAGTCTTGCTTGCTGTTTTAGCCTGGTGAAAGTACTTCTTTAAGAGATTTCTCTAACTTCGCCACGTATTGTATATAGTTTTATTTGCTGTAAATTTTAAATAAACACGTTATTTCCACGTGGTGGGATGGGTATGTATATATATATATATATATATATATATATATACCCATGCCACCATCTACCCAACAAATTGCTATAGAGGTTTTGAACAAAGAATATATTTACAGGAGCAAAAGTTCAATATGTACGTAATGTACTCCAGAGCTAACAAGAGAGCGACGAGACTGGTGTTTGAGCACAAACAATTCTTTCAGGTAAGCTAGGTATAATGACTAAATTGTATTCGTTTATATGTATACTAGCTGTACCCGCGGCTTCGCCCGCGTGTGTTTAAGAGGTTTTGCCATTTTCATTTACTATCCAGGCCATTAGTGTAGAGCTTACGCGTTCTACATGTAAATATCTATCTAAATTTATTAGTTTATCCGTGATAAAGATAACTAACTAAAAGGCGTGCGTCGAGACCCGAAAATGCTAATGGCAGAGTTCCTGCAGGAGAATATGCTTCAAACAGAGGGTCAAACGCTGAAGGTATGAGCGCGAGGTAGCGTGTGAGCGCAATGTCCCAGCGGAAACTGCTTATGCAGCAGCAGGCCAAAATCTACTAAGGCCGGGCACAAAAAATTGTTTCAATAGGAGAAATGGTCCCGATAAAGCTCAATGGTCAAGTTTCTTGGTGGACCCGAAGGCCGAAGCCGTTGCGCGGTGAGCGGCAATATCGCGAAAGCCATATGGCGAGTACCGCGCAGGACCCAGGCCCGAAGGATAGCAGCGAGAATTACTTCAGCAGAAGCAGCATGTCAGGGATCGGACATAACTCAATGGAGAAGCGTCTTTCTTTTAAATGTATTTATTAATTTAAACTTATATTATACATGTTACTGTAAACCTCGCCAAACTGTGACGTTTGATGGCGAGATGCGCTCATTATTTTAAACAAAAAAAAAAACATAGCAACTTAATCTAACTTAACCTATTTATTTACTTACTAACATTCTAAAATCCTCTAAGTTAGGTAAGCTCTCCTCGAGTACCGCGGTGTGGATTATGTTGTGGTAGAATTTGTCCATAATGTCTCAACCTGCTTGTCCTCGAGAAGAGAGGACCTTAGCCTCAACTTCAACCTTGGTTTACTGAGCTGGGGACTTTGTCTTAATATTTTAATTTTATTAAATATTTTTGGTACTAAATATGTTGACATTCTTTCGCCATAGTAGTTGTTTGCTCTAGGTTCTACTAATCGTTTTTCTCTTACACTTCTTGTATTATACTTATTTTTAGCAAATAATTTTTACAGATCATTATAGTAGTATTCTAATCCTATTAAATATTTAACTTTTTTATCTATAGGTAAGATCTTAAACAAGGGAAATAACAAATCGTAGTCTTTATTGCACTTATCTTTAACTTTTTTGCTTACTAAAAATTTAAGCAGTCTAGTTTGTATGTTTTTAATATCACTAATATAGGTTTGAAATGTTCTGCCGTATACAATAAGTCCATAGCTAATTAACGAATCCGCGAGTGCGTAATAAACAACCCGTAAGGTTTTCTTACTTAACTCACTTACTCAGCGAACTTGAGGGCTGCGGGCACGAGGGTGAGCGGAAATGTATGTGAAAGTCAAAGGCCGAGTACCGCGTAGGGTCCAGGCCCGAGACATCGCAGCGAGAACTTATTCAACATCATCATGACAGGGACTCGACATAACTTAAAGGTGAAGTGTCTTAGCGACAACGTCTGAGAAAGCCAAAGGCCAAGTACCGTGTAGGGATCATGTCAGCAGCAGTACCATGAAATGGACCGGACATATCTCAATGATGAAGTGTCTTAAGGCCCGAGGGTGTAGGCAATATCTGCTCCAAGCCCGGAGCGTCCCAGCGAAAATTTCTCCAGCAGCAGCAGCAGCATGACATAATCCGGACAAAACGTAATGGCAAAGAGTCTTAGCAAATCTGAGGGCCGGAGGTCCGAAGGTGAGCGGCAATATCTGCGAAAGCCATAGGTCGAGTACCGCTTAGGCCCAGGCCCGGAGCCCCGCAGCGAGAATTGCTTCAGCAGCCGCAGCGAGAATTTCTTTAGCAGCAGCAGCAGCATGACAGGGACCGGACATATCTCAATGGTGAAGTGTCTTAAGGCCTGAGGGTGAGCGGCAATGTCTGCGAAAGCCATAGGCCGAGTACCGCTTAGGCCCAGGCCCGGAGCCCCGCAGCGAGAATTGCTTCAGCAGCTGCAGCGAGAATTTCTTCAGCAGCAGCAGCAGCATGACAGGGACCGGACATATCTCAATGGTGAAGTGTCTTAAGGCCCGAGGGTGAGCGGTAATGTCTGCGAAAGCCATAGGCCAAGTACCGAGTAGGCCCAAGCCCGGAGCGTCACAGCGAGAATTTATTCAGCAGCAGCAGGTAGCATGAAATAATCCGGACAAAACTTAATGGCGAAGTCTTAGCAAATTTAAGGGCCAGAGGCCCGAGGGTGAGCGGCAATGTCTGCGAAAGCCATAGGCCGAGTACCGCGTAGGCCCAGGCCCGGAGCGTCGCAGCGAGAATTTCTTCAGCAGCATCGTGACAGCTAGCAGCTATTAATTATTGCTAGATTCATGACTACCCTTTTCATTGTAATCAGCTTTTAAAGCGAGATAAAACATGTTGCTCTCACAAACTGTACAATTTTTGCTGTCGGGTAAATCGGAATGGATAAATATTAACTACCTGTTTTATTTGTTTTTACGTATATCGTAAGTAGGTTTCATGTATTGATAAATAGATGATTTTTACGTTGAGAATAAAGTACCTCCAGGTATTAATGGATCACAATATATGTCCAGATACTTACAATTTCCAAAACGAAGTAACACTTTTAAAAATATTTAACCCGCAATCCTTAATTAAATTGGGAAAGCATTTCAAAATCTATAGTTTAAACCTCGGCGGAACGCAACAGACCAAATCGCTAAAGAATGATTGTATACAGTATACGGGGTACTTATACAGCGCCATCTGTGACCACTTTTGAGAACAATTTTTTTAATGAAAAATTTTTTTTTATAAGCAGAATAAAAACTACCCTGTATGTTGCTCCGGGGTATAAACTGTTACTATACAAAATTTCGTAAAATTCTGTGCAGTAGTTTTTGCGTAGTGCGCGGACAAATTCACAGACAGACAAGAATTCCAAAAATCACTGAAATGTGTTCAGTCAACGTTTCTAAGACCCCCCGAATAAGTTTTTCTAAAATATCTTCAATGTACATTTTTTTTCTCCTTACGCGTTTATTATATGTATAGATATTGACTATCCTATAACTACTATAGGGAACTAAACCTACTTTCGAGGAATATAACTAACATTCACACATATATGGTATGTCCATATCACAACGTATCTTAGCAGGTAAGGTAGGTTTACATGGAATGCCACATATATAAAAAATGAATTACCTAATACTTGAGGTGATGATTTTTAAATCTAAATGTCGAAGTCTTACGAAACGCAAAACGTTATTGTAATACTCGTATATAAATATTCATATGAAAAACGTAATAGCGCAGAAGTTATGATTATACATAACATCCATGCCCTAATCAAAAAAGGAAAATGCGTCACTTTAGTTAGTAGGTAGTTGAGTTCCGGTATTACTTATCTTGGTGAAATCCCGAAATATATAAGTATAGGGGCATTTTTGGGTGATATGGCTGTTGGAGTGTTAGTCAGTTTATTTAATGCCACAATGGAACTGTAGCTATTTTATATATCAAGAAAAATCTGATTATATTTGTAATGTATCTTTAGATTTGAAGACATTTCTTTCAAAATAATACGTACCTACTTATAGAAAACAAGTCTTCAAGTGCCTTTACATTCATAATACAACTTTATTACATGATTGCGGTAGTAAGCAAAATCTGCATTTGAATGAAAAAAAAAACTTAACGTTTTTTTACACTATACTACGAGTATGCACGTCATACCTATAGACTACGGGAACCGGAATTGCAAAATTTTCACAAATCGCGGGACAGATGCCGTTATCATGATGGACATGAAGTGTCATTCATAATCATAAGCAGTAAATTGATCGTTCGTATTATTGGCAAGCACGCATCGTGCAGTGCGGAGCGGTGCGTACAATTATGGCTGATATCTTTAACATCACATCTACTTCAAACTTAGTAAAGAAATACTAACTTTATCTTAACAATGTAAGGTTGCTTTTGCGGTTATGTAAATCAGGAGATAGGAGCTGGAAGGAAATCTGCGGCATTATTTCCTCGTTTGCAGCGTACGCGCCGGTGGCCGGCAGAATGGCAAGCGCAGTTAAATAAACTAACTGTTAGGAACACCGTTATGCATTCTCATGTTAAAGTCCGTTTTAGTACACTTAATAATCTGACCTTAATAAGATGAATCCATAAACATTAAACGTCGATTAATTTTAAGCAACCTTTTTAATTCCCAAAAACATACCTCTTCTAACTTTATTAGAATATAGTGATGATTAGTTCTTATATTCAGTGAAAGTTAAAATCTAGGTGTCTGGTCTTGCGCCATTGCGTTGCAATTAACCACCTTCTCACTCTACTTGGTAGAATGAAATTATGCTCCAGTTAATCCCACCTCTCAATACTGATCACATATCATACGACCTAAATTGTGTGCGAAAGCCAGAGAAAGGTGATAACCGTAATTGATACAAATATGTAATGCACCCATACTGCTTTAAAATAATGCGAGAGTATGTTATACAGAACTCTGTTTACGATATCGTTATCTTTACGGGTATAATTGTGAGGCGAAGTGAATGACCAGCACATATTGTATATGTTATTATGCGCTTTCGTTTTAATTATATAAATCACTCGTGTGTATTTTTTCCAGGAGAAACAATTAGAATTAGGCGATAGATTAGACTTATCAAGCTACCTTCTAGAACCAGTGCAAAGGATACCCAGGTACAAGCTGTTCATTGATGACCTGGTGAAAACGTATACTAATTATGAGAATGAAAGAAGCGAGTCGGACTCGAATATATCGAAGCTGAGCGTGGATAGCGATGAGACGGGCGGCAGCAATGGCGAGTCGGAGGGCGAGGAGTCGCCGCTCGAGAGCCTGAAGTTGGCGAAGGTCATGATCGAGTGCGTGCTCACCGCTGTCGACGGCATTATGGCGCTGGAGAACATCAGAGACTGTCCGGTGAGTCACCACATCATGTCTCCTTTATCACTGACTGACGCTATCACGTTAGGTTTAGTTAAAAACTGGTTAATATTTTAGAAATATGTGGGTATTCCTAAGCTAATTAAAGCATTACGGGGAAACCGGTTGATACACCCAGTGTTTTTAATGAATAGGTAATTAATACAAACCAGATGTTGCAAGATTACAACTTAAGATCGGTACTTTTTAGTATTTAGTAACATCATTACGACTTGTTATATAATCGTTGTCTAAAAAGTCCTAAAATGTCATGCGGAAAAGTTGTTACGCTAGAAAGCGGTCTTTTAATTAAACGCAAAGTAAACAATCCCAACTTCACAAGATTCGATAGGCATCTCAGTATGTTGATTACTTTATCGTATAATCCTCTGAGCCATATATTTACTTTTACTTAGCGCCGTTCTCACAGAGTTCCACTTAGTTTCTATTAGCTTAATTAGCAGCTGAAATTATGTCGAAGGAATTTTAATGGAAGGGGACAATTTAGGCAGTACAGATATTCAAAACGTTATTAACTAGACGTTGTTGCTACTCACTGTTGCTGTCGATAGTCCATTTCGATAGTTTAGATAGTCGCTATATATGACTTGTCTAGTTATTTGTATTCTACTAAATTATAAATCAAATGTATAAGTAGTTCAAGTGCATCAATAGTGTATGCATTTATAAAAAAATACTTGAACAATGAAACACGTGACGCACAGGCGTTCGGCCAATGTCATTTATGAGATTAATAAATATAATAAAAGGTTATATTTTATTGACCATATACCCCAGTTCACGTAGATTTGTTTGTTAAAATTATCTAATTGCATATGGAATAAACCTAGTAGTAATGGACGGGGAAAGCTTAGGTAAGTACCTACTTATACATATAGGAACTTGAACAAGTGTTGGCATAAATAGGATAGGAAAGCTAACACCATCACTGGACTGACTGCTTTAATCTCAAAAAAGCAGTTAGTATCTAAATCTCCGCGGAACATTACCGTATCTGGACGGTTTTAAGCCAATATTATTTACTTGTGATGACGTAACATTGTAAAGATTATTTTGGTATTGAATTAAATAGAGATGCTCGCACTTGTACCTGAGTAGTACCGTTTGTAATTATTGGGGTTTCCCTGTTATAACACAACTTACAACAATTTGAAACCATCGGTAAGCGGTCGTCGTGATAGTAACGAGTCTCTGTCAACAGTCAAATCAGCTGTTCAAATATTACGTAAAGTTATCCTCATTTGAAAGTGCGACTTACACGACTTGGTAGATTGTTGATACTTAATTATTGAATGTTCTTTTAAAACATACTGATTTAACCTCACACGATTTTCACTTATTGTTTTAACAAAAACGGGATTTAATCTAACTTAATTAAATCGAGATGTTAGGAAAATAATAAAAGTAAGTGTACGCGATTAAGTCCCGTTTTTGTTATTTTAAAATATCTAAAATTTATAAAATGCAGATACAAACCCTAAGATGAAGACAACTAGATAGAAGAACGCTTTCCTCTTTGAGTGATGGCGAATGAGATCGTTCAAAATTTGTTGGCCGTTATTACGAGCTTGATGCATGATTGTTATGATGTTACAGCCTCAGATAAACCTGATGAACCAAGGACGGTTGTTGCGGCAGCAGGAGTTCTACGCGATGGACAGCGCGCGGCGCCGGCGGCAGCTCATGAGGATATTCCTGTTCGATAAGCTGGTGCTGCTCACCCTAGTCTACCGCAAGGTTAGTATTCAGTTCCAAATTATTATCATCAATCCACATTAGAAACCTCTGAAATTATCAGTGTTTCTCTTCTATATTATGCATGTATTATACAAAAAACCTTCCTTTTGAATCACTCTATTTCTAAAAATCGCATCAAAATCCGTTGCGTAGTTTTAAAGATCTAAGCATACATAGGGACAGACAGCGGAAAGCGACTTTGTTTTATACTATGTTTATAATTCAATCACGTTAAGTTGAAGAGTTAGAATTAATATTCAACTCTCATGGAATGGAACCATTCAGCGTTCTCACTTTAAAGTAGGTAGGTACTTGTAAGCTTAGAGATATGTATGTTTCGGAAAAAAGCATAGTTGCTTGAAATCCTTTTAAGTTGCGTGACTCCTTTGGAGTTGCAGGCGTCCATAGCGAGCCGTATGCTTGTTTGCCACCGTCGTGGTATAAAAAAATAAAATAAAAAAGTACAATTTAATCGAATATAATTTCAACATAGTATTGCTTAAGTTTAGATATCCAAACTTATTACATTTATAGATATTCAGTACTTCAAATTAAAAGGGCGTCATATACCTACATATTCTAACAAATATAGTTAACCTATTGTTGTCAACGATGCTCACTTACCTACACTTCAATTTGATACAATTTAGACTACTACTCGTACCTTCAGGTTCTCTTACGTAATATCAATACCAAGACCGGTTCCCATCTTGTTCTTTCCACTGCGTCCACGTCATCAAAGCAATATTTTAGTCAGTATCTACTCTCTAACGTACTCGCACTAGTGACATTGGGAGGCACGTGCGTCACTTGAAAAATACCAACCTAAATACGTTGTAAATAAGTACATATCTGTTATATTTTCGGGTTTAGTCGTAATTGGTCGATAACCCGGCAAAGATAAGGTTAGTGTTTGGCAATGACACTTTTTTTTAATATTTATACTAGACGTGATAATAGTAAGAAACGAAACAAATGTTAATATGCGAAAAAAAATACACTGAATGATGTTAGCCGGAATCGACTATGAATGCAAAATTTTCGAATTTACTTGTAAAATACACTCGTGTCGCAACGTAGCTTTAATTTTTTCGCTGGTCTGTTCAACTATTTTATTATGTAGTGACCATCCATATCTAGGTATGGATATGCTCCATACTAAAATTATAAATGCGAAATTGTCTCTGCCTCTGTTCTTACGCTTAAACCGCTGAACCGATTAAGATGAAATTAGGTATAGACATAGTTTGTATCCCAGGAAAGGACATATTATAGGTAGTTTTCATCCCGAATATCAACCATTTAGAGGATAAAAAGGGGGTTGGAAGTTTGTATGGGGATTTTTTAAACATTGAACCGATTTGGATGAAACTTGGTATAGAGATAGTTTGAGTTTCGGGAAGGTACATAACATAGTTTCTTTCCCGAAAATCAACCCTAAATAGGGTTCAAAGTGGGTTGGAAGTTTGTATGGAGAATTATTAACAGCTTAACCGATTTAGATGAAAAAAGTTTGAGTCCCGGGAAACAATATAGGATAGTTTTTATCACGAAAATTAATCATTTGAGGGGTGAAAAGAGAGTTGGAAGTTTGTATGGGGAATCAATAACCGCTGAACCTATTTAGATAAAATTTAGTATGGAGATAGTTTGAGTTCTGGGGTAGGATATATAATAAATAGTTGCTATCCCAGAAGTCATTCCTTAAGAGGTAAAAAGGTGGGTGGATTACTAATTCTACGCAGACGATGTCGCGGGCAAAAGCGAGTACTGTTATAAAAGTCGTCTTCTGTCGTGATGACTCACTATTAGCTATGAATCACTTTGTTTATCAACACTATAATAGTATGTTTTATAAAAATACGAGACTACAATAAATTGTTCTACTGCTGTCGGGTGGTAGTGATAGCACTATCAGACATTGGCAAAGGTTAATTTTATTCTACGAAATATACACCAAAACTTGCATATAACCTTGTAGATCAAACACTATAACCTACATAATTAATGAATATATATCTAAGTACGCATCTAATCTATCTTAATCAATAATAATATCTATACGTAGTTAGATTATCTTGGCTCGATAGTTGATAGCTTGTGCAAGAAGTACTTCTAATATTTTTGATAGTGACTGTAGAATAATTATGAATGCCTATGATGCAGGAGGTCGCGGGTTCGAATCCTGGTCAGGGCATTCATTTGTGTGTTCATCACGTTATGGATATTATCTATGTATTTAAGTATTTATCTATATCTATCTATTATATTTAGACCACGGACTTTTGTCGCAATGACGTCACAATAGGGTGATTTGGGGAGTAAACGGGACGGTGTTATGAAATACGGTTAAAAACTCGGTTGTTAACGGAATACATTTTAATTAGACATTTTCAACAAAATTATCTAGTAAGTTGATCAATATTATCTTTTAGTGCAAACCATACATTTGTACGTTAAACTGGCTTGGTGACAGTTGTGACGAACAAAGAGTGAGTGATCGACAAAACCAATGCCAGTTTAACGTACAAATGCATGGTTTGTAAGTAATATAGCAAACGATAATATTGATCAACTTACTAAGTACTTAATATTGTTAAAAATGTCTAATTAAAATGTATTCGGTTAACAACCGAGTTCTTAACCGTATTTTTTAACGCCATCCCGTTTACTCCCCAAATCACCCTATTGTGACGTCATGGCGACAAAAGTCCGGGGTCTAATTATATTATTTGTTTGTTTTTGTATTTGTGGCGTTAAATAAATGTATTTTCATACTTTCTCTCTTTCTATATATTGTCGCCTAGTAGCCTAGTACCCACAACACAACCCTTTTTGAGCTTACTGTGGGACTAGGTTGATTTGAATAATATTTATTTATTTATTTCACTCGGTATGAGCTAAGTCGCAGATAGTGGCTTTCATCATGGTGTTAAAGGATGAATAAGAATGACGATTAATTGCATAAATGCTTCATAAATGCCAATAATTGTCATAGCTTGAACTCTCTGCCTTTCTAGTCCTTGGGGGTTATTATGTTTATCTTATTTATTTTATTTTACTTAGGATTACTACTGATACAATATCATGCTTTAGTAGTTTATCTAGTTATAGGCACAATAGCTAGATGTTATAATTATAGGTAGGTAACCTAAGTACAAGTAACTAAAGTAGTGTTTTTAATTGAGTGAAATACCTAACTTGACAGCGCTTTATACGACTGTAATCCACTTTGTATGGCAGTGGCTATACTTAAGATTACATAACATAACATAACATAAATACTCTTTATTGCACACCTCAAAAAATAGACACAAAATATACACAAGTCACAAACAAAAAAGCAGAGGCAAAACAATTGACTTGAATTACTTCATTGAATTAAAATTAAAAATGCTACTTTAAAGTACTTATACTTATTAATCATATTATTGTAGTCCGTAGAGTAGACTAAATTGCACGAATATTTTGTAAACAGTCAATTTATATTATAACCTTCACAATTAAAATGAGTGTGCTCCATTATAATGGAATCGTTATTAATTACACTGTGGTTCAATGACCATGTACTTAAGCTTTTACTCCAAACTAGATAGCCTGTTAAGGAAACTAACAAATATCATCACACATTTGTACACGTGTCAGTGTGTCTATATAAAAATAAGTAGTACGAGTAGTACTTACCGAAAATAATTGCGGAGACAATGATTTTGATAGCGAAATCCGTCTATAGGAGTTTATCATAACAATACATTGAATACCAGGCAAATCATATAAAATGTTATGTACTTAATAAAATGTTTAACTAACTTTTTATTTTACATTTTTTTCTTTATTACAGTAAAAATATTTATTTATTTACACGCGTTTTAAGCCGTCTAACGTGTATTTTTTACCATATGGGTCGTTGCAGTTTCATCCCTACTTAGCGAGCGGACTCGGGCTTCCATGAGCAACTTCCACTTAAATTGGCAGCGTTATGTTATGAAATATTGAGCAGTTATAAGTGTTATAACAATAGATGACGTACAGACGCGCCGGCCGGCCGGCGCTATGGCGACGGCTCTGATTTGCACATTCACCAATATCTACATTCTACACATATTTATAACATTATAATACTAATATGCATACAGCTCGGTTAAAATACAATAATTAGGTGCATTTGTGCGCAAGCTATATTGACAACCACAATCACCAATTTCTAAGACCTACATATGCTAAGAGGACTGCAAATTAACTGTTAACCGAAAATTTTATTGGAAACTTTTTCACCCAATCCAAATTACGCGCAAAACGCAAACGCAAATTATCAAATAATTATAAAATATGTTATTTTTTTCATTTGTGTTAAATGTTAATTACAGAGTGGCCTTTATTTAATCAAAGTGCTAAATGTTATGCGATAAGTATAGTTCATTTTTTGGTAGTGTATTATGCTGTGTACCTACTAAGTATAAAACTAAAACTAAATACGTAAATTAAACAGATACATTGAGTATCAATAGTTTCTATAAAATATTATAATATTATGATGTTTTAATATTTTTTTTATATCAAGACGGTGGTATAAAAGATGTTCGAATTGTACGAGTAGATAGAAATCTTAGTAACATTCCGACATCTTAAAAAAATACCACCTTATCAAATTTAATGAGTTACTTAACTATTCACCTCCCAAAGATTTGTATGCTTATATTATCTACTAAGTTTATTCCTATAGCCATATGTACAGTGACGTCTGAAAATATGGATACATTTAATGTGACGTAAATATGTAGCCACGACTCTATTACCAAGGCGTAAAGTCTTGGATACATGTTTTGGTCACATTAAATGTATCCATATTTTCAGACGTGACCGTACCGTTGATTACGGTATAGTCCCCGTGTGCATTAGGTTTATTACATACAATTTAACTGCATTCAATGAAGTAGGTAATGCTTATGATTGTTGCTCGCGTTACCGAGTGACTAAGTGCGCCTACCCACCAAGTACTTACTTAACGCAGTTTGATAGAGCCAAGTCAACAATTAATGAATGAAACAATGGTTCATTACAATACTGGAATGAAAAAGAGTTTTCGTGTTTAATGTCAGGCGGTCGTTAATGGCCACGTAACCTTGTCGGGGGCGACTAATATATCACGCATCGGTGATTACGAATGTTTGGCGATAGAGCACACACGATCAACGTGTGCAATGGACGCTTTTTACACACCAATTTTACAACCACGTGTTTACTTTACTGGCCAATAAACCGTGTTTAACCTGTGAAGAAGTAAAATAAGTAAATATATTTATTTGCACCAAATTTCAACAATTTGCTGCTGGAATTAATTCCAGCAGCAAAGAAATGTGATATATGACACATTTTTTAGACACTGCAACAACCAAATCAATCTAAAACTGAGATTTATTTGGTTGTTGCAGTGTCTAAGAGATATGTCATAATATTTTTGCCAAGTATCTGCAGCCGCTGTTTATTACAATTATTACAGAGACGCAATACTTAAAGTCACACTCCTTAATATTAAATATACTTACTCGTAATACGAGCGGAAAAACTATTAACATTCTTGTATAAGTTATTGATGGATTGAATTGTTTTTTTTGTGAAAAACAAATCGGTGCATATTTTACACAGTCACGGCCACGGCAAATACCCTTGACGGATATATTAAAAAATTAAATAATTTTTAGGTACAATTGGAAAAATTCTAAATAAAAACAATATAAATTATACTTAAATAGAGCAGCAAAACTTTAATACACAAAAACTATAAAGGTCGGATAAACGCTAGGAGGATGATGATGATGTGACAAAGACTAGATAGGCATTTTAAAATTTAAAATTTTAAACTTGGTTCAATATGGGAACAGTTGTTTGAAACTTTGAAATATGAAAAACAAGTGACGTATAAGGTATTTAATAAATTACGACTGTCCGCAAGCGATGTATTTTAATCTTTTGTTGTTTTGTTTTTTACAGCAACCGACAGTGGAGTTCTTCTTCTACAAAGACCATATTCCTGTGGACGATCTCGGTATTACTGCGAAGGAAATAGACCAGTATAAATTTACCATTTGGTACAAGAAACGGAATATGAAGTCTTACAAGCTGGAAACCAGAGACCCGGCCGTGCGAAGCGCCTGGGTTGAGGAGATCACGTCGCTACTGTGGGAACAGGCTATGCAAAAGAAAGGTACGATTGCCTCATTATAGTCATTATATGCATTTTTATCTACACCCATATTATAGATTCCCTATCATATATTCAGAAACGATAAGATCGTTAGCATGTCGTTACTGCCTATATTAAGAAACCTGTACCTGTGGTGCATCGTGAAATTTACTGTACAATAACACTGAGCGATACTATAATTACATTCAAATTTCGAACGCCTTCTGGAAGCGGCCATTCCAGAGGATGTTCGAAATTTATTATTTATTTGAATGTAATTAAAGTATTGGTACCTTTGACAATCTCCTTGATAATTATTTGAATTCTAGTTGGCCATGGAGGTGCAATGGCGGTCATTCTGATGAATCTCAACTCAACACGTTAAAGAGAATCCTCTTTAAATAATACGTGTGTAGATAAAGCAGTGTATGTAACTCTACTCAATTAGGAATTAATACACTCGTGTAATGTCATCGCTCAAATCTGGAGCAGAGCCCGACTGGGGAAGTACCTCCACCTTACAGAAAACCACAGCCAAATAGCACTAGACCCTACTCATAGTGTTGTGTTCCTGCTGGTGAGTAAGGTTGCCAAAGAGCTCAAAGAGGACCCAGTGTGTTGACGATGAGGGACCTTCTTGTTCCTTTAGTCGTCAACACAGTGAATCCTCCTTTTTGTAAAGGGTCGGCAACGCGCTTGTGACTCCTTTGGAGTTACAGGCGTCCATAGGTTACGGTAGCTGCTTACCATCAGGCGGGCCGTATGCTTGTTTGCCACCGTCGTGGTATAAAAAAAAAAAAAAAAAATTATTATGCCCTCGTATTTTATACCCTTCATTATGTAGCAGTCACATAAACCACTATTAAAATGTAAGGCCAATTTATAATGATATGATCTCTCAGAAATAAAAGACACGCGACTGCAAAACTGATATCCTTACTAAAGAATCAGGATGGTAACAAGTTTACATAGAATTGTATACTTTAGCTATTTACTGACACACCTACCTAAAATAAGAACACTCATTTGTTAAAATAACTCTTTGTTATATAAATAAGATAAGTGATCTATTAGGGTCTAATTTTCAACATCTTCCTATTGAGCTAATTAATATTTACCATATTTGTTCAAATTTAATCATATAGATTATATTTATCTAATCAATTTAATATATTGGCTGGTAATTTTGTTTTTTATACAGTCATAAATACTGTGAGTGACATAGCGAAGATATTAAAATATTACTTATGATGAGATATGTAATAGACAGACAAACTCCTTTGTAGCAAGGTTTTTATCTATAAATAATATGCCTTCTATTGCATGTTCCGAAGAAATTGGCGTAATTCCTGTCAAAAAATATTAATTTATAAAATATAGGTGTTATTCTAATAATAAAGGTATCATAGTGAAATATAAAAAAAAACTTCAGAACACAATTAAATTAGATAATTCACTAGAACATGCATTTTTATAATAATAACAAGCGCAAGTGCGATTAGCAGAAGGCATTATGCAGTACAATGGCATGTCACACATGCTCGTATCTACTGTACATATCTACAGCTCGGCATCACGTCCGAGTTATGTCACTCGAATCAAATTGTGAAGATGTTTGTGCGGAATACTTGTTGTCAGCACTGTACCTCGTTAAATACTGCAGTGAATAGATACGATTACCGGTCTTCGTCTGGAATTATGTTATCTGTTGTCTTTGACAATCTAAACGGAAAGTTCAACCAGATAGGTAGGTAGATCGCAAAACGTTTCATCTGTATCGTAAGTTAGTTTAATTTGAGCTCGAACTCCATAACAAGTATACGAAATTGTAAAGTACACAATTTTGTTTATTTCAAACATACTGTGAGTATTATAGTTTGCCTATGTTAATAACATGATGTTTTGTCACGAGATTTAAAATACACCTAAGTGTATTACGATAAAACAGTTTGGAGTACATAGTTTGAAATATTAATTAGAATAAAAGATTTTAATCGAATCCGAGTCGAAGGAAGCTTAACTTAAGTCGAATAACTCCATCGAACTCTCAGTTACCTAGTCACGACTTGTATACTTTATATATTCGGTAATTCACCTAACTTAGACGGCATTGTTGTGAACCCCATCAAGAACTGCTTTCAAGATTAAGCCAAAGTAATTTCTCATAAAAGGGACTTGTTGAGTCCATCTGGCACGCAAGCCGGGAACTAATTCCCGCATAGTTAATACGGACAAACTTTTTAATTGGTCGTCATCTGCTCCCGTGCTTGTACGTGACGGAAGAGTGCGAGCATCTTTATCTCAAATGACGCACTCGGAGGTCGACGACTGCATTTTTTATTGGGTCCCCTGGCTGTGCATGTGCACTTCTCGCCTGAGAACGGCGGGAACTCGGCACTCGTTCGTGTCCTTTTTGTTTTTAAACGACCCATATGCATATAAGTCTGCTTTGTTCGCGATACGTTTTTGCGTTGATATGAATATTTAAAGAAAATAGACTAGGCACTACGCCATTGTATCTATCGTATTTGAAAATCCTAGAAAGCATGATTTTTGTCGTATGTACCTAGGAAGGTATATTTGTATATATTCGTAAGAGCGTTATCGTCCCCGGATAGGATGAACACGGGAGCGCGGCAGAGGTGCTATCGCTTGAACTCTGACTGTTACAATGCCTATTTTTCGCGGAGATTGCTTCGATAAGCGCAAAGTGGTGTTTAAATCTTTCTGGTAACGCGTTTCTTTGTTACCTCATTGCTGTTTAGCGACAATGGCCATTTCCTCAAATACATATTACAATAGGCTTTGTCTAATGTGAAATTTCCTTAAAGATGTATTAACCTGGTACATATAAACATATGGAATAATTTAAATCCATTCAATCTAAATGTCTGAGACATCTTAATTAATTAATTAATTCCTGTTAACCCAAGCCAAAATGGCACAAGGCTCATCCTGCGATATCCATTATCCTATTATCATATTGTACGATATTTTGTAAATCTCTATATCATAATCAATAAACCTATATTAGTGAAGTCCATTAAATTTGCTAATCATTCTCAATAATCGATAACGACAGCATAATTAAAATTTTGTTCCATGCGTCATTCTGTCGAAATTGATACTGGCACTAGCATTTAATGCGATTATGAAGTTTTTATAACAGCTTATTTGCAGCTTTATTATTATAGAATTATCTAGAGAATAATTTAGTGAGTAAGTAAGCTGCAGTGCTGCAGGTTTGTGTCCGTCATTGTAATGTCAGTTTATCAACAAAAACGTTCCTGTATAAACCGCTGGGCGTACTCTTTTATACGAACCTATCCACACACAGGCAGGATTAATATTCATGACTAGCGTGTTGCTTGGGTCGAGACAGGAGCTGGAAAATTTTATTTAGAATCGGCTCGTGCAAAAACCGAAAAATATTTTTATTACAAATAGCTTTGTTCACTTTACTGTTTGTACTTCTATGATGAAAACTATTTCGCATGCAAGAGTTTCTTTACTGGAACTTCCTTGTTATTTCTTAGTACTCGTATCCTAAAACAAATATTCATATTAAAATACTAACTAATATTTTATTAAATACTAGCTTTTGCCCGCGGCTTCACTCGCGTTAAATTCGGGGTAACACGGTTCCCCTTTGCCCCCCGTAATGCTCCATACAAACTTCCACCCCCCCATTTTAGGGAAGTGGGGGGTTAGAAAGAGACAAAAAGTAGCCTATGTCACTCTCCATCCCTTCAACTATCTCCACTTAAAAAATCACGTCAATTCGTCGCCCCGTTTTGCCGTGAAAGACGGACAAACAAATAAACACACACACTTTCCCATTTATAATATTAGTATGGATATAGTGATAACTATACAGTTAGCTATAGGTTATATTAAACTGATCAAAGTGCATTTCAATATCGTATTTACCCCCTTAGGTGTAGAACTTCCAAAAAAATTTTCTTAGTGAATCATCGTCATAACATTCTTAATAAAAGACAATATGGCTATCAAAAGAATGTAGGTACTAACGATGCAATCGATAAGCTGATTGATGATGTAGTTACGAACTTAAATAATAAAGTCAAAGTAGCTGGTCTATTTCTCGATCTGACGTCTGCATTCGATTTGGTTGATCATGAAATACTTCTTTACAAGCTAAAACACATTGGCGTACGCGGTAAGGTTCTGAAGCTCTTTGCCTCATACTTGAAAAACAGGACAATGCTGGTCGAAATTAAATCGATGGAAGATGGTTGTCAAAAAGTATACTGGTCCAGATTAGCCAAAATTAATAAAGGAGTTCCGCAAGGCTCAATTCTGGGACCAATACTGTTTGTAATAATTGTTAATGATCTTATTGATAGCATTAATCACCATTTTAGCGATGTCGGAGTAGTTGTCTTGGCAGATGACACAAATGCTATTATTTCTTCGACCAGCATAGAACTTCTGACCAATAAAGTTACTGCAGTTCTCAAAAAGTTTCAGAAGTACTTAGAAACCAAGTAATAATTTGACCTTGAATATGAATAAAACACAACTAATGTTATTAGAACGACTAGGAACACTGAATCCCTACGCATAGAATTAGCAGGCTCTGAGGTGACTTCCAGTCCTTCTGTTAAGTTCTTGGGCATGTACATAGACTGTGACCTTAACTGGCAAGTGGAACTTAAATCATTAGTGAATAGTATCGGCTCAGCTTCCTATGCACTTCGGAGCTTACGCGACGAAGTCACGCTTAAGCAGCTAACGTCAGTTTACTATGTGTTGGTGGAGTCGCGGTTGCGTTATAGCATTAAGTTTTGGGGGCAAAGCTATCTATATAATATAAGGAAAGCTTTCATTGCCCAAAAATATGCTATTAAAACTATGGTCGGTATCCCGCCATGGCAGTCGTGTAGAGAATATTTCGACAGACTAAACATTCTAACGGTACCGTGTCTCTACATTCTCGTTTTACTGACTGGCGTAGTTAAGCATCCAGAAAGATACGAGACTGAGGAACAAAGGGTCACCAGACACAATACTCGTAGGATGGACCTGAAGTACTCAATTGAGCCTAATTTCCAAATTATACATCACTATGTGCGATATCAAGCCGTAAAACTGTACAATTGCTTGCCTAAAGAGTATAAGACGATAGATAATGTAGATACATTCAAATACCGATTAAGGGACTTTTTATTACGGAAATGTTATTACCATGTTGACGAATTCATTAGTGATGCACGCCTTTTAGATGTTTAATGTAATTTTACTGACATTTATTATAATTATCAATTTCATTGTTATACGTATATAATTAATTAATTAATTTATATTTTAAGTTAATGCATGTTTTTTTAGAATTGTAATTGTGACTTATAAATTAGTTATAAGTTAATTGTAATTTTAGGTATATTTCCGACATGATTGTAAATTGTTATGGAATAAATTATCTTATCTTATCTTATCTTATCTTATCTGACAATTTTAGATACCATTTCCAGTTCTCAAGTTTATACGTACGTTGAATGGTTTAGGGCGTTAATTGTCAGCTGTTTTATTTGGTTTCATTCTTAATCCCATTTTCGTAACGTAACGGCCTATTCACACATTGATTAGTGTTGAGTGCGAGTTCATTCATTTTCTTTTTGTGTTTAGTAAGAAATGTAAAAACTCACACTAAACGCTATTTAGTTAATGTGTAATGGGCCCTAAAGCTACTTATAATTTCTTAAAATAAATATAATAGATAATTCGAAAGTTATTAGTATGTATATTAAAACATTACTTATAGGTATCTAAGTACAGATTAATTGGTGTAGGTACCTTGTGTTGGATGTGTTCGTGGAAGTTGTTGTAGTTATCGTGTTATCGGTGTGTTATCAGGCCTCGACGGTAGGCGCGGACTGCGATAGCCTCAATCCTCCACTCCATATGACTAACAGACAATACTTAACATAAACACTTAAATCACATTATCTTCAACATAATCGAAATTAAACTTCATAACTAGGTACATAAAAATCTACCTCACGGTACGTAATTTAAACAGTAAGTAAAATAATAAAATAAATACATATTATGGGACAATCTAACACACAGCAACCTAGTCCCACAGTAAATCAATAAGGCTTGTGTTGTGCTGTGCTAGGTGACGATATAAATAATAGGTATATAGACAAATTCTTAATACATAGAAAACATAACTAAGGTATGAATATCCGTGATAAACACACAAAAAATATGCCGTGACCAGGATTCGAATACGGGACCTCCAGCTTCATAGGCAGGGTCACTACCGACTAAGCTAGGAGGAGGCCTTTAACAAAACAAAACTTGAAAGCCATTTTTTTTACCCGCTTTAAATTTACATAATAAATGATGATTGCATGTTTATGATGTGTGACATGAGGTGTTACATTTGATCTTAGTTTTTCGTACTCTGGTCACGAAAAATATAATTTTTCTCCTTTGATCGTTAAAGTTAACATCGCACGGCCGTCGTGGACTATAACTATAATTTCTGTCAATACAGATCCGATGTATTTTTTGTTTGTACAAAATGTCAGCATTTTATAAACATTTGAGGTACATACTGCAAGTACTGTGTAATAAATAAACTGACCATTGTATCTTAATTTTTGTTTTCAGAATTACTTCTTCAGCAACGGAATAAGAGGATTTCCATGGTGTCTATGAACAGTCAAGAGTCAAACGATGATGAGAGAAATGATGATAAATGTAAGTCTTACAATTAGATACGAGTAGAAGGAATTATAGTACATATGTATAAAATATTGGATAAAATAACTTAACTTTACCTTTTTCAGCTTACGCGCATATTAAAAAAATATCGTACTTCATAGATTATATAATTCTCAGATGGAGTGCGGCTAACAAAATTTTGTGATTCCATAAAGAGCCAGTGTCCTCGTCGTTACGCACTACACACACATACACGCAGCAATAATGAGCCGCTCCCCCGCCATTTGTGTCCAAACGTCTATGCAGTCAAAAGCAGTTAAAAAATAATAAAAATATGCCGTCGTGCGTTGTCAAATGCTGCAGAAATGCCACCGGTCGAAAGAAAAAAACGGATGGGATAACTTTTCACCGTTAAGTAAACAATTCATTGCGTAATCACATTAAAAATCAGTAATTTCGTAAACTATTAACTTCATGGTAGCGGTGTTGCCAGGTGGTTGAATAGGGAAACTTCCCGAAGGTAAGGGGGTCTATAATCGCCGCGATATGTTGTCAATACGACATTGACGTCCACACTACTAACTATACGTTTTATTTCACGCACGTTTTCAACGAATATTAAAACGTTACCTAATAGTTAATAACTTTTATGCTTTTGTGAGCAAATTATTCTTTATTATTTTTTGAATAAAATTTATAATTAAACATAATTATATATTTCTTAAAATTATTCCAAAAACTTCTTAAAAAAAAGCCCATATCTAATCATAGATTGAACGCGCGAAGTTATGTCACCACTACTGATCTGTCAAACTTTCGTCTCATTCTAACTATCGCTCCCTCTCACTCTGAGCGGCTTCAGTAATCGACTGGTCAAGCGATTAGAACGAGATGGAACTATAGTTAGAATGAGAGGTCAGCTCTTAAGTCAAACCGATTGTGTTGATCGATCGAGGAGCATTTTTAACCAACTTCAAAAAAAGGAGGTTCTCAATTTTACCTGTATGTTTGTATGTTTGTTCGCGATTATCTCGCGCTTGGCTACATTGACAAACCATGTTACATTCCAAACAAGGTTTAGTATAAAATAAGGCGTTGTTCATTGATTACGTAAGAAATTTTTTGCCAGAGACACCCTTCCGCCCCTACGTAAGAAAAAAATAATAATAATCCTCTCTGCAGTAGAAGTAAGACATGGTCAATTCCCCTCCCTCCTTAAATCGTGTTACGTAATAAATGAATACGTAATTACACGTTTAGTTGTCTTCGTCTTAGCGAGGGCACTGCCGTGCCTCCAGATTAAAAAGGTATACAGTATGCTTAAAATAATAGTATTGGGGACGACAAGAGAGGCCACCACACTTAACAGTAGTCGTGTAATTTTAATAAATAGTTTATTTAGATTTTTTTTAATTTTACCTTGTAGTCGCCTCTTCAGAAATATATTTCATCAAATTTATTAAAACAGGTGCTTATTAATTATATTTAAATATATAAATATTAATAATCTATTTTTTTTTTAATTCAAAAATACTGTATTCTTAATCGGGAAAATTTGTATTACATGGCAACACTCGTCTGGACACACACATTCAAACCAGCCGCCATCTTACGTCACAGTTTGTTGTACAGCCATGCTCCGTCCTTTAATTTATTCGTCCAAGTCGTACTTGTATATACTTATTTCATCATCGAATCCTAGTAAGCTTTCTGGGACCATGCTTTTTAGAGATACATATCTTACGAAACTTAGTTCACAGAGTTTAAACTATTGTCGATTATAATTATGAGTTAACATGACCCAACCTAATAAAATAATCTAATTATTATGTCTTTCTTTAAATATAGAATCATCTCTCCTCCAGGTCTGTTAGATGGTTTCGTATACGTGGTGCATCAATGAGTTGCTTTGTAGGTCAGTAATCCTTTAGGCACGCTTCCAATTATGTTTTAAAACTACTTTGGCTTTCGTTTTCCGTACAAAGCTTCTATTCGTGGAATAATTTGATGGGTTGTGTTGGTTATTTGTTTTTGTTACATGTCAAAATTTCTTCACTACCTGCATTTTTTCATAAGAGATTTCTGGTATACTGTAGCCCTTACTCGTGTACTAGATTTTTATATCTGTATCTGCCTTTATAAATAAAATCTGGTATTTTTCTTGTAGTAAACTAAACTAAGACGAGTATACTTTAAACCATGTACCTAGTCACTATTGTTATAACTAAAGATTGTTGGTGACGAATTCTTATTTTCTTTTTCGATCACATTTTTGTCATCTTCTGTTTGTTAATAGCTTGTAATCTAAAGGAGATCGTCAATTTTTGTTAGGTGATCTGGTCCAGATTATTCAGGACCGTTTAGGAATGGTTCTTACCTTTAAAGAATCGTCATAATTTCTAGATCAGGATGGTGGTAAAAATATTGCGAATCCAATGGGAAAACTGAAAAATCATGCATTTAAAACTTGAATCTGACAAGGACAATATTTGAAAGCATGCATGCTTATGATTTATATATTAATGTAAAAAAAGTACCGATTTTTTAAAGATAATGTACAAGAGCGGATTTGAAAACAAAACGGGAATCATGATGAAATAATAAAAAGTCATATTTTGATCGTATTTATAGTTCCTGTATTTCGGTAAACAAAGACGGCTGTCAAACCATCGTTGATACTATTCACTGAACATTCCTTACACCTATTGCGAAGGGATAAGGTTTACCACCGTTAAGTGCGATAGCACTAGATCTGACATTACAAAATTGAAAAAAAAGATGCGTTTCGTTATCGAAGGAGCATGATATTATGCCATTATGAAACCCACTTTTAATATTCAAACTCCGATCAAAAATGCAAAAATACGCATTTTCAATCTTTAGGCGTTTTAATACAGTCGATTTCTAATTTAAACTTCCGTATTCGTAGGCTTAGATACTATTTTAATATTACAATGTTCTAACTTACCGAACAGTATCAAAACGCAGATTATGTAACGGTATACATTGACAGTGTCAAACCAAAAAACAATCCCGTTTCAGGCCAGGGTGAAGTTAAACTTTATGTCAATGCCATAAGGACGTTAACGACTTGTGTTGAAAATCAACATAATGTTTATTTATTTAGTATTTCTAATTCCCGTTTCATTTTTTTGCAATATTTTGTCTACTTTAGTAATAAAATGAGTATTTATTTTATATTGCAGTACAAACTGTATATGGCTTATATCAGGTGGCCCAGAATTGACGATCTCCTTTCACCCTAAGGGCTTTTGCCGAGGAAAAGTAATACTTCAAAGTTAAAAGGTGTTATTATAATAAAACTTAAAATAAAAGATTATTATACCGAAACGAAAATCGAGAGCAATTATCAAATACTTTTAGACTAAAACTCGATATAAATACTTCATAATTTACACTTAAGTATAATGCCATCGGAACAACTTATTAAATTACTAAAGCACAATTGATATTGTTTTGTTTCTTGTATATTCCACACAAAATAAACTATCATAGACACATACGATGTAGATATAATAGGTCATAAAAATGTAATCCCCTTCCTACAAGGAGGATTAGCACCTATTCATTTTTATATCTTAAAAATGCTAATCAGGCACTAACCAAAAAAGAGGTATATTAACAAAATATTTGCTACTACCTCCTTTTTAATTTATGCTAGCTGGGTTGTAGTTTGTACCTTTACCGATAAAAACATTTTGTTAAATAAAACTCGTTATTTTATCTAAATTGATCATTATAATCAGGGTATATTTTCTTTTATTTCAGATAACTCACTTCGCGGCGTGCCAGGTGAAGTTCGACGATCAAGTGATAAAAAAGTCCGAAGAACTACTTGGTACTGTGAATAAAAATTCCTGTACTGCATTGAAACTTGGGTTCTGTTTAACGCTGACATCCTTTTGAAGGGAAAGTATTTATGAACTTCGTTTATAGTTTAAGAAGTACGCCGAGATTATATACATATACCTATGGAAAGTTGAGAATATATGTCATTAGTTATTTATGAAGGCTTTTAATATAATCTTCTCTTCTAATGTACCCCACATTAGAAGAGACTAGATTTAATTAAAAGTTACCTATAAAACCCTCGATTATTTACACCAGCGTCATCTATCGACTTAAAAGTAATCTAAGAATCATCGCTGGTGTACCAACTCTGGGATGAAAACAAATACCATATCATATAGACCATTTTGGAGATAAATAGGGATATCCAGTTGTATCTATGCACAAATGCACAAACTAAAGAATAGCTTCTCGCCTTAGATTCATATGCCGCCTCCATTCCGTCGGGGTACAACAGTAGTTACTTAAACCTTTTGTATGTACGTGAAAATCTACCGCTAGGACCTTTCCCAACTAAACTACTCTTTGATGAATAAAATGATGTATACAGACAGTTTAGCAAATGAAACTGATAAAATCGGACTTATGGATCAAGAGCTGAGGGGCGATTTTTGAGATTCGAGCGCTCGAATATGACATTTTTAACTCTGAATAAATCGAAGAAATTATGTTTTAAAAATAATAGCGATAGTAATTTAAAATCACGATTATTTATACTATTAATTTCATGTGTAAATAATGGCGACAAACTTTTGTGTGTGATTATGACAAAATTCTTTGAATTCGAGCGCTCGATTGTCAAAAATTGCCCCCCTGGCCATGTCAGATATGACACAATAACGAGAGCAACAAAACCTGTCTAGTTAGATTGGTATACTATCTGTATTGCTAGATCCAGGCACCTGGCAGCTTTTAATGGGTGGCGGTTAGAGTGACAGGCAAGCAACATTTTTCAATTGGAAAATAATAATACCAAAATAGGAAAAACTGCCGAGTTTGTGTCAGTTATGGAGAACAGGGCCTATATTTAAATTTTAGAACAAAAAATATTGCGTATTATTGCGGAAACAAAAACAGTAGGCGAAAAAGTATGAATTACATTATAAGTCGCATAACACTACTTTCCCCCAACAGGCACTTATATAATCTAATTATTTATATAATTTCTCATGATATTGCATAAAACTCAGAAGTCTCAGAATTGTATTCTTGAAGTGGTTTGCATTCTTTGACCTCTACCACTTGATAGTTGCCAGATGTCCGAATCCAGAAATAAGCATATATAGGTATAGAAAACTAACTAGAGGGGTTTCGTTGCTCTCATTATTGTGTCATATCTGACGTGGCCAGATCTCCTTCTATTAGTCACCGTTACGGGTCTTAAGCGGGTTGTTAATTAGGCTCTACATATACCTTTCAGCCAAATACTAAATAAAATATTGTCGAACCACTTAACTTATCATGGCGGTGACGGCATTAAGAGAACAGAAACAACTAAGGCAGAATTTTTAGCATATTTTATTCCTACGTGGACTGTGCAGCAAACATTATCACAGATTTCATCAGCAACTAAAGATGTAAACTAATAATGTAATGTCTAATATACTTCGAGTACCTTTATGTGGGACTATTTGGAAAATATAATAGTAGTACTTACTTACCTACCTATAAAACACCTGTTCCAAGCAGGAATAAAACATGCATAGTTCCATATGGGCCCACAAATAATATGAGCGCGCAAATTTTGCATTTGTTTTTTTAATTCTTTTATTATAAAGCTGCATTAGTAGTAGGTGTAGCTAATGAACTGTTAAATACAATTCATGTACTACTATCAAAAAAGTGACATAAGTTTAGTAATGTAACCAAAGTGTGGTAGGAAACATTTAATGATATTTCCACAAAATGTGATAATCGATTTTTCAATACGAATATTGTTAATATTATTATACTTAATGTTTTAGTTTCAGTCATTATTATATGAAACATATATTGTTATACAATGTTGTTTAATTAAAACTTCTTGTAAGATATTTTATTAATGTAATACAGACGATAGCTCACTGCTATAAGTAACTATGTAAAATAATTTAAAAACCTTTTAATAAATCATATCAAGACTAATCTGTTGTTTATTTTTAAAGTAAAAATCCGTATCGGCTCCAGGTGTTATAGAAAATTGGGACGCTATTAGCAACCTCTCAACTTTTTGTTATCGCTCTTCAACTAAGTATTATGGGTATCAGTAAAGACAAGCTCCTCAGAAGCCACGCTATAGTGTATCTTGCACCAGTAATTATCCAATATATTCTGCTCTCACCGTCGACACCATTTCAACAGCTTAATTTAATTTATTTACCTATCAGCAGTGATCGTAGATATTCCAGCATTTTTGGTGCAGTGCTGGGGTTGTTATAATTTTGTTTGAACCCAGGATCAAATAAAATCAAAGCTATTTAGAACTAAGTAATAATTTAGAGATGGTTGGTAATTAAATAACAATTTCACATAAAAACGTCATTGCACACCGGTTTTGCTGAAAAATCCACAATCACTACTTTTCATTGTTCTAGGATAAACAATGATTTATATATGTAGGTACATCTAAAACGTGTCACGTCATCTATATCATACTCGTATATGTATCGTTGTAAGGAAATCCTTACTAGGCTAACCTGATTTTATTGTCTATGACTGTAAGTGTAGGTGGACTGTATATGAAAAACAAGTACCTAGGGGCTCACGCACACACGGCACGCAAGTAACACACATACACACACACTGGGTATTATTGTTACAGCTTTTTAATTCAAACAAAAGTATTGGATCGAAACTAAATAGAATCATTCAAACTTGCGAGCTGGAGTTGGCGAAATGGCTTCAGTGTAGACAATCCGAAAACTTGCGGCCCCGACAGCCAAACGATGATGCCTCGGTGCATTTGCCATTTGTATTGCGAGCTCAGCCGGCGCTCTACCTGTCAATAGCACTCCAGAGCGACGTTCTTCGGTCTTATATCAGACTCTGAAATATCGTCTATACGTCGTATATACGTCTGTGCATTTCTAGATTGGTCTTAATGTGTCTTAATCTTAATTATTATTATCGTATGGCTATATGTCACTGGATATAGATAGGCATTTCTTCCATAGGGTAATAGTAGTTGGAAAGCAGATGATAAAGAAAATCCAGTGAGTGCTGCGAGGTCCAGATGGGACAGTGCAGCTGCCAAGTTTGTTACTCTTTTAGCACCGCCCAGGGATCACGTGTAGGGTTGTCTAAGGTGTTTCATACGGACGGAGAGTAACATTGTTCCCCAATCTTAATAGCGGGATATCAGCGCCTGTAAGCATTTTCATCGCAAGATTTATTTTGTAATGCTTATTGCCAAAGCCAGAATAGAACACATTCTACCTGAACATTTTTTCCGTTTGGAAGAAGATATCCAAGTATGCGGCACGCCAAAAAATTACATCGGCATGAATATATTTTGCTTTTGTTTCACATTGATTTTCTCCAAAACCTCTGTATAAAACGAACTTTCCGTACAAACCGTGGAACGAAATAATGAAATATTTTATTTGAAACTCCGCAATGCGAAAAATTATGGCTATGGCTACGAAGTGGGGCGCAATATTCTACCTGAAGGCTAAATTTTATAGCCGCGCGCTGTTTTCGAACAATTGCATTAATAGTGTATCACCGGGGCGCGCATCTTTACAGCCGCCGTGCCGGCAACGACTCGCCCAAAACACAATTAAATTTTTAATATTTTAATTCTGGGAAATCACATTCATACGTTGTTTGGAATGAAACTGTAATGGCGTAATTAAATGAGTAGAATAAACGAGGGTTCATATTTCTTAAATGCGCTTATAAACACGACTAGGTACATGTTGTAGGTTTTTACATACGTAATTATAGGTATGTATTAAACGTTTATTGGTTGATGGATATACCTATATTTTACGTCTTATAACGCTGCACTATGGATGGTATTAAACCCTTGTGTATTCTTGATCCAATAATAAATATAACCCATCCATCAATTGATATCTTGACTCTTGACGTTAGCATTTGAAAAAAGCTGCATTATAATAAACATTAACAATATCGCAAGGCAGCTACTTACACTTGTACCTTTACATAATGGTGATTAATATTATAGTAATTTCAATCACAGTTCGTCGCTACATAACATTCTTATTATTTTTGCAAATACCAGTTTTGTACAAAGCGCAAAATGACGTTTCAGCGGATGGGGAGCTTTACGACGCCATTTCTGAGAGCCAGACTTGTTCGACAGGAGTTCTTTAGCGGCATCTTTAACACTCCCCTGAGGGTTCATTTATATATTCGCAACACGGAGGCTGCAATAAAACGGCGTTATCCTGGTCATTATTTAGTCATCGCCCGGCCTCTGCCGGCGCTACGAAAATAAAATGCATCCGAATTACTCTGTTAGTTCTCTAAGCTCAATGTTCTCACCGCGTGGGTGATTGCTTTTGTAATATTAATAAATAAATGTTTACATATGAATTAGCTCTTCAGTATTTAAAGCAAGATTGGGACTTTATACATATGGAGTATTCTTAGTAGGTATCGTAATTTGTAAACGAAACGAAAGAAAACTATCATAGCTTTGCGTCATAAGTAGACCCCGGACTCTTGTGGCAATGACGTCACAATAGGGTGATTTGGGGAATAAACGGGACGGTGCTATGAAACACGGTTAAAAACTCGGTTGTTAACCGAATACATTAAATTAGACATTTTTAACAATATTACTTAGTAAGTTGATCAATATTATCGTTTGCTATATTACTTGCAAACCATGCATTTGTACGTTAAACTGGCATTGGTTTTGTCGGCCACTCGCTCCTTGTTCGTCACAAATGTCACCAAGCCAGTTTAAAGTACAATTGTATGGTTTGCACTAAAAAATAATATTGATCAACTTACTAGATAATTTTGTTGAAAATATCTAATTATAATGTATTCGCTTAACAACCGAGTTTTTAACTGTGTTTCATAGCACCGTCCCGTTTACTCCCCAAATCACCCTATTGTGACGTCATTGCCACAAGAGTCCGGGGTCTAGTCATAAGGTTAAAATATTAAAAAGAGTACAATGTGCATGATCCAATCTCACCCTTTCAAGTAAAACAGTTCTGAATTTTTTATCTGTATTCAGACCAAGTGTGTGGTGCGCTTAAAAATTGGACTTTTAAATATAACCCTATTCTATATAGGTACAGTACAAAAGCTTTGGTTCATTTAACTATAAGTACCACTAAGACTGAAGTAGTGCCAGTAGATTATTGTTTCAAGTTCAGTAAAGTAGGTACCTACCTAATAGTGTCTCGATAAATTCCTCTCAGTGAATTCCTCAGCTAGGCAGCTCTGGTGTAAACTACCGCAAATTGATGCTCTGATCTTAGCAGATGAACGCCCGACCCGGTACGATGGGAACTCGAAAATCACGAATGGTTACATGTTTGATTACTTTACACCCGTTATCCTAGGGAGGATTAGCATTAGGACGTAGCTAAGACTAGATTCTTCACGCAGGTGTTGCAAAGGTAAAGGTCGTAATGAAAAGTTATAGTTGATCTTATCGAGAAAAGTTAGTTACGGAAGTGGTCAGGCCTGGTTACGAGCTAGCCATTTTATGAGGCGGCGCCCGGCGTTGCCGCTAAATCTCCTTATTTATCCGGGAAACATAAACTTTGGTCTCAGCAAAAATTAATTGGCTCCCACGCTCCTTCTGCTCCACAATATTTGCGGCTTACTGTTTTGCTGTTGCTTTGTCGTTGATATTTACTGTCTGTCGTATAAGTTAACAGTTCTGAAGCAACACGCTATATGGTAGATTTGATAGTTTTTATTTGCCATTACGCTGAACATATTGTTATGTTTTCACATTTCCTTGTTCTAGTTCTGTACCTATACATATACGGCGATTTAGATAATTTTGTCAGGAGTTGCTCGTGATGTTTCTATTAGTTCCATATATTCATCATCTATTTCAATAATAAGTATATTTATAACGCCATGTCACAATATTTTTTAAATAATTCGTTAAAGTAGGTAGGACGTAGGTGTTTAAAATATGACTTAGTTATTTGTCTTGTCTTGAAATTATATAGGTACTCTTACTCTCTTAATTTTGAATGTTAAAATATTGTGTATAAAGACAAGAGTAAAATAAAATAACACTATCCATCGTGATTCAACGCGGGAAAGCAGCGAGCGTGATGGGCACCTTTGCGCCTGGTGGCAGCTTGGAGCGGCTTACTTTAGATTTATTTTACAAGTTTAAAAATATTTAATACATATCTAAGTATAGGTACCGTAGGTAAAATATATTTGAATGTCTCATTTTATATCCATTTTTTGTCCGTATGTATGAAGCTATAAAGTGGTATTCATAATTTTTAATACAACATGTTTTATAACCACACAGCTTTTTATTTTTATGAGAGGCCCGTATTTTGAGTGTTGCTGGAACGAGGGACCATAACCGTTGGACACCCGACATCGCAACTGTTTGCAATCCCATCTCTACACCGTACACCGTTTCATGTTGAGTAAAACATGTTTATGTCTGGAGCGTTCTTCTCTTCGTTTTAGTATTTTACTAGGAAGGTACCTAACTGATTGACATTCATACCTAGTTCATACCTAAGCGATTAAATATTTGTTTGGTCATATGAATTTTGAGCCTTGAACCACATTTACTCGAAACTCATATTTCTATAGTAAAATGTGGTATATTTTATCGGGATTGCGGGTAAATTACCTCCAAAATTGTACAAGTATACATAACTAATATGTGTAACTTATCTTCTTACTTTTCCTACTTAAATCATGTAGGTTACGAACGACGCTACGTAAGTATGTTGCCCACCTTTGTGAGTTTTGTGACAGCTACATTCGTGTGGAGTGTGACGCGTACTCATTCGTGCCGCCATGAAAAGAGCTCTTTCACCTGGTGGGTACTCCTTAAAGCTTGTGTGGCGAGCAAACATACTTCATTAAGACAGTGTTTGCCGCTTTATGAAAACTGTCTTTTTCGCTGCTTGAAAATTTTTGCACCAACTGTTGTCTTAACGCTTTCTCAAAAATTATTGCACATTTGGTGCGATACTGCACTTGTGCTCACGAGACACGTTTTGTATGAAAGAGCAAAACAATTGCGTTCAGCGCAGATCACACATGCGGCCTGATGTTGCCAAGTGCGGAACAGATGAGATTGGAGGCGCTCCAGAAATATGCACCTGACTACTTGCATTGTTTGCACTTTTGTTCGGTGCTCATTGAGTTTCGCTTCATTATGCATTTTCAGTTGTTTGGTTAAACTAAATAGGCACATTTAATTAAACGCTGCAGTTTTCAGTATAGTCCTGACGAAGCACACAATGTCAGTATTAAAGTTTAAGTCCACTATAAAATTTTGATGGTGCCGGAAATGCTATATCTACTTAGGTGCTTATTAATATCCAGGTAGGTATATTTGTCCGATATGGTGTACCCTTGTTTTGTCGAGAACCTTTTCATCGAATATTATTTCATCAACAACGATTCATCGAAACTTTGGTACTAGTAATATTGTTTGGCGTTATTTTATTTCAACTACTATTTATTTAAATTCATCTTACTACGTAGAAATACTATTCAACGAATATTACTTAGTCGCTGATTTGTTTCAAATTATCTTAATTGGCACAACTACAAAATATTGCAATTCATTTCTCGACGTATTACTGTAATACAATTTTATATGTCCTACTGCACATTTATACTACTGCATATTTACTGTTACCAGAAGTGGGTTAGGTTAGGTTAGAACTGCGTCCCCCGAGAAAACGAACTGTTGCCAGAAGTGGGTTAGGTTAGGTTAGAACTGCGACCCCCAAGAAAACGAACTGTTGCCAGAAGTGGGTTAGGTTAGGTTAGAAATGCGATCCCCAAGAAAACAAACTGTGGCCAGAAAAGCTACATGCATGCAAAGCTACACACTAGCATGATCAGATAATCAATTTCATATCTGAAACTACCCACATAGCTATAATCGCGCAGAGTGAGCCGACTGACGTGATTGCGTTTAGTTTCGATAACGAAATATTACCAATTGAATTAATTTTATGTGGAATAAATATTATTACACATAAAAAATAATTAATTAAAAAAACCCGAAATGAAAACCTATGACATGAATTTTATTGACATAAATCAACTATCAATTAAAATCCCTTGGTTCAAATTACCTGGTAACGACTCCTTGACGCAATGACTTGTCGATGAAATGAAATGAAAATACTTGAAACGTTGTCTTTGAAATAATATTCGATTAAATTTCTGTTGGCAATTCAATGGTGAACTGTCCGATATATGTATAAAAACTTTTTATCTACACTCACATTGTAAGTACTCTAAAATGTGTTCAAAACCGGTAGGCAATGGCCAGCATTAAAACAATCGATTTTATTATGATAAGTTTTTTATCTGTAGCAGTAACGTAATTTTAACATTACATGCTCATTAATATTGTTAAGTTATGAGTTTCAAATTAGAAACATCGATTTTGGTAACGTAATGAAAATCCAGCCCTCCTCCCCGACCGCTGGCACAATCCAGTTGGCCATGGCGGTGCAATGGCGGTCATTTTAATGGTTTCCGAACACATCATTTATTTAGGATTTATAATATGTGTGTAGATAAAGCAGTGTATGCAAATTAGGGCTTATTACGTAAAGGTTGCATAAAGTCATATTTAAATTTCGTGATGAATGCTTAACTACAACCAGTGACCTCTGCTTATCATTAATGTCCCTATTGTATTTATTTATTTACCTAACTATTTAATCTTTATTGCAAAAAAGGAGTAACTTAATGCCAACGTTTATGTAAGTATATAAGTATTTTTGCTTCATTTTGTTTCAAAGTAACCCCAAAATGACTGGCCTAATATATATCGTTTAGTAATGTATTCAAAAGTAACCGAACTTATATAATATTGATTTGGCATTGATGCCGAGCGGAGTCGCGCCTGGCTGTGACTGGCGCCGGCCAGTTAGTCAGGTGCCGTTTTGTTTAGACACCATATCAAAGGCTGCAGTGATCCATTGCGATGGCCGAGTAATCCCGGCTAGAGGCTCTGTCTCACGTCCAGCTTACTTTTATTACCGTGCCTGCATCGCGAAATAAAACAAAATTGGCGGGAATTTATGGGCCACAGCCCCAGAATGGCTAGTGGGGTGGAAAGTTTTCAATTTGAAACGAATAACTTGTTTGTCTCATGTAATAAGGGGGGTTTTGCGGCGTAATAAGGGGCTGCTATGGCTGTCGCGGGCTTCCTTAAAACTACTTTCTTGGTTTTATTACCTAAGTGCTGCGGGAGGGTGTAAGTCGCGCGAGCCTTTATAGGTGTCACCGTACTTACCGCCAACGACCGTAACCTAACCGAATAAATGTTTCTATGAAGAGAAAGTGCGTACCTATATTATTTATTTTATTAGAGTGCCTACTTAAGAGTAAGCATTTAAGTACGTGCTTCAAACTGGATGTACCTCCTTATGTTTCGTATTACTTTCCATTGCGTGAAATAATAATTTTAAAGTTACTACCTACACACCTATTTACCCACATTTTATTCTGGGACCGGTCTGAAAACCAGCGCCGGGCATCTATGCCCAGCACAAGCTGAGGTACTCTTTGCCTATTATCATGTATAATTTTAATTCTTATTTTTAGTTACTAATATTTAACCATTGTGTTTTTTTATGATGTAACTTTTTTTGTCTGTTTTATGTTATGTGGCAATAAATTTATCTTATTCAAATCTTATTCTTATTCTTATTTAGTAATCCAATCTGTCCAGCTGTCTATATAAAACAAAAAAACAACAAATAGTACCTAGTCATTAGATGAGTTTTCTATATTCTAATAGGAGTATCTAAATTCACATGTGACACATCGTTTACAAATATAAGGCGTCTACACTCTGCTCCTTAACCTAACAAACAATTGTTAACAGGAGAACATCATCCATTGCTCCTTTATAGGGGTCTTTTATTAGCAATATCGTACCGAGTACTCGTTACACATTCAAAACAAAGTTCAGTAAAACAGTCGCCCATAGCCCGGTTTTTGGAGTCGCGACGTTTACAACGGCATAACGTTTCTTCAGGTAGCAAATTGAATGTTAAAACGCGTTACCTGCCCCTAACTGAATAAGTTATGAGCCCGGAGCTATTGGTAATGAAACTTGAATGACCCCGGGCGTGTATACAGTCTACGGGATGGAATTTCCGTGTTTACGCAGCACCGCCGCCAGTTTATTCTGTTGCGTTAAGTGGCACTTGTGGAAGTACTGCTGCCCTAAAAGAACGCGCGTATTGTTTTGCTGAGACCCAGAGGGTTGCTAGGGATTTATACTTGATTACCTAAGCAAACGTCAAAGAAATTCGAGCGGCGCTTACATTCCGAGAAATGTTTTGTTCGACAAGTCTTGATAATTAGTTTACCAATCTTAATAATAGCATGTTTTTCATTATTTACTTAGACAATGTTTAAAAACGTTTTTGCTGAGTAAATAGGTTTATTTTGTTTATATAAATGAATCTAATTAACCTTAAGCTACGCCATTTTTCTGTTAATTGTAATTATTTATTGTACTCGTTACTTGTTACTCAAAAATCGCGTACAGGCTAAAGCAAAGTGGCAACAATGGGAGTAATGATTATTGGTCACCATCATAATTTTGACGAAGAAACCGCTAACATTTACAAATTCTATTTATCTTAGGCCGCAGGGTCACGCAGTAGACAAACTCAAAGCAAAATAAATTTTTCAACTCCGGCGTAAAGTTGGTGAAGAATGAGAGTTACTCAGTTAGTTCCGATCCTGGTCTGCAAAGAACTTTCTATTTTTCGATTGGCCGTGTTAGTGAGTTGGCGAACGTAGTTTACTGAGTAGTTCACACGGCTAGCGTTTGTGCGGGAACTCAATTTTTGTAACTTATTTTACATTGGTGTGATGTGTATCCTATCTACTCCCCACTCTATTTTAGTAATACAAACAAAAAAGAAGTTTGATACTGGTACAATACAATACAATACAATATATATACGAACGGCGTACTAAATGTATGGGAGGGTTTGAAGTTAATATTTGGGATATTTCTGACTTTATTTAAAAAAATATCAATGTTATTATACTCATTGGGTCACATACTTTCGATATCAGTTTAAAGTTTTCTGATATCTCTTATTATATTTACGCAATAATTACCTGGCTACACTTAACGATTACACCCTATATAGATTTTAAAATACATTTTAACTATATTATATATATAGCAAAAAAAATTAAGTCTTTTTAACATGCGGTAAATAAAAACTCAAAATTTTCATGTCTGAGGGAGGAGTTTGCTACGGTAAGTAGAACGGAAACCCGCGGCAAAATATCCTGAATCCTCTCTAGTCACCTAAACCATATATAATTGGCCATTGTATAATAACCAGGTAATTTAACTGTGGGGGCCCAGTCAAGGCCTAAAATACTAAACTTAATTGTAATGTTCATAAGGGCGTGTATATATTTTATTGGTAATATAAAATTACAGGTCCTTATATATTTGTAACTTTGTCAACGTGAGTAAAAGGTTACAATTTGACGTGCAGATAAAGGGTTTGTATTCAAACGACATATCAAATGCATGTCAAATATTAACCTTCGAAGATTTGAGGAAGTAGTAATATTTAGTTTCTATTTACAATGAGATTCAAAATTGCATGGACACATTATGAAGGAATGAATTCATAAATTGAGCATGCAATTTTGAATCTGGGTGTACTTATTGTATGTCTTTTTGTATTCCTTTTTACACATATATCGCACGTCTATTATGCATAATAGAAGCTACCTAAGCTAAAGCCGAAGTCTGGCTATAGTAATGGCAATTGTATTGCAATCACAAGTTCTTGCGCCGTCTGAGACGTTGTTCTTGTGTCATTTGTACGTCTCCGCCGACGATTATCAAAGCAATCAGCCGTCCTCCAAACTGTTACCTACCGACAAACATTCGAGCGCGCACACAGTATCGATATATACCTATTTATTAAATTTTAAAGAGTTCATGTTTGAGTCGGTGTTTACTGTGATGTCAGAATTAGACAAAGCTGACAGAAGTTTGAAAACTATATTTAACGTTCCGTATCAACTAAGACCCCTTATAGTTTCGCCATGTCCGTTTGCTTGTCTGTCTGTCTGTCCATCCGCGGCTTAGCTCGATAGATCGTTAGGACGTGAAAAAATACAATTATTTTGGTGTAGCTGGGGGCAAATTAGAGTGCTTTTTCTTTCTCTTAACCACATTGTGTATGGTGTCATTGGACAGGTCTTTCAAAAATAATGAAGGTATTTAAAACTATATTTTGATAAAGTGAAATAATAGCTCCCAAACTTCAAAAAATGTGTCCTCCCACTCTAACTTTTGAGCCGTGGTAAAAATATAGAAAATTCATGAAAGTGAGGCCTAATAATTAAGACGTATTTGAATTTTGGCAAAAAGTTGTCATTCTAATATAAAGGGATGTAAATAAAATATCCTATATACTGCGACCTTTTAAAGGGGTGTATTGTAACTGACCGGCAACTACAGAACCCTACATTGGGCATGGCTCGACAAGCCGGTTTTTGGTTAAGTTTAATTGTGTAATAATGTTTTTTGAGAAGGTACGAAGCCATGTAAATGAAAGTAACATTATTTTATAAAAAAGACTAAGATTTATACAATATACATTAGATACATGAATATTAACGCCTGCAAGTGCTGCTGCTAGTTTAAGGATGGTTCATGCTGTAACGTTCCGCGTCCTACACGACACTTCCGACACTTCATTTTGTATAGAAAGCGTCATGTGATCCTCGGAGGTGACGTGGTGTTTTCTATACGATAATTTTAAACAAAAAAGAACTGACTTCACTAAGCATCCACAATTCCAACAGCAAATGCTCGTGCTGCTGTAAAAAATACTCAAATCACTATAGGTGTGCCTATAATAGTTGAAGAGTTCCTTCGATTTCTCCAGGACCCCATCATCAGATCCTGACCTGGTTACAATGGGACCAACTGTGAAGTATACTTTAAAAAAAAAAAAGATTTTTCCAAATCGGTCCAGCCGTCTTCGAATAATCGGTGAACATACATTAAAAAAAAAGTAGCAAAAACAAAGATTCCGACGAATTGATAACCTCCTCCTTCGAAATCTTGAAGTCGGTTGAAAAGAAGTGTCGGAATTGTCGTGTAGGACGCGGAACGCTACATCGTAAGCCATCCTTTACTCTTTCTAATATTATTATCTGTTTTCATTAATAGGATACGAGTTAATGAAATAAATAAGTAGGTATTATTTATTATCTTTGGTATTTTTAACATTAAATTAGTTATCTTTTAATATTCAAAGTTTCGGTTGAGCAGGTATCGCTAAATATATTATGCACTTTTGTGTGCGTATTTCAAATCAGAACTTACCTACCCTAACCGCATGAATATAAAAAAATGTACAAATTTGTACTTTGATACGCGTCAAAAGCTAAACATACTCGTAGTTGAAAATACAAACGGCCATTATGGATTCGTACGCGGTAAAGGTTTAAGATACTTATTCGAGAATATTAAATGAAACCATATGATGAATGAAAATCATGGTAAAATTGTATTATTATCATTTGAATTGCTGATTAAAAATGTAAAGTATAAATAAGTTTATTGCTTTATTAGAAAATATAACTGTGTACCTAGTGTATAAATCTTTGAAACTTTATGCCGCATGCACGTAAGTATATCGTAAACCAAGGCAAGGTTAAAATTTTAAGCGAGCTAAACTTAAAGACATCTATAAAAATTGCACTTTGCTTTTACTTACGATTATTTTAATGTAGCTGTTTAATACATAACGGTATATTGACGTGTTGCGCTATATTCTTCTTATTGATGTAAAATTGTTATTTATTTTTCATAAAACTTAAAATAACAGCATAAGGAACTAAAAGCTTAGTAAAAGTAGACCTGACAGAAAATTTAATACAAAAGTATTCAAAAACGTTTAAGGGCAGAATTCATACGTACTTAACCGAAACCTTTCTGGGCTTAGGAACCACTTCTCTACCACAGACTACCAACTGCGGTTTGGAAGTAAATTGTATGAATTAAGGCAACAACGGGTGTGTTATATATTTGAAGCTAACGTGGTCATTAACATTACAAAAACTATTTAAAACGGGGGGCAACTAACACTCACAGCAACTTGAGTTAGGTACTCCGTGATAATGGCGCTACATGCGATAGCAAAAAACATTTTGATTACATTTTTTCCATTTCAATTTTTATCACCGTCAACAGTTTTTTTTACTGCACCCCGTATATATAACGTTTTAGTTTGACATTACATTTTTCTTGAATGAACGAATAATAGGGCTCTTTAAAGCACCTATTATTTTATCAAAATTCATAATTGTTTATAAGTTATGGATTTTTTCCTTGTGGAATAGGGAATTTCAAAATACGTAATTTTTATATTTTACATGTTTTTGCTTCGGAACAGTGTCAAAATTAAACCATAAATGAATTCGGCATCCCCGATTTATACGAAAACGATACCAGACTTGGCCTAGTAGCTTAAATAATGTACCTGACAGAAAATTTAAGACACAAGGATTCAAAAACATTTAAGGTAGAATTCATACTTACTTAACCTTTCTACTGAATTAAACTTACACGATTTTCACTCATTATTTTGACAAAAACGGGACTTAATCGCGTACACTTACTTTTATTATTTCCCTGACGTTTCGAGCGTGCCGAAACGTCAGGGAAATAATAAAAGTAAGTGTACGCGATTAAGTCCCGTTAATTAACCTTTCTACCTTTCTGGGCTTAGGAACCACTTCTCTGCCACAGACTACCAACTGCGGTTTGGAAGTAAATTGTATGAATTAAGGCAACAACGGGTGTGTTATATAGAGGGCGGAGTACCGGTGGCAAATTTCACACAAAATGTATGGAGTCGTTTTTATAATTATTATTTTAGGCTTGAATAATAAAATTATTCATTTACCTAATGTACTTAGTATGGTACCTACTCGTAAATTGGAAGTAAGTACTTAACATTTATTTTCATAAATCGATTTCAGGAACACCTAAATGTTATGTCGTAAATGTTTTGGGTTATTTTTCAATTTCTTTTAACAAAGTCACCATTCATCGATATAATATTTTTTACCATATGCAACCTTTCTTTTCAAAAAGTTACTAATTTACAAATTTATGAGACATTTAGAAACTAATTATTTGACATTGTCAATTTAGACAGCTGCTTTACATCTATATTATCAGAATTATTATTGCGTCGGCTAAATACTTAAAACCGAAAAATATCAAGATGAATAAGCCATGTGAAGCAACAATTCTGCGGATGATAGAACCGTACGAAAATCTTATATATAATGAAGAAGAATGTAGCATTCACTGTATTTCTTGCTCAGTGGATTTAAAGCAGTTGAAAAAATATAATGTCGAAAAACACGTTAACAGTAAACAACACCAAATTAACTGTGGAAACCAAAATGGCACCTTTGCCTATGATTTATGCGTTTTCCTTATAGCGTGTAACATCCCATGGAAAAGAGTTAACCATCCAGAATTTAAAAAGTTCTTTGGAAAATACTTAGATAAAGGCGTAAAACTTCCCGAAGAAAGTGTTTTGAGAAAATACTATCTTACCAGAATATACAATGCGACCGTCAAGCAAATACGAAATACATTTTTCGATTCCAATTTATGGCTTGCGGTGGATGAGACTCTTGATAATTTCGGTAATTGCGTAGTAAATGTAATTATAAAATCACTTGATGATGCTTTACAAAGGCCATATTTGTTAGCGTGTAAAGTCGTTAGTACTGTAAACGCGAACTCAATTGCAGCGGTGGTTGATGAAAGCTTGAATTTTTTGTGGGAGGATAATTTTACAGATAATATGAACAAATTTTTAATATTCTGTTCGGATAGCGCAGCGTACATGCTTGCTGCCGGCAAGATTTTGAAGAAAAAGTACACTAAAGTACGACACGTAACTTGTTTCGCTCATGGACCACACAGAGTCGCGGAGCAGATAACATCTGAACATAAATTGGTCAATTCTTTAATATCCAATGACAAGAAGATTTTTTTTTAATCACCACACCGCGTCCGATTTGTCAGGGACCATGCGCAGAATGTGCCTTTACCGCCGGAACCTACCGCCGGAACCCATTATCACTCGTTGGGGCACCTGGTTAAATGCAAGTTTTTACTACGATAGACATTTTGACGTGATTAAGAATGTTGTGATGCAATTGAACAGTAAAGAAGCTATTGCCATTAGAAAAGCCCAGAAGTTGTTTGAAAATGAAAATTTAAAAAACGAGTTAAGCTTTATAAAAAATTGTTACGAAATTATACCTGAATCGATAGAAAAATTAGAATGCACTAAAATTCCGATAGAAGAAAGTTTTCTGGTAATAGTTAGGAGTATTTTAAGCCTCCAAGGAAGTGAAACCGTGCGAAATAAACTCGAATTGGTTCTACATAGAAACCCAGATGCTGACGAATTAAGGAATATGAATACAATGGAAAATTATAAACAAGTCCTTAAACATGCGACCATGACATCGGTAGATGTAGAGCGATCGTTTTCCACTCATAAATGGATCTTCAATAAATTAAGAAACCGATTCACTCCGAAAAACCAGGAACATGTGGCCATAGTCCATTCATTTTATAACATGGATACGCACTTAAGTGTAGATTGTGAGGAGGACCTCGAACACATAATTCCAGTCCTCAATTGTAATTGAATGGTCTTGAAAATAATATATCGTTTGGCAGGTATAACTTCTTAGTCTAGTATTTAGTACCTAATGATAATGTTTTGATAAGAAAACATATTATTATGTATTATAGATATTAACAACATATTACATTATATTTGTATGCTCGTAAGATAATTTCTATAAGTTCCTAAAAATTATTATGCAAAATTAATCATTTATTCGTTATTTATTTAATCATAAGAATACTTAGGCGACTCCATACATTTAGTGTGAAATTTGCCACCGGTACTCCGCCCTTATATATTTGAAGCTAACATGGTCATTAATATTACAAAAACTATTTGAAACGGGGGGCAACTAACACTCGCAGCAACTTGAGTTACTCCGTGATAATGGCGCATGTATATGTAACTGTGCCGAAATATCGGACACTTATAGAAAAAATATGCATGGTAAATACCCCGTTTTACATAGTGTTTGTAAAGAGTGTGTTTTATTCTTGAATTCGCGGATCTCTTCAGTTGCTTCCAGGGACCACCGGCTAAGAAACTCTGCTATAGGACAAACAATAGACACTATGTATATACATTTATTTTATTTGTGTGTTATTAGGAGTAATAATTTTTTTTATATTTATTATAAATAATTTTACTATATAATTTTAGTTTTTAGTATTGTCTAATCTAAACTGCTTCATTAATTTTTTAATTTGTAAATTCAGTTACACGATTATTATTACGATTTAAATTAAAATTTTCCTGGAAATACTATTCTCGACAGTGAGAGTATCAAAAGCGATTCAGTCAGACTACATTAAAATGAAACTATCGACAGTCGACTCGTGAGGCGCAGCACTAAGGCAATTGGTGAATGTTTGCCCAAGTTTAGGCGCGGCGGAAGTGGTCGAGGCGGACCGAATAACTGTTGCCTCGGCGTCGTTTCATTGTCGCCTCGCATTTTCTAAAGGGGTTTGATTCAACTCAGATATCGTTTCATCAACTAAGTATTCGAAATATTTCCTACATAATTACACTCAATGCATTATTTTTTACAAGCTTTATTTTGTGTGATCGGACAGAAATTATTGGTTTACTAGTGGAAAATACTTCATGGCTAGACAACATCAAGCCCACCTTTTTTGCAACTGAGGTTAAAACAAATAAAGGGTAAGTAACGGTACCTAACAAGCGTTCAGAATTTCGCTTTAGTTATTTATTTGTTTTTGTAGAGATTAAGAGGAGAGAGTGATGAAATCGGAACAGTAAAAGTGATTTCCTTCTAAGTGAGAGCATCCAAGATAATATATACTTGGAATTACTAAAGAAATTCGCTGCTTAATTCGTAGGCCGTCCGAGAAAGATGGGCGGCCGGCGCGGGGTACAGCCCGAGTTTAATTACAACGCAGGTTTATTCACTCTAATTTCGTAAATTTTGCATTCCCCGCGCGAACCGCGGAAGGGTCAGAATAAAAGAAAATGACATTCGTTATTCTATTATGTTAAGCAAAGGAGAAGCTTCGTATTTGTAATTACTTTTGCTAGACTACCGGCCTCGTTTTCGGCGAAGGTAATCCGTAGCTGCCGTAGCTTGCCCGGTGACCGTGTTACGTACGTGAGAAAGCCCCTTACTTTGTCATGCGTAACGAGAAGATTGCCCTTTTGTGCTAGTTGCTACACTTGCCTTTGCAATAAAGGGTTTGCGAAACGCATAATACGCTTTGCACTCAGGGGTTTTAAAAGCTTTGGCTCAGGTAGAAAGTAATCGTTTATTTGGAGTGCGTTAGTGCTCAGTATTTAAGCAATAAAATATGATAAGATAAAGATTCGTATAAAACTACTGTGACTACCGTGCCCTATTATAATTTTAAAATACATAAACAATGCATTGAAACACAATCTCAAATATAAATCTAATATATAACAAACAATCGACCATTATTAAAGTTGTATTGGCGTTGCGTCGGAATAATCTTCAAGAAAATTTCTGATTGAGACGTTTAGGCGCTAGCTGTGTTGCGTTGCGCAGTAATGCATTGGAGTTGTATATTGAGCCGTATTCTAACTTTAAACACTATTCAACTTCAATACAAATCTAATGCACTAACTACGCAATACAGCTATAACGCCTTCTCGTCTGAATCAGTAATATCAGAATTTGCTTGAAGTTATCCCGATGCAACCACAATAAAACTTGAATATCGGTTGATTATTTGTTTGAGTTAGGTTGGGTTTTTAACGCATTTTTTGTGTATTTCAAAATTAGAATACGGCACCGTGTCTAAACGTGTTTTAAAGTTAGAATTCGGCCCTAGGACTAAGTTGTACTGCAGGGCGGCGCGGGCGCCTGGCCGTTAGGCCAGCGATGGCGGCGTCGCGAGGCGGCCATCACACTCCAAACGGGCGAAGTTTTCTCCTCTCGGTCGTTACGAGGCGCGAATTGCCCGCGTTACAATTACAGCGCGGCCCGCCATATTTATGCCCGCGGTAACCAAATTGCCCGATATTATTCCATCCCATTGAGTGCGAAAAGCGCAAATTAAACCGACTTTATATTAGACGATTTTCCTCGAGAGCGGGGGCGAGATATGTTCGTTGTTAGATAAGGAGCCGAGAAGATTGCGTTATGAAATAAGAAAGGAATTGCACATTCTGACGAGTTGAGAGAGTTCGTTTTCCGCTTGCGAGATAAAATTTATCTTGACTTTGGATTTGGTAATGTTTTCATTACGCAATTACGCAAACCAGCGAAGAAGCAATACTTGCAAAATATTGTTAGATTATTATAATAATATTCTTCTTACACATAGTATATTTTACGTCACACCTGGCCATAATGTGAGTTTTACCGCTCGCTACGCTTACGGTAAAACTCGCATTATGGCCAGGTGGGGACGTAAAATTGTGTACTCACCACGGGCAGTAAAAAAGAAAGCCCTCTATCGCATATTTACAACCCTCGCCTGCGGCTCGGGTCCCAAATACCTGCGATTTCGGGCTTTCTTTTTTTTACAGCCCTAGGTAAGTAATGTACTATTTTCTTTCAATGAAAACATACAGTAATGTTTAATTAGGTCTAAATTCTAATGTTATTTCGCGATTCTTTGATAAGATAAATGAAAAACAAAGTATTTAATGTAGGTACATTTCTTCACATGAAGAGGTTTTTATGTAATCTGATCAATATTACAATTACATCTATCGATGATTTCTAATTTCTCCCGGAATTAAAAACAAACGTAGCATTGAAAATGCCATTTGCCATTTGATTCTTTTATACCTTGAGTAACAACCGAGCTCAACTCCAAACAGTTGCACTTAGCGTTCGCTGAACCCACGTGCTAAAAGAAAACGGAAGGAAAGATATATTTGTGAGGGGCCCAGATATTTTGGGAACTATATAGCCTAATGAAAGCGAACGAGGGCGGCCGGGCGCTAACAACTAATTGGCTATTCCGAAAACTCATTTGAACACAAAATGGATTCTGTATTTAAATTCGAACATTGAGTAAAACAACGACGAAAGTTAAATGCGTAAGGCGTTTTGGTTTCGATATACAGGGTAACTTATAATACGAGGCATTCCTTGAGTGACGTTATATTAGAGTTGATTTGGAATTATTTTTTTGTCCTATTTACCTAAAAGTGACATTTTAAAAGGTTTTAAGTTTTAATACTATAAGAAATCATTTTTCAGGTAGCTGATGTAAGAAGAAAGTTTAAGCAAACCATCAGGTTAAAAATCACCAATATACACGGTGCTCGTGAGCATTGCGAGAGATTTTAACAGGGTATTCCTGATCATAATTGGAGACTAAAATGTCGTAAAAACTTTTCTGGAATTCGCCTAGTTTCAGAGTTACTACCAATTGAATAAAATAAACATTTTTTATTGTGACTCAGTGCAAAACGCTTTTTTGATGGCGATTTAAACTTTTATGGGGTCTAGTCTAGACATTCTTATTGACAGATATCAAAGTGCCTAGGAATACTTTACATAAACTATTTTTTACGAAAAAAAATATGTACAAATTTATTTTAATCGACAGTTTTACCAATAACATTTATGTTTTTATGTTCAAAAGCATGAAAAAAATCGAAAAAAAAACATAAAAATTTTTTTTTTTGGCGAAATGGACCTAAATTCATATAACATTTATTACTCCTTATGACTTCAGGAATTCGTGGTTAAAATCTCTCGCAATGCTCACTAGCACCGCGTATAGATGTATTAGTGTCCTAAATAATAGGTATATTTGTATTAATACATACCATGATCGGGTATAGGCCTATACCCGAGAAGGGGCCATGTCTTAAATGTTAAAATAATTGTTATTAGATCTTTTTACTGTATATTATTTTTAAGTCATGGAAATAAAGAGTATATTATTATATTATTACATACCATGATCAGGTTATTGAAAAAAAAAAACACGCATATCTTGAAAAGTAGTTGGGTGTCCTATACATTTTTACGTGATATTTCCGTTTGACCACTTTCGCCATTGTGCCTCACAGATATTTTAAAGTTTGGAATCTTTGGCCATATTTTGGCAAAAATAAACATCTTTTTAACAGCCAACTACCTAATGGAAAATTATTTTATAAAGCCCTTCAGAAACTGTAGGTTGTATATTTCGCAAGGCATATGTTACAGAATTAAGTTTATACGCAGGTACTGTGGTCATTTACAAATGCATTTCGCATCTCGCATCATCATTATTCAGTCGGCTATGGTAGGTACCTCGAGCCGCCACCTTTTGGGAAATCCAACGTCTGGCTCGGCTAATGACGACTGCGTTCTGAATACTGAGCGGCTAGCTAGACTAGTCAACGTACCTACTTGCCGCCTTACTCGCTCGTCTAACTAAGAATAAACTTTCTTAAGTCCAGTTCTTATTCTAAGTCACAAAAATCACCTTGCAGAGAACGGAAAACTTGAAGTTAAGAATAAATCAAATAGTTCACTTTCTCTGTAAGGGGAAATTGTGTTTTGTTTAAGTTGTTCGCTCCGTGTGCGTTTGCTCGGGTAGTTCGCGACATATTGTCTGAGAACTCCGCCGACGCCTCTCCAATAAATAAGCAGGTCACATATTGAAGGGGGCGGGGAGGGATACAATTGTAACTTTCCTGCCCCCGGTTTACGAGAGTAGGCAAAAGTTTAAAAAATACAAGTTTCCTTGCCCCTGGCTCGCGGACAACGAGCGTTCGCACGTATACGAGTACAATACAATACGCGACGGGCCGGTGGGACGGTTCCCAGCGCGAACTCGTCGCGACTTCTCCAGACGCATTGTTTATGTTATTCCATCTCAATAAAACTGTTTCACAACAAGACGGAGAACCTTATCCGATTTTTGTATGCACTTACCATTTCGAATCTCCATTTGTCGAAGTCGTATTTGGCATCAATATTAGGTTCGATTATCATTATCAAAAATTCATCGCATAAGATTTTCAACAATTCGCCGATAAGTAGACCCTCTTAGTGCTTTATTTGTGAGCGGAATTTATACTTTCAATTTTCTCTCATTGAAAAACTGAGGTCCAATACTTTTTGGGCTTAAGAAGTGAAACATTAAGAGTGAGGTGAGAGCTTTTAAAAATCGACAGTGGCATCACGATCAGAGGCAAAAGTTGTTAATCTTGTCCCGGGCCGCGAAGTTCCGGTGGGCCGCCTTGCGTGACACAACAAGTAATTAGTATGCAGCGAGTTCGCGCGGCATTTTTTCACATTATACTAAGTCCCAAAGAAAAACTGTAGGAAGTTCATGGGGTGGAACGGGGGGCCTCTCCAGCGATTCCCAATAATTAATTAGAGCGGCGTCACGGGGTACGAATTAAAATTAATGATTCGCGAGGACAGTAGTCGGCTCCGAGCATCTAGAGCATTACCGGCGCGCTTTTTATCCCTATAGATAACTTAAACCCCCGTCGAACAGGTGTTGAATCGACTTTTCATGATTAGTCGTTTTAGTGGCTAAGGAAATTCATTACGAACTGTTCTATTAAACTTCATTACTTTTATCCCTACCATGTATAACCAAGTAGCCTTGAAATCTGTTAAGATTAGATAGCATCAAATAGGTAACCACCTAATTTATCCAGCTTATCAAGCGACGTATTTCAATCGAACATTGTGAAAAATCCCGTTGGTTGTATTTGGTGAGCCGCTGAAGTAAATCTAACACCGACAATGAAACAACAAGGCAAGGCACAGAAAGCAATTTAGGATCATCCCCACAGATCAAGTTATAATAAGTAGGTAGGCGCAATATTGTAAGTTGTATTAGCAAACTTCCGGTTGATTCCACTCCGGGATTGCAAATACATTGTCGCGAAATGACTTGATGAGAATTCGGGCGACGCGAGTCGACGTCGACGTCGACATACAAGTCGCGTTTCCAGTTTCTTGTCACGTGCGCTGCCTCAAATAAGGCTTACCACCCTCCCTGGTACCGCCTTCTCTCAAGTCAAAAGCAAATTTTGCAGAATATCTAGTGCACCTAAAATCTTCACTTTCCTGATAACATGAAGACACTGCAAGTTTAAGTATTACTAACACTGTGTTGCGCTGTTGTTGTGATATGTTAAATATTATATGAAACTCTCTATTAAAAGATTTGAGCAGGTCGATATCATTCAAATTAAAGATTCATTAAGTAACTGCTGCCCTAAGCACAAACTTAAAAATAAAGCAAATTTAAAAAGAAATATCAAAAGTTCAACCCTTGCATGTAACGTCATACATGAGTGCATGTAGACGTAATTTTTTCAATTTATTTATTTGGAAGGATAATTGATGTTTTTAATTACAATGAAGGTGTTTATTTTTATGTACAAAATAAAAAAATGATCCGTTTAGGACTTTGGAAAACAGCATGATAGGTATTTATATTTTAGTCGGAGAAAGAACGGGTGTGACTATCATGAAACGTCAAATTAAAAAAAGGTATCTACCTATTTGGTACGGTGATTGATATTACCAAAGAGTTATGGAATGTTTAAACGGATCTCAACGTTGCAAGTGGCAACATATACATATAAACATATTTGCATAGCGAGCGTACTATAAGTACCTACATACATAGGAAACATGTACCATGGCTTACATAGGCACCATGGCATGTAGATACTATGACTTGCAATGTACCTATCTAATGTTTTTCCAGCACTATCCATTTTGAAACCGTGCTCTTTATCTCCTGCTACCCTAAGGTGACCTGAAAGAAACCGCTTATAGCGACAGGACCGCCTGTTGGGATTGTAAGTATATTTCTGTATATATTTTAATTTTATGGCGCAATAATCTAATCTAATCTAATTTCTACAGTTTTTAAAATAGTATTTGAAGTTACAGATTATCGAATATATTTTATTTATTTATTTAATCTTTATTGCACATAAGGAAACTTAACGTACAAAAGGCGGACTTAATGCCATAAGGCATTCTCTACCAGTCAACCTTTAGGGCAAAACAGAAAAGATTGTAGGCGGTGCATATAATGAAATTAATAACGAAAGGTTATTTTATTACCCTATTCATACACATAGAATACATAAAATAGAATACATAAAATACATAAATACATATAATAATATACATACACACAAATACTTATATTAATTTTATCTCGCCAAGAAAAGATACAGAAATTTTATTTTGAGCTACCAGCAAAGAAAGCTCGCACAGATCTTTTAAAAACGTAGCTCGACGGAGCTTTCCTAATTTCAGTGGGAAGACCACTATTATTATTTTATTATATTTTCGTCGCATATATTATTACATCGAGCCACCGGTATGTAATAAAGAACGGTATACACAATCAGCCCCAAAAAATGGCCCCATAATAGTACAAATCGTACACCACTTTCTCTGACAGTCTAATTACGGTATAACACTGGCCGGCTACTTTTTTCACCAATCACATTATCGGTAAATCTTATTTGAGACTGTACCTCTACTATATTCTAACTCAATGCATCGATGATTTATCTGCATACACTACGAATTCGATACTAATAATACTTTTAATCTGTGTACTGTACTGTTCTGTTTTATTGAGGTGTGCAATAAAGAGTATTTGTATTGTATTGTATTGTAATAAAAAATAAAAATAAAAAATTCAAAATTTAAACTGTTTATTATCAATAAAAAGATACAATTTTTACATGATACCCTTAGCATAATCTCAATTTATAGAGATTTTTTGCCAAAAATAGAGAAAGGTTCTGCACTGGACACATTTTTTAAACACAACAATCAACAAATGGACCCTTAAATCCAATACCTAACCCTACTCTGAATGAAAGAATCGCCATATTTGTAAAGAAAATATATTTACTTTGCGAAAAAAAGGATGATAACGTGACTGTGGGCTAATCGGCTGACATCCTCAACTTTGTTGTTCTTATTGGTGGTGTTCATAAGCCCGGCTCGACGTCGCTCGAATCCTAAGCAGGAACTTACGCCCAAACAAATTGAGGACAATATCTGCTGGCACTTCCTTGTCACCCTACGCGTTATTAGCATCGGAGCAAACGGGCGGTTGAAACGCAGCGTCCATATAAATAGTCAAGAAAGAGCATCGCTTAAATAGTTATGGTAACTAGCCAACAATTTAAAATGTCCCACCAAAGAAATAAAAATATACCTTTTCACTTCTCATGCTCGTAAAGTTCGACTTTAAGTCGTGCGTGGACGACATAAAATCGCATTTTAAGCTCTAGGGCATAAAGTAGAATTTTCTTCTTAGACTAAGAATGTGGCTCAACAGCCAAACAGAGTCGAAATATAACTTTGTATAAGCCAATCTAGAGTTACATATGCTATTACTTAGAACTCGAACCTGATATTATTTATATTTACCCAATAAAATCAATTCAAGCATAGAGTATATTTCTTAAAATAGAATAAGAATATTTGCAATATAAATAATAAACTTTAGGTTGCAGTTTAGCTTAAGTAAATCTCTTGAACATATATGGTAAGATATGGTGATTACCTGAGTCAGCTGGTATTGTTTTATTTTTAATAAAATTAACGTTAACTATGTACTTTATAACAATGTCAAACTTAGCTCCTAACAAATAAAAACAGTCGGGCTGCTAAATATATATTTTAAAATATTTAATAAACCAAAAATTGCAGGTAGGGTAAGTATCATATATTTTCCTTAATAATATACATAAGTATTTTGAAACTTTATTATTTAATTAGTATATTATTAATAATATATATTTAAAAAAATAATTTCACATATTGTAAACACACTGTTTAATTTTTAATACTGCATGTCATAAGATACTAAATAAGTCGTATTTTGTATTATCAACCTAAAATAAAACTAATAATGACATAAGTATTTCCTCACCTCATTTTGAAAAAAGCGCTTAGTCTCTATTCCAAAAAGTAAGGCAGCGTTTTGAACGCAGCGTCTAACACGCTGCCACCGTCTGTTCTGTTTCGCCAAACGTCTATACATAATACACAGAGAGCCACAGTCGTCCGTTTTCGTTTTAATTGGTCACTAGTCTTTAGGAACTTCACTATGGCGAGCACGTGCGAACGGCTACGTATCAACTTGATTACGTACTCAAAATAACGGACAAAAATAAGGTTGTAAGCATCATTCACGTGGGGTTGTTTTCCCGATTAATTAATGATTGCATTCTAAACATGTTTCAAGGTTAACACATGCCGTAACTAAGCTACCGCTATCGTCCGGATAAAATCAATTAGGAATAATAAAAACCGGCCAAGTGCGTGTCGACCTCGCGCACGAAGGGTGCCGTACCATTATCTATAAAACGGCAAAAAAATCATGTCTGTTGCATAGGACCCCCCCTATATTATTCATTTTATTCTACTTTTTTAGTATTTGTTATTATAGCGGCAACAGAAATACATCATCTGTGCAAATTTCAACTGTCTAACTATTACGGTTCATGAGATAGCCTGGTGACAGACGGACAGCGGAGTATTCGTAATAGGGTCCTGTTTTTTACCCTTTGGGCACGGAATAGGCAATTGGAGTTGGTATCGTTAAGGGGCTGATAACAGCTAAATTCCCTCCCTATCTTTTTCAGCGCGAGTGAAAGAGAAACACTGTGTTACGATTAGTATGGGAGCTCATTGCAAATTTTGCAAAATGATTAATTAAAAAAAACTACGCATTAATTGAGAAATATAAAACTACAAAGTTTTAGTATTAGTTCGGTGGAATTTTGTCCTTAGTTACAGACGTATAAGTCAAGAAATTAAAGACATACGACTGTTTAAAGCAAATTTGAAGATGTAACTTTGGAATTATTTTCTATCAAGCCGATTTCGTCCAATCGTGTATCGGAATCAACGAAGTTCTTCCAAATATAACGAATAATAACATATATTTTTTTAGTTTCTCAAAACAAGTAGTTATAGCTAAAAACCTGTTTAAGTAAAGTCAATTTGAAGGTCATCGGGTGTTGTCAGCCTCTTAAGTAAATAGTGCAGATAAATAGCAAACTGTCTGAAACCATCGTTAAAAGCTAAAATACGAAATGCCTACTTAAATGCGCAATAAACTAGAACAAGAATAAGTATAAATATTTGTTAGTTCAGGCATTTTAACGTCCTTCCTGCCTAGTACCAGATTTTAAGGCTTTGTAAAGATATAAAGCATGTGCGTGACTCGGCAGGCGCCGCGAGGTCGCCCCGCCGTACAATTGTGTAGTCCGTATAAAACTCGACCAGGCGGACGTGACCTCGGAAAACTTATTACACTTCCCTGCCATTGTCTGGTTATTCAGGGGATCGGGGAGAGGGGGAGATCAGCGGCAAACTGGTGGGTGTATAAAGTGGCTAATATGAGCAGAGCACGCGTATGGAAATTACAGTGGAATCAATCACGAACCACCAAAACATGCGCGGCGGTGCGATAACCGACCTACAGATAGTGAAACTATTCATACAATGCCTAATGGTAGCATGTTTTATCCGTATTATTAGAAATTCGATTGTGAAAATAGTTACGTTCATGAAATTGAGAAATAAAAATTCTAACGTGTCTTAAAGTTGCAAGTCAAAAGTTTTCGTATTTAGTAACTTCAGAAGAACATTGTTGTTGCTAATGCACACCTAAATATTGCACAATTGTACATACCCAACAAAATTTTAAAATGATAATTACCCATTACTAAAGGCCAGTTGTGCTAACCATGATTGATAATTGATCGACCAAATCATTTAACAAAATGGTAAAGTACAATACAATAGGTACTAAAAAACGACGGCTTGGTGCAACCATCTCTATGAGTACTCTAGCAGTACGAGTTAAATATTAACCACTTAACCACGTACAAACCGGGTAAAATTCTAATTGAAATCTGATCATTTATCACTAGGAAAGCTGGAAGGAGACTATATTGAAGAAGTTTATATAATTTAAATTTCAACTTCGCTTTAAGTGTCGTCATAAAATAAATTATTCTCGCAAGGAAAAATCCCCTCATCCCTCATATAATGTAAGTCTTCTGTGGGCGACTGTAGGTGTGCCTGTAACGTGTATCTTATGGTAAGCTGGTTTCTGGAGACACGTTGAACAAAAATAAAAGCAGATAATAAAATACACATCAGAAAATACAAAATCACTTACGTTTCAGAACGAAGACAACATGCGGTGTCCTAGCAGGCCAATAAAAATGTAAATGTCGCGAATAAAATTTTGCTTTTGAAAGCGGTAGTCGCGATGAGGCCGCTTTGATGTGGCCGGTGCCGTATCTAGCCTACGTCGTACTTCGATATATAATTTTATGACGCAGCCTGCTCCTTTTGACCGTACAATACATTTTTCGGCAGAATATTGAAAATGTTTTTCTCAGTGGTTACTAGGTTAAATTCAATACTTTGTGAGTTTCTTCACTATCACTACATAGTATAAAACAAAGTCGCTTTCCGCTGTCTGTCCCTATGTATGCTTAGATCTTAAAAACTACGCAACGGATTTTGATGCAGTTTTATTTCAAAATAGATAGAAAAACATTCAACAGAAATATTTATATGTATAATAGATGCATAATATGGTAGAGAAACAATGATAATTTTAGAGGTTTCTAATGTGATGTGATGCCGTAAATAAACACATTTCTTTGTGCTTAAATTGCAAACGCTGGCTGAACCCTACGAGATAAATCAAAATAATGTACTACAGTATTGTACACCTTAAAAAGGCCTACAAAAAAGTCCGCGATGGTATAAGTCTATCTCCTAGAGAAAAGTGTGATAATGTCTTGGAGAAATGTTTGTTAACATGATAAGACAAGTAAGGATAAATTCTGTATACACCTTATGAATCACACACACACATTGAAAAGTAATCTACAAAATGTATGAGCTCGTAGTAAACACTACGTAGTGAACAGGCCCTTGAGGTGCTACGGGTTACGACGTAGCACAGGGCGCTGCGCTTGCGCCTTGAAACAGTTAACTAGATGCCGTATTCTAATTTTAAAAGAGATAAACAATACATTAAACATATAATCTATTTCTAACACACAACAAATAATCAACCAATATAGAAGTTGTATTGGAGTTGAGTCGGAATATTTTTTAAACAAATTCTGATATTTCTGATTCAGGAGTTTAGGTACTAGCTGTATTGCGTAGTTAATGCATTGGAGTTGTATTGAAGTTGGATCGTGTCGAAACGTATTTTAAAGTTAGAATACTGCCCCCTGTGTAACGTAATTTAAATGTACCACTATAGTTCATTTTATTTGAGATTAGAAAAACGTTGACAGAACGATGTACAGGGTTCTTTATCAGGCACGATACCTGTCACAACTGTGAAAGTGCCTACATCGTCATCAAACATACTTAAATATATTTGTATTTATAGTAAAGCCATGCCTACGTATATGTAAATGTTATATTGAGTATTTAACAATATTTTGATAGTAGTGTTTTGCTCGAAATATTTTATTTTTAACATTTTTAATGTTCTTGTAAATGTTGCACAATAAAAAACCTATAGAAGAAGAGGTTCGAGACGGATGGTTAGATTTTTAAATATTTTCTCGCGTCATCTGTCATTCGTATCTCTCAGCCATTTCTGGATAATTTTTAATGTTTAAAGCTTATTGTGATTCTTATTTAAGTAAAGTTATTTGCTTGTTCTATTATGGTGCGATTGGTTGGAGGGTTATGGAACAATCAGAGGAGGGCCCGAGTGGCATACAACTACAAAAGTCACCTCGTAGTCCAACAAATCTTTTACCATCACCTAAGACAATTGTTTTATTATTTAGTATTATATAATAAAATGATTAAATATCGCTTAGAATAACTTTTATTTAGGAAATTTTATTAATAAGTACATATTATGATTGTTAATTAAATAATTTTCGTGAATACTGATACAAAACTAGACATTAAGTTTCCGTTTTAGATCGTACATGCGTCACTGTCAGTTTTTAAATTTTCACGTATCTCTAACGTGATAATCAAAACGAAATTGTGTTTTTATTGTTGTGTTGGATTATTTAATCTGCAATTTGTTATTATTTATTCACAAATGTGAACTCTTAATCATGTTAACTAATCGTTTGTTGGTATGCTTGCAGTGTGTTTAAATTGAACATTTAGAACACGTTGGCAACTACTGTTGCTATGTTTACTCAATTTCTAATCTCAAAAAAAAATTAAGTATAGCGTGTTTCCATTTAAAAATAACAATCTTGTTTAATATTTGTGTCGGAACACCTTAATATACATATAAAGGGTATTATTGTGAACATTATAGAAACCCGAATTACATGATACGTAATCGTCCACTCAGCCTATCTAAGTTACATTTGTTTTGACGTTTAGCAAATTTTATACCATTGTGGTGTAAATATACAGGATGACTTCGGGGTCATGTGGCAAGAGAACAAAGCATGATGCAGAATTGGAAGATGAGCCTAATGATGCTTGTCATTATTTTTAGGGTTCCGTACCTCGAAAGGAAAAAACGGAACCCTTATAGGATCACTTTGTTGTCCGTCCGTCCGTCTGTCAAGACCCTTTTTCTCAGGAACGCGTGGAGGTATCAAGCTGAAATTTATATCAAATACTCAGGTCTACTGTCCCTTGGAGAAAGATACAGCCGTTTATGCCGCAAATTTCGGCAAATTCCGAACTCAGAATCTTGAAATTTGGTACGAAGAACCGTCTTATAGCAAAGATAAAGGAAAAATTGCGAAAACCGTAAATTGTTAGTTACATCATTGAATAAAAATATTTTTAATAATTTTAAAGTTAATACTATCCCTACGAGTCCGACTTGCACTTGGCCGGTTTTTTTATCACTAATATAGGTAATAAGTTTATAGATGATAAGTAAAAAATATATTTTACATATAATTTGGTTACTCTACTAAATGTAACTCTTATCACTGGCTGTCTGGAGCGTTTGTCAAAAAAAGGTCATAGGGTAACCATGATTTCCTTATGATGTAGAGACATAGCATATTAGGATAAGTAGGCTAGTTGCTTTCATATATGGAACCTGTATTAATCATCAACTATATATCAATGTCTATCAGTCCTTAATCATTATGACATATTACTACTTCGAAGAGGAAACGTGTGTTTCAAATATCCTACCTATAATTATTGCTCATCATCTACCACCAAGAAGGTTACAATACATGGCGACCCTGCGGAAACGTTAATTTGGAGAGCTACAACGGGACGATTTTCATACAAGTTGCTACCGTCGAGGTCTTGCTACTGCTGAGGAGCTCAAGGTTAGAGTGTTAAAGGTACTGCAATAACCAAAGCTATCGAGTGATAACAAAAAAATGATAATTCTTTCAGAGGCGAAAAAAAACATCTCCTAAACATTTTTATCAGTTTTGGATGTTATTAGGCAATTTACAAAACCATCAATGCACATAAGAATAGGGCCCGTGGTCAGCTGTTCGAACACGGACAGCTGTCAGATGTCCGAACAAGATCGTTGGACGGCATGTTTTTCCCTTTAGTGCACATATGACCTTGATCCCTTTTATTAACTGGGTAAACTTTTCAGCTCTCCGATTGTTTAATTACTAAATTACTATATGACTACAAATATTTTACATCCAGCCACATTGTAAAAAAAATTTGGGGGTTTCGGATTTCCACTCGTCGTCTAAAATTAATGATTTTCGTCTGTGGTTTCGAATCGTCCAGCGACACTGTGATATAAAATTAGTTTTGCTGATCTATGTATTCTGGTAATCTTATCTGCTAGCAGCTAGGTATATTTTTAAACATCGACAAATGTAGGTACCGTTGGAAAACTTGAAATTCAGAGTCAGAAAAAGTGGTGTTAGATCACGACCCAGAAATCACCCGAATAGGATTTATTCATAGAATAATATCACGGTGCTTAGGAGCGGAAGAATTTGAATGTGTATAATGTTATGCAGGTTGATCTTACGAGCGCGGGTCGAACATCGGGCATTTGAATAAATTGATACGGCCGGAGACGAGGAAAATATTGTCCGCAGAGGTTTCGTGTGGCTCCAACCGCGGTGTTTTGATACAGGAGTAGCAGTTATTAGATTTCAGAGCAACATGCAGGGCGCGTTGCGAGACACGGTGGATCGGGACTGGTGGCGCCGATGGTGCAGTCAACGCTAAAAATATGTATACAGTTTTGAACCTTATTACAGTTTTTACAATGGAGTGTATACATATTTTTGTCGTTAAAAGTGTATAAATATTTTTGTCGTTGACTGAACATTGAGTCGTCTTAGCCGCACCCGATCAAGACAATACTTTGTCGGACCGTTAAAAATATTCCTCCATTGTCATGCATTTAGATTTGAGGATCTTTTTAGGGTTCCGTAGTCAACTAGGAACCCTTATAGTTTCGCCATGTCTGCCCGTCCGTCCGTCCGTCCGCGGATAATCTCAGTGACCGTTAGCACTAGAAGGCTGAAACTTGGTACTAATATATATATCAATCACGCCGACAAAGTGGTAAAATAAAAAGTGGAAAAAAATGTTTTATTAGGGTACCTCCCCTATACGTAAAGTGGGGAGTGATTTTTTTTTTCATTTCAACCCTAACGTGTGATATATTGTTGGATAGGAATTTAAAAATGAATAGGGGTTTACTCAAATCATTTTTTGATAATGTAAATATTTTTGGAAATAATCGCTCCAGAAGTAAAAAAAAATGTGTCCGCCCCCCTCTAACTTTTGAACCATAAGTATTAAAAAAATGAAAAAAATCTCAAAAGTAGAACTTTATAAAAACTTTTTAGGGGTAATTATTTTGAACTTGATAGGTTGAATAGTTTTTGAAAAATAATTACAAAATAATTTCCTTCCATACTTTAAGCTCGCGCGCAATAGTTTACTTAATTTGCCGATAGATGTCGCTGTACGTGGAACGCTCATATCATATCCTACATGGCGGTGTTGTTTTAACTCTTAAGTGGGAACACTTACTGTGACGGACGGAAAACTACGGAACCCTACACTGAGCGTGGCCCGACACGCTCTTGGCCGGTTTTTACTTTTTACTCAGAATTATCACTTACCTATACTTACATCACACCGTGTTTGTAAGTAACTAACAAAATACAAATTATAAAAATCTGTCAGGCATGAGTCAATATCCACGAACAAAATAAAATACGTATTATACCTACTTATAAAAAATGTGTGATAGTGTACATACAGAAGCCTTGAAGCCCAGCTCCTATTAGGTAGCAAATCCTTTTAAGTAACTGAATAACGTTATAAAAATCTTTCCGTTTCCTCGTAGGCACCGTGTATATAGATCTATGCAAGAACTTGGTTTCCAGTTCCATCTCATTTCTTTTATTAGCGAAACCGTTTACGAACGTAGCATTCATTCACATTCATAATTTTTGCGATATAGGTACATATTATAAAGAAAGAATATATAGTGATTGCAGTAAAACTCTACTACTTTTTTTTTTTAATATACCACGACGGTGGCAAACAAGCATACGGCCCGCCTGATGGTAAGCAGCTACCGTGACCTATGGAGGCCTGCAACTCCGAAGGAGTCACATGCGCGTTGGCGACCCTTTACAAAGAGGAGGATTCACTGTGTTGATGGCTAAAGGAACAAGAAGGTCCCTCATCGTCAACACACTGGGTCCTCTTTGAGCTCTTTGGCAACCTTACTCACCAGCAGGAACACAACAATATGAGTAGGGTCTAGTGCTATTTGGCTGCGGTTTTCTGTAAGGTGGAGGTACTTCCCCAGTCAGGCTCTGCTCCAGATTTGAGCGAAATGATATTCGCTGAACGTGCCCTACCACACTTATCGAGATGCCATTCGCAGTGCCCATACCTCTCTTTTTGGCGTAGTTTAAGGACATACCCAAATAAAGAATATATCTATCTATCTATCATACCCAAGTTCGGACGTAGTTTAAGGACATACCCCGGGTCCCGAACTTCGCTTTTGCTACGTAGATAAATTCGAATATGCTGCAACGTGCTATAGGCCAAGCAAATAAGATCTATAAAAAGTGTTTTGAGAAATTAATTCCCAGCAGGCTGGAAATCGTTTTAATACCTTCATGTGGTCCTAAATGCATGTAATCCGAGTTTGCCCAATCCCAAGAGGTGTGCATAACTTTTTAGCAAAAATTTTGCTCTTTGTCGGGTTTTTGCTTGTATTAGCTCGAAAACGGTACGTCCGACGGAAAATGTCATGTATATCAATATTAAAGAGGGTTAAATTCTGCCTTGCATGAGTATCTTTACTTCTAATTCGGTACAGCGGTACAGCCGAAATCAAAAGTTATATACCGGGAAAATGTCTCATTTAATTGAAAAAGTCATATTTTGAGTTCCATATCACATATCTTTGAAACAGATGACTCCTGGTGAAAAACTTATACAATAAAAAATGAAGACAATATAATTTCACGTTACATAGACATTTCAATTTTTAAATTCATTTATTTTGAAAGACTAAATTTGGAATTAATTCAAAAGCGGTTTTTTACTAATGCCCCTTTTGAGTTACATATTTTCCATATATATGAGGTGTGAGGCGTACATTTAATGCATTGTTACAACTAAGAACATTTAGGTGCAAATTTCTAAAACGAACCCAATCAGAAAACTATTTATACACCGTGTTTTTTTTTATTTCCGGTAAATTCAAGGGTATCCTGAGTTTAACTTAGGTTTATTTCTCAAAGATTCCAGTGTCCTAATTAGCTCCAGTTCTGAGGTAATCGATAGTTCTTTTTCGTCTTTCTGATTGTGTAAATTTTTCTTTTAGTCTGAGAACCCGCTATAAAGTCATGTAACTGTATGTTAAGACAATACAATATTAATGTTGTACTAAGCAGAAACGTCTGCAATCAAAATATCAATTTTATAATTGAAAGAAAAATGGAAAAATTCGGACCGGTGTTCCGAAAGGTCGCAAGTTCGAATCTTGCTCGTTGCGGTGAATTTTTTCATTTTTCTTTCAATTATACAATTTTCAATACAATAACAATAGACTTGTGTAACGTATAACATTACAATGTTCCCTTTGTATCTATAGGATTGTTAATATTCGAAATGTCATAATGTTCAATTGTTTAGTTGAGTTAATAAACCTACAGATTGGGGAATCAATCAACAACTAATGAACCTATTTGACTTAACACACAGGTGAATCATTTTGTAGTGGGTTCTCAGAGTAAAAAAAAATTAAATGTAGGTTTACACAATTAGAAGGCATTAATAAAATATCGATTACCTCAGAACTGGAGCTAATTAGGACACTGGCGTCTTTGAGAAATAAACCTAAGTTAAGCTCAGGAATATACCCTTGTAATTACCGGAAATAAAAAAAAACACGGTGTATAAATATTTTTCTGATTGGGTGCGTTTTAGAAATTTGCACCTAAATGTTCTTAGTTGTAACAATGGATTAAATGTACGCCTCACACCTCATCTTTATGGAAAATATGCAACTTAGAAGGAATTATTAAAAAACCCCTTTTGAATGCATGCCAAATTTAGTCTTTCAAAATGACTGAATTTGAAAATTGAAATGTCTATATAACGTGAAATTATATTTTCTTCAACTTTTATTCTATAGGTTTTTCAACAGGAGTCATCTGTTTCAAATATAGGTATGTGGTATGGAAGTCAAAATATGAGTTTTTCAATTAAATGAGACATTTTCCCGGTTTATAACTTTTGATTTCGGCTGTACCGCTGAACCGAATTAGAAGTAAAGGTACTCATTCGAGGCAGAATTTAACCCTCTTTAATATTGATATACATGACATTTTCCGTCGGACGTACCGTTTTCGAGCTACAAGCAAAAACCTGACAAAGAGCAAAATTTTCGCTAAAAAGTTATGCACACCTCTTGGGATTGGGCAAACTCGGATAACATGCATTTAGGACCACATGAAGGTATTAAAACGATTTCCAGCCTGCTGGGAATTAATTCTTCAAAAAAATCTTATTTTCTTGGCCTACTACGGTATTCGGTTCGGTATGGGTTACGGTTTTAAATTGAATGGCAATAATAGTTAGTTGCAGAGGTATAATAACATCTCAGTGCGTATCTAATATTAGTTATTAGTCAGATCAGACAATGCAAAAGCTCGCCCCTTTATAATTCCACCACTCGTTACTAGGGTTGTAACTAGTAGACTAAGAGCTAGCTCCGGACGAGAGTAACGAGAGCAATGAAATCGCCCTAGAGAGTTTGCTATACCATCTTTATTACTAGATCCGGCAGCTGGCAGCTATCCACCGGTGGAGGTTAGAGTGACAGGCTACCAAAACTTTTCAATTGGAAAAGAGGAACATCAACATAACTAATGGAAAGGATTATTGCGGAAACAAAAACAGTACGCGACAAACTGTGAATAACTACATAGTACCTACTTTCCCCCAACAGAAACACCTGTCAATGATATATTTGGGTACCCTCTATTTGGTATATCTTTATTTGTCTGAAACGCATCTTGCATAACAGTCTTGCTGGCATAATCGGTTTTCGGCTTATAATAATGATGTAGCCGAAACCATGTTTAGTATAATTCACAACATTTAGAATATTTGTTTGTCCGCAAGTTATTCAGCATACTACTATTGAAGCAGAATATTATTGCGACTATATTGTATTACCATAATTTTTGTTTGGCATACTCGTATATCCCAATATCCGAAACCTTTTTAGCATACTTTTTTTGCAAAGCAGAAAGGCAAATTCGTACTCAACAGAAACAGCTACGGAAAAGTGAGTTGGGTAGTTTAATTCACATCAACAGAAATGCACTGCTACGAATAAGTGGGTTAGGTTAGGTTAGAATAGTGAACTTAACAGAAACGCACTGCTACTAGTAGTGGGTTAGGTTAAGTTAAAACTGCAACCTAAACAGAAACGCACTACTACGCAAAGTGGGTTAGGTTGGGTTAGTACTGCGACCTCAATATAAACTTAATTCTACGAATAGTGGGTTAGGTTAGTTTAGAAATGCGACCTCAACAAAAGCATCTAAAATTATTATACGGAATATAAACCTGTGAAGTAATTTTCTAGACTTGACAATCATATGCACAATCTACTTTATGCCGACTATGTCGAGACACGATTTGGGACATCGACTTTATGTACAAATAATATTCGGACTAACAAAATCTGCCAAAGCCAACTACGCTTAACTTAAGTATGCCAAAACAGTTTATGGACAAAGCCAATTATTATTATATTGATTATGCAAGGCAGAATTATAGAATAAAAAATATGTCAAAACATGGTGAACCATTCCAATTAACTACACAATTATCTATAATACTACGTCAAACCTTACTATAGGAATCGTATTATGGAAGTGGTTTGCATTCTCTGACCTCCACCGATGAATCGCTGTCAGATGGATTTAGAAATAAGGAGAGTATAGCGAACGAAGTAAATTGCTTTAATTGCTCTTATTATTGCCACATTCCCCGAGGCTAGCTCTCCGTCTATGGGTAATGGCCGAGCCTGCGGCCCGCTCAGCAGATCCGGCGACGGTTCCCTGCCATTACACGTTGTACTCGCACTTACATTAACGCTCTGCTAGATGAAAGATAAACATTTGACGTGAGGATAGGGCGAATCCGTATTCTCGTCACACGGACCGGGTTAATTCAATAGCTGATTGGATTTGGGGCACGCTGATCTGAAGAGGGTGTTTAGAGCTTACGACTGTTGTATATTTCCACTCCTTAGTCGGTTCAGTCGAGCTTGGGCAATTTTGAGCATGTAATAAGGAGGATTAGGTTTGAATCTTGAGGGGATTTTTATAAAGAGCACGACAACTATTTAAGGGGAAACTAAATGAGTAACGCTGAGATATACACGTTCATTTATATGTATGTAATATAAATACTAAAGACGATCAATAATAATCCTAGCATTTCTCACCGCATTTTTGTATGGTTGACTCACTCACTATCGTATAAATGTAGAATTTTTAGGATCTATGATCGCAGCGTTACATTTATCCGACGAACAAATTTACTCTTTTAATAAAGGACGACTGAAAAGTAGACCAAAACCATTAAGAAAATACTTGCTCCTACCTTCCTAAAAGGGCATCAAGTAGCAGCAATAAACGAAAAACTATTGCGGACAGGTTATTAAGAACTTTCTGATGGTGCAGAAGTTCTTATTTTCCCGTTACTTACCTTATATTCGGTTCTTGTTCTCGCGTGCATTATTTATCTTGGATCGTAAGGTGTAAATGCGTAACGCGACTGCGGGTTGTCACTTCGCTCGTTTTTATATTCCATCTTGTGTTGACAGTGCATTGTCCTGTGGGATTATTGAGTTGATTTGTTTGCCTCGCAACGCCCATGACTCGCCGACGTTACGAAGGGTATGTTCGTGTGAGGGTAATTGAGATGAGGATGCGTGACTAGTGATCGTGTACTATACGCGAATATCGGCTAGATAGATAATGATGCCTGACTCCAACTTGTGAATACATTAACTAACTATATTGACATCAATGTAGCATCTGTTAAAAATCATAGCCCATAGCACAAACTATTTTTAATAATTATATAGAAGCAAGTGTTAGCTAGTGAAATCGATAGCGAATTAAATCGGACGTACCTATAGATATCTAGGTACGTTTAGGTATAAGTTTACTAATCTAGTAAATAAATCAAATAAATCATAATATTAAAAGGCATCACGTAATAATGTAATTAAATTTTAATTATCTCGTTATCTATGCTAAAGTAATATAAAACATTTATTTGCAAAGAAAATCAAAATATATTCTGCTAAGAAAAGCAGAGCAAAAGGTATTTTTCAATCCCGAGAGATATTCCAGAGTGACCTTGTGTTTTGGTACAAATGTGCGGCTCGTTTTACGACTACCCTCTCTGTGTCCTCGTTCGTGTGCACCTACAAAGGTGAATTTTGCCAAAATCAATCGTAAATTCCGACTTACTACACCGCTTGTGTGTCATTCGAAATACAGAAGTGTATCATAATCACAATAAGCTTGCTTTTTTTTTACCCAAAATACCTAAATGTTGGTATAAAAACAAATCCGTGGCGGCTATGAGACTGCTAAATAGGCGGCGGGGACACGTCGCAGAAAAGTGATGCGAAAAAAAATCCCCTAATCTAGTAAACAGGGGCCAAATGACTCACTTCACGGCGGGGGCGCCACGTATGCGGTGAAATTCGGGGGACTTAATCTTTACGGGATAAAGTAAAAGGAGACATGACCCAGGTGGCACGCCAGACGCCGCTCGGCGTAAATTGCGGGACCCTTTTGTCTTTTTGTAACGCTTCCTACGACCGGGGCTTTCTGTTAATTATGAAAGTGGGACTAATTTAAATAATATTCATTTACATGTGTAGGACCTGGGTTAGGCCACGTTTTCTAATTTGTAAGCCTCCTAAAATGTTAATACATTGCTAGTCGGTAGTGACCCTGCCTACGAAGCCGGAGGTCCCGGGTTCGAATCCTGGTCAGGGCATTTATTTGTGTGTTCATCACGGATATTTGTTCCTGAGTTATGGATGTTTTCCATGTATTTAAGTATTTATCTATTTATATCTATTATATATATCGTCACTTAGCACCCACAACACAAGCCTTATTGAGCTTACTGTGGGACTAGGTTGATTTGTGTAAGATTGTCCCATAATAATATTTACATATAATAAATAATTTTAGTATTAGTACTTTGTTCGTGAGTTATTCGTTAACATGGTGTAGTTACATCATGTATATACATAATTAACATCTAGTCAATAAATAATTACTTTTAATGAATTAAAAGGGTTAAGAAGATAACCTTCAGGCCTTAAGATAATGTCGTATCGAAGAAAAATTTCGCGAAGACTTCCCGTGTTGTTGGACTCTCTAGAGGTATAGACGGTCAGTGATCAAAATTTAGGTCACTATTAAAGTCTGAGACGTAATGTGTACCCTATATTCTTATTATGGGATAAAACATCTGCACAGCATTTACCAAGGTTTGTCTTTCTATTAGTATACTTAATACTTTAATTAATTACATTTCATTCGCTTCTTCTATATTCCTTGTTTATCGGTTCCTCGATGCAACCCTACGTATAATCGCCGTTACCAGTTGAAAACCAAAGACCACAAAATATATCAGCGCAACATTTACAGCATCACCGGAACGGTTTTTCATGTTTAAACACGGCATTAGGAGCTGGCCTGTGCGTCCAGTAGTACGTGAGGCGTGATCGCCCGCGCGGCCGTCTGCGGAACACGGAAAACCGTTCAGACGCCCCTGCCCCCAACCCCACCCTCCACTTTTACGATGAATCTTCGTTTCTCCGCATCAAGAAGTAATTTTAGTGTTCCTTTGCCGATTCAATGATAGCACTCGGCCTGATTGGTTAAGCCCCTCTTTGATTTAATTTCGGGTTAAGTTGCTGCGGTTGGGTTTGGGTCCCACGGGGTTCGGTTATGGTCCTAGCGCGCTGATGCCAGCTACGCTTTAATGAATCTGGCGGCCTTAAGAAATGGTTCTATTTACCAACTAAGTACCCTCCTCGGGCTTTACTTAACAAACAAGCTTTGCCTTATTATGGCGACGATATAAATAGGTAATAGATAGGATACAAACTTCAATATTATGGAAACATACATAACGGGGCAAAATATTCGTGACAACCACATCAATAAATGCCTTTACTATTTAGAACTTGAACCTAGGATCTTGATTTTTGTATTCAGGGTCACTACCTGCAGGCTGAGGAGGCCCATGAATTTTAATTATACAAAAAAATTATAATAACTTTTTTTTGGTTTGTATTAATACAGATTTGTATTAATATATATGTATAAACCTGATTCACTCTTTATATATTTCTATTAACAGGAAAAAAATGCAGTTAAATGCACCGATTAGGAAATCTTGATATACTCGTAAATCTTTTATGAGATTTATATATTTTTCTCTCGACATTTATCAGAGTCGAAACGACTGTGCTTTCCATTCCAAGATCGCGTATAACTTTTTTCCTTTTATGGCCAGTAGCTCTCGAGATAGTGCGGCCTAGCACGGTACAATGTTCTGGTGTCTCGTCCACAGGGCCAGTTGTCATGAATACGTAATACAAGGGCAGGACGCGCATTCTTTCATTTATTATTCAATCATTCGTTCGGCGTGAGTCGGCTTTAATTTCATGGCGGCTGGGCACGGTGCCCCGAGCGACAGGCGCGTCCGTGAGTGTGGAGACCATTCCGATACTAATATCTGAACTTGCACCATATACTGCACCGGTTGTCGTAGGTACAGTTGAAGACATTTATTTGATAGCTACGTTTGTATTCTATTTACAATTTTTACCGCACCACTATCTGTTGCATTTTTATATCATATTAAAAATTAATATAATAACTAGACTAGAGGGAAGATACATTTAAGTACAGTGAAAAACACATGTTTAAAAAAATACAGATATAAACAGATTTTGAAGCATATTCCTTACTTAGTTGGCCGTTACAGCAGAGTACTGCGAAAAAGACAATTCTTATTCTAAAAGGCTCGGTCGGCGAGGATGTGGTGCGAGTGCGTGCCCGTTTTGATTGAAACCGCCGCCCGCGCTGCCGCGCCGCGCCGCGCAACCGACACCGAATTGAAAACGCAAATTTACTGACACATCTATTAACGAAAACGTGAAGAAGGCGCAACCAGAAAATAGAGTAGGGAAGGGAAAACCGTAATTGTAACAATATTTTATTGCAGGAATTTGGGTTCAGAAATTCGTTTAGATGCCGTCTGTTGCCTTTAGAGAGTCCTGGCAAATTAAAACGAAAAATTAAATCTTTAATGACTTTCAACCCTCTTCTATGGAAAACTTCTTAGACCGCCGTTTCCACAGAACGCAAATATTTTTTGCTTTAAACTTTGTGGAGCAATATAAAGACGCCCGGCGATATTGCTTGCAGCATACATCTTTTGTTAGCCGCAGTCGTAAAAAAACTCGAAGAGATTCTAAGAAGTATGTGTATACACAAAGCGCTCATTTGTGTATCTAAGAAAGGTTATGTGCATGTTCGAAGGCTGTGGCATCGGACCAATCTTAAGACATCATTTTTACAACTATCAAAGGGAGCATTACATTAAAATTCAGGAGACAGCCATGCGACCTTGTACTAGCAGTGAATACCGCCATGTTGCCGCGTGTAAGGGTCCCATGTACTGTCTCCTATAAATAAAATATGTTAGAAAACATCTCATAAAACATATGTAAATGCGTATGTTTTAGTAATATCTTTTTTGGAGAGTTGTAGTAACTTATTGACACCATTTTCAAAGTGATATTTCCTTGTTGAGTAGCTTTGTGACCTTAGACTGGTTAAAATTACCTATTTAAATATTATAGCTTTTTACACATACTCGTTTATTTCTGATGGAGTGATTGTGCAATTTTTGTGTAAGCTCCAACTTAACCGAATTTCCTACACTTAACGATTACACCCTAATCGTTAAGTATAGCCAGGCGATTGTTCCGTAAATACCAGATATCAGAAAATTTTATACTGATATGGAAAGCGCGTTATCGAATGAGTAAACTCGCATTATTATATTTTGAAATAAAAGTAGTAATATTAAAATAATTCAGTTATACGCTCCCATACATTTAGTACAACGTTCCATGTGGCTGTAGATATAGTTTCCCTACCGTAAGAGTTAACTGTCAAATAAGTAGGAAAATTAATATTTATTTTTTAAGGAAGTATTTTTTTTACTAAAGCCTCTCAACCGCCCGGCGTATTAAATGTATGTGTTTGAAGGTAATATTTGTGATTATTCTGGTTTTATAAAAAAAAGTTTTTGACGTGATTTTACTCATTGGGCAACGCACTTTCTATATCAGTTTAAAGTTTTCTGATATCTGTTATATTTACTTAACGATTACACCCTGTATATACCTATGAGAATTATATTTTAGACGAATTTGGATGCCTGCTAGTAGACTCTACTGTCATAGGAAACAAATACATTTATTTAAAAAAATATTCAGAGATTTCAAAAAGATATATGGCGGTCGATTTTTTTCTGTAAACGGGCTTTTGTTAAACAGTTTAATCACCCACATGGTATCCACTGTAAAAAATAGTTTGTAAGAAAATATAATTGTATTTTGTATGAATTCTGGTTGTCCTAGTAACTTCAGTATCTGTGGGTAGATACCCACAGAATCTAGTAATGGTAACAGATAAGCGACTGATTAAAACGTTTCATTAAAAAACCGGCCAAGAGCGTGTCGGGCCACGCTCAGTGTAGGGTTCCGTAGTTTTCCGTCCGTCACAGTAAGTGTCCCCACTTAAGAGTTAAAATAACACCGCCATGTAGGATATGATATGAGCGTTCCACGTACAGCGACATCTATCGGAAAATTAAGTAAACTATTGCGCGCGAGCTTAAAGTATGGAAGATGATTTTTATGGGATAATTCTTTATTGCATGAACCGATTTTCACCGTTTTTACTTTATTTGAAAGCACGTCATTTCATTGTGATTTTGTAGAAATTACAGGTATAATAAACACCTGCTCATACGGTTAAATTACAAACTTAGTTCAGAAATTATTTTGTAATTTTTTTTCAAAAACTATTCAATCTATCAAGTTCAAAGTAATTTTCCTAGAAAGATTTTATAAAGTTCTACTTTTGAGATTTTTTTCATATTTTTAAAACTTATAGTTCAAAAGTTAGAGGGGGGGGACACATTTTTTTTTACTTCTGGAGCGATTATTTCCGAAAATATTTACATTATCAAAAAATGATTTTGGTAAACCCCTATTCATTTTTAAATACCTATCCAACAATATATCACACGTTAGGGTTGAATGAAAAAAAAAATCACTCCCCACTTTACGCATAGGGGAGGTACCCTAATAAAACATTTTTTTCCACTTTTTATTTTACCACTTTGTCGGCGTGATTGATATACATATTAGTACCAAATTTCAGCTTTCTAGTGCTAACGGTCACTGAGATTATCCGCGGACGGACGGACGGACGGGCAGACATGGCGAAACTATAAGGGTTCCTAGTTGACTACGGAACCCTAAAAACTAGGTGTAAAGGATGTTTCACGCTGTAGCGTTCCGCGTCCTACACGACACTTCCGACACTTCATTTTGTATAGAGAACATCACGTGATCTCCGAGGATCACGTAACGCTTTCTATACAAACCAAAGTGCCGGAAGTTACAGCGTCAACCATCCTTATGAATATTAACTACCCAACTACTAAGAATGGTTAATGGTTATTTCACTCTGAGTCATTGTAATTGGGTACTTTCCTGGGTAAAAAAATATAATTCTATTTAGTCCGTCAGTTAGATTATCAAATAATATTGGACACGTATTTTTTATTTTGTCAATGAAACAAAAATTGGTGAAGATATAGCCCGTTAAAGTTCCGCGTGACGTCACATTATATTAAAAATTGTACTGAAATGTGACGTCACGCGGAACTTTAACGGGCTACATCTTCACCAATTTTTGTTTGATTGACAAAATAAAAAATACATGTCCAATATTTTTTGATAATCTCACTGACGGACTAAATATATTTTTTAGGAAAGCAGCCAATTGTATGTATGTATCACTTTATTGCACATAAGTAAGTAGGTATAACATAAAAACAACAGTAACATATATAAAAGATATGCACAAAGGCGAGCTTATCCCTGATAGGGATCTCTTCCAGCCAACCCATGAGAAAATGAGAAAGGATAATACAAATGGTGAAATACAAACTATGCACAAAATATACCAATAAAAAGTTCCAAAACACATAAAGCCGCTGTAATTGAGTATAGAAATAAACTTTCTAGAATCATGAATACCTAGTTCATTTCGAACTCAAATTTAGGGTCCATCTGACCTCGTCAGTTTTGTGAGTTGCTTGAGCGGCCTGGTAACTTTGGATCAGAATTAATAATAGAGTCTGCAAACTGATTCAAAACTTAGTATTGGATCATTCTTCCAAAGAACCTATAGTATCATATAATAATATAGTAGGTACCGAGTACACATTTGCATTTACTAAAAATTAAATAGCATAAACATTATTGTGGACAAGACTTACCCGACTAATTAAGGTTTTTTTTGTCTACTGCTTAAATACTTAAATGGCGCATTAGCATTATATTTATACCTTACTGTATTATTAAGCGTGCCTGCATATAATAAAGGCAATGCCTGCCTGCCTGAAAATAGCGTGTATGTCACAACAGCTAGTGCTTGGCCGGTCGCATTCGCACACGATTCAAATAAAAAAGTCCTCCGTCACTCAAGTATGCTCCGCCATTCACTCGCTGCCTAGAAATTTGCTCTCGCGACCCGTTGATCTACAATGGACATCCCACAAAAAATATAATTTACAGATACTAAAACATGTGTGCAAAATTATTAAAACTGTACACTTTATAAGTATAAATGTAATACTAAAGTTTAACTTGTTGGTAAGAGTTCAATTTATGAAGCTTGGTCGTATCCCTGTATAGTCGAACGTGGCTGAGAGGCGTCGGGAGATGTGACCCCGGTCTACACGGTCCTCGCAAATGGACAGGAAAAAGGCGCGGGAAGAATGCGTGGGTGCTTTTAATTTAATATCGACTGACACCGAATTGGAATCGAAAGTCCCGCGGACGTGCTCGGCCGCTTAATCCCGCCTTTTTGCCGTTTTAATATTTATTGCTTTCACCCATGCTTGGGGCTTATTATAGGAATTATAAACTTATTTAATTCGGTTTTAGTCTATGGGTCGGTAGTCTATGGTGTAAGTATAGTAGAATCTCGTTTTAGAAAACAACTAAGTACATTAAAGGGTACAATATGTTATAAATAGCTACCCATTGTCTAATTTTTCTAATTGTAACTCGTATTTACTGTGTTTCTTTATTTAGAAGCGTGATAAAGAAATAAAGAGTATCTTATGTTATGTTATTTATTTTATATTTTCGTAGGTACTTATGAACAGTTTTCAGCTTTTTCCTATACTAATAATTAGGGCCCGGAATTTTGCGTGCGGTTTGTGAAACGTCATAGGGAGAGAACACCAATGTTTATCGATATATCGATAAATCTGGAGTTTTTTATTAGTGTCTTTAAAAAATAATACCTCAAACTTTCAAATGATACATAAAGTAAAAGTACCAGTGCTCGACACCCTAATACCCAATAGATGACACCCTTCTGTCACCTCTTTTGACAGTGACTTAAGAATAAAGGTGGTATCCATTGGGACAGTGTCGAGCACTCGTACGTTTACCGTACATCATCCTTTATAAAACTATAATCCATACTAATATTATAAATGGGAAAGTGTGTGTGTTTGTTTGTTTGTCCGTCTTTCACGGCAAAACGGGGCGACGAATTGACGTGATTTTTTAAGTGGAGATAGTTGAAGGGATGGAGAGTGACATAGGCTACTTTTTGTCTCTTTCTAACCCCCCACTTCCCTAAAATGGGGGGTGGAAATTTGTATGGAGCATTCCGGGAGGCAAAGGGGAACCGTGTTACCCCGAATTTAACGCCAGCGAAGCCGCGGGCAAAAGCTAGTTTATTATATTTTAATTATTTATTATAATTTATTTGTTAAACTTTTTTCGTGAATGACCGTTAAAAAGAGTATGTATCATTTCAAAGTATGAGATATTATTTTTTAAAGACACTAATAAAAAAACTCCCGATTTATCGATATGTCGATAAACATTGGTGTTCTCTCCCTATGACGTTTCCCAAACCGCACGCAAAATTCCGGGCCCTACTAATAATATTGCCACTGGTGGCTAAATTTCACGTTTCTAGGTCACTATTATATCTAATTTTAATTTAGATTTTTGTTTGTCAATGTAGTTGTAGGTACTTAAAACTGTAAGAACAATGTAGCATGTTTTTCATGTTTTAAAGGTCAGCGGGAAATACCAATAGAATTTTGGTTATTGAATGGCATGTGAGATTGAATGAATCTTGTGATACGAGTTGAAAGAGTTTTGATTGATTAATTTGGAAGTATAATTTTTCATAGTTTCAACACATTTTAAATCGAAAATCAAACTTATAAACGTATGTATGTATATACCTAAGTGTTATTTTTCCCTATAGGGGTTAAAATACCACATATACATACATTATGTTAAAAATAGTGTTTGTATACTATGCAGTATTTAAATTGGCAAAAGATTGCATTTTACTTTAATAATCTTCTCCATTTCGAATGATTCCAATGAATTAAGCGGATTTTTAATTCACCTTTGGACAACAAAATTGATCTGTGACCATACGATAAGTACCATTATATGATAGAATTGAGGGAAAATGTTTCAGTTCAACTCCTATTCTTAAAATTTGGTTAAGCATGCTAAATAAATACATCATTGTATCAGTGCCTAACTATGTAACAACTAATCCAGATAGAGAACTAATGTAAAACAAAGTAGTTTTAACCAACACATTTAATTCGTGAGTTGAACCTTGTAAAACACCAGTAGACAGCACGTACAAAACTCTGCTGTATCTCTAAAACGATTCAAATTGTTATTTCGCGTAGAAGTTTCTCCGGCTAAGATGCTCCTTATTTTACAACACGTTTCTCTCCCTAGGAATGGTTTTCTACAAAAAATAACATACGCATTTAAAACAATAAAAACAACATACACGTCTGACGGAGGCGGCTTTAGTGAATTTCAGCAGCGCGTTAGAGAATTGCGTTCTTACCTAGCGCTAATATCCTTTAAAAATGGATGTAGTTTGGATGAGGTGTGTCAAGCATTTATAATATAAATTATTATTAAAACCTACTCCTACTTCCACCTCTTCTTCCACTTGTTGGGTTGAGCTTCTTGTCAGTCTTAAAAAAAACGCATCTTACTGTGACTGACGAAGTCTGTCGGATATCGGTTTGAGTCGTATGGCTTTCTACTTTACCTCTATCCTTTCCTTCAGCGTGCGGCGCATAACGTTATGGGACTGTAAGTACCTCTAATGTAGAAAAAACAGTAAATAAAATCACCCTGAATCATTCCTTTATAGAGCAACGTATGGACGAAAAAGAAAAGTCAGTTTCAACTGAAAACCTTTGCCATCGTTGGTTTTAAAGGTACCTACTTTATCTGATTAAAACCATACTATGCACGTCTCGGTTGCATGCTTTCACTGCGCAAACTTTTGATATGGTTAAATCAAACCTCGGTTATTTTTGAGCTGATTCCCAAATTTAAAATCTCCAATATGCATCAGGTCCTACACATTGCACTATACGTTTATAATTGTGATAAACTTCTAGTAAATAAAGTACCTACATCAGGTTTTCAGTATTGTTCTTTGGTTAAGCGGTGTCAGTGGGGTAAATTAAATTTGGTACGTCCGGGCCGGCGGCGCGAACTTCACCCTAACGCACGAACATGTGTTAACCTGAGTCGTCTTTGAAAAATTCAATAAGGACCTTATTTGTATGGGGTCAGCGTTCGGAGCGACACAAAAAGGAGCAAGATGAAATTACCGTTAGCTTCCACCAGCTAATGCCGCGACGTATGTACATGAGATTATTGTGTTAGAATTTACTCGATTTTGTGTAAAAATGTTGCTAAGAAAATGAAGAACGCGCGGCCGCCTTGTGAGGTTTATTCGATATTATGTAGAGTAAAAGTTATGTTATCCGATTATTGTTTTGTAGTTTTTGCGGAATATATCTTCAAATGAGACAGGTAAACACACGGACTTTTATACCAGAGGAAAAAATAGTGAACATGATAGAAATTACTTTATTTCGGAACAGTCTGTTACTTAAATATTTGATTTATTTACCCAGCGGGTTGGTTTTCTCCTCGCACGTACTAAACGATATTTGGCGATCCCTAAGACGAGCAGTTTGTCACGTACGTGACGCGGCGGCACAATGGAAACTACTATGTTGCCCGAACGTACAAATAAATACCTCACTGGTTTGTGAAGAGTGGCTATTACCGATAATTTTTTAGGTGCAATGACACAAATATCTGAAGTATATACGTACAATTTCGGAAATACATAATACTACATAGGTCCTTAAGTACCACTTAACTAAACACTACTTGGATAGATACCTACGAGTCCTATGACACCTACGTACTATGTGGGTATTGAATTTCCTTCGCTTAGGTTCATTTAGTAACATATATTGAAATTATATATACTTGTATTAAAATTATGTAAGTTTTAATAATTTATCTTTTCACTTTATTAAAGAACCATAGGCTGATGTTTTATAACTGTTTTTCTGTTTAAATTTGGCACCGATTCTGTTATGTAACGATTTATATCTGTTGACGCTGTATATTTCATATTTTTCACCTCACCTAGCTCAGAAAGCCCTTTTTTATTCCTTAAAAACAGATAGCATTAAATGCAGTTTCATTTTATTCACAAGAGTGCATTTAATATATGACGAAAGAACGTGTTATTTAGTTACTTCTTTATTCATAATAATATGTAAAGGCCACTCCAGACGACTGTTCGCCCATCGGATTAAATTGTCTGTCAAATCAGGTGCTGTAGATCCAAAAATAATTTTATATTTAATTGTATTCAATTAAAAACGTTTAGTATAAACAATTTTATTTTATTACATGATTTTACCTAAAATTGGAGGAGCAGTAAAATTTCAGGAAACTGAAATAACGGGTGTTTCTTTAATTCTATATTTTCTATACAAAAGACACCTTCCATATTTTCTTAATTTAAGATGGTCTATGAATTTTAGTACTAGATATCTGACAGTAATTACCTACTTATAGGTCCTACCTACCAATTCATCGACCCCAGTAAATATTTAAGAATCCTTTTTGTCTTATAATTACAGCTCGTGTAAATTTGCCCATTATACTAATATTGAATATTTAATTCACTTTAATTGCCTCCTAAATATTTTAGAGTACTTACCTTATTTTTAATTCAGTATGTAATTGTTTTCGATTAAAAAAAGGCTTCCTAGAAAGCTTCCCAGTTATAAATTTAGTTGAAAATATAATTATTTACTTGGTACCTACCTATAGTTAAAAAATAGCTGTAAAGGCATTAAAATACAGCCCATATTGAAATAATGTACGGCCCTAAATTTGTCGCCAACCTATTAATTTTGGTACTTACCCATTTTTATTTTTTATAGCTACCGAAATACAATTATTTAGCAGCCTGGTTAAATACATACCTTTTCAAATTGGTTTTCCAACGTACGCAATGTATCTTATGCGTGGCTGGACAGAATTATGATTGAGATGTGACAGAATTGGCCATATTGTCAAACGTAACAAATAAACCCAATTCGCACCCCATAGTCGGTGGTGTTCAGGACAACAAGGGGATCCCCTTTTGCATAGTGAGACCTTAGGACCCATAGGCCATTTTAAATAGGGGAGCCCCATAAATGTATGGTATGGTGGGGGTAAAAAGAGGAGAGGTTTGTTTGCGCGTCACTTATTATATTGAAAACTATAAGTCTTAGCAACATACTTCAAAGGCAAGTGTTGTAGAGAATTTTATGAAGAATATAAATTTAATAAAAAGTTTTGTGGCAAATCCAACCGTTTTTATAAGGGATACGAAATACTGAAAATTGGGGCACATAAGCCCCAACTTTTGTGGGAACCCGTTTTGTCTAAAAAAATCTCCCTGCTGTTTTAATATAGCATTTATGCAGTCCTTATTAAATCATGTTATAAATCTTTGTTTCATACTAAAAAATACAAAATATAGTAAAACTATTTTCAGTGAGTGTGGACACAAATTAACAATATGTATATTTTGTACTGACTTTACTTAAGAGGCCTTAGTCCCATGAACGTTCCTCAATTTCACGAAATCTGACTCGATAGATGGCGTTAGCGCTCAGTACACGACTGCTGGCAATGATCGACGATCGAACGGTCTTGATCGTTTTCAACTTCAATTACAAGTAACATTTTTTTTAGGCATAAGTTACACACAGACTATTTATATTCTTTTATATGGAAGATACTACTAATTAAAGTATGTTTAAAGGAAATATACGGATTATCACTCATTAATCAGTAGGGACTGTTGGAGATACTTTTCGAATTAAAAGTATAATAAATTTCGAATTTCGAAAATTAGGTTTGTTTTAAATTCCAATATGGCTGAAATATTTTTTTTGTAAAAATGGTCATAATAGCCAATTTCGACTATCTACAAAATGATGCCTGTTTTTAAATCCAAGATGGCGGTTATATACTTAATTCAGAAAAAGCGTCAAGGTAGTCATTTTCGGCTAATTAGGGGATGTAAATTTCGAAAATTATGTCTGTTTTAAAATCCAAGATGGAGATCATAATTTTTTTTCTGAAAAATCGTCATGGGAGTGATTTTCGGCTAATTACGGGGTGTCGATTTTGAAAATTATGTCTGTTTTAAAATCCAACATCAATCCCAAATCTGTGGACATTGTCGTTGGTCTCTTACTTTGTAATTTTTGTATTGTTACTATTAGCCATAATCTCGTGTGTTACTGTTTTTTGTCCCAAATAAATTTTAAAAAAAAGGCGACGGTTATACACTTTATTCTGAAAAATCGGCACGGTAGTCATTTTCTGCTAATTAGTGGGTGTATATTTCGAATTATGTCTGTTTTAAAATCCAAGATGGCGGATATACTCTTTTTTCTGAGAAATCGTCATGGTAGTTATTTTCGATTAATTCAGGGGTGTAGATTTCGAAAATAATATCCGTTTTAAAAATCAAAGATGGCGGAAATGGACAATTTTGTCAAAATCATCATGGTAGTCATTTTCGACTAACTCGGGTGTGTAATTTCGAAAATAAGGACCGTTTTAAAATATAGATGGCGGAAACGGAAAATTTTGTCAAAATCGTCATGGTAGTCATTTCCGACTAATTCGGGTGTATAGATTTCGAAAATAATGTCTATTTTTAAATCCAAGATGGCGGTCATACACATTTTTAGTAAAAATCGTTATGGTAGTCATTTTCCATTAATTCAGAGATGTAGATTTCGAAAATAAAGACAATTTTAAAATCCAAGATGCCGCCAAAATGGATAATTTTGTCAAAATCGTCATGGTAGTCATTTTCGACTAATTAGGGTGAGTAGATTTCGAAAATAATGTCTATTTAGAAAGCGAAAATGGCGGTCAAACACTTTTTTGGTAAAAATCGTCATGTTAGTCGTTTTCGATTAATTCAGGGGTGTAGATTTCGATATATTTATATTTTTAGGGCAGAATATTTATAGGGCTTCCGTGAAAAAAATTAAATGTAAACCGGTTTTTATCAAAAAATTTGCAATATTCAGAAGGTATTTTTTCTATTATCCAAGATGATTTTCAATTTTTCTTACCATGGCCGTCTTGAACATGATATACTGAATTGAATTGTATTCAAATGTTATAAGAAAGGTTCCCTTTATTTGAGTAATCTGAAAAAAAAAAACCAGACGTCTAACTGCAAACTCTGAAGAGGCCTGCCAAGAGAAGCCATGTCTTTCAGGTTTTTTTCTCAAAAATGTATTTTTTATTCCCATGGCCGTCTAGATAAAGGAACGGACTATTATATGCATTAAAAGTTAATTTAAAAACACAAAGCATTTTCGCTATAACCTCCGAAGAAATTGATGTATTTCGCAAAATACGCGCATTTTGGGAATAAGGCCTCTTAAATCGATTTGATTTAAGTATTTATACTTTATATAACAGGGAATCGAAGGGCTTTTGATTAATAAATTTATTGTTATATTAAATAATAAAATAATTGAAATATAGGCAGTTCTTCGTAATAAAGTGAAACGAGAATTTTATAAAATCTTGTTTATGGCTATTACGCAAAAAATGTGAAAATTTATGATCATTAATGAATGATAACATGAAAATGATACCACACTCGACGACATAAGGTAATAATTTTAAACAAAAAAGAACCGACTTCACTAAGCATCCACCTTTCCAACACCAAATGCTCGATCTGCTGTAAAAAATACTCAAATCACCATAGGTGTGCCGTGCCTATAATAGTTGAAGAGTTCCCTCGATTTCTCCAGGATTCCATCATCAGATCCTGACATGGTTACAATGGGACCAACTGTAAAGTATACGCTTTCAAACAAAAAAATAATTTTCCAAATCGGTCCAGCCGTCTTCGAATAATCGGTGAACATACATAAAAAAAAAATAGCAAAAACAAAGATCCCGACGAATTGATAACCTCCTCCTTCGAAATCTTGAAGTCGGTTGAAAACAAATTAAGCACAGATATTTTAAGGGAAGTAGACCAACATTGAAACAATTAACTTTAAATAAAAATTATGAAAACTTTTTATAAGATATTATTGTTTTAATCATCCGAACATAATAATTAAATTATGATTCTGTCCAAACACAATCATATGTTTTACAGTTTCTGTCAAGTGATATTTGTCATAGATTTCATAAAGATTTCTTCTTAGATTCTCTACTAGACTAAACGTCCTGACAAAATATATTTAAGTGTACACTACGGACTACCAGGGACGATATTATAAGCGTTTTGCCTGCGATAGGATAAGGCGACTGAGCTTTATAACACAAGGCAAACAACCTGTTTTAGCTGAGAGCCCTAAGCTAATGATTCACTTAAATATATTGTCATATAAATAAAGGTTATTTAATTGTAATACAACAAAAAATAAAAAACGAAGTGTGAATTCAATAACTATTAATGGTATTACAAAAGGTACCGAATTTCCAAAACTAACGCGGTACATATGAGGATAGTAACGTAGGTATTCGTATTATTACGTCTATTCGTCAAGTTATTAGCCTATAGGTAGTTAAATTAGTAGGTATTTATTACACAAGGGAGCAAAGTTGTTGTTTAACTTCTCGTGGTCATATTGAGAGCCAAGCAAATGACAGATGCTAAAATTGAGCCACTATCGTAGCGAGTGGTTTAAAAATGGAATCTTGAGCGTGCGAGGGCCTCAAGGCAAGAGAGGTTGAAGAAACTTTGCTACTGAGTATAATAATTTTTTTTAACACATCACCGTGAGAAAAATACCAGTTACCTATAAAATATTAAACTAGAAGTCAAAGGACTTGTTGAAAATGATAATTCGAAATCATCTCTTTAACGTCTATCCTGTCAGATAACGTGAAGACACATGTCTAAACTTGTACAAAATTACTTTTCCCACATGGGAATAAAATGCGTTTTCCCCCTCCGCTTTCAAGGGATAAAGAACGACTTTCCGAGGTGCTGTGGTGAAATAGTAATTTATACAATCGTGACATAATGAAGAGTTTTTCAGTCGAGTACCGTGTTTACGGCTTTTTAGATATTTATGTTACTATTGTATACAATAATTTTTCTACGAGTGCTCATTGCTCATAATAGGCAATCCGGTAAGAATTGAGTGTGACGAACGCCTTACAACCTGCTGATTCTATACAATTTAGTAACTTTATCTCCCGGTGGATTGTGCCGGCGGTCGGGGAGGAGGACAACGGGCGGTCGGAGAGGAGGACAGCGTGTTATACCTAATATTGTATGACAATTTATAAGACAATGGTTAGTCATTGTCTTATTGAAAAACGTTTATAAAGTATATCTTTTACATACGAGATCCAAATTGTTAATGATAAAAAATATTTAGCTAGTATTTGTATTCGTCTTCCTTCTCGCATTCGCTTTTGTAAAGTTTTTAAATGTATCACATTTATGAACCTCCAGGTCTGTATTTACATAATTTTGTAAATCAAATCTATATTTTTTATGTATGACTGTTTGTGTTCTGAACAATAAATAATAATAATAATAGTCATCTTTTAATATACCTCTCAGCCATTAAGTTTACGTTATTTTGATTGTATTTGTTATTTAGAGAAAAATGAACCTTATCAGTAACCCTTTCAATCTGCATCATAAAATACGGCACGTTATTTTTTGTCACATTTGACCGGTTCGAGTCCCGACTGAGGCAAGCGATTTTTTATAAATCCATAAATGCAGAATTTATTGTTTTTAAAAACAAAGGAAAGTCTCCTTTACACAGAATGTGCTCTTTACAATATTTAAGGTAGTTGCCATCCATCTGGCATTCGATCTTTCCGTCCTGTATATAGTTCATCAATTCGAGCACTCAATGAACGTAAAAGGTACATTTCTAAAATCGAACGAGGTGAAAACAACATTCAGTGTACTGTTCGATAATCTATAGCGATTGCAGCGACGATAGGGGGCTTGGTGTTTGCGCAGAGATTAATGATGCGATACCGAGCACTATGGGGCTATGGGGCACTATGGGGGAGCACCACTCGACAAAAGAGCCTCTTACTTACTCTTTGGTGCCTCCTGAAGTCTCTCAAAACAGCAGCTGTAATGTGAAACGTTACGTCGAATTGCATTTCCCGAGATCAATCAAAAATACGACGAGAGGATGTGGATGGCGGTTAGTATAATGCTTAAGTAGTTTAAGTTATTAACCCCCGACGCAAAAAGAGAGGGGTGTTATAAGTTTAACGTGTCTGTCTGTGTATCTGTCTGTGGTATCGTAGCTCACAAACGGATGAACCGATTTTCGTTTAGTTTTTTTTGTCATAGATAATTTTACCCCGAGTGTTCTTAGCCATGTTTCATGAAAATCTGTTGAGCCGTTTGAAGATCATCAGCTCTTTAAAAGTTGATGAGAGGATCTGACTACCTTCCATATGTCCTATCGATTCGAGGTACCGTGTTACTTAAATGATATTGAAAGTTAAAAATATGGTAAGGTCAACTATGTCTCTCAAGATGTAGGTAATACCTACTTTAAAAAGGACAAAATAAAAGTAAAATTAAAATAAAATCCCCGACACAAAAAATTTACGCCAAAAACGAACAAATAATATTTTAAAGCGTCGCGACGCTTGGAAAATAAAAATATTTGAACTTACATAATATGTGACGATAATAATTAAGTATAAAAGGTTTAAAATATTATTTGTTAGTTTTTAGAGTTTATTTTTTGTGTCGGGGCTTTTTTTATTTTTTTATTTTACTTTTATAATACTTGTGCTTTTAAAATAAATCTATGTTCTGAATTATTTATTAGTTGCAGATACGTCAAATCAGAACAGTAATCGGTTTTATACATTTAATATGGCTGCGTTCACATTTGTCTGACGCAATGTGCTCAAGACAAATTTGAACGCAGCTACTGTTCTGATGCGTCACGACACAACATGTCAGACAAATGTGTAGGCGGCTTAACTCTTTGTGAAGTTTCTGGAGGAATAATTTTAAACAGCCTTTAGTGCCCTCCTTACGGTAGAATTAATAATTCAGCGGAGTGATTTGACAGAACTTTACATACATTTGACAACCGCTTTGTATGCCGAGAGCCGTCAAATCACTCCACTGAATTATTAATTCTACCTTAGGCTTGGAAACACTACCAAGCCTTAAGCACTTTCTTTACGGATAAGATATAATCAGGCTTATGCACTGAATTTATTGATATTGCAATCATAAATATCACCAAAAAAATCAGTAAGTTACAGTCTACGAATCTACTATCAAAAAATAATGATAATGAAATTGCGACCCAGAAGGTCTAGGGACAAAAAAGGCGCTCTAAAATTTTGATTAAATATTAAGGCGGTTGGGACGGGTCGGAGGCGGAATGCAGGTTGTCGTTGCAACGTTTGCGTCCGCCCCAAGATTTATGATGCGGCCAACAGGCGAATATTGAAAACTCATAGTGCTGCAGGGAAACGGGAGCCACTATAAATGATGCCTGAATTAATAAATAAACATCTTGCGGCAACAAGGTTTCGGGTATACGATAAGTCAAGCTAGCCCTGTTTTACTCTATAAACCATGAAATAGCACCGTTTCCTTTGTTTATTGTAATACCTAGTATACCTAGGTTTTTACTTGTTTACAGTCGACGTCAAAGATATGTTTGTCAAAGAAAGATATGTTAGGTAGTTATGTCTAGTTAACTAAGTTACTGAAATATGTGAAGATACGTCACAGTTTGGCGAGGTTTACAGTAACATGTATAATATAAGTTTAAATTAATAAATAAATAAAAAATAAAAAAAAAAATAAAAAAATTTCTTCATTCTTTTAAACAAATAAATAAATGGTTATTGGCTAAAAGAAAAAAAATATAACGATAAGTAAATATATATTTTTACTTCATAAGTTAAATATTTGAAATTAAAAAAGTACAATACCTAACTTGATTTTTATATATTTGAAAATATCAGCAATAAAGTCAATAAATATTGACTAAAAATTTTCATTGTTTATTAAAAAGTTCAGTAGACTATTTAAAAAACGAAAAAAATACTATCTTAGGTTCCCAGTATGAACAAGAATTATGGCGCCGCGCGAAAAAGGCCTACGTTCAGCAGTTGACGGGCTCTGGCTGTTGACGAGATTGTATGTAGATACTACTAGTATGTAAACATAGACGATTAGGTGAAGTAAACTGTGATAGTGCCAACCAAAAGGGACCATTTGGCGGCAGGCGCTTACGTTGTACAGTAACGGACTATAATTGTTAACCTATTCACTTCTTTCACTTTACATTGGACATTTCATATAGTAAGTACCAAACAAAAGAAAAAAGCTAAACTAGCAAAGTTTAAGCTACATATTTTCATTTGTTTAGTACCTACTTACTATATGAAATGTCCAATGTAAAGTGAGCCCTGAATAGGTTAACAATTAAAGTCCGTGAACGTACATAGGTACGTTGTACAAATTCAATTCGAGCTAAAAAAGTTTAAAGTTGGGGCCAGACGGCAGATAGCCACAAATTCTGCCACGTGACTTTGGTTGGAGCGAGTTGTTCAAGTGAGCGGCTACATGGCTGACAACCAACCAACCGCTTCTGCCAATGGTTGGCAGAGCACACCTAGCCACCAAGGGCGTTTAAAGGTCATGTAGAATTTGGCACCAACCACTGGCTACATGGTTTAAAATCTCTGTTTTCAGCCAAGGTCTCGTGGCAGAGGGCTGTGGTTGTATGCCGTCTGGCCCCAACTTTAGTACCCTTTTGAGTTTGACTATCACAATTTATCTCCATGGCAGTATGTTGGTAATTAATACCAGAATCATCCATAGTTGTTTTAACTATCAATTTTAGGAATTTAATAATGATGATAAGTAGGTAGGTATGTACGTAGATGGTTTGTTTTCCTTATTAAAGCGACGGCCGCTAAACTCCAAAATAACAGCGCTCGTGCAAAATTAATAAGCACCAGTGGGCGCCGAAAAAGCTTAATTTACAAAACTGTTTTACATAAAGAGCCATCAATCAATGAAAATGTACATCGAATGTCAATTTGGGTAAAATTAATAATAAGGCCTCTCGAATATTGGACGCGTCGGATAATGCGATTGTGATTTAAAGGTTCCTTAAGTTTGGAGATAAATAAAAATTTGAAAGTAAAATAGAACGATTTCCACCGTGTACGCGCGTGAGATGTTAGACAGATAATATGTTAGCATACCTATACATGAAGAAACCAGTATCACTTATCTCGTGTGCTATTAATTCACATTTTTGTCACTTTGTCATCATTTGAGATTTCCATTTCTGAGATAGGAAAGGAGGGGCGCGCAATGTACAGTATCTCATTTACTTATGATTTATATCTCGATAGAGTTTTTCATTTCTCCCCTTTCACCTCTAGACAGACCTCGTGACTCGTGACACGGTTGGATCATTATTTAATGCGCCCGGAGTCGAAACGCTGCTACGATATACGATAAATAACAATGAACAAGTATTGCCATGGAATAGAGATTTTGTATTCAGTTAGCATTTCTAGCGTTTGTCTTTTTGGTGGATGTAATCTATACATTATTTGCAGTATGTAACAATACTATGCGTCATACGAAACGTGAATGATGATAGTACCTATCTGTGAAATCTAAGATTAGGTTAGGTTATATTATTATTCTCTATTGCACCGACACAAAAAAATGATTGCAGAGAAAAGTTTCAAAAACTAGTAGAAAACCGACACAAAAATTTGAGTTTTTTAAGTAAAATTATTTAGTTTGTTACTTATAGTTTTTACTGTAGCTGTGCTAATATCTATTTCTAAGTATTTGTGATATTATGTATTATCAATTTCCATTTCAAAATAAATTACTTAAGTATATTTATTAAAGTACTTATATATGCTAGTTAATTGAATGTACATAGGCTGCTATTTATATATCCGGAAACCGGGATTACAATCTTCTTAAATAGCATATTTGACCTCCATGGTAAAATTTGAACTTTTTTAAGTACTGGCCGGTATATTTTTTCTTTCTTATTAACGCTCGTGTTTTGTTTTTGACGGGTTTTAAATGTCATCTCGCAGCAAGAATGGAACTCACTCGTGAAAATATTCGTGCTATGATTTATTATGATTTTCGGCGTGGTTTAACGCAACAACAGTGCATAGATCAACTAACTTCAACTTTTGGTGATGAAGCCCCATCTAAAACTACTGTGTATCACTGGTTTAGTGAGTTCAATCGTGGACGTAGTATGCTTACGGACGAAGTTAAGGCAGGTCGCCCGAAATCGGTCGTTGTACAACAAAATATCGAGGCTGTGCGAAAACTTATAATGGACGACCGACATGTTACGTACTGCGAGATAGAGGCGACTCTGGGTATTTCTATGACCAGCATTAATAGCATATTACATAATTATTTGGCTGTAAAAAAAATTTGTTCGCGTTGGATACCCCACAACTTAACAAAAGAGCAAAAAGATGCTCGCGTCGAATGGTGCAATAAAATGTTAAAAAAATATAACCGTGGTGACTCAAAAGCCGTTTATAACATATATACAGGTGACGAATCCTGGATCTATGCATACGATCCCGAAACGAAGCAACAATCAACGGTATGGGTGTTTCAAAATGAGCCGAACCCTACGAAAGTTACTCGTGCAAAAAGTACATTGAAACAAATGGTGGCCTGCTTCTTCGGTATTAATGGCCATGTAGCTACAGTGCCACTAGAAAACCGTAGAACGGTTAATTCAGAGTGGTACACGACCATTTGCTTACCGGAAGTATTTGAACAAATTCGTAAAACTAACCAGCGACGAAGAATCATTCTTCATCATGACAATGCCAGCTGTCATACGTCACGCGAAACAACTCTATTTTTGGAGGGTCAAAATGTGGAATTAACGGGTCATCCGCCGTACAGCCCTGACTTGGCACCCAACGATTTTTATTTCTTTCCAAATATAAAGAATAAATTACGCGGTCAACGATTTTCGACCGCTGAAGATGCTGTCGACGCATTCAAACAACACGTTATGGAGGTACCTCAGGCGGAGTGGCAGAAGTGCTTTAAAAATTGGTTCACGCGAATGCAAAAGTGCATAGATCATCAAGGGGAATACTTTGAAAAACAATAAAACCATTTTCAGCCGTGTACGTTTGTTTGTTTTTTTGTTTCCGGATATATAAGTAGCAACCCTCGACTGTCAGCTGGCTACTAGGACGTAGATTTCGATGATTTGATTTTTGATGTTTTTTTCGCGATAACTTTAGTAACGTTTCTCTAATTATCCTGACTCAAAGAAGGACCACTTAAGTATCTTTACAAGCAGTAAAAAATTAAAATAGTTTTACAATTAATTTAAAAAAATTTTTGGACCTCCTCTTTGGTTTAATCTTCTGACCTGATAAAAATTATAGAAAAGTAGTAGCTATGTAGTTTATAATAATAATATTTGGTAAAATTTTTGATGGCCTGTCTCTGACCAACACGGATTAATGGCTGCCTGGATCTACTGAAAAGGATAATATAGCAGAGTGAATAGACGGGGTTTTTCGGTGCCTTTATTATTTTGTCTCTTTTTCTGGGGTTGAGTCTTGGTCTAGAAATAACGAGTTAATATAATTGACATCTGTATTATTTTTGCCTGTCGCGGAATATGTCGTATCTTGCGTCTATTTAATCAAATAAGTACTTAAAAGCTATCAAACCAGAGCTCCCTTAGTACACATACAACAACAATATCTAAATATATAAAAGAAGAAACTGACTGACTGACTGACTGACTGACTGACTGACTGACTGACTGACTGACTGACATATCAACGCACAGCCCAAACCGCTGGTTCTAGAGATTCCAAATTTGGCACGTAGGTTCCTTATAAAGTCTAGGGGTGCACTAAGAAAGGATTTTTCAAAATTCACCCCCTAAGGGGGTAAAATGGGGGTCCAAAATTTGTATGGCGAAACGAGATTTGTTAGACTATTTTATTCGAAACTTCACAGGAGTATTCCTAACGATAAATAAGTAAACACGTATTTCAGGTATTTTGTAAATTCAACCCCTAAAAGGGGAAAATGTGGTACATACAATTATACCAGTCTAACTGAGAACCTCCTTTTTGAGTACTTATTGTACGCGGGCGAAGCCGCGGGAAAAAGCTAGTAATTTATAAGCAGAATTGATATGTAAACGCGATTAAATAGTTTGTTGACATCGCTTTAGAGAAATTGCTTTAATACAAACAATCTTAATAGAGTAGGGATTGATTGAGTAGGTGATAGATATGGGGCACAGGTAAGATCATTTAAGTATAATTACTATAATTAGTTACTAAAGTTACTAGGGCAAGGAGGCATAAGAGGACAACAGTTGTATAAGCTTCCACTATTATCTTATAAGTTTTGCATTTATAAACATTCACAATTATCTGGGGGCACGGCAGTGCCCCCGCCAAGTCGAGCACAGCCGTACCATCCTTTTCCCGAAGCCATTCAGGAAATTTTCGACCCCCCTCTGAATCTGTTGTCGATAAAGCTAGAAGGCTGAAATTTCTGTGACCAAGAGGCTATATAGTCTCCTTCCAGGCACGGCAAGACAAAGAAGTCGCAAGACGGACCGAGAATGCCTGGAGGAGCTTTTGGTCTATGAAGGAGTACATGAAGGGAAACCTTCCTATACCGCTAAAAAGAAAACTCATGGACATGTGCATTCTCCCCGTCCTTACCTACGGAGCGCAGACTTGGTCTTTGACAAAAGTTCAAAAATCCAAACTCAAGGTTTGTCAGCGGGCCATGGAGCGTAGTATTTTGAGCGTGAAATTAACCGATCGCATTAAAAATACAATACTACGCTCCAAAACGCGTATCACTGATATAGCAGAAACTGCCGCAAGCTTAAATGGGACTGGGCGGGACACGTCTGCCGTATGCGATGCGATGCTCTGTGGGCCAAAACTGCCACCCGTTGGGTCCCACAGATTGTAAGGCGTCACGGTAGACCTCGTCGGAGATGGCGGGACGAGCTTGACGCCTTTGACAGAGACTGGTGGGAGACTGCAGGGGATAGGGATACGTTGAAAAATAAGAGGGAGGCCTTTGCCCAGCAGTGGGACAATATTGGCTCATAATGATGATGATGATGAAGAGGCTATAACACAAGGAAGATATATTCCCAAAATCATTGAATTGCAACATATACTTTAAGATGTGCAAGTCAAAATTCCTTAATTTTGTCACTGACTCACTGATCACGATCATCATATATCTAAGGTACTTCTAGCAGTCTTACGAGCTTCAAATTTTGAACACTTCTAGTGTTTAGGCTATAAAGCATACCGCAAAGTCTATTTATTATAAAAATATAAACATCTAATATTCAAAGGATCACAATGACACGTTGTTAGTAAACTCCGGCACACCGGCTTGGTTTTACATTAGATCTCAATACTTATTGCAGTAGGATAATAGCGTTGAGAGACTGGCATTTTTGTACATGCATACTTATTGCAGTAGGATAATAGCGTTGAGAGACTGGCATGTTTTTGATAGGATTTATATTGTTTTGAAGCAAATGTGTTTGGTGAGCTTAAAATTTTGTGAAGCGCATAATAGACAAATTCCATCTTGTGCTTGGTGGAAGTGCAGTAATTGAGCAGGCGGGCGTCAATGTTTAATCAGCCCGAAGCGAGCGAGCCGTTTATCAATCCACTGAAAAAACAACATATTTCAATATCCACTGATTAATATCCGCTGCCAGTTCGCCGGCCGAGGCAAACACGAAATTTATGTACTGCGACCGAGCGGTTTATTTGATTTTGCTTTTTAAATTACGAATGTTGCGCGACAATTGGTCGACACGTCGCTTGCAACTGTTGCTGCGATCATAATATAATTTGCATTAGAATTTACTATTTATTTTACTAAAATTGATTAACTGATACCAGATAGACGGCACGGATCTGGGTAAAACATCTGGTTGTTTCTGAATGAACGACGCGAATTTCTGTTTTTTACAAGAATAGTAACAAAATATATTCTGGCAAACCAAAATCCGCAGTAACAATAAAAAGCTATCGTCGTAAGTTCCCGCGTACTTGTACAAGTACTGTCAACGCCAAAAATACAATTTTGAAACTGGTTAAAAAGGAGTAAGGTGCACAAGTGTTTACATATTTTGGCTTTGACTTTACAAATTCATAATCGAATTATATAAATAAAAAAACTGGCCAAGTGCGTGTCGGACCACGCATAATGGAGGGTTCCGTACATTCCATGAAATAAGAACCGAACTAATACTACGAGGTCGTATCTGATGCCTATGGAAGAAGTTTTTTGGAGATAACTCAAAAATGGCTAAACCGATAATGTTCAAAACAATTTTCGTAGAAAGTATGTGATAAGGCGCATCTCCTCAAATTTTTTCATATTTTATTGGACTTACGGTTCAAAAGTTACAGGGGGGGGCACATTTTTTCTGACTTTCAGAGTGATTATTTCAAAAAATATACACTTAATCACAAAATGTTTAAACAAACCTCAATGTTATTTTTAATTAGCTATCGATTGACGTGCCACATGTAGATATTTCCTATCTCTATGACCTAAGTGAGAAACTCCCTGATATAGTTATTATCACAGAATTAAAACAGAGAGAAGATACAACACAGAAGTAAATTGGTTCCTTCCTCCCCATTGCCGTAATCATCTTATGTGCACATGTTGGTGTCATTGCCACAAAATTTGAATATAACCCGACAGTCTGAGACCGAAGCCATATTAGCATAAAGACATAATTGATGGCTAAACTAATTTAATGTTACACAGCAATTATGCTAAGACGCTCATGGTTTACAACGCCATAAAATTTACTTCCGGTCCCCGAAACTGCAACGGAAGTAATAAGCAGTGCAATACTCGCGGCCATAAATTAGAATAAGCAGTTTTAAGTGAAGAGGGCGCACAGCCTCCGCCTGATACGTAAATTTGTAACTTCTACTTACTCGTACATTTTCCGATGCAAATATGCTTCGCTCGTATTACGGACCATAAAAACATTTAAAATAAAATTTGTTTTTTGAAGCTTTACATTTTTATAAATATTTATTTTGGTACAGTCGACGTCAAAGATATGTTGAAAGGTCTCATGCTTAAAAAGTATGTCATATTACGCTTACTAAGGCGGACTAAAGTAGAACATTTAGCCTCTAGGGTCAATATGTATACATATTTATGACTTACGAAACATTTTAAAATGACCACTCAGAACACTTCACCATATTAAATCCACCAATCACAACATATACCGAAGTTAATCGGAACGCTGGATTCTTTTTTGGTGCGTATACTGTTTAAATAATTTAATTCCTTAAAAAAAAAACACTGTATTTAATATCAACCAATCAGAATACAGCAATGTTAAAATCGACCAATCAGGATACGCAATATATTTCATACATGAGGTGTATTTTAGTTCCTACTTCACAATCATTGAAAAAAAGGGTTAAATAATATTTTCACCTTATTTAGATTAATCATTGTGCGTAATAGTAGTATAATAAGTTTTTGTTTCTCGCAATCGAAGTGATAATAATAGTATGTAATTACTCTGGTCTAAAAGCCATATTACCACACGAACAATTTTAACCACCTCGTGGTAATATGGCCTACTTTAGACCCTTGTCAAACAATCTACTATGACGTCGACTGTACCTTTTTGTACACGAAGAATTTGATTGTAAATATTTAGCCCCGACACAAAGGATAAATCATTAACCTAAACTAAAACTATGGTATTAAAGAAAATACGATGCAAATGAAGATATTTGTTTTGGCGATGTTTGATAAATGTAGCGCAATCTAAAAAATCTGTTACTTTTTTATACCGGAACTAACTTCAGTTGAATAACGGATATCGAATGCTTACTTTCTATCCAACCATTTTTTTTATACAATACGTAAATCCAATACGAGTATTAAATTAAACCAGACAAAGGTTTTAATAGTATAATCAATCATTAATTAAGAAGTTTTTTTTGAGTTACACTGAATTATGACCTCGTAATTATTTTTTTACTAGGTAAGTACTATCAATGTCAACGAGCGTTTACTTGAGTGTGTTGCATTTACACTGCGGGTCGAAATATTTTGTATATTTCTTACGTCCTATACTACAGTTTATAGATCGCCCACTTACTATTGGATTAACACACTGTATAACATATTACTATGATGTTTCTAGTAACTACACACAATGTATGTCATAAGATGTAAAGAAATATAGTTAGAACTGAAGAACAAATCAAATCATTTTAATAATTATTTTGATTTGTTTATTTTTAAGTAGACACACTACTATACGAGGGTTGCTACTTATATATCCGGAAACAAAAAAACAAACAAACGTACACGGCTGAAAATGGTTTTATTGTTTTTCAAAGTATTCCCCTTGATGATTTATGCACTTTTGCATTCGCGTGAACCAATTTTTAAAGCACTTCTGCCACTCCGCCTGAGGTACCTCCATAACGTGTTGTTTGAATGCGTCGACAGCATCTTCAGCGGTCGAAAATCGTTGACCGCGTAATTTATTCTTTATATTTGGAAATAAATAAAAATCGTTGGGTGCCAAGTCAGGGCTGTACGGCGGATGACCCGTTAATTCCACATTTTGACCCTCCAAAAATAGAGTGGTTTGAAATGTATATGTCGCAGGGAAATTATTAAAACAGAGATTTGAACAAATCTCTAAGGGATATGATCAAATTACGCAGGATGTTAAAATGGAGACTCCATATCATCATTTCCCTAGAAAAAATCAGTAATTTCACCAAATCACTAACTCTGTTTAGTGGGAAGACAAAACGGCCAAAAAAACGCGACACCCTTTTTCATTTCACTAGATTTGTTTAGGAATTTGACAAAATCCCTAACCGCTACAGTAAGTTGATGAAACGAACTCAAAAAGTCGACTAGTTTTATCATTTCGCTAAACAAGTTTAGTGAAATGATAAAGTCTTAACTGGAAGATGGTATATGGTGATTTGATTAAATCTCTGAACTGGTTTAGTGAAATGACGAAAGGAAGTACCGAATACAATATTTTACTTTACAGTTAAACGATTTTATCAAATCTCTGACTTGATAAAGTGAAACAGATATTAAATCAGAGATTTTAACAAATCTCTAAGGGATATGATCAAATCACGCAGGATGTTAAAATGGAAAATCCATATCATCATTTCCCTAGAAAAATTCAGTCATTTCAGCAAATCACTAACTCTGTTCAGTGGAAAGACAAAATCGGCCGGTGCAGTATTTGTGAACATCCAGTGCATGTAACATGTGGAAGTACTGTTGGAGAGGAAGGTTAAGGCTTAGTTGTCAAATGCCAATTTTGTCAAAAAGAAAGCAATATTAGAGCTGAGAGGGAAAATGCAGCAAAATTTTTGAACATATACTAAAGAAAGATTGAAGATATGACTTGAAGATATAGACTAGATTACGTGAAATTGTTACATAAAATGTCAAAAGTAGGTATCAAAGTTGTTTATGCCATCAAAAACAAAACTTGTAAAAAAAAAACAAGTCTCGCAACTCAGTTCTTCTACCGTAAAAAGTTGTGAGATCCATGTAATACCAAGTCGGTTGATTTATTCAGTCCCTACTTAAGGGACCTTCTGTCTTAAGTTATTACGTAATTAGCTAATCTAACAACATCTTATAGTGACCGTTTGCATGCACAGGATTTTCACAAATAACGCACCTTCCAATTATGTCTTTCCACTAAACAGAGTCAGTGATTTGGTGAAATTACTAAATTTTTCCAGGGAAATGATGATATGGATTCTCCATTTCAACATCCTGCGTGATTTGAGCATATCCCTTAGAGATTTGTTAAAATCTCTGATTTAATATCTGTTTCACTTTATCTAGTCAGAGATTTGATAAAATCGCTTAACTGTAAAGTAAAATATTGTATTCGGTACTTCCTTTCGTCATTTCACTAAACCAGTTCAGAGATTTAATCAAATCAGCATATACCATCTTCCAGTTGAGACTTTATCATTTCACTAAACTTGTTTAGCGAAATGATAAAACTAGTCGACTTTTTGAGTTCGTTTCATCAACTTACTGTAGCGGTTAGGGATTTTGTCAAATTCCTAAACAAATCTAGTGAAATGAAAAAGGGTGTCGCGTTTTTTTGGCCGTTTTGTCTTCCCACTAAACAGAGTTAGTGATTTGGTGAAATTACTGATTTTTTCTAGGGAAATGATGATATGGAGTCTCCATTTTAACATCCTGCGTAATTTGATCATATATATCCCTTAGAGATTTGTTCAAATCTCTGTTTTAATAATTTCCCTGCGACATATACATTCATACTCATATGCAAAACTATCGACAGAAATTTGAACGTGTAAATAGGTAATCTCGTGACAGCTATGTAGTCGTAAAGTGGAACTCTTATAACTTAACACGGAACTTTTATTAAAATAACAACATTAAGCCGTTAATTTGTTAGTAAAAGTTGGACAGACGTTACAAATTAATTATTTACAGTGCGCGGGCGCTCCGCGTCGCGCCGTTTTTCTATAATTCAGGCTTTTCTTAGACGAACCCAGCGCCATAAGATTTTACTACTACACTTTCGTGTCTGATTGTACTTTACGGCTTAAGTGACCCCTGAAATAACCTTTAGCTTCAACGTGTCTCTGTTTTATTGTTTTGGAAGCGAGATAATTTTTTTATCAATTTTAGGTGTAAGAAATAAGAATAGGATAAAATAAAAATATTGAGAATACTAACTTGCAATGCTTTTAAGCAGTGAGTAACAGGAGATGACATCGCTAAGAAATTCTTTGTCCCAAAAGTTGTACTGAAAATCACTACACTACAAGTCTATACTACTCTTTGATTCTGTCATAGCTGTCAACCGCCAAACATGACGCACAAAATTTGTTCTAGATGTCACATCTAGTAGAATATATAATAAATCAATGCTTTTAAGAGTAATTTTAAACGCGTAAAATAAATAGGTATTATGCACATTTTTAAAATCTTTTACAGATAAACCTAGTTATAAGTTCATCGGGATCATACTTACATGTAAGTATCCTGTACAATTAATTAATTAATTCTCATATCATTCTGGCAATACATCTAACAAAAGCAATTACCTCAACGTAAAACCACACTAAAATCATTAAACTGCAACCATAAACTAATCGAGATACTAATAGGTTTTCTTTATAAAATCCACTTTCTCGGAAGGAGGAGAATGGCCGTATTCCGGTATCGATGTGCTAACAAATGAAATTAATGCATTCCTCCAGAGAAATAAAATGTCATTAGTTTCGCTCGATGAGCTCGTCCGGAACGATCGGAGCGACCTCCTTAATAAAGATCTAGTTTATTTTAGCGATCGTTTTCACCTAGGTATGATGTTAAGTTAGGAGTGGTTAGGAAGTTAACTACTTATAATTTTTTACAAGGTACTCTTAGTTGAAAATGTTTATGTCGAGATAAAATAAATTCCACAACGTTAGGTGAACGTACAGTTGATTTAAAACTTTTATCCACTCAAAAACCTATAACTGAAATACTTAGTTTGTCGATTATTCAAATATTCATATAAAAAAAAATGGGAACTAAAATTCATTTATTAGGTATTATGATAATAGATTTCTAAAAAAATGGTCTATTGAACGTGAACCTTAACTTTCTGAAGGTTACCCCTAGGTAGCCCTAACTAATCTGGCAGTGAAAATAAATAGAGGCGTATCAAAATGTTGGATTGACGTGGAATCATTCCGAGAAATGTCATTTATGTATTTATTCCAGTACAAATAGCTACTTAATCTCTCGTAATCCCCGTCATTGTATGAAAGAGCTTTACATTTCAGGCACATATTCAATGTCTATAATTTTCTCTGTCATTAACTTTCATTTTTCTGGTACCCACAAAAGAATTCCCAGGTCCACGGAAACCAGAACGATCAGTACAGCTAGAGTAATGAACTTGTCAGTTGGGCTTAAAAGCTGATTTCATGAGGCCTACGATTGATTACCGAATATTTGAGTGTCAGGATTTGGGTGTAACGGTCGAAAACTAATATTTGCAAATTACATTAACCCACGAAATATTACAGGCTATCAACATTTTAACATGACCGAGTATTAGCCTGGTAAATATTTTACGACGGCTCAATTACCCTTTAATCTTCGCAAACAATAGGCTTCTCAGACGTAATTGCTGTAGCGCAGGAGCTCCTCATAAAGCTGGCCGTATTTCAAGAATGCCATGTAAATTACGGGTTGACCCGAAGCGTAGTTATTGTAAGGCCCAGTTATGCCTTATTTTATCTAAATCCTATTTTGTGTCCCGCTCATAAATCGACAGCTAAGGCACACACTGCGTGAACATTTTCTTATTTTCTGTACAAACGTGCCAAGAACTGTAAATACGGATGCGCACCCTTCTTGTATTTTGAATAAAAGTATATTTAAAACTGTGTGGTGCTTTGTTTAAGTATCTATGTATACCTTATCTGTGAAATGATTACCTGGTGAATCTAAGGACTTAAGGCTCGGGAAGTATGCTTCAGTTTTCCTTCCAATCAATCGAAAACTTTTCGCTCGGGGAGTTCCTCATCTGTTGACGGCTTGTAATAAAATAAAAACGGCCGTCAAACTGCGTTTTTTAGACGGAAAACTTGCCTCGTAAAATATGACAGATTAAGAAGCGCAACTAAATCCTTTTACTTAGTTTTATACGATCCTTATTCATAGATCCAGGTATTAGGCAGCTATTCATTGGTGGAGGTCAGAGTGATAGGCCGGCAAAACGGACTTTTCTTCCTTTTCGTAGTAAGTATCTAACAATAAATGGATGAAAAGAACACAATGTGGAAACCGTTATTATATTACACACGGTGCGGAGATCGATATTTCTATATTATGACCGAGCAAAATGAGGTCATTGCAGCAGAATAAGGAACTTGTTGTAATAAATTCTCTTAATTGGGTACTTGAAGAGAGTCTGAACATTTCTTTCTACTTTCTGGATAACTCATAAAATATTATGGAAATGTTTTAACTTTTTCTTGATTATTAGATAAAGAACCTGGTGATGGTGGGTAAAATATGTAACTGAGGGGTTAGGTAATATCTACTCGTATGTACTTCTATTGACGTTATGATTACATTGCAATATTGAGATATTTAGTTGGTTGTTTGGCTTTAAAAAAACCTACAGAATTGTGTAAAATAACGTTTGTTTAAATTAACATCGATCGAACACAAGGTAGACATGAATAAATGATAAAGCTGAAAATTTATATAAATATGATATTTTGATAGGAACCGATACACTAACCGATATTACGAATTAAACGTAGTACTTACCTACTGTTTTCAATCGTGAACCCCAAAACCATTGCATTAATTTGATTAAATTATTTTGTGTATTAAAAGTAAGTACCCTGAAATAAGAAATATTACAAAAAACCTGTTATGTTGCTCAAAGAGCTATAGGTAGCTGCTTTGGAAATGTATTCATATATATAATTTCATCAGCAAAGTCTTATCTTAAAATTCTATAGTATTACTTAGATCGATAATTAATAAACATAACTTGCATTGTATTATCATATTCATCATTATTAATTTGGGGCATGCATTTTAAAATCACATGTACTACTCCTAGGAATCCATACATTTCAAATTTAGTTTTAAATTTTTTATGAATGCGCAATTTGTATCTTTTATAAATACGAGTTCGAAATGTAATGTTGTACCTTTTAACATTCCATTTTTACATCATACAGTTTACTTTTAAAGTTTAAACTGGCAAAACAAAGTAGGTAGAAAACTAAAAGCACATTTACTACTGACTATCACTGACTTAGTGTTTTAAAAAACATGTTTCTTTGGAGTATGGAGGCACCTAGATTGTGAATTGGACCTGTGCCATTGCAGTAAAAGTGGAAATAAATCGGCTGTGACGCATTTGCCAGCGAATGACCTAGATCAAAAAAGTAAACGGTTTAGCTGCCCAGAGCTGCCTCCTAAATCTCGATTGATAGAGAACAGAATGGGGGATGTGAGACAAATAAGCTTAATTTGGAACTGGAAACGTGAAATACTCATTCGATCACAATAAACCCGATGAAGCTGAATCTGTTTTGTCCCTAGATAGAACGTGGCAGTCGGAAAATCGACTTGTGTTTGGAATTAGTAAAAGTTCGATTATGAAGAAGTGTATGGATATGATAACACCGGTTAAGTTTAACGTCATGAACTCTTTACTTATGACTTATCTATGTACTTACCTATATATATATATATATATATATATATATATATATATTTATTATAATACTATGACAATCTTACCCAAATATACCTAGCTAAGTAAGTAGTAAAGCTTGTGACGTGGGTACTATACGACGATACATATATAACGGGTGATAACAAAAAAATGAGAATTCTTTCAGAGGCGAAAAAAAAAATCTTCTCTACCTTTTTTTGAGTTTTGGATGTTCTTAGGCAATTCACACATAATAGTTATTTACAAAACCATAAATGGACATAAGAATAGGGCCCGTGGTCAGCTGTTCGTCAAAGTTCAGACACAATGTCCGAACAAGATCGTTGGACGGCATGTTTTTCACTTTTGTGCACATATGACCTTGATCCCTTTTATCAACTGGGTAAAATTTTCAGCTCTCCGATTGTTTAAATACTAAATTACGACATGACTAAAAATATTTTGCATCCAGCCACATGGTGAAAAAAAATTGAGGTATCGGATTTTCACTCGACGTCTAAAATTAATGATTTTCATGTGTGATTTCGCATCGTCCAGCGACACTGTGATATAAAATTTATTTTTGCTGATCTATGTATTCTAGTAATCTTATCTGCTAGCGGCATTCTAGACCTATCTATTTAAACATCAACAAATGTAGGTACCGTTGGAAAACTTGAAATTTTTCGTGGCAACTCGTTGGCTGGTGGAATCATCATCATTAAAGATGCCATTCTGTTTGTTCAGTCTTACCTTGGTCATTATGTTTGCTAATCTCCCGCTACCATTTCTGTAAACTACAGTCAGGGATGTAAGAATTCTACAAATAGTAGATACGGGTACATTTTCCTTTACTAAAATGACATACACAGTGGTTTTTGTCCATGTTTAAGTTTGAAATATAAAAAAGTACAAGGGATTTTCGCATAGCTTCTTGTTTCGACACCATTTTTTACAAATACAAGTGCTTGAAAAAATAAAATAAACAAAATTAAAGAACCTCTAAGACATCGCCACAACTTCATGAACAAACTATTTTGTTTACGTAAATAGTTTAATTTTTATGTCTAAAGAAAATGAGTCTCATTTTTTTGTTATCACCCGTTATATATAATATATATAAGCTTTACTACTTACTTAGCTAGGTATATTTGGGTAAGATTGTCATGGTATTATATATTTAAAAATATAAAAGGTCGCCCTCGCAATCCCTAACATTTTTTTGTCAGATGATTGCCCTAAAGCTCTTTTGCCCTAAGCATTCTTACTATAATTTTCAAAACCCCTAATTTTATTTGCCATATCATTGGTTTTCCTAATTAAGTACTTGTCTCCTAAATTTCTTTACTATAATATTTCTCCTCGCGGGAATTTGCCTTCATGCAATGGCCAACAGCAGCCAACCGCCAGGACAGGCTTATTTTTATTGTGTGATATTCCGTGATAATATTTTCGGCATTTAATTAGAGAATTGCAACAGGTTAGATTAAGTTGAAACGGTACGGACATGAACTTAAGTACGAATTCCTGTTATGGAACTTTATATTAGGACAAATCATCATTATGGCAAGTGATATTAAGAAATAAAATATGAGGAAACAAATAATTTAAATATATACATATGGGGCAACAGTAATTATAGGGCAAATGGGCGGTAAAAAGTATTAGGGAATGCAATAATAGGACAAACAACTTTTGGGATCCCGATATACCCATATATAAATTAATAATGACTCGATATGAAGAATGTATATTTTAAACCACCAATTATGCTTATATATATATATAACACACCAGTGACGACAATTCACAGTTAGGTACTTCCTAGGCTCTAGGAATGCTTCAGGCAGTTTTACGATTTTGGAAGCAATTCTTGTAATCCATTAGGCTGTCTGATGTTCAACTTTTATGTGGTCCCTACCACCGAATGTCTCGTGAAATGTGAGTTACATCGCTCAAATTATTTTCAGTGGAGTTTTTATGATACTCTTATCTTTTTACACACACATTATGTGTAGATATGTGCACATAATGTTTAGGTATACTCCACTGAGAGCAAAGTGTCCATAAATAGAATTCGTGCGTTGAATTGCATCGTACACTTAGGTAAAGTAGCTTTTGGTTCCGCTTTTGCATGCATGCACGCAAAAATTTGAAAATCAGCAAATGCAATAATAACAGTTTAAGCCATGATGTTACTGCACAATTGCACATATTTACATATCTAAATTTAATATGCAATATTTTACGTAACTCAGCTTTTTACGACTCATCACACGGACAGAGAAGAAACTACCGGCCAACAACTGGCTTGGTAACAAAAATGAACAGAAGTTTTAATATATTACAGGTATGTTTCAACTGCTTTTGGCTGTAAATGAACAATATATGAAATTTAACAAAGGCACACGTAATTGATTAACATTTTCTAAGCAAAAGGAAGAATGGAATACCATTAATTATATAATCGAGAACAGTGAGTAGGCAAGTCCAACAAATTACAGTGTAATCTCGGGTCATGCCGCGGCAGCGCCGCTGAGTCTGGCCTTCGGGACCATTGACTTCCCTTCTTGCAAATAAGGCGGGCGTAGGGCGACCACACTGCTGCTCGTGCCAAGACTAGAAAAAAGACTTGCTTTCCTGGAGCGGTACTTGAACTTTAGAAAATCGAACTTACTTTAAATCCAGCTGAGGATAATACATTTTGCGGAGAAACAGTTTTGCTCCAAATTATTGATATCAGCCCGCTCAATAGGCATGATGAATTTCTTTCATGTATGGTATCAAACGATTTGTTTTGTTGTAAGGATTAAATGTCTATATGGGGCCAATTGTGTTAAAGCAATACAAAAGTCAGAAATGAGATTCAAAATCTAACACTCGCTTTTGTTTTTCAAAACGCTCCAAACAATGTGCTATGCAACTGTGGAGAAATTATGAAATTTCTATTTTGACAGAATGTTGCGTTTTTGTAATATGGTTACCATACAATTTATTTCACAGTAAGATGTAAGAAATCGAATGGTGTCATGGCTTTATTTAAATTTCGTACTTTAAAAAAATCGTAAAATTTTGAAATTTTGGAATCTGATTTTGGAACTGTTTCAATAGATTTTTTAAATTTTTACTTTATTAGGATATATTGACAATTTTGCATCCATTCAACTTAATTTTATAACAAAATTCAACATGTGTCATCATCCCTATTCACGTCTTCAGTCTGTCCTACTCCTATAGTGTTTTGCCTATGTCGCAGATGGAAAAGTGCAGTTACTATCTAAGCTCAGCATGCATGCTGTGCATGTGCATGTTATGCTGCAAGTCAAAACGTACTGGTGGAATAGGTATGTACGCCCCTTCATAGAAAAGGAAGGACCGGCTGCACTCGCCACAGCGCCCTGGTAGGAAATAAAATAATTTTGAAACAGTTTAGATGCCTCAATATATTTTTATGCTTAAATATATGATATGACATGATGATATATGATATATGAAATGTTGTCCAGCATAACATAACAGCAGCATAACGGCGACATGTGGATTATCCACATGTCGCCAAAAGATGTGGTTTTGAACGGACTTCTGACGTCATCGGACATCAACGTGCTGAGGGGTCGCACATCGATTTCCCCGAACCAGCTGATTGGAGCGTACCACATGTAGCAAGCTTGCCATTTCTTATCGTATCCCTACATGTCGTGTCACATACGTAAGTATTAGCTCCTAGATTTTATTAGTAGTTTAATACTCGGGGATGACGGGAATATGTTTATTTATCCACCAGATGAAGGCGAAGCTCTGCTGTGTTGGTATTTTGTAAAAACCTACTCCTCCCTAAAAACATTTTACAAATAAGCAGTTATGGGTATGATTGAGGATTTGAGGGTAACTCTGATTTTAAATTCTTATAGGTAACACAGTATTGTAACAATCAGCACCTACCGATTTAACGAGCTACCTACTTATAAGTCAACCCAGATGCCATCAATTTCACATCGTTCCTTTATTTACCATACCTACCTATGTTTTTATTTATGCAGATTCTCTTAGATTCAAAACGTGTTAATAGATATACCTAATATGATTATAATTTTAAATACGACGCTTGGCAAATAATAATCATAAAATAACTTAAAATGAAACAAAACGTAATTTAATAATACACGATATTGTTTTGCTGCAAAACGGGAAATATCAGCTACCCACTAAAGTTTTATTTTTAATTCAAGACAGTTTATCCCATACAAAGTGGTTTGCAATGTATGGCGGGAGCTCTCAGGTCTTGAATTAAAAATACTACATTAGTCGTTCTTGAGTCAGTGCATCTCATCTCATCTCGTTCGCACCAAAACATAATGAACACGAAACTTGCATAACTTTTGGTGTGGCAACCATAGACATATAAAATAAGAAGACGGAATCCCACGAAGATAAAACTGTGATTCCATAATGAGCCGCGATCTCGTGCACACACACTCACTTTTGACGTTTGAACCAATCACCGCTCGTCCACGAGTTGTATATGTGTGCGTGTCGCGCGTAAACACGTCTGAACTCGGCTTATTGTGGAGTCACAGTTTTGTCTTCACGGCGCTACGTCTTCTTATTTTATATGTCTATGGTGGCAACTATGTTTGTTTAATTTATATTTTAATATGGATTTGTTTCTATATTTAAAGCGAAACCTCTGTCTGTTCCAAACTTTAACTTCCGCCGAAGAACATTTAAAGCACTCTCTCTAGGTATCTAGAATCTAGATCTACTATGTAGGTATATTTTCCAATGTGATTTGAACCCAAAACTTATTAGAAGCAAGAAAATAATGAAATTGAAATGAAATGAAATGAAAAATATTTATTTGGTGCAAAGCGAACAGAAATATAACATGAAATATACAAATAATTATAATCTGCACCAAAATGGTTGCCACTCAGCATGAGTCAATGGCAGTGTAGCCACAACGCTGATTTTCAGGGCAACCAGAACTTAAAACTATACTTAATCAACTAGTGACAACAATATTTCCAGATGACATTCATGTAACTACTGGCAACCCCACTTGACCGGTTTTGAAATTTTAAGTTTAAAAAATAAAATAAAAAAGCTAGAGGAAAAAAATACAATTACTAACAACAACAATTTGTTATATGTATAGTGCCGAGACTTTTGAAATAACTGACACATACAATTGAAATAAGTAATTAGTATCCACGACAGAGAAAATTACATTCTAAATACTAAAGACATGTACAGACAAAGATTAAATGAGGAAAGCTAAAAAAATCATAGTCAATTTAACCTATCTGATCCGCGAGCAAGTAAGCCCGACATTTTTTTAATTTTTTTTTAATTCACTGTTAATCATATTGAATTTGATTTAATGAATAAGTAATGTCTAAGTACTTACTCGTATTACGTTACCGGATTGATGCTTTCGAGATGTGGTGTTGGAGAAGGATGTTAGGTATACTACACTGGACAGCGCGCCGCACTAACATGCCCATCTTAGCTGAACTCAAGATAAAAACCAGGTTATCTACCGTCTGCCTGCGCAAAGTACTTGAATATTTTGGCCAAGTTGCTAGAAAAGACAGTGATAACTTCGAGAAACTGGTCATCACTGGCAAAGTCGAAGGTGAACGGCCAAGATACAGGAGTCCAATGCGCTAGTCTGACCAAATTCGCTCAGCTCTTAACACTACAGCCCACGATGCTCTTCACTCGGCGACAGATAAAGGAAGATGGCGTCAGATCATCAGAGAGAAGCTGTTGAATGACCACGACCATGATTGATGAGGAAACCGATGCATGGAGGAGGAGATACTTATACAAAATTACGGCACACACAATAGTGCCACCTATCGTATTACTAAGGCAACAGGGGGCTTAGCCAAGTTGACAATCGTTTGCAGAAAACGAATCGTAACGCTATCTGTCTCTCTATCGCAGTAATGAAGAGTGAACGAGAGCGTGTAGCGTTTCGTTTCGTTTTCTGCAAACGATTGTCATCTTGGCTACAGGGCCAGGTCTCTAATTCATAGTCCCATACGGACTACATTGTAGTAAGAAGTCCAATAAAGTCTGTAATATAATTGAATGCTGTCAAAATAACTCAACTTTGTTTCGATAGATGGCGATGCGGCACCTTGATTTTGTATAGACACTTGGACCTCCAGGTTTTATATGGTCTTTGATTTGAATCAAATTCGAATTAATTGTTATGATAAATGTGGATTTAGATTAGTTTCTGTTTAGACATTTTTGTCTGAAAATCTGTAACAAAACGATACTGTCTAAGTTACTGGAGTCTCAGCACATCCGGCGTATCCTAGGCTCCACTATAAAGTCTAGTCTGGCTGCGCTTGGCTGATGTCACGGTCCATATTTTACACACTTAAAGCTGTTTGTCGTGTCATACCATTATACGCCATGTAACGCTCGGACTTATTGCCAGGATGGAGGTATAATTCAGTTTGAATTGTTTTTGGACTTGTGAGCCGGTTTAATGCGTTACACTGGAACGCTTTTATTGTATTTGCACCCAATTATTTTTAATAAATATGTGACTTTAAGATTTGTGTTCTTAGTGAATTATTTAGTATATGAAATTGTACGTAGGGAGTAATCAAGCGCCAAACATACCACGAGAGTTTGGTAGGTACCCTTCAATAACGTAAACTTAACTTGATAGATAACCACCGCCCTCGATAGGTAGTTAATACCCCACTATGTTATTATGATATGTTTTATTTAATGTCATACAGTAACATTTACAGTTTTGTTTATGAAAACATCAACGCAATACTGATCAATCTGTACCTTAAGGATGATTCACGATGTAACGTTCCTAATGGTAACCTCCAGAGATCACGTGATGTTTTTATACTAAATTGAATGAAGTGTCGGAGGTGTAGGACGCGGAACGTTACAGCGTGAATCATCTTTTAGGTACAGATTGATCAGTATTGCGTTGATGTTTTCATAAACAGAACTGTAAATGTTACTGTATGACATTAAATAAAACATATCATAATAACATAGTGGGGCATTAACTACCTATCGAGTGCGGTGGTTATCTATCAAGTTAAGTTTACGTTATTGAAGGGTACCTACCAAATACTAATAGTAAAAAATTAATAAAGGTAATAATAAAAAATTGCGCTGCTATTGCGCAATTTTAAATTTAAATTTATATCCTTTCTCGATTGATTCACATGGATAATACAACTAAGTAAACACTAGAATCTTATAAGTCCACAACCTACCTTTAATTATCTTCCGTATGTCCTACGGGAAACTACGTCTCGTGGGATTTCTAACACTCGCAAGAAATGTTTGCGTTAGGATCTTCATTCACTAAGTAAAATGTGTATTTATGTACTTTGTACTTTATCTGCCGTACCGCAGCCCTAGTAGTTAGTGCAAATAATATAGGTATCGCTACGAGAGTTGAGACGAATGACTGCATACATAGCTACATGAAGTAGGTAAGTACTGATAACAAAAATAAATAGTGAATGAATATAACAAATAAGTAAACGAAAATGTAACTATAAACACGAAATGAAAAGAAAATGAATAAGTATAAATGACAAATAAATAAAAATCTAATCATCAAGACTTACTTCGAATGCGGCTCCAAAAAAGTGTGTGTAGCTGTGTGAAGCGTGTGCGCTTTTTTAATTATTTTTAGACGTTTTATACCTTATAGGTATTTTTGCTAACATAATCAATATTATATAACGAACAGACGTGTGCTATACGCAGGTACTATGGCTCGGTATTAGCAAAATATATCAAATATTTTTAGATTTTGTCTATTAAAACATTTAAAATACAAATGTTATTAATCCAACAGCTAAAGAAATGCAGTTTCTTTTACAAAATAAATCCTTTGTTCTGGATCTATTCAAAATGCAGAAACGTACGAGCACGTCGCAGGTAGTGATTTTTTAATTAAATTGTAGTTTCAATGGTTTAAGCCAGTTTTATTAAAATATCCGCTATGTTTTTCCTATCACGTCCTACGGTAATTGAGTACGTGAGTCGCAATTGTCAGCTATTTATGGTGGCTCTGTGAGTTTCTTTTAATGTTCCACTTTGCATTTTATGAAATTCTATCGCATTCCACGTCGGCCGCTGAATGAGTAAGTAATCCGTCCATCAAGTTTATGATAAAGAGGCAGTGTGAAACACCGACCTTGTTCTGAACCGGTGCACGGTGGTTAAGTGAATTGCACAGACAAGTGCATTTCATAACGCTTATGTTTTAATAATTATTTTACATGATTTTTTTAACTCATACAATAGTATGTTATTCAATCAAATACAAACACTGAAAACATTGAAAAAATAATCAACCCAGCCGGACTTGAACCTGGCATCGATACGCCTTACCGGGGCTCGATCGCTTTACCAATTAAGCTATGGGTTCAGTTACTGAGTTGACGAAATTCTCAATGCCTTCAATCATTTTTTTGCATTTATTTTTTACATCGACTTTATAGCAGCCGTAAGCGACATCTAGGTGCTAACTACTAGAGTTAGATACCCTTCCCGCCGACGCTTTTACAAGTGTCACAACGGAAATCATAGATGGCGCTGCTATCAACTCATAATTATTTTACATGATTTTTTTAAAGTGGGGCATTCCACTCATACAATAGTATGTTATTCAATCAAATACAAACACTGAAAACATTGAAAAAATAATCAACCCAGCCGGACTTGAACCTGGCATCGATACGCCTTACTGGGGCTCGATCGCTTTACCAATTAAGCTATGGGTTCAGTTACTGAGTTGACGAAATTCTCAATGCCTTCAATCATTTTTTTGCATTTATTTTTTACATCGACTTTATAGCAGCCGTAAGCGACATCTAGGTGCTAACTACTAGAGTTAGATACCCTTCCCGCCGACGCTTTTACAAGTGTCACAACGGAAATCATAGATGTTTTTTCAATGTTTTCAGTGTTTGTATTTGATTGAATAACATGCTTATGTTTTAATTTTTTTTTAGGTTAGGGTGTCTTATTAAATACATTTTAATACATATATGTAGGTATTAAGTAACATAAATATAACAAGTTAACTCGTGACTGCAGAACATAAAGTAATACGCGAGCTTAGAATGCTCATTCCGTAGATAATACATGACTAAAAAAAAGCCTTTCTAATCGATCTTTACTAAAACCCTAAATGAGATTTACCTTAGGTTTAATACGTGTAACGTTTTTTTACATACTTTGAACTGGCTATTTTAAAATTTAAGTAAGGGCTGAGCGTAAAGAAGTTAACGGTATTAAACCAACCAATACCTTAGCTTTAACATATTTATTTCAAAATTGGAAACCACTAAGCAATAGTGTATTTATTTGAATTGTGGCGCCATCTCTTGAGCATGGGGTTCAACTTTTTTCTTTTTATAAATGGCTTGAACTCCTTGCGTACATGAAATGTATCTGGCAGATTCATTATTTTGACAGTTGACCAAGTTCATAGCCTAATTATACAGGTCAGTTAAATTTTTGACACCTCGTGACGTCAGTGACCACACTGACGTCATGAGGGAACGATGCGGTTCTCAAACTTTTAAAATAGGGAAAATCATTTAATAGAGGATTACCTCTATTATTAGTAATAATTATACTAGACATATATAATATAATAAGAATGCAAATTAAATGCCGTGCCATTAAAAACAAATCATTGGGTATATCTAAACGACACCATACCAAGGGTGTGCAAGTGTGCATCTCTGTCAAAAAAATTGTGTTTTACATTTAGTATCCGATACTTTTCCCTAAGTGAGAAAGAGAACTTGTCATGCGTTAAGAAGGGACAACATGATTCGTAACGTCAAAGAAGGAGCTCTGTATCAGGGATATTACGGATACTGATTTTTTGACATCCGCGGATGCGGATATTAAAAGGCTCACATCCCTGGAATACGGATGCGGATGTAAGATAAGTACACAAAAAAAATCAAATATTAAAATTTTGTACTACTCACATCATACAAAGCCCTTCGCCCTACAATAGCATTTCAACACTAAAATCAAAACAAAACAAACTCGTCATTTCTTGTCGCCATCCGTCAAGGACATAGAGCTCGATCGACGAATCACGAAAATATAGCAATATTCCGATTGGGTAATGGTGAAATTACCTACGTTACTTTACCTAGCACGTGCGCCGTCGCAGAGACGTTCCTGTACCGACTTGTTCCACATCTGCATCCGCATGAGCTCCGCATCGATTTGATGCGGAGGCGGATGCGTATTTTGAAAATGATGCGGAAGATCCGCGGTTTCCACAAACCACAATTTCCACAAACCATAGACAATTTTCCGTACAGTATTGAATATTATCTACTTATGGTGTCACTATGACGGAATTCCTGGCCGGCCATAAACTGTTATAGTTTTTAAGGGGCACCATACATTAGAGCGGAATTTAGCTATTCGTAAACAAAAGCGGAAATTGGGCTATGGTAGCGGAAATATGTTCATACAAAATTCAGCCTGCCATAGACAAATTTCCGCTTTTGTCTATGAATAGCTAAAATCCCCTCTAATGTGTGGTGCGGTGCGCCTATGGGATATTCTTCATTAATGGGTCAATCCAAAAAAAAAAAAAATATTCTATGTAAGTACAATATTACCAACGTTTGATTTATTCCTATTACTTATAGTTTCCCCGTTATACCAAGTTAACGACATGCCGTTATACTGTTAAATTTGCGTATTAATTTCTACTAAACGGCGTAGTCCATTGAAAAAAAGAAATTAAACTCATAAATATGTTACTAAAGATTACAATGTAATTCCATTACAATTACAACGTAACTTAGAAAATATTTTAGCGTAATTCCAGATTCAGTGCGTTGGTATGAAGTTTTACACGCAGTTACACTACACCAATATTTATTACGAGCAACTATTATTATATACATTATAAATCTATCAAATATTTGGGAATCTCAGACAAAAATGAAACGGCGTGATAAGTTTAAAAGAAACAGAGATAATACAATATGGCCGTCTGTCAGTGTAATACTCGCCAAATAGTTGTATTGCCACAATGTTAAAAATAAGTCCTCATTAAATTACATGCCGTAAATGAATTGCCAACTAAAAGTATTATATTAAATTACCTAAAATTATGAAGCTTATTTTAGGTATAAAATAATTAAAAAACACAAAATAAACTTAGTAACGGCACGCTAACATTTTTGAACATGAATAGTGTATTAATTAAACTCCCTGACTGAATTGAAGATGTCAACGAATGGCATCATTATGTGACGTAGGTGAGGTCTTTTCGGACGAGCTGTCAAAAATTTAAATGACCTTTATAATTAGGCTATGACCAAGTTAAGGTGACATCTTAGAGAATTGAACCAACCGGAGTCGCCATTGACAGGCGTTCCCCTCTGCCAAAAACATATGACCAGTGGTCATACACGTGTATGGACTGACGTTTATCTGACGTGGCTATTTGTACTTTACGTACGAATAGACATACATTTGATAGGGCATGAATACCGGAATTCCGGAATCTCGAAATACCGGAATCTCGGACCAAAATTTACGATATTTTAATACCGGTATTGTTAAGGACCAATATCGGAATCCCGGTATTGGAAAATTTTCGTAAAATTTTATGTAAATTTGATTAAACTAATGGCTAAAAGTACAAATTTGTAGATATTGAGTCTAATATTAAAAGTAATTATTATTTTGCATGTACAGTCGAGGTCAAAAATACCTTTACAGTTGAGTGTTACAAAAATACCTTTAAATTTAAATATGTTTACACATTTCATGACAAAAACATGCTTACAACTCACATGACAGATTCTGCTTTTCAGTTAATGCTCCAAATTTCAGTTTACAATCTGTCTTCCATAAAAACATTTACAAAAATTGTGTCATAACTGATTTACATTGCATGTTACAGAATAAGATTTACTGCCAATGTGCCGTAATTACGTTTACATTTTCAGTGACATTAGAAACTTCAACGATCAAGCTTACTTTTCGATTACGTACACCTATTGTTACATAAATATCTTTACAGATTTGATTAGCCCGTTTTAAATTTTAATAATGACATGAAATCGTCATAAATATAAATTTCGGCTTTATAAAGAGAGCTTCAATATTTATTAACGCTAACTGAACTTTACTAACTTTTGGCTTTATTATTTATTGTTTATTAAGGGAGTTAAAAATAGTACTATTTTTTTAGCTGTATTTGTTTGGTTTAGTGTTTTTACATACATTATATAGTATGTCGACAAGAAATCCTTAGTAGTAATTGGACGGTTTCTTTATATCATATTCTAACACATCTCAAATTATGTAAGAGTTCCTTTTAATCCTTTGAACGCCAAAGACCCATAAAGTAGTCATGAGATGTCATGCCTATCATGCTATTGACCCCCTAGTATGTCGACAAGAAATCCTTAGTAGTAATTGGACGGTTTCTTTATATCATATTCTAACACATCTCAAATTATGTAAGAGTTCCTTTTAATCCTTTGAACGCCAAAGACCCATAAAGTGGTCATGAGATGTCGTGCCTATCATGCTATTGACCCCCTAAAGTGGTCCAGACTAAGATGTATTGCGATCATGCTAAAAAAACAATGTAAAAGCATTCTCGCTTGTGTTGCATGAAATTTATGGTGGTTAGCGTCTGACTGACCACTTCATTCGATCTTTTTATATGTCAATGAACCATTTTGCACGTCAGTCAGTTTCAATTTGGGATTGTAAGAATAATAAATTCTGTGACAAAAAATATTTCTGAGTGCTGAAATTCCTGACTCAGTGATGTTACTTCGTAAAACACCCGAGTAGAGTTCTTGTATATTCGGCGGGTGTCCAAACACCGAAATTTATGATGTTTCTATTCTTATGAAGGCAAAAATCTTAATGAAGTTTCATTTATATATTTCTCCAACAACAAGAGCGTGCTTATTTCATTTGAAAAAGCCTATTGATGCTTGGGATCAAACAGCTGAGGCCGAAGAAAATCTCATGGATTTTAACGCTGACCATACGAACGACATCACTGCATAGTATAAAACAAAGTCGCTTTCCGCTGTTTGTCCCTATGTATGCTTAGATCTTTAAAACTAAGCAAAGGATTTTGATGCGGTTGCGGATTATTTTAATAGATAGAGTGATTCAAGAGGAAGGTTTATATGTATAATAAATGCATAATATAGTAGAGAAACACTGATGATTTTAGAGGTTTAAATAAATAAATAAATATTATAGGATAATCTTACACAAATCGACCTAGGCCCACGGTAAGCTCAATAAGGCTTGTGTTATGGGTACTAGACGACGATATATATAATAGATAAATATGGATCAATACTTAAATACATAGAAAACATCCATAACTCAGGAACAAATATCTGTGATAAACACACAAATAAATGCTCTGACCAGGATTCGAAGCCGGGACCTCCTGTTTCGTAGGCAGTGTCACTACCGACTAGGCTAGGAGGCCGTTAAAAGGTTTCTAATGTGATGTCGTAAATTAACCCATTTTTTGCGCTTACATTGCAAACGCTGGCTGAGTCCTAAGAGATAGATCAAAATAATGTACCACAGTATTGTACACCTTAAAAAGGTCTACAAAAAAGTCCGCTATGGTATATATCTATCTCTTAGGGATAACCCACAATAACCAGTTTTTATCCCGTGCGAAGCCGGGGCGGGTCGCTAGTAAGAATTCTATTGAACGTTCTTAATTTCACTACATCGGCTATTGTAAATTAAATAGAAAATTGGTAATTATTCAAATTAAGAACGGGCCCATCAAATCTGTAAACATATTTACGGCACATTAACAGGAAATCTAATTCTGTAACATGCAATGTAAACCTATTATGTCTAAATTTGTGACAATGTTTCTATGGAAGACAGATTGTAAACTGAACTTTGGTGCATTAAGTGAAAAGATGAATCTGTTATGTGTGTTGTAAGCATGTTTTTGTCATGTAGTGTGTAAACTTATTTAAATGTAAAGGTATTTTTGTAACACTCAACTGTATAGGTATTTTTGACCTCGACTGTACCTACTGTACTATTTATCCTCTTTAATCTTTGTTTGTTCAGTTTAAATATGGCTGGGTCATTAGTTCCGCAGGCACATCTAAATTGATACATAATCAGCCCGATATTTTTTCGATTGATTGACGATTTTTATCAAATCAACCTAAGATGTTTTGGAATTTAACTACAAGTACTACGACTAGTAAAATGAGAAAATCAGTAGAAAAAATTCAGTTAAGATATCAGTAAGAAAATGTCGTAGACCCTTGCACGTACTTGTACTACTTATTAAGTACCTATCTAATGTGTTTTCTCATATTGAAGTTATCAATCGAAGCTTGAAGAAAACAAGATTTGAATAGTTTCCTCCCACGAACGCTGCGGCTGTGGAATAAACTCCCTGCCGAGGATTTCCCAGCGGGCTATAGAATGAGGTTCTTCAAAAAAGGAGTGTATACGTTCTTAAAGGGTAGGTAACCCGCGTGTGAATCCTCTAGGGTTGCAGGCGTCCATTAGTCTACGGTAACTGCTTACCATCAGGCGGGCCGTATGCTTGTTTGCCACCGTCGTGGTATTTAAAAAACAAAAAACGTTATGCTATTTATTACCTTGTACGAAACAACGATATGTAATACTAGAATATAGGTATGATATGAAATTATATAAAACGTTATGTACCCAGTTGCTGGACCACAAATTTAAAAGACCAAAAATCATCTATCAAGACGACTGTACTTATATGAAATGAATATTAACAAGTTGCAGCTAATAAATACAACAAAATATGATTAACTGTTAAGGTTGATTGAGATTTTAACTGATTTTAGTCTTTAAACAACGTTTTTCAATGGTCACCTCCAATACCGGTATTAATACCGGAATTCCGGTATTGAGCCCTAATATCGGATTCAATACCGGTATTGAGAATAGTCCGATATTTGCATGCCCTACATTTGACGTTCCCCTCTTCCGCAAAAATCGGCAGACTTTTTTTGTATAGAAAATGACAGACATGGCTACTCCGAGTTGAATTCTCTAATGGGTGACATAGGTGATGTTAGTTATTTAGAAATTGTGCACTGCGATCGTTCACGTTACCCCCGATTTCCTTGCAAACAACTTGACCAATATAACAAGACCCTTATGATGATTGTTTCGCGCCTTCTAGATCCATAATCCCTTGATCGGTCCTGCTCATATCACGAACTCTGAAATTGTGTTGATCTTTGCTACAACCCCAACAAATTTCATAAAGATCAGAAAGAGTTACTAACGTTATCGCGGAACAACAATTAAAAATCATAAAGCCATCGAAATGCAGGGACGTCTAACTAGCCAGCTGACAGTTCCGTTGTGTCCGAAGTTGTAAGAACTTCACTACGCTTACGCTCCGCTCGTTCGAATAGGCCACATTGCTTTAGTACCTACCTATAAAATTATTAGGTCGATATTTACTTACATAGCACTAATAACAGTCTGGGTATTTTTATTATGAGGGTAGTTTTCAACCTGAAGTGTGTATATTGGTACGATTATTGTGGGTACAACCGTACAATTTGCCAAATCATTTACCAGGCCAGTGTGTATTAAGACAGTGATAATGAAAGTTTAAATCTAACTATATGGTTAATAAATGTGATCGCAATTAGCAGAATGTAATATCAAAGTGTATTTATGCGTGTCTTGTGTTTGTGTTAAACTAAGAATGTTGCAGGTTCTTAATCTGAATAATGCATTTGCTAATTAAATGTTAAATTTGTATATAGTCGCATTTAAAAGTGAGAAGTTTAAATGAATGTTCTCACGTATACATATAGAGGTAAGTTATCATTCGTACCTACGTTACTAACCGTACTTACAATTGAAAAGATCATTTTTTCGCGACACTGATTGCCATAGTAACGTTTCCTCTGCCTAGAAATTTACCACACATGTATATTTATGATAGTTATACGCTCTTTTTATTATAAATCACTTACTTAACACGTAATAGGAAAACGTAATAGGAGAATATACTAATTACATTTCTTCGTACAAGCTGTGCTACATAGTTGCTATCTCCTGGCTTTGGGGACAGAAATAAAGAAAAAAAACGTTATTTCTGCAAACATACTACAATGTTAAACAATAATTCATTGCGCCCTTAATAAGCTAGGGATGATGTAGGCATTTTCTTCAAAAGGACGAGTATTTTAATGCAATTAAGTCGAAATTACGACCTAATTTATAAGAAAACTAGCTTTCCGCCCGCGACGTCGTCCGCGTATAATACGGTTCCTCATACAGAGTTTCATATCCAATTTTATCTTCTTAACTAACTTTTGTTAATCCCCGAACCATCTTCTTAATCTATTTATACTTATAGCTATACAGACTTTCAACCCCTTTTTTACCCTGTTAGAGGTTGAATTTTAAAAAACGCTGAAATAACTTTTATTGGTTTTTTAATTATTAGTAAACGTACGAAGTTTCAAATCTCTAACTCAAAATTTTAAACCCCACCCATACAAACTTTCAACCCCCTTTTTACCACCTTAGGGGATGAATTTAGAAAAACCCCTTCTTAGTGGATACTAACGTTATAAAAACAACCTATTGTGAAAAATTCAGCTCTCTAGGTCCAACGGTTCGGGCTGGTCGTTGATTTAAGTGAGTCAGTCAGTCAGTCAGTCAGTCAGTCAGTCAGTCAGTCAGTCAGTCAGTCAGTCAGTCGGGACTTTTACGTTTATATATATAGATATATATCATCTATTGCCCGTGAGCATTGCGAGAGACTTTAACAGTGTATAATCATATTTAGAGAAAAAAATATCCTATAAACTTTTCCGAAATCCGCCATAGTTTCAGAGTAAATACTACTTACAAAAAATAACATTTTTAATTGTTACTCGGTGTAATATGCTTTATTGATGGCGATGTTACCAGTGTAACATCTGTGACAGATATCAAAGACCTAATAAACACTGTGCATGAACTAGTTTTTACGAGAAAAAATGTAGCATTTGTCTACCTCTTTTCACTTCTTCTCTCATCTACTCAAAGGTTAACTGGAAGATATCCCTTAAAGGGATAAGTTCGCCTTTGTACTTACGTTTTCCTATTATTGTATTGTTTTTGACTGGTTTTTGTACACTAAATAGTTTTTACATTGCATTACATAATTAAGTATAATAGAAGACAGACACAAACAAAATTTCACTGAAAATATGTTATGACACTTATGACTATTTCGGTTATATTCATAAAAACCTATAGATTCCATCTGTAGTACTGACTGACTAGTATACTTGATATCCATACTCGTAACATTCACGGTTTTCGGTCGACTTGCTTGCGGTGGTCTAATTTTAACGAAGCGCTTTGTCGGTTCAACGTGACGAAGCCATTTACTTAGGACGATCTGCTGTCTACTCCAAAAGTCGGCGTGTGCGAAGTCTTACTGTGCCACTTTTTGTGTGCTGTGTTTGTCGATATTATGGTACATCAATGACTACACTCCAAGAAAATCTTTGCAAGGTGAATGAGCCTAATTCCGCATAGGGACTATTCCGTCCACTAGCGTATATTTCTTTGCTTTTGATTGCTGAAAATAAAAGCATTCGCTACTTTGTCGATAAAATTATCAATTTGTTGTTCGAGAAAAACGCTAATGGACGGAATAGGCCCTAAGACGGAATTAGCCTCATTGACCTTAAGGGGCTGACTACAGCTAAATTCCTTCCCTATCTTTTTCAGTGCGTTTGAAAGAGAACACTGTGTTACGATTAGTGTGGGCGCTCATTGCAAATTTTGCAAAATGATGTATAAAAAAAAACTACGCATTAATTGAGAAATATAAAATAACGAAGTTTTTAGTATTAGTGTGGTGGAATTTTGACCTTAGTTACAGACGTATAAGTCAAGAAACTAAAGACATACAACTGTTTAAAGCATAAGATGTAAAAAAATGTTTGAGTATAGTCAATTTGAAGGTCATCGGGTGTTGTCAGCCTCTTAATTCAGTTTTTTTTTCAACGGGCCGCGCAGGATAAAGCTGCCAAACACAAGTGAATATTTGTTTCCCCATGCTTATACTCGTTCCTCAAATATTGGCCTTATTTCCCAAAGTACGTTTCTCACCTTTGTTCAATTACATGTGACTTTTTATACGTTCATCCCACCCGGCTTAACGCGAGTTAAACGGGTGACATGGCGTATTAAAATGTCGTCACTGGAATAATATGGCCCTTTAACATTTCGACCTAAAAATCATGCTTTTTTCCTCATAAAATTGCAAATGCAAGACCTCTTGTTATAACAATAGCTTTTATACATATGTATAATAAAAGATGTTTCTTAAAATAGTATTATGTATTATGACAAAATGTTGAACCTGTTCTCACAGTTGCCAATTCTAAAATATTTGGACTTGTATTTTTCTCTTCTACCTATAGGCCAAGCAAATAAGATCTATAAAAAGTGTTTTGAAGAATTAATTCCCAGCAGGCTGGAAATCGCTTTAATACCTTCATGTGATCGTAAATGCATGTAATCCGAGTTTGCGCAATTTTTGTTCTTTGTCAGTTTTTAGGGTTCCGTACCTCGAAAGGAAAAAAACGGAACCCTTATAGGATCACTTCGTTGTCCGTCTGTCTGTCTGTCTGTCTGTCTGTCTGTCAAGACCATTTTTCTCAGGAACGCGTAGAGGTATCAAGCTGAAATTTATATCAAATACTCAGGTCTACTGTCCCTTGGAGCTGTGAAAAAATCAGACTTCTAAGCCAACGCAATCAAAAGATACAGCTGTTTATGCTGCAAATTTCCGCAAATTTTCGCTCGCAAGGGAATCAAAACCTACAGGGTACTTCCCGTGAACTCAGAATCTTGAAATTTGGTACGAATCAACGTCTTATAGCACAGATAAAGGAAAAATTGCGAAAACCGTAAATTTTTAGTTACATCATATAATATATATAATAAAAATATTTTAAAGTTTGTACGGAACCCTCGGTGCGCGAGTCCAACTCGCACTTGGCCGGTTACTTGCTTGTAGCTCGAAAACTATAGGTACGTCCGACGGAAATGTCATTAATTTTAATATTAAAGAGGGTTAAATTCTGCGTCGATTGAGCATTTTAACTTTTAATTCGGTTCATCGGTACAGCCGGAATCAAAATTTATAAACCGGGACAATGTCTCATTTAAATTAAAAACTCATATTTTGACTTCCATATCACATCTCTTTAAAACAGATGACTCCTGTTGAAAAACTTATGGAATAAAAGTTGTAGAGAATATAATTTCACGTTATATCGACATCTCAATTTTCAAATACAGTAATTTTGAAAGACTAAAATTGGCATGAATTCAAAATCAGTTTTTTCTAAATTCTTCTCAGTTGCATATTTTCCATAAAATATGATGTGTGAGGCCTACATTTAATGCATCGTTACAACTAAGAATATTTCAGTGCAGATTTCTAAAACGTACCCAATCAGAAAACTATTTATACACCGTGTTTATTTTTCTAGTAATTCTAAGGGTACGTTCCTGAGCTTAACTTAAGTATATTTCTTAAAGACGCCAGTGCCCTAATTTGCTCCAGTTCTGTGGTAATCGATATTTTTCTGATTGTGTAAATCTACATTTAATTATTCTTTTAGTCTGACAACCCGCTATAAAATCATGTAACTGTGTGTTAAGTCACTACAATATGGTTCCTTTGTATCTTGGATTGTTAATGTTCAATATTTGTTTGACATGTCATAATGTTCAATTCTTTGGTTGAGTTAAAATACCTTATTTACATTAGGGACCGATTGGGGAATCAATCAATAACTGCTGAACCTATTTAGATGAAACTTAGTATAAAGATAGTAATCCACTCCCCTTTTTACCTCTTAAGTGATGACTTCTGAGATAAAAACTATTCTATTTCCTTTCCCAGAACTTAAACTATCTCCATACCAAATATGGACTTAAATCAGCTCAGTGGATATTGATTCCCCATACAAATAACTTTTGCCCCTTTTCACACTCTTCAGGGATGGTTTCTGGGACAAAAACTCCCCAGAACTAAAACTATTTTCATAGGTACCAAATGTCATCTAAATCGGTTTAACTATATTAATAACTCTTCATACTAACTTCTTACCCACTTTTCAGCCCCTTAAGAGTTGGTATTTTGGGATGAAAACTACGTTTTATGTACTTTTTATGGACTCAAACTATCTCAATCTCTATACAAAGTTTCATCTAAGTAGGTTCAGCAGTTACTGATTGATTCTTCAAATCTCAATCGGTCCCTAAACCAAACAATTGAAAACTAGACATGTCAATATCATTCCATTTCAAACATTAACAGCCTGAGATACAAAGGAAGCATATTGTATTGACTTAACACATAGGTGCATCATTAAGTAGCGGGTGCTCAAAGTAAAAAAAAAAAAACATTTAATGTAGGTTTACACAATTAGAAAGACATAAATGAAGTATCGATTACCTCAGAACTGGAGCGAATTATGACACTGGCGTCTTTGCGAAATAAACTTAAGTTATGCTCAGAAATATACCCTTGAAATTACCGGAAATGAAAAAAACACGGTGTATAAATAGTTTTCTGATTGGGTACATTTTAGAAATTTGCACTTAATGTTCTTAGTTGTAACAATGCATTAAATGTTGGCCTCGCACATCATATTTATGGAAATTATGCAACTTAGAAGGATTTAGAAAAAAACCGATTTTGAATTCATGCCAAATTTAGCCTTTCAAAGTGACTGAATTTGAAAATTGAGATGTCTGTATATCGTGAAATTGTATTTTCTTCACCTTATATTAGTTTTTCAATTAAATGAGACATTTTGCCGATTTATATTTTTTTTTTTGCTTTACCGCAGAACTGAATTATAAGTTAAGATACTCATTCGACGCAAAATTTAAACCTTTAATATTGATATACGTGACATTTTCCGCCGGACGTACCGTTTTCGAACTAGAAGCAAAAAACTGACAAAGAGCAAAAATTTCGCTAAAAAGTTATGCACACCTCCTGGGATTGGGCATACTCAGATCACATGCATTTAGGACCACGTGAAGGTATTAAAACGATTTCCAGCCTGCTGGGAATTAATTCTTCAAAAAAATCTTATTTTCTTAGCCTATTATGTTATTTTAACTAATAATTTCACTGTTCTGAAATAGTTGCGACAGTATGACGATAGACTTACCCCTTCATTCATAAACGTCTTACAACCCCTCATTTAACTAATAATTGCTTGTCTTTATCTGTCACTTTAACAGTTACGTATGTTAGAAAGAGACAAAACATAAGTTAACTAAATGAGGCTTGTTACTTGTTAGACATTTATGAATAAGGAGATTAAAACTTAACTTATTAATATTTACAACGTTATAATGTTATTGTCTCTAAGTCACCGCTTTATTTCCAGGAAAATTATTGAAGCAGAAAAACAAGGATCACGATATTAAGAGGTAAGTGCTTTTTAAGTTAACGACCAAAACGAAATCTCGTATTTTTAATAAGCCACGTTTTACTTGGATTTATATAACAGATTGTTATCTAAAAACATTGAAGGCAATTTGTCTAAGTATTTCAATTAACTTTTGCGAAGGGCTAAAATTTTAATACTATACCTAATTAATTATATTTTAACACAATTGATATATTTTCTTTATTAATAGGTAGGTAGGTAATGTTTACGTTAAGAGCAGGGATTGATATGAAGTATCATATTATTGCTATAAACATGTTAGTTCGGTATTTTTCCTTCACTGTGTGAGGATTCACTGTGTTGACGACTAAAGGAACAAGAAGGTCCCTCATCGTCAACACACTGGGTCCTCTTTGAGCTCTTTGGCAACCTTACTCACCAGCAGGAACACAACACTATGAGTAGGGTCTAGTGCTATTTGGCTGTGGTTTTCTGTAAGGTGGAGGTACTTCCCCAGTCGGGCTCTGCTCCAGATTTGAGCGATGACATTCGCTGAACGTGCCCTACCACACTTAGCGAGATGCCATTCGCAGTGCCAATACCTCTCTTTTTGGCGTAGGTTAAGGACATACCCTGGTCCGGACGTAGTTTAAGGACATACCCTGGGTCCAAAACCCGAGATACTAGAGATAATAGAGATTATTATACCGAGTGTGGCCTGTAACACAAGCAAAATATTAGATCGTAAATTCTACTCCTCAACATGAAAAAGAGACAATCTAAGGACTTCATATTTTTAGCAGGTGTTAAACAAAATTTTTATAGTTTAAGGAGTAGAATCTACGTTTTATTTTTTTCTCGGGTTACAGGCCACATACTGTATAGAAATATGTCGTTATTTCGAGCCCGACTGGTGTTAAATAAATAAACCGGCTTATTTCCCTGTGAAAAACGTAAGGAACGCCGGCACTTAGAGCTTTACTAACATTTACGAGAGCTCCAACGAGACTATGAAGACGAACTTTACTACAACTTGGTTTTATGTTATGAACACACAAACGCGTCGGGGTGTCTTATTTACGTATAATAAAAACAGGGAAAAAGCAATGAATCTCTGGCCACTTCATGCCGTCGTTTTAATATTTTACGTGACCCCTAAAATTTGGGTACCGCTCCGAGGCGGCGCACTTATCATTAAGTTCTGATTACCCGCCGAGAGTTCTCCAAGACATCATGTTAGGAAGATTCAAGAGGTTTTTGGCGAAGTGCAAAAGTTTTACGATATTATGATTACTTGCATGAGAGGAGCTCGGCGCGGACGTGACGAGTCGTGGTCGCTCACAGATGGTGCTTGAGATCGCGATCGCAGACACGGCCATCCTTTGCAAATGGCATTGGTATCGTAATCTTTATAAGAAAATAATTATACTAAAAAAAAGATAAAAAAACTTGCGTTGCTTAAAGGGTAGCTGGAAGAGATCCCTTAAAGGGATAAGTTCACCTTTGTACATATTCACTATATTTTTGTTGGTCATGTACTTGTTTTGTGCAATAAAGTGTTTTACTACTACTACTATACTAAAACACTTAACACATTATTTTTAGTTATGTATCGGGATAATAAATAAACATTTATAGCGTGCTTCGTATGTTAACGTGGTAACGAGTATAGCCAAACGTAACATTGTTTTTTTTAGATAGATATATAGATAGATATAAATTTATTCAATAAAGCACACTAAAGGTAAACACTAGTCGAGTATAGGTAAGTACAGAAGTTCACAATGTGTTCAGCAATGTGCGCGGTAAAGAAAAGGCTCAGACTCAGCATAATGTTGCGAAATTGCGAGTTGACCCCACAATTTGCAAAGCTGTTTTTAGTTATTCAAAGTTTAAATCTAGGTACCTTTATTGCTAAGTTAGCTTTGGTTAGGTTTGGTAGTTTAGTAGACTTTTAACATAATTAAATATCCGAAGCAAAACTAATGTTATTCACCATAAAATATAATAACTCTTATTTCACGAATTTTTTTTTTAGTATTCGGCCCTTAAAGTCTTAACGGCTTCCACGCAGACAAAGTCATAGGCTAGTTCAAACTACAACAAATCTGTTTGAAATAATTTTATCACACTAAAGTTACGCACCAAACGAAATTTGAACTTAATTTGGTCGACCGTCCTCAGGCATTTAAACATTTATGATCAAATTACGCAGGATGCTAAAATGGAGACTCCATATCATCATTTCCCTAGAAACAATCAGTCTTTTCACCAAATCACTAACTCTGTTTAGTGGAAAGACAAAATCGGCCAATAAGCGCGATACGCTTTTTCATTTCACTAGATTTGTTTAGGAAATTGACAAAATCCCTAACTACGACAGTAAGTTGACGAAACGAACTCAATAAGTCAGCTAGTTTTATCAATTCGCTAAACGAGTTTAGTGAAATAATAAAATCTCAACTGGAAGATGGTATATGGTGATTTGATTAAATCTCTTAACTGATTTAGTGAAATGACGAAAGCAAGTACCGAATACAACATTTTACAGTAAAGCGATTTGATCAAATTTCTGACTAGATAAAGTGAAACAGATATTAAAACAGAGATTTTAACAAATCTCTAAGGGATATGATCATCACGCAGGATGTTGAAATGGAGAATCCATATCATCATTTCCCTAGAAAAAATTAGTCATTTCACCAAATCACTGACTCTGTTTAGTGGAAAGACATAATTGGAAGGTGCGTTATTTGTGAAAATCCAGTGCATACTCACGGTCACTATAAGATGTTGTTAGATTTGCTAATTACGTAATAACTTACGAGTAAGACAGAAGGTCCCTTAAGTAGGGACTGAATAAATCAACCGACTTGGTATTACATGGATCTCACAACTTTTTACGGTAGAAGAACTGAGTTGCGAGACTTGTTTTTTTTACAAGTTTTGTTTTTGATGGCATAAACAACTTTGATACCTACTTTTGACATTTTATGTAACAACTAGCCTTTTCCCGCGGCTTCGCCCGCGTACTATAAGTACTCAAAAAGGATACGATACCCATGTTGGTTTTCAGACTTTGTGACCACATTTGCCCCTTTTAGGGGTTGAATTTTCAAAAATCTGAAACACGTGTTTACTCATTAATCGTTATGAATACTCCTATGAAGTTTCGAATAAAATAGTCTAAGAAATCTTGATTCGCCATACAAAGTTTGGACCCCCATTTTACCCCCTTAGGGGGTAAATTTTGAAAAATTCTTTCTTAGTGCACCCCTAGACTTTATAAGAAACCTACTTGCCAAACTTGGAATCTCTAGAACCAGTGGTTTGGGCTGTGCGTTGATCGGTTGGTCGGTCGGTCGGTGGGTCGGTCGGTCGGTCGGTCGGTCGGTCGGTCGGTCGGTTGGTCGGTCGGTCAGTCAGTCAGTTTCTTCTTTTATATATTTAGATTTCACGTAATCTAGTCTATATCTTCAAGTCATATCTTCATTTTTTCTTTAGTATATCTTCAAAAATTTTGCTGCATTTTCCCTCTCAGCTCTAATATTGCTTTCTTATTGACAAAATTGGCATTTAACGACTAAGCCTTAACCTCCCTCTCCAACAGTACTTCCACATGTTGCATGCACTGGATGTTCACAAAAATTGCACCGGCCGATTTTGTCTTTCCACTGAACAGAGTTAGTGATTTGGTGAAATGACTGAATTTTTCTAGGGAAATGATGATATGGATTTTCCATTATAACATCCTGCGTGATTTGATCATATCCCTCAGAGATTTGTTAAAATGTCTGATTTAATATCTGTTTCACTTTATCTAGTCAGAGATTTGATAAAATCGCTTAACTGTAAAGTAAGATATTGTATTCGGTAAGTACTCGTACTTCCTTTCGTCATTTCACTAAACCAGTTCAGAGATTTAATCAAATCACCATATACCATCTTCCAGTTGAGACTTTATCATTTCACTAAACTTGTTTAGCGAAATGATAAAACTAGTTGACTTTTTGGGTCGTTTCATCAACTTACTGTAGTGGTTAGGGATTTTGTCAAATTCCTAAACAAATCTAGTGAAATGAAAAAGCGTGTCACGTTTTTTGGCCGATTTTGTCTTCCCACTAAACAGAGTCAGTGATTTGGTGAAATTACTGAATTTTTCTAGGGAAATGATGATATGGAGTCTCCATTTTAACATCCTGCGTGATTTGATGATATCCCTTAGAGATTTGTTCAAATCTCTGTTTTGAATCGTTTCCCTGCGACATATAGTTATCATACCTATATTAACGCAGCGGCCCCTCTATCACTTCATTAGCTTTGAACGCACGACAGACCGCTCATAATAGAGTAGATCCTCTTTCCTTATTACGGGTATAGTGCTAGGTGTTAATTACCGGAGCACCGGAATTTTATGAGGCTCCCGATTTATGCGCGAAGGAGCGTAGCATGGTGATGCAGAGTTTATGGAGCTGCGCTTTCGTTCTTGGCTCAGTGCTGGTGTGAAACAACGCTAGTTCTACTAATTTGTCCATTAAGTTCCTATAAACCTGTACATTAGATAAGCGAGACTGTGCAAAAAAAAATTCTATTAAAGACATCCAGTTTCTGGGTAATTTTTTTCTATAAACCCGTTTTTAGGGTTCCGTAGTCAACTAGGAACCCTTACAGTTTCACCATGTCCGTCCGTCCGTCCGTCTGTCCTTCTGTCCGCGGTCTAGCTCAGTGACCGTTCGCGCTAGAAAGTGATAGAATAAAAACTGAATAAATACTTTTTATTAGGGTACCTCCCCCACACATGAAGTGGGGGGGTTTATTTTGCTCCAAAAATATCGTGTTGGGTATCATTGAATAGGTCTTCCAAAAAGAATAGAGGTCTTTAAAACATTTTTTGGATAAAACTAACAGTTTCGTAAATAATAGCTTTAAAAGTTCAAAAAAAGGCGTTCCCCCATCTAACTTTTGAACCGTGGGTCCGAAAAATTTGTCAAAAATCATGGAAGTGAGGCCTGATAAGTACTTTCAATGAAAACTATATTGAATTAAATCGGTTTAGCCATTTTTGAGTTATTACTCAAAAACGCATGGTGAAGGCTGTTGGTGTCGGATAGTAAAGTGACGTAAGCGCCGCCAAATATCCCTTTATAAACGACCTTCTATTTATTATTGCTACACAAGCTTTTTTTTCGCTTCCACAGTCCACCACGACTACTGTCGTACCTAAGTATTGATGTAAAATACTGACAATTGTGTGGAGAGACAGAATGACAGTATTAGTAATGTCATTACCACTGATAGTGTCTGGCCCGCTTAAGTCTGAAAACATACTGTAAGTCAGTGATGGTAACTGGATCTACACTAGGTTTAATCTTTTTTTACGTCGTACACAGAGAAAAAAACATACGATTTTGAATAGTTAAGTCTAAGAGGAACTAATCGAGCTCATTAATCTCATTATGTTGCAAAATATAGTCGTCTTTAAAGCGTCTCGTCTTTTTCCGTGATTTTGGTGAGAAAAAGTGTCACAAACACGAAAAGTTCCAGTTTCATTGTTTTTTAGGTATTTTACATCGACCTAGTGGGTTATGAGGTCAAAGAGTCATGTCTATCACTATTAACGTGTAAAAAAACCAGCCATTCCCGATTTGATGCTACTGATATGCGAGGCAACATTGTAATGGGCTCAGTGAAATTAAGAATTTCCAATATGTTAATAAACCTAGAACTACCGACAGATTGGTACTAGAAAATGTGGCATTGTTTAAAGTTTATAAATATTTGATTGTATTGGTAGCTACACGTTTCGAATGGGCGACATGACGTTTTACGCTCCGCTTATTTCATACTGTTACGGAGACAATTCTGACTAGATATTAATATTTACCTATGCAACGTCCAAACAAAGGCAGCATTCGTATTCACCCCACGAAAACAAGTAGATAAAAATGCAAACACGCGCAATTGTGTCTCGAACGAACCGAGGCAGCTAAAGAAAAGAGTGGGACAAAACGGGTCAGAGGACAAGACGGGGTACTTTTATTTAAAAAAAACCGGCCAAGAGCGTGTCGGGCCACGCTCAGTAGGGTTCCGTAGTTTTCCGTCCGTCACAGTAAGTGTCCCCACTTAAGAGTTAATAACACCGCCATGTAGGATATGATATGAGAGTTCCACGTACAGCGACATATATCGGCAAATTAAGTAAACTATTGCGCGCGAGCTTATAGTATGGAAGATGATTTTTATGGAATAATTCTTTATTGCGTGAACCGATTTTCACCGTTTTTACTTTATTTGAAAGCACGTCATTTCATTGTAATTTTGTACAAATTACAGGTACAATAAACACCTGCTATACGGTTAAATTACAAACTTAGTTCAGAAATTATTTTGTAATTTTTTTTTCAAAAACTATTCATCCTATCAAGTTCAAAATAATTTTCCTAGAAAGTTTTTATGAAGTTCTACTTTTGAGATTTTTTTCATATTTTTAAAACTTATGGTTCAAAAGTTAGAGGGGGGGGGGGGGGACGCATATTTTTTTACTTCTGGAGCGATTATTTCCGAAAATATTTACATTATCAAAAAATGATTTTAGTAAACCCCTATTCATTTTTAAATACCTATCCAACAATATATCACACGTTAGGGTTGAAATGAAAAAAAAAATCACTCCCCACTTTACGTATAGGGGAGGTACCCTAATAAAAAAAAATATTCCACTTTTTATTTTACCACTTTGTCGGCGTGATTGATATACATATTAGTACCAAATTTCAGCTTTCTAGTGCTAACGGTCACTGAGATTATCCGCGGACGGACGGACGGACGGACGGGCAGACATGGCGAAACTATAAGGGTTCCTAGTTGACTACGGAACCCTAAAAAAGTACAAATAACAACAAAGCATCGATTGCACATTTTGTAAAGGCTAATTCTTTGGTCACTCACTGGAAGGAACATAACAAGAACCTTAAGCTTCCGCTGGTCAATCGTCATATTTCCGTTTGTTAGTTAATTATATTTCATAGACTGTGATATATAAAGTTGGTAGACATCTGAAATATACACGGGATTGCATTAGTTATTTTGTGGTCTGTCGATGTTATGTTGGTATATTTTGTATTATAATTATTGATCAATCAATCAATTATCATTTATTTCAGGCAGAGCCCATAAAAGTGTTAGTATGTATGAAACAAAACAAAACATAGCTTACAGAACTACTGTTAATAAATACAATATAGTAAATACTTTTTGAAAACCGCATAAAAATTGGTTTAGCCAAAAGCCACATAATCGCGGATAAACATACATACAAACATACGGGTCAAACTGAGAAACTCTTTTTCTAAGTCGGTTAAATAAGTGTACCTACTATCATTTCAAAATATATAACAATAAAGTATTACAAAAACCCATAAGTGTGCCAACCGTGAGTCGATTTCAAGCTAATATCAAACCAAAGAACGTATATTTGATTTAACCATTTTTAGATTTTAATGAGAATATTGCAAACTGGACTGTATTGTCTACTTTTAGGTAATAAACATATTAGCTACCTGCTAATTTAAGAAGAATAATCGTTGTAACAAATGTATCCCGCGCTTTTGCAAAATTAGGTGGCAATGGCAACACTTGTTATACTGTTTTAATGTACAAAGATAAAAAAGTCTCAAATAAATACTACAGTCGTTAACTATTCAGTCTTGCCCCACTATCCTCTACTCGTCCTCGAAGCATTTTGGAAACGAAAGTATTCCGAACACAAATGTGTTCCCGGTCATATGAATTTATATCGGCCGCTGTATTAAAGGGAAGTAAAAACATAGGGGACAGGTAAATTGAACTATCGGAAGGGCGAAGGTCAGAGCAACGGCTGGCGGCGTCGCATCCTGCGTATTACCATTATTTGGCTCCCGCGTCCAAGGCACTAATAAAACTCGTGTACCTTTGTACAAGAAGCGGTACACACGCCTATCTTATTCTTTTGTCAAAATGGTCTGTTGGAAATATATTTAAAGAGTAAACCCTGATAACCCACTCAACTTTAACTAAAGATACCGATATCTAATTAAAGTACTAGCCTTTTCCCGCGGTTTCGCCCGCGTACTATAAGTACTCAAAAAGGATACGATACCCATGTTGATTTTCAGACTTTGTGACCACATTTGCCCCTTTTAGGGATTGAATTTTCAAAAAACCTGAAACACGTGTTAACTCAATAAGGTCTAGGTATGCACTAAGAAAGGATTTTTCAAAATTTACCTTATCTATTTATATTTATACCTTTAATAAATTTAATTTATCGTTAGGAATACTCTTGTGAAGTTTCAAATAAAATAGTCTAACAGTAGTTTTACCCCCTTAGGGGGTGAATTTTGAAAAATCCTTTCTTAGTGCATACCTAGACCTTATAAGGAACCTACGTGCCAAATTTGGAATCTCTAGAATCAGCGGTTTGGGCTGTGCGTTGATATGTCAGTCAGTCAGTCAGTCAATCAATCAGTCAGTCAGTCAGTTTCTTCTTTTATATATTTAGATTTTCAAGAATAACAAATTTAGAGAACTGGAATGATGTAGGTTCGCTACGATATACGAGTACTACGCCGTGATTTGTAGCAATCGTAGCAGCTAAATCCAGGTGCGTGGCTGTACCGTTCCATATTAATAAATATATATTGGTGTATCCTACATAATTGACACAACGGCAAAATCAGTTTTATTCTCAAAAAAATATTTGATCTATTGGTATATCACAAATCCTCAATTCTGCGTTCGGAAACTAGTTATATAATAAAAACTACCATTATTGCAACCAGTAATGTAATATCAGTTCCAGTGTCGTAATAATGTATGAAAATTAATTACAACATCGATAATCGGTAACGTAATAAAAACCTAGCCCTCCTCCCTGACTGCGGTTATCCTCCTCCATGACAGCACAATCCAGTTGGCCATAGCGGTGCAATGGCGGTCATTCTAATGGTTCCCAAACACGTCATTGAAAATTTATAATACGTGTGTAGATAAAGCAGTGTATGTAACTGTACATAATTAGGCATGAAAACACTCGTGTGATATTATTATGAAACTAACTTTGCTCGTTTCATAAACTACTCTCGTATTTTAATACCCTTCATTATGTACCACTCACATAAACTACTATTTGGATACTATTTTTTATTATAATATTGTATTGCTATCAACTTACGGAACATCCATATTAAATTTCATGCGAATCCGACTATTCAAAGTACCTAGGTTAAATTTAACTTGCAAGATTTAAACTAAACAGGGACTTACGTAATTTTGGTGGAATATCGTTTGATTTTGTACTGTCAGGTGCACAGTAATTAACGCTGTCAGTGCTATATATGCAACCAGGTCGACAAAAATATAAAGGGTAGGTACAAGAGAAGATCTTCGACCCTACCGCTGCCGTCACCCCCCGCGGTAGCAGCAGGTCAGAGATTGCCCTGTTTTGGCCGAGGGTTGACTAAATATAATGATAACCGATCGAAAAAAATAACACGACACAGTTTTTAAATACTTTTAAAAACGTTCGAGTGTCAGTAAATAACCCTAAATGTCGATGTGGTCATGGAATGCAAGATTAGAAGTAATCCACTTTGGTATACAGGGGTATATTATACATTTTACTGCAGCTCGTGGACCGCGAGTGGTCGCAAAGGCGTCTTGATGTGATTTCCGGGCACTTTTAACGACGCTTCCTGTACGATATAAATCTGAGTTAGAACGGATCGGAGCCCGACGTTCACGCCAACCGGATGCCACGTCCATTCCTCCATCTGCCTTGTGTATGGCTTTCGCTCTAAATTATGATTTAACAAAAACCTATAATAGAATGAAAAAAGTTGGTTTATTATAGCTTTGGTAGCTTAAAATCCTCTTAATTTGTTATCTATGGCCACTATTTCATTTTTATCTAAATAGATACTACAGTGTAATAAGTATAAAAATTATATAATTTTTAACATGGTAACCTGCATACATTACTATAAAAATATAACCTGTAAGACAGCAGTAAGTAGACTTATTTTTATCAAATATCATATTAATCAATGCAATGTAAGCGGTTGCAAATAGACTGTCCTGCAGCGAAATGTTTGCACATAAATTTTGTATTAACCACGCAAAAAAATATCCTGTAATCCTTAAACCGAGCCGACCTGCGGTGATATCAGTTGAAAACAACTTATTTGTAGGTATAAACACTTCAGTTACGGTATTTGAAAAGTTGTTCTCTTAAAAGCAAAACTAATCTCAAAATTGTACAGTTTTGCTTCCATGTAAGGGACAGTTTAATGAAATTGATCTGCGGAGAGCCCGCTGTTCTAGTTCAATTTTATAAGAATAGCGCGGCTTGTTGTGGAAACATTTTTTACCATCTTGTCTGAGATTATGGAGTTGGTCGCGGTAATTTAATGCTCCCCAGGTGCAGCGTCGGCGTGTAGCTTATTTAACTACATCGGGATTTTAATTAAAAACGTCTGTCATAATACACACGAATGGACGAGCAACCAACCTTGGAGTATTTGGAGTATTTAGATCATTAGACCTCTCAATTCTATGTCCGCTGTGTACAGATATTTTACGACCATGGAAATCGTTTCTGTACCAACAATTTAAATTTATTAACAAAGTAGCAAAACAATCTGTTATTTCAGCAGGGTTTCCGAGCAAGAATTCGTATAATTCCAGAGAAACTGTTCATAATTAATCGCGTTCACCTCGGAGCCGCGCGGCGAAAGATCGAGTTCCATTAAATATGTAACAGGGTCTACCATCAAATCCTTTTTACGTCCACCGCGGACAGTTTTACGCAGGTCCAGTCTAAACGGCCTGAGGCTTAACGTCCTTATAAATTAGTGAAACTCTATTAGCGAGATGTTCGGTAAAACGAATTTGCGTTATCGCCTCTGCCGGCGTGACGCGCGGCGCATACTAACGACGTCACCGCAGGATCGCTCGAACTTGCTGTTTCAGTAATTACTTCTTTAAACGAACCCGCCGCCCTGCTCGCCGCTCGCCCCGCACCAGGGAGAACACTATCACTTTTGTCCGAGAACTCCTTCTAATAATCAAGTTAGTCATTAATTTTATTCTGCCGAGTATTTTGGACAATTAAGCACGGAGAGGTTGTAGTAAGCTCGTATCTTAAACATTTCGCCGGTTAAATATTTATATTTTTGTTCGTTTATTAATTGCGATACTTCGCAGAACTTCAGTACCCTGAATTAATTATACATATCAACCAATATTGAAATGTTTATCCGTGTATAAGTTTGATGAAAATATATAAAGTTTTCTAAATAGGCGTTGTTTTGTTGTTTGTCTGTAGTCGTAAACATAAACGAAAGCAGCGACGACGACTCGTTTTATCACTGAAGGTAGTGCGACGTCAGCGCATCTAGTAACTATTTATCCTTAAACGCTGCTATATTTGAATCGGAAGTGGCCTTTCTAACTATTTAATGGGTAGGTACTTAAATGATAAACCTGGTAAAATGAATTAAGGGTTGTTATAAATAATCAGTTTGAGGATTAGCATCTTGAGGACAAGGTACCCAGACGGTGTTTTTTTTTGTATTAGTATTTGACTGAATGAACCAAGAAGAACGAGGCGCTAGAAGAATCGGCGTCTGAGTTAAACGTTATTGGTGACATCCATACAGCAAGATTCCTGTTTTGGTCATCTAAAGAGGGTGCCACCTAATAGAGCGGGTAAAGGACTCAAATAAGGAGATGGGCTCTCCCCCATCTTATTTAAATTGGTGCTTGAATATATCATTAGGAAGACTACGTTTCCTGATGGCGGAGTGGAGTTAAATGGGAGACACCCGATTGTCGGGTATGCTGACGACCTGGCATTTCTGGGAGAAAACGAAGCAAGCATCTGCAGGTCCGTCCAGAAACTAGAGGAAGAATCTGTGAAGGTAGGCCTACAAATTTAATCACGAAAAAACTGAGTACCTTCATATGAAGAGATACAGAAACACGAAGATTCGTAGGAAAGGCCACACGGTGGGACATATCTCCTACAAGGGGGTGGACAGATTTAAGTATCTTGGATGCATTGTTACTGACACCAACCAGAGGGGAGATGGGATACAGGTCCGGATCCAGAGCGCTCTTCGTTGCGCGGCTGGACTACACAAAGTGTTAGTGTCCAAGCTAATGAACAGAAAGACGAAACTTCGCGTATACCCAACCAGGGATCCTGCCGTTTTACCAAATTTATATTGGTCAAATTTCGTTTCCCAAAGAAATTTTAGCAACTATTTTGTTTGCCAATGCAAACTTTGGCACAATTTTAATACGAATATTTTCTTTACCTCAAATTTTTATTTAGCAAAATATTATTACGAAAAATTACATTATGGCATTTGGTCTTTTAGCAAATGCTTTAATAAGGCAAAAAAACGTTAGACAATAAACATTTAGTCAATTTAATATTACGGCAAACCATAAATAGACAAAAATCACATTTGTTTGGGTTATACAATTTTAGAAAAAAAAAAAAGATTTAATAATTATGAAAACAGTAAGAATTCAGAAGAATAATAGGTTAGGTTAGGTTAGAACTGTGACCCCCGACAAAAAAGAACTGCTACCATATAGTAGGTTAGGTTAGGTTAGAACTTTGACTCCCAAGAAGAACGGACTGCTGCCAAAATAGGTTAGGTTAGGTTAAAACTGCGACCCCCAACAAAAAAGAACTGCTACCAGATAGTAGGTTAGGTTAGGTTAGAACTATGACCCCTAACAAAAAAGAACTGCTACCAGATAGTAGGTTAGGTTAGGTCAGAACTTTGACCCCCAAGAAGGACGGACTGCTGGCAAAATAGTAAGTTAGGTTAGGTTAGAACTTTGACCCCCAAGAAGAACGGACTGCTGGCAAAATAGTAGGTTAAGTTAGGTTAGAACTGTGACCCCAAGGCAAAGCGCATTTAAATGATTTGTCATTGAAGAGCTCCTCTGCTGATTAATCGACGGAATAGAAATGGTAAATTGAATATTGACGATACAAATCATTTGCCTTATTTTGTTTTGGTTAAAACATATTATGCCAACTAACATATTTGACTGAATGAAATTTGGTCAAAGTACCAGTTGGTAAACGAGTTATTGCTTAAACATGAACATGAAAAACGTTAGGTTTGCGTAAGAATTATTTGTCAAGTGTTAATATGGCAAACGATTATTTGGCAAATGAAATTCTACGAAAAATGTTTTGGGAATTGATAATTTGTCAAACATTTTTTGGTAAAACATAGGTAACCCACAAAACCATTATAAGGCCAATATTAACATACGGTTGCGAAGCTTGGACACTAACACAAAATGAAGAACAGGCACTGCTGGTGGCTAAGCGAAAAATCTACCGCAAAATACTGGGACCCATTCGCAGAGAGGATGGAACTTGGAGGCTCCGTAAGAACCAGGAAATCGAATATCTGGTATCCGAGCCGAATATCATTGGGGAAACAAAAGCTGCTAGACTCCGATGGCTCGGACACGTAGTTCGTATGGGTGAAGAAACGTGCCGTCTGGAGAGCATACTCTGGCCAGCCAACTTGTAGAAGACCACCTGGGCGTCCTAGGTACCGCTGCAAAGGCGAGGCGCTGAAGGATCTCACGGCGCTGGGCGCCGTTGACTGGACAGTGACGGCTGTGAACAGAGAAGCCTGGCGATCTTTGGTGTCAGAAGCCAAGATCCCCCTTGGGTCGCTGCGCCACTGCAGTAGGTAATTAAGGAGCGTATCTGATTTCGTGAAGTTTTGCTTGAATGTACCAATGTGAAAAAAAACGATGTTACACAAAAAAACCACAAACAGATAAATTACAACTTCTCTTATATAAATAAATTTAAGAATAATTATTGTCTTCTTCTGCTCGTTTAATTTAGCTAACAAACATTTAATAGAATTAACAAAAGAAACGTTAGTTGTCTCTTTTGTTAATTCTAATCGTTACAATTTACTTAAATTGCCGCGCCAACTTCTCTTCACAATCCTACGTCAGCTGTGGATAAAAATTGACGCAGTCACCTCAATATCGAGGTGCACAGGTCACTCTTTCAGTGAACTATATTTCCGTAGCTCGCAGTCTGTGTCGTAAAGCCAGGAGACGTGGTCGTAAACTTAAACAGGGCTTACTGCATTTGTGGCGGGTGCCATACGGGTGACCGCCGAGCCGATGGATTACCATGGCTTGGTTATACGGCATGTAAAACACACCATTTAGCACTGAAAAGTCGCAAATGGCTGGTCTGATTACCCTACACACGAGTTATTGGCCCGTTAAGTCTAAGCTAATTTCGGTTTTTACACAATGCTTTTAGTAACAATACATAATTTTCTTCCCAAAAACCTTATCTACTAATGCATAGAAAAAACATGAACATGTGTATTGACCACTAACAAAAACTTCTAAAATTTGTACTTATTCTCAGTCTCTTTGCCCTGATACTTCAGATATTACCGTGTTCTCAGACTTAATAGGGATTTTGCAGATAAACCCCTAGTGTACCACCCATACAGTGACGAGTAACAGAGCTTATCTAATTACCAACACTCTACGTTTCGGCATTAAATTGAGCGTATTTACGCTATAAGAAAGCCACCCCAAGAAACAGCTGGACATTACCGAAGCGTTGATTTAATGATAAGAGTGTATTACAAAGCGTGCAACGGTGTTAAGTTATTTCCTGTGCTCGGGAGGGACGCCCCCCGCCGCGGCCTCCTACGGTGCCCGGTGGAGGTTATCCTTCTATTAGGGATAATGTACTTATTACAGCCGTTTAGTTAGATTAAAAACGGCTCTTGGATTATGTTCTAGTTGTCACATAACTCTCTGACTAAAGTAAACAGTGTTCGTCTTGCGCGAAAATAACACATCAAACCAAATAACGCTATTAAAAAAATACGCATGTTAGAATAATGGGTCGACACTATTTTTTTAGCAAGTTGTAAAGTATTTTTCACTTCTCTTATTCAAAAAAATGTCTTTTCTACCTCGTTTAGAGGGAGCAAAAACGACTTTTGCTCCCTCTACATTTTTTTAAAACTTTTATTTCTGCCCTGACAACAGGGAGCAAAATTCAATTTTGCTCCCTGCTGTTAAGTTCCTTACTTGACAAAACCGCATAAACAAGAAACTTTAAAAGACGTCACAATCAATTCATCAGCCAGCCAGAGACACCATAGAAAAAAAAAATTACAATTTTTAGTAGCGTGTTTAAGGAGACAGTTTCAGTAAGCGTTCAAAAACCATCCATTATTTCTGCATAAAACGTTTATGGCTTCATTAGTCGTCTCCTTCAACGCGCTACTGAATAACTTATTACATCAAACTGAAGTTTAAAACGTGATTTTAATAATACACCTTATATTAATAAGTGTGAATAGGTCAACATTTTTCATTAATTAGTATTTATGATTATATTTTAAATAATAGTTACACTCATAAAATGTATTTAAAAAAAAACACCATACATTATGAAGCGCGTGAACACGCGTACTTTTTTAAATTAAAAAAATACGTTCTGGAGAAAATATTGATATTGAATCTGTATTTTCGAGATATTTTCCTTGACTAATAATAACCGAATTATTCACAATGAATTCAACGAGTTCTTCCAGCGAAAACGAAATCTTAACACCTGAATCTGTGAAAATAGAAGCGAACAACGTAATTAACAATTTAATACCTACGAAGTCCAGAGGAAAACATATAAAAGCTTACGAACATTTTGCTATTTGGAAAAATGGTAAAGGTGCGAAGTCTTTCTCTGAGACAGTGTTTTTAGCATACTTTCAAGAATTGGCTAAAACTAGGCAGCCTTCTACTCTTTGGAGTATTTACTCCATGTTAAAAGCGACCGTAAGTAACAACAATGACGTACAGATTAATACATATGCAAGATTAATGGCATTCCTGAAGAGGCAGTCTGAAGGTCATAAAGCGAAAAAATCAAAAGTATTGTCTGCGAAAATATTAATACTTTTTTGAATGAGGCACCTGACTACAACTTTCTCGCCGTAAAAGTAAGTAAATATATAAATTAATAAACACTTTAAATTGATTGTTTTTCTGTCTACTAGCTATGAAAAGAAAACATGCTTTTATTTATATGGACATTGTTTTTTTTTCAGGTGTCGTTAATTTTCGGGGTCACTGGCGCTTGTCGCGGACAGGAGTTATTAAATATCACAATAGACGACGTACAAAAACACTCCGAATCATTAATACTAGTTAATTTAACAGATACGAAAACCAAAATAGACAGATCTTTTGTGGTTCGAGATGATTACGTGAAAGTAGTAGAAAAATATCAGTCTTCACGGCCTTCTGGTATGAGTAATAAAAGATTTTTCGTTGCCTACCACAACGGTAAATGCACCAAGCAGGTTATTGGGATAAATAAGATAAGTCAGATGCCAAAAGAAATCGCACGTTACTTAAACCTCTCAAGTCCGGAGCAATATACAGGACATTGCTTCAGAAGAACCTCTGCGACTATTTTGGCTGATTCTGGAGCCAATTTAACTATAGTATTAAACGCCTAGGGGGCTGGAAATCGTCGACAGTGGCAGAAGGCTATATTGACGAGTCTGTAGAAAATAAAGCCGCATTGAGCCGACGCATAGCACAAACCATCCGCCGCCACCGTCCACTGTCACCGCAGCCCGGAACGTCTGCTCAGGCACGTACTGAACAGATAACCCAAAGGATGATGACTGATGAAGATACTGCTGTGGAGCCGAGCCCGACTTTTACAACACAAGATAATCAAACACATAATGAACCTGTTAATCCTGAAAACATTCATACTATCAGCCAAACTTTTACAGAATCCTCGGTGCAAAATACTCAAATAAATAGAACGAATGTCTCAGTGCCAAACAAACACGTAACATTAACATTTGAAAATTGTACAAATTTTACTATTAATTTTTAATTATATTTCTTTATTGTATGTGTATTTTAGTTAGGCTTCATAAAAGTATGATTGGTGAAGTGCTGAAGTTTTATTTACTTACAAGACGATTATTTTTTCTCATAAGAGAAGTGAAAAGCAGAGTGTATTACTCGGTAGCAAAATTATTTCTATCTCGGGCTTGGCGCTTTGAATCCCTCACTACGCTCAGAATTCCACGTTAGAATCCCTCACTACGTTCGGGATTCTATTCTGGAATCCTTCGCTTCGTTCGGGATTCAAAGCGCTAACCCTCGGTGAAATATAGCATTTTGCTCCCTTGTAATACAATCTACTATTGCGAAATAGCAAAGCATTATTGCAATCTCATTAGCTCCGTCGGTAGAGCGGTGGGCCGGTATCACAAAGACGCATGCCCAATCTCACCCGAGGTAGTATCTATTTATATTTCAAATCTATTTCCCTGCGGGCTACTGTACAGAGTCACACTATCCATTTCTTTTGTCTTAAGTATCTGTGGTGTGGTCAAGTGTAAAATGTTGTTCCGCGTAGTTTTGTCAATACCTTAATTCGTTTCAATATTGTAATTTAAATTAAAATATAAAACCGCAATGCCCTATTCGTATTATTTGAGATGCATATACCTAGTACTAAAATGATAACATTTATTTTCTTACGCGTTTGTAAACAGTTCTCTGTTGAAGGAGGCGGTTCACCTTTTAAAAGCCCTCACTGCTAAATAATAAATACGGATTCAACAGCAATGACGCCATCCCTTACTGAAAATAACAGCATCCAAAGCATTACGGATTCCACTTTCTTGTTTTTGGTGAGGAAAAAGTGAATCAGGCCCCAGACAGGCAGTAGTAAAGTTTCAGAGCCCATCTCCGCGTCTCGCCGTGAAGGGAAAATATAAATATTTTGTTTTTAAGGAAAGTGCGGGCACATCATCATTACGCGACGTAATTTTTCTGTATGTGCCATTCACGTGTCTGTACTTTTATGTCTTTCTTTCATAAAGACAAAAGGGACTTTGAAGTAAAATCACGTACATTTTTTGCAACTTACTTAGGAGAGATTCAGCCCCTTGCCTTCCATGTTAATATTTTCTGGGAAAACATTGCGGGGACAACGCATGGAAATTACATTTAGATATTTGCCTGCGCGCGTACATCTGAGTGTGGGTAGGGATATTATATTTTACGTGCAAGGAATGTAGTATAATGTTTAGGACATTCCTCGAGCGCACTCCCTCACACGAGAAGCGTTAGGTTACGATAATATAGGTGCTCCCGTCGATTGATATGTAAATGAAAGGCTCCGTTTCAATGTTTCTCTCGCAGCCCAAAATCTAATTTTCTTATTTCTTTCCATAAATGAATACAGGCAATATCGTTGCGGTGGTTGTCTGCGAATCCTTTCATAAAAATCGCCTTTACGATAATGTTCAGTTCAGATTTTATTTTTTAAGTATATAATATAAGTAATTGGGTTCTTTCATTAATTAAATTTAATTGCTTCGTGGCAGTCATGAAATCAAACATATGAAAATACACAGGAAAAACCAAACCAATTTTGCACTTAAAAATTATGCTATAATTTAAAGATCGGCAATAACTAATATAAAGCACATTCATTATAATAACTATTTAGTAACATCACAAAAACCAAACTAACTTCATAGTAACAAAACTTTTTGACATTTCGTAAAGAATATCTAGCTGATTTAACTCTATAGAAAAGTTGCCAATAAAAAGCAACGAAAATTAATACTTATACCATTACTATTTAAGTTAATTCCTTACAAACTGTACCTGGTTTCAGTGATATTCAGTATAAAATCAAATAACTTTTCGATTTACTTCTAGGTCTTTACATAACAGTCTAAATCGACTGTACAAAAATGTCGTGGGTAGGCAAACGTGGGTAGAAAGTAATAAATAACAGTGTTAAGTGCCAACGTGTCGGGTAACGCAGACTCTGGGGCTATCAAACTGCAGTAACCCTAGATGATTGACGTCATTTAACAACATACATTAGCAGTTACTCCCGGCGTACTCTATGTATTAGGTCATTAATGCAAAATGAATTAGATCCAGTTAATGACGGTACAGTGTTTGGTTAGTCGCACAAACATTAGACTTACTAATAAGTTGATAGGGCTGGTACTATACCGAGCTTACGTACCTGTGCTAAGTTTGCGAAACTATTAAATAATACGCTATTCATTTGACACGCTATGACTAAGCTGTACTCATTAAGTTTGTTCATCTATCTATCTATCTAAATATATAAAAGAAGAAACTGACTGATTGACTGACTGATTGACTGACTGACTGACTGACTGACATATCAACGCACAGCCCAAACCACTGGTTTTAGAGATTCTAAATTTGGCACGTAGGTTCCTTATATGGTCTAGGGATGCACTAAGAAAGGATTTTTCAAAATTCACCCCCTAAGGGGGTAAAATGGGGGTCCAAAGTTTGTATGGCGAATCAAGATTTGTTAGACTATTTTATTCGAAACTTCACAGGAATATTCCTAACGATAAATGAGTAAATAAACACGTGTTTCAGGTTTTTTGAAAATTCAACCCCTAAAAGGGGCAAATGTGGTCACAAAGTCTGAAAATCAACATGGGTATCGTATCCTTTTGGAGTACTTATAGTACGAGGGCGAAGCCGCGGGAAAAGGCTAGTTTAATATATACAAGTCTGGAGGTATTTTTGATTTGAATTTTGTAAGTTAGTTCGAAACTTATCTCTGAGTCCGATTACTTAAAATGTTTAATTCCGTAACATAGTGATCTTATGTTACAGTAAAAAAGAAGAAACTATGTTCATTGAGTTCCAGCTTATTAAAAAGGTCTGACAAAGTAATTAATAGGTGTGTAAGGGAAGTACACTCGGCAATAAAAATTCTGTCAAAAAATAGATTTTCGTGTCGAACTTGCTTATTTTCTACAATATATATATAATCGTATATATAAGTATCCAATTAGGGAAACCTGGAAAAAATCGGATAATAAATCGACTATATGTGTAGTTACGACTCGAGAACATAAAAATAATGCCATCCTTGGATTTCACAGGAATCAAACCCGGGACCGCTAGCAAGAAATTATATCTAATGACAACTAAAATGGTACCATAAGAATCTTATAGTAGGTATAAGGATTTTAAATGCTTAAAGATATTTAATTAATTGTATTATTACAATAGTGACATGCTTTTCTACTTCACATAAAAATAACTAAGTAACTTCCGACTTTGCATGCAGGAGGAACTCAAAAGCAATCATCCAAATAGGAATCCAAACAACTAAACAAAGGTACAAATTTTCACATTTAGGTATAAAATTATAGTAGTATTATGATCACTAACGAGTACAAAAGTTATTTGCGTGTTGCCATTTCTTTTCAAAACAATCATGTTCAAGCGCTTGGAAGAGACTCTCAGTCAACAAACATTGTTTGAACTAAACAAATTAAAACAAAAAGCCGTCAAAGTTCCATATGAAGAAGTTTTTAAACACTGCGGCAGGATATTGCGTTTTAGCGTCAATTCGCTGAGCCAATGAGTGGCCAATAACTGCTCAAATAGAGGCTGGTAGGATTTCATTTTGCTTCAAGTGCTTCTATGACCTTTCACAAATCATAAAGCTCGTAAAACATTCGCTGAGAAATTTTGGCAAAGTTCGGTAAAACCGGTTAGAAATATGAGACAAAACCCAGCAAACCAGAGCATCAAAACTGGGCTCACAATCTATTTTAGGTAGGTATAAGTTATTGAAAAATATACTGAATTTCATGTTTCATGGCATTAAAAATATTTGAGATCTTTTTATTTGTGATACTAATATTATTGTTAGGTATTGCTGTGAATATGGTGGCATATGTTACATTGTAAAAAATATTAAAATTAGATTAGACAAAGTTATATGAATCTACAACATATGAAAATAATATGAACTAAGCTTAGCATTAAAGTTACATAAACTATTAGCTTAAAATTGCGTATAAAATGATTGTATGCTAAACTGATCTTTTTAAATAAATACTTAAAAGTAACGTGTCTCCGAGGGCTTGTGGCAGCCCTAACAGAGTCGTCGTGAATATCGTGGTGAATATTATCACTTAAAAGGACATTAAAAGGCAGTTCAATTTTATAGCATGTTCATCCTCCCGGAGCCGGCAATAATGTTGACGAGCTTGCTCCGACGCACTCCTCAGTTTACTATGAATATCCTATTAGGTACTTATTTGATAGCTCGGGAAGTTTAGACAGTGATCGTCTTTGCACTATAATGCATGAGGTAAATTACCTCAGGGAGCAAGAGTGATACGCGGAATTACTTAAGGGAGTAGTTTCATGAAACAGTCTTTACGGATACGGATGAGTATCTAAACTTTTGGTTTTAGTAATTTGCAGTAAAGTAATTAGCTGCCATAAAATAGCTAGAAAATTATACGTTACACCGAACATGTCTTATTTCTACACTAGCTTTTTCCCGCGGCTTCGCACGCGTACTTAACTAATCTTGTTTGGCCATACAAACTTTGGACCCCCATTTTATCCCCTTAGGGAGTGAATTTTGAAAAATCCTTTCTTAGTGCACCCCTAGACCTTATAAGAAACCTACTTGCCAAATTTGGAATCTCTAGGACCAGCGGTTTGGGCTGTGCGTTGATATGTCAGTCAGTCTGTCAGTCAGTCAGTCAGTCACTTTCTTCTTTTATATATATATAGATTGATCAGATTGGTCACCTCACCCGACCAATCAAAGACAGGCTATGATCACACAAGGCGTCTAAAATTAATTAAAAATGACGTTATTTGATGATAAAGCAGCATTTTAAGGAAATATTTGTAGTTTATTTTCTATCTGTGGGAAATTCAAGTCAGGGTCTCATGCCTTTAAAATAATTAGATTATTTAAATTACTTTGGGCCGAAATTTTATGACCCTGCTAAATAATAAATAGAGTATCTAATCTCAAATTTGAGTTGAGATTATTATTCTGTCCAAGTAGCTCGCGAGGTGACGTTTGCAGGAGAATATTTTAGTGTTTGAGGAAGTTAGGGAGTTTGTAATTAGTTTGGTGTACCACCTAGCAGATGGCTCTGCAGTCTTTGCAGTATCATCACGCGCCATAACTTTTTCATTTGACGCGTACGCGCCCAACTTTCGTATTTCTTTTTATTAACATTGGCATTGTAACGAAAATAAGAGTGGGCGGAGATAGGTAACAAAAATAATGCGGTACGCTTTTCATATCAAGTAACACAACTTTGTTTCATCGGAGACTTAATTTTGTTCGTTAGTTTTTCAAGCAACTTTAATATTATTATTGTAAGTAAGACTAAGTAATTAGTTCGATGTTTTGCGTTTTTCGATCAGTTTTTAATAACATTTAGTATTAAGGAAATAAAAGGCTTTTTTATTTTTATTTTTATTTTATTTTTATTTATTAAGGTGACAGGATATGACAAATTGAGACATCGAGGTGCTATTTTTTTCAAGTTTTTTGATGATAGCAAAACGTGGTAACGTCGTTGACATTGTTGCAAAGGAGTAGGTATATAATATGTACTATATATTAGGTAGATTTTAAACGGATTATTACCTTTTACCCTTTTAAGATAGTCTTTCGATACCTTTCTTAATTCTTTGATTTATATTATGTTTAATTTGATTTATAATTCAGTTCGAGAAAAATTACAGTCCGCGAGAGTCGGCCAGGTAATGCACTCTGAACTTTTTTATTGTTGATTTTCTTGTAGGTTTAAGTCGGTTGATCTATCTACAACCTTTTAGTCTCTAATATAAACACGATCTATAGGTAGGTAACTAAATAATTATTTTCTATTTTAGAATTTTCTTCTAGGGTGTACATTTTTGCAAAACATTTAAATTGTAATAAAATAAAAATAAGATTATGTTCACGTATAGTAGTTGCAATCCCTGCAATACAAACCCATAAAAAAATCTTCATACATATACCACTGTATACTACATCTATACCTAATTAATTGTGATACAAATGAGCCAACCAATTAAATACTTAGATAATTTATGCTAACTATTTGTCCTTCCAGACCATGCAACATCCACGCTACCTCGTGCTTTGCGTTCATAAAGCTTGTACAAAACTTTCAATTTCCTTAATCTTCATGTCTTATTCTTCATGTTGAAATCAGACTCATATTTTTTGACTAGACCAGCCAAATGCAAAAGCAATTTTATTTCTCCAAGTCACTCCCTACTGTTCCAGCGAATTCAGTTTCACATAAATAAATGGTTTCAACTGTAATTCGATTGCTTTCTTCGGAGCTAACCTTTCGGTATTCTAGACAAGAAACTGTGTAATAAACAGAATACCATTCTGTTTGCCGTTCTGATAACAAAATAAGTGTATAAAAACAAGTGTACTTTGAAGTGGAATCACGTACCTCAGCGAAGTTACTTAGGAGAGGAACCAGCCTTTGTGTCTTTTTGTATATTAATAATTTTCGCGGGCCACATACGGGCGCCATATTACATATAACTTACGTTATTTTCTCATAAAATCCTGTCAAGGTTGTGAGGAGATTTTATTTTATACGTGCAAAGAATATAACGAGTAAAAGCGTAACAGGACCCGTAACGATTCGTGTGCTGGATATGTCTGGAGAATCTTAATTGATATTTTAAAAAAAATCTGTGCTCCTACATTGTTGGGAAGATGACCTTTGTACTGTTAAATATGTTAGCTCATATAATATTTTTATCTACCGAGAGTACCTTAGTAAACATATTTTTAGCACAGATAGAAGCACATCTGTTTATACAGTATTTGATAATATCATCTGCGATCGCATACTGATATATTTTCTAGTCATGGCTTGTAGGATGAAAATTCCTTGAAATGTAGATTATGCTAAGTGAACATTACCATACTAAACCGATCAAGCTAAAATTTAGAATGCAGAGATAGGCTACGATGAAATAGCTGTATTTAGATATCTATTTAGTTTGTGAAAACTTTAGGTTTCATTTAGACATCTTAGACATCGTGAAACATCACGAAATAATAATTTAGAGGTTTTTTTTTACTATTACTTATATATGAAGCGTGTGGTGAGATAAAATGGCTTACCTGTAACCTGAACGTTATTTTTTCAATATATTTTAAAAAACACGTTGCCACTTTACTTTTTCTCGATTAACGTTTTCTCCTGCTTACGAGTATTGTGTATTTTTTATAACGATTATTATTCAATATGAATACTAATATGTTGGATCTGCATAACCCATGTCCTAAAACTCCGTTGATAATTGTGTCTCTATTCTTAATTACGACATTTTGTGAGAATTCTTTTATGTTATTAAAAAAAAGTTACCTGACTATATAATAAATATAATAAGTTCTTTGCTGCTTATTTACGTACTAGAGACCCGTCCCGGCTTCGCACGGGAATATTATTGCGGGTTATCCCTAAGAGATAGACATACACCATCGCGGACTTTTTTGTACACCTTTTTAAGGTGTACAATAATGTAGTAGTAGTAGTAGTAGTATTAGTAGTAGTAAACACTTTACTGTACAAGAAAACACAACGAAAGACATACATATAACACAACATATACGTACACAGGCGAGTAGTAGTACATTATTTTGATCTATCTCGTAGGGTTCAGCCAGCGTTTGCAATGTAAGCGCATAAAAATTGTTTATTTACGACATTACATTAGGAACCTTTAAAATCTATAAAAAAAAAACCGCATCAAAATCCGTTGCGTAGTTTTAAAGATCTAAGCATACATAGGGACAGACAGCGGAAAACGACTTTGTTTTATACTATGTAGTGATGATAGTGATGATAAGCCTATCTAGTTTAATTTAATATAACCTCGACACTACTACAATAACCTCGACACTACTACATGCCATTAGCATTCACCAAACGTCCCTAAGTAAGTAGGTCCTGAAATAGTTATAGTTAGCAGTAAATAATTGGTCGCGTGCATGGCGACGCGGCGCCGACGTCAGCGTCGGTGCAAGTCGCACTGCGACACTGGACTTGTAACTTGTTTCTTAATTTAACACTAAAACTACATGTATAGGCTAGTTAATACTAGCCTACATATACATGTAGTTATGCTAGATGCCTCCTTATGCTAGATTAATGGACATTGTATTGATACAATAAATGACCATTTGACATGGGTAATATATTGACAACGTTATTTTTTTCTATCTTGTTAACTGTTTACATTTGTAGAAAATTTTAATTAATAAATAATGCATTCATTTAGGAGTTCAATATTTATGAGAAACATGCTTACAAAATAAATATATCTCCATATATATAAAAAAATGACTCAAAATTGCATTTGTCCAGTTATGGTAATGAAAACAGTAACTTAACTGGAATCTTTAGAAACAATATACCTTATGGACAGGGCCGCGATTCGAAAAATAAATACACACACTGGACAGACACAGCTCCAACCCAACTCAACTCAACGCTATAACGACATTGACATTTGCTATTCGAACATTGGTCACACATTGAACCAATGTGAGACCAATGTGTGACCAATGTATGACCAATGTCTGACCAATGTGAGACCAATGTTGAATGAAAATCTGTTCGAATAGCAAATGTCAATGTCGTTATAGCGTTGAGTTGAGTTGGGTTGGAGCTGTCTGTCCAGTGTGTGTGTTTATTTTTCGAATCGCGGCCCTGGTATATGTTACAGAAGTACCTGAATTATTTTATATTTGAGAAAAATTTAACACTACAGGTGACTGCTACAACTCTGTTATAAACAATAGGACTCAGGTTCGGAAAGTAACGAGAATTCACAATATCGGAGTCTTGCATATTTGTGGAACTCCATTTTTCCTTCCTCTTGTGAAATTATTGGCTTAATTAAGTAGCAACTGAACAGAGCCTTTTAAGTGCCTTATCCTTTATTTGTGTTTTACAAATGTTGGCATATTATAGGTATAACATTGAACGAGTATCATGTGGTATGGATAATTCAGGAATTACAAACATCGAGAAAGTATATTCTTTCTTTTGTATTGTTATTGACCTTCGCTCATTACATGTTGGTAACACATTACTTTAGCTGGCATGTTGTACCTGCCTAATGCTTGGTTAACATACCTACTTAACACTCGTAACTTGTTTAAATACATATAACTGTTATACACTATGTATATTAAACCAGAAAGCTGTGCAAAAAAGTATCGAAAAAAGATTACATTAAAAAAATATCACCCAAGCGATCACTTTCGCCTGTGCGCGAACGGCAATTGGCTCCATGAAATCAGGCCTCCTGGGCGCTTCGTAATCAACCCATCGAATGTTCGAATTTAACGTAGACTCCTTTTTGTAAGGAATAAAAAGATTGCTATCATGAAGGAGACGCTGTTATAAGGGTAAGGGGGAATTCCAATTTGTGATGATTCTAGTCCAAAATTAACATAAGCCTAGTTTCTTCCTGAAGGGGAAGAATTTAAATCAAGGTCTTTGGCTCAACTCAATAGTAGTTAAAATCAGTGTTCTACGATTAATTTTCGGTTCTAAGCTAGGTACATATCTGTAAGTTTATTATTATACAAACAAAACTTTAAAATAATTTCAATCTTTTAAGTGGCCGACTGGATTTATGCTTTTTCTAAATTTAGTAAAAAGTAACGTATGTACAGCCTTAGCTATTTTAGCTAAGCATAACGCTTGGTTAGAGCGTGTCAGGAGCGCAAAGGGAGCTCTAAACTCCGTCAATTTACGCGGTCGGCCCGCCATCGCCATTATGATTAGGGAGTTATGGGGATGGCTGCTACTGGCAGAGATTCGCGTCTAGTGCTACTTTACTTTCCAGATTCTCCTTATTGTCGTCTCAATACTCTTAAGTGATTAAGAATCTTGAATCGTGCATTTTTAGTTTGCCTGGTTTTTTGGTTGGAATTTGAAATAAATGAGATAAAAAAACTTTTACTACCTACCCCAAAATCGCAAAAAAAAATGCTATGCTGATTCATACATATAACTTAATAAGAGGCCAATGTTTGTGTATGAGAAACCAAATTATTTTCGCGACTTCTGGGTTGAACCCAAGTAAAAGTTGTTCTAAAGATGACAGTGATACACAAATAATACAATCAATTTATTAAAAACACATATTTGAAGTTCGTTATCGCTTCTTAAGATTGTTTTAATAAATAACCGTTTGTATATTGTGGTTATGCCATAGGTATGTAATAAAAATACTCATAAAGTAACGATCTATAAAATCAAATCCAATGATTGTAAACCCGAGTCAAATAGCCATACTCGTATTAAATTATGAGGCTATTTATTCATAAACAGGGTTCGGCGTCATTCGTTTAATTTCCATACAATGTGCCCGCGCTGCGCTCCGCGAGAGGGATAATCGCACAAATGACTTTTCGAACTCTGGTGGACGGTTTCATGCGTAATAGGAAATCATTTGTGTGGTTGTTTACAAATACTCGTAAAAAAACATTTCATTGATATGTTTGTATTAATAATTTAATAGAGTATGGTTTCCGATTCATTTGGAATATCGGGGCCGCGATTCGAAAAATAAACTCACACACTGGAAAGACACAGCTCCAACCCAACTCAACTCAACGCAATAACGACATTGACATTTGCTATTCGAACAGATATTCATTCAACATTGGTATCACATTGGTCACACATTGGTCGCACATTGTAGCAATGTTGTACCAATGTGAGACCAATGTGAGACCAATGTGAAACCAATGTGATACCAATGTTGAATGAATATCTGTTCGAATAGCAAATGTCAATGTCGTTATAGCGTTGAGTTGAGTTGGGTTGAGTTGGGTTGGAGCTGTGTCTTTCCAGTGTGTGTGTTTATTTTTCTAATCGTGGCCCTGGATTTTATTATTTTAGTTAATCTATCAAGTTATTTATCTATACATTGAACAAACCGGTCTTTATTATCAGAATTATATTAGTACATGCCAATATTTCGCTAGAGGACCGTTTTGATATTAAATGATGCACCACGCTAGCACGTTTATTATTCATTGTTAATGCAAACTTTTTCAAAATACTTCGTCGTATTAAGTTGTATATATACATAACTGTAGGTACAATTTTTTGATTTGTTTTTACTGTTATTAGCCATCATTAACGTTCTGATTTTAAAATATCTTTCATTACATTCCTAACTACTACACGGACAGTGCAGCACGGAACACATTACGAATGCATGACAATACGCAAATGCGGTTTAACCTCGACATGGACACAGTCTCGTTATTTTGTATGGAATCGTGATGCAGACAGCACACAATCGTCAATTGACAATGCGGTGCGCATGACATGCGGTCTACGTAGACAGTAGCCCTAAGATTTAACAAATTTATAGGTTTCCGTCCCGTAATACATTTTTTGCCTTTGATTCCCACGCTAGGATAGTTAGGGCCTGTTTCACAATATTCAGATAAACTTATCTGCCAGTTAAAATTATTGCTATCCTTTTCTCCAGTCATATAAAAGAAAAGGACAGCAAACATTTATCTGACAGATATGCTTTAACTGGAGATTATGAAACAGGCCATTAGTATAGTAAGGAGTGGTCCGGAAAAAAGTAGACGTGCCTTTTTTGATTTATCTTTTTATTTTGTGCCGATTTAGAAGCAGTGTTTATATTTAAATAATCTCTAGATACAATCATACAAAACATAAATACAATCATACTTAAATAAAACAGCGTTTGGAAGTTTTCGCCTTTTGTATTCCATCATACACATAGTTTTTTGAACAGCGTCTTCTGACAGAATTTTTGAGGTGTTTCTCAAAAACATGTTTTTTCATATAGTTTGATTTGATGAGCTATTTTATACCTTAATAAATTGTCTTTCTTCAATAGTAAACTTTTTTATCTGGCTTCATTTTAAGGTAGTTACAGTAATTTTTAATTAAATGTATTTGCCTTTTTTCATAGAAAATTATCTCCCATAGAAAAATCTTTGTCAGAGGTTAGATTAGAGAGTCTTCCTGACTATCCTAGCTAAAATACAGTTAATTAATGTAGCTTCTTGGTAAGATGAAATTCTGAAAAGCATAAAACGGGTTGTGAAAATGGAAATACAATTGTGGCATTGTAGCGGATGTCGATTGAAGATTGTCAAATTATGTTGTTCAAAAGGTTACAAAGTATGTTGAATTAAAAACGCGAAAACTTAAATATGGTCACATATTCTATTATGATTGTATTTTTATTTATTAGTATTGTATCTACGGATTAATAAAATAAATATACTGCTTCAAAATTAGCACTAATTTAAAAAATACACAAGATTGTACACTGCTACTTTATTTCAGGACCACTCCTTATACTTCATGCTTGTGAAGCAGTCAGATTTGGATTTTATTATTTATTTCAACTTATTAATTAAACAATAGGTACATTACCTGTCTCTCAAGCTGTTTTGATGTGTCTTCTTATAGAACTACGCATTATTGTGTATCTTTAAATTCTAATGTATTAACTGTTTCGATAAAATAGGTCCTGCCGAGTTTCTTGCCGGTCATAATACTTCTCCGGTCAGGGGTGTAGGGTTAGAACCGGTGGTAGTTTTTTCTCCCTGGCGTTCAGAAGTGCATTGGTATGTGCCTAAATTTAAGAATATTTTTTTTTAAATCTTTATCTATTGTAAAATAAAAGACATATCTACAAAAACCATACGAAACACAGACTATAAACAAAATTTATAAGTAATTCATTATACGCAAAATGTCGTAACTGTTAACTGTTCTAATATTCACATATTATTTTGTTGAGGTTTAAATTATCCAGATAATAATATCAAGATGTTGTTAATGCTCCCGTACGGCACATCCCCTAGACAATTTATCACTAGCCTTATTTACCACGTCCTCATAAGACGATAACTAATGATTTTAATTCAGTAACATTAATTTTGCCGCGCTCTGCTTTATTATCTTTATTCCTGACGAAAGTTTAGATGGTGTGAGTGTCTATTGAATATAATCGTACATTATTGGAGAGGCTGGAAAACCACTTAAAGGTGGAAAATACGAGTCAATATTTTCTACTGTGAGGAAATATAAGTACGAGAAAAGTAGATCTACTACCAAATCATTTAAATGTGTTTCCTAAATTTGTGAAATAATATCTAATAGAAGCGAAATCCTCCTCCCCGAGCACTTTGTGCTGGCGCTCGGGACAATTTACGTTCTATGCTACGATTGGTCGAATGTCACTAAGTGGCTCTCGCCAACCAACGAAATGCTACAAAAACATTGTTGTAGTGACGTGGTTCAGGTGTACAGGTAATGCTTACATTCCAGCTTGAATTTAGACCATCTTTTGCCAGATTTCCGAACAGTGGCGAGAAAATGTACATTTTAGTCTTTTAACTATTATATGAATGATAAAATGGCTGTAATACTAAATACATACTGCGTATAACAATGCAAGGTAATTGATACAGAATAAAGTTATTTTTATCTAAACAAGGTATTTTGTAATATATTAATGCTGGTCAATTAAAAATTACCTTAAGGTAGCATGTACTTTCCTTCCCGCAGTTCGCTACGCGCTACGCTCGTAGCCGATTCCAGCATTTTTTCGCTTCGTAGCCAAAATTACCTACACACAGAAACCCCGCCTAGCGGGTTTCTGGAGCCGTATTCGTTCTGTAACTTTAAAACACGTTTAGACACCATCCAACTTCAATACAACTCCAATGTATTAACTACGCAATACAGGGCCTCGATTCGAAAAATAAACATACACACTGGACACGCACAGCTCCAACCCAACCCAACCCAACTCAACTCAACGCTATAACGACATTGACATTTGCTATTCGAACAGATTTTCATTCAACATTGGTCTCACATTGGTCTCACATTGGTCTCACATTGGTCTCACATTGGTCACACATTGGTCTCACATTGGACCAATGTGAGACCAATGTGTGATGTGGTTATTTATTGTGTGTTGGAGGTATGTATCAGATAAATGTGTATTGTTTGTGTATTTTGAAATTAACTTACGGCACATTGTGCGAAAATTGTCGGCTTTAACATGATAAAATCTCCACTTTCCGTGCCACAGTATACGACGCGCTATTATTCTACAGTTTTCCATGTATGTAGAGGTAAGCGACTACGAACAGAGAGCGCGCATAGTGGGTTTCTGGCACTGACTGTATTAACACGAACGAAATGTATACATAAATAACTGGGATCGCTAAAATGTGACGATGACAACTGATTAAACTAGTACCTATCCTTTCATAAAATATTAGACAAATATATAACATACAGTGGCAAAGTTGTAATAACGATAAAACAGATTTCATTATTACTTCTCGCATATAACCATTCGTCGGTGGCGAATGAGAGCGGGAGCATAGAGCTGGTAAATGGAATGAAAACATTCGAGTTTCGTTTTCATTCATTTAATTAGCCCGGAGTTTTAAGCGGCGCCTCTGTGTCGCTTGATCTGCCCATCCATTCGGATTTTACGTTGCTACATTTTTACACCCATTTTCAGAATTCAAGTTAGTGTTTGGTGTATTTTCATGAACTGAATAAATAACCAGGTTAATCCGGGGTTTCAGAGGATTATATTGATAGTAAGTGGGGTTTTTTAAATATAAATATGACATTTAAATCTTAATTACTTATATTTCTTAATATGATAACCTGGATAATCGAGCGAATGGTGCAGATATAAAACTTTTTTGTGACAGTATTCTATTCAGCCCATATCCAAAAATATGTTAAAACCTATTAAGAGCTTTTTGCTTTGATTCGAAAAACACGTGAAGTTGCAACAGTAAATAAAATAATGCAGCACAACAGAATTTACAACTCGATCTTATTCTCTTCTGATTCGTACTTCAGATGGGAGCACTGACTTTTAGCTTTTACTTTTCTGAAATTTATGATAGTGTCCCATGTACATGATGCTGTACGCAAAGCAATTAAATAAACAGTAAAGAAACTAGACTTCGACTAGATTACTTGTACTCCTTATTTGTAAATAGAAACTATTCTAACAATGTTTTGCAAAATCGATGTACTGTTGTTTGGACGCAAGTTGTTTATATTACAATTGCTCTCAGTGTACAATATCCCTTCTGGGTTAAACAAATTTGCGACAAAGAAGAGCTTGCTGTACGTTATTCCACTTTGTTAACCTAACGAGTAACTGCTACAGCAAATTTAGTGCAACAAAATCTACAGATTTTGTTGCACTAAATTTAACTTATACATATTTATTCGTTAGGTAATTTATAACTAGGTCATACTAGTTTTAGGTACTTGTTTTAATAAACGTCCGTATACGGTAAAACTGGTTCAAGAAGCCCGATTAAAACTTTGAAGTCGTTTACAACAGAGTTGGACACATGATTGAAATCGGTGATTTGATTACAAATCATCGCTTAAATAGATAGAAAACATCCATAACTCAGGTATAAACACACAAATCAATGCCCTTACTAGGATTCGAACCCGGGACCTCCTGCTTCGTAGGCAGTGTCATTACCGACTGGACTAGGAGGCCTTTAAATTAGTTGTGAATTCGAAAAAATTACATGATGTACCTAATCCTCATCTTTTTAGAATAAATTTCTTGGTTGATTAATTATTAAAAGTCTAACTTATATTCATTGTCTTAGGTTATGGGTGTAAACGAATTATGATCTTATATAACTTGTCCATGATAATTTTTAAGACTTTCTAATGGAACTAAGTATCTTAATGTTCTGAAAATTTATAGACGAAGAGCTAGCCACGTCATATCGACACAATAATGAGAGTGAAACTCCTCTAGTTAGTTCGCTAAACTATGTTTATTTCTAGATCCGGACACCTGGCAGCTGTAAAGTGGTGGAGGTCAAAGAATGCAAACCACTTTAAGCATACAAATAATTAGATTAGATCATTGCCAAAACTTTTTGATGGGAGAAAGTAGTCCAAAACGACGTATAATGTAAGTAATTCATAATTTGTCGCCTACTGTTTCTGTTTCCGAAATAATTTATAATATTTTTTGTTGTAATACACCATGGATAGGCTCCGTCCTGTATAAATAAGACAACTCCGGCAGTTTTTACCTATTTTGGTATTACTTTTTTTCAACTGAAAAATTTTGCTAGTCTGTCACTCTGACCTACACCCATTAAAAGCTGCCAGATGCCCGGATCTAGCAATAAGGATAGTATTGCAATCTTACTAGTCCCGTTTTGTTGCTCTCATTATTGTGTCATATCTGACGTGACCAGCTCTTGGTCCATTACGTTGTAGTTGTAATGTCCAACTATTAATTACCAATTCAAATGTTCAAGTAATATTGTAAGTGATAGAGAGGCCGACGTATCCCCGAGCGGGAACGATTCTGCTTCAATTAGTTCTGGCGTCAATTATGTTTATTTATTCAGGGGGGCAGAATAAAATAAAATGGAAGAAAAAGGTATCCTTGAAGATAAACATCCACGAGCTGAGGGTGGATACCTGTAGGAAGGCACCCTGAGTGGTGGCCGAAACTCATTTTTTCGGATTTTGTGAGTGTTGTGACTATTAAAATAAGAACAAATGTTGTTTATTAATTTTGCAAGTTAGGAATGGTGTGTTCTTGAGCAAAATGGCCATTTAAAAAGCTGCGGCGCCAATTGGGTTCTACACACTATATTAGCAAGTGCAATTTTTGGATTTTTCTTACTAAGATCACAGTTTGTTCACAAAATGTTACTATGCTCGACCTGAGTTATGTGCTGTTATAAAATTTTCCGCAGTAAAGCGTAAATATTATCCTTAAAATTTTGCTCTATGAAAAAGGTGAACATAACGAAAATCCTAAAACCCTCTAACACAGCTAGATAACGCACACAGATATGTTGAGCGCGGCAAAGAATAATCGCCTAGCGACTCGAGATATTTGCGCTACGTAATATGTACTACAATATTTGGTAAGATATGGCATAGAGTAGACAAGAGTAGGACCGGAGTGTGGAAAGTACGCGCTTATGTTTACGTATCGCCTAATTTAGACATTTGTCTGAATAAATTATTGTCGTCTAGGCCCATGAATAGACTATGAGATAGCGTTGGCCTAGCGGCGAATGAAGATTTAGCATAGCTATGTATAGCTTAATACAGCTTGAACGGCCTCATCCAGAGTACTTTAGCTTTGCTGACACATGGATTAGGTATGTTATTTGATCGCTGCAATTTATCGAGTAATGTTATTAGAGATATCCGCCATAACTTATGCCTACAACGACGATTTGGTTGCATCGTACATTATCGTCTTTGTAGGCAAAAGTCATGTTGCGACGTTGTATGGTTTCTGTGTGGATCCAACAATGTGGATGAATCTGGATTTATTGTTACCTATAATTGAAACAGATCATAAAAAAAAGCATTTTGATGCAAGGGCGGAACGTGAACATTACGAGCCCCGAGATATCTTGCGACGAGCTGCAAGCGAGTGACAAGACTCGGAACGAGTGATGAATGTCATTTTTGCGCATTGAGCATTTTTGAGCATTCATCGCAAATTCAAACTCAAACTCAAACATTTATTCAGTAAGTAGGTCACAAGGGCACTTTTACACGTCAAAGTAAAAGTGAGAAAAAAAAATCAAACTACACCGGTTCTAACCCTACACCTCTGACCCGAGAAGAATTATGTCCGGCAAGAAACTCGGCGGGACTTATTTTTTCAAAACAACAGTACATCAAAACTAAACAATACATATAAGTGCGTTGTTCTAACAGAAAACATATCAAACCAAGGTTAGATTAACCAACAATAGGTTATAGTTTAAGAAAAATACCAACGAAAAAAGATGAGTCCAAATCTGACTATTGAAAATGAATTACATACAAGTTTGATATACTTTCTTACCTGAACTGTGTCTTCTAAATAAATTTCCAAATTATAATAATCCATCACATCAACAGTTAGAAACAAAATAATTTTGAATTTAAATAAAAAAAAGTAAGTGATTCTAGTATACAATAAACATACTATTTCTAAATTATCCTTAGAGATGTATAAGGTCTCCAAGTGTCTTGATCTATATATTCTATATAATAATAAAAAATATGGATAATCAAGCACCGAATGTTGTGTCTAAAGCCAATTAAATTAAAATTAAATATGATCAATAAAAAGTTACGTAAATGTGTTGCCCCAGTTTGCCTAAACAGACCTGTCTCCACAAACAGCACCCGTTCACGAGTATGACGCATATCTCAGCCATCGCCTCCCTCAACCTTTCTTCGGGAAAGTGGCGACCCGATCAACGACGCCACCATAAGCAGAGCCTTTTAAGCGAGCATGACATGTTCAAGCTGGCGGGCTTTATTAATTAATAAAAACTAGCCATGTTTAGTCTGGTGAGAAACAATATTCTGTGCTCGTATTTTACATGCGTGAACTAAATTACAATATAAAAGTGACATAGAGATGTACATGTCTCTAAGCGTCAGGATCATTAAATATATATCTATACATATAAATATTTGCGAATGCAAGACTCAGAGATGTATAACGTCTCTAAGTGTCCAAATACTAAATAAAAACAAAAAAAATAAAAACGAAAAACAGGTAATACTGGACACTAGTAAAGCTGCTTCATAGAGTAATGTACCTAATAATTTCTAAATTTGTAATAATTTTAATAATTTCTAATTTTGCGAATACATTTGCGAGTTGAGGTTGGCGCGTTATAAGTGCTCGAAAGTAAAAAGCACTACTGCAAGAAATCGAATTTTTTGTAAATTAAATACTTACTGTATACCTGTATACTTAATGCTTACGTACGAATTTGAATGTTGAGTTAACATTTGCACCGTCTGTTCATAATCGAAGGGTAGAATATGTATTCTTTGACGCCAGGTAGCGTCGGACGGTTCCGTAGGGGCGCAGGGCAATCGTAAAGCATCGCTCGGGCGGCACTAAATGTCAATGTACAGTCGATGTCAAAGATGTGTATACACTTTTTCACCTTTAGCCTTTGCAATAAGGTGTAAAAGTGTATACATATCTTTGACGTCGACTGTACAAGGGATAGACGGGCCCTTACCTATCGCTACGGTGTTCTACATTTTCCTATAAACCGAATATAAATAGTAGGTACACTTTTACACTCAAGTTTGAATAGCACCGGGGATGTATACTTCTGAAATAGCCATTAAGGGTCACCGTTTACAGTAAGGAAGTATGTAAAAGACAAGTATTTCCCAAAAATGGTATTTTGATAGAACGTATGATGTGCATTGAAGAAAGTTGACAAAGTAATAAACCTAAAAAGTAACGAACGTGACCAACGAGTTGAAGAATCGACAGAATGTACAGAAGAGAGGTATTGATACTGCGAATGTCATATCGCTCAAATCTGGAGCAGAGCCCGACTGCGGAAGTACCTCCACCTTTCAGAAAACCACAGCCAAATAGCACTAGACCCTACTGTTGTGTTCCATACCATAGTGTTGTGTTCCTGCTGGTGAGTAAGGTTGCCAAAGAGCTCAAAGAGGACCCAGTCTCTTGACGATGAGGGACTCTCTTGTTCCTTTAGCCGTCAACACAGTAAGTTCTTCTTTTTGTAAAGGGTCGGCAACGCGCATTTGACACCCCTGTAGTTGCTGACTACGATAGCTGCTTACCATCAGGCGGGCCGCCGTATGCTTGTTTGCCATCGTTCGTTCGTTACGTAGTAGCAGGAATAACAAAATTTTTGCCACACCAAGCAAAATTATCATTTATAATGTTTCATTATGCAATCTAACTAAGAAGAGCTTATTTTTTACTTTACTGTAGTAAGTAGAATGTAAAATACTATTTGCTTTCTATATTCCAGTAGGTCTAAGTATTTAAGTAAGGTTATTTTAGAATTAGTAGCTAGATAAGATTTTTGAATTAATAGCCAGTAATACGCTTAAAAAAGGTCAAGTTTAAGCAGAGACTATACATACATATATAGACCGCCACAGTCTGGGAACTTCTTGTCGCTCCAAGTCTGAAGCACCATGTGAACGAGACCAACCAAAGCTGCCGTATAATGTATTGCAGAGTACTCTCTGCCCCTTAGCACCATCTAGTAATTGATAGCATTACTATTATTACGTTGATACTACAGCAACTTTGGACTGCTCTCGTTCAGAAGGCGCTTCAGACTTGGGCCGCGATTCGAAAAATAAACACACACACTGGACAGACACAGCTCCAACCCAACTCAACTCAACGCTATAACGACATTGACATTTGCTATTCGAACAGATTTTCATTCAACATTGGTACAATGTGTGACCAATGTGTGACCAATGTTGAATGAAAATCTGTTCGAATAGCAAATGTCAATGTCGTTATAGCGTTGAGTTGAGTTGAGTTGGGTTGGAGCTGTGTCTGTCCAGTGTGTGTGTTTATTTTTCGAATCGCACCCTAGGAGCCTCAAAAAGTTCTTAGAATGTGACTGTTTATACATATATGTATGTATAGTCTGTGGTTTATGTATTACAGTCATATGTGTCTTATTGTAAAACTAAATTACCGAGTTTAAAAGATTAAAAGCTCGTTGTTTAGCTTATGCGTACCGCATGATTATGATTTCAGAAGATTCTAATTTGGAGTTATGTTACTCCAACACACAAAAAACATTCAACCAATATTGAAGTTGCGTTGGAATATTTCTCAAGCAAATACTGATATTTCTGATTCAGATGTTTATGCCGTAGCTGTATTGCGTTGTTAATGCATTGGTGCTGTATTGGAGTTGGATCGTGTCTATACGTGTTTTAAAGTTAGAATACGGCCCCTGGCTGTTATTAGCTCTACATAAGTGTAACTCTTGCTACATTGTGGAAAGTATTAGCTAGCACTAAAATAATACTAAGTTTAAATAGCAGTAAACAGTAAAACATTGCACTTAATACTCCTTTGACCTTATCACTTACTTTTACACTCTTAAGAGTAAGTGATAGTGTATAGCCATACATGTAAAAAATCTTAATTTTTTTAAATAAATACACCGCGTGGGATATGGGAATTGTAAGGAGATAAACAAAAACCAAAGATTATTTAATAATTTTAAACAAAAAAGAACCGACTTTACTAAGTCTCCACCTTTCCAAAAGCAAATACTCGAGCTACTGTAAAAAGTACTGAAATTACTATAGGTGTGCCTATAATATTGGATCATATAATATAACAGGATCCCATCATCAGATCCTGACCTGATGACAATGGGACCAACTGTGAAGTATACTCTTTCAAACAAAAAAAGTAATTTTCCAAATTGGTCGAGCAGTCTTCGAATAATCGGTGAACATACATTAAAAAAAACAATGATCCCTACGAATCGATAACCCGTATACGGAAACCGCAGCAGTGTGATATAGCCGCCATACCCGGCACGAACGTCCTCCTTATTTGAAGTCGGTTATTTTTTAACATTATTTTTTATAGATAATCCTGGCATGCCGACGTTTATGATCGTTATAATCAAATCAGTAAAAGGCATATCTTTTACACAATAAATACAACATTTTCCGTATTTTATGTGAAAACAAAATACTTGAATTAAATACCCAGTCAACATGAACATCGTTGTGTTATAGTCAGACACATATGCAACTGTGCTTTAAATGAGCGATAGTATAGATAACAATACATTTCCGATATAATTTTGTATCGTCATATGCATATTTGTGAATAAAGTCCCTTGTTTTCCTCAGAACGCGAATTAAGGCTCCGATATTAGGGTATCAATTATTCAAGCCTGGCAACCTTAACGAGAACTCAATTTACTTAGCCCTGTAAATGGTTTTGCTTTTTATATTTTTCATCGAATAATGTTACCTACGAAAATTTTCTGAGTGAAATGACTGAATTTTATTTTTATGTTCGTGTGAAATGATTTATGTCTTAAAGATACAGTCAGCAGCATATATAGCTTAGCCAATGAGGTATTCAAAATTATCTTCACACGCTCTTATTTATTCTCTTAACCGACTGCGACTTCTAGCAAATGCGACATAGCCATGTGACATATGTTCCTATGAACCATGAATATTTTTAATTTGATTCTTTAAATTCAAACTTAAATATATTTTTGATATTGCGGTCTGCATTTACCTAAATACTTTAAAAGAAAATTCTGCTTTACATACTTTCTTAATCGCCGCTTTACCTATTGCAATTATGGTACATTTTCATAGATAACGATGGCATAGCCTCTACAATTTTCGACAGCCGTCACATAAATCTGGGCTTTAAACTACCCTCAGATAAAAGCAGGCAAAATGATTCTGGCATGAGGTTTGAATGTCAAAAAAATGGTGTTTTAATCCGTCCATCGATACCTGCCGGCGACAGGTGGATTACCCTCGTTTCTCATTGCACACTGACTCCGTGTTTTTCTTATTCATATTTGTTTGAATTCACACCCGATGCGCAATATTTCTACGTTAATGTCGGTGGTTTATTTTATTTCCCGACACACTAATTGATGTTTATGACGTTAATAGCTTGCGTTAAATTATGTTCGGTTTCCAGGTACGGGAGAAATGCCAACAACCTGTAGATGCTTCTGTGGAGAATTTCTAACTCGGCGCAAGGTAACTTTTAAGTTTCGTTTCATTGTTTTTTTATTATTTAATAAGAAAAACGTATTGATTCCCATAAAACGCTTACATTATTTGTAGCCAACATTCAAAAACCTTCCGTTATTCGTTGTAGCTGTTCCTTCTGTCACGCGTTTCCCCTTTATTAAATTTATTAGAGCTGTGTTCGGTAAATAAGTGGAGCGAAAGGTAACGGTATTCTTGGGCTTTCGGAACGTCACTGGGAGTCCCGGGCCTCCCCAAGGTGGCCGGGCGAAATGCTAAGCCGATTCGCGATATTGTCGGAGCCGTTTTGTGAACCCATACGGGAATGCTGAATGTTATTGAGATAAATTCCTGATACACTCATAGGTATGTACTTATGGTTATTCGTACGTTGATAACTATTTATCAGCAATATGAAGTCGTCTTGCTTTTTGATGAATTGAAATAGATTGGAACCAAATTTTCTGAAATGAGAAAGCGTGACACAGCCAATCAATAAATTGCCAGAAATAGTTAACGATCTTATTATCAATGCCACGAAAACGTCATGCATTCAATTTTACGACCTTGTTCGTATTTAATAAATATATCGGTCTTTTCCTACCCCAAATTTTATGACGCCACAATAAAACATGTCTCGGCATCAAAATTTATATGCGTACATAAAGTTTTATATCCGCGCGACTTGCACCGGCGGAGGTTTTCCTAATTGTTACAGGTCATGAACAGACAGACCCTGGCCTCCTTCAATCAACATTCAAAACATTCACAAATAACCACCATAAAATTTGATATTGCTTAATGTCAAGGATTTAGATTATCAAAGAAATGGTGTTTTTGGGAAAATACGAAAGAACAACTGAATAACATCAGAATCAAGTCGACTAATAAAAAGCTTTGCTGGAAATAGACGTCCGTATAAAAATGACCTTTCTAATGATGTAATTTGTACCCGTATAATTCGGCCGTTACGCCCGGTGTCGACATGAGCCAAGTCTTAAGATCTGTTTATTTTGTATCAAATGTGCAGTCGAACCGCGAACCATAGCGTCAACAGATACATGGCCAACTCGTAAACTGCACAGAAAAAGCTTTTATATCCCAAGATGAAGTGGACTTTTAATCATCCGCTCCGATTAATCATGAGGGGGTTAACTTTTTTGCACACGTGAAATAATCAATAGCGAATTTCATTTCCTTTACAGCGTTTCCCTAATTGCGTATGCAGCAATTATCAGTCTGACGTGTTCGGGCAACCAGTTATCGGTGGTAATGAGAGGCTGAGCCGGAATTAGCGAAGTCTCAGGTGCCCGGCTTCTCCGCTATGTAGCTACCCCTATATCATAATGGAAATATGTGCACTTCCTTATTATTGAGCTGGTGATATTATGTTCATTATTAAGGATGCCGGACATTTTTCTCTAGAGGCTTGAGCTAAGCTCCTTGCTTCCTTGTGTTGTTGGGGTAAACAAAAGAAGATGTTTTAGGCTAGTTGTGACATAAATTTATTCCAATGATGCATGATTTCTATAATTTTCCTTATTTTACTTAAAAAATGATTTTATATATTTTTTTCAAGCGAAACATTTTGGGTGCCTTTGTTAATAAGCCTCCTTGCCCCCCATTTACCTCTTTACACGTTTCACTGATTGGAAAGTCATTATGAAGGCTCAGGAGGACAAGTTAAGGAAGACTCTTCGTGAGGCAACCGCTAAACATGTAATACGAGTATATATTGATACAACCGTCAAACTATAAACAATAACTTCCACATGTAAAATGTTGTCCATTAAAAAGTAAATGTGGAAGAGAAAATTACAACGATAGTATATATTTAATCTACAATAAATATATAAATAAATATATAAAGATCATTACTCACAATAATTTTAAAACTGTTAAAATTATGATGAATTAATGATCTTCAGTCACAAATTAGTTCCGCGGTGTAATCGTTCATGTCAAAAACTTATAACCAGTGTCGTAAGTAAATCAAATAATCTCAATCCAGTCAATTATACAAATCAAAAATACAGACAACTAAATGAACCAAAATAACGCGATAAGCCACCGTTTGCACGAATAATAAGAGTCGTTGTACTGTAATTGGCAGTTAGTTCCAACTGTAGGGACCATTTCTAGGAATATCGGCGCACGGTGGTGGCGCCGTGCACCCTGACTCATTGTCTACGTACAAGTTAATAAAAATATACAAGCGGAATACAAGGATTTATTTCTGCCTAGTCAATGGCTAAACACTACTCATCTAAGATAGGTAGTCCTTATGCTCACCTTAGGCCTGTCGTAGAAAATTTAAGCGATTCACTCGCAGTGTTTTTGTCACGCGGTGTGTGTCCTGAACGCGAACTGATACGAAGAGATGCGAAGTAAAGGGTCGGCAACGCGCATGTGACTTCTTTGGAGTTGCAGGCGTCCATAGGTTACGGTAGCTGCTTACCATCAGGCGGGCCGTATGCTTCTTTGCCACCGTCGTGGTATAAAAGTAACTTAGTTGGCACAAATCGGTGGAAAATGATAGATAATTACATGACACGTTCAATGTATAAGGACTTCCTAATCCTAATGCTAAAACTGCGGCTGTGTTTTACTTATTTGTAGTTATTTTACGACTAAGTATATAAAAAGTAAAAACTTTTGTAAGTTCGGTTGGTTTGGTAAAGCGCGGCGTCATTTTGCCCTGTAAGCGGAACTTGTAATCGGAAGGAACTTACCATTTACGTTTAGCATTTCCCATCAGAAAGGCTGGTAGGGATTTTTCGCGGCTGTCATTTAGTGTTAACGCCCGTAGTGGAACGTCGAGCGTACGAATGACCGCATTTCGATGCCTTATTTTCCGAAGCTCATATCCGTTTTCCAACTAGCATTTAAGATTGAGCTCTGTTTTAAATTGAATAAAGTTTATTTTACAATTACAGCATTTTGTACAATATAAGTTTTCGTAAATCAGCAAACGATTTAGCACTCCAGCACTCAGCCTTAAATCTCCTTTTGGAATGAACCAATGCATCTTAAGTGAGAATGCGACTTTAAAATTGTTGTGACAAAACCGGGTTCCGAAGTAAATGCGATCCGGTCGCATTCCTGCGACTATCCGTGATTTATACGCGAAAAGAAACTGATTTCGTTGTTATTGCAAAATATTTCTAAAGAATTGTGTTGTTGAAGTAACTACATTAGATAAAACTAAACAAAATGTATCGCAGGTTTTTAGATAAGGAAGGAATAATTGCATGACGTTATAGTTTTCGTCATCTTAAACAAACTCCACCTCCAAAGGAAAATAAAATGTTTAAATTTATTTTTTAAATCTAGTCCGTAGCTTATCAGATTTCTATTTCGATAAAACAAATATTTGACTTAAGAAATTAAATTATAAAAAAGTCTACGAATATTTTATATTGTATGAAAACCTAAAGTTGCGAACATTCATCGTTGTTCTTAAACCCCACGTTTTCGCCGACATTGTCGAAGACCGTTCAGGGTTTAAAAGAGACAAATAGCAACTATCTCATTAGTCCGTCTGCAATCGAGTATGCGAGTCCGTGCGCTCATTAGGGGCGCCTGACCCGGCGTTACTCCAATCGACCGACAGTTTAAACCGGTTCCATTTTATAACGGAATTTATAGAGTTTACTAGCTCGACTTTTCATGGCTTAGTGTTCCCGTATTTTGAACCCTCGTTTCACCTCTGTATGGAATATGTTGTGGGATATACGATTTCAAGCTAACATGGTCATTATCATTATAACTATTATTGGAAACGGGATATTTACCATGTATATTGGAGTTTTTGAGCACCCAATATTTCGACACAGTTGCATGCGCCATCATCACGGAGCAACTGACGTTGCGGGGATTTTTGTTGTAGTCTACCCACACACCGTAGCGATCTACCCTCTTTCGCATAAATATCGGGTGCTCAAAAAGTTCAAAAACTCCAATAAACATGGTAAATACCACGTTTCCGATAATAGTTATGAGATAAGGGACGGGTTAAGTTGTGGGATAAAAAGTATTTTTCAACCGACTTCAAGATTTCGATGGAGGAGGTTATCAATTCGTCGGGATCTTGGTTTTTGCTATTTTTTTTTATGTATGTTCACCGATTATTCGAAGACGGCTGGACCGATTTCGAAAATTATTTTTTTGTTTGAAAGAGTATTCTTCACAGTTGGACCCATTGTAACCAGGTCAGGATCTGATGCTGGGATCCTGGAGAAATCCAGGGAACTCTTCAACTATTATAGGCACACCTATAGTGATTTGAGTATTTTTTACAGCAGCTCGTGCATTTGCTTCTGGAAAGGTAGATGCTAAGTGAAGTCGGTTCTTTTTTGTTTAAAATTATTAACTTTTTGGTTAATCTACTTGCATGCGTCAAATTTCTTTAAAGCCTTTCAGCCGTTTTTGCGCGAAAGAGGAACAAACATCCAAATATTAAAACAAAACGCATAGAAATATAAAATACTAGCTGTGCCCGCGGCTCCGCCCGCGTGGAATTCGGCCTGTGTCAGTAAGCGGCTAATTCACCCCTAATTTCTCTCCCGCTACCCTGGAGGCGGAACTTGAAGTAAAATTGACAGATGGATACGCTAGAGGACAGTAGTCCTAATAAAATATTTTACAATTAGCACTAAATGAAACTACACTCAAAAATGAATACTTTTTTTTAGTAGTAGGTGCCGGCGGTCGGGGGGGGGGGGGGGGGGGCGGATATTCATTACGTTACCGTAGGTAATGAATTTTCATACGTTTATACCACACTGTCACAGATAATACACTGATGTTACGTTACTGATTGCAATAATGGTGGTAATTACATACGGTTCCGAACGCGGAATAGAGGATTTATGATATTGGTGTAGATCAAGATATTTATTCTTCAATGTAAGCACATTACAATGCACTAATGAACGTCAGAGAAAAATAAAATACGTGAGTGTCGTGGAACACGCGATTGGCACGAAGTTATGTTATTTAATTTTATTTCATTTTTGAATATTTTTTGTAGTTATTTTTTTGTATTTTTTTTAAATTCTGGAAATTTTGTAATTTTTGGAAATTTTCGAAATTTCTGAAATTTCTGAAATTTTTGATATTATTGAAATTTTTGAAAATTTTGCTATTTTTGACATTTTCGACATTTTTCACTTTTAGGTTGTCGACTTTTTTCAGTTTTTTCACTTTTATCACTTTGTCACTTCTCACTTTAACTTTTCACTACATTTCACTTCACTTCACTTTATTATATTTTATATATTTTTTATTTCATTCCATTTTACATGTTTCTCAATCGTATGGGTGTCGCGTTTTCGTGACGTGACGCTTTTTCGTGACGGTCACGTGACTTTTTTTCGCCTAGCCTACCATCCGCGAACCGTCTGATAAGAAACTTTGTTCCAAAACTACCACCGGTTCTAACCCTACACCTCTGGCCCAAGAAGTATTATGACCGAAAAGAAACTCGACGGGACTTATTTTTTTCAAAACAGTAATACATTATTAGATCTTAAAGATACAAAATAATGCGTAGTTCTTCAAGAAGACATATCAAAACAGCTTGAGAGATAGATAATATACCCATTGTTTAATTATAAAGAAAAATAAATCCTAATCTGACTGCTTCACAAAACGTTTGATATTTTCCTACCTAAACGGTGTCCTATAAATGTTAGATGATTTTGTAGTAGTTTTTTGGTTTGGGCCATGCATCTTTGTCCGTCATATATAGTCCTCGAACCTGCAATAACCCTTTGACATTCATGATATTTTCAAATATTTCTTAAGAGCGGGTAAAGGTAAATTTAAAGCATCGACCGGTAACATGTTATAAATATGAACACCTTGACCAAAAAATTACAAATTATTTCAGTACCAAAGGAGATCGTCAATTATTGTTAGGCGATTTGCCCCAGATCATAAAGATGCGTTTATTATGAAACAGATATCAAAACATTCGCTTTAATTTCTAGATCAGGGTGGTCATAAAATAATCATGAAATGTAACGGGAAAATTGAGAAATCGGGATGTAAAAACATGAATGTGATAAGGACACAGGATATTTTAAAGCGTACATGTTTATGATTTAAAGTATAGCACAAAATAAATACCTGTTTTATAAAGAATTTCTACAAAATCTGACATGATAATGAAACGGAAATCATAATAAAATAATAAAAAGTCATATTTTGATCCTGCCGCAGATTTCTTGTATTTGGGTAAACAATGATAATGGCTGTCAAACCATCATTGCTACTATTAACTAAACAATCGTAGCACTTATTACAAAGAGATGAGGTTTATCACTGTTAGTGCGCTCCTACTAGTATCCATGAAGTTATAATTTTAAACCGGAGCACACTCTTGGGCCAAAAAGCAAGGCCGAAAGAGAGAGTAATTTAGGGAGCCGCGTCCCGCGTTGACTTAGGGAGTTTTGACGTCATTAGACAATAATGCCAGCATAACAACAAATCAAAATGTCAATGTATGTATGTCAATTTTGTAACTAGTTCGAGTGAAACACCGCCCCCCATATTATGCCCTCTATCGGACCGTTTTTTGTAGTCACCTATGAACGTCTATTTTACACGGTAATAAGGTTCATCAGATGAACCTTATAATCTGTGGTTAGGGAAAAAGTGCAACAATTACATCCACTTGTTAGAAATCCATGGTAGTATCAGACATTACTTAATAGAAAAATAGTCAAAACGAGACGCATCCCCCCCATACCACCAACTCCTTCGGCCCCACCTTGTGGCCGAAGAGCACACTCCAGTTTCAAATTATAACTTCATGCGGCAGACATGGATGACGGTTACGTCATACATTAATAGTGTCAAACTATAATCATAAATAAGATTAGCAAAATAAACGTAACTCCTTACTGAAAATGTCCGTTTCGTCTCGGCCCAGGAGAAGTTAACCTTATGTCAATGCTGTAAAGACGTTAACAAGTTATTTAGCACTATTTGGATGGCGGAAGGATCAACGAAATTACTTTTTATTTTTCATTTCTAATTCCCGTTTTATTTTCATGCAATATTTTGTCTAGTTTCGTAATAAAATGGGTATTTGCTTAGAATTAAAGACCAAACTTTATACGAGACCATATCGCAAGTGGGCCTAGAATTGACGATACCAAATTTCATCTAAATACGTACAGCGATTACCAATACAATTTCATACGTACAATTTCAATACCAAATTTCATCTAAATACGTACAGCGATTATTGGTTGTTTCTTCCCCATGTAAACTTCCACACCTTTTGCATCCGCTTAAGGGATAATTTCCGAGATAAAACTATTTTATTTCCTTTCGCAGAGCTCAAATTATCTCCATACCAAATTTTATCTAATTCGATTCTGCGGTTAATAATTCCCTATACAAATTTCCAACTCCAGGGTGAAAACTATCCTTTGTCCTTTCTCGAGACCCATACTATCGCTATACCAAATTTCATCTTTATCAGTTCAGCGGTAAAAAAATCCTCATACCAACTTCCAACCCCCTTTTCACCCCCACAAGGGTTTATTTTCGGGATGAAAACTATTCTGTCGTTTCTCGGGACTCAAATTATCTCCATACTAATTTCTATTAAAATTCTCTATACAAACTTTCAACCCCCTTTTCACCCCCTCCAGGGTTGATTTTCGTGATGAAAACTATTCTTTGTCCTTTCCCGAGACTCAAACTATATCTACAAAAAATTTCATCAAAATCCGTTCAGCCGTTTTCACGTGATGCGCGGTCAAATAAAAAGACAAACAGATAAACAGACAAACAGACAAAAATTCTAAAAATTGTTGGAACGTGTTCTGTTATCGATTCTAAGTATCCCCAGCCAACTTTTTTTCGATTATCTTCCATGTACAGACTTTCGACCCTCTTCAGCTTTATTATATGTATGTATAGATAGATAGATAGAAGAAGACGTAACGCCGTAAAGACAAAACGGTGATTCCGTAATAAGCCGATTACATATACACATACACAACTCGTGGACGAGCGGTAATTGGTTTAAACGTCAAAAGTTAGTGTGAGTGCACGAGACCGCGGTTTATTGTGGAATCACAATTTAATCTTCGTCGGATTACGTCTCCTTATTTTATATGTCAATGACACAAGGTACAACAGTCATTGTTCTCGCCCCTTTTAAGTGTCTGAAACACTTCAGTGAAGTTTGAGAAGAAATTATGCACATGCAGTATATTAAAGTACTAGCCTTTTCCCGCGGCTTCGCCCGCGTACTATAAGTACTCAAAAAGGATACGATACCCATGTTGATTTTCAGACTTTGTGACCACATTTGCCCCTTTTAGGGGTTGAATTTCAAAAAACCTGAAACACGTGTTTACTCATTTATCGTTAGGAATACTCCTGTAAAGTTTCGAATAAAATAGTCTTACAAATCTTGATTCGCCATACAAACTTTGGACCCCCATTTTACCCCCTTAGGGGGTGAATTTTGAAAAATCCTTTCTTAGTGCATCCCTAGACATTCAAAGGAACCTACGTGCCAAATTTGGAATCTCTAGAACCAGTGGTTTGGGCTGTACGTTGATATGTCAGTCAGTCAGTCAGTCAGTCAGTCAATCAGTCAGTCAGTCAGTCAGTTTCTTCTTTTATATATATAGATTTCTGCCTACGGTCCTGTCTCGGCTCCTTATAATATGAACTCATTTGAAAAGTACCAAATTGATTGATAATGCAATGTGCCGCTTTCTATAATAAATAACAGTATTTCTTTTATTTTATCTCGTATATCTAAATATGTTTGTATGTTTATAATAAAAGTAAATCTTGTGATAACATTTTGTTACTTTTGTATTGAGCGCCAGTTTATTTTACGATTTAAGTTTGACTTATCAAATTTTTTATTTTGTTCTTTCTTGATTGGACTAAGTGGCGCACTTCTGAATTCAACGGCGGTAGTGCCGAATCGACGGACTGTGTTAACTGCCTTTATATACAGAGAACATCCTTTACTCGTCCGTTGAGTGTGCCGCTGAAATCGTAAGGTACTCGCAGGAGAAGACTTCTGGAGCTAAGTTTAAAATGTATGTGTACCATTTAATGATACATAATTTACATACATATAGGTCACGGCCAGATCTTAGAACTGATCACTTAATAATATGGCCAAACCTATTCAAACCCATATCATAAAGTGGAAAATTTGAAGAAAAGGCTGCGGGGTCAATATTAAAAACGCATAAATTTAATTGTCCTAATTAAAGAACGCATATAGTGGTAATTTTTTAAGATGTCCGAATCTTACTAAGGAATACTACCGACAATACCGACATTTAAAAAAATTCGTACTCTAACAATGTTACCTTAATTATTAAATCTAAAAATTAAATAATGTTAATACGCATAACTAAAGACGCATAATTTAACTACGCATAATATTATTGGTATAACAATAACTTCGCATAACGTTCGTTTATTTGCATACTGGTTCAAACGCATAAATGAAATCCGCAATCAACAATTTGCGAAGTAAACCATAAAACGATTGGAAATGTAATGTACAGTTGACGTCAAAGTAAACATGTGTTTACACTTTTACACCTTAATCTTTTGTGATAAGGTGCAAAAATGTAAACATTACTTTGACGTCGACGGTACCTACCTATATACTATGTAAAATAATAAGAAACTTATTTTTTAATACAGTTGCACAGAAAGTTGCTTTTTAGCCACAGGATCGGAAAGATCTATTTCTCGCACTAGTGCATTTTACTTTTCCGCCATTTTAAGTGCAATCATATGAGAGTTTTCGTATTTATTAACTATTCTGATTTATTTTTGGAGTATATTTTACATTGCTGGGTGTAGTTAATGTATAAATTTAGCGCTGGTGGCCTGGCGGTAAGACGTCAGACCTAATCCGAAGGTTGCGGGTTCAAACTTCGGCTCGTACCACTGAGTTTTCGAAACTTATGTACGAAATAGCATTTGATATTTACCAGTAGCTTATCAGTGAAGAAAAACATCGTGAGGAAACCGGATCTAATCGCAAAAAGGCCTAGTTTCCCCTCTGGGTTGGAAGGTCAGATAGCAGTCTCTTTTCTAAAAACTAGTACCTATGCCAATTCCTGGGATTAGGTTGCTGAGCGGACCCCAGACTCAATAGAGCAAAAATTTGGGAAAAACACTAGGAAGAAAAGTTAATGCGTAAATTTTCAGTTTGTTGAATTTTATGAAAAACATCGTAGCTGCGTAACAAAATGAACCTCTAAGTAACCAACATTTGTTTTATTCGCGGTAGACGCCTTAACCCTTAAGGCCTAGGCTACCCGGGTCACAACGGCACTATCGGCCTATATTAAGAAACCTATACCTGTGGCCCATCGTAAAGTTTACTTTAGAGTATCGATAAACGTTAATTTAATTACATTCAAATTTTGAACATCTTGTGGTAAACCGATTCCAAAAAATGTTCGAAATTTTAATGTAAATAAAGTATTGGTACCTCAGAAAATCTAGTTGGTCATGTCATGATTTCAAGAAAGATAAAAATTTACTACCCATTATCTCGGAACTGGAGCTAATTAGGACACTGGTGTCTTTGAAAAATAAATTTAATTTAGGCTCAGAAATGTATCCTTTCAATTAAAGGAAATAAAAAAACAAGGTTTACGTAACATACAATAATGAATTTTAGGTTAAAGTTATATGTTACAACCTTCAGCTTGCTTGGAGATCAACATAAGCAAGAATGGAAAACATTAAAGTGTATCTTGTAAAGTGACAAATTGTGCTATTTCATTATTATAAAATTTAAAGTTATGCGTTATAACGTTATGGCTATTAAAATTTTGCACATTTGCAACTAAGCGTATTAAATATTATGCGTTTTTATGATTATGACAAGTAAGCGTTATGCGTTATAGGTATATGCCAAATTAATTATTCGTTTTCCGATTAGGACATTAAATTTAATTATTAAATTACCGTTATATTACGGTAACCGTTATATTTTATTAAATTTAATGTAATGCCAAATAAAGGGCATCCCAGGCCGTGACTCAATTATTTATTTTATTTAATATGTACAAGCATCGATAAAAGCCATTAAGATAATAATCTACACATAGTATATGGAACTAAAAACATCTTTTTAGACTCCTAAAGTAGAAGTCACTAATAAAAATAATATAGGTTATTTTCGATGAGTTCTAAAGTGATTTTTCGTCAATCTTAATGATAAATACTTAAGTATCTACCAATATGTTAAAACTTTATTAAGTCAGGACCAACATATATCACAAAGTACTTACTTATGTAGTTTCTCAGTATGGTAAGGTTAACCGCAATAAATTTTCAATAAAAATTTAGTATCTATTTCAAATATCCTCATCCGTAAATAGCCCACAACTCTTAAAAACCGAGAACATTGAAGTGAATGCAGTGAATTTTACGATCTCTTTATAGCAGTGTATGTGACTTTTATTTTCTTAAGTATATATTAGGCTTTTAATAGCTTCTTCGTATCAGATGCTGGTTAACGATGCAACTACAACTCTCCAAAATGTTTATTATAGATTTATGTCGTCTGTGAATAACATAATGAATGTCATTTTTATTGCCAGAACGGCAGTTATTATAATGGTTTACAGTTTCGCGATTTATACACTACCAGTTAGAATAACACACTTAAGACCAATGGAAACAAAGCCACGTTTCTTATAATTTACATGGCGTCACTAAGTCAACTTCAGGTAAATATCATCTATTTTGGTTTTAATGTTCTGATGGCTTAGGATAAATAAAGCGGATCTGTAATATATCTATTAAGCAGCGGATTTACTGCAATAAAGCATTCTCTACTAGTATATGTACCATCGGGTTCATAATTGCATGCCCAATTTATTAATGAAATCATTGATAAATTGGGGTCGACGCTCTAAAGACGCTAGTGTGGGGTGGACCTAATAACGAATCGACTACTTATAACAAAATAACTAATAGTACAAGTACAGAAGATTCTCCTTCCTGAATTTGACATTTAGCTACAGAGACGAAAACGTTTGCTGTCATACGCATTTAAACAAAATAGAGTTTTCAACGTGCTTCATATATCCGTGCCGTGTTTAAGATATGTCATAAATATGCATATCATAAACACTGGCTGAATTGATACTATTTTCGAACACACCCATAAGTCGCTTAGCTTATAATCTTCGCTAATATCACAGCGATGTGCCAACCCTTCCCTCATTAGTCCTCATATGCGGTAAGCGCAACGGCAAAAACGGGTATAATGGAGAGAGACAGTGAAACCCCCATAGTGAAAACAACTATGAAGATTTACCCATAGACATATAAAACAGGAAGACGTGGTCCCACGAAGATAGAACTGTGATTCCATAAAAGGCCGCGGTCTCATGCACACACACTCACTTTTGACGTTTTAACCAATCACGGCTCGTCCACGAGTTGTATATGTGTGCGAGTCGCGCGTAACACAAGGAAATCGGCTTATTATGGAATCACAGTTTTGTCTTTACTATGGTTTTCACGGCACCGGGTCTTCTTATTTTATATGTCTATGGATTTACCTAGAATTATGATTTATTTATATGTAGGATCTACAACAGAAACACCGTGTAAGAAAAATAAAGAAAGCAGCAAGGAAAAGTTTGAAAAAACATTTTTCAGCGAAATTATTCGTTTCTATTTCGTTTTGCAAACCTTTGCAGTAAGAAGTAGGTATGCTGTTTATCGCGCAATTAGGGTAGATGCAGCATAGCGCCGGCGCGAGCGCCTAATGGCCCATAATTGCAGTGCAACTACGTGTTATCACGACGAATTCGTCCCGACGTTATTATTACACTCGATAACCGTTTACCTGTCGGCCGTCGATTCCGTACACCTACCTATACCCGTGTTGACACAATTGGATTTTCCCAATTCCATACAACAAATATTGAGCACGTACCTAGAATAACTTTTATGTACGTTTTTTATCGGATTATTACGTTTCGTTTCCAGCTTTAGTCATGCGCCCTTGATGGTTCTGGTTATCGTTTAACAATAATATTTAACGCACATTATATGTAGGGCGTAATGTTTTTTTATAGGTTAACTTAAATGTATCTACAAAAGGGAGCGAACATTGAACATTCTGAAAATAGGAAAACCAGTTTTTTCTCAGTGATTATTTTGCGTTAACTTGAACTCGAACCCCTTCATTTATTATACAGTAAGTAGGTCTTCTTTTTTATAATTAATTAATTTAACTTACCTCCTGGCACCTTTTGTACATGTGTCTGTTTGGCCCCATGGTTGACTGGTAAAAAGTGGCATTTGGCATTAAGTCCGCCATTTGTACATTCGTATTTTGAAATGTAAAGTTCAAATAAATAAATAAATAAATAAACGCCTTACAAGCCTAATTTAACTAATAATCGCTTGAAGATACTGACTTTGAAAGTTGAGTTTGTTAAAAACAGACATAACATAATTTAACTTAAAGATGCTTCTAAGACGTTTATTAATAAGGGGGTAAGTGGAATATGCAGGAATTTTCATGTGCCAATTAGTGACTTGCAATCATATTGCATGATGCAATGGAATTTGCATAGAGGCCGTTCTAAGGTCAGCGGCTAACAAGGCTCAATATTTCGACGTCGATAGGAACAATCTTGGCAAACATGAATATAACATAGCGCAGAAACTTAAATGTTAGCAAAATAACAAGCGTATAAGTGGACACCACGCTGGGGCCCACTTACGGGCACCGCACGCCACTGTTGCTCGTTCTCGGAACTTGAGTCGATGAACTGCAGTAGCCGCGATGTTTGCACCTATCTACAATATATAACCAACGTATCGATTCTGATACGGCTGACATATTAGCATGTTACAGGTATATTTATAAGCGTCTATTTGGAATTGAGTTATTGGTTACATATTAAGTCTATAGCGTGATTGACTCAATTTCATATTTAAAGATGTATAAAGCAAGGTAGTGGATACAGTGAGGTAGGCCATGTAAATTATGTGTGAAATTTTATTGACTATATCGATTAGTTCGGTTTTCGGTCCGGGCTATCCACTGAGAGTTCAATATTAGTTCTCAAGCACTGAGAGTTCAATATTAGTCCTTTCGGTACTATACCGATAGAAGCACACCCGTGTATGTAGCCTTTCTTGATTTGTCCAAGGGTTTTTGATCTGGTGTCGTACAAAAAGCTTTGGACCAAACTCAAATCGGCAGGTGTTCCGTTAGAGAACATTAGTTTGTTTAGTTTTTGGTACGACAACCAGGTCAACTGCGTTAGATGGATGGACGCGTACTCGGACGGCTATAAGGCCGAATGCGGAGTACGACAGGGAGGCCTGACCTCACCGTTACTTTTAATATGTATATGAATCAGCTGATCGTTGAGCTCAGAGGCACCAGGGTTGGTTGTTCTATAGGCGGTAAACTGGTAAATAACATCAGCTACGCCGACGACATGGTGCTACTGGGCCCAATGGTAGGTGCAATTTGCAAGTTACTTAACGGCCTCCTAGCCCAGTCGGTAGTGACACTGCCTACGAAGCAGGAGCTCCCGGGTTCGAATCCTGGTAAGGGCATTTATATGTGTGTTTATCACAGATATTTGTACCTGAGTTATGGATGTTTTCTGTGTATTTAAGTATTTATCAATATCTATCTATTATATATATCGTCGTCTAGTACCCACAACACAAGCCTTACTGAGCTTACTGTGGGACTAGGTCGGTTTGTGTAAGATTGTCCTATAATATTTATTTACTTAGTATGTGTGAGGCATATGCAGATTCCCACGGGCTCTGCTATAACGCGAAAAAAAGCGAGTTGCTTCTATTTCGGGCGGGCCGCAAGAGTCCTTCGGTAGTGCCGCCAGTAACTCTTTGTGGAGTTGCTTTGAATAGGGTGATTCATTTCAAGTATTTAGGGCATATTGTCGATGAGGATCTCACAGACGACGCTGATAATGATCGGGAGCGTAGGGCGCTGGCAGTGAGGATGAATATGTTGATCCGCAGGTTCGCACGCAGTACGGTCGAGGTGAAGCAAATGCTGTTCAAGTCGTACTGCCAAACATTTATATACATGCAGCCTGTGGATCAAGTATACGAAGCGGGCTTACAGCGCCCTGCGCGTCCAGTTCAATAACGGTTTCAGGATGCTGTTGGGGTTGCCTCGGTTTTGCAGTGCCTCTGGGATGTTTGCGGAGGCACGTATGGATGACTTCTACGCCATAAAGTGAAAACGGATAGCTTCTCATATGAACCGGATGAGAGGCAGTACCAACAGCCTGCTGGCCGAAATAGGCAGGAGGCTTGACAGCCCCTTTTTAGGGTTCCGTAGTCAACTAGGAACCCTTATAGTTTCGCCATGTCTGCCCGTCCGTCCGTCCGTCCGTCCGTCCGTCCGCGGATAATCTCAGTGACCGTTAGCACTAGAAAGCTGAAATTTGGTACTAATATGTATATCAATCAAGCCGACAAAGTGGTAAAATAAAAAGTGGAAAAAAATGTTTTATTGGGGTACCTCCCCTATACGTAAAGTGGGGAGTGATTTTTTTTTTCATTTCAACCCTAACGTGTGATATATTGCTGGATAGGTATTTAAAAATGAATAGGGGTTTACTAAAATCATTTATTGATAATGTAAATATTTTCGGAAATAATCGCTCCAGAAGTAAAAAAAATGTGTCCCCTCCCCTCTAACTTTTGAACCATAAGTTTTAAAAATATGAAAAAAATCTCAAAAGTAGAACTTTATAAAAACTTTCTAGGAAAATTATTTTGAACTTGATAGGTTTAATAGTTTTTGAAAAAAATTTACAAAATAATTTCTGAACTAAGTTTGTAATTTAACCGTATAAGCAGATGTTTATTGTACTTGTAATTTCTACAAAATCACAATGAAATGACGTGCTTTCAAATAAAGTAAAAACGGTGAAAATCGGTTCACGCAATAAAGAATTATCCCATAAAAATCATCTTCCATATTTTAAGCTCGCGCGCAATAGTTTACTTAATCTGCCGATAGATGTCGCTGTAGGTGGAACGCTCATATCATATCCTACATGGCGGTGTTATTTTAACTCTTAAGTGGGGACACTTTCTGTGACGGACGGAAAACTACGGAACTCTACACTGAGCGTGGCCCGAATCTTGACCGGTTTTTAAATATTGGGCCTCATTGCATGTCCCGGTGTATCGTTGTGATATGTATCAACGTATAGCGAGCTAGAGTGCTGCAGTAGTATATGTCTTTTGAGGTTTGGAGAAATTAATGTTACAGTTCTGGATTTGCAAGCATCCATAAAATATGGTGTCCGCTTATGATCAGGCAGTATACTCGTATTAATTTATGTTTACCACCGACGCCAGAAAAACAAAAAAATGTGTCAATATAAACTCGCTGAACTCCATGTAGACTAAGAGTCAGCCCCGGTGAATGTGACACAATAACGATAGCAACGACTTCCATCGATGTACAGCTACCAGATGCCTGGATCTAGAAATAAGGATTGTATAGCAAACTAATGAGCGGTTTTTTGCTCTCGTTATTGTAGCACATTTTCCGGACTAACTCTCCATCTTTAAATCATCTTCTTCCTCCTAGCGTAACGTTTGTCCCAGCATGGGATCCGCTTGACAACCTAATCCCATCAATTGGTAATTCCCATCAGAGGGGAAACTAGGCCTTATCGGGATTAGGTCCGGTTTCCTCACGATATTTTCCTTCACCGAAAAGCGACTGATAAATATCAAATGATATTCCGTACATAAGTTCCGAAAAACTCAGTGGTAGGAGCCGGGGTTTGAACCCGAGACCTCCGGATCGAAAGTCGGACGTGTTACCGCCAGGCTACCAGCACTCTTTATACCATCTTTAAATTATCGATAAACCACAAAAGATTTACTGTTGCATACATGATTAGCTATTTCGATATGTGTTGACACCGTGTCACTGTAGATTTATTCCGTATTTTAACCAAAGAGGTAGGTATGAAAAAGGAAGATCGGCATCGTATCAAGCCTCAACTGAAACAAAATAACCGTAAACAATGATAAATAACGTAGGTGAACATCGGAAAGTAATACTGCTTCTAAGCAAGAAAAGCCGAGGAGCATTACGCAAAGACAAATGTATGTGAAACAACATTAACATAATCCGGCAGCGGGGGACACCGGAAGTGACGTGACTGAGTGAAGCGGGCGGCTTCCGGTGCGGGCGCAGTTCCTGCTGAAGTGTCCATCGGATGCTGGGGATTTGATTATCTCCGTGTAAGGTTTCCTTCTGTGCGGTTTGGATTTAGCTTTGAGACCTTTACAAGTTGCTTTAGTTTTCTTTTGCTAATTGTCTTCGTGATGGTTACCGATTAATTACACAAAAAAATATGACAGTTCATTCGAGGTTAAGCAAGGGAGTTAAGGATTATGTAATACGTAACCTGTGTTTCATCTAATTTACTAAATTCTTGTGTACTAAATCCTAATTAAATCTGAACAGTCCAATTTCATTCATTAGTAGTTGTAAGAAAGCTATAGTTGAATGGATAAGAAAATAGAAGAAAGACTAAAAGGTAACAGAAGCACTTAAAATATGTATATACACGGTGTAAAATGAGGAAACCGAATAATTTTAACAGCGTATTCCTGATCATAATTGGAGACTAAAATGGCGTATAAACTTTTCTAGAATTCGCCTAGTTTCAGAGTTACTACCACTTAAATAAAAAATCATTTTTTAATGTAACTCAGTGCAAAACGCTTTTTTGATGGCGATTTCACCCTTTATGGGGTCTAGTCTAGACATTCTTATTGACAGATATCAAAGTGCCAAGGAATACTTTACGTAAACAATTTTTTTCGAAAAAAATTTTACTAATTTATTTAAATCGACATCTTTACCAATAACATTTATGTTTTTATGTTCAAAAGCATTTAAAAATCGAAAAAAAAGCAATAAAAAAAATAATTTTTGGCGAAATCCAGAAAAGTTTATACGACATTTGAGTCTCCATTATGATCAGGAATACGCTGTTAAAATTATTCGGTTTCCTCATGTACACCGTGTATATATGTATATATATATATATACATATATACACGGGTACCTATATGTATATTCACATATAGGTACCCGTGCACACACACTAGTATACTAACTAGGAGATTCCAACAATTATTAGTAGTACACACTGCACTGTAATGGGGCAAAACCAAAAGTGACTATTATTACCATGAAAGTAGTGATTTTTTCGTCACTTTCAATCAACTGAAAGTAATGTAGCGGGTAAAGATTCGAACGCCCCGGCTAGGTGCAGCGTACTGCGTGATTTTGTCGCGTAATTACGGGCTCGTTAGTAATAGTTGAAGGCCGAAATACTTATATAGATATAGAAGACGTCCATCTGCAGATACGTTTGTCTTACTTCAACAGGGTTTTATTACGCAGTGAATTGTATGTAAGTAGCCCTATTATTTATTCTGTACCTCGATTTTGCATCTCTAGGGAAATAAAATAAAAGTTTAAAACCAAAAATGTCGTGATGTAGGTATGTATAATTAGCTAATACTGGTACACTACAACCTGTAGTCTGCGTAAACATCTTTACAAGTGTTAAGTATAGTTCAGGTTTTTCGTATACTTCAACTGAAATTAATTGACTTCAGAAAAATGAGTTAGTGTCAGTGAGTGAAAGTGATGTTTGTTTCCTATGTCTATGTATCGCTCGTATTGGCAAACAAAAGGTGTGTATATGTTACCGGATGATAAATTAATAATCAATGTACGTGAATTACATCCAACTGAGATTCGGATGCGATTGGTTTGTAACTAAATTACGCGAAACTGCCGAACCGATTTGTTGAAAGTTTACGCACCGCTTCGACTCCGGATTAACGTTTAGGCAACATTTTAACTAAACACACGAGTGGAGAGGGATTCATGAAATTCACCGAAATAAATGTTTTTCAGTAAAATATTTACTAGAATAAGTCAACCATTTTACATAAATAAATTCTGAAACTGATAGTGTGCTATATCAAATAAACTGGCGTACAAAATATAAATTGGTTTTTGAACTTTGATTTCAATTTGCTCGCATGTCTGCATGAATTGAGTCTCTATTAAAAAGTTTTAGTGTATAATTAAACCATCAAGTATTTTAATTCAGTAATTATTTTACCCTAAAGGAATTCCATGTAATTTTATTCAATATTCACATTCAAGAAGTAAGTGAACTTAATAATACCTCTATTACAGAGCTCCCGTACAAAGTAATGAAGTGGGATTTCCTATGAAAAAAAGATGACTTTTTGCATCGAGGCGTCAAAGAGTGGCGATCTACTGCTAAAGATTTTCTTTCCGCCCTGGTCTGTGAATACCGCACCACAATACGCGGTTCAAAAGAGCTTGATGAATTCCCAGCGCTTTGTTTCCGCTCGCTCTGTCTCAACAAGGCATTGCTTTTTAATTTAGACCATTTCGCCTCTTAGTTTTATTTTAGTAATAAATCTGGATATCCGCTCTTTTCAGGATTGATTAATCGTCGACACAAGTTTTAGGGTGCACCAAGGACGTAGCATAACGGACGAGATAGACAGCGTGTGCCAATTTTAATAACAAAATAAGCGAGCGAAAATACATGTCCAATAAAAAATAATTCCGTTAAAACTGGTATGTGTAACTGTTTGACCTTTGTACCTATAAAATATTGTTTGAACACTAAGGCCTTCAGTAAGCTACAGAGAGCAGCGAGTGGATAGCATTATCCAGTAAATGGAAACGTGAGAGAATGGCAACAGAAGCGACATTCAGATGAACTGTCGTTGTGACGCGTCGCGTCGGTGAGTCCATCAATCTTGTTCACAGACCACATGGGACTGCACGCGATCCAAATGAACATGCTGCATTAGGATTAACGGCAAAATTAGCCTCTGTTCACGTCACAATAAGTTCAGCATTCTGTGTTGTGCTGTAAAATAATGGTTTGTTATCTAAAAAGTAGTGAATTACTAGGTGTCTTGATGGAAAGTTTACGATGGGGAAAGTTTCTCAACAATATGTAGACTTTTATTTACTAAATAAAGAAAGCAAATGTTCTATACGCCGTGGCACACAAATTTATACTGCGCTGACGAAAACTTTATTGAATGTCAACTTTTAAATTAAAAATGGTTTTTAAAAGCCATTAACAAAGGGTTTCGTAGATAAATCTGTTATGATTTAAACATATAGTAACTATATCCTTCATTATTAATTCCCATTAGTCAATTTTTGTTTGTAGAATAATTTGTACGGTTGGCAATTTCAGTGTTTAATAAACACTATTGGAAACATTCGCTGACAGCTCCTAGCGGACGTGATGTCGGAACGAAAAGGTACGCCAACCTAGCGCCCGCGAATTCTCTTCAAACATTTACGTGCCGCTGCCCGCGTGCGCTTACGAAGTTATAGATCATTGCCTGTCATTAAATTTTGCGCTTTGTTACCATTTATAGTTTCAGTTCAATAAACTTGCGGTTTAGGCACAGTCATTAATGCGAAACAAAATTAAATATGCCTTGACTAACTTTCTTGCATAGATTTCTTTGTCAATCACATAATGCAATAAACAAGATGTTAGTTTATTTCGAGAGAAAATTAATAATAATACTTTTTACATTTAGTGATTTCTCCATTTAATATTTACATACTTACGGTCATTGACTTTAATTGTTGAGCTATTGCGAGTTGACTTTACGTCGGACATTTCATAAAGTAAGTATTAAAAAGAAAATTGTTTGAACCGTAAAAGGTTCAACAATTAAAGTCCGTGACTATACCTAGGATCAGACACAATGGCTAATTATGGATCCAGCCAAATTCAATTTATATTCCAGTTAAATTTAGAACCAATCAAAAACAACAGCAAAGTAAACGGAGATATCTATTAAAGTGGAAGCATTAAAATGGTTTCCATAAATAGAATTGCAAGAGAATAATGTAATTCCCAGAGTAAGAAAAGTGGAATAATAAGTTTTTTCGAAGAGAAGAGCAAATAAAAGCGTTAATGCGGCTGCATCGAGATTTTCCAACCGGGAAAAATTGCTCTTTTATGTGAGGGCGCTGTTAAGAAGGCTTTAATGAAAATTCTACGCTGTCCCGGATGGACAAAAGTTTCACCTACTGCTACAACAAAGTAAGCCTTTGTTTCCGAATTACATAGTGCATTTATCAATTGTTAGTGCAACTAAGTCGCATGCCGCCAGCGTACTGACGGCTCTCGACGACCGACCATTGTTTATATTATAGGTACTACTATTACATGATTTTTTATAGCTGTACCAATGAAGATAAACGATAGGCATTTCATAAGTAAAGGAAATGATAATATCACATGGTATGGCAAAGCTAATTCGTCAGTGATGATGAATGCCATTTTGTCATGATGGTTGCCATTTTGTTGGCTATCGTTTCAAGCGTCACTAATAATAAGCGGAATTTACAACCATCATCAATATAAAGGTGGTACAAACTCAAACAAGATTTACTGAAAATATGGCTCGTGAAAATTTGTAACGGCACGAGTCGTTCTTGCAACAGTATTGTGGGGCCATTTTTTTGGGGCTGATCGTGAATGTCTACGAGTAGAATAATTGAACTCCCACCGTTCAATTATATACAAAAAAAATTGTCAGAATGTGACAGCCATGATGACATACGATAAAAAATTATAAGTTAGCAATTTGTATGCCAACTAACTATTATTGTTTTTGCTCAAAAAAGAAACAAACAGCACCGGAGGTTGCAAGCGTCCATTGGCTACTGAGACTGTTCAACATCAGGAGAGCTGCATATGTATATCTTTTCGATGTGGTATAAAAAAAATTCATACATTCTTAAAAACATACAAACTGAATAGTTAGGCTAAATTATACTGTTATTTCTTACACACAGTGAAAAATAAAACTTTACAAAATAATTAAATTGACAAATACATCCGTTATAACTAAGGCTAAAAATATATTTTGGGCGGACTTTATGTGTATTATAAAACGAGCTCTTTGATAGAGTACAATAATCGAGGGCGCGCGGGCAACCTGCACTTCAATATGAAACTCGCAGATAATGCGCAATGACAGTGACGAGGGTTGGCGCGCGATCAACTATAAAAATATCTGAATACCATTCACTGCACCTCCGTTTATCAGTTATTTAACGCGCGCGGGAAATCTCGTTGTTGCGCTTATTTTCGGTTTGTTTGTCCCGCATTAGGTATATTACACGGCGGACTGCATGCACACGCAATACATTCATCAATACTGACAGTTTTTAATACATATAATTACCCAAGATTGGAGTAAAATATACATAAAGGATAACGGTTTTTTTAGTTTGTCTCTACGAAATCTAATTGTCAACATTTATTTTCCCTCAATAGTGTGGAAAAAGGTTTAGTTATTTCACCTGAGTCGTGTCATGTCAAACATGGTTCACGGCGGTATTCCCTGCATATTGGTGAATGTGAGGCTACCCTCGTCAACGTCACGCCTCATTGACCTCCGCGAGTATCAACTGTGAGGCGATTTATTTAATATGAATCTTAGAGCCCTCACTTGATGCTGTCAAGATGTGAGGTATTGTTAGTTGTTGATGTCGTGTTAATTGCTGGGATTTCACGCCTCGACAAGTTTGTTAAGGTGTGAAATGGCTGTCAGCCGTGTACGTCATTTATCAAGGCAAGTGTGTAAAATGTAAACATTCTTGGTTGTTTAAGTAATTGAGGTACATGCACCTCAAATAATCGACTATGATCTGTTTTCTTATGTTAAGTTTAGATGACACACGTTGAATTATGCAATAAAATTTAGTTGATAGGATGCAAAATGATCAAAATATCCAAATAATGTGAAAATAAAAAAAATCTATTGAATTGGTTTAATAGTAGATTGTTTGACAAGGGTCTAAAGTAGGCCATATTACCACGAGGTGGTTATTTTCCCGAACGAAGTGAGGGAAAATTGTTCGAGTGGTAATATGGCTTTTAGACCAGAGTAATGCATACTATTTTTCACTTCGATTGCGAGAAAATAAGATAAAAATACTTATTATTTACGCACAATAACTGAACTAAGATTAAATTATGGTTTAACTTGGCGGTCTTTTAATTTTTTTAACTTCTTTGAGATAGATACAAAATATAAACACCGCGAATAAATGCCACAGACGACGGTATAATTAGCTCTTTAAAGTAGCTATTAGACATTGCAATTTGTAGGGTCCAACCTGTCGGGTTGGTAGGTGTAATGGTACTTAGGAAGTAGGAGTCCCGATCTAGGGCGATCGGCAGTGCCCCGACACCCGCAACTGTTTATGGAGGTCGTTAGAGTTATTTTACCTTTTTTATTTATAATGTTAGCCATTCTCTACACATTCCGTCTGGTTTTTTATTTAAAATAAAAGTTAAATTGTGTAGATTCGCTGGTAATTAATATATTTATCTAGTTTTGTATTTAAATCATAGAAGGGTTGGGCAGATGAATTTAAATTCAGGCAGCTCGAGCGGTCATTTAAATATCTATATAATTTATAAAAGTGTTAGATGTTTTGAAGGCATCTCTGTAAACGTTGAGCTAGGGTCGGTAGGGACGATTTGTTGGTGAGGTAGGGTCGGTAGGGGCGATTTGTAGGGAAAGTGTAATAACGTGCGTTGGGGCCGACAGGAGTTGGACACAACCGATTGGGCCCTACAAATTGCCATGTCTAATAGCCGTTTAAACAGTTTAAACACGCTTTAAAGCGCTTCCAAAAAATTACAATATTTTTTAATGATTATGAAGTAGGAACTAAAAAACACCTCACGCTTTGAGAAATAAATTGCGTTTCCCCATTGGTCGATTTTAACATTACTGTATTCTGATTGGTTGATATTAAATACAATGTTTTTTTAAGGACTTTAATTATTTACACAGTATACGCACCAAAAAAGTATCTAGCGTTCCGATTAACTTCGATATGTGTGTTGTGATTGGTGGATTTAATATGGTGAAGTGTTCCGATTGGTCAATTTAAAATGTTTTGTAAATCACAAATATGTATACATACTAGCCCTAGGGGCTAAATGTACTACTTTAGTCCGCCTTGGTAAGCATAATATGACACACTTTTTGAGCATGAGAAGTGAAAAATATATTATTAGGCTTCAAAATTTCAAAATTTTACGATTTTTAAAGTACCTACTAAATTTAAAAAAATACTATGATACCATTAGATTTTTAACATTTATTGTAAAATAAATTGTATGGCAACCATATACATAAATGCAACATTTCACTGTAAAAATAGCAATTTCATAAATTTTCCATACTTTAAATAGGGCGACTATTTGATCGTGACGTCACTTATGCACGTAATTTCGTTAGGAGCGTTTTGAGAAACAAATGCTAATCTCAGACTTTAGGCACTGGTCCCACCGCGGGCGAGTAACTATGAGCTATCGGTTATTTTCTAGCCCAAGAAACGAACAAAAGATAATCGCTCCCGTGTAAATAAAAGAGAGAGATGTATATTTATGTATAGTTCATCGCAGTGTGAACAGCCAGCTATGAACTTTAAATATATATCTCTCTCTTTTATTTACACGGAAGCGATTATCTTTTGTTCGTTTCTTGGGCTAGAAAATAGCCGATAGCTCATAGCTTACTCGCTCGCGGTGGGACCAGTGCCTTAAGTCTAATTTCTAACTTTTGTGCTGCTTTAACGCGATTGGCCATAGACATTTAATCCTCACAATAAAACGAATAGATTTACACTATACATGAAAAAAAATCATCATCATGCAACAGACGATAGCTAGAGGTTTTTGTTGCGGTAAAAGGAATAACTTTAATACAGTAAATATATAAGTGGCTTTTTGCTCTGCATCCTTTTATTATAACCTTAATCAAATAAACAGTTTATTTCTACTTATATGAGTTATATGACAGTAACTTTTGTGTCTCTCTCTTTGACGTCAATATTGTCAACTGTCGTTACCACAGATCTAAATATACATAGATAACTTAAACACCTCAATCTGTATGAAAACCAACCGTGTCACTTTTTTTCTACCTACTGTGACGTCACAAGGGCGAATTAGTGATGTGAACTTCCCGTTGTCCGCACAAAATCGATTCAAAGGCGACTCCGCCGCCGCACGCGCCGTTCGTCTCGACTTGATTCAGCCTGGCCGCAGATGCACGGAATTTCGGTACGGTTTCCATATGACAGACAGAGACAGAGACACTTTTTGACGTCATTCCGTTCGGAACCCGAACGAAAATTCCGTGCGTGTGCTGCCAGGGGGCCTACCGCGAAACGAAAACGAACTCCGTTCGTGTATCTCCCTCTCTGTTGCACTTGCTAGTTCAAGCGACAAAGACGGAGGTAACCTAAAAATCACTAATCGATTCACATGAATGGCATCGATTTTCTGACAGACGAATGATATAGACAGACGAATGGTGTAGACACACGAATGATATTAAACGGAATTATTAAATAAAGGATATTTGAATTACATTTTAAAAATAAAACTAGTAAGACTATTAGCTCTGTGAGCTGTAGACCTCGCTTTGTTTTGAAATGGTTGAATTTGTAATTTTTTAAGTTTTCATATCTATTTTTTTATTTTCGAAAAATTGTATATAGTTCACAGGATTTTATGAGAATCGGCTGAAAATGCAAAGTCTAGGCGAGAACAGAAATCCGGACATCCTCCGAACATCCAAATATTTTTAGGCCAAGCTGAAACTTGACAATGATGAAGGTTGTGGCGTATCCTTATTCTGTAAAGCACAAATAAAATGAGTATATTATATCAGATATTTTATACGGTAATAATAAAAACACTGTTAAACATTAAATCTATTCACTAAGCTCATTATCATTGTCAATGTGTTTTAGTATATTAATTGTGGGATACGCCGTTTTTTTCAACAATCTCAACTTCTTCCCTTCAATGAAACTGCTATTTTCAAAGAGTTTAGAACAAATAGTACTATGCTTAGTCGGGAACCAGTCTTTCCGTCCCATGGCCGCAATCCATTTTTCTTTTGTGATAGGATCGTGTGGGAAATTAAAAAAAGTAAGTGTTTCTTAAGCACAATAGAAATTTATAAACGTATTATACATTCAAAGGATAAACATGTCACATACATGAAGAACCCGAAGATATTACCCTCCATTTTTAAAGTTGTCGTGTAAAATTAGGACACATTTCGAGCTTGTTTGTATCAATAACTACTAAATTGGTGTGTTTAAAATGGTAAATATCATTCGTCTGTCCGATATCGATTAAAATCGATCATCGACATAATGTTGTAGAACGAACAACACTAGTTGCTAGATTTGACAAACGAATGAGAAGTTCCCTTGTACCACGAACTCCAAGTGATGCGCGACAGTATCGCTTCTTATGATATTCATCGTCTCTTAACACACACCGTCAGATATATTAAACGCTCAAAGCAAACGCGGCAATGTAATGTGAACATAGTTTACTTACCGATAATCTATAGTTACTTAGGTACAGTCTTGGAATCACACCTCGGAATACTTAAAAAATAAATTTAAAATGAATTTACGCATAATATAATTTGAAAATAACTTACGTGTGATAGGAAAAATGACCTTGCGTTTGGGTGCTTCAAATTTTTGGGCTATTGCACTTTAATACCATGCAAAAAGGCATTTTCTTAATTTTCACGGACAACCGGCTACCACAACAGACGCGTGCGGAATGTCAGTAGCGACGGCCAACTCGGAGACCTACTCCGAGTTCCGACACGCGAAGTAGATGCATTTGCGTGATCTATGTATATTTAGATCTGTGGTCGTAACAGTTGTAGCTACGAAGAGCTACATACGTCGTAGCTCGTAGCAAGTACAATACGTTTATCTTTGACAGATGGTTTGTATCAATTTGAATTAACTACTACCTCTTTCTTAATATCACAAGTGAATATAACAAGATTGTGGTAAGTCAGTTAGGAAATGGAAATTGAATGGATTAATAGTAGTTTATGTAGTAACTGTTACGTAATAAAATAAGGGTCCTCGCCTGCGGGTCGTTTCATAAAACCATACTCGTGTTTCAGGGCCTAATTACGCACAGTTACATACACTGCTTTATCTAAACACATATTATAAATCCTAAATGACGTGTTCGGAAACCATTAAAATGACCGCCATTGCACCAGGGCGCCGGTACAAGTTGTACCGGCGGTCGGGGAGGAGGATAGCCGCGGTCGTGGAGGAGGGCTGGATTTTTATTATGTTACCGATATTGATTTGGTAATGATTTTTCATACATTATTACGACACTAGCACATATAATACACTAATGATAAATTACTGGTTGCAAAATAACTTAATTAGTATCATGCATCGAAATAACGTTTTCATGCCGAAATCTATTATATTAATAAGTAAATAACTAACATAAGCGAATATTAATTATTTTTTTATTGTAAATAAATAAACATTTAACCATTTAAGGAGTTTCCTACACGCAATGCAACTTGACTGGATTAAATAAATATTGGCATACCAACATAATCACGTCTTTTTGAAATGAGAGCATCATTTATAAACATACGTTCAGCATGACAGGATATATAATTAAAAATACATTACACTCCCTTTCAGAAATATCGAATAAAAACATGTTTAATTTACATAATTTTCAAATTAATAACATTTTTGTCATCCATTTCCCAGACATATTAATAAAGCGCGTTAATAAAGCGCGAAGCGCTGAAACAAGCCATTTAAATTTGAAAAATAATTTACTTCTCGAAAATGCTAATAAATAACGTCGAATTTATCATTAAACTTGTCATAATTAAATTAATGACTGCATTAATACACTCGCAACGTAGTTTATTAATTTTTTTATTACGGTGTCATGTAATAAAATCATGAGTATTGCCGTTATCATGGCCTGCGGAAGATTGTTTCACTTGGCACGATGCCATAACGATTTAAGGAAGTACAAAGTACAAATACATTTTGCATGCCACTTAACAGTACGTACGATATATCACAGGCGAGTCAGTTTAAACTTATATCGCTATAACAATTCCGTAGCCAAATGCAAAAAGGGGTTTCGATGCGAAATCACATTTGGATATGCGCGCGAGTATCATTCCTTGCGTTTCTGCCGTTTTATGACCATACTAGCCTTTTCCCGCGGCTTCGCCCGCGTACTATAAGTACTCAAAAAGAATACGATACCCAAGTTGATTTTCAGACTTTGTGACCACATTTGCCCCTTTTAGGGGTTGAATTTTCAAAAAACCTGAAACACGTGTTTACTCATTTATCGTTAGGAATACTCGTGTGAAGTTTCGAATAAAATAGTCTAACAAATCTTGATTCGCCATACTAATTTTGGACCCCCATTTTACCCCGGGTGAATTTTGAAAAATCCTTTCTTAGTGCACCCCTACACCTTGTAAGGAACCTACATGCCAAATTTGGAATCTCTAGAACCAGCGGTTTGGGCTGTGCGTTGATATGTCAGTCAGTCAGTCAGTCAGTCAGTCAGTCAGTTTCTTCTTTTATATATTTAGATAAATCGTTACAAAGAACATATAAAGCTAAAAGGTTCAGTACTATTCGGAATTATAACATACATTTTAGTTAAATTTTTATATTTATTACGTTACAATAAGACTCTAAATACACTTTTGTAGTTTTATAATGGATTCCTATAACATTTAAAAAACACAACAACCACATGAGTTAAAAATATAGAAATATATTTATGTAAAATCACCACGCCTAATTTATTATATAGCTCATTTGCTCGTAATCGCCAAATGTTATATGATTACACTCTTTACATGACTGTGAATGTATGTACTTAGTGTTCTTGAAATGTTATAATGCCTATGAATATATAGACGATGAGCTAACCACGTCATATATGACAGAATAATGAGAGCAACGACACCCCTCTAGTCAGTTTGCTATACTATGCTTATTTCTAGATCTGGACATCTGGCAGCTGTAAAGTGGAGGTCAAAAAATGCAAACCACTTCAAGAAAACAAATCCTATAGTTCTGAGTTCGATGCAATGTTATGAGAAATTATATAAAATATCATTGTCAAAAGTTTGTGTTGGGGGAAGTAGTGTCAAAACGACGTATAATATAATTCATTACATTATACGTCGCCTTATCACCTTATTTGACCTGTACATATTAGAGTTAGGATGCCTTTTACGCAAATTTAAACGGCCATCCTACAACAACAGATTGAGACCAAGGGATGAGTTTAAATTACAGATGCCTCTTAGTTGACACCACTTTCTTTGAAAAAAACTGCTTCATTATGAGTATCCTATAGGTAGTTTACAATAAGTTACCATATGAAATCAGACAATTACCCGAAAATTGTTTACTGCCAGACTAAAGAAGTAGCTAAGGGGTAAATGTTACTACTCCCTAAACGTTTTTTTAACGACAACAATTAAGACAACCTATTGGCTTTTATTATATAATTTGAATGACTTAATGATAATTAATTAAATATACTTAGATGTTTTTACTATATATTAAAGGAAGGTATAGCTTAGCTTTATATTGATTGCTTGCCACATGCATGAATTTAATTAGGGAGTGGTCCTCAAATAAAGTAGCCGTGTTCAATCTTGTGTATTTTTTAATTTAGTGCTAATTTTGAAGCAGTATATTTATTTTATTAATCCGTAGATACAATACTAATAAATAAATAAATATACAATCATAATAAAATATGTCAGCATATATAAGTTTTCGCGTTTTTATTTCAACATACTTTGTAACTTTTTGAACAACATAATTTGACAATCTTCAATCGACATCTGCTACAACGCCACAATTGTATTTCCATTTTCACAACCCGTTTTATGCTTTTCAGAATTTCATCTTACCAAGAAGCTACATTAATTAACTGTATTTTAACTAGGATAGTCAGGAAGACACTCTCTAATCTAACCTCTGACAAAGATTTTTCTATGGGAGACAATTTTCTATAAAAAAGGCAAATACATTTAATTAAAAATTACTGTAACTACCTTAAAATGAAGCCAGATAAAAAAGTTTACTATTGAAGAAAGACAATTTATTAACGTATAAAATAGCTTATCAAATCAAACTATAAGAAAAAACATGTTTTTGAGAAACACCTCAAAAATTCTGTGAGAAGACGCTGTTCAAAAAACTATGTGTATGATGGAATACAAAAGGCGAAAACTTCCAAACGCTGTTCCATTTAAATATGATTGTATTTATGTTTAGTATGATTGTATCTACAGATTATTTAAATACAATCACTGCTACTAAATCGCCACAAAATAAAAAGATAAATCAGAAAAGGCACGGCTACTTTTTTTCCGGACCACTCTAATTAACTTAACAGATTATGAACTTTAATGATTATCTTGATATAAATTGTTTTTTTTTGACACATTGTAAATTAAGTATAACAAATAATTTGCATGCCATATGTTGGCTAAACATGTAATACAAAATGACATCAATCATGACATCTATACATATGTATTTTACCATGTTTAAGCAAATAAATGATTTCTATGTCTATTTCTATTTCATACTTTGTAGCCTACTGTTTTTGTTTCCGTAATAATACACAATGTTTTTAGTTCTAATGATAAAATATAGGCCCTATCCTTTATAACTGAGACAACTTCGACAGTTTTTACCTATTTTGGTATTACTATTTTCCAATTCAAGAAATTTGCAAGTCTGTCACTCTAACCTCCGCCCATTAAAAGCTGCCAGATGCCCGGAACTAGCAATTAGGATAGTATAGCAATCTAACCAAACAGGGTTTGTTGCTCTCATTATTATGTCATACATATATGAAGTGGCCAGCTCTTAGTCCAAGAGTGAGTGACAAATATGTTAAAGTTATCACCTATTTAAATAACGTAAGTGTTCATTCATGTTTATATATATACCTGGTGCAAATATGGATATGGCAGTCGTATGGTGCAAGTTTTGAAGTAAGTTTCTGAATATTAGCGAAGGATAGCGCTGGTAGTCCTCATTTTAAAGTATTTGCATTTTAATTTCTTTTGTTGTTGCGAATCAGTTTCATGGCACTTGACTATTTAGGTGCTTTGGAAAAACATTATGCTAAAGACGTATCCGAAGGAATGGAAGTATTAGCATAGCAAAATGTAAAACAATATAAACTAACTATTAAACTCATAGGCTAGTAGGTAGTGACCCTGTCTGAGAAGCAGGAGGTCTCGGGCTCAAATCCTGGTAAGGGCATTTATGAGTGTTTATCACAGATATTCTGTACCTGAGTTATGAATGTTTTCTATTTATATAAGTATTCATCTGATTCTTCATTTTGTATGAGGTGTGTGACAATTTTTACCTTGATTTAATTTTTTTTTTCTTGTATTTTCTATTATATATGTATATCGTCGTCTAGTACACACAACATATGCCTTAAATTATTTTTGAGCTTACTGTGGGACTAGGTCAGTTTGTATAAGATTGTCCCATAATATTTATTTACACTCGCTTCTTTCCGCGACTTTATCCACGTAGAAGCCGATGAATTCAGAATTCAAATCATCCTGCTCCTCTTGTTAAGTATTTAGGACTTTACTTACACTACTAACTACTTGAATCCCTATTACACCTCCTTAGGGAATGAGTTCAGGATAAAAATCTAATGATGTTTTTGAGATCATCTTCTAACTACTTGTGTGCATTTTATTGAAAGGCATTCAACCGTTTCTGAGTGAATTAGGAACAAAAAACCAAAGATCATATATCTAAAAATGTACATAAGTATCTTCATACTCTTACATGCTTTGGAGTGCTTTTTCACTTCACGAGATAACGCTACCAAAAGCTAACGTTTCGAAGTGTGCAACGCCTGCTACGCGCTACGGCGTAGTGCTACGAAATAACCCGGGCAGGTAAAGAGTTAAGTACTTAAATAAAAAAAGGTATTAAAAGTCGATTTTAAACTAGTTTAATATAAGATGGTTATTAATTACTGTTTTGAAACTTTACCTAAACACCTATATTTGATATTTATTCAGTACAATATAGCTGATCTAGTGCGGGTAGTGGAAGCCTTCGGTAGCGACCAGTATACCCCACTCGATTGGGCACAAATGATTCAATTAGTTAAGAGAGTCCTTCTTTTGTAAGTATAAAGAACAGTCGTCTGGTGTGTTTTAAAAGCTCTATCTGTTAGTTTGAAGATATAAATTGACGCACGTTACATTGCCTACAAAAAGTCTAATTACTGTAAAATAAAAATAACCCTCTCGAAAGTTCACTAACGAATCGTCGAAATAATCGATTTATTTAAGTTAACACACGGCAACCATTCGGGCTCCGAGTTGTGCTTACCCCGGGGCACGTGACTGCGGTACAGAAGTGCACAACTGCACGACCCACGCTCTTCTGTCCATTCTCCGACCTCTATTAATAGGTCTTTGTGCATTGTGAGGACGAATCGGTGGAATTTTAATTCTCAGCTTTTGTCGCTGGAAACAGCATAGAACTTTAAATTAAGGTATTGTGTTAACGACGTACCTGATTGTCAGAGTCATTTGAAATGGATAAGGGCAAAACTACGAGTACATTTATTTTAACCCGGCTATTTGCAAGCATTGAAATTGCGCCGATTTTAATTAATGAAGTTTGTCTTAACTCTTATTAGATCGGGTGACATTAAAAACATCTCTAACCAACTTTCAAAATAAATGGATTTAAAAGAACAGAACCGTAGAAGAGTTAATAATGTTACCCCAATTTAGAAATCAATTCAATTCAAGACATTTAATTAACAAGACATTCAGTTACAACTCCTTAGCCTAAAGTTAGTCAAACATATAAACCTAAATATATACATACAAAATGAAAGTTATGGATATCACTCAGTAAGGTTTGACTGTCAGTACATGGATCAGATGACAGTGATCAGATACTGACAATCAAACCTCTCCGCAAATACCATCAGAATACTATTAGAGCTAGCCCGCACCCGCGCGCCAGTACAACGAACACAACGAATAACAAGCTACACATATTCGGATATTATAATACCCAATAAATTCCCACAATACAATTTTGGTAAGACATATGTCTCCTTTTGTTTCGGGAAATATTGAAAAACAGTAATAAAGATGTATTTATTATTATACAGTTTTAGCACAACCAATACAACGAACCACAACGAATAACAAGCTACATATCGGGAAAATATAATACTAAATAAATTCCCATAATACAATTTTGGTAAGACATCAATGTATCCTTTTGTTTCGGGGACTATTAAAAATCAGTAATAAAGATGTATTTATTATTATTAAACAGTTTTAGCACAACCAATACAACGAACCACAACGAATAACAAGCTACATATCGGGAAAATATAATACTAAATAAATTCCCATAATACAATTTTGGTAAGACATCAATGTCTCCTTTTGTTTCAGGAACTATTAAAAAACAGTAATAAAGATATATTTATTATTATTAAACAGTTTTAGCACAACCAATACAACGAACCACAACCAATAACAAGCTACATATCGGGAAATTATAATACTAAATAAATTCCCATAATACAATTTTGGTAAGACATCAATGTATCCTTTTGTTTCGGGGAATATTAAAAATCAGTAATAAAGATGTATTTATTATTATTAAACAGTTTTAGCACAACCGATACAACGAACCACACTGAATAACAAGCTACATATCGGGAAATCATAATACTAAATAAATTCCCATAATACAATTTTGATAAGACATCAATGTATCCTTTTGTTTCGGGGACTATTAAAAATAAAGATGTATTTATTATTATTAAACAGTTTTAGCACAACCGATACAACGAACCACACTGAATAACAAGTTACATATCGGGAAATTATAATACTAAATAAATTCCCATAATACAATTTTGGTAAGACATCAATGTCTCCTTTTGTTTCGGGAACTATTAAAAAAACAGTAATAAAGATGTATTTATTATTAAACAGTTTTGGCCCCATACCATTATTTAAATGATACCCAGATATCTAATAGAAATTAAATGATCTTGTCATTTCCGTAAGTGGAAATAATTGTAGCAGGTATCCAAAAGTAGTTATATCCAATATTATTAAGTAACCTGAACAACTAACACATAAATTGATACCATACAAAGGAAGTTACCTCTCAATAAAATTACAATGCGTATCGATAGCAAGATTTTGTACCAGTCATAAAATACAGTTAACGACATGTCATATTATATAACGGTAGAATCTCACATTGGTGCTCAGCATTCACCAAATGTATGGTAAGATGATTTGTACGCTTTCACGTTCGTCAGAACTGCTCTAGTGTCGACAGTCCTCTTTGTCAATGTACAACCTAAATTATCTAAATTATTAAATAAATGATGCTCAAAGGCCGCTGACGGTCTTTGAATGATTTAGCCATATGTCTCTATAGGTGCACATGTATGTTGGCATTGTTTATTGGTAATTGTATTGATCTGCGTTTACCTTGTGTTGATTTACCTGAGGTATAACTTATATTATCTCTTAGAGTACTTATAAGCCGTAAACTGGAGGAATCTGATTGATTTAAACTATGTCTGTATTCCAGAGAGCGGAAAATTCTATAAGTAACTTAATGTTTTCCAGATTGCAAAACTTGTTGATTCACCACTTTTACACATTCCTTATTTAAAAAAAACCTCAGAAAATTAAAATTTTCTAAACACTAGCTAATAATTTATTACTGGCTTGTTTTTCTTGATATTCCTCTAATAGTAAATCAATTCCAATATGTTGTACAATAACAATCAACACATATAGGTATATACAGAGCTACCGGCTATTGGCACTTAAGAACTTTCTTCCAAAGACAACTTCATCCACACTAAACGTGCATTCTCATGTAGATTACTTTATTGTATTTATTGTGACATTGATGGAAGTTTATTCCGGGAACTTTTGAAGATTTTCTCCTTTTATTCTTTTCTGAAGTATAAGTTCTTGGATACACTAGGTTATTGCTTAAAAGTTTGAATGAAAAGTTTCGAGTTTACGTAGATCTTGTAGAGCGAAGTTGCTCCGTTATATATTATATTCAAATTCACGCTTTCTACCTGCTGTTAAAAATAAAGTTATTTCACAGGCATTGGCAAGTAGTATCAGAATATGTGTGAAGTTTGTTTTGGAGAATCATTACTGATATTTTTATAAAAACCCATGGGAGTACTGTGTATCGAGTCTGTGTAGGTATCCCAGCCACGATGCATTAAGTATGAGGTATTTTTGGGCTTTAGAAGCTTTTGAGTTTCATATGTGGAAACAACCAAAAGAAAATAGGTTGCTGGAAGTGTACTCAGCGACACTAAGTTATTTAAAATGTGCGAATACAAAGTGGAAAGTTATCATAGTTGTACGTAGTTGAGGAGTTGGTTGGAAGTGGTCGTCGTCGGCGACGGCGCGGCGGCGGCGGCGGCACCGGCGGCGGCGGAAGGCGTGCCCCGGCGAGCCAATGGCGCGTCCCACCCCCTCGCCCCGCTAGGCGCCCGCAACACCCAGCTTGTCAGTAGGTTTGTGTCCTTTTGGCTGACCGCATGACTCCGTATCTCGCTTCGTCGCTGTACTCGTTGTAACATACAGCACGCGCTTAAGAACGCTTCCGCCAGACGCTTCAAACTAACGCCGGACTTTGTGAACAGTTGAAAGAACGTTAAAACAAACTTGTAGAGGAGTCGGCAAGTTTGGGTGCTCGGGTGGCAGCACGACCAGCATAAGGTAATTGTCGGTTGTATGGTGGGCCGGCCGGCGGCCCCCCGCGGCGCCCCCGCGCTCGTCCTGCGTCGCCGCCTCTCGGAGGCCGCCACGCGGGATCCTTATCAATGATTCATCTCGTATGCTCAATTTTCTCTAGATTGAACTACGTTTGTACTAGCGCAGTATTTTTTTTATCATTGAATTAAACTTGATTAAAGGCCTGTCGTCTTGATGAAAATGTATGAATGACAAATGGTAAAGTATTTACTTGTTTTTTTTAAGCTATTATCATTAATTAAATGAAACAGGGCTGTACTTGTATGACGAAAACATTTTAAAGTAAAATTATTTTAACACTGTAATGAATTCTTACTTTTACTGTATTATGCAGTTTTAAAGCAATAAGTTGTTAAGTATATGATTGTTAAATGAAATTGCCAACATTCAAGGAACAAGATACAAAGATCACGAAGGTCTCAGAGTTAACCGAACTATGCATATTCAATGTCGTCTCAGCGGACGTCGACTAAAATCCAATCACATTAAAACAGTGTCATGAAAAGGGTACAAATACAAATCGTCTAAATAGGTACAACAACATTTTTCTTTATCGCTTACGAGTGCCAGACAAATTAAATACCATTTTTCTCCAAGAATTTTCTGACTCTCGAGGCTGGTCCATAAAACTGAACTACACGCCGTAACCGCGACTAATTATTAGGGCGGGTTTACATAACGTATTTATGAGCTCGAGATTTAACGGCAACGCCGGTCTCGGGTGGTCTGTTATCGTGCCATTAAAAAGTTGTCCTCTGCGGGCCGGTAAATAACGCAATATGAGCCGTGGCGGCAATATGGCCCGCGCCCGGCTTTTGTCGCCAGACAAAGCACGGTACAGACAACGACCGCCATTCATCCTAGTATAGTTTTTAGCTTTTGTTCTAAATAAAATCTAAAAGTACAACGCGTACATTTTGGGCACAGAAAAACTAAAGCATCACCATGATTTCTCAGAAATATTGCTTGTGCTCTTGCGTAGTAACATCAACATAATATAGTTTTTTTGCTTGCTATAAACAATATATTTTTAATTTAAATTAATATCTGTACCTTAATACCTAACCTAAGTACCTAAAACCTCAAAAGTACCTTCATTTGTAAAATTGTTTTTTTTTTCATTTTCCATGTTCACGCATGAAATAAATGTTTTCTCTAGGCATGTTTTCTGCTTAGAAAATCCTCTACGCACATTACCATAAAACGAGCTGCTCTGTCTGCAAAACTTTAGAGATCGGTAAAAGCTTTCACCCGTGAAAACTGAATAAACAAATAAACAGAAACAATCCGCTTTTATAATATGAACGGTATGTATTACGAAACTTGTAATAATATCCGAAGTTTATTTTTCTTTGTCACCCGATTTCCTAGCAGGTCGACGCGCGAAGCCGTTACCGTCGCCATGGCAACGACTCCAGTCTTGTACACGAATATGGAAGCACAAACTTATCTTCGTATGACAAAGCTCTTCGCACGTTGATGGAGAGACGATTTCAGCTTGACACATATCCCAGAGAAGTGTGTGGAGTTAGAGAAGGAAATCGTGTACAGGTCAAGCAATTTGGCTGTTCTATAACAGAGATTTTATTGCGTCTGCAGAAAGCCTGTAATAGCATGAATTTAGTTAGCCTGGTTCGAGTGGCAAATGGATTGGCTATTCTATTCATTATTTGACACCTGGCCAGCGGAGTTTCTACACAACGTTATATTCGCACTGTGACGTATATTGCCTGGACAAGTACGTAAACTTGATTGGAATATCTACGGCACAATGTAAAGAGTGGAATAAGAAATATAATGGTCAGATATTGACGTCAAGCACAAGCCTAATTGTGCAAGCGCGATGCATTGTGCAAGCGCGATGCATTGTAAGTAATGTCAAATCAACATCGATCATGAAGAACAGTTTAATACTGAAAGACGCTCCTGTCCCAGTTACTTCTTAATACGTCACAGTTTCCGTAAGATTAACAATTTACTAATAGCCCTCATGGGCTCTGTTGTCTTAAATAAATTAATTAATTTATTTATAATCATTTGAGACAACTGTTAAATTATTAAATGTTTGTTAATTTATCTACACCCAAATCATAACTTGCCTATAATATGATCAAAAACGAAAAGCTCGGCCTATATTAAGAAACCTGTATCTTTATCTTATCTTATCGGGGGCCCATATGGATACACTTCGACCCAAAGGGATCTTTTGTGTAATTGCCCCTAGTACACCTACTCAAGAGCTTTTTCAATTATCTCCATGTGTTGGGTAATGGAGCTCAAGGGCAGTGCTTTGAGATCCTCTGGATCTGGATAGTCAGTTCCAAAGTCCTTCATTCTCTATCTGGCTAGAGTGTGACATTCACACATGAAGTGTTGCATTCTTCCACTTCGCCACAAATTCTACAATAACAGTAACATATGTAACATCGTGACTCATTCAACAACATATTCTTCACGCGTTCTCACAGTAGGTGTGACATCTGGACGCAAGCCAGATCAGCAGTCGGTGTAGATATCTGCTTGTAGGTCAGTACACAGGAGTCCATTACGCGAGATGAGCACTCGCAGGAGAGTGGCGGCGAGGAAAGGTCGCTCGTGGTCCCGAGCCATCAGACAGCTATATATATTTAGGCAGGTCATTTCCAAGCTACCGCTGAACTTGGTGGAATGTTTGGAGGGAATTCTGTTTTACTGCTCCCGTCGGTGGGAGGGAAACAGAGATATCAGGCTTGATGGTGGCCACCGATTTCAATTGTCAAGATTTGCCTTTTGTACTTGGGCGGTGGTGGAAAAAGGGTCTCAAAAGACCGCTGGTGCTTTCTGGATATCTGGAAACTCCAGATACAATTTCGCCAATGCGACCTAGCTTTTATCAAAAAGGGGAATATTTTGTGTCGCATCCAGTAAAGGCGTGCAAAAACAGAAATTCCTTGAAAGCTTGTTGCTGAAGCTCTTGGGACGAGAAAAAGGAATCCCTTATCTTAACCACGTCCAGGATTGATGAAAATAATGTCCCTAGGCGCATCAGCTTTAGCCATGAAGATTACTATGAGGTGAACATCTTCACCGACAATGATATTATTTCCGACATTTCCACAGCCGTATCCACGATCAGAACGTCCGCATCTCTTTCTACTTGAAGGATCCAGATCTCATTGTCCTCAAACGTCGTCTTCAGCAAGTTGATGAGCCTGCTTCTGTTGAACATGTTCAGCCGTAAATCTTCTTGTTTGACGTTACTCACGGTGTCTACGGTGAAATGGATGTCAACAGACTTGCTGAGTCGTTAGCGCCTGTGACGCTCTACTACTTTCGTGCTTGAGGTTGATGAGTAAAAGTCGTCAAATACTAAACATAGGAAATACAGTACTTACATCTTTCCAAAATAACAGACTATCAAGACCTGATATCTCGAAAACATACAAGATATCGAAAAAAAATATTGACAATTTAATCAGCTTTCATTTTGTCTTTAAGTTGATTTCGGTAAAACACATAGTTTCCGAGATATAAGCGAAAAACCGAAAAATTTGACTTTCAAACCCCCCTCTCCCGGGGGAGAGGCCACGGCCGGGTACTTATGATATGTTCAGTTCACCTCCTAACTAGTCCAAACAAAGTTATGAAGTCAAAAATGCCTTTTCGTTGCTTGACCTAAATGTATGTAACTGTACATAATTACTATAATTAGGCATTAAAGACTCGTAAAAAAAATACACTCGTTTTTTAATGCCCTGCATTATTTAGCAGTCACATAAACTACTATTACTCTACATATTTTATAGACTACATTAATTGCAAAGTTCAATGAGCATAGGATATAATTAGTAATAAAGTTTAAATAAACGAATAAGTTCGAATCAAAAAAATAATACCTACTAAATCTGCTGGTGCCGCACTCTTCAAATGCGGTACCCAACAACTAGCCAGAACTAATAGCTCATATCGGATAAAACTGGCAAGAATGTCGCAAGACACTTCCAAACTTTGGATGTTTACACACTCCTGCGAGGATCTAGCTAATTTCTGGATTTATGAGTGTTCCTCTCAAACTTCATTACGTATGTGCCATCTTATTTAATCACCGAGTTGCGAGTAATAAAGCTGAAAAATTAAACATGATTTGCAGCTGGAGAGTTGTTCGTTAATATCACGTTTAAGTATTAAATACAGAATTAAAATTAAAATGACTCATAACAATAATTTAATTAGGTAATACTTTTAATGGACTGTAAGCATTTTAAGACATAGACATGAGAAATTGATTTCCTGTGTAATTTACAGTAACATGTTATTCTGGTTCCTGCACTCGGCGAGGCCTACCTTGCGGGTTGCAGGTAACCATAGCTCACGGTTAAATTGAAAAGGATATAATATATAGAAAAATATTTAAAAAAATATTATTTTCATGAATAGGCAACTTCATGCCTGAAATTACTTCGTTTCAAATAATAACGAACCAACTCAATACAATTCAATATAAAATTAAAAATAAATGTTTTACATAAAAAGCGGTAAGTTTCTAACATTCCATAATATGTTTCATGGAGGTACTAATATTAAAGTTGTTAATGATACTTATTGAAATGTATCTCAAAGCGTAAGTCTCTAAGGAACTGTTTAAGTTAAATATAAGTGTGCCCACTCTATCGTCGGCTACACATATGAGTACCTACGCATTAGCGAGACCGAGAAATATCCTGTCATATGTCAATCGGACCTGTTTTTAGTGATGCGCAAATTAAATATTGCGCATGCTCGTAGAGCTTAAAAGAAAGACTACGGCGTAGTAGCCTTACTAAACAAAAAATGATCTTACACAAATTGCACTAATACCATCGTTTGTACGGCTTTTTATTCAATATAGAAGATTATCAATATTAAATAATATCAATATTAAATACTTAAAAGTACTCAAAAAACGTCTATGACTCACGAAGCATTTTTTTCTATTCGCATTCATCTTTTTTTTTCATTGTAGAACGGTTCATGCATCAGTGCTGCGGATTTATGTCTATTGTTCTATTTCTAGAACAGTTCCTGCATATCACGAACACTAATGACACTCTTTGTTATTCATAGTTTAGTATATTATACTATCTACATTCAGGACGCGGTACCGTCGCATTTGCAGCTCGAGTATAAATTGAAATATATATTAATGCACTATAAATCAACAACAGTTTACGTTTTCAAAGCGAGATATTCACTGAAATCGTTTTACTGCGGGTTGCAATTGTTGGCAATTGATATATTTGTCAATACCGCATTAGACTTTCACTTGTTTTTATTTATTTACTAAGTTAAATATCGAATCGTATTGAAAAATCATTTTACCAGGGAGTACACCATAACGTCCATAACTTATTCAGTTTTTACAGTATTTTTAATTTTGATTTGTTATCGAGTAGCAAGCGTTCATGTAAGTTGCAGTCAGTACTAAATTAAGTTTCCTCCACCTCCAGAAACATAAGGTTTTCAACGGTACAGTATTTTATATATCATATTTAACAAAGAAATTCCCATAACATATGATTTCTTTTATATCTTCCATGGACCCATTATCCAATACGAAAAAGAAAAAAACAACGAGTCATCGCTCTGAATAGAGGGTATTCTGTTCGGATTCCTAGATTACCCGCCAGAACCAGGCCGCCGCCGCCGCGCTGTCTCACCGTTATACCCCAATATATAACATCCAAATGGCATACCTAATAAGATATACGAGTAGGTATACGAAATCCCAACGAGCTAAATAATCTTCGTAAACAATTAATTAATTGAGCTGACAAAGTCTAGTAACAATTGTTATTTGTGAACTGACGTTTGTGTAAGAATACTGGCTCACATGTTTTAAACGCTTTGTCACTCGCTAAAACTCTTCGTGGTACAGTCAAGTGTAAAAGTATGGGTGTACTCATCTTACTCAAAAATATGTCCCATAGTATCTTATTCCGTTGTAATAAGTGCGTAGTACCATATTTATGAGACGATTTTTTCGATACGTATTTTTGCACTTGACTGTACCTATGAGATAGTATTATTTGCGATAAGCTATGATACAGTAGCAGTGGTCATACTGTAGACTTTCGAAGTCACTAGAAGACTTTGAGAAGATGCACCTTATCACATACTTTTCACTAAAATTATTTTGAACATTATCGGTTCATCCATTTTTGAGTTATCTCCGAAAAACTTCTTCCATAGGTATCAGATACGACCTTTAATTTGGTATTAGTTTGTTTCTTATCCCATTGGTTCCACACGCACTTAGCTCGTTTAACAAAAATAACCTAGGCATTATGGGATGTAAGTAACTTTTTGAGATAACCTAAAAATGGCTGAACGTAGAATGATGTATTTGGACTTAAGATACAAAAGTGAGAGATGCTGTGACATACGGACGGACAGACAGACATGACACAACTAAAACTAAACGAACGATAATCACTAGGAAACCAATAGGTACAAAGAATAATGCTCATGCATGTTCTATTCGAAGCTTTTCGCTTTAATAACATTTTAATTTCAATTTCACACACAACGGCACACGTGGATTACCCACACCGCATTCGAGTTGAATCGAGTGAATTTTTTTTGATCGAGTCGACAACTCTAGCGGAGAGATTTTGATGCGTCGTTATTACACAGTCCGTTTGAATCGTATTGTGTACGAGTGTTTCGAAACAAAAATCTGAAAATGTTGTATGAATTATTACTCTACGGGACTGCAGTTTAGCATTTTCGCTATGCTTTTGCAGCCGTTCTATGTTTTCTAAATCTGAAACAGTTTGCACGTATTACAAGAGTTAACATAAAAATGGTATTATGCAAAGCATGCATTGTACCTACTTCACATAATAATGACGCATTTCTATTGAAATTTTCCTGGATGTTTATCGAAAGTCGGTGTTTCGTTAATGCCTTGACGTCGGCCGACGTAACCGACTCGTCAAAGTGTCACGCCGTCGATATCCTCGCCGGTAACGGAAGCCGCGCCGATAACGAGACGCCACATGTTACGCCGAACTCTACATCTACATGCGGATAATAGCTTTGCTCTCACCTGTGGGTAAACGCGCTCAGCTTGTTTCATATTTCATGGCCCGTTGTGGCAAGCGCATCCAATTAACTTCAGTTGTCCGCCACACGGCTCGTAATGCAGTGAAATATTGAGGGCTTGATGAGTGCTGCGCGTGTCTTAATGACCTACATGCTTGTACCCACTACAGGAAATCGTCGTGTAGCGACGAGACGTCGCCGTAATTAAAATTGTGCAATTAATTGCAACGGTAAACGGACATGTTTGCGTTTTAACATCTCGTTTGTACTTTAACGGGCGCACGACACAAAGGCTAGTTACGTGTAATTACGCACCAATAAAATGCTTTTAACTTTGCGATACGTATCGTGCTTACAGCTTTTGTAGGTTTCTTTCCTTTTACAAATTACTGTAAATGTTAATTATTTTATATCTAACATGTTATTCTCTTTTGTTATTTGAAAATTCGACGTATGTTTGGCAGCCGTTCAAGTATGTTACATACAAAATTGTAGTAACATTTTGTTGGTTTTTATAATTTGCGAAATTGTTATTTGTTGCTCTAAGCCGGACGTACTATACTTTTATGTTTTAATTCGTTAAGAGCATACATAGCGTTATAACATTTACTGTTAACTTTACAACTTTAATCAGGATAAAGTATTCTTAGTACGACGGTGGCTAACAAATATAATGCCCGCTTGATGCTGAGCAGAGCAGAGACCTTAGCCTATGGACGACTTCAACTCCAAAAAGGGCGTTGCCTGCCTCATATGCGCGTTACCGACTCTTTAATATACAGGAGGGTTCTCTGTTGACGGGACAAGAGCGTCGTCAACATACTGCATCCTCTTTGAGCTCTCTGGCGACCTCATTCACCGGCAGGAACACAACACTAAGCGCCTTTTCACTTTTTTCTACAAAAAACAAGTCGTCCTTGTAATTTACAGCTCTACAAATTATTAAACAGATGGTCTTAATTAAAACAAAGTCCCGCTTCAAGGACTGTTTATGCGTCGCGAGCTCGGGGATATCTTAACGGCGTCCTTCCTATTTGACTAGGTACTTGGACTTATCTCTGTAATCACTAAAGTAATCTTAAAAGCAATATACGTAAGCACCTACTAACAGTACTTACTGTAATTGTCAATGATAAGTACTACAAGCATTCTCGTATAACATGAGTTTATCTTTATTTTTCCACACTGACTAGCCTTGCACAATTGTCAACTAAGTTTACAACCACAAAAAAATCTTCTTTGATAATATATATACATTATGTAACTTATGCCCCTTTGGCCCCTTTGCTGATTTCACAGCACAACGGAGTTAAACTATGTATAGTTCTCATGGTAATTCAACGCTAAAAGGTAGCCTTTGGAAGAATTGTCGATATTTATTTTATAAATGTATAGCTATACACTATCGGTGAAGAATTAATTGTAATAAAACTTTATTACAATTAATTCTTCACCGAAGGGGTCTGATACATATTAGGTACGAATATGCCTATACGTTTGAAAGATTTGCGTTCATGATACAAAAATGTAATACCTATACTTACCTAAAAAAACACCTACTCGTATTAAACATTTCACATATCTTCTTCTGATCTTTGAAAAATAATATATTACGTCAGCTTGCTCTATATCACAGCCACATGTTTATGTGCCAGCGAAATTAATTGATAAATTCAATATTTCATTGTTCGAACAGGTATAACAATATCAAATATCGTTTTTTAACGCAGCCTAATATCGTTTTATAACTGGAAATAGTCCTTAAGATGTATCGAGTTGCATTGCCATCAATCCGTAAGTGAATCTCGGAACCGACGCAGCTGCAACTGATATCACCTGACGATGTCGTTTGTTCCCGTCCGACTGGGATAATGGCGCGCGCATACTGCTAGGATTTGGGATTATTTACTTACCTTCAGCACAGAGTAAATAATGGCTATTTGTTTTTAGTACGTACCTATATTAAATAAAACCTTGTTGGCATTGCAATATACCTTCAAATTCAGTATTAGAAAATTAGTCCTCGAGGAACACGCTCTGAAACAAACTTTTACCCTCTATAAACAATTTAAATATCATACATGTTTTTAACATGTATCAACATATCTACGTTATTTCAGTAGGATTTAATCGCAGATCTATTAATAAATATGTTTAAATGCTTTTTCGACTTTTCTGAATAAGTGAAATGTAACATTTCTTTTGAGACAAATAAAATATCTTTAACCACAAATGGTTTTTTTTTCAACTTTTATGACGAAAAATCTGGTGGCAAAATAACATTATATACGAGTATGTTTGACTCTTCTTGAACAAGTCTATTGTAATTGTCTAAGCTTAGAGCCACAACCCAAGAGGCAGCGAGAACGAGCATGTCCAATCCGCGCTGTAAAGTGCAGTCGTTAATTAATCTAACGACTTGACGCCATTAATGCCTACTAAATGGCTGGAGCGGTCGTTTGTTTACACCGGCACCGGTGCCACGATGTGGGAATTCTAAGGCTCACAGTTAATGCCGAGCGTTTTAACATTTAATGGATGTTGTGACGAGATTTTTACTTGTGACGATTATGTTGATATATTTCATGATATTGAACAGCGAATGGAACTATGCACAATAAAACAACTGATACACGCAAGAAAGTTTGTTTCAAAGTGTCTATAGAGTAAATTTATACAAACCGCCATTAGACACAGAGTAACAACCACATAGTGAAATGTGCAGCCGAAAACCGAACCCACAGTTAAAGTTAAACGTCGCGAAAAATAATAAACATAAATACTCTTTATTGCACACCTTAAAATAAATAAACTCACCAAATCCGGGCTCGGAAACTAGTATTTGTTCACAACTAAAATACCATTTTTTTTTGTTCTCTCCGTTCTTTCGTTTCATATTAATCGAAACATCTTATAATATGAAGTCATTACCTAATACAATAATAAGTTCTACATAAAGACCAGAAATAATTAAATATATTGGGTTATTTCGGTTTTTTTGCTGCACAAAATACAGATTACAAACATTAAAAGTAGAGGTAAAACAATTGACAACATTTCATTTTTTGAGTGCTACTTTTTATGGTATGGCCCGAAAGAACTCACAATTTTAAGAGACTGGTATTTTTTTATTTTTGCGAAAATCCATGTTTTTTAGTGCAAAAATCCATTTATATTATTACTTGGGCAGAAAGGGCGTATGTAACAGTCGTCGAAGTATCAGCTAAATGACGTCACATGTTGTGTTTCATACACTGAAACCACCAGTTTATGTAACTGTTACGTAATAAGGCCTAATTACGTACAGTTGCATACACTGCTGTATCTACACTCATATTATATATATTAAATTAAGTGCTCGGAAACCATAGAATGACCGCCATTGCACCGCCATGGCCAACTCGATTGTGCCGGCGGTCGGGGAGGCGCGTGTCGGCGGCCGCGCGGGCGCGTGCCGTTGGTCAGGAAGGAGCACAGGATTTACATTATGTTATCAAAACTCATAGCACATCAATATTTGAGCATGTAAAGTTAAAATTACGTTACTGCCACAGATAAAAAGCTTATCATAGTAAAATCGGTTGTGGTAATGCTAGCCATTGCCTACCGTTTTTGAACACGTTTTAGAGGACTTACAGTGTGAGTGTAGATAAAGATATTTAACTTATTATTGACAAGTCATCAGAAAGTACTTAAGGACCTACTTAGGGTACAGGTTTAAAAATGACAAGTGTTCATACTAATAAAATAAGTACTTTATTTCCTATAAAATGTAATTTATTTACCACAATCCAAAACAACTTTGGCTCGTGACATTTTAATTGATATAATTTCTCAGTTTTATCTGTAAAGGGACATTTCAACTTGAAAGCCAAATCGTCACAGATTCGGTTTGGAGAAGCACAAACAGTCATCCATTTTATGATTTTTGGCTTCTTGGAGAAACTCTTGAAGATTTGGGACGTCAGCATCACTTCTATACTGTTTTCGTTCACAAATAGTAAAGGAACATGAGGCTGCACTTAATAAAGGCCTTAGCCAGTTTGTACATAAGAACTCCGCGAAGATAACGAAGCTTCGGTACCTCTTGTGCCAGGCAAATTATATTTATCCGAGCTTTGCAAAAACTCACACGCGGTAAGCTCCTGCTGTCAGCTTTGACAAATCTTTCTGAGTTTCTCGTGTCCGCTTTGTTATAGAGGTATTGGTCAATACCCAACCGGGGTATTTTCCGAGGATTCCCTGAATTTCATCGTCAGGTCGTCGTAGAAGAAAGCAGTCCGGGATCCGTGAAAAAGCGAAAATCGTAGTCGTCGTTGAAGAATGCAATCCGGGGTCTGTTAGAAAGAGAGTTGTGGTCGTCGTAGAAGAAAGCAGTCCAGAGTCCGTGACAAATCGCAACACGTATATAATTAAATTAATCCAAGGAAACGTAAATTACAAGCAAATATGCGAAATGAAAGAATTAACTAGAATTAACTGTCAGCTATCCTGTCACTGTCAGTAGTGTTGTAATTGTCAAAGTTGTCAAACGGAAACCCGGAAGATAACGTTTCTTCATAGTGGTAGTATTGAATCAGCCGTGTGACGTCATTTTCCGGTTTACATATTTTGGTGACTAAAAACTTTGGTGAAAACTTACTGAAAAAATTTTTAAAAAAAATGGTTTTTGTGTTCTACAAGTATATTTCTCGAAATGGTTTTCGAATTATAAAATTTGTAAATTTTGAAATATTGTCAATTGGCGGTCTTATCGCTAAAAAGCGATCTCTAATATCATATATGAGTAAATAAATATATTTAAAAAATCGTAATTTCCTAATTTTTGTACAACAAAAAAATTTGTTGTTTCATTGAGACTATTGTCTTAAAATGTTGCCTCCGTGTTGTCTGATTGTCAGCAACTAAATTACAAGGTCCACGTGTTTACGTATTCAGAGATTCCGCCGCCGCTTGATGATCCAACTCGAGCCAAGTCCTTTGTCTCGGCGAAAGCGGATTGCCTCCGTGCGGCATATGGCTCTCTATCAGACGTCAAGTGCTTTATTGGAGTGGCCTGCCGAATTTACACTCGGCAGTACAACTCGAATCAAAATATACGTAGGTACTACACATATTTCAATTATTAACCATCCATTTGGCAGAAGCTTGTAGAAATGGTACTCAATATGTATCGACGGTTACCATCTTAGAAAATTAAACCAACCGGAGTCGCTATTGACAGGCATTCCCCTCTGCCGAAAACATATGACCAGTGGTCATACACATGTATGGACTGACGTTTATCTGACGTGGCTATTTGTACGTTACGTACGAATAGCCATACATTTGACGTTCCCCTCCCCCGCAAAACTCGGCAGACTTTTTGTATAGAAAATGACGGACATGGCTACTCCATCCGGGTTGAGTTCTCTGAGGTTACCATGGACAACAATATGTAAAATACATATTGTCGTGTTAATTAACTTTCCACATACCTAGTCTTTTCGATAATATCCGTAAAAAAAATTATAAATAAAAACTTCTTTGAATGATAGGAATAAAGTCATAACTTACAATCAAAGAGTCTTCGACATGTCGCCCGCAATAGAAACTTGCTTATTTATGTCTTGCGCTGCTTTGAGAGAAACTAATAGCAAAGTTAACGAGCTAACATATCAGGAGGCCAATATATTTTGTTTGCATAAAGGCTCATGCAATGCACAGAGTTCCGCAACTTGGTTGCAGTAAAACTACAAGACTCAGTATTTTAACCTAGTACAAAATTAACTTCGCAAACTGCTACGGAGATATTATTACATGGAATTTTGTTTATCACACGAGTTACAAATGCATAAGCTTAGGGGATATAAGAAATTGAGTACTTACACTAAAACGATGGCCCACGATGTTGTGGCCCGGCCGTGAGAGTGTTCTCCTTACATCTACCCTCCATTTCAAACAAATTTCAAAATTGTTTACGTTAGGACTCATGTCATTTGGCTTTGAAAAGTTTGAACGTGCGAATGTGTATTTGCTCTCCCTGGTCCGTGTTATTTTTCTTATACATATATAGTTCGTTGAGTTTTTGTTCGTTTTTGTTACCTGATTAATAGCATATTTGCCTATTATTAATTAACAAGATGGACCTTCAACCAGTTAAATTCGAGTTCATGTAAGAAATATGAACTTTAAATAAAAATAATACAGTAAAAAAAATGTTTACAATCTCTAAAACGTTAAATTAAGACAGCTACCAGAATTCCACGGAATAAAAAATGATGTTTACTTTATTATTCTTATCAACAATAAAAATTAAATACTGAGCCAACGAATACAATTTATTTGTATTAATTTATTTTAATGTAATCTATTATCATCCTGAGGCGCCACCAATCCGTCAATATTTCAGTGCACCGCCATCTTTTTGCCTGGCAACATGTTACGCCCAATGCATAAGTATTCTACAAAAAAAGTAATGCCTAATCGAAATTTTAGATAGATTTTTTTAGAGAAGGCCTTCTGTTAGCATCCGTACTAAAATCGCAATGGATTTACGCTACAAATTGATTGTATATCTAATTTTCTTCAGTCTGAAACGCAAACGTTATTTTAATATTGCTGGTTGTTTTGGTATTTCTATTCTGAGAAATTATACAATACAATGGAATTACTACGTTTGCATCATCTATGGATAAGAGCATTGCGAATATACTGCTTACGTCAACGCCTTATATTGCGAGGCGGTAGCCGGGAGAGCGTAACGAAAACATTTTTCATAAAGCCTGTACACATACTTGATGTGTAATTTATGGAGACAGCTCCGCGGCCGCCGCTCCTTGAATGTTGATTAGATGAAGAAGTTCCAATCAAAAGACGCACCGTCTATATTTTAAGAAGTTTACGGAGAAAATACTTTGCCGTTTCCGACTAGGTATCGTTCAACACATCTAAAACGGCATGGTGATACCTTTAATCTTACTTCGTAGTTTTATACGGATTTATGAATGGATATATCAAAATGGTAATTTAAAATATTTATTACTAAAATCATGCTAATATGTGATTACAAGACTTGCAACACGCAGCTCTACTCTTATTGAATTAAATTACATGAAGTTAGTTATAACGTGATTTAACTCGATTTGAATATTAATTTATATGAAATGTAAATAGCAAATAGTTAACACGTATGTACACGTCATAATATATCTTAGTAACGCATGAGTCCACTCGAGGGCTCTAGTGTGGATTAGCCGGCCCATAGACGTAGAAAGCCCAGACGGGACAGGGTAATACTTGTAATATTTAATACCTACCAAAACCGAACGGGATTGTTTTATTTTAAGGAACTTTTAGTAAGTGTGACAGAGAAAGCAATTTTATCGTTTGTCTTTGTCATGGTATCACTTTGAGATTATTGCCTACTAATAAAAATAATAGAGTTTTTGAGAGATGACAAACCGACTAAATTATGTAGGTTTTCAGATTGCGTTGCGTATATTCTGTCCTTCTTGGGTGTAGATCAGCTCTAGTTAATGCGTGCTTTGAGAGCCGGCCGCACACCCGAATAACTCGGGAGGCAAGGTGTATTAACTCCTATTTAAACTATGTACATAATCACTATTTGCATGACTAGTTAGCCTAAGCAATGAGCACGGGCATGTTAATCAGATCATTGCGTATTAGAGTGTTAAGGGCCAGTACCTATGCAGACCTAACACATGAGCCTAAAGAGGTACATAGGGCAATTAAACTAATAAAAGCAAGAGTGGTTTTTCTAATATAGAAACTTGCTACATGAGAATACCTAGTAATACAAAGTAGTAAAAAAAAACCGGCCAAGTGCGAGTCGGACTCGCGCACCGAGGGTTCCGTACACACCTGTAGGTATATAGGGGTAGTAACTTTAAAATTATTAAAAATATTTTTATTATATGATGTAACTAAAAATTTACGGTTTTTGCAATTTTCCCTTTATCAGTGCTATAAGACGTTGCTTCGTACCAAATTTCCAGATTCTGAGTTCACGGGAAGTACCCTGTAGGTTTTGATTCCCTTGCGATTTTCGAAAATTTGCGGCATAAACGGCTTTATCTTTTGATTGCGTTGGCTTAGAGGTTTGATTTTTCACAGCTCCAAGGGACAGTAGACCTGAGTATTTGGTATAAATTTCAGCTTGATACCTCCACGCGTTCCTGAGAAAAGGGGTCTTGACAGACGGACGGATGGATGGACGGACGGACGGACAACAAAGTGATCATATAAGGGTTCCATTTTTGCTTTCGAGGTACGGAACCCTAAAAAATATTGCTAATTGTTATTTCCCGATGTAATTTTTTTATATAAACACTAACTGTTACTTTGGGCGGTGTAGACTGCATGGAGACAGAGGAGACACCCTTGCACATGCTCGCAGATTGCCCTTCCCTAATGCGCACTCGTAACTTAATTCTGGTTAGACACATATTACGCCCAGAGGAGTTAAAGTCTCTCGAGATCAAAAAGATCCTGGAACTGTTTGAAGTTGCAAGGTTAGACCGAGAGTTGTAGTAGGTGGCGATCACAATACATCAGCAATGGTCGAAGTGATACATAGACTTGGGAGCCTTACATAGCTAACAAGAAGAAGAAGAACTGTTACTTTTTTGTCAATAGCCATATTTATGACATGACATGAATATAGAAGGTACTAATAATTATTTAGAAATAGGAAATTTTTAAAGGATAAGTAATAATTATTAAATATTTGCATACTAATACCATACCACACAACAAGGGAAGCGCAGAAGTTCAACTTTTCATTACAACGTCACAGGTATTCTAACTTTAAAACAAGTTTCGATCCAACTTACGCAGTTAATGCGTTGGGCATTAACTACGCAACACTGCTAGCGCCTAAACGTTTATAAATGTCAGAATTTGCTTGAAAAATATTCACATGCAACTCTAACACAACTTCAATATTGGTTGATTATTTTTCTCATGGGTTGGCTGGAAGAGATCCCTATCAGGGATAAGCTCGCCTTTGTGCATATATTTTATATTTGTTACTGTTGTTTTTATGTTATACCTACTTTAAGTGCAATAAAGTGATACATACATACATACATACATTATTTATTGTGTGTTGGAGTTATGTTGGAGATAGATTGTGTTTTTAATGTATTGTTTATAGAATACGAAAAATATAATAATGAAAAAAAAAACGGCACACAGTATCTAACGTGTAAGCAAACGTGTGAATCCCGATTAACGTTCGTGAAAGTGGGCTTTAGTGATCAAAAGGACCGCATTCACGAAACTATGTCGCTGATGAATACAACCAATTAGGGGGCGGTGCGGGTGACGCACTCCACAAAAATTAGCTCGCGCCGACGTGATCCGAATCCTAACTGCGCAAACATAATTAAACAGAGTTATTTACTAAGCTGGATAGGGTTCCGTGACGTAAAAAAAGTTGAACAACCCTTTGACAGTTCCGCTGAGCAACCGGATCAGGGTTGACGTTTCGCTCAGAAATTTTAGGTTATTTAAATTATTTTTAATGTCAATAAGTAAAGTTAACTCAGTTTTATATAATGTTGGATAGATATGTTTTATTATGTTTAACACGAGAAAGAACCGCCGCCTTTGTACAAATATTATGTATTCCTTCTGTTGTATGTTTTTTTGTTGTACAATAAATTATTATACTACTACTACATGAGAAAGAAATTTCATAAACGTGATAAAACTCAGCTGACGATGATTGAAATTGAATCAAACTTACTAATATCTCTAAAATAGTAAAAACATTTATAAAGGTTGCATTTTTATGTATTCAAATATTTAGGAAACCACCGAATTTAGGAAATATTAACTAAAAGGCAAGCGATCAAAATTTAAAGTTAAACCACACATTGAATGTTTGTTAAACTCTGTAAACGAGTACAGAAAAGTCAAACAAACATGAACTTTGTATGCGTTATTGTATACATTGGCAACAAATAAGCCACTCGCTTATTCCAAACCATTTCAAAAGTCCTGATCCAAACAAGCGTTTTCAATCTTGTATTCCGACAAAGAGCGGCCGGATCAAGGTGAAAAGAATCAAAAGGCGCATTGTGATCTGAAGAGAATTTTTAAATAAGTATTTGTGCCGTCTTAACTTCATTCCGTTGATGTCGCTCGACTAATTTTAATTAGATAATTTTGGTGGAGTTCCTGACTTTATCTGCTCATAATAGTATTAGTTAGTAACCTCTAAATTTCGTTTTAAATATGTGTAATTAGTTAGTTACTTTTTCTGCCGCATACCACCAATTAAATACCAGCTACTGGCTTTTTTTTTGTATTTACAATTTTTATTTAATTTTTTTAGGACCTATATTTCTTACTTTTTAAATTTATCAATAGCATTAAACAATACATAATCAAAACTAAAATCAAATTAAAAAGATTAAAACTATATTAACAGACTAATTATACAAATATGTATAAAAATAAACCTACATATAAAAATACCAACTATAAAAATAATATCCCGTCTAAAACGTCCGCCTGCGGCATGCTCCCCATTACGCTGGCGACGTTACCTCTCTGTACAGCTAAAGACATACGTCGGAAGAGGTACGCGCCAGCTCTATGGTCCCCTGTAGTTTTGACCAACCGAGCTGCCAGGGCCCTCATGAAACACTTCATGTCGGCCGACCAGGGCCCCAGTATCTAACGCGAGCGCCGCAAACTCTTAGTTGAGTTAGTCCTTAAATAGATCAAGATTAAAAAATATATATTTTCTACAACCGGTTACCTGATTTATTATTTTGCAAGATTTCATATTATAAGAATATCCCCCGGAAAAGTATTGACGAAACACTTTACTTCATCAAGTGTCATATCTAAGAAAATTATTTTTTCCGCAAAAGTGTATTAAGTATGTTTCTAATCAACTTAGTCAAAATGTTTTCATGGAGTGCGTCGATTCAGAGGGAAAGGCGAATTTCTTCAGGATGGAGGATAACTTTCCAAGGTACTGCCGTCAATATTGGCTTTATTTCAATGGCGTCGTCATTCCTTTCTCGCTACAAGCACAGAAGAGATAATAGTATTTCATACAGAATGGCCACGCTCCGCCCCGCCCCGATTCGAATTACCTCACTCCGCGGCGGCCGTTTGGTAGGCCGTAGGTAGGCCGTCAGCTGGTCGGCAGCGCGTCAAAGAAACAACGCAAAATGTCGCCGTACAAGGTGTATTGTCATGTTTATAAAGTAATTACATACAATAAGGAAAGAAGTATTTTTTCGGTCGAAATAACTATTATGCTTTATCGTAAGTAGCACATCGTAAGTAGAAAAGACGTGTCATTGATGAAATTGATGAACAATTTTTGCAGTAATTTTTATCTATATTACCTATTTACCAAAAATATTATATTATGAAACAAAATGTGCGGCGTTGCCACTGCTGCACTGTTGCCAGCTCGCGCGCGCGTCTCGGCCGCGAGCCGCGACCTTAATAAAACCTATCGATAACAAACTGTACTGTACCTCTACCACGAGTCATGCAAATAAGCCCAATTCGAGATTCGTTCACGAATTCGTAAATTATTTGTATGGAGAATTTGTGCAGAGCCTCTAGCGGTCACTTATAGAACTAAAAATTACTGCCATACCATAAGTTAAATTATCGTTTATGCAATTCGCTCACGAAAGTTCGATTGCTTGTTTCGTTTGTAGATAGATTTCAATACTTTACAAAGTGACGTGACGTGACAAACGTCACATCCTTCACACCAATCGAAACCAGTAAGCGCCATTTTATATCTATGACCGAAACAGATTGTAGGTAAACCAAAAAGGTTTTACTTCCTAAGTACATTTTATCTGAAGGTTTAGAACTGTAGACAATTATATGAGCAGTGAACAATAATAAGCATAGAAATCGTACTAGCTCTGAAAAACTACCCTACTTTTTGTGGGTATTGAATACGCTTGCTAGGCCGTTAACTAGGAATAATTTCCGTTTGTCATCGTGTCAAGCGGTAAATTTTAAGTCGTTAAGGGCGGTCAATAATCAAGCTTCGTGATGGTCAGCTGCCGTTCCTTGAGTGGGTTGAGGAACGGCAGCCATTTTCTCACATAAAATACATATAAAATAAAATGACCATCGCGTCCCAGTTGAAACAGGTGATAGTTTATATGCTATTACAAATAAAATAAAAATCATCAGCCGTCTGTATACCACTGAAAAGACCGTAAACTAGTGACATGAATATATGGTATTTAGGGTATCAGCAGACGGTCTTTCTACCTCAATACAGCCGGCTGACGATTTTCCTGATAATAAGAGCATCAAATACTGACAGCTGACCTACGAGTGGAACATACACGACTCATGGATGACCGAGTGGAACGACCGCCAACTAAAGGACGAACTACTTTTTACACACGACCCAAAGGCGCGCCCACCTGGCTTTGATCAGCCACGCAAGGTCTGGAGCCAGATAAACCGCATTCGAACAGGCGTTGGAAACTGCGCCCACCACTGGTACAAGTGGGGCTGGCGTGACTCCCCCCAATGCGTATGCGGTGCCTCCGACCAAACAGTGGAACACATGATCTTTGAATGCTCGGTCACCAAATTCAACGGACGGGTTGAAGACCTTGCGAGACTTAGCAAAGATGCCATTGAGTATCTGAAGAAGGCTAATCTCAATCTATAGCTTAACCTTTCGAGACCCGTCGGCTCCCTGGGTAGCCAGCTTCAAAAACCTCTAAAACCCGTCGGCTCCCCGGGGAGCCAGCTGACGCTGTCAAAAAATCGCTCGGGTTTTGACGGAATGTCGCCATATTTGTCCGGGTCTCGAAAGGTTAAACTATGTACTTTTAATATATAAAAAAAAAAAAAAATCCAGTGACTCGTAATGCCATACGATAAATAAAATAAATAAATAAGCTGACCTACGCGAGTCATCATTATACTTCGTCCTTAACCACTTCAAAAATTATCATCGCCTGGGACGCCTTGCGATTGGTCATGAAATTTGTTCATGGCTTACGGTTCATGCCATCGGAGCCGGGAAATACAAGCTATGACAGTAAGCCTTTCATCATCATCATCTCAGCCATAAGACGTCCACTACTGAACATATGCCTCCCCCTTAAGCCTTAAGTGTGGTAAGCCTTTACCTTCTATAAACGCGCGTGACTTTGAACGCATAAAATGTTATCAACCGACTTCAAGAGTTCGAAGGAGGAGGTTCTCAATTCGTCAGGATCTTTATTTTCACTATTATTTCATAATGTTCACCGATTGCAACTTTTTTTTAAACAGGGAAATTACGTATTTCGTCATACATATTCAAAAGTAGGAAAAGGGGGGAAAACTGTCAGTACTTCATCCATCCATCCATATACTTATTTCGTCGTAGGATATAGGATTACCTAAGAAAACCAAATTGATGAAATTTCAAATGTACAAATAACACTACTAGTTTAAAACGTCCTAGAACTACGTCCATATGTAATAGGTGATTCTTAATTTATTTGGTTATTTTGTCAACATGACAGTTCGACTTTTAGTGATCATAGTGGATCATAGGTTTATTTCTTATTATTTAGGTCTATTGTATAATCACAAAAGGATAAGTACCCTTTCAGGATGTTGTTGATTCTCTAAAGTATAGGCATTGCGCTACTGTTACACATCCCACCTGCGTCGACGCCGACACGTTGGCCAAGTCCTTTAATTTATTTACCAGCGAACAAGCCGGAGCGGCACCCGACATCCGAAATCACTACAAGACTATTAAATATAGTTGTCGTTCGTCTAACTATTGTTGGTGTCGAGGCAATCGATCCGTGGAGCAAGGGGCACGGAGCCTCACGACCTAACAAACGCACAAGGGAAGCTAAAGATGCTCCAGCAAGCCGCCGGTTTTCATACATAACACAACGCAGGATTGCGGCTTTGCCGCTTCTTACATAATGATGGTTTTATTTCTATTTATAAGTTACACGTACGAGTAATTGTTAGTAGTACTTATAAGTTTCTAGTTTGTGACAATGTTACTTTAAAAGGCTATTTCGCAATAAATAAATCTTTAATATAATTATGTACATTATAATTTCAAAGTGCCCTGTATAAATCTGGATGTCTTTTAAGTAAGCACTATTTTATAGTACTTGGATGCAATAATTCGAAGATCCCGGCCTGTAACGCAGTTGTTACTTCTTGAATATAAAATAATATACCTTCCTGGGATAAATAGTTTGCCTTGCTGGTGATAAGTTAGCTGCTACAGCAATCAATCAGAAATGAATGATGCACAAGAACCTGTAAAAGAAGTTTCAATATTATTTGATATTTTTCACAGTTTCATTGTAATTATTATGATTGAAAATGAAAGTGTTTATAACTACGAGTATCATATCAAATTTCAACTACTTACCATTCATTTTAGGTTAGAGTTGGTATTTTTGCGTCGATTTAATATCAGATTAATTGGCTATTATATACATAAATCTCACAAATATTCAGCAGTTCTTGGGTCTAGATTTCTTTTTTTTAAATATTCTTATTGAAGTGTTGATGTGGATATTTCTATTTCTCATATCGGCTTGAAATTTACCGTTTCGTTTTCCAGTTCCAGTTATCATACTATGCAGTCTTATTAACAAATTATGCTTAATATAAGGCTTTGTCGATATTATTTCGTCAACTAATAATATATAAATATAACACAATAAATACGAATGGTTTTCACTTTCACCATGTTTTGACATCTCACCTTATAATTTGATAGTGAAAGAGTTTTCTACAGTCGATACGGTATTTTTCGGTGACGTAGGTCAAATTAGTGTCTTATGGTAACGTTTTAATAAAACCTATCGATAACAAACTGTACTGACCTTCAGTACCTCTACCACGAGTCATGCAAATAAGCCCAATTCGAGCAACGAGATTCGTTCACGAATTCGTAAATTATTTGTATGGAGAATTTGTGCAGAGCCTCTAGCGGTCACTTATAGAACTAAAAATTACTGCCATACCATAAGTTAAATTATCGTTTATGCAATTCGCTCACGACAGTTCGATTGCTTGTTTCGTGTCGTAGATTTCAATACTGTAGAAAGTGACGTGACGTGACAAACGTCACATCCTTCACACCAACCGAAACAGATTGTAGGTAAGCCAAAAAGGTTTTACTTCCTAAGTACATTTTATCTGAAGGTTTAGAAATAGTTTAGAACTGTAGACAATTATATCAGCAGTGAACAATAATAAGCATAGACACCGTACTAGCTCTGAAAAATTACCATACTTTTTGTGGGTGTTTAATATGCTTGCTAGGCCGTAAACCAGGAATAATTTCCGTTGGCCATCGTGTCCCAAGCGGTAAATTTTAAGTGGTTAAGGGCGGTAAATAATCAAGCTTCGTGATGGTCAGCTGCCGTTCCTTGAGTGGGTTGAGGAACAGCAGCCATTTTCTCATATAAAATATATATAAAATAAAATGACCATCACGTCCCAGTTGAAACAGGAAATTTACTCGTATATGCTATTACAAATAAAATAAAAATCATCAGACGGCTGTATAGCACTGAAAAAACCGTAAACTAGTTACATGAATATATGGTATTTAGGGTATCAGCAGACGGTTTTTCTACCTCAAATCAGCCGGCTGACGATTTTCCTGATAATAAGAGCATCAAAACAGCTGACCTACGCGAGTCATCATTATACTTCGTCCTTAACCACTTTGTTTCTGGCTTACGGTTCATGCCAGCGGAGCCGGGAAATACAAGCTATGACAGTAAGCCTTTTTTTACCTGATTTAAGAGGCCTTATTCCCAAAACGCGCGAATTTCTTAAAATGCTTCATTTTCTTCGAAGGCTATGGCTAAAGTACTTAGTTTTTTTAAATCAACTATTGATGCATATAATAGTTCATTTCTTTATCTAGACGGCAATCGGAGCAAATATTACATTTTAACGAGTAAAACATGAAAAAAATTGGTCGTCTTGGAAGGCCTTTCCGGATTTTCCAGTTAGATGTACCGTTCATTTCCAAATAACGCAAAAAAGGGTAACAATTTTTATTCAACTTGAATAAAATTCAATTGAGTATATCATGTCTGAGACGGCCATGGAAATAAATATCGAAGATTCATCTTGGATAATAGACAAAATACCTCCTAATTATATGCCAGTTTTTTGTGGAAACACGTTTACATTTAATTTTTTCCACGAAAAGTCTATAAATATTTTGCCCTAAAAAGATTACCAGAGGAAAGTTAAACTATATTTCTATCACGATAAAAAATATCATTACTATAGTGGTACGTTTAAATTAAGTATGAATTTTTAAAAATGACCTATAAATCACACTTCACAGGACACTTTCTGTAAAAATCGTATTTTTGGGTTCTTAATAATAATAAGTATGGTTCAAAAGTATTTTTCAACCGACTTCAAGATTTCGAAGGAGGAGGTTATCAATTCGTCGGGATCTTTGTTTTTGCATTTTTTTTTATGTATGTTCACCGATTATTCGAAGATGGCTGGACCGATTTGGAAAATTCTTTTTTTGTTTGAAAGCGTATACTTCACAGTTGGTCCCATTGTAACCATGTCAGGATCTCATGATGGGATCCTGGAGAAATCGAGGGAACTCTTCAACTATTATAGGCACACCTATGGTGATTTGAGTATTTTTTACAGCAGATCGAGCATTTGGTGTTGGAAAGGTGGATGCTTAGTGAAGTCGGTTCTTTTTTGTTTAAAATTATTTGTATTACTAATACTTCAAACTATCTTATAGATAGCATTTTATGCGGCTTTTATCATTAATATAGTTTTTCGACCTTTTAGGGAATAAGGAGCCTTAAACGCGCGTGACCTTTAACGCATAAAATGTTATCAACCGACTTCAAGACTTCGAAGGAGGAGGTTCTCAATTCGTCAGGATCTTTATTTTTACTATTTTTTCATAATCATCACCGATTGCAACTTTTTTTTAAACAGGGAAATTACGTTTTTCGTCATACATATTCAAAGCTAGGAAAAGGGGTGAAAACTGTCAGTACTTCATCCATCCATCCATATATTTATTTCGTCGTAGGATATAGGATTACATAAGAAAACCAAATTGATGAAATGTCAAATGTACAAATAACACTACTAGTTTAAAACGTCCTAGAACTACGACCATATGTAGTGTTAGGCGATTCTTAATTTATTTGGTTATTTTGTCAACATGACAGTTCGACTTTTAGAGATCATAGTGGATCATAGGTTTATTTCTTATTATTTAGGTCTATTGTACCTATAATCACAAAAGGATAAGTACCCTTTCAGGATATTGTTGATTCTCTAAATCACATCCCACCTCCGTCGACGCCGACACGTTGGCGAAGTCCTTTATTTACCAGCAAACAAGCCGGAGCGGCGCCCGACATCCGAAATCACTACAAGACTATTAAATATAGTTGTCGTTCGTCTAACTATTGTTGGTGTCGAGGCAATCGATCCCTGAAGCAAGGGGCACATGGGCAGCCTCACGACCTAACAAACGCACAAGGGAAGCTAACGATGCTGCAGCAAGCCGCCGGTTTTCATACATAACACAACGCAGGATTGCGGCTTTGCCGCTTCTTGCATAATGATGGTTTTATTTATAAGTTACATGTACGAGTAATTGTTAGTAGTACTTATGAGTTTCTAGTATGTGACAATGTTACTTTAAAAGGATATTTCGCAATAAATAAATCTTTAATATAATTATGTACATTATTATTTCAAAGTGCCCTGTATAAATCTGGATGTTTTTTAAGTTAGCACTATTTTATAGAACTTGGATGCAAAGATTCGTAGACTCCGGCTTGTAACGCAGTTGTTACTTCTGAATATAAAATAATACACCTTCCTGGGATAAATAGTTTGCCTTGCCAGTGATAAGTTATCGGCTACAGCCATGTGTAGCAAACAATCATAAATGAATGATGCACAAAAACCTGTAAAAGATGTTTCAATATTAATTTTTATTTTTCACAGTTTCATTGTAATTATTATGATTGAAAATTAAAGTGGTTATAACACTTACAACTATCATATCAAATTTCAACTACTTACCATTCATTTTAGGTTAGAGTTGGTATTTTTGTGTCGAATTAAAAACAGATTAATTGAATATACATAAATCTCACAAACATTCAGCAGTTCTTGGGCCTAGATTTCTTTTTTAAAATTATTCTTATTGAAGTGTTGATGTGGATCTTTCTATTTCTCATATCGGCTTGAAATTTACCATTTCGTTTTCCAGTTCCAGTCATCATACTATGCAGTCTTATTAACAAATTATGCTTAATATAAGGCTTTGTCGATATTATTTCGTCAACTAATAATATATAAATATAACACAATAAATACGAATGGTTTTCACTTTCACCATGTTTTGACATCTCACCTTATAATTTGATAGTGAAAGAGTTTTCTACAGTCGATACGGTATTTTTCGGTGACGTATGTCAAGTTAGTGTCTTATGGTAGCGTTTTAATAAAACCTATCGATAACAATCTGTACTGACTACATCCGTCTCGTTCTACCTATGAGACGGATGTATGTCAGCATAGAGATTTCGAATTTCTTGCTGTCGATACCGAAGGAAAACGATTCGAAGCCCGATTATTCGTTAACGCCTATAGAAAAATATTCAGAATTTTCTACATGACTCGTGGTAGAGGTACAGGACCTTCAGTGCGTTAACATGACAGATCACATTCGACGTGCCGCATACATCCGTCTCGTTCTACCTATGAGACGGATGTATGCAGCGCACTAAACGTAATCCGACATGAAATGTCAGCATAGATCGTTTGTATGTGTTGCTGTCGAAACTGAAGCAAAACGATTCGAAGCCCGATTATTCGTTAACGCCTATAGAAAAATATTCAGAATTTTCTACATGACTCGTGGTAGAGGTACTTGTCAGGTTATAGAACGTAGACAAGAGGGTTTTACCGCGAAATTTGAAAATCAAAATTTCGTTATCTGCATATCGTTCGCTCGTATTATGAGCAAGTGCGACAGAGAGGGAAGTAACTAAATTTCCATGTTCGCGGTGGGCCTGCAGTGGGGTTCGTTAGCTCTCGTCAAAACGTCCAATTATTGGAGTAGCCAGGCCTATAACCGCTAAACTCTTCTTTCGTTCGATCGTTTATTTGCATCGCTCTCTTTCGAATAGTCAAGAACGATAGAGACGGAGATGTAATGTGAAATAGATACTTATTTATTTTTAATATAACCTTACTTAAATTACAAAATAATTTATTCAAATATAAATTGTCAACAGCAACAGACAGAAAAAACAATAAACAAAACTCTTACATTATGACTAATCTACTCAAAAAGTCCCCCACGAGTTGTCCCCGGTGCAAAAGTTCCCATCACGCTAGCCGCGTTACCACGTTGAATGGCTATGGACAACCTGAACTATGGACTACTTAAATTTATCATATTTGATTCTTTTTTACGAATAACGAACAATGGCAAGTGGCTCAACAATCCAGGTTCGTGACTGTACATAACCGTTGTCATTTTACGCATTTAGTCCACTTACGCATTCGCATGCGAAACAGTACCGACAAGGACACAATTATCTCAACTCGCTGTAGAGTGAGTGAGACGTTACGACATCGACAGCGGAAACTAGAAAAATAATTGAATGACAGCCCTGAGAATATACGCACACATTGAAGCGTGTACAGACGTGCCGTGCACACATAGGCGCTCAAAACAGCTTTGTAGTATGGTGTGTCCGCCCTATGCTACAAGTAAAAAACCTTGGAATCATTATGGATAGGACTCTATCATGGGGACCTCAAGTGGGCGAAGTTAGCAGGAAGATGTTCGCAGCAATCGGTTCACTTAGAAGGTTACGCAACTTCCTTCCTATTCCCACCAAAATTGCTCATGCTCAAACTCTTCTCCTCCCCATTTTGGACTATGCTGACGTCTCTTGGCTCGACCTCACTGAGCAGCAACTTAACACGTTACCTGTGCAGCTAAGAACAGGAATTAACCCCACACGTGCAATTTTTTGGTATATAGGTACACTCGATAGCCTGGCAACATTCTATAAAGTGCCTCTTTACCTAGTCTCAAATTATAACTTTTCATAGCCGATACGTGCAAGCAAGTTGACGTTGCTTAGCTCGTACGTGCAGATTTCAAATTGTCCTTATGATTAAATAGGGTCGTGTATCATATGTGCAGCATTCACGTATCATCAATACCTTCAAATGCTACACATGTGATGCATGCACAGGGAACGTGTTAATAAGCTGGAGCGTATCCAAAACGTCTGCATCCGATTTATATTTGGGTTACGCAAATATGACCACATCTCTTACTTCCGTACGCAGCTCAAGTGGCTTCCTATTCGCTGTTCCTTCTGTTTTCTGTTCTTTTTAAACCCGCAACTCCCCGCTATTTCAAGGTGCGTTTCAGTTACCTCCAGTCTGAAAGATCCTCCCGGAATTTACTTCTTTCTGTCCCTTCATCCTCTTCAAAATTTTATAACAGTTCCTTTACATTCCAAGCGGTTCGACTTTGGAATTCTCTGCCTCTAGATGTAAGGTGCGCTCAATCAGCCGCTTCATTTAAAAAGCTCCTTAAACTTTACTATTTGACTCGTCCGTAACACTTTCTCTTTACAGGCGGCACTATATATGTATATTTATTTATATATTTATTTTGATTAAGTATTGTATCTTAATATGGTTATTTATTTATTTATTTATTTATTAGGATATTCTTTTGTGATATTAAGTTTTTTTTTTCCGCTTTTCTTCACTGTTTTGCAACACCTAATGACTTAGTTTATTTAACACAATTTCACTACCTAAAGGTTGTCTCGGAGAAATGGCGTTTAGCGATAAGACCGCCTGTTGTTTACCTCTATTCTGACTTTATGCATTTTCTGTACTGGTTTTCTTTTTGAGGTGTTCAATAAAGAGTATTTGTATTGTATTGTATTGTACTGCCGGTTCCTCGAAGTCCCCAAAATTCAAATGGTCACGAAAACGGAACTTCTAAGGCACTGGTCCCACCGCGAGCGAGTAAGCTATGAGCTATCGGCTATTTTCTAGCCCAAGAAACGAACAAAAGATAATCGCTTCCGTGTCAATAAAAGAGAGAGATATCTATTTATAGTTCATAGCTGGCTGTTCACACTGCGATGAACTATAAATATACATCTCTCTCTTTTATTTACACGGAAGCGATTATCTTTTGTTCGTTTCTTGGGCTAGAAAATAGCCGATAGCTCATAGTTACTCGCCCGCGGTGGGACCAGTGCCTAATTCAAATACTTTGGTACTAAATTTCAACACAATACGAGATATTTAGAATTTTGTCGTATTTGGACTGTATTAATGATGTAAACTATTATCTAGTTTCACAAAATTATTTGGTGAAAACAAGAATTAACTACGGCTCATACATTTGTTTTAAGATCCGTTAAACAGTCATCGTTTTCTCGAAATAACTCAAAAATGCATATTTTTATGAGCTAATTTCAGAAAATAAAACATTTCACTGAAAATTATAATTATAACTAATTTTAACTAAAGTCTTTGAGGCACCTTACCCTGAAATATTTATTGCTAGCTTTTGCCCGCGGCTTCGCTCGCTTTAAATTCGGGGTAACACGGGGTCCCCTTTCCTGATTGTCCCCCGGAATGCTCCATACAAACTTCCATCCCCCATTTTAGGGAAGTGGGGGGTTAGAAAGAGACAAATAGTAGCCTATGTCACTCTCCATCCCTTCAACTATCTCCACTTAAAAAATCACGTCAATTCGTAGCCCCGTTTTGCCGTGAAAGACGGACAAACAAACAGACACACACATACACTTTCCCATTTATAATATTAGTATGGATTAAGAGTGTCCCAGTGCTGGGCAAAGGCATCCATCTCCTTCCACGTTTCCCGGTAGCACGAAAGACGTTAAATTCAGATCTCAAATGTATATATTAAAATATAAATTTATTGCTATTTAGCGTATAGTATTTATTTGATATAGCGTATAAATTCCTTGAGACAACATCAACTGTATACCGGGCATTAGTCCATTACAAACCGCAGTTACAGCGGGAGGTACAAACCATATTTTGTAGGAGTTTAATTGTAACGGTGAAGTCGCGGTTGCTGCCGGAACGAACATAGTTCTCATACAGGTAGCTTGCCACACACAGCCGTGCAGTGCCGTGAGCAAATGTACGGTTTAGGTTATTTTATACGTACCTTAAATATAAATAGTTAGTAGGTTTTTCCCGGGATGCCTTACGTAACATATAATTTTACACAAAACACGACTTCACGCTTCCGCCACCTATCCAAAAGCAAATGCCCGAGCTACTCTAAAAAATACTCAAATCACTATAGATGTGCCTATAACATTTGAAGAGTTCCCTCAATTTCTCCAAGATCCCATCATCAGATCCTAACATAATGACAATGGGGCCAACATTGAAATATACTCTTTAAAATAAAAATAAAAATTTAATACAATTGCTCAAAAAGTTTAGTTTATGTAGCTGCAAATCATGCGTAAAGTTTGATTTTATGCACTAGTACTAAAAAGTAATCTGATGTGCAAATCGTGCGTAAAGTTTGATTTTACGCACGATTTGCTGCAGATCAGAATTTTAAATAAATGAGTATTATGCGAGACCCGCTTATAAATGACCCACCTGAACTACGCGCGATTGGGCATAAAGGAGTATTATGCGAGACCCAATAGTATTTTTTAATTTTTTATTTTATTTAATGTGATACATACAACAAATAGGTTGGGATGATAAATTATAATCCAGTACAAATTATGCTGCTTGCTTTACTTTATACTCAAGGTTGTAAACGTTCAAAATTTCGGGTACAGATGTAGCTAGTGACTTAAATAAATAAACAAAATAAATATTACGAGACAATCTTACACAAATCACCCTAGTCCTAGTAAGGTCAATATGGCTTGTGTTGTGGGTACTAGGCGACGATATATCTATATATAATAGATCAAATCATCCATAACTCAGGTACAAATATCTGAGATAAACACACAAATGAATGCCCTAACCAGGATTCGAACCCGTGACTATATAGGCAGGGTCACTGCCGACTAGGCTAGGAGGCCGTTAAACTTTTCACCATAGTAATGACTAAGATGGGTGGGTGGGTCTTTGATATGGGTGGACGGTGATTTAGTGTAATTTATAGTACGTTGGACAGGGAATCTAGAGTTTGTGGGTTCAAGCCATAGTCACTGGAGTCGTTCACAGTTCAGTTTTTCACTGCAATAAACATCTGTATCCGATTTGTGGTAATGTTGCTGGAGCAAACGAAGTTGAATGACGACCGCAACATTCATATAGCTCGAACTTAATGTCGGGACGGAATCTCACAGATATCTATGCAGCACATTCCGTTGTATAGTTTGAACTTCATCGTTGTATAATTAAACTTCAGGATTTAGCATATTGTAAGTATAACTTGGTAAATATAATGGGTAATATAACAAAATTCAATATGCGGTCAAACGTTTTAACACGTTATGATGACGATTTATATTCGATCTATATTGGTATAAAAAATAAACAGCAATAAACACATATTTCAAATTAAACTCGACAATATTAACTTTGTGTACTATCGGGTTCAGAATTGCATGGTCAATTTATGAATGAATTCATTGATAAATTGACCATGTAATTTTGAACCTGATGGTAAGGAGTGGTCCTGAAATAAAGTAGCAGTGTTCAATCTTGTGTATTTTTTAATTTAGTGCTAATTTTGAAGCAGTATATTTATTTTATTAATCCGTAGATACAATACTAATAAATAAAAATACAATCATAATAGAATATGTGAGCATATTTAAGTTTTCGCGTTTTTAATTCAACATACCTTGTAACCTTTTGAACAACATAATTTGACAATCTTAATCGACATCCGCTACAATGCCACAATTGTATTTCCATTTTCACAACCCGTTTTATGCTTTTCAGAATTTCATCTTACCAAGAAGCTACATTAATTAACTGTATTTTAGCTAGGATAGTCAGGAAGACTCTCTAATCTAACCTCTGACAAAGATTTTTCTATGGGAGAAAATTTTCTATGAAAAAAGGCAAATACATTTAATTAAAAATTACTGTAACTACCTTAAAATGAAGCCAGATAAAAAAGTTTACTATTGAAGAAAGACAATTTATTAAGGTATAAAATAGCTCATCAAATCAAACTATAAGAAAAACCATGTTTTTGAGAAACACCCCAATAATTCTGTCAGAAGACGCTGTTCAAAAAACTATGTGTATGATGGAATACAAAAGGCGAAAACTTCCAAACGCTGTTTTATTTAAGTATGATTGTATTTATGTTTTGTATGATTGTATCTAGAGATTATTTAAATATAAACACTGCTTCTAAATCGGCACAAAATAAAAAGATAAATCAAAAAAGGCACGGCTACTTTTTTTCCGGACCACTCCTTACATCGATGAACTAACTTTTAACATGTGATATTTCAAACAATATACCAATAATCCACAGTTCAATTAAACACATAGGAAAATCTCAAAAAAAGTTATATCAAATATTATTAATCTTGTTTCAAAACATAATAGGCTAGAACAACTAGGTTACGATATTATACAAAATTAAGAATATCAAATAATAAATACATTTTGAAATATTTAAGTACATAAAAAATATGTCATTTGACTTATGGCCAAAAATTCCACACACATAAAAGTGTAGTGCCACATCGAATACAATAGATATGAACCATCTCCACGAACCATATTAGTAGCTGCTACGGTGGAAACCCCACAGAGCGTAGCGTAGCGGGGTATGACGATGATGTAGGCGTAGTTATTTGCATCTACCATTGTCATGCGCTACGCTTCCTTCTACGATGGTTCTACGTAAGTTTCATCAACCTCGTTACCATGACCGCTTGGAGGCATATTAAAACTTTAAAAACCAAATCTTACTTTCATGTGAATAAGAATAAGATCATACATACATGTGTTATGTTATGTTATGATGTTCCATGTGTGATAAAAAAAATCACGCTTTTTGGTACGGTTAACACTTTCACGATCAGGAACCCGACTGCCGGGTTCTCTCTTCGTAGCTGCTACGCGCTACATACGACAAATACGTGGCTACGGGCTACGAGCGTAGCGCGTAGCACTAGGTGATACAGAAAGTGTTAAGGTCGCAATCACCGCACCGCTCGCCGCCGGCAAGGTGTTCATCCTCACATCCTGGAGCCTAATTGGTCGCGCACTGTACGGTTTAAGAGGGATTTCCTTCCAAGAACACTGCGGCTGTGGAATGAACTCCCTGCCCAGGTTTTTCCAGTGGGCTACAGCATGAGGTTCTTCAAAAAAGGAGTGTATAGGTTCTTAAAGGGTAGGCAACGCGAATATGAATCCTCTGGGGTTGCAGGCGTCCATAGGCTACGGTAACTACCTACTATCAGGCGGGCCGTATGCTTTTTTGCACCGTCTGGGTATAAAAAATGGCCTCAAGATAGGATATACTCGTATTTGTATAGTAAAAATTTGTAAACTTTACAAGCAATTTAGGCGTTATTAACTATTGCAGGTTTTTTTCTCGTCAAAATATTGCCATAAAACAACGGAATGGCTGCACTTGATAGGTCCTTATTGATGGTTGATTAAATAAAAATAAGGTAAGGTAAAGTGGGGCACTTGCACATAATCAATTTCATTAACCACAGAGTCCGGATAGCGGAAAAGCGTTTTTTTAATCCATCCATACTAATATTATAAATGGGAATCAAAATCAAATGCCCGAGCTACTCTAAAAAATACTCAAATCACTATAGAGGTGCCTATAACATTTGAACAGTTCCCTCGATTTCTCCAAGATCCCATGATCAGATCCTAACATAATGACAATGGGGCCAACATTGAAGTATACTCTTTTAAACAAAAAATACAAACAGCTTCTAAACAGCTCCAGACGTCTTCGAATAATCGGTGAACAATGTGAACATATATCCATACTAATATTATAAATGGGAAAGTGTATGTGTTTGTTTGTTTGTCCGTCTTTCACGGCAAAACGGGGCACAGTGTGGGATTTTCGATCAGTTTTGACCACCCTCGTTTTATATTTTTATAATACGCATTATAATATCCTGCATCCCAGTGTAAAACTCCCGAATGATTATCTGGCGTAGTTAATGCATAATATTTTTTTGTTGACAAGGTCAATGACCTTAAGAAAACATGTTTATTGGCATAATTACTGAAGTACCGTCACTATAGTTCCAATTTTTATTTCTGAGTTTTAGTGAGAGATACTCATTAATTGTGCAAAAAATTCAGCATCTTAGTACCATTCAGTTAAAAGTTAGAAGTTACTAAAGTTTTCAAACATTTTTTTTTTATTTCTCCTATATTTTCCAATATTAGCGTTTTATTTTTTATTAAGTGTATTTAAAATATGGTTAACTATAATTTCTCAAAATTTCAAAAGCTAATCTTGCGGGATTTAGGATTTATAACATTTCTAAGTTTTTTACCGATTTCTATGGAAATAGGGTTGTCATGATTGACTTTAAGCCATAATACCGTAATATAGTTTTTTCACTTCTCATGCTCAAAAAATGTGTCATATTATGCTTACCAAGGCGGACTAAAGTAGTACATTTAGCCTCTAGGGCTAATATGTACCTATACATATTTATGATTTGCAAAACATTTTAAATTGACCAATCGGAACACTTCACCATATTAAATCCACCAATCACAACACATATCGAAGTTAATCGGAACGCTAGATAATTTTTTGGTGCGTATACTGTGTAAATAATTTAAGTCCTTTAAAAAAACATTGTAATTAATATCAACCAATCAGAATACAGCAATGTTAAAATTGACCAATCAGGAAACGCAATCTATTTCTCAAAACATGAGGTGTTTTTTAGTCCCTACTTCACAATCATTACAAAGATTTTTATTTATTTTATGGAAGCGCTTCAAAGCGTGTTTAAACTGTTTAAAGAGCTATAAAATTATACCGTTGTCTGTGGCATTTATTTGCGGTGTTTATATTTTGTATCTATGTCAAAGAAGTTAAAAAAATTAAAAGACCGTCAAGTTAAACCATAATTTCACCTTAGTTTAGTTATTGTGTGTAAATAATAATTATTTTTATCTTATTTTCTCGCAATCGAAGTGAAAAAAGAGAAGACGATCTTCAGTCGTCAACTTCATCATCATCATCATCCGAATTAATTAGAATTTCTTCTGTAGGGAGAATTAAGTCCGTGCTTAACCCCAATTCCGACAAATCCGACTCCTCTGTTGCAATGGAAGAATTTGGTTCGATTGGTTTTAAAATGGTCAAAACTTTTGCCGGAATAGGCTGACGCTTCTGTTTACTTAAACGGTCTTTCAGAGATAAATGTGAAATGTAAGGATCAGAAGACTCTAACACACGCCGAAAAAGATCTAGGAGTGTAATTTGCCTATTGATTTTCCTCGTGTGGTGCTCTCTGTCATAACGCCAGAATTTGTTTCTGGATTCACCGGCCTGTTCGGACAGTATTCCGATGGGTAATGGGCTGTTTATAATTATTTGCCAACCGTGAATAAGTATTTTATGCAAAGTGACTGACATGTAGAACCACTTGTAATTTTTTACATATTTTTCAGCCAAAGACCAACAAAACGCACGAAACTTGTTTGCATCTATTGGTAACCCACTCGAGAGTGCGACCAAAATTGTGTGCAGATCGTCTACAAGCCATTCAGCTATGCCTAAAATTTGTGCAAATGCTTTTCTATTCCCATCTGAGAATGCTGTCCGTGCAAAGGCTTTTAGGCAAGACTATGTTGGTTAGTATTATAACAACACATCCCTTGTGGTGTAAAAATGTATCTTCTAAATACTTAATGTACTGAATAAATGCTTAAATATCAAAACAATTAAGATTAATCATTATAATTCATTGGATTTCCAGACATTGTAACTATGTAGGTACCCAGTTACCTACCTAGGTACACCACCGGAGTTGTAGGTGACAGCCCTGACCCAAATATTAAAAAATGCATATCTCGGCAATCCTGCGTTATTTTCATTCAATTTTTTTTTCAGTACTGCCTTTTATAGCATAGAACAGTTTCGTTTAGAAATAAAATGCTAGAATTGTAGGATTATCGACTAAAAAATTTTTTTTCAATATGTATAAAAAAATTATATCGCCACCCAGAATAATAAATTTTAACTTTATTTTGACGAAATGTATACTTCAATATATCCTTAATAGATCTAAATTAGATTCACACAAAAAAGGTGCACGTAAAATAAGAAATTTCGTTTCTATGTTTTCTATGAACATTTCTCAAGTTTTTGATTATCTCCAAAACTACGCATGATAGAAATTTGGGAGTTTCATTCTGACCTTTTATTTGACGAGACTAATGCGATGAAATAAACAATGAAAATAGTCAAATCTGATCGAAAATACCACACTGTGCGGGGCGACGAATTGACGTGATTTTTTAAGTGGAGATAGTTGAAGGGACGGAGAGTGACATAGGCTACTTTTTGTCTCTTTCTAACCCCCCACTTCCCTAAAATGGGGGGTGGAAGTTTGTATGGTTTGTTACCCCGAATTTAACGCGAGCGAAGCCGCGGGCAAAAGCTAGTATGAAAATAATTGCAATTACTTGAAAATTTCCTCAGTCAAGATAGCCCTTTACAGACAACACTTTTTGACAAAAACGTATTTGTTTCAATTATATTTATTAGTCGTTCCGCCTTTCGACGAATAATCTATAGTCAGCTCCACTAAATCTTCAACGAGGAAACAATAATGGGGAGATAGCGACGGGCGCATGAAGCTGAAAGCTACGCTAATTAACAAGGAGATTAATTATTATTGCTAGAAACCTGGCTGAGCCTTAATACGGCTTCGACTTATTACTTTTTTGTGTCCGTGTGTGCCTATTCCATTGCTTTAAAATACTAATTAAGTCAAAAAATGCATGGCTAATTTGATAGCGATGCAACGACCTCGCATCGCTATCAAATTAGCCATTGCATTTTTTGCTTTTTTAATCACAATACTTTTTCACTTATACAGGATGTTTTTTCAATAACAAGCCAAATTTGATATGTCTTTCCTGAGTAGCAGGACAACTCATTTTTTAAGCACCACTCTTTTCGCACCTTTTTTGACAGCTTTTTCCTCTTAAAGTAAAATGTATTGTCACTCTAATCGTTTTATCCTGATTCACACAAAACAAGACCGGCGGGGGGAAGGGATATGGATTGCAACATTTGCAATACACAACATAGCTAAGCCAATAACAGCGCTGCAAAACCGATTGGCTAATAATCACTACCTATCCTTAACCTACCTACCATTTACCCAGCCTCACTGACCTCAGTACTCATAACGAACTCACTGCATGTGCAATTGTGCACGTGTTTCAGTTATTAACGTATGATGGAGACGCACTCTGTGAAAACATCACTTAATGAACCAGTAGAAGTGCGCTAAGGCTCTCGGAGCAAAATTACACTGGTTTGCCAAACCAATCGAGTCTCCGGCTCCGTAATCACATATCCTGGGATGCTATTCCATTGGTCACCTAGCGCAATTAAGTTAAATGGTGAGAACAGTATTAATAGCGCCATTCAAGTAGTCCACTTTAATGGACCATAAGGCCACCCTCACATTGGTTCGCCCGACCGTGGGATGCGCCCGCGCTGCGCGCGAGCTTGAATTGAAGTTAAACTACCCTCTGTTTTATTATTAGTGACTATACATTGATTTGATACCGTATTCACACGCAATAAATTATACTTTCTGGCTATTTTTTTAACGTGGTAGGGCAGTATGCACGCAGGATGAGGGCTACCGTTTTTTTACTCGCCAATTGGCTACTTTCCTAAAAAAATATATTTAGTCCGTCAGTTAGATTATCAAAAAATATTGGACACGTATTTTTTATTTTGTCAATCAAACAAAAATCGGTGAAGATATAGCCCGTTAAAGTTCCGCGTGACGTCACATTTCAGTACAATTTTTAGTATAATGTGACGTCACGCAGAACTTTAACGAGCTATATCTTCACCAATTTTTGTTTGATTGACAAAATAAAAAATACGTGTCCAATATTTTTTGATAATCTAACGGACGGACTAAATAGAATTAATTTTTTTTTCCCAGGAAAGTACCCAATTGGCGCCACTATAGACAGAGGTCCTGAAATACAGCTGTAATTTTTTTTTTATACTTTTGAGAAAACCAAAATTACGCTTAAATAATATTTAATACAATTGACCATACTGTAAAAATATCGACGACGCCGAAGTGTTACGCAGTTCCGCTTATTTGGAGAAGGGAGAATTATCTTAGTTCCGCTTTTAAAACATTCACATTTTATGACTCGTAACTCATATTTGGCATAATCAATATCATGGAATGGCAAAATATACAACATTGTTAAATTTCAAAGTAATCCGCGAATCCCATTAGTATGGAATTTGATATTTCGAATTATAAGACCTCCGTCTATACTAGCGCCTCTAGCGGAAATTTCATACGCGATAGTCCTCATTGGAGAGCGCGCTTGCAGTGAAGGTGACCAAGTCTTTGCTAGATTTTAGTATTAAAAAAATGGGCTATAAAATAAAAGATAATGGGAAAGTTACTATTATTATTTCATCCAAAAAAAATACGACTCACTGCCTCACATATTACAATACAATATGGCTAGTTATTAAAACAACCCTGTATGTATAGGTAATTAAAGTTAGATAATAAATATACCTAAACAAATAAGTTAATTCACTAATGCAAATAATAAAAGATTAACTAAGCTACGTATTCAATCAAATGCAACATTATAAAATAAATATTTCGTTTTGGCTTAATGCGACTCGGATCTAGCGGCGTGGCCGTTAATAAATAAGCGTTGTTTTACTGTAAATAACTTCTTATCGGGTAGCAAATAAACGGTCCCCGTAGCTAACAGAACTCACGTTGAACTGTAAAACATACCTAAAGTTTTATTAAAATAAATCAACTTCAGATTTAAATATAGTTAAATGAATCTATAACTCCAGTACTCTCGTTTACTCTCGTTTGCGGTAAAGGAAAAATAAAGGTAAGGATCTTGTTTAGATGATGTTCTTTATGTCATTATCCATTGATAATGACATAAAGAACGTCATTACGTAGCACGGGTTGTGTGTAGCCCTACACAAAAAGGCAGACGAGTAGGTACTAAAGTATAGCATAGCGAAAATGCATGTCGATGCTCAAAATGAGCCCAAGTTTATTTTAAAAACTTGGGTTCATTTTGAGAATCGACATATTTAATACTTTTACGTCACACCTGGCCATAATAGTTTTGCCGCACGCTACGCACGGTACGGTACGCTTTACCGTACGGTAAAACTCGCATTATGGCCAGGTGGAGGCGTAAAATTTTGTACTCACCACGGGCAGTAAAAAAGAAAGCCCCCTATCGCATATTTACAACCCTCGCGTGCGGCTCGGGTCACAAATACCTGCGATTTCGGGCTTCCTTCCTTTTACAGTCCTTGGTAAGTAATGTACTATTAAAGTTGTTTAACAAAAGCACATATGTGTAACAGGAGTAATACAAATCCAATCAATTCCAACGTGGTTCAATGTAATGTAAATCACCTATACAATAATTTTATAACACAAATCCGGATGCAATAATTGAATTACAGATCCAATAAACTCTACTGTCATAAATCATTATCAAACTTTAGCCATAACACAAATACAGCGTGATTAACCTAGTCTACCCGTAAATGGAAACAATTTGCACCAGAGACCATTTTCAAAACTAATATTTGACCAGTATTGTTAGTGAATCGGACATCAACCACTAATTACGTTTGGTTGATCATTGTGGAGGCTAGGTAAAGGTCAATACCCTGTCTAATGATTATTGCTGAGGCTTACGTTCACACATTTGATGAATAAATTAAGTAAGTGTGTATTTAAGCGTATCAAAAATAGCAAAAGTAGTTAAAAGTATACTTTATTATCATTCTTCATCAAATTCTACAAAAATAAAAAAAATAAAAATAGGGTACATTTACGTTATTATTTGCATATTAACACTTATTTGTAACTGAAACTATGTCTACGTTACCCATTTTTTCGCCAAAATAGCTATAACTATAAATATATTAAGAAGATGGTTCGGGGATTAACACAAGTTAGTTAAGAAGTTACAATTGGATATTAAACTCTGTATGAGGAACCGTATTATACGCGGACGAAGTCGCGGGCGGAAAGCTAGTTTTCTTATAAAGTAGGTCGTAATTTCGACTTAATTGCATTAAAATACTCGTCCTTTTGCCTCTAGACAATCTAAACATAGACCTCCTGCTGCACCTTTGCATCGTTTTCCTGTGATCTTGTCCATCTTCTTGGCAGTTTTGCTGTATCTTCTGGTCATCATCATCATAATTTTAAGAGCCTGGCTCTTGTCGGTGGAGTAATCGCCATTCCTTTCTGTTCTCCGCTAATTCTTTTAGCTCTTGATACGTCATGACGTTGGCTTTTTCTTTGGCCTGATCTAGAAACGCACGTCTTGGTCTTCCTCGGTCTCTTCGTTTCGGTATTCTCCCTTCAATAATAGTTTTTATGTAATCGTCATCACGTATCAGGTGCCCCAACATATTGATGTTATCGCCGAGAGGTGGCAGCACTGGGTGACGTCGGCTGACGTCACATCCGAGCGAGCGAAGTGGGGCCGACGGGGTTCTCACGCCACGCAGCAGAGCTGTGGTGGGAGGGAGAAGACCAGCGCGCCGCACTTTTGTACTTGATTTCGAGCAAGAACGTTGTCTTTAGTAAAAATATAGTTTGTATCCAACTGTTAAAGTTATTAAATTGATATATCTGTGCTATCTTTGGTTTCATTTATATCAGAAGTGCTCGAACCGCGCTATGGCGCCAAAAGGAAAAAGTAAAGAAATAAGCCGTAAAAGTAGAAGTAAAAATAAACGTAAAACATCACATAAAAAGGATAAAAATAAACACAGTTCGTTCTCGGAGTCAGGCACGTCTCGAAGCAGTTCCTCATCAAGTAGCAGCTCTTATAGTACCAGCAGCTTGGACTACAGCAGCATACGTCGCCGGAAAAACAAACGAAGGCGTAAGCGCTCGGAAACCGTGACTCAGAATGCATTATTATCTTCGGTCATTCCTGAGTTTGACCCATTGGTTGACGATATATCAATGTGGGTAAATGTTGTGGACGCTAACGCTCGGGCTTTCGGATGGTCAGATAAAGTAATTAAATATCAGGCGTTACAAAAGCTACGAAACACTGCAAAAACTTGGTATGATTCATTACAAAAAAATCGAACTTGCTGGACTTCTTGGGATTGGAAAGATTGGCGCAATGAAATGTTAGACACGTTTCAAATAAATCGTAATATGTATACGTTGCTATCAGAGTTAATGAGTGCTAAACCTACTGAAGGGCAATCGTTGTACGAATTCTACTTCCAACAAAAAAGTAAGATTGATCGGTCGCGGCTATCTTTTAAAGATAAAGATGTGATTTCTGTGATAGTAGGGACTATTGGCGATAAAAATATTTGTACAGCGGCGGAAGCCGGTAATTTCCAATATTGCGACGAATTAGCATCATTTTTACATGGCAAAATACACTCGAGGGTAGAAACAAAAATGATAAATAAAAGTAATGTAAGCAATGGTTTACCTAAGCAGCAAACTTCTCGGTCTTACAATGGTGGGTCTGTTTTTAGAAAAAACAGATCAGACAAATCATGAAAACGCGTTTAGTAACGATCACTCGCAATCGAAAATTACTTGTTTTTGTTGCGGGGTAGTCGGACACAAAAAAAATGATTGTAATCAAAAAGAGTCCTTAAAATTTAACTTTTGCCAGAAACTGGTACATTTAGAGGCAGCTTGTAGGTCTAAACCGAAAACTAAGACTGAGAAGTCGGCTGAAGTAAAGTTCATTAGTACATCAGATGATAAAGAAAAATTTTATAAAGAAAGTATATTTAAATGATTGTAAACGTCAAGCTTTTATTGATATGGATGCAGCCTGCTCATTAATTATACCAAGCTTGGTTGCTAAGTTGAATTTAGCCCCACGGCAGTTAGAAACACCGGTTAGGCTCACCGGGTTTAAAAGTGGTAACTGCGGGGAGGCAACGGAAGTGGTGTCCTTGACGCTCAAATTAGATAAGGTAGAACTAGACGTGGATTTGTATGTTATGGAAGACTTATTAGGATCCGATATCCTAATAGGCAGAAACTTTACTGAAAATAAAAACATTATGTATACGCGAGTATGTAATACATTGATGTTCCAGCCAATAATAGAAGAAGAAGTACTGTTGATTGAAACATCAATGTACAATACCAGTAGTACAGAGAACGTTAAAATTCTGAGTGATCTATTTACAAAATATCCGAAATGTGTAGCAAATGACTTATCCAATTTGGGGAAAACATCATGCGTTGAGCTTGACATTGAGGTTATCACTAATAAGCCCGTGTGTCAACGACCATACCGCATGTCAGAGTCTGAAAAGCAAGCTACGAGGGAAATAGTAGATGATCTGTTGAAAAACAATATCATACGTGAGAGTAACTCCCCATACGCGAGTCCAGTTTTATTAGTTGATAAACCTAATGGACAAAAACGATTGTGTGTCGACTATAGACAACTTAATAAGATAACTGTAAAGGAAAAATACCCAATGCCGATTGTAGAAGATTTGATAGATAGGTTGCGCGGTTGTAAATATTTCACGTCATTAGACTGAAAGAGTGGATACTATCAAATTAAAATTAAAGATGATTCTGTTCCTAAATTTGCATTTATTACAAGCGACGCGAAATATAAGTTTTTAAGAATGCCGTTCGGAGTCTGTAACGGTCCTGCCGTTTTTCAGAGATTAATGGATACGGTTTTGGGAAAACTTAGATTTGGACGAGTTATATGTTTCATGGATGATATTTTAATAGGGACAAAGACGTTAGAGGAAAACATACAATGTCTTGAGTCAGTTTTAAGTCTTTTACAAGAAAATGGATTGACAATCAATTTAGAAAAATGCAATTTTTTCCAAAACAGAATTAGCTTTCTCGGGTATGACATTTCGTGCGAATGTGTTAGACCAGGCACGAAAAAACTGTCAGCTATCAAAGATTATCCAATGCCAGAAAATGTGCATCAAGTTAGGCAGTTTCGGCAGTTTAGGCAGTTTTAGGATACTCACATTACTGATATTCAGCAAGGCATTAATTCAACAATTAATAAATCTACAGCCGCTAGCCCAAGTGAAGTATTTTTTGGATATCGACTGCAAACGGATTCTGACAACTTTTTTGACGAAAATATCGAAGCAGCAGTTGATGTAACGGCCTTAAGAAAAAAAGTAGATGAAAACATTAAAACAGCTGCAGAAAAACAAAAACAATTATTTGATGCAAAAAGAAAAGAATCCCGAGCGTATAACGTAGGAGAGCTAGTGGTTATTAAGATACCCAGTCAAAGCAACGACGGACAGAGTACAAAATTGCTACCGATCTTTAAAGGACCGTTCCAAGTTGTAGAGGTAATAGGGCACGACCGCTACAAAGTGGCAGACATGCGAGGCGCTGGTAGGACCGCGAGGCGATACGAGGGCGTCACGTGTGCAGAAAATATGAAGCCCTGGGTTCGCATCGCTGATATCCAGGCTACTGAGGAAAACTCCATGTTGTAAACCGGATGTTATCAGGTATTTATATACGTAAATGTGTAAAAAAAAACAACGGATATTAAAATCATTTTATTTATTAAAATAAAGTTTACAATCAATGACAATATTGCTTATTAGTAAATGCTCATTACTATTAATAAAAACATTATTGGTGTCTAATGCATAATGCTACGAACGTGTGTAGCTCACAGTTAAGATTTAGCATGAGATTGACCGTTGATGGAACAATAAAGCTTATAAGAACTGTGAATACACTTTCGTTCGTAACAAGCTATGATACATGTTATTCTGTAATGTGTGTACTTAAGTGTATTGACCGTTGAAGGAGCAATGGACTCTAGAGCACACATAGATAGTAGATATTGTATTTAGTTATTCAATACAATGACTTGGTATGCCAGTGTCAAAGCTAGCCGCTGAGGGAATAGCATGAATGGGCATACCTAATTCATTGACAGTGATAGGACCTTCACAATGGATACTAGTATTACATTTACTTATATTGATATTTTATTCGCAGCATATGGATCAGACTTGAACGCATACGAGGACGTAATGCGTAAGCAGGAGGGCCGGATGTTATCGCCTAGAGGTGGCAGCACTGGGTGACGTCGGCTGACGTCACATCCGAGCGAGCGAAGTGGGGCCGACGGGGTTCTCACGCAACGCAGCAGAGCTGTGGTGGGAGGGAGAAGACCGGCGCGCCGCACTTTTGTACTTGACTTCGAGCAAGAACGTTGTCTTTAGTAAAAATATAGTTTGTATCCAACTGTTAAAGTTATTAAATTGATATATCTGTGCTATCTTTGGTTTCATTTATATTTCCTCTTCTGTTTTCAATCGTTTTAAGCAGGCATCTGTTCTCTCCTACCAATTTCAGCACTATATCTTCTGGCATAGTATACGATTTTTTTAAGATGTTGGTATTGTCGGTAGAATCCCTTAGTAAGATTCCGACACCTTAAAAAATTACCACTATATGTAATAGTTACAAAAATAATTTTATACCATTGGTAGGTACCTAAAAACAAGTCGAATTAAAATGTTTTAAAATCCCGACTGTGAAATAACTTCACAAGCAATTTAATTTTTTGTGTGAAATTCCAGCCGTTTTCTTTATTTTAACATACCTTATATCACTCCTACTACCACGACATATCGAATGATACCTCACATGCTGAAAATAAATAGAGATACATATTGATTTTCGAGAAATATAAGTTATACTTGACTTAATTTAACCTCCTGCTTAAACGAGGTACTTTTATATTGAAGGCTATATTGATAATTTTAGATTATATTACTTACATTTGAAGTATAAATGACCATGAAAAATAATGGAAAAATCCTCGGCTTTTTCTTTGCAAAAGACATCAGCACACCAATTAATTTGTCTTTTCCAAAATATGTAAAGCTTGATAAGTAAAAAAAACTTAAAATTAATGAATTGTGAAGAAAAATGTCTTGTAAATTAAATGAAAACATACAAAAGTTTGGTAAAGGAATGCGAATTTAGTACATAATTAATGAACTGCTATTTTTTTATTTCATTGATGCTTGCTCTTTTGAGAAGGACATAATATGTCTTATATTATAAGACAGATCAACTTAGATGCTAACTGTACTGTTATTTCTGAATTTTATAATTTTTGATAACACTGATTTGGAGGCATAATTTGTGCTAAGTTTGGACCATAGCTGGATAAAAAACGTTGCAATACTGCAAGATAGAAAACAAAAACAATAAAAATAACGTAATAGTCATTCCATATGAAAACAGCTTAAGGGGTGTGCTGACTAATCTTGAATTTACTTGAAAAAAATCAGGAATGTACTTTGAGGCATGAAATCACTAAATCCTTGAGATTATTTTTTCTGTTTTTTTTTTCGATTGGCACTCACTGGAAGTTTGAAAAGTTGTCATTTTCTTACTCTCTTAAACTAGGTTCGAACTCTGCTTATGGGCTTTTGCTAACAATTATGTTTATTTTAAATTGTAGCTTACTAACCACCGATTCCACAATGAGTTATAATATCTAATCAGTATGCTTCAGAGCTGGGTTCTGAGGCACTGAAAATTTGTATAAATATGCTATTTTTTGGAGTTTTCAGACTAGAATTCTGACTTTCCTATAAGATTAAGATACTTAGCATTTTTTCTGGTATTTAGAACATGACAATTTAAGCAACTGATGTGAGTTTAAATTATCAAAATGTATTTTTGGTTTAGAAAAAACATATTGAAATTTCAAAAAAATCAAAACGGGTCCACTTTAACCGCTATAAAATCTAGGTTTCAGTATGAATAAAAATTTGAGTTTACCATCAAATGATACATCGTTAGCTCACCTTTTCATAGCAAGTAGACTTTATAGTAGCTAGTTTGCAAAGAACAGCGGAAAGTCACATATTAACCCCTCAAGCGATGTTCGACTTTTGTACGGAGCGGATACCTGGCATTACATTCTTTTTCGTGTCAAAAGCAGATGTTGAAGCTTCAGAATCAAGCTTAACAGAGAGGTTCGAGAATTTACTCACGATTAAAAATACTAGATCATACCATCATTTCGAACGTCTGTCGTTCGACACTTTAAAAGCTCGTAAATATTTAACATCACAAACTTTTGAAGTTGTGACAGTTATCGAAACGTAGAAGTAAGGATTAAATTAATTTTGTAATTTCCTATTTAAGTATTTCTTTATTATAGTGATGCTTTTAATTTAGTTAAGAAATAAACTATATTTAGGTGCAGTTTTATGTGTTTAAGACACTTGTATTAACTATCTGAAATTTGCATATTTTACGATTTTCAAAAAATCGTATCTCATAACGTAGCAAAAATAACACTATAAAATCAAGTTGCGATGTTAATTTCAGCATATGATCTATCTTTTTGTCGTAAATTCAATTTTTTATTTATACTGAAACCAGGATTTTTCAGCATCCAAAGTGAACACGTTTCTATTTTTCAAAAAATTCAGTACGTGTTTTCTAATACTTTATAATACATTTTGCCATTTAAAATCAATGTTAATAGTTAGAATTTAACTGTTACTGAAGCTGTGATATAAAAAAAAATCCTAGGTCTAATACAAAAGTCAGGATTTTTATCCGAATACCACGAAAATGAGCCAATTTTTTAAGATTTTTGTGACATGGTATTTTATGTTGAAGTATTTGGAGGAAAAGTTATAATGCATATCGGATAGTATGTTTATTAAAGGTTTACATTCAATTAACACCATTTTTGTACATAATTTCTGAACAAAGTTTCATCATAATTTGCGGGAGTAGGAAAATGACACCATTTTGTACTTTGGATGGGTGCCGATAAAAAGATAAGTATTAAAAAAAATAACGACAACGGTTTTTGTGCTTAAATGTGTCATGGTACATCCTCATTTTTTTATTAATTTCAGCTGTTTTCATATGGAATGACTATTATTTATTTATTCAGCCGCTCATTTTTCACTTTTTTACGAAATTTTCCGATATTTGCTAAAACATTTAAGCCAAACTCAAGCGTTCATACATTATGGGAATTATCAGCTCTTGTTCCGCAGTGAACCGGCGGTGTTTATCATCAGCTGGAACAACTCATAATATTCTAGCGGATAAACGATTACCCATAATATTTCGCTAGATAATGGAACATCTGCTCACCTGGAAACATCCCAATATCTCGATATATTTTGCGGCGAACGTTAATATTTTCATCCCGGCTGCATCGCGGTCAGTGCATCCAATTAACGCAGGCGCGGCGGGGAATCGCGTCGCTTGTAAAAATACTCTGATCACACGATAATAAGGTATACAGAAGGCCCGTTGCAAGCAACAGGCAATTCTAAGCGGACAATTTTAATGCAAACCGAAATATCGTTACAGTTTCACTTTTATACATAAATAGGTGTACACGATCTTAAACCCATGTAAATATGTTGTATTCATAGATTTTTGTACAATGAATCGTATAGATATTGGACAACACACCTGTACAAGATTAATTTACTTTTTATTAGTGTAAGGTAAGGATCAGTAGGTTTTTTTTTTTTTTGTATAAAATATATATTACGTATACCTATTTATGGCTGTACACAATTATGGTTTTAGTAAGTTTCAATGGTACGAATGGAACCTTCTGTTATCTATATCTAGTATGATTTTCCGAATGAGAACGTATCGCGAGCTAAATGCCTCCGCCCGTAATCATGACAAAGCCTGATCGGTTATGGGAGATAGTGTTTAATTGTGATGGAAACTGGCACAATAAACTAGCTGGTAGCTTTAAAGGAAAACATTGGATGTTTTTATTAGGTAAAAGAGAAGCCAGTTGCTAAAGCGTGGACACTGATTACGAGGTTTTATTTATAAGAGTAGGTATATAAGTACAATCAGCAGCAGAAGTAGCTAAGCGAGTGAGGTGTTCAAAATGACCTTCACACGCTCTTAGTTACTTAACAATATAGTCGTGTCAAGCTCGTTTTAAACACCGCACCCGCTTCGCAACTTCTGCTGCTGACTGGACACAGCCTGCTTGATGCTAAGCAAACACCGCAGTTTATAGATACTTACAATTGTCACGGACGTAGATTGACTTCTTATATTGGTAGGCCTACATTAGCATAGCAAAAGTATCTCAAGATGTAATTTAAAAAGGTTTAAGATTATTACTTTGGTAATAAAATAAAATATAGAAAGGTCACCTTCAATCAAACAATTTGGCTCGAAAACATTTCATCTACGTCATCCCTTTCGTATCGCACGCAATTACATAATAATCAATGTTGTTGCAGCTCCTCCCACGCTATTTTACTATCGGCATCTCTATTTAATATACCTATGCCATAGAAACTGAAATAGCACATCAAACTAAAAATAAAACCGGTAAAGTGAAACGTCCAGTGTAGCCCAAACTGTACGCAACAAGAACAATTAAAAACACCCAGAGCCATTTTTCAAGCAGGGTCGTTCCATAACTCATGTAAATTCGTAATTGTCACGACAATACTCGACAATTTACGTTCGATTGGCGAGTATGGTGACGTCACGCGCGGTTCGTGCTTGTCATGCTCCTGAGTGATAGCTTTAATATAGTCGCGTTGATTATCCAGTTGGGCGGAAACGCCAAACGGTAATCTAGATTTAATACCAGGGTTCATCGCTGTCCTTGTGTGCGCCCACTGTCTGAGTTACGTCGAATTAGGGCCCGTGTGTTGATGAATACGGCCCGAATTAACTGTTTGTGTTCTTCTATGAATGTTTACCCTGGCTATTTTGTTAATGTATTACAAATCATGTGACGTGTTCATAAAAATAAAGCATACTGGCAATTTTTTTACTGCCCTTCTTTTTTCTGAACTTCCAAAGTGCCAATAGTTTCAGATAAATATTTAGTGATGTTGTATGCTTTAAATCATGTTTGGGAATAGTGTTCGTTTTAATAATTATCTACGCGAATTATATGAAGAATTTATTTAATAAATGTAATATCGAATTAACAACGCTTGAATCGATTAACTACGCAGCGATGTTTACAGCAGCTCTTTCGGTAATTAATGAGCAAGTTATTTTCATGACAGGTAATTTGTTTCATTTTAATGCTGCCTAATTATATGATTATCCGGTTATGACACTAAATAAAGTCTGCGCACATTTCATTTTTAACGGCACCTCGCAGTTGGAGGTCAATTGTTTCCCCATACGCTTTAGCGTGCGGTCACCCTAACATCCCGCGCGGCTGTTATTTTACCATATGAATCATATTTAAAAAGTCATTTAAATCCTTTATTGGGCAGCGAAAACATTGTGGCTGACATAATAAAGCTAGAAATTGCATTCTAATGAATGATTTCAGTCCTCCTGTAGGATTACAACTTAATCCTCTTGAAAAAGGGCCAGCGGGCGGGGGAACTCTTCTGTAATGAAATTCTTTCGTCATCATTGGACGAAAGAGAATGGGCCCGAGGTATTACCGACTCATCTAATTTGCTTTTTAAATTGAGATTATTTTTGTGGAATTAACCTAAGGGAATTAATGATGCCATGGTTTTTGCTTTCGTCCGTGCCACAATTAGGGGTTTTTATAGAGAATTTGTGAGTTGCAAACGTGACGAAATGTTTTTCATGCTACAATATTTAACTTAGTAAGAGGTGTTGTGTAACATTAATTCATATTCATCTCAACTCTAAAACCCTACAACATACTTTTCTGCATCGTGCAATATAAAGCGAAGACGCAATACTAAACATCACTGCGTGTTTCTAATAGTTAATTATGATTATGAATATTGTCATCATAATACTTAATACTAATATTAAGTACTTACTAAGTTCGTGTTAAAACTATAAATTATTTAGCCTGTGGCACAGCTTACAAATGCGTTTTATTAAAAACAACAGTACAAAATATTATACCAAATATTTTGCAATCGCCAGCAACTTGAAAAACAACGATAGATCATCTTGTTGTGCTATGGTTTGCGAGCTTGTTTGATCGTAAAGTCGACCAATTTTCAATACCGCTGGACATAAGGACAATGTTACATAATTCAGTGGATTCTTAGCATTGTCGCGATATTCTTTGTTGCCCTCACCATACAATGAAATTAGTTGAAACCGTAACAGGAAACGCCTCCGTACTAACTCACTATAGTAAAAGCTTTGGGGGTCGAATAATAAAAAGAAAACAATATTATTGTTGCGGCCGCGACGCACATTAATATACATTTAGATGTTACAAGGAACGGACACATTTTCAACGCAAATTGAGCCGGAGAATATTTGAACATATCATTGCGATTTTATTTTTATGCGTAAGTTGGGAAACACGATTATTCTACCTTATATTCTTAATTATCGGTACCTTATTAGTAATAAAATAACCTCAATCAAAACGAAATACTTTTTTTACTATTCTCTGTCATATTTTTCTAATAAGTGGGAATTTTAAAGCAGCTTCTGTTATTATCTTATTGCAATCATGCAGTTTATATTATTTAACATAACCCTCGAGTTTCATTAATTATCAAAGCGAATGATAGCTATTCCAGTCGTAGCCATTACAATTTGCTTAGCAAGTTTTGTATTGTTCCCACTGTTCGCTAGAAGCACCGGCATGGAACTTACACAAAACCTTTGTTATTCTCCCTCCTATCACATCACAATACTCGGTTAATTAGTCTAAATAACAGTATTTTGCCAGACGCGAAAACAGAGCCCGTTAATTGTAATGAAGGCAACCAATCCTCCTGCGTGAACTTAACGCTCCCCGCGCCGGCCTGAAAGGCGGCCCTTGCAATACGCCGACAAGTTTGCCAAAAACAAGCTCATATAACGGTCTAGCAAACAGTGCAAATGATGCGTTAGTGACAAACCGACATTCGGCCTAGCGCCATCCCACTCTGTTGCACGCTCGGAGACAGAAACGGTGGGACATGACGTACAGCGCGAAACAAGACAGGTTATTATCTTCGTACAAGCGTAAACACGTCAAAAGACCTCAGATATTTTCCACACGTTCACGGGTATTCACTAGAGACTCGAAAACGAAAATTAGTTAGTGAAGATTTTTTTATTTTTATCCGAATGCGTTCTGAGATTTTCTTTGTTAGAGTATAACAAACGCTACCTTTGAAATTGGAGTACGCAAACTGAATAACAAATCAGCCCACTTCATTCGTACTTTCACTTGGTTGTGACATTATGACTTTTTAGTCTGTAAATACCTAGTAAAAAAAAGTATAGTCGATTGTAAATAAGCAAAACTGAATTTACCACAACTAAAACGAATCTCGTGACTTCTTGCATATTAAAATCGGCCAATTTGCAAGTTAGGCAACTTTGAGCTAGGAAGATACATTGATAGAAAGATAACTTTTATCTTTCTTACATTATACCCTACATAAAAAAAAACTAAATACTTAAACTACTTTAAAATAATTAGAAATTGTACAACCTCAAGTTAGAAGCCCCGTAATTCCGGCAGTTCGCGTCACATGCAGATTGTATGGTATCCTTCGCCACATATTTCGGGAGACCGTCGTTCTCGCGCCACTCTGCGTCCTTTTACTTCATTTTTCGCTGGATTAATTTGTCTGCGTATTCAAATTGCAGATTACTGTACGTTTAAAAGGTTTACATTTCTCGTTTGTAGCTTTGGTTGAATAGTTGAACATCGTTTCACAGGGCAAAATAAACATGTTACTTATGTAAAGTATGTATATATTATGTTAGTAAGTTGTCTGCATCATCTGCGTGGTAACATGATGAAATAAAAGCACAACAAGTTTAACAATTAAGGCCCAACGTTTGTATTTTTTCTCCCCAGCCTAAGCAACCATGTACGCCCCTTTACGGGATCCTATACAGCCCCCTGTACATTTTTTCCTGTGTATGAAGAAGTCATAAATCACTTGGATGTAAATCTGTCAGTGCCGCATGAGTGACACGCCATTATCGCACTCATCCCGACCACGTCGCAGCCTAAACTTACTTCCTTTAACTTTCAAATTCTTTTATACTGACTTATTAATCTCTCTTTATTTTTTGCATTCTTTTACCAAATGTATTATAAACTAATAACAGATAAATTTATCATCACGATCAAATAACGCCAAAATACATGCATGTGTCTGTTTCTACTATATAGGTACACGGAGCTACGAAGACATGGTAAAGGCCACGATGTTTAGTGTATCCTTGCCGGTCTCAAGCGCCCAAGTTTTCGATACCTAAATCACAAATGAATAAAAACCTTATAAAGTTGATTTCAACCACAACCACATAATACTCGCAAGAAATTGCGGTGTCTCCATAACTCAGAAACAAATATCTACTATACACACACAAATAAATGCCCTGACCAGGATTCGAAACCGGGACCTCCTGCTTCGTAGGCAGGGTCACTACCGACTAGGCTAGGAGGCCGTGAATTAATATTGTCTTCAATTCATTAAATTGGCTATTAGCGACCAAATATGTCTAGTTTTAGTACAATTAGGCGTAGTACAGTCAAGTGCAAAAATACGTATCGAAAAAATCGTCTCATAAATATGGTACTACGCACTTATTACAACGGAATAAGATACTATGGGACATATTTTTGAGTAAGATGAGTACACCCATATTTTTACACTTGACTGTACTAAAATTAAACATATTTGGTTGTAAAACCTACAGATTTAGCTGACATACTTGAATTTGACTTGTAATGATAAAGGAGTTTTAGAAACTCGCAAAAGTAGGTCTCGTATAAGTTTAATGGACTTCAAAAAACTTTGCGTAACTCAGCACATTTAGACGCCCTAATACGTACCTCATATATCATTCAGACTAAAGTTATTGCGACCATTTTATTCAATCCCTATTCTAAGTGCAAGTTCTAAGTATTAACTAAATGTACCGAAATAATATGAGCCTACGATATTATGTTGCAGACATTTACGTAATCTCTGTTTTTAAGGTTTCCGTAGCCAAAATGGCAAAAACGGAACCCTTATATAGTTTCGTCATGTCCGTCTGTCCGTCCATCCGTAAGTCAGGAAAGTATATAGTTGGACGTATCTTAATATTTTTAATATAAGGTGTATTTTGTATGCCGCCACTAAGTTTTGTAGTAAAATTGCTAAAAAAATTTTTTTCAAATATCAACATGTTGCATATCAATCGATAGGTCTTTAAAAATCAGATTGCAGCTTCTTAAAATGTTTTTTCTTTTAGTTAATATTTTCAGTGATTTCCTCGAAACTTTTGAACCGGAGATCCAAGATATGAAAAAAAAATGGAAAGATACATCTTTGCATATTCTTTAAAAAAAAATAGTTTTGAACATTATCGGTTAAAGCGTTTTACAGCTATCTTCAAAAAACCTCTTCCACAGGCATATCCGTTGAAGGGTCAGAACCAGAACCCTCAATTATGCGTGGTCCGACACACACTTGCCGGTTTTTTATATCCATATTATTTTTCTATTTTAATATACCACGTCGGTGGCAAACAAGCATATGGACGCCTGCAACTCCAGAGGATTCACATGCGCGTTGCCTACCCTGTAATAACCTATACACACCTTTTTATCTTTATAAATAACTAGCTTTTGCCCGCGGCTTCGCTCGCGTTAAATTCGGGGTAACACGGTTCCCCTTTGCCCTCCGTAATGCTCCATACAAACTTCCACCCCCCATTTTAGGGAAGTGGGGGGTTAGAAAGAGACAAAAAGTAGCCTATGTCACTCTCCATCCCTTCAACTATCTCCACTTAAAAAATCACGTCAATTCGTCGCCCCGTTTTGCCGTGAAAGACGGACAAACAAACAAATACACACACTTTCCCATTTGTAATATTAGTATGGATGTATTAATAGATAATTTAAAGATTAAATAATGTACTTATTAATAAATAAGTACCAATGTAATGTAATTTAATTTGACATATAATATTTTAAATATTACAAATACATGACTATGACTATGACTACCCAATTGTGCATTTGATCTGCCAGTACAGATTCAAATCTATTTTTGTAGTGCAATAGGTGAAATCGAAGTGACAATTTTGTTTTATACATACATAGGGTCAAGGAGGGAATATGGCTAAGTTAGAACGGTGGCTCAGTGACCCAAATATCGTGCTACACTGCACCCTTGTGGGTTATAATGACCACTGCACTTGTGGAATGAATTGACTCCATAAAATATACAATACATAAGTTATACCCATGTAATACCTTACCTACCTTACCTTCATAGCAAGAATTGGACTTAAAAAATACTTCAAAAGTAAACTTTTCTAAAACATATAAAGCCTGACCAGAAATATATGATTATTGTCAAGAGGGCGCTATTATTCTCATTTATATGGCAACAGTTCAGTATAGCCATAAAACGTATTATTTCTCTATGGTATAGTGACATCTTGATTTTTTTACCTGTCAGCTTTGATGATAATTTGAAAATGTTTCACGGTGAAATAGTTCCATTTCCCTAGCGTATTATTTACAGCTGTTTATTACATACACTATTTACAATGTTTCGCTCTTGACTATGAATAATTTTGGGATATTTTTATCTTATATTATTTAATATTCAACACTTTACTGTAATTAATAAACCGCGACAATGACACTGAAAGTCTATCACATGCACTCACACATGAATATCATTCTGTCAGTAAAATGATTGCCAGTGCAAGAAATTAGTTCCAATGAAATTCCGCAACATGGCGCATGATCATATATTTCTGGTCAGGCTTAAAAATGCACCTTTCTAGCCTTATGCTGTATATATTTGTAACATTTACAAACTGTTTGTAACAGTTGAAAAAGATGAAACTATTATTTACACGAACACATGTAAACTTACCCTTCTTCTGCAAATAAATACTTTGTTGTTTGTTTGTCATATTGACTGTAATTTGATTATTGCCAAGAGGGCGCTATTATTCTATTATTTTCATTTATATGGCAACATTTCAGTAAAGTCATAAAACATATTATCCTGTATGGTATGGTGACATCTTGATTTGTTTACCTGTCAGGTCTGATGTGAATTTGGAAATGTAACGTTTCACAGCGAAAAAGTTTCATTTCCCGAGCGTATTATTTACAGCAGTTTATATACACTATTTACAATGTTCCGCTCTTGACTATGGATAATTTTGGGATTTTATTGTCTGAATGACACTGAAAACAGTGACAGCCTATCACATGCACTCACACATGCATATCATTATGTCATTAAAATTATTGCCAGTGTAAGAAAGTAGTTCCAACGAAATTCCGCAACATGGCGCATATTCATATATTTCTGGTCAGGCTTTACCTATTCTTAAAATAATAATTTACCTGAAAGTACAAATATTTAATAAACTACTCACTCCTAATAACTCACCTCACCCACGTCTTGTACAAACTGGACTTTTATTTTCATTAATTCGTAGGTAATTCAGTTCAGTTCTAGTTATAATAATGATAAGATTTTTTTTGTGCAATGAAATCTGAGTTTATAAATAAATAATAACATGGCAACATGGCAAATAATCAATTCTGAAATAGCCATTATTTGCAATAACCATAGGAAATAATATGGAAAGAACAGAAAAAAATTAAGACACATCTGACATTTTATCGTATGGATTGTACAAGAAGGATATAAATCTCTATGTTACAAAAGTGTCCGTCAAAAGACGATAAACTGATGGCGCCACAATGATATTATAATAATAATAATAATAATAAAGCCTTTATTATTTCCTTACAATCATCTAATATCACAAAATATTTTACAATCAAATAAAATCCTTAATATCAAATAATGTCATGTGTAAAGTTAAATTAATTAAAACTAGTGAATTTAATCATATTTAGCATCTCGCAATAGCAGTCAAATTAATTTACATTTAAAGTTAAAAATAGCACAGTCAAATGTCGTATTAAATGTTAAATATCTATGTACAAAAAGAAATTTGTTTTATATTTTAAACTAAGCTTATTACTAAATTACAAAAAAATAAGTGAATCATGTCATATGTATATTTTTGATTAATGTTCTAAATTTAATTATTTCATTAAGGACCTCTTACGAGTAAAGGCGTCCTCCATATTTCTCCATGCTACTCGGTCGTTTGCCTTGTCCATCCAGCCATTACCTGCTACTTTCTGAATGTCATCGCTCCAGCGTTGCTTTGGTCTTCCTTTACCTCTTTTGTTGATGGGTCCGGCCCAACTTGTTATTTTTTTAGTCCATTTTATGTTGTCCATCCGTGTTATATGGCCAGCCCATTTCCATTTAAGACTTTTGCAGTGAGTTAAAGCATCTATAACGTTTGTCTTTTGTCTAATTTCTGAGTTTCTTATCCTGTCTCGTAGTTTTAGCTTAAGTGTACTCCGTTCAATAGCTCTTTGACAAACTTGGATTTTATTTTGCGTGTCATTGTTATAAATCCACGTTTGACAGCCGTAGGTAAGGCATGGAAGTATACAGGAATCCAGTCCTTTTTTCTTGAGTTTTAGTGGTAAATTTGATTTTAATATATCTTTATTACTCCAGAATTTATTCCACGTTACGTTGATTCGTCTGTTAATCTCATCTTGGTGTCTAGATGCAGCAAAAGATACTTGTTGGCCTAGATATATGTATTTCTGCACATATTCTAAATTTGATATTAAATTTGATTAAATTAATTTTGAAATTAAAAAAAATTAAATCCAAAATAATTATTTGCGGAGATGAAAAACACTCTGAATATAAATTTAATTTAGAAAGTCATATAAGTATTAAATATCGGTAATTCATTTGAAATGCTTAACTATACCTAGCGCCACCCGGAGATATTTGGAACTATTGTTTAGTGCTTACCGCTGGACACTTTTTCGACCGTTTTCCTAGAAGAGAGTTCCATCCTTCCTATACCATCCATATTTTATCGACAGCGAATGACAGCTAAACGGCCATCAGCAACTCCAACCAAAGAGTTTCAAAGCTATAATTTAAAATAATTAAAGCTTATACCAGGGTGATTCAAGAGATTGTGTAGTATAGTGGATTTTGAAGCTAGTAAAAATAAAATACTTGTGTGTAGTAACAGGATAAATATCGGTGATGCTCGGTATCGGCAATAAAGCTTGACTAGCTTGAGGGTGTAAAGCACGTACAGCATGACCATTAGGCACTGGTCCCACCGCGAGCGAGTAACTATGAGCTATCGGCTATTTTCTAGCCCAAGAAACGAACAAAAGATAATCGCTCCCGTGTAAATAAAAGAGAGAGATGTATATTTATAGTTCATCGCAGTGTGAACAGCCAGCAGAACAGCAACCAGTGCCTTATGTACCATGAAGTTATAAATTACAATCTGGAGTATACTCAAAGTGAGGCCAAAAAGACAGGTTAATATAGGGGGCTGCGTCTCGTTTTGACTAAGGAGGTAATGACGTCGCAAGTCAAAATTTCAATGTGTCTATTTTGTTACGAGTGCGAGTGAGACGCCGCCCCCTATATTATACACTTTATCGGACCGTCTTTTCTAGTCACATATGAAAGACTTGCTCGGTAATGTAATAAGGTTCAAGTGTGGTTATGGAAATGGAGCAAAATACTTTCCGGTTCTCTACTGGTCCGTGTATGTGACGGACATATGACATACGGCTGTCAAAAGCCAACTGCAACAAAGATAATAAAATATCCTTCTGTAATTTGTTAAATAACATTGAGGTAATGTCGCATCAAAATGCGCATTAACGTGTGATTGTGAAAATAGTGTTATCAGTACGGATAAAGAATGATAGTTACGATATCAAGGTACATTTTAATTGAGTATAATAACTGTATAATATTGGATAAATAACAATGTGTGTTAGTGTGGCCTCATCCCTCTATAGCAAACTCAATATGCCCGGTCAACATAACCTCACGATCAATATTTGCCTATTGCTAAACAAACTTTCAACAAATCCTAACGCCCGCATTCCTTCTTCATACAACGTAATATCAGTCAATGTCACGAAACAGTAAAGTAATTCTAACGACAAGGTATTAAATCATAATCCACAAGTCTGAGAATGGAAGTAATGAAAAATAATGATAGGCGCGTACCTACACGTGAATCCGAAATTATTTACCAAAATCTTCCTAAATAATGGAACGTCCGACAAGGCCGCTTTTCGTCTTCGGTAATGTAACTGATCATAATGTTAACAAGTTGTTTTTTCTCATATTCATCACGCTGCTTTGAGGTGGTGTGACTTTTATCACTTGTTATGTTTAGGTATTGCTTAATATTTCATGTGCGTGTTGTGACTGTTATATCCCATTTTATAATATTAGTCTATAACCGTTTTTTTCTCGCTTTTAAGAAAACGACGATAATGCCGATGTCGTTTCCTCCTCATTATATTTGAATCATAGGCACTAATTGGCACGCTCTACACATTACTAATTCTACCTTAGACTGCGTTCCTGCCAGAGATGAGCGAGGATGCGTTGCGAGGAATGTGTTTTATAAGAACCAATCCTAGAGCTGCCTCGGCTGTGCGAGGATAAACAAATGAAGTGTTTCTACTGGTGCTTAACAAACACATTCCTCGCAGCGCATCCATGCTCATCCTCTGGTGGAAACGCAGCCTTAGATACTTTTATATTACTACGAATATTAACTATATTATCACAAATATTCTTTGCAATATCGGCGCTGGGCAAAGTATTTAACGTCTAGCGCCGCTACTGAATAAGCGTTTGTATTTGTATTGTTATGTCATCGATCCACTTTATTCGATATAAAAGGGATCATTTCAAATTAACAGTGATGTTTTTTTTCTTTTCCAGGTAAGGCTCCTTTATCTAATTAGAAGCGCAGGTAAGCTAACTAAGCTAATAAAAGCTTTTATTTACATTATTTACGTACCTACCTTTTAATTCGCAAAGAGTCGGAGTTTCCAGTTAAATCTGTCTGCCTTGATGCAGTGACTTTAACTCGTTTATATCCCAGCTATTTAAATTGTGAATTCGCGAGTAAAGGTCAAAAGTTATCAGAACTTAATAATATTGCCGTGGTCTTGGCTAAACCTATTTTCTTAACTCGCTTAAACGTCTGAACTTAATTCCGTAAAACTGCTACCTACTTTATTATTACCACGTATTTTTATTCATGGGTTCATTTAAATTAAATGAAACCGCTTTGGTCTAAGTGACAGTCTGCTTTAATTTCATCTTGTTTCAAGAAGGTACAATTAGATAGTCGCTTAATTCGAATAAAGTAATAAAAGAAAATTGTTTTAACGGAATAAGAAATATAACAAACAATATTCTTACAAAAACTCTTACTAGTTCCTTGTAGAGCTTGTAGAGAAGAATTACCTTATTAAAGAACTGCAATATAAATTCAGTAGGATACTTTAGTAAATTTGCTTATTATTTTGAAGGCCACTATTCCAGCAGAAAATGCAGCAATATGTTTAGGCGAGGTCGGGTCGCATGTCGAGCCATCTAGGTGGCGTGAGAGAATACCCGGAGCTAAATAGTGCTATGTAAGCAGCTCTGCAGCACGAATGGACTAAGATTTGCATGCTAACTCAGTTTTCATAAGTAATAGTTTCGTTTAGCTGCAATAACCCGACCAACTTTGTTCGAAACGAGCCAACTCGTCGACTGCAAAATATTTAGACCTCGTGAAAAATAGTTGTGTAAGAAACATTAGAGTTTACCAAACATGCATTAAGAATTTTCGTGATTTTAATGCTTGTTTGGAATGACTGGGATATTTAGTCAGTTGTGTTTGTGATTTAGAGTTATGCATAATATACCTAAAGTCATAATTAAATATACCTACAAAACTTTCTTTAAAATAAAAACACTTTCTAAAACTTAAAAGTCCCTGATTAAGAAAATAATTCAATACCAAGATTAAATTTTAATGAATGCCATTCCATTCCACTATATTATGAATAAAGGTTGAACACGCCAAAACTTGGGCCCATAAAATTTTGTAAATAAATAACTACATTATGAATACCACATTTAATGACAAATTTAATGACTTCTAAAGTCACATTTTTAATTTAATTAATGTTTACACAGTAAGCCACAGATCGAACTTTTTTACGCACACGGGTCATAAGACTTTGCACACTTTCTTTAGAAATGATTTTTGTCGCCCAGGTCCATATTTTTGTAGATCAGGGACCGATTTTACTTCTCCGCCTTTCTTTTTTAGAATTCCTTTCATAATACTCCAATACTCTTCAACAGGCCGCAGTTCTGGACTATTTGGCGGATTGCATATTTTGGGTACCACCATGATCCTGTTAGCGTTGTACCATTCCATAACTGATTTAGCGTATGGCAACTGGCTAGATCTGGCCAAAACAGCGGTAATGAGGCATGCTGTCTTATAAAAGGCAGCAAACGCTTCTGTAAACAATCTTTCTGATAAATATCGCCGTTTATTGTCCCGGTGGTGATAAAAGAGCGACTTCTTTTACCCCAGCTACATATTGCCTGCCAAAGAAGCTATTTTTTTGGAAATTTCCCTCGTTTTTTTAATTCAAAATCTTCAAGAGTATCTGTCCGAGATTTGCTAGTATAAAACTCTTCACCAGGTATTTGTTTAAAATCCAATTTTATGTACGTATCGTCGTCCATCACCGTGCATTCAAATTTTGTAAGAAAATCTTCATAGAGTTGTCGCGACCGTTTCTATGCGGATAAGTTCTGTTTTGAGTCTCGATCTGGTGCGGCCTGGGCTTTATAACTCCTCAGTCCTGCCCTCTGTTTCACTTTTTGTACATAGGACTGAGACATTTTCACTTTTTTAGCATCATCACGAGATGAAATCGTATGATTTGAGGCAAAAATCTTTAAAATACTCTTTCCTTTTTCTTATTCTTGACTCCCTGCAACCCACCACTTCCTGGCTTTCTATCTATTGTCAAGCGTTCATGGAAAGTTTTTAATACGTGACCAACCGTAGATTGTGGATATTTCAGCTTTTTCGCGATATCTCTGTAGGGATTTTTTACATGTTCGTGCAAAATGCGTTCATGTTTTTGATGTTGTACGCTCGATATTTTGCCAACGAATAAATAAAAGAAAATAAAACTATCATCATTTTATAGCCCAGTTCCTTGTGAGAAAATTGTTGTTTAAAAAGTTTGAATATCTCCATTTTTCGAATAACTATAGCTATTTTTACATGCCCAGGTTTTGGCGAGTTCAACCTTTAGGTAGATATTATAACATGAGCTAGGACCATATTCTAACTTTGAAACTCATGGTTGAATATTTGTTGTGTGTTGGAGTTATCTTTAGGGCAGATTGTATTTTTAATGTATTGTTTATGTATTTTAAAATTAGAATACGCACCCTATGCGCACTGCGAAGCGCCAAATTCTTTGTCCCAGTTTTCTCACCTTTAAGCTAGCCATTTAAGTTGGCAATCTCTTTTTAATTTATGAAACAAAGAGATGCAATTTATCACAAACAGCCGGTAAACTGGCAAAGCGGTTAAATTTAAAAGGGTTAATCATATTTCTGGGCACAATAAATAACTTACAAATTGTTAAACGTATCCCGGGGGCAGGAAGAAGCGGCCCTTGGATGCGGATTTCCAGGGATAAGTTTTTCCACTCAAACTTTATTCTCACCTCAACTTGCGCTATCTGTCTGCTACTTATATTCTTACTCCAAATGATTTAGTTTGCCAGCGCTCGGCAAGAAAATATTTTCTTTTGAACTACATCAGACGTATGAATGCACAATGCCGCTCAAGTCGACGAAGTGATTTTTGCGACAACAAGTTTACAAGAACAGCATCGAAGCTTCTATTTTGTTTTGTTCGACGTTTTTTGCAAGCTACTAGGCAATGACGCACGCAAGCTAAAAATAAACTTATTTACGGTATCACTAAACCATTGTGATTTGATTTCAGAAGATCAGAGCCTGAGTCTGGTTTGACTTTGCCTAATTCAAATATAAAATATTATTTCTTATTTAACTCAAATATCAATATGCGTCACATTTAGGTACACATTCCGACAGTGCAAGCAAATAGTAGTAGGTAGGTAAGGCTCAATACAAAAACTGTGTCTAAAACTAAGTTACCAGACATGCAGTCAATAATCGACCAGATAAGACGACGAATAAGATATATAAAAAACCAGCCAAGTGCGTCTCGGATAATGGAGGGTTCCGTAGCTTCAATGGAATAAGAACCAAACTAATGCCAAAAGGTCGTATCTGATGCCTATGGAAAAAGTTTTTTGGAAATAACTCAAAAATGGCTGGACCGATAATATTCAAACAATTTTCTTATTATAATAACGCGCATCTATTTTTTTTTTTCATATTTGACGCTATTTTTCCGACTTTCGAACGATTATTTCTAAAAATAATTACTTAATCGCAAAATGTTCAAAGAAACCTGTATGTTATTTTTAAAGATCTATCGATTGATGTGCGACATGTTAATATTAGGTATATATTTTTTCTAATATTTGATTTCATGTATGGAGCGCCCCTCTGAAAATATTTTCTGCAGTTTCACTACATAATTAAATAGCGGCATACAAAATACACCTCATGTCTAAATTTTATTAAGATACGTCTTATAGTTTCCGAGTAAAATGTCTGTGACATACGGACGGACGGACAGACGGACATGACGAAACTATAAGGGTTCCGTTTTTGCCATTTTGGCTAAGGAACCCTAAAAACGCTTATAGATATATACGTATAAAGGTACTATTTCCAAACATCACAATTTTAAACTCTTTTTAACACTGTGGTATTAAAAAAATGTTACATATAAAAGCCTATATATAGTGTAGCATGACGCTACGTATCGTACGACATCTGTCGACTTTCTTTAGAACTTCTGAACTTCTGTGTCTAAGGCTAGGTCACGGTTGATATATAAAAAAAGCGTACATTGTGATTCACGGCATTACAGGTAGATGGCGCTTATATCAGTCCGTATTTTGTAATACGTCTGGCAGTTATAAAATTGAGATAATACTCGCGCTAATTTTGATTGTGAATTTTTGAGGTATTCCAGATTGTCAAAAAGAAAAAAGTTGATTTTTGATTGAGTCTAACAGAGCGCCGTGAGATTTTGGAAAGAAAAAGAGATAATCTGGATTTGGTCTGGGGTTTTTGCTATAATTTGCTTAGTTGCATCATGGTGAAGTGCGATTTATTTCAAACATTATATAGCAAGTGCTATTAATACATTATTGGAGCAAAAATAAAACCAAAACCATTGCCGGGCAAAAAAGGCCATATAAATTATATAGCAAGTGCTATACACTGGAACCGCCTGATCCGGAAGGATTCCGGAAGGCGCTTGTGGATGCCGGGCCGGCGGGACGGTCTGCAGCTGCCGCGATTTCCGCGGGTTTCTTCGCCACATCATCGGAGAGTTAGAGTCCGCATCCAGCGGGCTCTCCAAGTGAGAAAAGGAGTTCAGCGAGCTATTGGGTCCGCCTAAATCAAAGCGGACACTTGCCCACGAACTCTTTTTAATTTAAAGCAACAGCTTTAGCCATCCTGCTTTCGAGAGTATCAAATTATTTACATTTTTGTTAAAAACGTTATAACTCGGATTCCTTTTCTTTGTATCCAGTATTTTTGTGCCATAATAGTTTTTTTTGTTGTTTTGCTAAATTCCCCAAATTCCAATTGCCTCGTTTGACGGGCGTATAAAGACCTGGCTCTTTAATTTAGGCTACGTTCAGCCAGCGAATCATCTGTCACCATCCATATCACCCGCCTCATTAACCCATTATTTTCCTGCAGCCAAATTATTACTAGCCGAGTCTTTATTTTTACTTACCGGTTTTGCTAATTATTGAATGTGTATTAATGTCCTTGTTTAGGTACAGTTGTCTTCATTTTTAAGTGAAGTGCTAATATTAAATATTTTTAATTATTGTAATTTAATTACATTCTGGCCACTAGGGAGGTTGTTGAATGTGAAAGTGAAATAGGTACAGTTGTCTTCATTTTTAAGTGAAGTGCTAAATTTAAATATTTTTGTTATTGTAATTTAATTGCTTTCTGACCACTAGGGAACTTATTGAATGTGAAATACCCTTATTTAGATGCCGTTATTGTGATTTTTACGTGAAATGCTAAATTTTAAATAATTGATTATTTTTGCTAATATTAAATATTTTTACTTTGTCGTCAAAATTAAACGTGTTAATGCAATTAAGAAGTGTTTTACTGCAGTAGGTGCTAAAGTAGGGTCTTGTATATGTGGGAGCACCTTAACGCATCAGTGCACAGACGGTGACTAGACAGAACAGACAAAACTGACACGGTTAACCGAATTTTATCGATGCCTATGAGTAGGTATCATGAATTCATGATATTAATAACGCACTCGGATACTTAAGCAGCATGCTTTGCTATTGACGCACGTACTAAGGAACTAAGAGCTGGCTACGTCTCATATAACACAATAATGAGAGCAACAAAACCCGTCTGGATAGATTACTACACTATCCTTATTGCTAGATCCGGGCATCTGGCAGTTTTTAATGTCAGAGTGACAGACTACCAAAATTTTTGAATTGGAAAATAGTAACAAAAAAAATTGCGTATTATTACGAACATAACATATCAACATTTCTTTTAGATATTACTAGGATTCAGGGCCCGTAATTTTCATGCCGATGACATCAATTTGACGTCACGCTCCATATAGGATGATCCCAAATAGTTTTATTGTAAATTATTAATCTTTTTCATTTTAATCATGTACAAATGACTTCGAAAGTACTATATTTACACGCGGAATAAATTATACCTACTTGATACGTGAAACGTAACGTAAATAAAACTATTTGATTTGTTTTTATATATACATTTTATTAAATGGTGTTGTTAACAACACATTACAATTCATTAGAAAACAGAATTCCTCTCTAACGTAAAGCACGCCATCCTTCTTGCATTAATTCCCATGCAAAGAAAATCTAAGTCATCTTCGCGTTCATACGTAATGCAATATTCATAAAAAAAAAAATTTTGTAATCGTTTTTTTGTTTGTTGTGTCACACATTTGGTTAATTATTCCAACTTCTCTGCTAAAATGAAAATGTATATATGATGGACACATTTTTTCTGATTTTAACAACTAATACAATTAGGAAGTCAGTATTTTTATTTCTCAGTGGCACTTGTAACATTTTTGACAGAACGTTTTTTAATGAGAACGAATAAAAAACCGGCCAAGAGCGTGTCGGGCCACGATCAGTGTAGGGTTCCGTAGTTTTCCGTCCGTCACAGTAAGTGTCCGCTCTTAAGAGTTAAAATAACACCGCCATGTAGGATATGATATGACTCATATCATATCCTACATGGCGGTGTTATTTTAACTCTTAAGTGGGGACACTTACTGTGACGGACGGAAAACTACGGAACCCTACACTGAGCGTGACCCGACACGCTCTTGGCTGGTTTTGAACTTATTTTATCAATTAATTCGAACAGAACAGGCATGTTTTGTTGCAGTTAGTAGTAACTGCATAGAATAAATATTTGCAATATGTCGCACCGACTTAAATTCGCATTTTTGGGACCTCCACTTTTCATATTTTATAGGTACTTTAACATCGGTATCAACGTTCTATTTTCATGGCACCCGGTAGGGATAGCAGAAAAATAAATACATTCGAATATTTAATTATTAATGATATTTATTTTCTTTTAAATTTAATTATGATGCAGCTAACTTAAACTTTAATTGAGTCGCAGAAATACTTCGAAATCTTTGCCATAAACAAAAAAAATCGTAAATCTTTTCCATAAACAATTTGATTGATTCAAAAATTCGTACCGCTCTTTCAGCACTTCAAGCAAAAAGTTATTTAGAAAAATGTGTGAAAATATTCCACTTTCGCCCCGACGAGTGTTAAATAGATGGGGCACATTGATAAATGCTGCCTCATGTTATCACTATTCACAAACATTATGCTCAAATCAAATTTGTTATAACGCTTTAAATCCGCGTGAATCAAGTGCAATATACAGTCGTGGCCAGATAATTAAGGACAAGATTATTTTTGCCATTCAACTGCATACAAATATGACATTTTAAATTTGATAAATATATAAATTTTGCTTTTGCTATTTATATTTTAAAAAATACTGACGTATCCGTGTTTAAACAAAACTTAATATGGGCCATAAACATCTTCCATAAAATTTGAACTTTAAAAAATACAGACGTCAAATCAACACTTTTTATAAGTTCATACTATAATTAGGAACGATGTATGAAAATCGTTCCTAATTACAAAAAGTATTGATTTGACCGTCTGTATTTTTTAAAGTTCAAATTTTATGGAAGATGTTTATGGCCCATATTAAGTCTTGTTTACCACGACTGTAGCTAAAGTAAAGAAATTTTTCCGCAACCGGGAAACTGAATGTTGAGATACTATTCGTGGATAAACACTAGTATAATTGCTAAGTATGAATAATTGTTTTTAGATCCCAAACTGAGCTCTGTAGGTACAATAAAAACAATTCATTGGTTGCAAAAAAAAATTAAAATTACACCAAAAGGACAGACAACTTTATCTAAAATTAAATAATATTTTAAAGAAAATCCGTATTAACACCATACAAATTATAAAAGAACTGTCTAACAGCAAATAAATTGAAATACCAGCAAGTGTAATAATATAATGTGTGCAATATTTTCATTATTTGACTAATCTTCCCTAACCTCAGTGAGTGTGGAAAGAAAATGTTTTTTGTTTATTTATGTAATCAAACGTTAACAGCAAAATCCACGAAACACATTTTTATTTTCGATGGAGCGCCCATTTTAGCATCGTCGACTATTTTAAAATGAAAGTTTGAAGTTACTCAATTATATAGAGGCAGCAAGTTGTAACACATTCTTTGAACAATTCCTACTGGCTTACCTATTTTGAGCACTCGTAGAAAAAGTATTGTATACAATAGTGACATAATGAAGTATGTCACGATTGAATAAAATACTATTTAGCGTCTTTCTTTTAGTAAAAAAAAAGAAATGTTCAAAATACTAATTGTGTTTGTTTGTATTTATTTTTCTGCAAACCGTACTTTGCCATGAAATTTGAACGTTGATACCGATGTTTAGATATGAGCGTTCCACGTACAGCGACATCTATCGGCAAATTAAGTAAACTATTGCGCGCGAGCTTAAAGTATGGAAGATGATTTTTATGGGATAATTCTTTATTGCGTGAACCGATTTGCACCGTTTTTACTTTATTTGAAAGCACGTCATTTCATTGTGATTTTGTAGAAATTACAGTACAATAAACATCTGCTTATACGGTTAAATTCCAAACTTAGTTCAGAAATTATTTTGTAATTTTTTTTAAAGAACTATTCAACATATCAAGTTCAAAATAATTTTCCTACAAAGTTTTTATAAAGTTCTACTTTTGATATTTTTTTCATATTTTTGAAACTTATGGTTCAAAAGTTAGAGGGGGGGGGGGGCATATTTTTTTTACTTCTGGAGCGATTATTTCCGAAACTATTTACATTATCAAAAAATGATTTTAGTAAACCCCTATTCATTTTTAAATACCTATCTAACAATATATCACACCTTAGGGTTGAAATGAAAAAAAAAATCACTCCCCACTTTACGTATAGGGGAGGTACTCGTACCCTAAGAAAACAATTTTTTCCACTTTTTATTTCACTACTTTGTCGGCGTGATTGATATACATATTAGTACCAAATTTCAGCTTTCTAGTGCTAACGGTCACTGAGATTATCCGCGGACGGACGGACGGACGGGCAGACATGGCGAAACTATAAGGGTGTAAGGGTAGTTGACTATGGAACCCTAAAAAAGGTTACATTTAAAAAGGTTTTATTACATATTGATTTACAAACAGTCAAGGAAATTGATTTGTGTAACATTACGTACTTTGTCATAGTGACAATCAACATCTAGACGCTAGAGATTTCATATTATTGTCGCTGTGATAAGGTTCTAAATGGTATGTAAATCAAAGTCCTGGGTCGTACCTACACAAATAACCAGATACTTAATGATATTATTTACAAACGAGGTTTTGTACGAGGTGTAAGTGCCACTGAGAAATAAAAATACTGATTTCCTAATTGTATTAGTTGTTAAAATCAGAAAAAATGTGTCCATCAATTATACATTTTCTTTTTAGCAGAGAATCTGGAATAATTAACCAAATGTGTGACACAACAAACAAAAATACGATTACAAAACAAAATGATTTTTATGAATATTGCATTACGTATGAACGCGAAGATGACTTAGATTTTCTTTGCATGGGAATTAATGGAAGAAGGATGGCGTGCTTTACGTTAGAGGGGAATTCTGTTTTCTACGTAACAATTGTAATGTGTTGTTAACAATACCATTGAATAAAATGTATGTATAAAAACAAATCAAATAGTTTTATTTACGTTTCACGTATCAAGTAGGTATTATTTATTCCATGTGTAAATAGAGTACTTTTGAAGTCATTTGTACATGATTAAAATGATTGACGACGAATGATTAATAATTTACTATAAAACTATATGGGATCATCCTATATGGAGCGTGACGTCAAATTGATGTCATCGGCATGAAAATTACGGGCCCTGCTAGGATTCTATATTGTGATATGTAGATATTAACATGGCTATGAATAAGAACATACTAATCATTTTTTTTAAACAAAAAACATTATAGTTATCTCAGTGCTGGAGTGTGCAACATTCGCGTGCAAATCTCATTGGACGAATAATTTTGCTGCAACCGGATATCCAAAAATTTAATGGAACATTTTTTGTAAGTAGGTATTAGTAACGTATCCATAATACTTCACGAGCAAATCCCAAGAGATCCCCACCAAAAATATACATTGAATTGGTCCGAGCCATTTGTGTGCGTTACATTTTCATTATGATTGATGCGCTTGGTGTAGATCCTGCCGACATCTTACCATAGAAATGTGCTTAACCTTCAGCCCGCGCCGATCTTCACCGTCCGATAAATCTACAGGTCGATGGAGAGAAAATATTGTCATTTTTAGTTTCAGCGTACTACTAAAAATTACTTATATAATAAAATCAATTTATAATTTACAAATAATTATATATTTACGTCTAAACTCACACAGAATACACAAAATAATTAAGCATGTATGTTGACAGTTGTGAAGCTGACAGACAAATTAAGCCGTTTGCGCATTTTTGACCACTTGGTTTGTAACTATGTTTATAGTTAAGTCTACATCAACTGTGTAAAAAGACAACGTATTTTGTCAGACAACGGGTGGCAATGTCACACGTAACTACTAATCTCATACCAAGTCTGCTCAAGCTAAGACACTGCATGAAATCGAAGACCTCTTTAATGAAACGAAAAATGTAATATCGCCTCTCAAAGCAGCGACACATAAATCGCCATAAGATAGGTCTCAATAAAGTTGGCGTAAGCTCAAGTCTGTCATAATTTTGAACACGTTCATAAATCCATCAATATTTAAGCTCTCCGGCCACAATATTTTTCTTCCCAGTCCCCGGTGCGAGGTGCGTCACACGTGCGTCATAAATTCCGATAATCCATGGCCTACGCTGGTGTGTGTACCTACTATAGATCGTCGGCATTGCATTATGAGCATATTATGTGGGATGCCGCTAAGACTTCATGATTCAATACGACGGGCCTAGGCGTAGCAGAAATTAGCGTCGAGCAATTACCAGCAGGCACTGGAGCGGCGCGCCGTGAGTCAATGCCAGTTTGTATTTGCGCTATACTGTGCATAGTGTAGTTGCATAAATATATGCGTAGTGTAGTGTACTATTAAATCAAAATATGTACAAAAGAGTACAATTGCAAATTCCAGTGTAACAAAATTATAAACCTTCTGTACATTACATTAGATTTTTTCTAGTTTTTGTTCAACCCTATGTATTCATGATATTAAAGACTGTGTACGATAAAATCCGGACATGCATGATCTGGTATATCTTTTTTTCGGTACCACATATTCAAGCATTTCTTTTATTTTAATAATCTGAAATTATAGTAATATGTACTAAAAATAGAATGATATTACAATTGTATGGGCTTGTGTGAGTTTTTGCCAAATATATTCCATCATATCTTGAATTTTTTGTCCAGCATTTTTTCATAATCTTCACTCACTTCCTGCTACAATGCCACAATTGTATTTATATTTTCACAAGCTGTTTTATGCTCATTAGAATCTTATTTTGCAATAAAAATACGATTTGAAACTCTTTTCTACTTGAGGCAGTCAGGAAGACTTTCTACTCCAAGCACTAAAAGTAGTTTTTGTATGGGAGGCATATTTTTGTAAAAAGTCAAGCTCACCAAAACTAGAACACATCAGAACTATGTACATCTAAGTACAATTAGAAAATGTAAGCTATTATGAAAAGATAATGTAATAAGGTATAATTTGGCTTATCTAATAAAAAATAAAAAACTATTTTTCACAGGAAAATTTGGTAAACACTGTCAGAACACCGTGGACAAAAAAATATAGGCACTGTGGAATATATATTGCTCAAAGTCACAGATAACGTAACGTTATATTATGTTTGTAATTTTAATATGTAGCTTGATGACCACAAATTATTTAAAAGAAGTGTTGCTTGAATATGTGGTACCGAAAAAAAGATATACCAGATCATGCATGTCCGGATTTTATCGTACACAGTCTTTAAGTACACTCTACAATACGATTACAAAGTAGATTACCGAAAGAACTTATCACTGAAAAAAGACCCGGCCAAGAAAACTTACTTTTCCAAAATCCAGTGCCCAACAATGGGGCGTGGGTTAAAATTGAGATGAATTGTTGTGTTTTGGGGTATAAGGCCCGCGTTTGCATTCACCGCGTGGCACGCGTCTTCCAACAAATTGTATTAAAGGAAGCCAATACGTGACATGTGTAAACGGCGGCTTCGACGACTTCTTTATATTATTTACATTTAGGTACATTTAACATATTTCTTTATTGTGGCGTGCAACCATAATAAATTGCATAATGTTTGGATGACATTGAAACAGTTCTAATAGCTGTGTATTTATTTTAGTTCTAGTGATTAGGCAAAACACAACAATGGTATGAATGTAAGTGGTTAAGTTTTATTAAGCTTTGATCATAAAAGCTAGAAACCATTTCACTGGGAACGATCTTCGGTTGAATTAGATGCTACGGCGATCATTTGTGACGCTTAAAGCATTATGGATCCCTGACTACTTTATTGTGTAAACTGCGAAAACCCTGATTTACTGATAGACACCTGTTTATGCGTCAAGGAAAAAACTCGTAAATATTTAGTACCCGTTATTATAATATTTATGACAGTATTGGTAAAACACCATTTTTACACGCGCGATTAGAACTTAAATAGCCAAGATTCGTTTGATTAAATTATTGGTACCTAGACAAAGTATTAAAATCATTAGCCTATTATTATCATAGCTAGTTAAACCGAAGGCACACTTTTCATGTAAGTTGCTGGCGGAATATTTATAGTAGAACCTGCCGTTATTGGACTTGGCTTTTGGGCGTTTAAGGCGAACGGTGACGTGTTTATTCAATTTGGTGTCGGCGGAAATATTGTTAGGTACATCGTTATTTGCCATTCGCTTACCATACGAGGAGGCTTGATTCTACCTATTTACATCGCTAGTTTAACGCGTTCCTTTTTAACACGCTTTTATTAGCTTCACTTGTAACTAACTATGTATGTAAGAAAATCTTAGAATCTTAATTTGACCCACTTCCCGGTCTTCGATTAGGATGAAATTTTGCACACGCTCTGAGTTCTGATGACAATACATTTTGTAATTTTTAGTGCGTGCTAAAAGCGTGTTTTTTAGTTTTTTAAACTATTATTTAGCTTGAATTCAAAATAAAACTAATATAGAAACCTTATATCGACCATTTTAGTACTCATAATTAAATATAGCGTAAGATTCAATCTAAACAACCGAAATAGAAAAATGTCAATGTCACCTGTTACGCTTTTTTATTGCTCGCTAAATTAATAGTTTTTTTCATGATTTTACTATCTGTTTTGTTTTAAATTGTGCATAAAAGGAACTTTTCATCGTCCGTGTGGCGCAGCATTGTGGACAACACGAAACAACCCGGAAACAATTTAAAATAACCGAGTATAGATTCCCTGTCACTTGCGTACCTACTAAAGATAAACTAAACCGCTAGTGACTGACTTGAAGCATCTTGGTCCACCGGCTACGCCAACGACTACGCCAACACCTATTCGTCACGTTCTCCGTGAATACATCCTTTGTCAGCATCCTGCGTCGGCAGGCCGATCACATTCGGCTCAATCCAGTTCTCGCCCCGACAGTATAGCGCCGATATACTTCGACTCTTCGGCGACTACGGTCCCTGAAACCAGCACCTCCTGCGTGACAGCTTGTTCCTACTCATCTATAGAGTACTAGCTTTTTCCCGCGGCTTCGCCCGCGTACTATAAGTACTCAAAAAGGAGGTTCTCAGATAGACTGTTATGTTTGTATGTTTCACATTTTCCCCTTTTAGGGGTTGAATTTTCAAAAAACCTGAAACACGTGTTTACTCATTTATCGTTAGGAATACTCCTGTGAAGTTTCGAATAAAATAGTCTTAACAAATCTTGTTTCGCCATACAAACTTAGGACCCCCATTTTACCCCCTTAGGGGGTGAATTTTGAAAAATCCTTTCTTAGTGCACCCCTAGACCTTATAAGGAACCTACGTGCCAAATTTGGAATCTCTAGAACCAGCGGTTTGGGCTGTGCGTTGATATGTCAGTCAGTCAGTCAGTCAGTCGGTCAGTCAGTCAGTCAGTTTCTTCTTTTATATATTTAGATATTGAATAGTGTACCTACTACTTAAACTGTTTATATCGGTTTCATGTGCAACTAAAGCACGCGATGACTTTCTACGATTATTTTTATCCCTTATTATTATTATGTTAATTTTAGTTAGTTATTAGTATATATTTTTTTTAGGTTGTGTAGATCACATTTGTATTTTAGCTAGTTATTTTTATTTTTATATTAAATGCAGACTGCGACCCATACCTTGTGTCCCCAGTGCCCTAACTCCTTACGTACTTTCTCCGCGCGTGGGCTGAAGATACATATAGGGCACTGCCACAAAAATACGCCCCGAGCAACCTCCACTGACTCTTCACAGCCCCAGCAGCATCAGCAAACTCCTTCAGACAACAACGGTAATGTTGATTTTGATGACCTTGCCACTCTTAAACAATCTGTGCGAGTACTACGCCATATTCCCAAAGGGGCGCGAAATCTAGCGGTTGGTAAATTGTGCGATGTTATCAACAAATGTATCAATGGTAACGGCACGTTAGAATGGTTCGCTTTACTCTTTGAAGGCGCCCGAAACAGCTAGCAAGGGCAACCTAACCACAAAAGTCAAGCGAAACATTGAATCGTCTTGTGCCATTGATTCCCTCTTTGTTGAAGCACAGACAGCGGCCCTGAAGCCACCGTCGATTCTAAGAACAATTGAATCCAAAGTTTACGAGGGCGATCTCAGGGGAGCTGTTCGTGTCTTGATGTCGGATGACGGAGTAGCGCCGTCTAACCCCGAAACCCTCGCCAGCCTAGTTTCAAAGCACCCGGCCCCATCCCGACCACTGATGTTCCCTCCTGACCCAGACAGATCCTGTCCTGATATCTCTGCCAGGCCCGAGGAAGTTGCACAGGCTTTAAGCACATTTAGCAATAGTTCGGCCGCTGGCTTAGATGGCTTACGCCCGTCACACCTGAAGGAACTTACTTCTGGCTCTGCCGGCGATAGCGGCCTCCGGTTGTTAGAATGCTTGACAAAACTGTGCAACTTCCTCCTTAGTGGCCAATTGAACCCCGCGGTTTGCCCATATATATATGGTGCGTCTCTATGTGCACTCTCAAAAAAGGACGGTGGCATACGACCGATCGCCATCGGAAGCATATTTCGCCGACTAACCGCAAAGTTAGGGTGTCGTGCCGTACGTGACGAATAGTCGGCTTTTTTACAACCACACCAATTTGGTTTTGGCACAAAACTAGGTTGTGAAGCCGCCATTCACGCCACCCGAGCCTTCGTTCTAGACCCAAACAACTCGGACTCCATCGTCATCAAACTTGACATTAAGAATGCCTTTAACACCTTAGAGCGAGATGTACTTCTTTCTGAAGTCAGAGACAAAGTACCATCACTTTACCCTTTCTTACAACAAGTATACTCTGCTCCATCTAAGCTTTTCTACAACGAATCCCTCTTAGTATCTCAGGTTGGGGCTCAGCAAGGGGACCCACTGGGCCCTCTGATCTTCAGCCTTGCTATACATAAAACCATATCCAGACCTCTATCCCCGCTTAACGTTTGGTATCTAGACGATGGTACTCTCGGGGGTAAGCCGGCAGAAGTTCTTCGAGATTTGCACACATTACTCCCACTTCTCGGCGAACTGGGCCTTGAAGTCAACACTAATAAATACGAATTCTTCCCTTGCAGCACCCTTTCTCATCCCTCCTTTACCTCATTTAGCACCCTACTTCCCGGCCTCAAAGAATTGTCGCCTCAAAATTTTAACCTTTTGGGTTCTCCGATTTTTCCTGATGCCGTCCCTGAAGCCTTTCAGTTAAGAGAGCAACTACTAATGTCTGCAAGAGAAAGGCTTAAAAACCTCTCTGTACATGTAGCCCTTACCCTACTGAAATCCTGCTTTGCCGTTCCAAAGATAATGTTCTTTTTGCGTACGGTACCTGCTTGGCTTCATCCCACACACGTTGACTCCTTTGATCTTGTTTTAAAGGAAACAATAGAATGTTTGATTAATGTGTCTTTAAACGAAGAGCAATGGGTCTTGGCTTCACTGCCCATACGCAACGGTGGATTGGGCATACGACGCGCACGAGACGTGAGCCTTCCGACCTTCTTGGCGTCGACGGCGGGTGTTGTGGACCTTGTCACTAAAATCTTATCACTGCATGGTGCCAAGGCCACAATACCCTATGCCTCCGATGCTTTGTCGGCCTGGAGGGCTCTCAATTCTGACGCGCCTCTACCCGAAAAGCCTTACCACCAACGCCTATGGGATGACGTGCGAAGCAACTGTTTTTACAGTCTTTACCAGATGTTGAGATATCGCTCTCTGACGAAAATATTATGTTAAAAGGATATTGCGATGACTGCAGGATAACATTGTCCTATACCTGGGACGACGAATATTACGATAGTCATTATCTAAGTGACTTATATTGTGATATCTGCTCTAATTAGTTATTTAATTCGTTATGTTAATACGTGTACTATAATGAAACCAATTAATTTTGTTTATAAAATAATAAACATATAGCACATCCGTCGTTTCGTTGATTTAGCAGTTAGTAAAATTAGTTACAAATACTAACACAGCAGTAGTTCAGTGACCTTTTTTGACAGTCATACGTCAAATTAAAAACAATACACCCTTTGTTGCTAGGCAACAAATATAAAACTTAAAAACGAACTTTCAGTTCAGAAGCCTACTCTTGATACTTAAATACTTTCGTTAGTTTTTTTTTACAGTATGTTGCACCAAATATAATCAATTGATTTTTTGTATGCTAGTAGCTAATACTATAAGCAATTTACATGATTTTTTTCATAATTGTACTTTCAAAAAAACGTGTTGGAAAGAGCTGTCAAAAAATAAATTGACATTTATTTCTTTTATTTTTCACGTATAAAATATTAATAAAATTATAGGGTATACTCCCACTAAAACTACGTTTCTGTGATTTTGTTTCAATGCTTTAGCTGCTATGGATTAGGAGATATGAGTTTGAAAAAAAAATGTTAAGAAAATACATTTTTGACATTATCTCTGTGACAGTTCAAGATAGAGGGCTGAAAGTTGGAGTGGTTACTAGTTATGAGGCGACAAACAATTGACATTTACTAATTCAACTATTCCTCACAGTGGCCACACGTCCTTCCTTAGCCTGCTAAACCCTTTAATGTAACACAATACTTAGATTTATAATATACGTATCTAGCTTGCTTTTGTTAAAAGGTTAAATACAATTCATTGTTTTACCTAGCTAGTTGGTAAGTTGTTTAGTCTAGTTTGCTTTTCAGTAGTCATTAAATATTTCATGATTTATAAAACGTGATTAAAAATCCCACGAGATAAAAGTGTAGGTAAATACGCTCTGTAAGCAATAAGTATAGAAATTTCAGCAGAAAATACAAAAAGTGATTTAAGTAATTTAACGGCCCACTTCCGTTTATATATTCGAACGAGCGAAGTGAGTTCTTCGAACGAGCGAAGTGAGTTCTTACAAACAACTTCGGCTAGTGGGACGTCTGGGACTTTGGATGGCTTTTTGATTTTGAGAGTTTGTTCCGCGATAACTTTAGTAACGTTTTTCTGATCTTTATGACATTTTTTGTGGTTGTAGCAAAGATACCTACATATAATTTGAGAGTTCGAATATGAGCAGGATCGATCATGGGGTTGTAGAGCTAGAAGACGAAAAAAAAATCTTCAGAAGGGTCTTGTTATATTAGTCATCTCATTTGCAAGGAAATCGCGAGTTCTGAGTTCGAGGCGGACTACTAGTTAAATATATATATATACAGTCCCGCTAAAAAGGTACGTTATTAATTGAATCATAAAACGGCAGAAATAAATGTAACGTTGTCCGATGCAATAACGTTTTCGTGATGGATGCCCGTGCATTTGTCAACAATATATTGTTTGCAAATCAGCGGCCGTTGTGCGATGGCCATGATGCATGATATAAAGCGGAGCATTCTTGATTAAAATGTACATCGTGTATTTGTGAACTCTACAGTATAGTCTACGCCATATTCAAAACTACCTTCATAAAGAAAGTACAGATTACTTTATTTAACTACTTATAAAAAAGTTTGGCCATATTAAATCTAATTCCAAAGTGTATTTTGTTTCAATGACAAAAAGTTAGTTACGGGAATACGCATATCAAACGAGCGGAGCGTAAGCGAAGCAAGTTCTTACAAACAACTTCTAGCTAGTGGGACGTCTCAGCATTTCGATGGCTTTTTGATTTTTTGAGAGTTTGTTCCGCGATAACTTTAGTAAAGCTTTTCTGATCTTCATGAAATTTGTTGGGGTTGTAGCAGATATACATATAATTTGAAATTTCGTATATGAGCAGGATCATCAAAGGGTCCTGGAGCTAGAAGGCGCGAAAAATTCATCATAAGGGTCTTGTTATATTGGTCATCTCGTTTGCAAGGAAATCGCGAGTTCTGAGTTCGAGGCGGACTACTAGTTTATATGTGTCATAATTTCGGGTAAAGTTACCAATGGTCTGGGCGGCCTGCGCTTACGCTTTTCTTGCTCGTATAAAATATTGAATTTGTTCAACGTACGACTTAAGCACCGGCCGCCAAAAGGTATCTTTACCAAAATAATGGCACACATGTTTTGTTTATTAAGCCCGCTCCACACTCTCGACAAAACTACACGAGACGATTTTGCCCAGACTTTTGATGTTCCGACACGTACGTACACAACACGACAACACGAATATACGCGAGACAATACGAACATAGACGAATACTCACTCTACACTCTCGTATTCGTCAAGTCTCGTGTAGTTTTGTCGAGAGGGTAGGCAGGCTACAGAGAACGCATAACCAGGAACGACGGACCGCGTGATTCTGTCGGGTCACGCCGGCGGAAGTACACGCCGACGCCGGCGGCCCGTAAAACGGGCCCGTTAGTTCTAGTTTCAAACTAAAATATACATTTGGCATAACCGAACAGCGGCAGTGAACCATCTGTACATTATAGTAGAACAATAATTTATTCTGCGGGTATAACTTTAGTAAACATTCATTTTATGTATGACATGGAATTGGTAGCAACGGTTATGATACTCTGGCATCGAGCAATGTTGATGCCGCCGGGCTGTCTTTAATATTATATCGATATCGGTCTGCATATACAAATGTTCATTTCAGTCAAACAGAGCGAATGTCACATGTTTGTTGGTAAATATTACACGATAAATGTTAACTACGTGAATAGCAATGTTGTTGTTATATTGACAATGATATTTATTTTTATAACATGTTCAACACCATCAAAACCGTATCAATAAATAATATATTTACATGATGTACTCGTTAATGTGACATTCATCCATGTATGAGAATGGATTTTGTAAATTTGTTATTATTAACAGACTGCCCTGAGGTAAGGTCAAGCAAAAATAAAAAGGCGTAGAGGAATATCTACATTCAAATACGATTACTACGATCCATCCATAATAAATTCACAAAAAGCTGAAATGATGTATTAAATGTACCTATTTGATTATGCACAGAGGTTTTTTTAACTTTATAAAGAGACTGGATTTCTGATCTTAACTTATAAATACTAATATGTGATCTAATCCAGGTCTCTCAAATATATCTAAAAGTTTATCCAAAATTGGTATCGTCTATTCTCTTTAAACCTCTAAAAGTCCTCACATAAAGGGGCTTTTAACAAGACCTTTTTCGTGAAGTTACTATAAACAGCCCCCCCGAATGATCCATTATCTTCTCACGAGGACAAGTTAGCGATCTTCTTCCGTCTATTTTCACAAGTAATAACTAAATTTATCGTCGGACTTTCGGTCGACATCGTAGCGTCTTCCAATATTGGTAGTTGTGGAGTCGCGTCACGCACGCGGGCCGCGCGGCGCGGAGGCGGCGCACGGTGGGCCGGGAGCCGGGCCCGATCTCGGGCCCGGCGACGCCGACGCTCTGGTCGGCGACGCGTCATTAAAATTAACCATCATTACTCTTGTAAAGCGACTCTCGGCTACGGAAGGCGTGGACTTATTGGGAAGTTTGTCGACGCATAGGCCCCTCTGTCGGCTGCTAATCCTCCGCTTTATTGCTATTGTAACAAATGATTCGGCGGAAGCGACAGCGACACTGCGAGGCGTGTCGCCTTACCCCATATGCTAATTTGCGAGTTCAAACCGCGAGAATAATGATAGCGATGCGTAGTAGGTGGATACTGTGCCGATATAACGAGCTCCAAGACGCCTCTATTGAGACTAACATTGCTTTATTGGATTTTGTTCAATTTGCGTATATATCATAATTAGTGGAGTAGGGTTCATGTTCAGGATACGACATTGATACTATTAATATGGTTTACGTTAATACGTCTTTAAACAATGAGTAATCTAAATAGTGTAATGATGTGCATTATGCAATGCGTGTAACAGAACGTATCTAGTACAGACGGCATGAAATGACACATGACAGTCTTATGACAGGAGATAGTGTCCCCTAGGTACAGACGTATATAGAATGACTCGAGTAAGTTTAGCTTAAGGCCTCTTCGCTTATGGATGTCGTGGCGGATACATATGAATTGTGTAAGACAAATTATATAAATAATATACGCAAATACTATTAAGAAGAATCTTTTATTTACGAACATTACATGGCGCAGCCGGTAGGATTAACAATTTTAAAAGAATGACATGAAGGGCATTTAGGCATAACAAAGATGAAACAAACTGTGAGAGGCTTATACTATTGGCCGCAGATGACCCATATCGAATCCTTTGTTAAACAATGCTCCATCTGTCAAATGTATCAGAATAATAACACTAAGGAACCATTACTATCCCATGATGTACCATCTTTGCCATTTGTTAAAATAGGAATTGATATAATGGATTTTAAAAAGAAAAGCTATTTAATTATTTATGATTACATGTCAAAATGGTTAGACATCCAACACATTTCAACTAAATCATCTCAAAGCATAATTAATGTACTCACAGATCTTTTCAGCTGTTTTGGCATACCCTTGGAAGTAGTGGCAGATCATGTTCCATTTGATTCATATCAATGCAAACAATTCGCAAAAGAATGGGGTTTTAAATTCATTTACTCAAGTCCTAGATATCCACAATCCAACGGTATGGCGGAACGGGGTGTACAAATAGCTAAAAAAATAAATGTTAACGAAATGTAACGAAGACAAGACTGATTATAGAATTGCCTTATTAAAATATAGATCATCTCCTGTTTCTGTTACGAAAATTACACCTTCTCAACTAATGATGAATAGAAATTTGAAAACTAAACTACCTTGTACATATAAATATTTAACATCAAAAATAAACCATAACACAAAGGTGGAATTTGATAAGACTAGAAATAGAAACATAAGTAATTATAATAAACATACTAAAGAGAAGCCCCATTTTCAAATAGATCAAAATGTATGGTTCAAAATGGAACCAAGTTCAAAAAAATGGTTGTTGGGTATTGTCAGCAAGAACAACTTTAGATCTTATAACATTAAGGATAATAATGGATATATATATACTAGAACCTCATTTCATGTTCGACCTCAATAATTCGGAGTCTTGTTGAGTGTGTTCTGTGTAGGTGATGTGTAGTACGAGAGCAATGTTTAAAGTAATCATATCATATCGTTTAAATTTAAGTCCAGTAGACTGTATCTTATAGTTAAGTTTTCTTTTGTTTTGTAAAAAAAAGGGGATGATGTAATGATGTGCATTATGCAATGCGTGTAACAGAACGCATCTAGTACAGACGGCATGAAATGACAAATGACAGTCTTATGACAGGAGATAGCGTCCCCTAGGTACAGACGTATATAGAATGACTCGAGTAAGTTTAGCTTAAGGCCTCTTCGCTTATGGATGTCGTGGCGGATACATGTGAATTGTGTAAGACAAATTATATAAATAATATACGCAAATACTATTAAGAAGAATCTTTTATTTGCGAACATTACAAATAGTACCTATTTAACGCCACAAAGACCCAAGTTTGCGCGTTTACCGTTACGAAAACATTTACTGTTGCCCCTCAGTTCCAAGGCACAACTCTTACAATGTCAGTAAGTATTGGGGTCCACGGTGTCGATATTTCCAGTGACGACCAATTCCGTCAGTAGCCATCTTGAAGGGACACAGGGGGTCAAGCTGGCATCCAAAAAGCTCGGTGTGCTCAATAGAGGGAGGAGATACTTCACTCCGGGGCAGAGACTGCTTCCATACAAGTCGCAAGTCAGACCCCATATGGAGCACTGCTGTCACCTTTGGGCAGAAGCACCCGGCATGCCAACTTGGGCTCTTTAACTGGGTGCAAAGGCGCGCTGTGCAGTTCGTCGACGATCCCAAACTCACGAGCGATATTTATCCTTTGAGTCCAAGGTGAGCCTTTGCCTCCTTATTTGTGTTCTATCGTTTGTACAATGGATTGTGCTCTGAAGAACTGTTTGATATGATTCCCACGACAGCTTTTTATCACCGCACCGCTCGCTATCGGCAGGATGTTCATTCTTACACCCTGAATTTCCTCCCACGAACGCTGCGGCTGTGGAATGAATTCACTGCCGAAGTTTTCCCAGCGGGCTACAGTATGAGGTTCTTCAAAAAAGGAGCGTATGGGTCCTTAAAGGGTAGGCAAAGCGCATGTGATTCCTCTGGGGTTGCAAGCGTCCATAGGCTACGGTAAATGCATACGATCAGGCGGGCCGTATGCTTGTTTGCCACCGTCGTGGTATAAAACAAATCTACTGAGCTCGATTATATAAATAAATAAACAGTCCTGCCACTTTACACGTTAATGGAAATCTCTAACTATCTGTGGCAAAGTATAAGAGAAATACAGGAGGGAAAAATCCCCAAAATAAAAAGTTCAGAAGTAAAACTTTTGACTTTGAGGTGAAAAACGTGGAGCAAAAAATATAAATATTCATTGACAGAAAGAGCCCACGCACAGTAAATATAAACTTTTATTTCAGCTCACCATTAGTAAAACAGCGGGCGACGCATTCGAAATTCGACTCGCGAACTCTAATTAGAGAGGACACGGCGTCCTTCCTTCCTTCCTTTATTAATGGAAAAGTCGGTTCCAATTGATTTCATATTTTGTATCCTTCTCTATTTAGACGACTTAAATACACAAAGGGCTTTTGACGAAGCCATTACCGGCTGTGCGTGGTTTATGCATCGCTTGGACCACCTTCGGCGCTAATATACCTACTCTTAGTCGTAGTTCTACCATAATTCCATGGTAGCTTATTGGAGTGGGCGATAAGTTATCATAGGAACATTATAATAGCATGACATAATGTACCTGTGCGATGTTATTTGGGGACCTATCGCGAACGTCATAAATCTCAATTTTCTCCCAATCAATATTCAAAAACATTTTTGTGACTAAGTCAGACTCGTGTAAGTAATAAGTATTTTTTTTATTTAGAAACGAACAGTCATAACTAGCCTAATGGTCTAAGAGCTGGCCACGTCAGATATGACACATTAATGAGAGCAATGAAACCCATCTAGTAAGATTGCAATACTATCCTTATTGCTAGATTCGGGCATCTGGCAGCTTTTAATGGGTGGATGTCAGAGTGACAGACTAGTAAAGTTTTTGATTTGGAAAAAAGTAATACTAAAATAGGTAAAAATGCCCGAATTTATCTTATTTATAGAAGACGGGCCTATATTTTAACATTAGAACAAAAATCATTGCGTAATATTTCGGAAACAGAAACAGTAGGCGACAAACTATGAGTTACATTATACGAGTACGTCGTTTTGAACTACTTTCCCCCATCAGAAACTTTTGGCAATGATATGATCTAATTATTTATATAATTTCTCATAATACTGCAGCAAAACTAGAACTCTAGGCTTTGTATTCTTAAAGTGGTTTGCGTTCTTTGACCTTCACCACTTTACAGCTTCCAGATATCCGGATCTAGAAATAAGCATAGTATGGCAAACTAAAGAGAGGGGTTTCGTTGCTCTCATTTTGTGTCATATCTGACGTGGCTAGCTCTCCGTCTATAACTTTCTAAATAAATATGTAGGAATGTTGTTTCTTTACTTATAGATGGTGTTTTTAATAGTTGATATGATAAAGTAAGTTCATAATACAATTTAACGAATCTCAATATTTTTTTGGTTGGAGTCGTAACTCGTTATTGGGTAATCTCGTCTACGTCTGGGCATAGAAAAATAAGTAACTAAGCTTGTGTGGTTAATATTTTATGACATGCATAATAACGAATATGTATAGAGATGGGTAGAGAATAAAAACTCATGAGTAAATACCGAGTAAATACTCGGTATTTACTCGTTTACGTAGCAGATCATACGGTCCCCGCCCGTACTATATGTACTCCTATATGAATGACCATATTGACGAACTATGCAAAACATTGGGAAAAGCGTGTAATGCTATCTCACGTTTAACAAAAATGCTTTGATATGTGGGGACAGACGGCAGATACCTAGAGAAAGAGTTTTTGTTATCCAAAAAAGTGTACGTAGTGAGAAAAATGGCTAGGGTACCCTGGTATGCGCCTGCCCGCAACCTATTTAGAACACTAAGAATAATTACCGTTCCGGGTCTATATACATACATAATAGAAGTGTCCAAATTATCCGTAGGAACCGTAATGAATTTGTAAAGCGTAAGCCACATCTATTTTATTTATTATTCTTATGAGCCTATTGTGTCCCACTGCTGGGCAAAGGCCTCCCCTCTTTTCTTCCAGTCGTCCCGGTCTAGCGCTACCTCTGGCCAGTCTCGCAAAAAGCCACATCTCCGCAATAGAAATAATCTAGACACACGGCAGTGTGTCCGCCAAGTTCGAGCAAAAAAAAGCGACACACCGGCCGTAGGTTATATTACACGAACCATTTCGGGCCAATTTCGACCACCCTATAACTCGAAACATATTTTATCTACGCATATGAAATTTCGAGTGTCTGTTGACATCCCCTTAATTGTCTAGAATACAACATTTCATTATTCTACCTATAGCAGTTCTTGAGATATTGACGTCAGAAAATCGCTATTTTTACTATACACTCACTGACTCACTGACTCACTGACTCACTGACTCACTGACTCACTGACTCACTGACTCATCAAAAACCTAGACCACTTCCAATGGTCGTACTGACTTGAAATTTGGCATGGAGATAGGTCTTAAGGTCAAAGTAAAGGGAAAAATCTGAAAACGGCCAAGTGTGAGTCAGTTTTAAAAATAGTGAAGGTGTAACTTTGTTCTACTATGGAGTCATAATGAACTAAGTGGGTCTATCTTCCAATGGTCGTACCGACCTGAAATTTGGCTCGAAGGTTTGTCTTTAGGTCGAAATAAAGTAAAAATCTGAAAACGGCCAAGTGTGAGTCAGTTTCGAAAACAACGAATGTGTAATTTTGTTCTACTATAAGTAGGTATGGAGTGGAAATGAGATAAGACTTTTTTAAATTTAGATACATACCAATTTAAGACAATACATGTTTGTCTTAAAGACAAGAACAATAAAATTGTTCACCACTCTGTGTGTGTCTGTTGCGGGAACCGAACCCACGATTTACGAAGTACAAAGCAGGTCACTAGGTACACTAGGTGCGCTAAATCAGTCAAACAAAAATGAAAAGACTATTTTTTCTCGCATAGTCTAAATAATTTCTAATTTTACAACTAATAAAATCGCAGATTCAAGAACATGGAAATCATATATACTCTAAGATGGAATTATATATACTACTATCCATCTCACCCTCCGATACGCCACGGGATGAGATGGGATGGTGCACTTCTAGGGCTACATAATAGGCCACCAATTATAATACCTACTGGTAGGTAGGTATTACCAAGTTATTAATTATCTATGTAGGTAGCGTACTTACAAACAAAATAAAGTACGTTATTGTTGTATGTAATCATATGTAAGTAGGTACGTTTTATAGGTGTAGGGAGCCAGTTTATTTGTAAAAACCGGCCAAGTGCGTGTCGGACCACGCATAGGAGGGTTCCGTACTTTCAATGGAATAAGAACCAAACTAATACCAAAAGGTCGTATCTGACGCCTATGGAAGAAGTTTTTTGGAGATAACTCAAAAATGGTTGAACCGATAATGTTCAAAACAATTTTCGTTGAAAGTATATGATAAGGCGCATTTCTTCAAAGTTTTTCATATTTTTTGAACTTACGGTTCAATAGTTACGGGGGGGGGGGGGCTACACAACTTTTCTGACTTTCAAAGCGATTATATCAGAAAATATTCACTTAATCACAAAATAGTCAAAAAACCTCAATGTTATTTTGAAAGACCTATCGATTGATGTATCACATGTTGATATTTGGTTAATTTTTTTTTTTGTAATTTAGTTACCTGTATGGAGCGCCCCCCTAAAAATATATTTTTTTTCAAATTTAACTACATAACTAAGTAGCTGCATACAAAATACACCTTATGTGTAAATTTTATTCAGATACTTCGTATAGTTTCCGAGTAAAATGCCTGTGACATACGGACGGACAGACAGACAGACAAACAGACAGACAGACAGACAGACAGACATGACGAATCCATAAGGGTTCCGTTTTTTGCCATTTGGCTACGGAACCCTAAAAATGGTCTTGACAGACAGACAGACAGACGGACAACAAAGTGATCCTATAAGGGTTCCGTTTTTTCCTTTTGAGGTACGGAACCCTAAAAATCACCTATAAATAAATAGTAAAATAGAATTAGACGCTTTACTAAGCGTCTAATTCTATTTTACTATTTATTATACTTAAAGCTACTTTATACTATACCCTTTATATTTAAAGGGTATAGTATAAAGTACATACCTAAGTGGAATGAGACATTTCCTAAAGCAAAAGTGATAAAAAAATAATAAAGAACCTACACCTAACAAAAATAAATGAAATCCCATCAAAAACATAAATGTGAAAGGCTGCCATGTTCGATACTATGGGAATGCTTCGCCTATAAAAGAAGTGAGATCTGAATAAGTACCAAGTTCCATAAAAATACCTCAAATCATAAATAGTTATAGGAATGCACACTTGATTTCCAGCAGTTTTTAAGGTACATTTTGAATAAGTATCACGTTACATAGAAATACCTAAAATTATAATAGTCAGAGAAACGCACACCGGGTTTTTTAGCAGTTTCCTGATAAAATTTATTATTTTCAGTACTTTTTAATGATGTAACTTGGCAAGTTTTAATAGAAAATTATATACTTGACACATTGCAGTGCAAAGGTGTCGATTCATTGCATTGAAAAGGTGTGTGGTGTGTGAAAACTTGCCAAGTAACATCATTAAAAACTACTGAAAATAATAAATGTTATCAGGAAACTGCTAAAAAAACCGGTGCGCGTTTCTCTGACTATTATAATTTTAGGTATTTCTATGTAACGTGATACTTATTCAAAATGTACCTTAAAAACTGCTAGAAATCAAGTGTGCATTCCTATAACTATTTATGATTTGAGGTATTTTTATGGAACTTGGTACTCATTCAGATCTCACTTCTTTTATAGGCGAAGCATTCCCATAGTATCGAACTTGGCAGCCTTTCACATTTATGTTTTTGATGGGTCTTCTTCCTAGCGGATATGATTTCAAAAAATCTAAGCAGTGTGTATGGTAGGAGTATATAGAGCCCAGAATATACATACAACCGGCTGCACAAAACTTAAAAAGAGATGAAATATCTGACACTGTATTCAATAATAAGCTCAAAGAGTATTTGATACAAAGCTTTTTACTCTGTAGATGAATTTATAAATCGATTAGATTAACCATTATAATATTTTAATGCCTATATAAATAGCAAACTGTACATAATCAAATAAAATTTATTACACAATTACGCACTGGACATAATTACACTCTTTATTTCGGACATATAGTTTATCCGGCGGCTTAAGGATAAATGCGTCATACTTGAAGTATAGCATTTGTTCTTAAGCTACCGGACAAACTATACAACATTATGTCTATAAAATTTAATATTGATGATTCGTGTGTGTGTTATATATTGAACCATTGAGTCTAAGGAGAGACTTTGCCTCCTTATGTGTGTTCTATCGCTTGTACAATGGGTTGTGCTCTGAAGAACTGTTTGATATGATGCCTACGGCAGCTTTTTATCACCGCACCGCTCGCCGCCGGCAGGGTGTTCATCCTCACACCCTGGAGCCTAATGGGTCGCGCACTGTACGATTTAAGAGGAATTTCCTCCCACGAACGCTGCGACTGTGGAATGAACTCCCTGCCGAGGTTTTCCCAGCGGGCTACAGTATGAGGTTCTTCAAAAAAGGAGTGTATAGGTTCTTAAAGGGTAGGCAACGCGCATGTGAATCCTCTGGGGTTGCAGGCGTCCATAGGCTACGGTAACTGCTTACCATCAGGCGGGTCGTATGCTTGTTTGCCACCGTCGTGGTATAAAAAAAAAAATATATATATTTTTAAATTATAATTTCTGTATGTGTACAAAATATTAAATGACGTGTAACTTACGTTATCAAAAATTAATTGTATTGTATAATTGTATTTTATAGTGATTGTAATACCATATCATAATCACGAATATATTTATTATTTAACAACATACAATTTCAACAGTAGATGTCAAACTAATAAAAATAAATTAATGATATCTGAAATAACTAGTAAATTAAAAACTTATAAGTGCGCGTTTTAAATCGGTATAATTACAAGTGTTTTAAAAACCACAACAATACAAGTATAAATATCGGGTAGCAAGAAATAAAACAAGAATCAACCGTAGGTAATTGTAAATTCAGCGTTTTACGGGTAGCGGTTACACCAACAAATTTACGGGCAGAGTTTCAACGAAGTTCCTTATTATTAACAGCAAACGTTACTTAACGAAGAGAGTCCACGTGTGAAATTACATTTGGAATGCGTCGCGCAACCATGAATTACGCATGGCAACGACAATTTAACCTGCGCTAACCCAAGCCAACACTACTACTCTACTCTCCAAATATTATTAATTAATTATTACGTTACAGAATAACTTTATTGCGTATCGTAGATTATGCATTTAGCTTTTAACACAGATTTGTTATGGCCCCCGGTAAATTAAAAGGTAAATTGAAAAAAATTCGTTTGTTGATTTCATACAACATTATATACTTACCTACACTCTTTATTGTTACTTTTGACCTATCATGTTACTTTCGACCTGCACTCGGGGTCGAAAGTAACAACCGACAAGGTTTTTTAAGTTCCTATAATTCGAAAAATATGATTAATAAAGATATAACTAGTGAATTTTATTTGTAAAGCATAATCGAAATTTACATACGGATAAATTTAAGCATATTCATGATAGATAGCGTGGTATCAGGACAGATATAAAAAGTGTTACGTTGGTCTCTGGTTTCCCGTATCACAGAATATTACGTCTAAACTGTGCAAATGACGTCTTAACAAAAAACGCACGCGCCGTACCTAATCCACACAAAAATGTCAGTTCAAATATGCAGCAGGATAAAGGAACCTTCCAAATTCACATGACTATCAATTTCCACAAACTGCGCGATGCGGCTATTACAACCAAAGGTGTTGGTGAAAAAAAGAAACTTCCGTGCTCGTCCATTGTTTGTCAGCTTGCAAAACAGTGACGTGGTATTGTTCCCGTTTTGGGAACTAAATCGATATAGTTTTTTTGTAATGTGAAGTATGTATGACGTAGACATTAATTGGTATTTCTCATAGAAAGCTCAGACAAAGGGGACGCTCTGGGTCTGTCGCCTGACGTGCCGCTGACGTAGCGTCACCGCAAAACTGACGGGAGCAAATGAATTTTGTCACGAATGTTAAATTCCAGCTAGACTCTCATGCGACGCTGGTAATATTTTTGTTAAATTGGACACTCCAAGCCGATTGAAAGTAGAAATGCCTAAATTCATGTTGTGACGCCATGAAGTGGTTTCCATTTGCCGGTACAGTTAATATGAAACAATGTTGCAGGTTTTTAAAGTATTTACGCTTTGTAAATAGGAGCTAACATTTGAAAATTTGACACGTACAGAACGTTAATGACCAAAAATTATAATCATTTTTGCATATGCATTACGCATTTGTATTTGTTTTTTTTTATTAGTATTTTTTTATGGCATGTATTTAACCAGGCTGCTAAATAATTGAATTTGGGTAGCTATAAAAAATAAAAATGGGTACCAAAATTAATAGGTTGGCGACTAATTTGGGGCCGGACATTATTTCAATATGGGCTGTTTTTTAATGTCTTAATAGCCATTGTTTTACTATAGGTAGGTATCAAATAATTATATTGAAAACTGAATTTATAACTGGGAAGCACTTTAGGAAGCCTTTTTTTAATCGAAAACGATTATCTATTAAATTAAAAATAAGGTTCTTTTAAAATATTTAGGAAGCAATTAAAGTGAATTACATATTCAATATTAGTACAACGGGCAACTTTACACGAGCTGTAATTATAAGATAAAATGGATTCTTGAAAAGTTACTAGGGTCTATGAATATTGGTAGGTAAGTATCTATAGTCAGATATCTAGAACCAAAATTCATATTCCACATATGATTTAGAAAAAATGAAAGGTGCCTTTTGTATAGTATTACCAAAATACCAACCTAGTTAATACTTAATAGAGCATAATGAATGGTGCCTTTTGTGTAGGTATTACCTAAATACCTACCTATACTTCCTTAGATTGTTATTAAATCAAACACAAACATTGAAAACATTACAAAGACAAACAAATACAAATAATTTATTGAAAAAAGTATAGTATAGTATAGTAGTTAAAAAATAATCAACCCAGCAGACCTATACTTCCTTTTTTTTGGATAAGAAAAATCGTGCGATTGTCGTAGTTTTCCCTCATAGGGCTGAAAAAAAAAATACATAGGCGAAATGGATCATTAATTTTCTATTGTGAAAAAAAAGAGGTATAGTCGCCTACCTTATAAGTACTTCTACACAGACCACACCTTCTTAAGTTTTAAAGGAAAAGAAAAAAACATATTGCAGTTTATAATAATCATTACCTGTTGTTTATTGACATTTCAAATAAAACAAGTTGTATAATGTATATGTAGTAGTGTTTCTACTAAAAAAATAATGACTAAAATATTTAATGAAATTATTTTACTATACCTAGATCGTAATCATGTGCCTACCTTTTGGAAGTAGGTATTACCTAAAGCTCAAGTGCTCAATTCAATGTATACATTCAAAATACGTAATAAAGAGAGGGAAAATTGCATACTACCGGTTGTTAGCAATTTTTTTTATGACAAATGCACTGAACTTTAACTTTTAATCACAGTTAAGCTCCTTGTTCCTTTGCTCGTCTTCGCACCTAAATCTTCCTAGGCTTATTTAAAAATACAAATTACTCAGAATTTTAAATTTTTTAAATATTTATTTCCATGGAAGATTCATGTGGAAAACGACCATTACCTAACCAACATGCATACCGGTCGCGCAGACATTTTTTTTTATACCACGACGGTGGCAAACAAGCATACGGCCCGCCTGATGGCAACTAACAATGACCCTATGGTTTGAAAACATTCTATTTAATTTTATTAATTACTCCCTAAAGCACCAGGGGACATACAACCTACAAAATTTCAGCTCAGTCGATCTATTAATTCCGGAGCAAATAGACATTGTGACAAGACAGAGTAGTACATGCTTCCTTTTAAACCATTTTGGTACGGAACCTTAAAAATATTCCAGTTTCCTGAAATTTTAGTGCTCTCGTAATTAAAATGATACCGGCAATTGATACCCAAAAAATGGTTAATTAGGTAGAAACAAATAGCGGGCAACAAATATTTAAACCAAGCCTGCTTTGAATAATAGATGCCAAGTTAATATTTTTGTTGCCAACAAATTATTTCAAGTTCCCGGTTAATTTTTTGGTCAGCTATATATTGCTGCCGTTTTTCAATAATATGATGCCACATGTTTGAGACTTATAAAAAAATATTGCCGCTAAAATATTAATTCACGGCCAATTTATATTACTATATGCCTTAGAAAAGTTGCCGATTCATGTTTTAGATACCCGGAAAATTATAAGCCTTTTTTTATTGCTTAGTATTGCCAATAAAGATTTGGTCCATACACTCCAAAATTCCGGAATACCCTTTTATTTTAAACGTGCTCCAATTTTCTGTGTAACTACATTTTCGTGGGGTATAATATAGGTCTACACAAGACCCGAATACGAAGCGGGTGGACGCAGAGAATTTTCAACATATTTTCTTGTATGGAAGCAACAATATCGGATATGACGGTCAACTGTTTGGTATAAAGCAAATTTATTCTGTTCGTTCGGTGTATTGGCTCATATAAGTGGCGATCTCCGCGGCGACGCTTGCGGAATGATAACGGTCTAATTTCGGCGGCCGCGCTCTGCTATACGCCCTAAATTACATTGCGGCTTTGCATCCTCCCTGAAAGGTTTTATTCATAAATCTACCGTAACGCTTTCATAAAGATGCGGGAATCGTGCCCCTTTGATATAATGGCAATTTAAAATACTTTTCGAATGCCACCGACCGTTATCCAGATGAGGTATTTTATGACCACGTGTATTAATTAAATTTATAATATTCGTACGTTTTTATTAACTTTGCGAATTTTTAAGAGCGTTTCAGTCCATTATTGCGGTGCTAATGAGAATGTGTGTTTTATACCAGACGTCACAATTTTTTTTTTTCATTGCAATTTTTATTGTAATATATGTGGTAATTTTAATGTAGGCTATTTTGAGTGTTTATAATATAGTGAGTGTCTACAAAGGCGAACTTATCCCTTTAAAGGTATCCCTAAATCATTTTAATTATACCAAATAACATTATTATTCGTCGACAACCAATTATGTCAAGACTGCTATGTGAAATGCGGTTCGGACAAATAAAGGTATACCAAATAGAGGGTACCCGTTACATTTATTGTAAATCACCGAGAACACAATAAAGTTACGACGAGTGACGAGTGATGCAAACCACTTGATGCAGCTAATAGGATTGTGTTCCTGTTACTGAGCGTGAAAATCTCAAATTTAAATCAATAGGTTTTGTCTGAGCGTTGACGGGCCGGCGCGCTGCTTGATTGGATCGCCAAACATTGACTGTACTAATAGGGTGCGCTAACGCCGTCCGATTTGCCTAATGAGGAACGATTCTCACTGAACCCAGCACAAGGACATTATGCAAACTTCTGTTTGTCTTCTATATTACCATCCCCACAGTCTTAATCACAAATACAACAATATCGCTAACTCTCTCCAAAGATTATCCCCCGAAACGTTATCAACGCAATTGTCTCAAGTGTTTCGCTTCCGATTTTTAATGGTAAACGCGGATTATTTCCCTTTAGAAGCATATCTTAAACCGGAATTGGAATGGATTTATTTTGACTCAATGCTTATTATAAGCAATTGGCTGTATTATTTAGCATTGTAAGTTATTTTTTTTGTAAACGTATGAAATAATTAATTAATTAATTATTTTCGTACTAGAACCATGTTTTATTTTTCAGCAAAATTTCGACCTACAACTCCAAATGTATTTTTATATACTACCATGCTCATAACGTATTGATATCAATGTTGTTTAATATTTTTATCTACACTCACACTGTAAGTCCTCTAAAACGTGTTCAAAAACGGTAGGCAATGGCTAGCATTACCACAACCGATTTTACTATGATAAGCTTTTTATCTGTGGCAGAACGTAATTTTAACATTACATGCTCATATATTGATACGTTATGAGTTTAAAATTCCGAACATCGAATTTGATAACATAATGTAAATCCTGTGCTCCTTCCTGACCAACGGCACGCGCCCGCGCGACCGCCGGCACAATCGAGTTGGCCATGGCGGTGCAATGGCGGTCATTCTATGGTTTCCGAACACTTAATTTAATATACATAATATGAGTGTAGATAAAGCAGTGTATGCAACTGTACGTAATTAGGCCTTATTACGTAACAGTTACATAAACTACTATAGTAGAACTGTTAAATTGACAAAAGCCGTTCATTTACAAGAAAAATCGGAAATAAGTTTCAAAATGCAGTCGTAACGTAAGATTGAAACTTTAATACTTATTCCCATAAAAATCAGGGCCACCATAATTTACTCACAAAGTTATGTCTTGAAACAGGAAAAGTTATTCAACGAAGTAGCTAAAGATATTTTTCACCAATGGCATAGCGCTGGTGGGTGAGATTCTACATTCGTATTCGTAGCTGATCTCAGATTTTAAATAAGTAACTGTAAATAATACGTTTCATTGGAGGTAAGATTTTCTTTTTATTTAATTTTCAGCTGTGCTCTTTTGTAAAGGCATCCGCAGGGTACCTTAACACCAAGCTGAATGGAAACCTTTTCAATGACGCTATATTTAAAATGTTCCTGTAACAATTCGATTAGATGTTTATTTTTTGTATTACCAAGCGTCCTGAATAAATTATTCTTATTCTAAATTAGAAAAGCATGTATTGAAGCTTGAGCTTTTTTCTTTCTGTGTTACTCACTAAACTTCCTGCGCTAATAAATTATCTGAAGACGTTTTGGTTTGTTAAAAAAACTACGCAAGTCCGATTCGCGTGGCGACAAGAAATTCCGTAGCAAGCTATTTTCTTGTTCTTCGTATTTTATGTTCTTTTGCTGGTGAAACTTGTATGCGACCCAGTGTTTGTTTTGGCTATGCTAGTGTAATTTATTTACACGGTGTTTGATTTAAAGCACTGTATCGGCACAGGACTCCAGCAGCTAGCTAAACTTATTGTAACTTCGGGTGTAATTCAACATGAAAAGCTTTTTCTTTCGGTAATTTAAAGAAGCAAATCTGGCAAACCCCGGCCCTGCCAGGTCAAAAGTTGAGCCACACAAACACAGTAGCTCCGTAAAACCAACATTGGCAGTTCGTGTTTCATTTTTGCGGAACCTTAAAAATAATACAAAACGTGTTTCCGCTTACTCCGAAAGTTCTACAGAGTAGTTTCAGTCACCGAACATTAATCTCGCTATACTCCAAAAGACTGTTTTTTATTTTAGAAACTTCTAAAGTGTTACTGCTACTAAATTTGGTTACGAGTACTTATATTTTATCGAGGTTGCTACTCAAGCAGTATCGATAAAAATAGGTTCTAGATTTTTTTCTGGACGTGAACTTTAGCTACTTTTATAATGTATTCCCTGATCCTAAAAGATTTACTAAGTAAAACATTGTTAAATCATAGATTTTTCACTTTACCAAGAAAACCAAATTGAATTTAGAGTAAGATCGGCATTACAAAATGACTATAAAGTATATTTATATAGAACTTTTATAACTTAAGCATAAATGCTTATGAATATAAATATATGTTAGGATGTGTGTCGTGCAGAAGACTTAGGAATAGCAACTTAATAAATATATGCAGAGAAAATCAGTAGGGTCAAGAAACCTTTCTGTTGAAAATTCTAAAAGACATTGACACTTAGGTACATAAACAGACAGAGATATGAGTTCTAAACCATTTGGCTCTATTGTCTTCCAGTCTTGTTAGCTTGTAGTTTATAGACAACCCATCGTATCTTTGAAAATTGGAGTTTTCTTGATTTGAATAGCCTCACATTGGTAATGTAGGTATCTGTTTGGAGAGTACCAAAAGACTGATCGAAAGATTGATCGGGCCGTGGTCTCCCGTTGACGCCAGATGGAGCGTCATATTTTATAAAAAAATGTTACTATCTTAGCATACAATGTGAAGCTATGCAATGCGTTCGGCATGAACCGGAAATCATGGCTTTTAAGCTGATGTAACAAATGTTTGTTGAGTTAGCAGAAATACTAAATTCTAAAACTCAAAGCGCGCGTGATGTTGTTTGACTTCAGTGTAAAATATAAAGGTCCACACAGGGCGGCGCCGACAGGCACGTTCGCCTTATCTTTGCTTCCGAACACTCCCGCTAAATCAATATGACAAGCACTCACTTAGACCGGATTGCGAATGGACCTGAGACCAATCGGAATCAAAGTGTACGTCAATGCGACCTGGGATAAGTGATACAAATACAATACTACACACACAAATACAATATTATACACTTACCCCCTTATTCATAAACATCTACTAAAGTTAAGAGGACTCTGATAATCGTTTGTCCCTTTCCGTCCAACCAATATGAGGGAAAGGGACAAACGATTATCAGCGATCTCTTAACTTTAGTGGCCGTTTATGAATAAGGGGGTTATAGTATCATTTTTATAAAATGATTGCTCAATGCAATGTTCAAATGCGTGCACAGTAAAATGTTCAATGTTCATGCCAGAAGTCTCAGACTCCCGTGGAAGTTAATGAACTTTATCTTTATTTAAAACATTCGGATCGCATATGCTAACTAACTATAACATTTAAATATTCAAAAACATGAAACGTAAAAGAGCAGCATCCAAATTTGTTTCCTAATACTCCCTTTTTTAACGCTCCTATGGTCATATGTAGGAAATCAAAAGGTTATTTTCGTCATGATACTAGTTAGGTGCAGAGGGATAATCTCGACTGCGAGAAATTTCAGCTAAAGCGAAATATCATTCGTGCCATCTATAGTGCCGAACAGCGCAATCCGGACAAGATATCACTATAATTAATGATATAAAATACGGAATATATTTCTTTCTATGGAGTTGAAATCTCCCCACAGTTGAGATTGTCCCGTATACAGCGTGCTTTTGATCATGGGACTTTAAATGTATCGATTTTGCTCATAAAACTGAACTAAAATTGATCTACAACTTTAGAAAATACTTAACTGGATTTGTAAAAAAAAATCTAGTTCAACATTTATTTGAACAAGCAATGTACTGAAAAATCATCAGTTTTTGACGTGTCACCAACGATGTCAATTGCTTTATTGGATGACGTACATTGTAAATAGTATTTAGTTTGTATGAAAAAATTATAATCACTAAATGACCTTTATTCAAATAGTAGTAGATTAAAAGTAGCTCAGTTTTATAAGCAAATTCGATCCTTACATTTAGAGCCCCATGGACCCCACGGTTAAAGGCACGCAGTTATGATATCTTTTTGTATATTTGTGATGCATCGGATATTCAACATTCCGTTTTAAAGTGTTCCATTTTTCATTAATAAAAGGGAAATAATTACCATAGGCAAACCGTGTTAGTAGTCGTACCTACTCCTTGAGCAATACCGCAGGTATCTATATTTTTTTATATCCGTGTTCCATAACTGCCTACAATTTTAAGCGATAATATTTATGAACGTTCTGAAGACTTTCGTGCAAAGTTCTTGATTCAACTTTGTGTACTTACCTCTGATAATGTATATTACCTGCCGAGAAAATTCTGGACTTAAATTTGCATTTCCGCGTTGCTATATTGATAGCAGTTTATGCCATCCTTGGCCTATCTGCGTCGCCTAAATCGAATGAACACAAAATTAGCATTTTATCCAATGTTATTAGTAGTCCCTTAAATGCGCCCCTCTACCTGTGCCCCCCTCCTGTCCAGAGTGAGTTCTCGGAATCGCTGATTGAATCGCGCCGATTATGACGTTAATCTGTTCAATGCAAATTGGACGAGCTAGTCATTTACATCCCTTTACCAGAATTCAGCTATAAAATATTCAAATAGGCGGATATCGAGGGTATTTATCGTATCGCTGAGCGATCATCTGAGCCTTAGATAAACGTCGCTATCCTGCCTATTTAGCCTAACGATTATAACGGATGCTATTTTGTTTTATGACGAATGTTCACCGTAGATAGCCTCATTAAGTGTCACGTAACTGGAAAGGTAAACCATAATCTATGAGTACAGTAAACTGAATTTGTATGTAAAATTCAAACCAGGCTACATGTAGGTAAATATTATTGTTCATTGTTATGTGGGAGGCACTTATTAGTGTACCGAATACCTTGCCTGCATATAGTGAAGAACTAAAATTCAAATTTGCATAACCATCCTCCCAGGGCAACATAAGACTATGAATTGGCGTCGGCACTAGTTTTTACAAAAGTGACTGCTATCGGACTTTCTAACCCAGAGAGGGGAAACTTGGTCTTATTTGCATAACCGAAAGACGTATTCTTAAAGCAGCCACTAAGTTATACGTTTTATTACAAAAACGAAACTTAGGAAAGTATAATACTTTGAGTAAATAGATAAATTAGGTACTTAAAGAAAATTTTGCGTTACTTTTGCAGCTTACTACTCATTGGAAGGCGGCATATTTATTGCAGATAATTTAAAAAAGCAACAACTTATATACGCATATAAGTTCGGTAATGACATAGGTATCTCATTATGGATAACTGAGGCACGAGGTTTCTGAGAGCACTGACAGATTTATTATCTATATAGACTATTATGTAAATAGTTACATATGCTACACACACATAAATAACAGTATTGTATGGATATTGTATGCAAGACCTAAACCTATATGCCCTTTAAATGCTCAATAAGCTTTCACTATCACGCACAACATCGTCATAGATGATTACTTGCCTTAAATTGTTGTTTTAATGTAAAGTAAACACTGCTAAACTTGATGAATTAGCCCGGGCTAGGTTGATACTTCGAATTGAGTGAACGGTTTATGATAAATATTTTCGTTGCTTTTACATTTAAAAATAAACCGCCTGAGGCTAACGGCGCCGATGCGTTTTTCCCTGAAATATAAGCGCTTATTCATTCTATCAGCGCGATTTGAAGTAACAAATCGCTGATGTCTGAAGTGGGTACAAAAGTTAATGAGCGGATATTTGAGAACGTCTGAAAAGATTAAATGCCCGCCGTTTTTCAACGGACAGGTATTAGGTTGCTGTGAGTCTATCAAGTAGATGCAGTAATCTTAACTAAGTGCCCGTTAGATGCCATCGGTCTTCAAATTCTTATTGAAAATGGAATCGAGTTTGTGCTGACACGCGATAGAACCAGATAATATCTTTCTTGAACAAGAAAAGGCTAACTTTTATAGACTTTTGAAATACTAAAGCCTCACGTTATATAAACAGTAACGCGCAAACCTTTTGGTACTAGATCTTTCAAAAAAGGTAATCAAAATATTCAACCATGGAGCGCATAATATAGCAAAGATTGTATATTTAAGAGTTCTACTAAACCAAGCAAATAAGATCTATAAAAAGTGTTTTGAGGAATTAATTCCCAGCAGGCTGGAAATAATTTTAAGACGATTGTCGCCGGAGTGTCCTTGAACGTTTGGGCGCTCTCTACCCGCGCCACCCGCGTACCCCTCTCATTGCGATCGTGCATAAATCCAACGCGATGCACCGCAACAATGTTCAAAGAATATGACTACTCAGAGGCGCGCGGGCAGCTTTATAATAATTATAATCCTTTTGAAAATGTTTTGTGATTTGAATACTGTGATTAAGTCCTATGGTGACATTTTTAGGAATGCTACTAACCTATTAAATAAGATAAGTAATAACGATCTCGAAGAGTAGATTTTTATGGAAAAAAAAATAAAAACCTAGATTTTGAATTTGAAGTACAGTGTGCAGCAAAATATTTATGAATTTACGAAATATGGTTAAAAATATTCCGCATATCAGAAAAAAAATAAAAAAATACTAACTAGTACAGCAAAAAAAACTGAATGCACATCAAAGCGGTGTTTTCATGTGAATTGGGATTTTTTTTGCTGTGCAAGTGAACTTAATAGATGGTTATTTTTTTGTGGCGATTTTAAATATTAACCGTAAAAATTCAATTAATTACGATAAATTAACAAAACTAAGCCTGTTGCGAGTTGCGAATAGTAAAAATGCACATTAGTGTGGGAAATCTACCGGGTCGTTGTATGGAGACCTCGCATTAATTCCTCAGTCGATAATTCTTTTGCTGGGATGTAGTATAGGTCATAACAAACACAAAAAACAATTTTTCCAAAAAAAAACTTATGTCAGTTTTGGTATTTTTACCAAAATGTACAAAAACCTTAATAGTTTGTACTGGAATTTTCCTCAGGGTATGTTTTTTTCACTAAACAAATTATTTTGATTCCTGACAGATACTGTCAAAAGTTCAAAAAAATATTCCAAATAAAACTGTCACTTTTATTCAAAAATAATTGGTTACACTCGTCATTTTGTTTGGAAAATTTCTCAGTCAAGTTTGTAACAGTGGGTGTTATGATAATCTTATTTTAGCATAATATTCACGAAATTCCAAAAAAAAACCTTAAAGAAAAATTGTTATTACAGTATATTTAATATACTTCATGGAAAATTGCTCAGCCCAGTTTTGTTTTTTATTCATGTTAAGTAGTCAATTAAACAGCCAAAACTAACATTTCCAAAAAATAATCCACATACAATACGTCAAATCTTGAAATTTTAAATTTGTCTAGCCTTTTAAAGCGAGTGAACATGCAGTAATATGTCGTCGTGCGTCAGCTATTGTCCAGTTTAGCATGCGCAACTACGACTCAGCTATGCTTGCGACATAGTGAAAAAAGTGGAGTAAGTTACTTCAATTATAGAATTTTCTATTTTGATATTTGTATTTAACTCGTATCATTATAATTTTAATAAATATTGTGATGGCGTATTATTAAGTAACCATTTAAGTATTTAATTGAAGCACCAGAGTATCATTACCTTACTAAACATAACACTATCACCACTGCTCGCCGACAGATCACGCTTGTAGTGTCATAATCATAATGCACACAATCCGCATCACCGCGCAGCCGCACGCACCGATACAACTACGCTTCGACACTAGTCAAGCCGCCTACCAACAGATGGCGCAGTGATTAAGTTGGATGCCACTAACGTTTGTTCAACGCAGAAACATGACCCTCGGCGCTTTGCCGAGGAATATTTGAGAATCGCGATAGGGTCTAAAGGCACGCATGCTATATGCCTCAACCAAGTTTCAGCATTTTAGTATTGTGACACTAACCCACTAGGCCAGTAATATATCCTTACGATAAATTACTGGCCTAGTACTTATCTACCTAGTTGGGTAATACTCGACAAGTAAGCACTAGATTTTTTTTTAATACAATTGCTCAAAAAGTTTACTTTATGTAGCTGCAAATCGTGCGTAAAGTTTGATTTTATGCACTAGTGCTAAAAAGTAATCTGATCTGCAAATCGTGCGTAAAGTTTGATTTTACGCACGATTTGCAGATATATTGCATTTAAAATTGACCAATCAGAACACTTCACTATATTAAATCCACCAATCACAACATACACGCTAGATACTTTTTTGGTGCGTATACTGTGTAAATAATTTAAGTCCTTAAAAAAAACATTGTATTTAATATCAACCAATCAGATTACAGCAATGTTAAAATCGACCAATCAGGAAACGCAATTTATTTCTCAAAACATGAGGTGTTTTTTAGTTCCTACTTCACAATCATTAAAAAAGATTTAATTTTTTGGGAAACGCTTTAAAGTGTGTTTAAACTGTTAAAACAGCTATTATACATGGCAATTTGTAGGGCCCAACCTGTTGTGTTGGGTTGTGTATAATAGGAGGTTGGGCCCGTAGGGAGCTGAAGGAGGGTGTGGGAGAGGCAGGGTACACAACAGGTTGGGCCCTACAAACTGCCATATCTAATAGCTGTTTTAAAGAGCTAATTATACCGTCGTCTGTGGCATTTATTCGCGGTATTGATATTTTGTATCTATGTCAAAGAAGTTAAAAAAATTAAAAGACCGTCAAGTTATACCATAATTTCACCTTAGTTTAGTTATTGTGCGTAAATAATAAGTATTTTTATGATATTTTCTCGCAGTCGAGGTGAAACATTGTATGCATTACTCTGGTCTAAAAGCCATATTACCACTCGAACAATTTTCTCTCACTTCGGTCGGGTCGGGAAAATAACCACCTGGTGGTAATATGGCCTACTTTAGACACTTGTCAAACAATCTACTATTATTTCATTGTAGTTTTTTCACAATTGTATTAAAAAACGTTGTTTGACACACGTGCAGAAGTGTCATTTTCACTCGTCCCGAGTCTTGACCCTCGCCTCTCTTGTATCGAAAACTACTATTCTCCTACTTTTTCTTAGTCGCAATACGATATCAATAGTGCCCTTAAATGGACCACCAGTATTTTTATTACAACCTGTATGATTTTTTAAATTCATTTTCTTTGCATCCACCTACGTTGATATAACTTAAACATAAAAGACATTAATAGTAGTTTATGTGACTGTTTTATAACAAGATCATACTGTTTTAAGGCCTAATTACGTACGGTTGCATACACTGCTTTATCTACACACATATTATAAATCCTAAATGATGTGTTCGGAAACCAGTAGAATGACCGCCATTGCACCGCCATGACCAACTATATTGTGTCGGCGGTCGCGCGGGCGCGTGCCGGTGCTCGGGGAGAGGGCGGATCTTGGTAACGTTATCGTGGGTAATGAATTTTAATACGTTTTTACCACACTGTCAGAGATGTTACGTTACTGGTTGAAATAATGGTGGTACGGTTTCCGAACGCGGAATAGAGGATTTATGATATTGGTGTAGATAAATGATGTTACATGCAATAGAATCAACATTATTATACACGGTGCCCGTGAGCATTGCGAGAGACTTTAACAGTGTCTTCATTATCATATTTAGAGAACAAAATGTCCTTTAAACTTTTTCGAAATTCGCCATAGTTTCAGAGTAAATACTACTTACAAAAAATTGCATTTTGAATTGTTTCTCAGTGTAAAATGATTTTTTGATGGCGATCTCACCGGTATGGGGCATAGGCATCTCTTATTGACTGATATCAAATACCTAAGAAACACTTTGCAAGGACTAGTTTTTGCGAGAAAAAATGTAGCAATTTACTTTTTCCATTACTTTTTTCTAATGACATTTACTTTTTATGTAAAACAGCATTCAAAAAAAGTGAAAAAAAAAGTAAAAAAATATTTTTTTTTGGCGTTTTACAACAAAAGTCATATAATGTTTTTTCATTCTTTTGACCTCAGAAATGCGTGGTTAAAATCTCTCGCAATGCTCACGGGCACCGTGTATATACGCCAAACACTGGCTATTGTCATGTACTTTGTGTAACATGTCACATCATTGATAATACTCACTTTCGTAGGTACAGCCACCGGCAATAGTATCTTCCTACACGAAGGCCGCAAAAATATGTGACACGCTCTTATTTGTAGGGCCATAAGAGCGTGTCACATATTTTTGCGGCCTTCGTGTAGGAAGATACTATTGCCGGTGACTGTACAATAAATTATTTGTATTTGTATGGATTGAATCGAACACTTACTCTGAAGACAGGATAACCACTTATGTAAGTAGTCCCCGCTGGCAATCTACTGGCAGTAGGATGTCAGAACGTCTCCCTCCCCCCAACCCGCAATACAAAGAGGCGATAAGTTGAGACAGATGTAGGCTAAGCCGGTCTCGGCTGGAAAGACCTAGAAGTTTCCATTTAAGATCGTTGACATGTGAAAAACTTTTATGCGACATCATTTTATGGGACAACAGGAACAAATTTTCGTCACCACAGTTACATTAGTGACCGATTTAACATCGTTGCTAGTTAAAAAAAAACGTTTTTTTTTTTAAATTTACTTTGCCAGTTCGTTTCCTTCATCGTGCCGTGCCATATGATAAAATTAACGTAAATAAAAAAACTGGCCAAATGCGAGTCGGACTCGCACACGAATGGTTGCGTACCATTATCTATAAAAACGGCAAAAAAATCATGTTGTGGGAGCCCCCTTAAATATTTATTTTATTCTGTTTTTTTTAGTATTTGTTGTTATAGCGGCAACAGAAATACATCATCTGTGAAAATTTCAACTGTCTAACTATCACAGTTCATGTGATACAGCCTGGTGACAGGCGGACAGATGGACAGCGGAGTCTTAGTAATAGGAAAAAAATAGCTTTTACCCTTTGGGTACGGAACCCTAAAAAAATACGGTGTATAATATTTCTGCAAATATTTAAGAAAAAAATGTTTAGTGACTCGTTTCCTTTGATAAAAACATCAATGCAGCTCAATAAAAATAGGCTACCAGCGTGACACTAAGAAAAAATCACCAAGATCTCTAGTGATTAGGACTACTACAACTATGGTCTACAAGTTCATTGCGTATTTCAGTTTAATTTGAGTTTTTTCTATCATTTATAAAAAAGTGTATGCCTTATTGTTGCGTACTTAAACTAATAATGTAGTTAGGCTGGATTCACACTGATAAGTTTTGCTTATATAAGAAGGGACGAAACTATTGTCTATAATGAAATAGTGATATTCGTCTCTCATTTTCTGATCTATAGCTGCATTCCTACTTACGTAAGCAAAACTTACAAAATGTAAATCTGACCTTACACTAGTTTTGGACCATAGTTAGGAGCTTATACGGTACCTATTAAATTAGTTTTTTTTAACTTAAAGAAAAACACAATTAAAAAATTTACAAGATAATTTTATTTGTTCCATATGACACATCTACACAACACGCATGCATGTTAAAAAAATTGCTCTGGCAGCATAGCTCACAAAACTAAACTATTGATATTTAATTCACTACCATTAGTGAAATCCCGTTGGAACTATTTGATTGAGGTGTGGTGTTTCGCAGCAAAACAATTATTTAAAAAAATGTAGTCGTCGCAAACTAAATAAAAGTACAACCCTATACGCAGTTGGTAAACTAATCGCGATTTATGTCGCTGTTTGAAGGCAACAGATTTCAAGGAAAAGTCAAAGTTTGTCCTTAATCCAATTTTTCTATTCGTTACAGCAATGTTCAGGGATTGTTAAAATTGTGTGATGTACGGAACTATCAGGGTGCGAGTCCGACTCGCACTTGGCCGGTTTTTTTTATAATTACAACATTTCATCATCAATTCCCCTAGCGTTTGTCTCGGCTTTTACCACGGCTCAATTGAGCATAGACTGCTAAAATCATAACCCTTCCTTTTATCTTCGCCGTAGTCAAAAGTGAAATGTATTACAACTGGCGTACTTTTTTATTTACTCTCTGACTAGGCGTTTAGCACCACTGCGAATTATATCAAATCAAGATAAAATTGCTAACAGTATGGGTGTATTCATGTAGTGTTAATATATATTTTAGTAACGTGCAAAACCATAAATGTAAACTGTTTGTTTGAGTTTATTAAAGAGGATCATTAAAAAAGTGTATAGGAAGTCACACGCTTTGAGTGAAAGTAGTTAGAGCAACATTGTTTAGTCAAAGTGCTTACACACGCTGCGCATGGCCCCTCGTGAGGCATCCCCGCTCCCGCGTCCCGCGTCCCGCACGTGCGCATTGCACTAACGAGTGAAATAATATAAATCTTTATTTGTCACATGATTTAACTTTTTAATACGCAGCATATTTTTTTTATTTTTTTACAGTCGAAAGAAAAGTCTTAAAGGAAATATAATTTAAAAAAAATATTGACGGAGCAATATTCTACTGCGAGTAATAAGCTAATTTTTATACTGAAAAAGTTTGATAATGAAATTTTTGGAAATTGTTTGTCTTAAGTAGAAAACGTACATTTAATGTCACTTCAGTAAAGAAAAGTGACGGAGCAAATTTCCGATGTGAGTTACACAAAAATAATATATTTTATAAAAAAAATATAGTCTTTTATGGTTTTTTTTTTAAATTTTGAATATTGATTACATACTTCAAGTCAATATTTCTGGTGAAATAAAATTAGACTGAGCATTTTTCCAAACGTAAATATAGACGATATAAGAGTTTAGGTAAAAAAACCCAACTAGGACAATTGTTTTTTTTTGGAAAAATAATTATATACTATCTACTCCTGACACTTTATCATGCTGTAAAGCTTTTTTGGACTGAGGAGTTAATGCGAGGTCAAACCCTCTATTGCCTGGCCTACATGTAAGGAGCGGCATTTGTGCACGAAATCGACATACAATTGTCATGAGAGCTGTAAGCCCATTAAATTTAGATCTTTAAAATATAACACAGCGCAAACACTTCTTAGGGTTCCATAGCCAAAATGGCAAAAACGGAACCCTTAAAAGTTTTTTGAAACATGTCCATCTGTCCGTCCGTATGTCAAAGCCATTTTTATTATAAAACATATATTACTGAAATTTTATCTAGAGGTGTGTTTCATGTGCCGCTACTTAGTTTTCTGGCTAAATTGCTAAAAACTTTTAGGGGAGGCACTCCATACATACATATGCCAAACTAAATGTCAAAAATATATTTTTTGTAAATATGAACATGTTGTACAGTCACGTCTGAAAATATGTATACATTTAATGTGACAAAAATATGTAGCCACGACTCTATTACCAAGGCGTAAAGTCTTGGATACATGTTTTGGTCACATTAAATGTATCCATATTTTCAGACGTGACCGTACGATACGGTTTTAAAAATATATATATGTGTGTGTATATATATAGAGGATTTTTAAAACTTTTTTATTAAGTCAATATTTTCAGAAATAATTGCTTCGAAAGTCTAAATATAATAGGCCCCCCATGTAACTTTTAATCCGTAAGTCTAAAAAATATGAAAAAACCAAAAAGGCTTAGTACTTGATTTCTACGAAAATTATTTCACATATTATCGGTTTATCCGTTATGGAGTTATCTCCAAGAAACTACTTTCTACGGAACCCTACAATATGCGTGGTCCGATACAAACTTGGCCGGTCCTTTAAAGATATTTGACAGGTAGTATTAACCCTTAGTAGTAATTTATTTATTTACTTTGTGTTGATAATTAACATAAAATTTGTATTTATTTCACCGACATAGTAAAGTTTTTTTAGGGTAGTCAACGCGCATGTGAATCTTCAGGGGTTACAGGCGTCCATAAGCTTTATAACTGCTTTCCATCAGGTGGGTCATATGCTTGTTTGCCAGCGTCGTGGTATAAAAAAAAGCTTTTTTTCCTTTATTCTTACATACATACATTGAAATCTTAAAATCAGCAATTTTTATTAGAATCTTAATCAGGCTTTGCTCAGTGATAGATAAGATAGTACATTGAGATTTGGTATGACTATGTGTTTTAATTAAGCCTACAAAGTGGTAAAGAATAAGTATCTGAAACACATTGTTGGATAGGTCTTTCAAGAAGAATAAGCCTTAAACAACTTTTGGATAAAACGAATACTTTCGTAAAGAATAGCTCCGAAAGTAAAACATGCTCTTTGATTTTTGAACCGTGGGTCCAAAAAATTTGGAAAAATTCCTGGAAGTGAGACCATTGAAATACTTATCACGTATTTTCAATAAAAACTATATGGAATAAAATTGGTTGAGCCGTTTTTGAGTTATGCCTATAGTAAAATAACGTAAGTGCCACAAAACATCTCTTTATAAACTACTTTTTGAATGGATGTATTGTAACAGGCCGGCAATTACGGATCCTTACACTGAGTATAGCCCGACATTTTCTTGGCCGGTTTATATGCAATCCTTTGCAGTTTACTTCGCAATTTCTTGATTTGATAAATTAGTATAAAGTATAACATTAAATATTGTGTTTAATCTTTAAAAAAAACGCGTATTACATTCGTTTAGAACATATTCTTAAATAAATATTTTTAAATAAATTCGGTCCTTTGGAGTTTTTATTAAATCGATTATTAGTCTATTGTATTGCAGTACTAGCAGATTTCCGCAACTCGACGACTAATGCCTATTTTGCGTGATGCATTAGTCTACTAAAACATAATAATTGTAGTTTACTTACTTGACCAAATTTGTTTTCAGAGCATTATGAGATTCATGACTTTTGTTTTTTCCTCCATTTTTATTTTATTTGTTTTTTACTTGTATTATAATCTAAATAAAATACACTTTTTATACATGAACATGCATTCGAGAACATTATCTTAAAAGATAAAACGTCTATACTTTATTGATTCCGGGAAGACACGTTATGTCCGCATCGCATGAACCCTCTGCAGTTATTTAGTCTTTAGGCACAGTAAGTCCGATATTATTGCTCACGGGCCAATCACAAGTATATGTAGTACAAGGGAAGCACGGAGCGACGAGCGACACAGCCTCAAAGCTAGCTCACGACTGCCAGCAACGCCGTTTTCGAGCTACCAACGCACGAAATGTGGAATTATGATCAAGTTGTTTAGAAAATTTTATCTATTTAAATATCCTACGTTGTGTTTGTAGTGTTCTGTAGTACACATTTTTAAATCGAATAAGCCGTTCAGTAGATATAAGCAAAATTAACCGTAAAACGACATTTCGTTACATTTAAATAACTGAGAAACTGTACGTTACACGAGTTATTCAAACGTTGTAAATGTTGTACATGAAATGGTAATTAACATATATTTCTTTCAAATTTTTTGAATGACTCGTTATTGAGGTACATATATCCCTTAGAAAGTAACAGTTTTCGGCCACATTCAGCGCCTAGCGCCTTAATGTGGCCCTTAATGCATGTAATCCGAGTTTTCTCAAACCCAGGAGGTGTGCATAACTTTATAACGAATTATTTTTTTCTCTTCGTCAGTATTTTGCTTGTAGCTCGAAAACGGTACGTACGGTAGATTACATGCATTTAGGACCATATGAAGGTATTAAAACGATTTCGAGTCTGCTGAGAATTAATTCTTCGAAAAAATCAAATTAGCTTAGCCTGCCACTATTAAAATTATTTCTTACACGTTAGCGTTTGTTCTGTTGAAGGTCTTCCTCGGTCCACCACAGGTTGAAGTTGCCATTACGACGACGGCCATCCTCTAGATGTTTAGCCTTGACAACGAAGCAATCCAATGCACTGTGATTCCGCCCAAGGCCATAAATCGAAAAAAGTCATAAGCGTATCCCGGTTTAAAAGGTAAGTAAAATGATTCACTAATAGACAATCTGTAGAAAACTATAAATTTCACCATAATACATTGCAATTATCATTTGCATTTGTGCAACGAAAGTGATAACATCTCAACCCTCATTAGCAGTACGCCGTTGACGCCGGAACTTAATCACTTTGTTATCGTGTATTATTATTACTATTTATTTATTAACACGTGGTGAAATCATGGAAATCCAAGAAGAAGGTATGTACTTTACTTTCTAATATATTTTATTTATATATGTGTGTGTTTGAATTTTATACATATTTTCTACGAGATGCTTATACTTTTGTAAAAATTATTCTTAACTTCGAAATCAATTTGAATTATACTTTGATGCCGACTTGTGCCGAGGTAGAGGCATACGTCATTTTGTAGATCTAACTATCCTTAATAAGGGCTGTAAGTTTCATTTGCGTCTATTTGCTCCTTTTCTAGTTATATGTGTATCAATGAACAAGTGTCGTTGGCCAAGAATAATGAGATTTTTTTCTAACATATTTATATGTTTGTTTTAGGTACTTTTATGAGATGGGCTATTTCAAGGCGTGCTATTTTTGATATATGGCACTCCAAAGAAGGCACGGAAAAAGAAAAATCTCAACATGTTCTTGTTACTCTGACTGAAATGTCACCTCTTTCTGAGCACATTGAAAATGTCGATATGAAGATTTTAAATGACAAAATTAGCAATTTGTGCAAACGATTTTCATGTTATTGGAAAAAAATGTATAGAAGTCAGTTTAAAGTAATAGAAAAATATGCAGATTGGCTTGCTGTAACGGAGTATATTGAAATAAATCGAAGTGTTGAGCCGCGTATTTTACAGGAGAATGATAACGTCGATTCGTTCCCTTCTTGTTCGCGTGGCCGTCCGAAAAAAGATTTTAATGAGTCTAGTAAACGTACTAAAAGGAGAAGACTTGCTGATCTATCCAACTTAGATACGTTTGCTGTTAGTACGTTGCTCAATACTTCCGCTGATACCAATTCAAGCTCTACAAAAATCGACGAATGTGATGCTTTGTCGCTTATTGCAGAAGCTAAGTTGACTAGGCACCAATATTTATTAATTAAGAATTTTATAGATACTAAGATATTAAAAGATTGTATGCCTTCCTACCAAAGTATTGTTCAAGCTAAAAAACAGTGTTATCCTCCTATTACAACTGTAACCCAGTCATCCGCCGAAGTCGAACTTCAGAGTTTGTTAGACCACACTGCCACTCGGATTCTTGAGTCTCAAAAAGATGTTTTAAATAGAGTACCATGCCAATCTCTAGATAAAATATCTTTAATAGGTAAATGGGGTTTCGATGGCAGTACTGGACATGGCGAATATAAGCAATGTTTTTCTGATCCCAACCTTAAAGATAGTAGCTTTTTTGTTACCTCGTATGTACCACTTCAACTTATTTTTACGCCTGAAAATGAGAAAAACCCTGTGGTTTTGTGGAAAAATCCTCGTCCATCGTCAACTCGTTACTGTAGGCCAATTCGTTTTCAGTTTTTAAAAGAAACCGCTGAGGTAACAGTTCAGGAAGAGCCTTATTTTAAACAAAAAATACATGACTTACAGCCAACGATCTTCAAATATAATGATCGCGAATTTTGTATTACGCATAACTTACAACTTACTATGGTAGATGGTAAAGTCTGTAATGCCTTAAGTGAATTCTGTTCATCCTCTAGATGTTATGTTTGTAAAGCTAGTCCTAACGAGATGAATCAAATTGATCTTTGTTTAAGTAAACCAGCTGATGCAAGCAAATATGAATTTGGTTTATCTCCTCTACATGCAATGATTCGTTTCTTTGAATATTTTATTCATATTGCTTACAGGATGGATTTTAAGAACTGGCAAGCATCGAAAGAGTTTAAACCGTTGTACGAAAGTAGAAAAAAAGAAATTCAAAAACAATTTAGGGAAAGATTGGGCCTCATTGTCGATAAACCAAAAAGCGGCGGCAGCGGGACATCGAATGATGGTAATACTGCTAGACGTTTCTTCAGGAACTCAGAAATTTCGGCTGAAATAACTGGTATCAAGAAGGAACTTCTAGATCGATGCTGGACTGTACTACAATGTATGAACTCGGGATATAAAATTGATTCGCAAAAATTTCACGATTTCGCTGTAGAAACTGCTAAACAGTTGGTTCATGAGGATAACTACAAATGGTATAAAATGCCCCCTCCGTCCACAAAATTTTAATTCACGGTGCTGATATTATTAATCACAGTTTGCTGTCTATAGGGGAGCTATCTGAAGAAGCAGCTGAGGCGACTAACAAACACATTAAAGCATATCGACGAGACCATACACGAAAGATGAATCGCGTTTTCACTAATACAGATTTGATTAACAGGCTTCTTCTTCATTCGGATCCCCTAATTTCAGGTCTAAGAAAGTTACCTAAAAAAAAAACTGTATTATCGAAATCTGTATTAAAATTGTTATCTTAAAATAAGTAGTTTTCTGATTAACTGTTATTTGCTTTATTATTTATAAGTTTACATTTATACTATTATTACAAATTATACTGTTTCTTATTTTAGGTTTTTGGTTTTATTTGATGTTTATTATAAACAAGAAACATTAATACCACAATTTTTCCACTGAAAATCGCAGTATAAAATATTTTAAAAAATCATTGTCTCGAACATCATTTCTGGACATAAAAAAGAAGTATGGGTTTAATGTATATACATAAAAATGACACAAATATATCAATTCATATTACTTTCATGGTATTTTAACCTTTATCATAGATAAAAACATCTATTTCGCGATATAGGTATTTATGGCCGCCCTTGTATGGGAGCGGAATCACCGTGCAATGGGTGCAGAATTTATGTGCACCTTTTTAAAAATACCTAACTAGAAAAAAATGCAGTAAAGCATCATAGTGTTTTTAGAATTGATTCAAAAAACTAGGTAATGTAAGTAGGTGTATCAAAGTTAAATGACGACGTAAACTAATGGTAATGAAATTAAAGACTTAATGCAAACAGATGCTTTTAATATCATTCAAAGATTTAGAATGTAAAAGTTTCTGTTCGTTTGGAGTGATGCAGTGCAGTCGGGAGTTAGGCTAAGTGAGTAAAAGAGTAAAAGTCTAAAGTCAATGTTAGCAGTCGTGATTTCTCCCCTCGACCGGCGGTGACGGGCATTCGCCTCGCCCTCGTCGTTGCGCAAAAATGTGCATTCCAGTTTTCTACTATAAAGAAAATGTAAGTAGCGTCCTCAATGCACTTTGCTGGCCGTATTAATTTGTTGTTGTTTGCGCGTATCGCGTCGAAAAGTTAAATGCTGTTAACATATCATCGAGATTAATAACTTTTAAAGATATTAACTACAAGTTCACACTAACGTTATGTAACAGTAACTTGTAGTATTTAAGCACATATATTATTCCAAAATAATATATGTGCTTAAATACTAATTAATACTTAAACAGGATCAAATACTTAATTAATACTTAAACAGGATCTTCAAAGATATAAAAAATAACACAAGTAGCAACACAGTTCACCTAACGAATTGTGTTTTTTGGTTTTTCTCTGTTTTCGAATAGTCAACCTGAACGTTGTTGCTTGTATTTATTTCTATATGTAAGTAATTAATTACCTAAACTTTATTCAATAGACAACTCGTACAATTGCAAGAAGTAGACAAAATGTGTTGCCCAATAGTTCAATGTAAGTGTTAAAAGCGAGTCCCGACATATCATGCCACTATATGTATGTAACCGAATAGCGTTTCCGTCAGTAAGTACATCAATAGTAGTTAATGTAACTGTTACGTAATAAGGGTCCTTAAAATACGAGTGTGGCTTTATGAAACGAGCCGCAGGCGAGTTTCATAATAAGATCACAAGAGTGTTTTAAGGCCTAATTACGTACAGTTGCATACACTGCTTTATCTACACTCATATTATTTATCCTAAATGCCGTATTCGGAAACCATAGAATGACCGCCATTGCACCGCCATGGCCAACTCGATTGTGCCGGCGGTCGCGCGGGAAATAAGTGAGTGGTACGAACGATTGGTTTAAAAATAAATATTTATTAATAAACAGACAGCGTTACAGCTTAAAATTTAAGACAATAGTGATTAGATTAACTTAATTACTATCTTATATACTAAAATAAATGGTTGGTCAGCAGACTTAGCAGTGACGTGCTTAGGCTAGCTGACAAATCTAATTGGGGTGGGTTCACTGCACTTAACTCCTCCCTCCCCAAGAGAGGAATTATCTGAAGGTGACGATGAAGCCTTCAGAGAATTCCGCTTTAAAAGGAATCTTTTATATAATCTATAACAAAAGAAGCATATTATTATGATTATTATACATATGTAAAGGAATAAAGTGCCTAAACTTATTCTATCACTGACAATGAAGTTGTCCGGTTGGTCGTCACTTATGTCATTAACACTGTGAAGAATGTCTTTGATCTCGCTGAAATCCACGCCTCGGAGGTCCCTCTGCTTGGCTGTGCCGTCGATCTTCGTTAGCTCCGGTAGTATTACCGGTGGTGTTGACAGTCTGGTAGTAGTCATGTTTGTTGGTGACCTGATAGTTGTGGTTCCCAGCTGAACTTCGCAAAATGGGCTCGGAGTTATTAAAAAGGTTCCTTGTAGGACTTGTTTGTGTATCTCGTTATAACAGCTTTCTGTAACAATTGTGTTTTTACGGGTATAAAGTAACCACGTTTCTTCGAAGATTCGTAGTATTCGTATTTCTTCAATTTGTACTATGTTCTGTTGGCAGGCGGTGTAATTGTTTTTTAGTTGCATAAGTTGTTCTATACAAGTCTCTCCCGGGTACTGCTCCACGGCGTCCTCGCTGCAAAGGAATCTGTCCTCTCCAATTTGTTCGCAGGGGCTTCGGAGTGACCTGTATTTCAATCTATTCACCAGTAGGTATGGGTATTGTGGGATGATGATACGGGTAGTATTTTTAGAAGGGTTAAAAATAGGGATAGGGATGATCTTGTAATACGTATACGTGTTGTAATCGATTAGTGGTATCTCTAAAATAAATACTAATAATGAGTCATTAACAAAAGACTTAACTATAATGTTACGTTCTAATTTAACTAAATTATCCATAGAAACCGGGTATAACAGATGTTCATGATTATTTATTGTTTTCAAGATATCAAATAACTCTGTTGAATTGACAATGGATTGATGTAAAGTGTGGAGTTTGCTAAATGCAATTGCTGACTCTAAATCTTGTATGACGCTATAAATGGTTCGAAAGTTATTAAGAATTTGATACATGCTATTCAATACAGGGACGGAATTGGATAACTTATTTTCATTTTGAATTAAAGTTTCAATTTGCGAAGTTTTGTAATGTAAATGATTAATGTTGTAATTCATGGTGTCTGATATGTTAACAAATTTATCGAAAGCTTTCTGCATTAAAGATGTTTTCTGGTCAATTGAATGTTCCTTGTGTTTTAATTTACTTATTTCGTCGTTATATTTTAAGGCGTCGTTATTGTCTAAATTACCTGAAATTATTTTTATTAAAGACCCTAACGGGTTTAAAATTCCTCGTTTAATTCTACTTGCTGATGGTAGAATTTGATGTAACCTATCTCTAGTTAATTCTATAAATGATTCTACATGTAGATTAATTCCTAAAAGTTCCCTTCTTAAGTCTGTATGTTTATTTGCTATATCTTTTAACCTAACATATTCTCTAAAATTACTTTCGATTTGCGTCTTAATAGACCCCAAATCTATTGTTTTAAATATAGTCCACTTATTAATCTTCACCACTGCTGTTCCCATCTTCATCGGAGCTATCCCTGGATTTCGCTCGAGATTCTGGATTCTTAGGCTGGATCCTGGGGCGACTAGGGCCAGCAGCATCGTCAAGCGCCATCTGTGGAGGCCGTTTGACATTTTTCAGTGCTACTTTGGTTTTTCTTTTGTTCAGTAAGACTGGTACAATATTTTTTTCCGGTTCTCCTATGACTTGTGCTTTTTCATATCTTGGTAATTCTTTTGCCTTTCTTGTTCTAGTATTCTTCATAAATATTTCGTCACCTGTCTTAATGGCAGGAGGCTCTTCCCCACCCTTCTTAGCTCTTACTTTAATCTTGTTTTCTAACAACCTATCTGCTATATAACCATACAGAACTGTTAGTCTCTTTCTATGATCCTGTAATAATTTTTGTAAGAGTGTGTGTTCCTTATTAATATCAAAGGCATTACTTATGTCAGTTTGTCCAAAGACTACCTCAAATGGTGTGCAATTTGTAGCTGAATGAATCGTATTGTTATATGCCATGATGGCGTATGTCATCACTGATGATGCATCTAAGTCGCTTTTATCATACTTAGCCAGACGATATATTTCTATTATTGTGGAATGAAATCTTTCGATAATCCCCATAGAATTAGGATTGTTTGGAGTGCCGATATGCATTTCTATTTTATAAAGTGTCATAAATTCTTTAATGAGTTCGTTCTTAAATTCGGCTCCCGAATCGCTGTTAACCTTATTAGGTATCCCATACATGCTGAAATATTTGATTAATGCCCTAACTACTTCAGGGGTACTCCTATTCGGGATCCCTATCGCTTGTCCTAACTTACTGAAGGCGTCTACAACCGTTAGGTAATATTTTCCTTCTATGAATAACAAATCCATAAATACTTCCTGAAAAGGGGCGTGTTGTGTCTGTGTAAGTTGTATTGGGGGCTTAATAGGTTTCCTTTCGTATTTCATCTTTTTACACTGTTCGCAGCTGTTAATATAAGCTGTTATAGTTTCCTTCATATTTGTCCAGAAGTAGTTTCTTTTTATCTTTGCTAGGGTTTCTCTAATACCTCTGTGGCAAGTCTTACCTTCATGGTATTTGGATATCATTTGTCTTTGATCATCTTCGTCTTCGGTTAGGTTTACAACTCGTTCTGTGCATTCTATTATTTTCAGTGTGTTTTTCTTAAAGATGCTGGTAACAACTCTAGTGAATGTTTTGCGGAATGTGTGGTCTTCGAAGTATATGAAATACTTATTTTTTGGATTAACATATTCCTTAAGAAATTGTCTAACTAACTTCTCGTTTCCTAAAGGCATGTGAACCTGAATAATGTTTTGTTTTTTGCTACTAATGTCTAATACGCTTATTTCATCTTTCAACCACGTAAATATTAATATTTGTCTCGGTTTTGTGTCTATTGCCTCATTGAGTATTGGGATGCCTTCGTGTTCCCTGTTAGATATCGAATGTGCGGTAATTCCGTCATCAGAATCTGAAATTTCTATAATGTTCTCTTGTAGTTCTGACCTCGGTTCGCTAGCGTCACTTTCTGACGTCCTGTCCTCGCCTGATTCTGCTCTTGCTTCGTCTTCTTTAATATTTACATCTTCTTCTGAGCCCAAGGCTTCTGCCGCTGCGTCGTTTAAGAACTTATCGATGTCGAATTCATCTTCATTTTCTTGGTCTAAATTGACCTTCATGGATACCTCATCTCCTCCTAACATGTTTGTATCTACCGCATCTACTTCTGGGCTTATTTTTATGTCGGCGTGTCGGCGGACGCGCGGGCGCGTGCCGGTGTACATTATGTTATCAAAACTCATACATAACCTATCAATATTTGAGCATGTATGTAAAGTTAAAATTACGTTACTGCCTCGGATAAAAAGCTTATCATAGTAAAATCGGTTGTGGTAATGATAGCCATTGCCTACCGTTTTCGAACACGTTTTAGAGAACTTACAATGTGAGTGTAGACAAACGCTTTTTTTTTGTACTGTTGCGATTTTTTTGAAATAAAACAAATCTCGTTTACCTACCTGCTTTGGGCCTAAAGGTTACTTTATTTACGCAACAACAGTTACGATTTTTTTCATGGACTTCTCCATATTGATAATTTTACACATTAAGTACATCTAGCGACATGAAATACACTCCAAAAATAAATTTCAATAGCTCGTTTCATAGAAAAACATACGAATACTTGCAATTTAAGCTCTTCAAAAGTAAAAAGCGCTTTAGCGCAATAGTAGTGGTTTACCACTACTATTATTAGACCCCGTTATCGGAGGTACAATTTGGTAGCTTGACATTCGTAGGGATGGAATTGCCAAGAAAAAGGAAGAGTATCGATATCGAAATCATAAATGTTTTTTATTATAAATATTACTTGAAACGGGATATTTACCATGTATATTTGTTTTTACGAGCACCCGATTTTTTGGCGCAGTTGCATGCACCATCATCACGGAGTAACTAACGTTGCGGCGAGTTTTAGTGGTCTACCCACACACCGTAGCGATCTACCCTCTTTCGAGTTCGCTTTTTTCGTCCATTGTCACTGCTACTACTACTGTCCGCGTTCTCACTAGTAACTCGATCACGATTGCGACACACAACACTTACAGTATCAACTCGGGCGTTTTTTTGCGAAACAGTATATTTTGGATTAGAGAACTTCCGGATCACTGGATACCAGACACTTGATAGACGATACCCATCTTCCCGGTTAAAATTCTTATATTTAAGAATTTTAATGGCTTCTTTAATGGCTTCTTTTAAACGGACTCCTAAAGTCGTCCGTTTAAACGTAATACTCAGCCATCAATGTGCTACTTCACCTCCTCGACAATAATGTACTAATAGATATTCTTAAAAAAAAATCCACTCCAAACTCTAAATCTGCACCAAATCAAGCATCTACGTAGAAAATCTCCCTAACAGCATGATTTAAAATCGCATATGCATTTTCATTGTTGGGCCCTAAAGAGTGATGAGGAATAAAGAGGCATGTCATTTGCCGGCCGCCCGAGGAAAATCGTCAGAGCAAATGTTGACAACCGACTTTGCTCGCATTGAGCCGCTGTAGACTGGCTTGTTAAGTGACAACTGCATCCTTAATAACCCTGAAGCAAAATGGTTCTGAGGGGTTAGTTAGAAGATAAGTTATTAAAAGTATACGCATAATTAGAAAAGCATTAGCTGCAATGCTAATATTTCGGTATAAAAACACCTTAGGATTTAGATTAACATTATGGCGGCAAATGAAAGCCTTGAGGATCTTTTTAATCTGTTTTCATGGTTATAGGAACTTAATCTAGTAGCAGATATGATTTAAAAAATAATCTAATATCAAACTAAATAATCTGTAATTGTGTGGAAAACCAACTATCTTAGGAACAATTATTTGTAATTTAAAAATGTAACTAGTAAAATTATAAAATGTCAATGTTATTTTAAATATAACTTTATCAATTATTTATTAAATTCAATACGCGTGAGTTAACCTGTAAACTTTAATATTTTTAACTTTACCAATTTTAATTTTAAACTTAAAATTCTTACGTAGGCTTGCACTGAATTATTCTAGTTAAATATGTGTTCATTAAATATACAGTAATGATTGTTGTATGCGTAATCAGTGGCATCGGGGCAGTGTTACGCGACCTCCCGTAGATATACATTATTATGATCAAACCTGTTTTATAATTGCAGCGATTTTCGCAACGATCAATTTGCATAGTAATTAGGACGCTATCCTGAAATCGCGGTGATTTTCATAAAGCAAATGTATCCCAGTTTAATTTTATTGTAAAAAGGCATAATAGGATTTTTATCCAAATATTTTTTGATGCTATATACGCTGGTGTTCCTGGCCCCTTTTTCCACAATTTACGGCAACGCATTGGTCTCTGGATAGTCGTATAAAGGTAGCGAGGATAGCTTTATCTTGTTAGAATTCCTTCAACATGTACTCGTAGGCGTACTCATATTCCTTAAAGTACAAAATTACGAACTGAAATAATGAACATCAGTCATGATATTATATCTTATATTAGATATTTTGCAAATAATGTAAATAAAAAATCTGTTTTAATATAGTCATTTTCGATTATTAATATTAGGATAGACTTCAAATATTATCATCTCAGTTTGAGTCCACAAAACTGTCCTGAATTTTCAAAAAAATAATAAAGAATTTCCATCAATAATAACTTTTTGGTTTCTAATGTATAAATTCTACAAATTACATACACGGTAGAAAGCTAGTTTTGCAGTGTGAAGCACCCACATGTGTGGATTAGTGTAGAATGTACGATCATAGCAAGGCACACACTGCACCCTGCAAAATGTTCATCTCTGCTCTCCCATTACCAATTCATGCTTCAGAATGCTCGAGTCCACTGAATTTTACCTATCAACCTCCAACGCTTTTAACACGCGCTGGTTATTCTAAAAAGTTTTCGAATAAAGTAAGAACGTGGAGTGCTCTTCTCAATTGCATAATTCTGTAGATACCTTTAAGCAAAGGTAATTCAGTTTGTTTATTGTTTTGTCTCTAAGTGGGAAATAAGTAGGTATAGGTTATTATCTATTGATAGAACATAAAAAACTACACATGCAAAGACCCAATATTAACCTATCTATTAACTATTCATGAATCATAAGCATTAATCTAATCATAAAATCGTCTAGAACTTTTAACAAAGCGCTCATCACATCATACCTTCAAAAAATAAATATGAATTTTCAACCTAACAAGAATATAATATTTTATATGCATAGACTACATGGATACTGCGAAAGTTGGATGATCTGGAAAATGCTTATGGATTTGGGTGTACCTATTTGAGTTCGTCTTACAATCGCACATTGGCATAAAATAAGATAATAATTAGTTCAAAAATATATTTTTTACAGCGATCTTGACCCTTTAAATGTGCATTTTTCTTCATCTTCCTCGTTTAGTGGTCCTGTTAAGCAAGACACCCTTAACTATCTCTCTTCTATCTCACTTCCAAATTACCCCCCTTTCACTTTTAGCCAATTCACCCACAGTGATGTTAAAAAGAGCGTATTGAGCATCACGTCTAATGCTGTTGGTGTTGATAGTGTTAGCCGCAACATGATACTTCCTCTACTTGATCTTCTCCTTCCGATAATTACCGGTATCCTTAATTACTCCATCACATCCAGTGTGTTTCCTGTCCAGTGGAAGGATGCCGATATTATCCCAATACCTAAAAAGTCTAACCCTAATTCCTTTTCTGACTATCGCCCAATTTCCATTCTTCCCTTCCTATCCAAAGTCTTGGAACGGCTAATACACCAACAGCTGCTGACTTCATTCCTAACTAGAAACGATCTTTTTAACCAATATCAGTCTGGTTTCCGATCTGGCCATAGCACCACTACAGCGCTCATCAAAATCACAGATGATATTCGTTTTGGCATGAATGACAGAAAGCTAACTGTGTTAACCCTCTTGGACTTTAGTAACGCTTTTAATACTGTCGATTTCGATATCTTGCTGGCTATCTTGCGTTCTCTCCACATATCCCCTACGGCCATTGAGTGGTTTTCTAGTTATTTGACTGACCGCAGACAAAGAATAAAAGTGGAAGCTTCCCGTTCTTCTTGGTGCAGTACGTTGGCCGGCGTTCCACAGGGCGGCGTGCTGTCGCCTTTGTTATTTTCAATATTTATAAACTCCATCACTCAGAATATTTCTTCTAAGTATCATCTATATGCTGACGATCTCCAGATCTATAAGCAGGGCGTACTTGGCGATCTCCCATCTGTCATGAACAGCATGAATGATGACTTGGCGCGTATTCTACAATGGAGCACTAGTTATGATCTGAAAGTAAATCCCACAAAGACCCAAGTCATCATAATCGGCAGTGGTAAATTGATTCCCCGTGTAGATTCTTCAAGCTTACCACCTATATATTTTGATGGTATCCAGATCCCTCTATCAAGCCAGGTTAAAAATCTAGGTATTGTTATGGATCGCACTTTATCTTGGATACCTCAAGTGGGAGAGGTCAGTCGAAAGGTGTTTGCTGCTGTCGCTTCTCTTAGAAGACTCCGAAACTTCCTACCCATCGCTCCAAAAACTTCGCTTGCCCAAACTCTGCTGCTTCCGATCCTTGACTACGCCGACATCTCCTATCTTGATCTCACGGAAGATCAACTTAATAAACTCGAGCGTATTCAAAATGTATGCATTCGGTTCATATTTGGTTTGCGCAAATATGACCGTATATCTAGTTTCCGCACTAAACTCAAGTGGCTTCCTATCCGCTATCGTCGCAACCTTCACATTCTCAGTCTCCTCTATAGTGTACTTTTTAATCCAACGACTCCCCCCTATCTTAAAAAGCGTTTTAGTTACTTGAATTCTATCAGGTGCTCTCAAAATTTCCTCCTTTCTGTCCCTTCTTCCTCCTCCCAATTTTATAATTCTTCATTTACTTTTCAGGCAGTTCGTCTGTGGAACTCCCTTCCCGCAGAATTAAGGCGTGCTAAATCATTGGCTGCATTCAAAGCCCATCTGAAGGATTACTATTTGTCTCTTCCTTAGTTCTACTGATGGTCGTTAATAGGTCTCGACAGGATTATTATTTTGGCTGATATATATATTTATATATGTAGTTTGTATGAATGTATGTATATATATATATATACATATAAAATACACATAAAATACATACATATATATATATATATATTGTATGTATGTCTCATTAGTATTTCAAGGTTCGTGTTTTCAAAATAAGTTTTTCTGCACCTCCTATTGACTTTTTCTGCATTATCTTCTCCGCTACCCAAAGTTTGTCTGGAAGAGATCGCTCATTAGCGATAAGACCGCCTGTTGTTTGCCTCTTTTTATCATGTTTTTTTTTTCTACTGTGCTGTTTTTTCTTTTGAGGTGTGCAATACAATAAAGCATTTATTCATTCATTCATTCATATTTTGATTGAAAGTGTAACTCGACAACTTGGTATGGGTTTAAAGGAACACAACCAGCACGCGATTCTCAAATAAACCCAGGAAGATACCAACAACAAACGTCTATTCCGGCATGCGATAAAAGACCCGCGTGTGCTATTTGGAATGACAATAACAAATGTATGTCCGATTTTTTTCTGCACCTTACGAGTCCCATATGTAGGTCAAAGTGAAATACAGATCTTACCTTCACATCCTGTCCGATAGATGGAATATTTTTTTGTTGTAATTTTAGTCTCCCATGTAATATTTATTTATTTATTTACGTACTTGTCTTACTTAACTGAAAACTGATACTAGGCAGCTACATATGTGTAGTTTATAGGTATACATACCTAAATAAATAAATAAATATAATGAGACAATCTTACACAAATCGACCTAGTCTCACGGTAAGCTCAATAAGGCTTGTGTTGTGCGTACAAGACGACGATATATATAATAGTTAGTATATAGATATATACTTAAATATATAGAAAACATCTATAACTCAGGAAAAAATATATGTGATAAACACACAAATAAATGCCCTTGCCAGGATTCGAACCCGGGACCTCTTATTTTGTAGGCAGGGTCACTACCAACTGGGTTAGGAGGCCGTTAAATACATACCTACATAAGTACATATACACCCTAGGCCAAAAGTATGGAAACAAACTTATATGACAATAAAAAAACTGTAATTTTCACTTAAATAATGTATTTATTAAAAAGAAACATAATATTAAACATTTTCCTCAATTTGTATTGATATTTCAATTGAAAATTTTATAAGTTTTTATCAAAATACACCTAAACTTTGTTTTCTTCAATGTATCCACCCTTTGACTTTTTCACTGCAGCACACAGTCTCGGCATTCTTTGAATTAATTTATCAATCGTATCTTGTCCAATATTACCCCAAGCTGTTAACAAATGCGTCCACAGTGCTGATCTTGAAGTTCGACAAGTCTTTCTTTTCTGCCTGTCCAGCTCATCCCACAACAACTCAATAGGATTGAGGTCGGGAGATTGAGGCGGCCAATCCATTATTTCGAGGACGCGTGATTTTTCTTTTTTCTTTAAATAGTTTGTACATAACTTGGAAGTGTGCTTGGGGTCATTATCCTGTTGGAACACGAACCTTTTTCTAATTCATCTGAGACCGGACGGTATGGCGTGCCGTTGCAATATTGAATGGTAACCTTCTTTTCTTAGAATTCCTTCTACCTGGAACAAATCTCCTACTCCTTGGCCTGAAAAACAGCCCCAGACCATTATAGAACCACCACCGTGCTTTACTGTAGGCACCACGCACGCAGGAATCATTTTTTCTGTTGGTAAACGACGAACAAAAACTTTCCGTTTTGAGCCAAATATTTCAAACTTCGATTCGTCCGTCCACAAAACCTTATTCCACTGTTCTAATGTCCAATCTTGGTGCTTCTTTGCCCATGCTAGACGTTTCTTCTTATTTTGAGGTCGAAGTGAAGGCTTTTTAGTGGCCACACACCCTTTCAAGCTGGCGGCACGAAGTCTTCTTTTAACTGTGGTTAATGAGACTGATTTTGCACGGGATTTATTCAACTCCGCACACATTTCCGGGGCTGTCAGTCGTCTGTTCCGCTTACTTGTAACAACGATATACGGATCCTCTCCAGAAGTAGTCGCTCTGGGCCGACCAGGCCGCTCCAGACTGCTTAATTTACCCGTACGCTTGAATCTGGCAATCGTTGAAAAAACGCCTTTGAGGGAAATTTTTAACTTTGTAGCGATTTCTCTCATTTTTTTACCATCTTGATGTAGTGTGACAATGGCACTACGTACGGCGATACTTAGTTCAGAGGTTTTCACCATTTTTCACTTAAAGTTCGACGATTATGATGCAACTTTCTCGAATGGCTTTATACGTTTGAAAACTTTAATATTTTGTATTGGATTTTATATTATTTTATTGACAATTCAAAAACAAAAGAGTAAAATGACAATAGAACGTTTTAAAAGAAAATAACTTATAATTTTCTTTAGTAAAACTGTAAATTCAACTTTTCATAGAAAGACAATTAAGAAGGTTGATTTGTATGTTCTCTCAAATTTATATTTTATTGCCATATATTAGGATGTTTTAATACTTTGGGTGCTGTTTTAATGTTAAAAAATTGCCTAAAGTAGTTTTTGCGTTACCAATACACAATAATAACAATGGAAATAACAAAAATGAAGAAAAATATCTTTGTTTCCATACTATTGGCCTAGGGTGTACATACATACCTATGGATTTATTGATTTTTTTCCCTGTGTTAACACAGGAGTATAATTTCCCTTATATTATAATGTAAATTCGATTATTATATCTAGTTAGAAAAGTTCGACAACAAGGAATTTAAGGATTAATATAAGGTACCATTTCCAAGAAAAAACAAATCTCTCCTCAGTATATTATGTTCAAAAAACTGCCCTGTTCATACAAAACTCCCCTGCATTAGTATACAAAATATTATTATATACGCGGACATCCGCCGCATATTCCCCTTTAATACGCCTCGCCGTTGACACACAACAAAGGAATAACATGCAAGCAACGACAAGATGTTCCAAAAATACTTTAGCAATCTACCTGTTCACCTGGGCTGGCCATTCCAAGCTCGCCATAAAGAAGAGTAGACGGGAAGCACCGGGAAGGGTTTATCGTTCCTGAGGGAGCGCCCGCTCGCCCGACACTATATCATTGCCACCTCTATCTACGCTCACTGTACACTACACGCTACACAAAGTTCGTGGAAAACTTAAATGAATTACGAAAAAGATACAAGTTGCGGCGTCAAGCTCTTGGATACGCGTAATACATCTATAAATAATTAAATCAGTAAAGATGGCGCTGATTTTATTTCTTATTAAATACCTCAACGTTACCAGAGGACTAATATTATTTTGAATAAATGTTTAAGCATTTATTAATATTTATTTATTTTAGCCCTGGGCACTGGAAGAGTTGGTCACTTTTTCCTTTGTTCATGACATCTATTTCAGTTTCCCATAACAACTACAAGTTGTAAAATTTCAGGGTGGTCTTATTACTAAAAAGTATTATACTCCTAACAAACCTTTCTTAAAGTTTACCGCAATGTTCTTAAAAATATAATTAATTACTTTAGTAGACTTTAATAGTACATTACTTAAATACCAAGGACCGTAAAAGAAAGAAAGCCCGAAATTGCAGGTATTTGTGACCCGAGCCGCAGGCGAGGGTTGTAAATATGCGATAGAGGGCTTTCTTTTTTACTGCCCGTGGTGAGTACACAACTTTACGTCTCCACTTGGCCATAATATGAGTTTTACCGTACGCGTAGCGTGCGGTAAAACTCATATTATGACCAGGTGTGACGTAAATGCTAATTATTAAACTGGTGAAATTATTGTGCTGTTGGTCGATCGATATTAACCGCAACCTAAATTTTTGGGCGTTATCGTAGAATATTATTCAGGAATGCATTGTCAATAAGCGTGTGGTAGGCTAGGACATACAAGCTTGTTTGTTGTTCGTATATGTATAACATCGATTGCTGTCACTATGGTATTAAACAATAGGTAATAGTAATCAGGAAGCGGGACACGAGACATATGGTAAACTAAGCACAACCGGTCACTTAAAGTTTTCCTATAAGTTTTCTTATAAGTTATTAAAAATGCTATGTAAAAAAAACAATTAAATCAAGTCATACACTTCTAGTGAGGACTAAATATCCAGTGTCTTCAGTAATCGGTAAGATAATGATCGGAGAGAGTAAGCCCGTATCATTAAAATGAAACTGTACTAGTAATTTAAAAATGTAATATAAAACACATTAAAGAATTGTGTTTAAAATGAAATTACCTACTAATGGTGAACTTTTTCGTAGAAAGTAAAGAAAAGACTATCATATGCTTGCCATGTGTGATGCGTGAATTCCCGGCTTTACACAGTAATGTCCACGCTTTGTGGTCTGCATTGCGAATACCAATAACAAACCGAATAATATGAAAGTGTTACTGTTATTTACATAATTTAATGATGCACAATGGCGCTAATTAAATACCGCTCATTATGAATAATATGGTATAGGTTAGGTCAGTCATAACTAATATGACGAAATATTTAAATTAATTGTTCCGAATTTTTACTGCAGATTAAGATAATTTCACTATGTTGCAGATAGAATGTCATGCGATAAATTGATGTCTCGTAAAATATAGCGCTATAATTAAAAACTGTAGTAGACTAATATTACCCTATGGTCACCTGTTTCAGTTAATTTATCTAAAACGAAAAATATTAAAAAGCGATTGGAACCGTCGTCCCGGGGGTAAAACAATCGCAAAGAAATAAGATCAAGAAGTCTTCGCCTTAATTGGAAAAATATTTAATCGGAACTCTTGCATAAAATGCATTTATAAGGGCTAGTCTTCACTTTAATCGGAGAAAATAATGAACAATGTGTCATTTTTTTCGTGGTATTACACCAATCGTCTTTAATTTGTTTGCCTGTAAAGTATGTAATATTGTGTACGTCATGAATAAATATCTTGAATCTCTCGAAAAGGCACCGTTTGGCTGAAGGCGCTTACTTTGCGTGTACGTTGTACAGTTTCAATATTGTATTCGAGCCACCGATATATAATAAAGAACGGGTTACATGATCAGCCCAAAAAATGGCCCTACAATAGTGCTGTAAGGACGACTCGTACAGCAGTTTCTCTGTCAGATAACACTGGCCGGTTACAAATTTTCACGAGCCATATTTTTGGTAAATATTGTTTGAGACTGTACCTCTACTATATATCCTAACTCAATCATTCGAGCAATAAAAGCCTAAGTGCCGTTCGCCAAATGGTACATTTGTATGTAGACTCTCGCAAATATAAATGAAGCTACTATACATATGAAGTTAGGTGCCTACATTTGATTATATTGTCTTTCAAATCTTTCAATGAGGTAGCTTACGTACTACGCCGTAGCGCCGTAGCAAGCAGTTCAGTCCCTTAACAAAACTTAATTCGTAATTAATGATGAGAAAAGCAACATACTCATAATACGAAAACTCAGTTCAGTTCAGTAAGAAAAATCTGGTAACAAAACGTTACTGGTTCATTTATTAAATGGGAGGGAGGGAGGGAATATATTTAAAATAAAGCAAATACGACATAAGCATGTTTATTAAAGAGCTTAAAGAATTGCAGTGCAATATCGAGATAAATGGTATACCATTAGATATGTATAAACCGGTGGTAGTTTCTCTCTCTCTCTCTCTCTCTCTGAAGTTCATAAGTGCTTTGTAATGTGCCTAAATTGAAATTAAATTTTTTTTATCTTTTTATCTTATCTTTAAAACAAAGTCGTTTACACCATTTATAACTCAAGAACGGGTGGACTGAACTTAATAATAATGTTTGATTATTTTGTTTTATCTCCGCCCCGAAAAGCAGGATAATATAATGGTGAAATTAAACAAAAATGCCGTTGGTGGTACGAAGTTCGCCGGTTCAGCTGGGACGCACTCATTTTGTCACAATTGTTTATTTCATCTAAGACCTAAGTATGCCTGAAAAATATCGAGCAACACTTACCTTAAAACATTTTATGTTCGATTTTTCCCCTGTAACGAGTTTAATCGCACTACCTCGACCGCCCCCAAGCCTTGTTTGTGGTTTCTAGTAGGTACTTCCACTTAGCGGAACTATAGTTCAAAATCTGTAAGAATGAACTTTTGACACTTCAGTATTGACGTCATTAGTGATGGGGCTAAGACGTATCGTTAGTAAAATTTAGCGATTATTTATGAATTGTTTGAATCGATTTTACTACAACCGATTTTTTTCTTGTTATATGCCTATATATTTTGTATCACAAATCTTCTCAAATTATAACAATAAGAATAAGAGAATAAGAATATTGTTTATTTTCACTGAAAGGTAACATTCTTTAATTTTTTTAAGGGAAATAACTGCATTTACAAAATTTTGGGAGAAAGTACAGTTCAATAAAAAACTATTTATTTTGTAATTTTTGCCAAAAACAATTTTTATGACAATTGATGCCAATCGATCCTTTTTCCAACAAGGATAAAAATTTCTTAATACCAACCAAGTTTAGGACACAAGAGAAGCCATAAATAATAATAAAAACCGGCCAAGTGCGTGTCGGACCACGCATAATGGAGGGTTCCGTAGCCAGAATGGCAAAAACAGAACCCTTATAGTTTTGGTCATGTCCGTCTGTCCGTCCGTCCGTATGTCACAGCCATTTTACTCGGAAACTATAAGATGTATCTTAATAAAATTTAGACATAAGGTGTAGTTTGTATGCCGCTATTTAGTTATGTAGTAAAATTGCAGAAAAAAATATTTTCAAGGGGGGCGCTCCATACATGTAACTAAATTAAAAAAAAAATCTTCTTTAAAAATAACATTGAAATTTCTTTGATCATTTTGTGATTAAGTGAATAGTTTCAGAAATAATCGCTTCGAAAGTCGGAAAAATAGCGTCCCCCCCCTGTAACTTTTGAACCGTAAAGAACTATTATATAATCTGTGCCGTAAGTCCAAAAAATATGAAAAATTTTGAGAAGATGCGCGTTATCATATACTTTCTACGAAAATTGTTTTGAACATTATCGGTTTAGCCATCTTTGAGTTATTTCCAAAAAACTTCTTCCATAGGCATCAGATACGACCTTTTGGTATTAGTTTGGTTCTTATTCCATTGAAGGTACGGAACCCTCCATTATGCGTGGTCCGACACGCACTTAGCCGGTTTTTTTGGAATTGAACTCGTACACCGTCCACTACTACTAATAATACAGGTAATCAAAATACGACAAAGCTCAAAATATCTCGAACAGTTCTGAAATTTGGTACGTAGGTTATAGATGTATCTGATGATACGACCTTTTGTTATTAGTTTGGTTCTTATTCCATTGAATCTACGGAACCCTCCATTATGCGTGATCCGGCACGCACTTGGCTGGTTTTTTCACATCGTACTTAATTTTGTTTTCGTTTTGTTTTGGTTTTTATTATTATGTATTGTCTATTGGTTACATAATCGATTTTATCGACTTACGGAAATGTTATATGAATCGGAACAGCAGACATGGTCACAACACTAAATTTAAAAAAAAGGAGGCTTAGACCGTAACTGTTTGCATGCTAAATTGTTATCGTAAAATATTCAATAACTAAGATATGAAAAAAATTAACATTAATTAAGTTATCTTTATTAAAAGTGAAATATTGTGTTTACGTACATGACAAGCTGTAAAATCGTTATGGGATTTTGTTTATAATTTCAAAGTGTCTTGCGCGTTTACGATCTACGGGCGTTGCGATGTGTCAAAAGTTCATTCTTACAGATTTTGAACTATGTATAATTTAAAGTCAAATGCGTCGGTGTCGAGCTACTTTGTTAAACCAAGTATGTCAATAAGTTTGTGTACGGCTAGAATATTTGTTTAATATATTCCTCATTTAAATGCTTGACTTGATGCGTGGTCTTCTAACTTGTAAAACAAATGTAATTCTCTGAAATACAAACAATACAACAACAAAAATATTTAACCTTACTAAAAAATATCCAGTGTTGCTAACGCTAAAGGTAATCTTATAATTTATTTGAAAATACTAGAAAACTGATTTATTACGCTAACAATGTAAAAGCATATTCTAAGGCTTCAAGCACTTTGTCACAACGTCTAACGTTTCGCTACGCTGTATCTCCACCTCTTTGCCAAAATAGAGGAACAAATTGCATTCACACATTTAGCAGAAGTACCTTAATCGGAATTTTATTTTATATAAACAATGGCACGTAAATATACAAAGTAGGTACACTGATACATGTGTACAACGCCTTAGTTACTGGAGAGCGCGCCGCAAGCTCGAGACTTTACTGCGCCCCTGGGATCGGGGAAACACCTGAACTAAGCACATTGATTCTATGCACCTCGCCTGTTGTACGGAACGTCAGGCCGTGAGCATTAGTGCTACGAAATATCGCCTGAAAATGGTTAATTCATATTCAAATAGTTGTCCTTGTAGCAATTTCGCGTAAACATGTACGCTTGATACGAATAGACCTCTAAAACTTTATTTTCGTGCTCAGATTATACGACGGTATGATTTATTTAAATCAGATATGTCATAACACATTTACATAGCAAGATAGAAGGTAGGTAGGTAAGTAGGTAGGAAGGTACGTAGGTAAATTAAAGTAAAAACTAGACTTGTATGTAACACAGAACTAAAACATGTCCCCATCGATCAGCCCCAATGTATCTCAGCATTTTTATAATATCCAAAATGCGTCTAGACGTAATACGTAGCCATATAAAATAATACAGTCGCAATTTCCATGGTTAATTTCTTCTTTTTTTCTAAACTCATCCTGAGATTTTTTTAATATTATTATTTCGCTACTAAAACTATTGTTACACTATTAATAAACCCATTATATAAGCCATATGAAATAACACAATTACAATTCCACGGCTGCTTTCTCATTTTTCCAAACTCTTTTTATAAATTAAAAAGAAAAATTCATATTCATTTATTCCAAGACCAATTGGGATCAAATAACGTAATGAAAATCCGCCCTCCTCCCCGACCGCCGGCACAATCGAGTTGGTCATGGCGGTGCAATGGCGGTAATTGTAATGGTTTCCGAACACGTCATTTAGGATTTATAATATGTGTGTAGATAGCAGTGTATGCAACTGTACGTAATTAGGCCTTATTACGTAACAGTTACGTAAACTGAGTACTATTACAGTATTAATAAATCGATTATACAAATTTCGTAACGACATTGAATACCTACTGTCAACAAATCCAAATGCAATTTCTGGATAGCCTCTGGTGTGAATGGCGTATATACCACGTATGTTTGTATGTTACACTGCTCGGTTTCAAATAAGTATGTGTAAGGTGGTTACTTGCAAAGGATCGGGGCGCTACCCGAGGGTGAAGCTGAGAAAACTTTTGGGTCCTTATTTATTGTTATTGCCTCATTAAGGTACCTACTTAAAAGCGATAACTACAAATTGCATATAAATAAACTTCCTCTGTGGGGAAAATCTCACGCCTTAGTAGTTAATTTTTAATACAGGCAAAAGAAACTTAACACTGATAACACTGGTTTTTTACTACTACGACGGTGGTAAACAAGCACACGGCCTGCCAGATAAATAATAATACCTAAATAAATAAATATTATGGGACAATCTTACACAAATAAACCTAAATCCTAGATGGTAAGCAGCTACCGCAGCCTATGAACGCCTGCAACTCCAGAGATTGCCGACACTGTAGAATTCTATATCTTTTTTGAAGAACCTCACACTCATTCATTCAACAGCTGTTTTGTGTTTAACTTAGTGTTATTTATAGTAAATATTGACTACGGAAAATCTTGTCATCTAAGTAATAAACAGTTTTACACAAGTATGGGTTAGGTACCAATAAATTGGTGAGAACTTTATATGTACGAGTATGTAAATTCTAGTAAATAATTAGAGCTTACATAGGAACCTAGTTCAAATACTAACGTTCGATTTCGCTAAAACACCCACAACATTCAGAGCAAACTGCGCGTTAACTCAAAGCTGGAACGCAGATATTTTGGACTTATTGAGCGCAAATTTTGAAGACCGCAACCCTTTGAATAGTCAATGTCGCGTACCCTTATCTCACCACAGAAAGGCGACACCACATTACCGGTATTATGCCACTATTCCACGTTCACTCTGCCTCTCTCAATGTACATTCTCACGTTCGGCATTAAAGTCGTAAATTGCGTGCATACAGTTTCTAGTACGGGTATTTTCAAAGTGCAATTTATATTGTATTGGAACTTAAAGCGGCGCATTTAGCAGGCTTACGAAATATTTTGTCGGACCAGTGCAGTGCAGTGGTGTCTCGTTGCTGGACTTGTCGCTTGCCCCCGCAAAAATATTAGACATGAAGTCAAAGATCGCTTATAAACACAATTCTCCCAACTGTCGTTTAATTCAGGCTAAGACTAAATATAAATGTTAAAAAATAAATGTTATAATTATAATACACAAGATACTGTTTCAACCAGTTCAGTCTAGTGACAAGTAAGTAGATAACATTAGTTAACAACTAAATCCAATACTTCCTATGATCTTATCCGACTTCACAAAATAATTGAATAGTTCATTTTTAGCGCAATAATTGGAGCATTTGCCTTACAAAAGGTGGAGTAGAAAATGTTTTAATGGTTATTGGTAGGCTATAGGGTGGTTATTAAAATACTAGATTTGAGACCTTGAGGGGGAGGGGGGTGTGTTGGCCGCCATGTTGGTTTAAACGTGCCATAAGTCCGTTTTTGAACCTTGGCGCTTAAACGGTGATCAGTATGCCTAAAATGTCTATGCAACGTATGAAGAACATAAAATTGTCTACAATATTTCCATACACAATACATCTGTAAGCCTTACAGATATAAAGATACAGGGGGTGAAAAGTGTATATTTTCTAATATCATAAGAATTTTATTTATTAGCTTCAAAGTTTTGTGCTTCGAGATAAGGAAATGAAGTCTCTACCACAGTTTTGTCATCTTCGAATGATTCTTTTAAAAGATATTCAAAAGTTGAATTCACCCCTAGAGCGCTTATAGAGGGGGTGAAAGTAGTAAGTCTCACACACAAAATCAGTGTTCTATTACTCATCATAAAAAACTACTAGGCGTTGTCAGGTATAGCTATGGATCAATTAGGGTATAATTAATTTAGATTTGACAAAAAACATATATGCTTTCATACAAAAAAAAAATTTTTTTTAAAGAAAGCCAACGCACCCCGCCCCCCCCCCCCCCCTCAAGGTGGTCTCAAATCTAGTATTTTAAGAACCACCCTATAGCCTACCAATAACCATTAAAATATTTTCTACTCCACCTTTTGTAAGGCAATGTATGGAGATGATTCCCCAATGATTGGATTATTTAATAGGTACAATGCTTTAAAACTCGTAGAAAATTAGAGTTTTGTAAGGAAACAGTTTTAAATATAAATCTGCAGCACACTGAGTTTCTAAAAAAGCCGGCCAAGTGCGTGTCGGACCACGCATAATGGAGGGTTCCGTAGCTACAATGGAATTATAAAAAAATATAAATACCAACGTATCTAATGTCTGGAAGATATTTTTTGGAGATAACTGAAAAACGGCTTAACCGATATTGTTCAAATTATTTTCGTTGAATGAATATACAAAGACGTATCTTACTAAATTTTATGATATTTTTTGGATCTCTGGTTCAAAAGATACACGGGGGACACATTTTTTTAGACAGAGGGCAAGAGGGTGATTATTTATGAAAATAATTACTAAATAGAAAATAAAAATTTTTTAGAAACCTTAATGTTATTTTTGAATACCTGTCGATTAATGTGTCACGTATTAGTAAAAAAACTTTTTGACAACCCTTCATATCTCGCAAAATATTGGTCATACAAGTATGTGTATGGTCTCATTCGATTCAGCGCAAAAATATACATAGAAAGTGACACTTCAGTCGCCTAGTTTGTAAAATGTGCGTTGTTAAAAATTCCCCCCTGCCGATGGGGTTATAGAACCCCAAAATTTTGATAGGACTCAGCAGATCCTGATTTCTAGTGCCAGGATAAAGTTAATAAACAAAGTTTCATTGATTATTTTGCCTCCAGAATATGCAATTTTTCCTGCACTATATCAGTGGTGTGAAAAGAGCAGGTTTAATCGCGCGGTGCGGCCGGTATCGAATGATTTGTAATAAGGGGCGCGAGGTGATATCGCAACGTATGCCGAGCCGCCTATTTAGCACACCCGTGGGACGCCCGCTCCTGTATCATTGCCGGTACGTTGCCGAGCGCTATAATTATGTACAATACTACATGACTGTCAGATGTACATAGCGGGTATGTTGCCTTCGCAAACATTTACATGACTGTCATTGTTTCGTTATGTAAAGTCTTGGGTACGATCTGAACAATGATAACAGCTTGTTTACTATATTGCTACAAGGAGATCTGGATAAAGCAAATTTGCTCGTGTCTTACATATTCTGAGTCAAGTTACAAAACAAAAGCTTCTAGTAAAGTCAACCACCTAAACTTGAGCCACGCGCGTGCCTCCGAGCGGACCGAGAGGGTTAACTGATGTAGATCAGACGAGGCAGGCGGGCCCTGTATTTATTTACATGTAATTAGGTCGGTGTCAGTGATCGACGGCGGCGGCGGACGTCCGCGCGGAGGCAAACAATCCATTACAACGCTGTCAAACCGGTGTGGCTAACGCACCCGCCAGCGCATGCATATAGGACTCCAATATGGTCCAGTAAACACAAAAATTCAGACCAGTTCGGTCTACCTCAACTGACAATATTGACCACTAGTCATTTTTTACTATATATCCCGGAACAGTTCGATACAGGTGTGCTATGTACGTTCATGATTCAATATATGTAAAGCTACATAACATTTTATGTGATAGGAAAGAACAAAGCAGATCGAAGAGCAGGTAATCCATTCAATGCATCACTATGCAACTCGCACTCTTATCTAACCACGTATAGCCCCGCCAATCCGTTACCAATATTTAAGTAAAATACAAATCCTTTTCTGACTAAGTAAGTATATACTTTATGCCGCTAGCTTTAAGTCGACATTGCAGATGTTTGCTAGAAAGTTTACAACGTTTTTACAGTAGATAATCCACATGATATTGGAAGGCTCGCCGATGCATTGCTCTGGGCTGCACAAAATTTTCTATAAGGATAAAAGCAAACAAGATAGCCATCGGACCAATATGTTACGAGGCTGAGACCATATAAGCGCTCACTTACTCGTGCCCATTATGTGGCTAAACGTCGTTCAAATTTGCGTTGGTGAAATCGACTTCGAATATTCTAGCATACTGACTGATTAGACCGGCACATAAAACCTCGGGCTTTCGTGGCAAATATGTGTACGGCTTTGTTTTTTATGTGTACATAATTTGTACTGAATGTAGCAAGGTTTATTGTTAGCGTAACTGTGTAACTTTTTTGGCGTGTAATAGGCGGAGCGGCGACAATACGGCGGTCGGCAGAGAACGTTAAAATGTTTCCGTTTTTGGCGTACTCTCAAGTTAGTTAATGCTTCCAAAACAACACTGTGAGCACTGAGGTACCTATTGTGGCATGAAGTTTGGAAGCGACTTGCATGCGCCACTGCTACTGCAAGCTGCTAATAATATTGTTCTAAACTTGTTGCGATCCGCATAACTTAACTAGCGCACTGTGAAAAGGTCAGGTCTTGCAAGCATGTCGCCAAACTGCGTTATAATAAGTCATAAGCAGACATAGAAGTTTTCGTGGCAGGAATGAAAATGTGATAGGGACTTTCCAACGATATTCATTTATCGATAAATCGATATTACAGTTATGATGTACATATTATATGAATTTTCAAGTTAAATATACTATTATATAATATACACCATAAACTTTTATCTACACTCATATTGTAAGTTCTCTAAAACGTGTTCGAAAACGGTAGGCAATGGCTAGCATTACCACGACCGATTTTACTATGATAAGCTTTTTATCTGTGGCAGTAACGTAATTTTAACTTTTCATGCTCAAATATTGATGTGCTATGAGTTTTGATAACATAATGTACACCTGCACCCTCCCGCGCATCCGCCGACAACCCGACACGCGCCTCCCCGACCGCCGGCACAATCGAGTTGGCCATGGCGGTGCAATGGCGGCCATTCTATGGTTTCCGAATACGGCATTTTGGATAAATAATATGAGTGTAGATAAAGCCGTGTATGCAACTGTACGTAATTAGGCCTTCACACTCGTGTGATCTTATTATGAAACTCGCCTGCGGCTCGTTTCATCAAACCACACTCATGTTTTAAGGACCCTTATTACGTAACAGTTACTTAAACTACCATTTCTAAATCGATTATGAAAATGGTTGCCATTCGTTTTGATTTAGTCGTTAAAAATGATTTCTTGCTTTAACTACTTACAATAATATTGCTTTGCTATATACCGCGGAATAGCAAAGCAATATTATTGTTGTTAATAATATGGACTTCCGCAAAGTGATTCCATAAATTATTTCTTGTTTTTAAATATAACATAATATTACCATTGCCAAACGTCGATAGGGAGTTATCAGCATTACAGGTTAATTTATACTTTACCCGGTGACCTTAGTATCTGCTATGAAATTTGACTTCGAAAGTTATCGATAAATTTATTATTGAGAGGAAGTCCCTAGTTATTTGACATTTTTGCCACAAAAACTTCTATGTCTGGTCATAAGTAATCATAACACACTAAAACTCTTATTACATACCTATACGTGTTAAGTACCTACATATATAGTCGACATTGACACAATAACGATTAGCTGTTATCAACCGACTTCAAGATTTCGAAGGAGGAGGTTATCAATTCGTCGGGATCTTTGTTTTTGCTATTTTTTTTTTTTTTTTTTTATGTATGTTCACCGATTATTCGAAGACGGCTGGACCGATTTGGAAAATTCTTTTTTTGTTTGAAAGAGTATACTTCACAGTTGGTCCCATTGTAACCAGGTCAGGATCTGATGATGGGATCCTGGAGAAATCGAGGGAACTCTTCAACTATTATAGGCACACCTGTAGTGATTTGAGTATTTTTTACAGCAGCTCGAGCATTTGGTGTTGGAAAGGTGGATTGCTTAGTGAAGTCGGTTCTTTTTTGTTTAAAATTATTTTATTTATGAAATGACAATTTATTTATTAAAACATTATAAATTGGTAAAAGTAAATATAAATAAAAACTAATCTTAAATAAACAACCTACTAAAATATGAAATTGTAATTAAATTTAATTCTCGTATTTTTAGTCATTTTTAGGGTTCCGTACCTCGAAAGGAAAAAACCGAACCCTTATAGGATCACTTAGTTGTCCGTCTGTCTGTCAAGACCATTTTTCTCAGGAACGCGTGGAGGTATCAAGCTGAAATTTATACCAAATACTCAAGTCTATTGTCTCTTGGAGTTGTAAAAAAATCAAACTTAAAAGCCAACGCAATCAAAAGATACAGTCGTTTATGCTGCAATTTTAGAGTTTTTCGGCACTCGCAAAACCTACGGGGTACTTCCCGTGAACTCAGAAACTTGAAATTTGGCACGAAGCAACGTCACATAGCATAGACAATGGAAAAATTACAAAAAGTAGACATTTTTAGTAAAATCATACACAAAAAAATATTTTTTAAATTTTAAACTTACTACCTTTTTCCTCGTAAACGCGTGGAGGTATTAAATTGAAATTCATGTCCAGGGCCCGGAATTAGGTGAGCTAAAATACCTAAAGTTCGCGAGAGGACATAATATAGAGTGGTTACAACCGGATGAAAATAATATTTTATTTGGATTCCGGGTATTCGATATTCATCCGGGCACTGCAAGTAATAGTCGTAATGATGAAAAATGGTTACATTGCAGCCATAAAGTTAACATTATAATAATAAATCTGAAAATGTGACATATATTTTAAATTAGTAATCTGTATTTTCCTATTCATTATCAATGCTTGTCAGAGTGGCGTATTAGCGTCAAAATAGTGAAAGCTACTAGTACTACTATAGTATATATATAAAGATAAGGAAACAAGTACTTAGTATTAATCCAAATAAAATATTATTTTCATCCGGTTGTCACCTCTCTATATTATGTCCTCTCGCGAACTTTAGGTATTTTAGCTCACCTAATTCCGGGCCCTGTTCATGTCAAATACTCAGGGCTATAGGACCTTTCAGATGCCGAAAAAAAATAAGCTTTTATGTCAACGCAATCAAAAGAAATAGCAATTTAAGTCGCATATTTTGAAACTGAGTACTCGCAAGAAACTCAAAACCTAAAGGGTACTTCCCGTAAACTTAGAAACTTGAAACTTGGCACGGAGAAACTTCATATAGCACAGACAAAGGAAAAATTACGAAAAGTAGACATTTTTAGTAAAATCGTACAAAAAATATTTTTTTAAATTTTAAACTTACTACCTTTTTCCTCGTAAACGCGTAGAGGTATTAAATTCATATCAAATACTCAGGTTTATAATACCTTTAAGCTGTAACAAAATCAATTTTCTATGTCAATGCATTGGGTGAACTTTTACTTATATACCTACAGATTTGTACGGAACCCTCGGTGCGCGAGTCCGACTCGCACTTGGCCGGTTTTTTGTTATTTGAAACTGTAACTCTATGGACATCTAGTTTGAAACTCCCTTTTGAACAAGAAGGTCCCTCATCGTCAACACACTGGGTCCTCTTTGAGCTCTTTGGCAACCTTACTCACCAGCAGGAACACAACACTATGAGTAGGGTCTAGTGCTATTTGGCTGTGGTTTTCTGCAAGGTGGAGGTACTTCCCCAGTCGGGCTCTGCTCCAGATTTGAGCGAGATGACATTCGCTGAACGTGCCCTACCACACTTAGCGAGATGCCATTCGCAGTGCCCATACCTCTCTTTTTGGCGTAGTTTAAGGACATACCCCGGGTCCGAATGGAATAATAGTAGATTGTGTAACAAGGGAGCAAAATGAAATATTTACGGCGAGGGCGTATATTGATTCCCAAACGAAGCGATGGAGTCTATAATAGAATCCCGAGCGTAGCGAGGGATTCTAAAGTAGACTCCTGAGCGTAGTGAGGGATTCAAGTGTTAACGCCCAAGTTGAAAATAGTTTTGCTCCTATGTGACACATACTGCTTTTCACACCACCTTAGGGGATTTTTTTTTTTATTGTTGAATCATATTTATTTTGACTTTATATGTGCTTAGTGTGCTTCTTGATTATAATGAATCTATTAATTTAATAATAAATTTGATTGTGATGACGGACTGGCTGAAAAAAAAAACGAATGTCCTAGAACAGAAAAGTGCCACTTTGTTCCCTCCTAGCAGGGAAGAAAAAGCCCGTATACGACTAGGTGGTGTGAAAAATGAATTAAATACACACAGAGCACCTTTTGATTTTAAAATGTGTTGAAGTGTTCTCGTGAATCGACAGTCATCAATTTTGTTAAGACGCTTATAATTTTTATTATGACAATAAGGTGAATCAACGAAAGTGATAGTGATCATTTGACAACAAAATATTAATTACAGTAGAACCTCTAGATTTTCCGAGCTTATTGTGACTGAGACTAGTTCGGATAATCTAAATGTTGCTTTTTGGGTATGACATCAAACAAAAACAACACCTTTTGACAAAATACCAGTAAATTCGCGTTCGGATAATCTAAGTCAGCTTTCGGATAATTGAGGTTCTAAATATTGTACATGCTTTTAAGAGGCTGACCTTTGACTTTACTTGACTTAACTTGAACAGTTTTTGGCAATTACTATTTGTTTTGGGAAAGTGGAAAAAATATACGTTAATATTCCTAGTATTTCAAAGAACTTTGTTAAGTTCAATACACGATTACGAAATTGGTTCGATAGAAATGACTTCTTAAATTTTACTTTAAACATTTTTATGTCTTTAGTTTATTGACTTATACGTCTGTAATTAAGAACAAAATTTCAACACACTAATACTAAAAACTTCATTATTTTATATTTTTCAATGAATGCTTAGTTCCTTTTAATTCATCATTTTACTAAATTTGAGAAGAATGAGCTCCTATATGAATCGGAACACAGCGTTTCTCTTTAAATCGCGCTTAAAAAGGTAGGGACGGAATTTAACTTGTCATCCCCTTAAGTAGGTAATATTTTTTTTTCACATCATACATTTTCGACGAGATATTATATTAAAACAAAATGATAAATAATTATGATTATCCATTTATCCAGTAGAGGGACAATCATCTCTTAGGTACTCCATGATCTCCAAACACGTGAATATTTAGATAGATAGTACATTTATGATGGATGACAGAGGTAGATAAATTAGTAGTGTTTATTGTGGTAGTAAGGCCGTGCGCGGTGTGCCCGGGAAACAAATCGTTTTAATCTAAGCTGCGACGCGACGGCCGCCTGTTTTGTCTTCAAATTCTGTAAGCAATTAAATCGCTTGGGTTTATTATTACGAGGATGCTTTGAAATCATATGTACAGGATTTTGAGGAATATTGCGTCCAGATATAAGGTTTGCTTTAACTAAGTACAATCTAATTCAACCCATCGATCAAATCACAATGTAAAGACAATCACATTCGGTTCATCACAATTTTTCGTACCGTCTAAATAGCATATAGACTATTATACATTTATCACACATAATGCAGTGTAATAATTAGAGCTGATCTATCTACAAGAATTAATTGAACTACTTGCCAGTAGTCAATCAATTTTAATTTAAACAGAAAAACCCCGTCTTTGTAAATAGATAGATCAGGGGGCCGATTTTGGGATTCGAGCGCTCGAATCTGACATTTTAAACTCTGTCTAAAACCATGAAGTGGGGATGCGATTATTTTCGAGTTTAATTTCCTTGAATTCGAGCGCTCTAATCTCAGAAAATCGCCCCTCAGCTCTTATTATTACACTGCATTATACTTAGTAATTAGGGGTACAATATTACCGAAATATGGCTGTATGTTTTTGTAAAGACATTGTGTTGCACTAGGTTATTGAGTTATTGAGAAAGCTGGTGTGACTTATGTAGCAACAAAAACTAAAATATTAAAAACTGAAACGAGTAAAGAAATGAATGAGATATAAATTTAGTCACAGATTAATCACGTCATGTCAGTTGCTCTTGCAGGCGCACAGGAGTACCATTTGCTGCATTGGTTCTGCATATCTGCAGTAGTTGGTCGTATCGCCAAGTTTTTCTCAAGTAGCTGTATAAAGCAGGTGAAGTACGAGCGTCAGAGACGATTAACGCTCGCTGCGACACATAACTCACATGGCGCGACACGACACCGCTATCGCTCCACTACCGCTACCATCCAACTGAAAGCGCCACTTTTAGCCACCGCCCACCTCCAATGACTGCTAGCCATTTTCCATTCATGCTTTGTTGTTTGTAATTCAAATTTAGAATTTACATAGTTTATTGCAGTTTAAGAACGCAATCTGTTAAAACGATGAACGTTAACGTGTGTGCCGTGAGTTATAGGTATTTTATGCGCATTTTGGTTTCAGAACAAGATTGTACTGGTGAATATTAGTTAGTTATTGAATCTTATTCTTAATATGGGCTGGCATAACACAGGTAATGTTTCTCTTTTGTATTGCACAGTCAAGTAAAAATATTGATATCAGACCAATTTAACATGAACATGTGTACGTTGACCTCATTGGGCGCTTTCATAGTAGCGACCAATGCCGTCATCGTCATATTAAGACTCGACATTTTTTTTGTAGAAACAAAAGACGATTTAATAATTAACACACTACACAATGTTCAATATTCCTTAGAGAATAATATAGATTATTACTAGACCGTATCATAATATGTGACATTGTCATGGTGAAGGTAATATATTGTCGGTATTGAGTTATTGGTACCTCCTTATAGTTCAAAACATTCTACTTCATATGCAAAAAGAACGAGATCGCTATGTTGAGTATTTTTACTTTAATATTTTTTTGAAGTTTCAACATATCTTTGTACTGTTTTGAGATATTCGAGTTTAAAGTTTGAAAGCCTAAAAAACCTAGTTATAGGTTGAAGTTACGGAGATAGCGGTTTTAAAATGTTCCACATACATTATATTACTCGACAAATCATATGTTGTCTCTAACATTTTACATTTTATAGAAATAATACAATAATAATGCACGTAGGGCGTAACTCAAAATCGACAGGTTTTCAGCTGGCTTATGTTGATTTTTGAATATGATGTAAGGTAAGGTTTATAATAAAAATAATGAAACAACCATATCTCAAGGAATATTTTTTTTAAATAATAAAACAAAAATAATCAACACTTACATAAAAAATATATAAAATCAACATTATTATTTTTAATTCTCATAGTTTACGTTAATTTAGGAACAAAACTAACGATCAAGTGTAATTAAACACAAAAGTAATGACCAGATTTTTTGTATGTAAAGTGATCTAGGGTACCACATTGTCGCTATTCATAAGTTTAGAGAAATAAGAATTCTACTTCCATTATTTAACATAGTGTCCGCACTATAAGTGCATATCTCTAATACAAATATTATTATGAATCAATAACATAACTTATTTTATAAACTCTTTTCGTCAGCTTTACTAATTTAGATCAAGTTTGTTAGTTTAACATTCCTTAGGGTCCCACATTGTTGCCTTATGACTTATGAGATCAAACTTATTATTAAGTCTAATTATAATAAAATTATTACTTACAAAAGTAATAATTTGCATTTAACATCATTATGAAAATGATTTACACTACTCAACCTCGCACCTAGGGGTACGTAAGTGCTGACGCCAAGTCATTTAAATTCTTACGTCTGATTGAGAGATTGGTGACTTTGTACGAGTATTAACTGATTATCTATACGGTTGTCCCTCAGAAGCTTGTTAAATATAAGTTAACTATATTTTCTGTTAAAAAGTTTTGATTTGTCACTAACTTATATCCCTCCCCTTATTTATATTTAAGTTTTTATTATGTAATTAATCAGTATTCAAAATATCTGCCAGGCACCCGGCAGCCAACGCGCCACTTAGGTAGGTAGAAAGAAGTGTGGTTTACATCGAATCAAAATTATTTTAATTTTTAGTTTAGGATTTAGAACATGTGCCTAACAAACTAGTACAGCGTGTTAGTGTGGGTGATAAGTGTGACGTGAACAAATCATACCTACTTAGTTAATGTTATTATTTTATCATAATTTTATATTTATAACGCATTTTATATCTACAATTATTACTTACATGTTATGTTTTCTAAATTATATTTTTTATTTTCAAAGCAAATAAGTTTAATGAGTTTACTTCAAGCTTATGAGCGACAATGTGGTACCCTAGATGGTAAATTTTCACTGTGTTTTTTTCCTACTTTTAGTTGAAACGTTTAACTTTTTATCAATACACCGTATTATTTTAAGTGTGTAGAAGCTATTTTTAATTAAAACCAATTTTCGCTATTTTCGAGTTGATTAACAAAATCAGTGATATCTGGGAGTCCATAAGCGACAAAGTGGTACCCTAACCATGATAACGTCAAATATTATGACGTAAGACGTGACGATTTTAAGCTGGCTACGCCAAATTTGAGCAAAAAATTGTGTGATTGACGATCTTGTGCTCATACCCTTTTAACAAACTTTGTTAATTGATTGTAACATAATATGTATATCCTTATGACGTTCAATCTATCACACCATCGAGGTTTTAATTGAGAAATTTAATCGCCTTAAACACTGAATCGATTACATTCTTAATGCGTCCATTAGGCTGGCGTGCAGAAGTCTCAGTGCAGATTTCCTGCCAGCCAATGTACCTATTACCTAATACGCATTATACTTACGCAAGTTTTATTTATTCCCGGCTACGGTTGCCATACGTCAGGATGTGTCCGGACATGTCCGGATTTTTGACCGTTTGTCCGGATTGTGACCAGACTTGGGAGGTGTCCGAATTTTTTGAAACTACCTCATTAAATAAAATAAAATATAGTTTTATGATACGCTTATTGCAAAGTTTACACGGTTTTAATGAATGAAATGATAATGTAATAGTATTTATTTAAACTCAACAAAAAACAATTTTAGGTTACGCCAAATCTCAGTTACAAAAAATGACAAGATTTTTAGGGGGATTGTTAGGACCTTTATCAGGACATTAAATTTTTCCATATGGCAACCCTATTCCCGGCACGTCAGAAATAAATTAAATGACGCTTAATTCTGCCGGCAGTGTTACTCTATTTACTCTCCTCTCACCTGAATAGTTCCACGCGGAAGGCAAGCGGCAATTATTTCCCTCGGTGTAGGCACGAAAATTTTTCATTTTAATTAAAGCTCCGACCGGAGGATTGTCGGCTAATTAACCCATTAAAACAGAGTTCTTTAATTCTGTCTTTTTTTACTGAGTGTTCACTTTCTTGCGATTTTTCGAAATGAAAATGAAAATATGGACGACCGAAACGAAAACGGAATTCAAATAAACCAAGCGCTAGTGGTACATTATGCCTTTAGGCGGCCACTTGTAACGATTACGCTGAGCAAGGAAATTTTATTTAGCCAAGTCAGTTTTCCTCGTCTTCAAAAATACATTTATAATAGAATTATTACCGAGAGCTGGTCAAACTCAAACCAAAATAACAACTGCGCGGAAGTTACGTATGATAATAATTTCACAAAACCTATTTTTTTAGGCTTGACCGCTCGCCCCTTGAGATGTTCTAAATTTCAAGATATACCGTGTTTTTTTTCTTTGGGGCCGAATTAAATAAGCATATCTATATATTATATTAATTACTAATTTAAAAAAAAGGTTTCCAATATTTTTAAGCTAGTTACTTTTTTTACAAAATTCTTAACTGCACAGACTGGAATAATAAATACGTAAATGATTAGTTAGCTGATAAAGTAAATAAGATTTTTTTTATAATATTGTAAAAAAATGGCGGCGATCGTGTAATAAATAAGCATTTAAGGGTTAACGCCGTATAAACACGCTGTAAAATATAATGTTTGAATTTAAAATAAGTTTTACTTAGATATTTTAAATGTAAAATAGTATTTACATCAAAATTAATGAAATTTCCTAATAAACAAACTGAGTTTACGGCTCCTCTCATCGAAATTAAAAATTCAGCTCAACATCGTCAGTTAATTACGACATTAATATATTTTTCTTATCCCAACTTCTTTAAAGAATTTGAAATGAGATAATATTTGTTACTTTAGAATAGTAGCTAAATTAAATTTTACAATACAAGAATGAAATAAATTGAAACTTCAGTAAGCTTGAAAAATTTAATTACTAATAATAACAAAGTTTTTTCTTATAAAAACATTTCAACATTTTAAAAACTAACTACTTAGCTTCTGTGCTTACAGTGGGTTTTCTTTCTTTATAAATATACTGGGATATCAAAACTAGTCAGCCTGTAAAACTTCTACCATTTCATAACCCTCCCTACATCAAAGACCTCACCCCTTTGTTTCACTGATTCTATCTTGTACGTCAATGCACAAAAGTTATTGCAAAACAAAAGCTCCAATTACTCAAGACCGATATTACGAATGCTTCATTTGTTCTTTTCGCTTGTAAAAGTTATGAAAAAGGACCCCGTAAGTCGAAACTTGTTGCTGACATGAAAGCGGGCGGGGAGGACAATGGGACATGTCAGCCGACGTCAGTGCACAAAGCGAGCACCTACAAGTACAGTCAACAAGACATTACAAGCGTTACCCACGATGTTTACTGAGGTCGATGCAAGTCGGCACGGGATACAGTTACAGAAATATTTTGGGGTAAACGAAATATATTTAGGGGGTATGCGTTGTTAATTTCTCAAAATCACAATATATGGGACACCCTACTGAATAGGTATTATTATTTATTACCCATATAAATATTTAGTATACAATTTCAAGCTCATTTGCAAATTGTTGTAAAAACATACGAGTACTGGCGGTGGTGGTGGAAACATACGGATATATTGGTGGCTTTTATATCCTTTAATATTATTTTTAAAATGTGTATTACAATAAAAAAAAACTTACTGCCTAAAGGCACCCTCTGCCAGTCAACCATCCACAAAGAGGCACCTGATCCTGAATGAGTCGACAATTAAGCGCATTCAGCGTAGTCGACGAGCAAGTGGCGAGATTGGTTCCGATAAAGAGCTCCCCTGTTGCCTATTAATAAAATAATATTAATAATGATACAATGTGTCTAATGAAGTTCTTTGTTGCAGGTAATTTCATGGTGACGAGTGACTTTAGGAAAAAAAATAAGGAAAAGGGTAACTTTTGAAACAATTACTTAACGACTGCCACGTCACTTAGAGTGTGGTAGTTCCAGCCTGATTAATAATATCTATGATAAAAAAAAATCATGTAGCAAACATCTTAGTTACTACTTAATTCAAACTAGCAAGCTTACCAAATAGGTAGTTATTTAAATTATACTGGACAAGTTAATACCTCACATCTATAGCCAGAAAGCGTTAATTCCCAACAATCTCAATAAATTAATAAACGCCCAAGTAGATAATTCTGATTTATCGGTGCAAGCAAAATTAATAGCATTCGTATCGTTTACATTTTAAAGCGAAACTCGCAAGCCTGAACTAAACTATTTACTGCTTCAGCAATTTACATTTTAGTTGGATGAATGTAAAATCCGCTGACGATTTATGAACAAAACGACGTGCATCGATTAACACCGCTACTAAACTTTCATTGACATCGTAAATTACGACTGGTAACTAGGTACTGCATGACCCCGTCCATGTTTCACGCTAGAAAGAAATACCGACTCTGCACTACAATATAGATAATTAATACAAAATTAAAGTACATTTTTTTTTATAAATAACATGACAGGTAATTTACGAGGTTAAAGCTAAACTCAATCAATCCTGAAAATAATTAGCACGGGTATTTTATATCTCGTTATTATACCTTAATGTCATAGATTGCTCTCACTTTGCAAGTTAAAAAGTACTTACTATCTTGCATCTAATGGCCGAAAACGCTTAAAAACTATGACAACGGAGTAACTAAATGATTAGAAATTCTAAATCCTTTTCCTAATAGGTACAAGTTTCCCAATGGGTTTCCTACACGGTATATAACAATCGATTGTTTAAGAATTTGTACATTTTATATACAACAAACCGATTGTGAGTTGGCTTTAAATGCATCCGCGGCTCTGGTACTAAGCTAACTAATCTATTTTTTTATAATTTTGGAAAACCTTGGATAATGCTGCTGAAAATGAAGTTACAACACAAGTAATTATAGAAAGTAGGTACCTAATATCCCTATGCAATTATAGTATGGTATGGATAGTAACTATTTAATAGCTTGACCATTCAACACAATCAACGCCATCCCGAATTATGTTAATTATTTCTAAACTTGCATAGAAAAATTGGTATGCAGTAATATTAAAACCACGTTCAAACAGGTTTGATGAACAAACTTGCTTTTCTTATGTACATTGCGTTGCGGGTCCGTCAAACGGATCATTAGTCGGCTTTAAATGCGCCCGCGGCCCTGATTAATCATCGCAGTGATTAATTAGTGGATTGTGGAAAACTCTTTGAAATTGTGGAAAAATCCGCTGAAAGGCGCTGGAACCCCTCGCGGTGGCAGCGGCCACTTTTCAACTAAAGGGTTTGAGCTTGAGGTTGAAATGACTCATTATTTAGATGATGTTTTAGCTTGTATCAGCTTTTTGAAATTTAAATACTCTTGTTCAACGAAAGATAATACCCACAGAATCATTTGACATTTAAGCCTGTGGTATTGTTCAATTATAGGCAAATAATCTCATAATATCCTTATCTTAACCAGTATTAATCCTAGCCAGGTAGGAGAAAATGGTTGTTGGCCTTTTTGCCAACTCATAATCTTCTTCGTGTGTTTTCCGAGTTTTCTGTCACGAGTCAATGAACCTTTAAGTATAGCCAACCTAATCCTAAACCTAACCTAACCTAAACCTAATAAATAAGAATTGGCGTAGGCATTACTTTATTTTAAGAAAGTGACTGTCATTGAACTCTACAACTTAGAGAGCAATTGGTGGAATTAGGTCTGGTTTCCTCACGATATCCTTTACAGAAAAGCTAACTGGTAAATATCAAATTAGATTTCGTACACAAGTAACTCAGTGGTTGAAGCTCAATCGTTCAAAACCGTGAAAGCTAAGTTTGGCTTGCTAAGTAAGCCTTCAATAATTCCATTGATTGAACTAATTTAACTAAAGTTATATTGATAGTACTGCATTACAATAGCTGCTATCCTTATATCAGTTTAATCAAAATTGATGACATAGGATCAATCAATGTGAAACAAAATATCTCAGCGGCCTTATGGATAAGACTAATCAATTTGTTACCTTGGTAAATAATTGCCAGTGTACACACAGGAATGCCTGTGTCGACGTCAGGTGAAGCGAAGTATTAATTAGGCAATGGTGTCGCGCTTCGGTTCACAAATTTGTTGTTGAAATGGACACTACTCTATGTTAGTATATAGATACTATGTAGGTAAATAGATACATATGTCTAATACGTAGCATTAAGCACCTCAATTGATGCACCACTATAGTTTAACACCGTATTATTCATTATGTTATAGCTTCCGCCCGCTACTTCATACGGGCTTACATAAAATGTAAGGGATAGCTTTCAATTATTATTTTTCTTTCAATTAGAACACGTAACTCTTGTTCCTTTAGCCGTCAACATAGTGAGTCCTCCTTTTTGTAAAGGGTCAGCAACGCGCATATGACACCTCTGAAGTTGCAGGCGTCCATAGGCTACGGTAGCTGCTTACCATCAGACGGGCCGTACGATTGATTGCCACCGTCGTGGTATTAAAAAAATAATTTAAAAAAAAAACACCCTATGGAATAATAATCCGATAGATTTCTAAGTCATATCTAAGTCTTTTCTTTTTTTTACAGAAACTATCTCCATCTATAATCTATCTATACTATATATACGAGTAAAGGGAGAAATACTGACAGATCATATACGCAGAGCCGAAACTACTAAAACTAGAAACCTGACATTTACACCAGACCTTTCTTTTATGACGTAAGCATAGGATAAAAAGGGATCATTGAAAAAAAAATAGGGGTGCAAAATTAGTATGGATAAGTTATTTTTTAAGCTAGACTTTAAACTTTCTACGAAGACTACTTATTAAGAAACAATAAAAGTGCTTTCAGCTTTTTGGGAATGACATACATAGATTGCTGTCACTTTGAAGGTTAGGACTAAGTACTTATCTTGCATCTAATGGCTGAGAACGCTGAAAAACTATGACAACCCCTGGGAGGTTTAAAGCTTGTGTAGGGGAATTTTTTATTTGGCTAGAGACTGTAAAGTTTGTAAAAAGTCTACTCACTTATTAAAATTCAATAAAAGTAGTTTTGCTAAATACCACCTCTGAGGGGAATAAATAGGCCAGCAATTTTTTTATTTAGGATACCTCTTTTTTTAAGCTAGATACTTTAAACTTAGTGGGATCATTACTTATTAAAATACGATAAAATGACTTTCAACGTTTTGGACTTCCACCCCTGAGGGTTAAAAAGGGGTGCAAAATTGTATGGAGAAAACTTTTTTTAAGCTGGAGACTAAATCCTTTGTAGGAAGAATACTTATGAGAATACAAAAAAAACGTTCAGCCATTTGAAAATTTCCTTGGGGTTAAATAGGCTTAATTTGTAAAGGGTAATTTTTTTTATTTTATTAGAGAGTTAATACTTTGTGGAAAGTTTACTTATTAAAATACATTAAAAGTACTTTCAAGGATATGGAAAATTCCAACCCTGAGGGGTTAAACAGGGGTGCAAGATTACTTTAATAATTAACTACTTACTTTACTCAGTAACTTTTTTGAGCTAGAAAGTTACAACTTTGCAGAATGAATACTTATTAGAATCCAAAAAAGACTTATCGATTTTGAAAATACCATCCCTGAGGGGATTAAATAGTGCTACAATATTTGTATGAGTGAAACTTTATAGATTACTTATTAAAACAAATTTCCTTACAGTTTTTTGGAAAGTTCCACTTCTGAGGGGGTTAAATAGAAGTTCAAAGTTTGTATAAGAGAAACTTCTTTTTTTAAATTAGGGACTTAAAACTTTGTAAAAAGATTTAATAGAATACAAATAAGTTCTTTCAGCGCTTTGGAAATTTTCACCTCTGAGGGTAATAGGGGTGCAATGTTTGTATGGGAGAAACTTTTTTTTAAGGTAGAGATTTAAAAGTTCGTAGAAAGATTACTTATTAAAGTTAAATAAAAATGCTTTCAGCGGTTTGGAAAATTTCACTCCTAAAATAGAAGTGATTTTTTTTAAAACTTGAAACGTTAAACTTTTTTAATATAAAAAAAACTGATGTTACTGTTATGGAAAATTCGGGCGTCCAAGGGAGTGAAAATGTGTTGAAAGTTTTTAAGAAGATAATCCACTACATGATGGAAACAAAAAGTAACACGTCTGTAAAGTGATGTTTCTGTTGTAAATTTGCATGTTCCAGAGTGAGCTCTGTCAAATCGATAGTCTGGTCATATTATCGCCATATAAAACCACCACTAAGTCACAAAGAAGTGTTACGCAAGTAAATAATATGGTACATTTACGATATTATTAGCAAGACTTGTGTGCCGTTTTTTGCCTAAATGGCTAAATTGATTCATACTTTCCGTGCCAACTAGTGCTACGCGCTACGCTCGTAGCCCGTAGCCACGTATTTGTCGTATATAGCGCGTAGTAGCTACGAAGAGAGAACCCGACAGTCGGGTTCCTGGTCGTGACAGTGTTAAGAAGATGGTTCGGGGATAGTTTTGAGACCCGAAAATAAACAAAACGTAGTAGTTATAGGTACTAAAAATCATATTTTAAGACGATAAAATAGGTAATGAAACTCTGTATGAGGATCCGTATTATACGCGGACGAAGTCGCGGGCGGAAAACTAATTTCATATAAATAGGTTCATTGGTTTCAGCCTGAAGAGGTAACTGAGGTACCATACACATTTATTTATTTTGCATTTTATAATGTTAGTTAAAAGGCATATCAGGTATTCAAAAAACTGATATCTAGCCAAAAATAAGAGTTTTCATACAATTGTACGCGACACAATTAAGTAAAAATAATTCCTTTCACAACAGGTAGTTAATCGAAGGTACGAACTAATGATCTGACGTCATTGAACTATGTATTATTATTTTAATGTGTAATATAATTAACAGATGATCGCTTAGTGATTGAAAGGGATGTATAATGACGGCAATCTTCGGCTGAGCGGCGTAAACACGGTTACGGGTCTGTTAAGAGCTGAACACACTCTAACCGATTGCCTCGTTCATTGAGTCGTTTGACGAACGAGCGCGCCCACGATTTATACCCAAATAAGCTGTTACTCATATTACAGGGGGAGATTTAAATGTCGCTTTTTTACAATAAGTACTCTCCTTTACACTGTTTGCGCGGGACGGTCGTGAGTCATTGTCAGAATTTAATACATTGAGTGCACATTTTTAAAATGTGCAGATTAAATTACCAACGCTAACTGATGTACTCTGTTAGCTCGTTAATTACGTTTAACGATGCAACTTAATGCGAATAATTTATGTCAAGCGTAAAGTCGCCTATAAATAGATAATGTTTGCAAACTCTGTGCGATTAAGTAGAAAATATGACAGTGTCGAGAGTAGATGCTCGGTCGACTCGTAATAACAATAATTACAAAAGTTCCCGACTACGGTCTTAACTGGGATGCTGTGCCATTCATTTGTATTTATGCAAAGCGCATAAACAAGTTTTAATGGTGTTCCATTTTTCAGGGTCCATGAATGAATTGTTTAAGCCGAGATTTATCCGCGCCCGTCGCTTAGTTTCTTGAGAGCGCATCTTATGCTGCTATGAAATTGTAATGGAGTTAAGGCGTAGCTATTTCTACCAAACCTTTTCGAAATATACCTTTAATAACATTCGAACAATCCAAAATAGTGAAAAGGATGGTCTTCGTAATAATTTTAGGGTTTAAAAAAAAACTGCTATAGCTTCTCTTTGAGTGCAAATGAAACTATAGATTAATCTTTATTTTTATTTTTTCTTTACAAAATGTCATAAATAAATTTACTATGTATCTTTCATCTAGTATTTATGTACTTACCTCATTTCCTTCGAAATTAGCACAGATTAAAATTAAACTAATTTTCTTTTATCTTATATGTTCACGCTTACCAAACCCCGTACATATATGTACAAAATCCTAGAACAAGTTTACGAGAGTTTCATAATCCTCGAGACACGTGGCGCTGTATCATGCAGACGCAGCGTCGTTGGGCTAGATGGCTCGTCTCGTTCGGCCGCTGTAAAGTATTCGCATGACCAAGCGACTCAACTGAGGAAACTTAGCGGAAAGAAACTAATCCCCTTATTCATAAACGGCCACTAAAGTTAAGACATCACTGATAATCGTTTGTCCCTTTCCCTCATATAGGTTGGACGGAAAGGGACAAACGATTATCAGAGGCCTCTTAACTTTAGTAGACGTTTATGAATAAGGGGGTAAATCTTTTACGAGTATTAGGAACCGTATTATTTTTCTCGTAGGTATTCCTCGAAATCCTCCTGTAATAATCCAGTGTTCAGCAACTTTAAACTTTAAGTATTCATTACAAACTTTAATTTAATTATTTTGCGTTTTTACTACATATTATCTAATCACACAACAAAACCAATCAGAACTAAAGGTAAATAAATTGAACTCGCGATAGAAACGCCTCATTTTAGTAAATATAATAACTACTGAATGTAACAGCAACATAACTGTTTGTGTAATAATGTGAGACATTTAAACATTATAGCCTCTTTCGGTTTTACCTTAAAATAACGATGAAATTAATAAGTTTATTGTAATGAATTCAAGCCCATTTCCTGTCTTGACGCGAACCGTGTTTACTCCCGGTTTTTCTTCCTTTCGTAATGCTTCATCGGTTTAACGAATATCCATCTCCCTATTTCAAAAATATCACATCGCTCCCTCTTATGTTTTAAGCCACCCAAAAAATATTCTCAAGAATGGTGAGGAGAAGGAAACAAGTGCCGCGTAAAAAGTAACAGTCCACTCTCTTGTTTACGGCAGACGGTATTACGGGACCTCTAGAGGCTCCGGGGAAGCGTAGGTACTGGACGTATATGCTCCATAAAATTGTTTTATATGGTAATTGCGGGAAATTTATCCCTTAATTCGTAAATTAAAGTGGAGAGCCTCTAGGGATATCCCTAAGGTAAATATGTTTTACTCGTACCCGTTGTTTTTTTCGTAATCAACGACCCGATAAACCATAGAAACAATACCCATGTTGATTTTCAGACTTTTTGACCACATTTCCCCCTTTTAGGGGTTGAATTCTCAAAAAACCTGCAACACGTATTTACTCATTTATTGTTAGGAATACTTCTGTGAAGTTTCGAATAAAATAGACTAACGTATCTTGTTTCCCCATACAAACTTTGGACCCCCATTTCACCCCCTTATTATATATATATATATATATATATATATATATATAACTCAAAGGTGACTGACTGACTGACTGACTGACATAGTGATCTATCAACGCACAGTCCAAACCGCTGGTTCTAGAGATTCCAAATTTGGCACGTAGGTTCCTTATAAAGTCTAGGGGTGCGCTAAGAAAGGATTTTTCAAAATTCATCCCCTAAGGGGGTGAAATGGGGGTCCAAAGTTTGTATGGGGAAACAAGATTAGTTAGTCTATTTTATTCGAAACTTCACACAAGTATTCCTAACAATAAATGAGTAAATACGTACTTAGAGGGGTAGAAAACATGTTGGTAGTTTGTATGGCGAATTATTAACCGCTGAACAGACGATTGAAATGAAACTTGGTACATATTATATAGACTGAGTCGCGGTAAACAATATAGGATGGTTTTTATCTCGAAAATCAACCCTCTAGGGGGTGAAACGGGGGTTGAAAGTTTGTATGGGAAATTAATAACCGTTGAACCTATTTAGATGATTTGGTATGGAGATATTTTGCGTTCTGGGGAAGGATATATAATAGTTGTTATCCCAGAAGTCATTCCTTAAGCGGGTAAAAAGGAGGGTGGATTACTAATTCCACGCAAATGAAGTCGCGGGGAAAAGCTTCTATTCAAGAGTAGAAATCTGTATTAATCATAATCTCTCAGTAGTAAGTCGTTGATGGCGTAACAATTAAACTATTATTGCAATAATTTCTTTAAAATAAAAAATGAGGGAACCGCCGTCTTCAAAACGTGGTATACCGAAACCTCTAGAATGTAACGAATACTTTTCCGAAAACCGCTTCTAAATCAGTTCAGCGAAACGCAAGATGATCGCGGACAAACATGCATTCCTACATACAAACATACATTCCTACATACAAACATACATTCCTACATACAAACATGCGAGTCTAACTGAGAACCTCCTTTTTTAGTACTTTTAGTACGCGGGCGAAGCCGCGGGAAAAAGCTAGTATATATATAGATTTTTATTTACGAAGACAAGTCGCACCCGCTTCCATATTATTCCAAAAATTTATTAGAAGTCTACCTGCTAAAAGAAATCGGAGCAAAAGTTTCAAACTTCGTAGTAACCAAGTATACATGTGATTAAAGCCTCAGTTTACGCACGCTATGTGGCGCCTCGCGTTCCATTTAAGTTTATAATACGTGTACTTTGATGTGAGTTGGTATCAGTATAAGTTAGGCCGCGTTTACTCTAGGTCGTCTGTCTGTCAATGTATTTAAATGTGTTCTTAGTGGGAGAGAGGGGCCTTGACGCACAAGACATTAAAATAGAGATGGGGCTTCATTTTTAAGATGTAACTATTTATCTGGACGCTAGAAGGAGGAAAAAGGGGGTGACTTATAATACTTTAAACGAGCGTATGGAATAATTTACCGAATTATAAAAACTTTGCTAAGTTGATCACAATATTCACAATACATCTTCGCATGTATCAGCGACAATAATGCTCAATTAGTATATATATGACGTGTTCAAGTCAAAGGACTCATTGTCGTTTTTCAATAGAGTTTATCTCGAAATGATTTGATTGACAAAAGTCAGACTTGTTCTTCTGTCGCGGTGAACAAGTTCTAAGCTGTCTCTCGTTATGTTGTCATCGGACCCACGAAATTAACTAGAAAATATAATGCGGGTGAAGTAGCGCCCGCGCCGCCGCGTCTTCGCTACAAAATGTACATAATTAGAAAAGTTTTTACAAGCGGGCCGCAAGTCCTCGCTGTCACGGCCTGACACGGCTCCCTGTGTCCGGACGCGGATTTATAATTTTACTCAACGAATTATTCACAAATTGTACCGAACTTCCTTGATGTTATCTCTGACATCTTTATGATTTTACTGTTAATTATTATTCGACGTTGATTAAATTATAAAGGAAAAGACAGGTCTTCGATCTTTATTATCACGACGGTTGCAAACAAGCATACGATCCACCCGATTTATGATGAATTCGGTAGCCTGTGGAAATCACTAGCGCGTTGCCGGTCTTTTAAAGGTTTCATTGTATGGTAACAAATGACGATCGGTCTCCGTCAACACAGTCGATCCTATGAAGCTTATTGAGTTACGGGTTTCTTATAAAATATCATAGCTGAACGTTGCTTATGCTGCACACGCCAAGGTGCAAATCACAGAGCACCAACCTTTTTAGTGCGTTAGTTGCGTTTAGGATACAGGCGCCCTTGTCTATGATTTCTGTAGGATACGACCGTGAATAGGCTATTAAAAGTGCTGCAATATGAGTAACGTGTATTGATATTTCTAGAATCAGATAATAAATAAATATATATACGCAGATAATTTTCATCGTTTTTTTATCTTATCATATTATCTCGCTATGACTGTGTATTTTGCAGAGATCTGAAATATTACAAGGTTAAATCGTTCGTATTGTTAAACAACCGCCAATTGTGTGTTGTGTTCGAATAAACAACCGCCAAAGAACTGGTGGTGCTTATGCATATCAGCAAGGTGTGTATCAGCGCTTGTGTGGGAGTACTCGAGCAGACCGATATGTCGTTTTATAATTTGCCGTGGACGGCACGGTTACCGTCTACTCGGTCTTCGGTACTGCATTCATCTGTCTCATTAATTATACATGTGAACGTATCATTATATCGTGGACGTCCACGGCAAAGTATAAAAGCAATAATAGTACTTAACCCAAACTTTTCCTAAAGATATAGGAAAGTAAACATTTACTATCGATAACGCGCCAAATAATTTGTCACTTCACTATTGCTCTTGCTTATAGGGATTTTGTTTTTAGTTCAATTACATGCTATTTACTAAGTTGGTGTAAGTAGCATGGGAATTTTGTTTGTTTGAGTTCAAGCGATAGTTGAGGTACCAAATCACGGCTCATTTCGGCATTCTTATGTAATTTTTTACACTTTTTTATCTACGGCGTTCAAAGAGCCACTGTCAGCTCTCTTGCGCTTTGCGCCCGGTTAACACAACCAATTTAGCTGTCATGCCGACTCTCCTATACGCGCCTCGTCATTCTTATTCCAACCTCTTTGGTGCAAATACTACTGAGACTACATTCCAAATCCATGTTTCACGAATTAAAGACAGCTCCTGCGTTATATAGCAACAACATACAAAATGCATGTAGCGCTGGCGACAGTGCGCCGAGTTCAAAGAAGTTAGCGAGCTACTGTTATAAAAATAATAGCCGTTTTTGGCACGACATCGCGTTAACGCCGTGGTCCTTGCCCCAAATGAGTGTAATTACAAAAGTTTTTATTACAAAGTGCGCGCCAAAACCGTCTTCTACGATCGTATTCCGTCTATTTAGGCGTTGTCGCCGTACCGTCTATACATAGTTATTTCATTAGCATTAAATTTTAAACCGCGGAAAAGTAAATGGCGCGACCTTCCGGTGGTTCTTGGACAGATATTTTACAATTGTGTTAACGTATAAAACAAGCTAACACAAACGACGTTTAAGGTTCACGGTTTTATGCTAACAGTTATTAATATTATACCTAGGTATCATTAAAAACGGGGTATTTACCATGTAAATTTATTTTTCTCAAACCTGCAATGAAATATTACCGTTACGTTCCTTATAACTAATAGGCTCGGAAGTCTCCTGTTTCGGGCGCAGCAACTTGAGAGAACTTTAATGCCTGCAAAGTCACCTTGACCAGTTTATAAGAACGGCTGACTGATTTTTCAAATTTTCCTCGTGATCTGAAGTGAGAATATTAATAAAAGTTTAGGAGTAAACTAATTACTTATGAACGAAACTTTATTTAAATATATAATATATATGTTTAAGAAAAGCACTACACATGTACCTTGGCGTACACACGGTATTCCGGCCTCGTATTTAAATGTTACTTCCTCCTTTTTTTTTTTTAATACCACGACGGTGGCAAACAAGCATACGGCGCGCCTGATGGTAAGCAGCTTCCGTAACCTATGGTGCCTGCAACTCCAAAGGGGTCACATGCGCGTTGCCGACCCTTTACAAAAAGGAGGATTCACTGTGCTGACGGCTAAAGGAACAAGAAGGTCCCTCATCGTCAACATACTGGGTCCTCTTTGAGCTCTTTGGCAACCTTACTCACCCGCAGGAACACAACACAATGAGCAGGATCTAGTGCCATTTGGCTGTGGTTTTCTGTAAGGTGGAGGTACTTCCCCAGTCGGGCTCTGCTCCAGATTTGAGCGACATTACATTCGCTGAACGTGCCCTGAACACTTAGCAAGATGCCATTCGCAGTGTCCATACCTCTCTTTTTGGCGTAGTTTAAGGACATACCCAAGTCCGGACGTAGTTTAAGGACATACCCCGGGTCCTCCTAATCGGTAATCCTTTAAGGTCTTTCAAACTTTCAAGGTCGGTAATCCTTGTTTTTCCGGCCGCTGCTGTAATGTTCTATTGTTTTTTTACACGGTAAATACGCGGTTATTGTAAAGGTTTTCTGTGTATTTTATCTTAATTTCAAACGAAACCCTATTCCGAGTTTGCCGTTACAAACAATGTTGTTAGTACGAGGCGTATTTGATTGATAGACTTTACATCATCCCTCATCCAGCCCAACCTTGATATGTATACAAAATAAGTATGAAAAAATACTTCATTATTCTTGCGTTAGGTCTTAACAAAATAAATGGTATTACGTTCTTCTTTTTAACCGACTTCAAGATTTGAAAAGAGGCGGTTCTCAATTCGGCGTGTATGTTTTTTTTTTTTTTTTTTTCTTTTTTTTTTTTTTTTTTTTTTTATGTTTGTTACTCCATAACTCCGTCATGTCTGAACCGATTTTGAAAATTCTTTTTTTGATTGTAAGTATATATATACAGATTGGTCCCGTTTTTGTCAAAACGCAGTTCTGATGATGGGATCCATGAGGAATCGAGGGAACTCCTCAAATCTTAAAGGCATACATATAGTGATTTTTATATTTTTATCAACAAAACCATCACTTTCATTCAAAACAGTGACATTTGATGAAGTAGAACTGCTGATGATGATCAGAACGGAACTCTTCAACGACGCATAGTTCACGTTTGGCGATTCGTCCTCTTCGCTGTGTTTGTTTAGCAAGTTTAATTGTCAGAACAAATGTTCGTCAAGCTCAAGTTCTGATGATGGGATCCATGAAGAATCGAGGGAACTCCTCAAATCTTAAGGGCTTACACATAGTGATTTTTGTATTTTTATCAACAAATCAAGCATTTTCATTCAAAAGAGTGACATTTGATGAAGTGGAACTGCTGATGATGAACAGAACGGAACTCTTCAACGACGCATAGTTCATGTTTGGCGATTCTTCCTCTTCGCTATGTTTGTTAAGCAAGTTAGATTGTCAGGACCAATTTTCGTCAAGCTCAAGTTCTGATGATGAGTTCCACGAGGAATCGAGGGAATTCCTCAAATCTTAAAGGCATACATAAAGTGACTTTTGTATTTTTATCAACAAATCAAGCATTTTCATTCAAAAGAGTGACATTTGATGAAGTGGAACTGCTGATGATAATCAGAACGGAACTCTTCAACGACGCATAGTTCACGTTTGGCGATTTGTTCTCTCCGCTGCGTTTTTTAAGCAAGTTATTTCATTGTATGGAATCTAAGTGCACCATCTACAATAATCCTTCACCGGCTACCCCCATTGAAGTCGGTTTTTTTTTCTTAAAAATTATATTTTATAAATACTGCGACATAGGTTTACGTTCAGCGATAGTGAAAAATTAGGTAATATTTAGTTCATATGGAGGCTCAGTTTAATTAAAACAAAGACTTTCGCTAACTTTTGTTATGAACTAGCTTTTGCCCGCGGCTTCGCTCGCGTTAAATTCGGGGTAACACGGTTCCCCTTTGCCCCCCGGAATGCTCCATACAAACATCCACCCCCCATTATAGGGAAGTGGGGGGTTATAAAGAGACAAAAAGTAGCCTATGTCACTCTCCATCCCTTCAACTATCTCCACTTAAAAAATCACGTCAATTCGTCGCCCCGTTTTGCCGTGAAAGACGGACAAACAAACAAACAAACACATACACTTTCCCATTTATAATATTAGTATGGATATGTGTATAAGTGAATAAGTAAGTACAGTACGTACCTACAGTGAACGCATTACTCCCATTGAGGATCAAAATATACTGTGATGAAATAGCATAAGTTTACTGTATAAACTCGATCATAACGAATTAACTTAATTAAATCGAAAGATATGTACTACTTTAAGTATGTAGTTGGGTAACATTGAAGAAAGAGTAGTCTTCATATGTGTAATATTTATATTGAATAGCAATTATAAATTAATAAAATTTAAAACCGCCTACGCAGGAACAGCTAAACCGATTTTGATAATAGATTTCTACCATCGCTAAAAACATGCTTTCATTTAAAAAAACGCATTGATATCGGTTCTCCCGTTTAAGAGTTACGGTGCATTAGACAGACAGACACATAACGGTCTAACTTAGAATATAACACCCCTCTTTTGCACCGTGGGTTAAAAATAATCACGTGTGTTCGAATAACGAAAATATTTTATTAATATCGGCCAATATTTTGCAAAGCGTTATTCTACTTTTACACCATGAAACCCTAAGTCGTCCATTTGCCATGTCGTAAGTTATTATAATATGTACAGGCTGTTAGTGAGGAGCTGCGAGCAGGCGTGTTACAGCGCGGCTGCAGCTTGCATATGCAGTGTCGCAGCGATATGCCACGTCCTGCGTGATGTATGCGGCGCTAACTCATGTGTTCTCCTTCTTGCTTAACACACTGAATACCCACACAGCATAAATTTCAACTTAAACCCACAAACTCCCGTCTAGATATGTGCGGAGTTCCCTGGGAACGCTTTTTACCAACTTCTACCGACACGCCCGACTGCAACTCTTTAAAATATTACGTTTCGACGCTCTTCCTCACCTATATTGCTGCGAACGAAGTTTTATGTTGACAGAAACTATCGATTGCGTGAATTTTCAACAAACTTTGGGCAGTTGGGATTAAAAACTTTTGTGAATTTAATAAATTGTCTGAAGAGCGTTTATAACTGAAACTGTTTGAGTCGAGGGAGATCGGGTTCTGAAAGGGACGGATACTCGAAGAAAGAAAGTTGATATAATATCGTGGTGCGGGATATGACTGCCACGAGTAATTTGCATGAAATAATAAGTAGACCCTAAAACATACTACTTTGTTCTGTTAAGTTAGCAGTACTAACCGATGTTTCTAAAACTAAAACGTATTCAGAAAGTGTTATTTAAACTCTGTAGGTCTGCATAATGTGACTTTTAAAGTAACCTTTAAACATTTTAAGCGACGAGGCAGACGCGGACAGGTGGGCCCGCATTCACCGCACGTATTCTTGATTTTCTTTGGTAAGGAAGAATCTTTTGCAGCGAGTCGGTACTCGTTCCAATTCGCAATATGTATGATAAATAAATTGCTATCCAATATCAAATGGAAGCTATACCGGCGAAATGTACAAAACGTTTACTAGTATTGCCTACGACCTACGAGTGTACCCATGGAGGCTACGGATCGCTAGGTCTAAGGGCAAACTGGGGACCTATTTTTAAAAGTCCATAAAAGTCTGGGTACCTACTTGTAGAATAACTAGCGTTTTCTTAATAAGAATTTTCTTACAAAAATATTTTGTATTCTAGAATTTCCATCGAAAAGATTACTTAGCCAAGTAGAAATCACGTTTTAGCTAACAATAGCTTGATTATGAATATTAATTATTTATGAATTAAATAAATCCAATTTCTTTAGACACTTTCAAACAGTGTTCTTCAGCTGTATTTTATTAATTAGGTTCATACCCTAATAATGTCTTTGTTTATTTAAATCTCATTGCACATTAAAAAATATACCTGGAGCCGTATTCTAACTTTAAAACACGTCGAGATTCCCAACTTCAGTACAGCACCAATGCATTAACTACATAAACATTTTTATATTTCCTTAGTTCGAAAATAAGACGTGATGATCTATACAGGGTGATTCATGAGACGTGAGCAGGCTTAACACTACGGATTCAGTTAATAACAAGCTATTGTATGATACAATTATTAGTGAGATTAGCGCAAAAAAATTTTTTTAAGTAAAAATATAATGTTTTAAATTATTTAAGACACGCATGGTCACTCTACAATTAGAATACTCCGTCGATTACTGATATTCTCTTGTTTTTCTGTGATATGTGTCAAATTGATGTCTGGTTACTTTGGAAACATCGTATTCCACTTCATTTGAGATGATTTTTTTTTCATAATCGAAGTGCTGTCATGGTTGTTAAAGAGGTTTTATCTTTATTGATTTGTTTATGTAGGATGACCATGATTACGGAAAATAAAATTTCTACGAAACATAAACGTAAAAAAAATTTGAAAGGCGTTATTGTTTCACTTAAACATGGTTACAGCTGATTCATTATCGTTAACAAAGCGTGTAGGGTTGTTCCTGCTCACGTCTCCTGAATCACCCTGTATATTACTAACTTTTGTCCGCGGCTTCGCTCGCGTTAAATTCTCCATACAAACTTCCACACCCCATTTTAGGGAAGTGGGGGGTTAGAAAGAGACAAAAAGTAGCCTATGTCACTCTCCATCCCTTCAACTATCTCCACTTAAAAAATAACGTCAATTCGTCGCCCCGTTTTGCAGTGAAAGGCGGACAAACAAACAAACACACACTTTCCCATTTATAATATTAGTATGGATTGATTGAAATGAGTCAAGTAAGACCTACTGTAGTTTTATTGTCACGTGTACCTATGCGAAAGCATAATTATGATCCGCGGCCAGGGACCGTATTCTAACTTTAAAACACATGTAGACACGACACGATCCAACTACAATATACCTCCAATGCATAAACAATGCAATAGGTACAGCTAATAGCTTATAAACGTCTGAATCAGAAATATTCGAATTTGCTTGAAAATTATTCCGATGCAACTCCAATACAACTTCAATATTGGTTGAAAATTTGTTGTGTGTTGGAGTTATGTTTGAGATAGATTTTGTTTTTAATGTATTGTTTATGTATTTGAAAATGAGAATACGGCATCTGCTTACAATTGGGTGAAAAACTGCCAATTTCTCACGCCAGGTGGCGCATTGTGAACTGTACCCAGCGTTGACATAAGAATTGTCAAATCACATACATATTTGTGTCGTAATTCAAAACTTTCCCATATTTTCCCATTTTTATCAAGAACGCCTCAATGTTGTGCGGTGAAATGTAAAAATAGAGGAACTCATTTATGTACTAAAGACCCTATATACAGGAAACGTTTGCGAAATGGGTTAAGAATAAAAAAACTTTAGTGCAAGTGATACGCGCCACTTATGTAGGTTACATTTAAAGAAGATGATAATTTCGGAAAGATTAAGTAAAGGAGTAAGGAAAGTTATCAATTAAAAATGCTCACTGTGTGCCTGTACGCCAAGCCTTTAAAAGTTTCTTCAAAACTATCTGTAAGTACTTAAAAGTATAGGTACTCTATATATCTAACATTACCTTGTTAGTAATAACAGATCTCATTTCATTTTATTTATATGCTTATTGAACTTTCAGATGCTGAACTAGTTGTAATTTTTTTGAGGTTGGCTGTACCATCCATATTCTGGGTCACCATAATAAAACCAGCAGCTCTTGAACATGAGAAGTTATATGCATCACACACTCAAAGAAAGCTCTTTATTAACAATTTTGAAGTGACAGAACACGAAACAGCAATATAACACAGAACAGCGACAGAACCAACCGTAAGCCATAGCACTGAAGTGAGCCCAGAAGAAGACATATGTACTATTGAGGAAATTGATGTTCTAGAATTCTAGATCAAAGTATACACACGTGCCCACAGCATTTAAAGAGCTCTCAAGTTGACCATTACAAAAATGGTTTTCTCCAGCTTTTGTGAAGTATAATTGGCAGCAGTGTCTACTGAAAACCAATTATTCTTGATGACGATGCTGATGCATTATGAACAAGAAAATAAATAAAACAAAACTTAAACATTCTAATGCCTTTTTATTCAAGACAAGTAATCTTTTTATACATGAGTTAGATAACATAATATATTTATTTATTTAGTAATCAAATATACATATCACTTACAGACTAGTAATATGTTTAAGACACAGAACAAATATGAATCTGAAGCAACAACTTTCAACGAGCATTTGTGGCTTAATGCTTAATGTATTAACTTAGCTTAATGTATTTTTTGTCGTACGAGATCATGAACACAAAAGTTTCTTAAGCAGTACCTTGCAGCATATGCAGGACCCTTTACCTCAATAACAGTATCCTCACTTAGCAACCCATCTGGTGAGGCGACAAGAAATGGATATACTTTAGAAATTAATATTATGCATTTCTGCGCGTCAAATAAGTAGCTTCATACATTTGTAAGGCAATTGGCTCCTGTATTTTGCCGTGAGACACAGCTCTAGTGACTACTGAGCTCTACAACATATGTTACATTACACTCTTCATATTGGCTTTACACTGTCCACGCAAACACGTAAATGTACCGTCGGATAACGATAAGATGACGAGACTCATATAGGAGTTATCCCTTTGGTTAAGTGCAAAATCTTTGAAAATATTCTTATATTTCATGCTTGCTTTGAGAATCGACGAATCCGCATTTATATCCCTGTAAGTATCAGAAGTTGAGCACGCATATGAACGGTCCTCCTGGATATCCAGCTGTGCACCAAAGTTTTAGTGTCGATCATACGCCTCTTATCTAAAATAAAAACAGCACGTGAGCTTTGATAATTGAAATTAATGCTAAAAATACAGAACATAACCTCAAATATTGTTAGTGTTTACCTTTGTATTAAATCAGCCTTTTTCCTGCCACCGATGCGTTCCTCCTTCGCAGCTCAGCTTGCGGTTCACGTACAGTCATGAAGCCGAAGATTTTATTCTTATATCGCAGGAATTAGATTAAATTTCCTCACAATGACACTTCACACAAAACGTAAACAAGGTACAGTGCCCAGTAGCGACATCTGCCCCGACCTTTTAGTTTGGCTCCTCATTACAAGGACACCCGGCAGCCGGATATTTGGCCAAAGGCTTTGTGACAGATAACCTAATTCTAGCACGCGAGTTGCACTCCACGCAGGTTGCACCTTGTTCAAAAAATGGTTATGGACAGAGCTGGCCACGTCAGATATGACATAAAAATGAGAGCTACAAAACCCGTCTGGTTATTAAATAATGAATGTAAAGAACGCAGAACTAATTACTACAATGACAAGAACGTTAGCATAAATATGAATAAATAAATAAATATACCTGCTTCTAGCATCTCATAATCATTATTCGTTAGAATATTCGTTATAGTCGTTAGAATTTATATCTATATTCACTACTATGAAATTATGATAACACAGACGCAGCACATACGAGTGTAAGTATTAAATATCCAGTCTTCATGTGGATGTGTGTTCAATACAACTTTTGGGTTGTGTTCTGGTTTAATAAATTAGAAAGAATTACAATTAAGCAAAAATAATACTAACACAAATGTTCATATCACTAACATCTGACCCTTACTATAAGATAAGAGAGACATATGAATAATGTATATTGCAATGTTGCTGTACAAGAACAAAATGTGTATCAACCTATTGTAAGTTGTCCTTTGGCTAAAACTTGTTCCATTATGTTGCGAATGCTTTTAAAGGAACATAAACCGTTTACAGAAACAAGACAAAATTATCCATATAAGCCTCGTCCAAACCAAATGAGATAAATGAACACTACTCCCTTTTATAAAAGATCAAAGAAATCCGGCGAACTTATAACGTAAGTACAAAAATCCCTGAGTCGCGGAATCGGAGCAAAAAAACAATGATAGCAGGCTTGATGTCATCCTGGCTTGAGGAGAAATGAGACAAAGGAAATAAGAAATATTAAACGTGACCGGAATGTCAAAAGGCTCCATACAATGATACGCGTTTGTGCCATCACGCGATGTGGATATGTAAACCGTTGTGCTTTTATGGAAATACGCGTTATTATAAGCATGTAACGAGACGACATCGTTACCCCCGAGATTTCTTGGACGGGCGTGCCTTTGTCGGATCCCGTAATTCCTTTTCTAATTCTCGGTGTGCAACGATTCTGCGGAATATTGAAATAATAACGAGATTAAATTCTAGCACGAAATATAGGAGGTACAACGGTATTGGTACATTATTGAAACTTTTTATTTACCTTCCAAAAGTAGCGACAACTGAACACAAACTTCGTATTTTTGCTGTGAGCCCTTAATTTCTTTGCGTATACATTTTGTTTAAGCACTAAAATGTAACTAGATGTATAAATGTATGACCCGTGCAGTTACAAACACAAACTTACCTAACTTTGGTCAGGCGTGAAAATACTTATATAAATATTTTAGAGGCAAAATATGTATTTACATCAATGAAACTTTGTTTGTATACATACTTTATCTTGGCCCTAGAAATGAGAATCTGTCGAGTTCTATCAAAATTTAGTGGTCCTACCCCCGTAGGTTGGCAGGGGAGAAGTTTAAAAAAAGCAATATTTGTTGTGTGTGAGAGATTGAGATGTGAGATATTAGTCGTTTTGGTAAAATCATTTATAGTGCCAAGATACAGTTATAAACAAAGTTTCATTTCATTGATGTACATATTTTGCTTCCAAACTGCTTATTACTTTACCTGCAGTAAAACATTTTAGTCATGCTCTTGCAATAATAGAGATAAAATTAATTTACGGTCAGAATATTTTCCAACTTTATAAAGCGAGTTAATATTACGTTTCACCTACAGACAGTATTTGTTACCAGCATCCATCATTCGTCCCTTTGGTGTTGTAATTTAAAAAACTTTTTCTCCATTTTACAATTTTCGCGAGACACACTATTTACATGTCAAACCGAGCATAAGAGAGAACAGCAAAAAACCTCCAATTCGGAACACATACTGCGCGTTGACTAATCAAAGACGTGACTTTAAAGTAACAGAGGCTTCTGTTGCCACTGCTCTGAAAACAAGCTTGTTAAAAGCCCGAATTAAAAGCTCGAAAACACGCAGTTCTGTTTTTACTTGTAAAATTCAGCCAGCTCCAGGAGACCCTGGGTCGTATTCTAAATTTAATACACGTATAGACACGATCCAACTTCAATACAACTCCAATGCATTAACAACGCAATACAGCTACTCGTACGGCATAAACATCTGAATCAGAAATATCAGAAATTGCTTGAGAAATATTCCAACGCAATTCCAATACAACTTCAATATTGGTTGATTGTTTGTTGTGTGTGTTGGAGTTATGTTTGAGATAGGTTGTGTTCTTATTGTATTGTTAATATATTTTAAAATTAGAATCCGGCACCATACCTACATACATTTAGTTACCAAGAGTAGTATAAAAAAAATGTTGTCGTTACCGAACATATGGTACTTAACTAAATGGTACAGTAGTTAGTACAGTCATTTTACGGGCGGCTAGTATGGCGAATTAGAAATAACTAATAATAGCTAATATTTTTATCCGATGACGAGGTGGAGGCCATGCATAGCTCCAAAACCTACTTCACCGTTGTTATGGGGGACTTCAACGCGAAACTGGGCAAGAGAGATGGTGAAGAGCTGAGAGTGGGGCAAATTGGATTTGGAAGTCGGAACCACCGGGGCCAACTACTGGCTGGCTTCTTGGAGAAGGAGGGAGTCTACATGATGAACTCCTTCTTCAAGAAACGTAAGCATAGGAAGTGGACCTGGATGAGTCCCGACGGTGCAACTAAAAACGAGATTGACTTCATCATGTCAACGAAGAAGCATATATTCAATGATGTCTCTGTGATCAATACGGTTAAAACCGGAAGTGATCACCATCTGGTGAGAGGCACATTGAATATATGTGTTAAGCTAGAGCGCTCTCGACTGATGAAGTCTACGCTCCGTCCAGCAGCACTTCAAATCCAAAACCCTGAGAGCTTCCAGCTGGAACTCCAAAACCGTTTCGATTGTCTAGGCGGCGATGTGGACGAATTCAACGACGGGTTTTTGGAAGCTGTCCATAGCACTGGGTCTAAGTTTTTTAAGGCCCAGCGGAGCAACAGAACCAAAGGGCTCTCTGACTCCACTCAGAAGCTCATCGAGGAAAGGAGAGGAATGGTTCTGCAATCCTCAGGAGATGCGTCATTATACCGGCAGCTCGATAAACGGATCTCTAAGTCCCTTACCCGTGATTTGCGCCAATTCAATACAAATCGTATTGAAGAGGCCATTGAGCAGAATAAGGGCTCTAAAGTTTTCGCAAGTTTCTGTCTATTGGGCAGAGCCAGCTCGCCAAGTTAAAAACTGAGGATGGTAGAATCGTTTCATCCAGACCCGAGCTTCTGGGGGAGATAGAGGACTTTTATGGACAGCTGTACACATCAACTAGCAAACCTGAAGTTGATCTGGCGGAAGACCCTAGAGCTACACTGACTCGACATTATACCGAAGACTTACTCTTAAACAGCTCAAAAACAATAAGGCACCTGGTGAAGACGGAATTACAGCAAAACTTCTGAAGGCGGGTGGTAAACCGGTCCTTATGGCCCTTCAGAAGTTGTTCGACTCCGTTTTACTAGAAGGGAGAACGCCTAAGGCATGGAACAGAGGTGTGGTGGTATTGTTCTTCAAAAAGGGTGATAACGCGTTACTGAAGAACTACCGACCCATTTCACTTCTGAGCCATGTCTATAAGCTGTTTTCAAGAGTCATTACGAACCGTCTCGCACGCAGGCTAGATGACTTCCAGCCTCCCGAACAAGCCGGTTTCCGAAGAGGCTTTAGTACCATAGACCACATCCATACGCTGTCAGGTTATACAGAAGACTGAGGAGTATAACCTGCCCCTCTGCTTAGCGTTCGTGGACCACGAGAAAGCCTTCGACTCGATCGAAACCTGGGCTGTACTACAATCTCTCCAGAGGTGCCAAGTGGACTATCGCTATATCGAAGTGCTGAAGTGTTTGTACGAGAACGCCACTATGTCAGTCCGACTCCAGGACCAGAACTCGAAGCCTATTCCGTTGCAGCGGGGAGTCAGGCAAGGAGATGTTATTTCTCCTAAAGAGAAGGCTAGGCATCAACATAAACGGCGAGTACATCACTCACCTTCGGTTTGCTGATGATATAGTGGTCTTGGCTGAGACCATGGAGGATTTGAGTACGATGCTCGATGACCTCAGTAAAGCCTCCGAGTGAGTTGGTCTAAGGATGAACATGGATAAGACGAAGATCATGTCAAATACCCATGTAGCACCAACTCCCGTTACAATCGGAGACTTTACACTCGAAGTTGTGGACGATTATATATACTTAGGACAGACTGTCCAGTTAGGTAGATCCAACTTCGAGAAAGAGGTCAATCGACGAATCCGACTCGGATGGGCAGCTTTCGGGAAGCTACGGCACATCTTTTTGTCCAATATTCCGCAGTGTCTCAAGACGAAAGGCTTTGACCAGTGTGTGTTGCCAGTGATGACATATGGAACTGAAACGTGGCCGCTTACAATGGGCCTCATAAGAAGGCTCAAAGTCACCCAAAGGGCAATGGAGAGGGCTATGGTTGGAGTCTCTCTGCGTGATCGCATCAGAAATGAGGCCATCCGCAGCAGAACCAAAGTAACCGATATAGCCCTCCGAATCACTAAACTAAAGTGGCAGTGGGCGGGGCACATTGCTCGTAGAACCGATGGCCGTTGGGACGGAAAGGTTCTCGAGTGGCGACCACGAACCGGAAGGCGCAGCGTGGGTAGACCCCCCGCAAAGTGGACTGATGACCTGGTGAAGGACGCGGGAGTCCGCTGGATACGGTTGGCGCAGGACCAGTCATTGTGGCACTCTTTGGGGGAGGCCTATGTTCAACAATGGACGGCTTTCAGCTGATATGATTATGATGATGATCATTGTTCGCTAACCGCCACAAATATGTAGGTACACATATATTACAAGCGTTTTTCTTGTAGGATTTTAATGATTTTTTTTATGTGTAAGAACAAACTATCACTTATTACTATTTGTTTGTAACGAATTAGGATATATATCGCCCGCGCCATACGTTTTGTAAATTATGTGGTTTTACATGGACACGGTTTCTTGTTTTTCGCTTTCAACAGAAAGAAGACTTAAATATCGTCATATTTACAAATAAAAATAAACAATATTTTTTAACATATTTTTTACCTGTTTAACTACTTCCGGGTGAAAAGTTTGTAGGACTTTTGCATATGTTATCTTTAAATATCCCATATGAAAAATAAAAAAATCTGGCTATTATAAATTAATGTTTGACGCAACCGTATCTTTACAGGGCGCGTAGCCAACGTGCCAATCGTTAAAGCTCCGTAGCGAACGAAAAGCAACTGTCACTGTCGCACTAATATAGAAGAGCGATAGAGAGCGGTGACTACGATACGCTTCGGAGCGTTAACGATTGCCACGTTGGCTACGCACTCTGGGGTACAGAGGGCCTTTACGAGCTCACGCCACGTCTCGCAATCCCCGGCAGCGGCGGCGCTCCTAGCGTCACTCCAGCTCATCTGAATGGCATTCAGCTTCTACTTAACAGAGCATCGCCTAATGTACGGGATGACCTACGTTCGCCTCCCGTTGATTTTATTAGATATAGGTAGTCTTATTGGACACCGCAGTTGAGTTGCTAGTCTATCAGTTTTCTATCACGTAATGGAAACAGTTTGTAGAGTGTGGGGAGGCTGTTACTGATCATAATGATGGGGATAATAATGAATTAAGTCCTGAAACAAGTATTTACTTCCCATCTGGTTAGAATAATTTGTAATTAAAAAATGAAATATTATATTTAATAATAATAATAATAGCCTTTATTCATGTAAGTATTTGTTTTTTTTTTCTTTTTTAACATTTATTGTTTTTATTTGCATGTCGCGTGTACGATAAAGGCCTCCCCCAGTTTTCCCATTCCTTCCTATTCTGTGCTGTTCTCCACCAGAATCTTTCAAAATGTCGTAGCTCATCTCTCCATCTTCTATTCGTTTTTTTTTTGTTTTCTCGGTGTGTCTATTAGTAGCCATTCTGTGACATGTTTGGTCCAGCGGTTATCTGTTGTACGACGTATATGGCCAGCCCAGGCCCATTTGCTCTTTTTTATTGCATGTATTACATCTTTTACCCCAGTTTTCTCTCTTATAACTTCATTTCTGTTCTGTCTTTAATTTTGATTTTTAACATTGACCGTTCCATTGCCCTTTGACAAACTTTTAGTTTTTGTGTGTGTTTCTTAATGGGGCTCCAGGTTTGGGCACTGTAAGTTAAAGTAGGTAGGACAGCGGTATCAAATACCTTTTTCTTAATGGCCATTGACATGTCACTCTTTAGAATTGATTTTAGAGACCAGTATTTTTTCCATGCTCTACCTATTCTGTAGTCTACTTCCTTGTCGAGTCTGTCTTTAAAGGAAACTAGTTGTCCTAGGTATGTGAAATCTTCAACATATTCCATATTGTTTCTTCCGTGTTTTATTGGAATTTTTTCTCCATTAGTAATAATTTTGCATTTTTCATGTTCATTGCTAAACCTGCTTCGTTGCATGCTGTGTCAAATTCTAAGATCATTTCCTCCAGTATTTTTGGTTTTTCGGCCACAATTAAGACGTCATCCGCAAATCGTAGGTTATTTATGTGCTTCCCATTAATATTTATACCTTTGTTTTCCCATTCCAGTACTCTAAATATTGCCTCCAGGCATGCGTTGAACAGTGTCGGGGAGATAGGGTCTCCTTGCTTTACTCCTTTTTGCAGCCAAAATGGCTCACCATATTTATCGGTTTTTATGCTAGCCTTGCTATGTCGGTATATCTGTTTTAGTATGTTGACATATTTTACTTCCAGGCCTTGATCTTCTAGTGTTTTAAATAGAAATGTATGGTCTATCGAGTCGAAGGCCTTTGTAAAATCTATAAACGCAATGTATATATCTTTGTTTTGGTATTCTGTGCTTTTTTCTATAAGTTGGTTAAGCGTATGTAGATGGTCCATTGTACTAAAATTTGACCGAAATCCAGCTTGTTCCACTGGCTGGTGTTCTTCTAGTGTATTTTGTATTCTTTTGGTCATCACTGTCATGAATAATTTATAGACGCAGGATATGATACTTATAGGTCTGTAGTTGTCTAGATCGTCTTTATTTCCTTTTTTGTGTAGGATAGTGATGTTGGAAATATTCCATTGTTCGGGTATTATTTCGTTCTTCATTATTTCGTTGAACATGTAAGCAATGACTTTGTGTAAGTCGTAGCTTAAGTATTTTATAATTTCACTGCAAATCCCATCTGGTCCTATTGCTTTCTGTGTTTTAAGTTTCTTTATTGCTGACGATATTTCAGGAATGGCTCCACTTCATTACATGGTTTCCTATTATATATTGTTGGGTCGTATTCGTTATTTAAGTATAGCTGTCTAAAGAAGTCTGTTGCAGAGTCCACTATCTCTTTTCTACTTTCGGATTTCTTACTATTATGTTTTATGCTAGCAATGAGTTCTTTTCCTAGTGTCCTTTTCCTTTCTGCTCCTTTTACAGCGCATTTAGAAGCAAGTAGCTCTTCTACTTCTTTCATTTTTTGATTCTCAATGTCTCTTTTTGTTAGTTTTCTTATTCTTTTATTTACTGCTTTTATTCTGTTTTTATCAGCCCTGGTTTTCTTTTCTTTTCCTTGCAATTGTGTCTTCAGTTCTAAGAACCTTTTTGTGTCAGTGGAGTATATGTTTATGTCTTTACTTTCTTTTATTTTTGTAGACTGTTGTATAGCCTTCTTCAATGTTTCTTCAATAGTATTGTATTTTTTCTGTACTGTGTCGCAGCCTCTGATATCAATGCCTGTGAATAACTTGTCTGTTGTGGTGTGTATTGCGCTTGCAGAGTCACTTTGTATGCGTTGTTGACTTTGAAAGATCTTTCTTCGGCTTTGCTTTGTAGCTATTATTATTTTCATTTCGACTGGTCTATGGTCTGATATAAAGTTAATGTTTCTTATCACTGATATGTCTTGTAAATTGTGTTTGTTCTTTATTAAGAAGAAATCTATTTGGGCTTTATTTGTTTGGTTAGGGTGTGCCCAAGTCCATCTTCTGTTTGGTCTTTTATTGAAAAGGGTGTTTCCTACTTTGAGATTCAAGGTCCGTGCCAGGTTAATTAGTCCATCTCCTCTATAATTTCTAGTGCCAAAATTATATGGTCCTAGTGTATCGTCTTCACCCTGCTGTCGGAGTCCGATATGGCTGTTGAAGTCGCCCATGATGTATTTATTATCTGCTTTACTACTCGAGTAAGTAGTTTCGATTTTCATCGTAAAAGAGTGAGGCATTGCTGGTGGGTGCATATGCTTGAATGAAAGTATAGGTTCCCTTATTTATTTTCAGATCTAGGGTTATAATTCTGTCAGATATATGGGATATCCTTGTAATGTGCGGTTTAATTTCCTTGTTTATGAGAAATCCTACTCCGTGTAATCCTTTTTGTGCTCCATAATAATAGAATAGATGTCCGGATTGTAATTCCATTAGACTCTCTCCTTCTCTTCTTACTTCGCTTAATCCTATTATATGCCATTTCAAATTTTCTAAACTAATCTCGAGTTCTTCTAGTCTGTAATCATGCATGAGTGTACGGACATTATATGTCCACACATGTAGTTTTGAATGTTTCTGTGTATTTGTTGGGGGGATTTGGTCATGGTAGTCACCAGACTGACCGGGATACCTGGTGACTTGTTATTAGTTGATTGTATGTTATCAGTTGATTTCAGATTTGCTTGGTGGTTGTGGTCTAATACTCCCACGGGGACCGGCCGGGTTGGGAGATGGTTTTGTTGTTGCTTGTTTGTTGGTGTTGTATTGTTGTTGCTTCCGGTGTCTAGTTTTCAATTATTGCTATTGTTTGTTTATGGATGATAGAGAATTGGACCTAGATCGGTTCATAAATTCAAATGCAAACTATAATGAACAAAACGAACTGTTCATCTTAGGGGCCAATTGATGTCCTTCCTCCTTTTTGCTATCATCTGATGTTGGTGATTTTGTTGGTGATCGTTTCCTTTTCTCTTGGATTTTCTCTTGCTTTGACTTTTCATTAATTATTAGTTTATCATATCGGATCATAGCAATATTTCCCTTCTTGATTTCATCTTTCTTCTTAATATTAAGGTCTTTTCTTGTCTGCATTACATCCTTGGGATAGTCCTCTGAGACATAGGTATTTGTTGGCAGTCTTCTACTGTTCTTTAGTATTTGCATTCTTCTCCAAGTTAAAGTTAATTTTACTAATATAGGTCTATGTTTTTTATCATTTTTTGTTCCTAGTCTGCGAACTTCACATACTTCCCATTTGTCAAAACTTTCTATTTCTCCATCCTTCGCTATAGTGTTTAGAGTTTTCAGTACCAGTTCTAGTAGTTCTGTGTAGTTTCGTTCTGATTCTCCTACACCATGAATTATTAGGTTATTTTTCCGTACTTCCCTTTCTAAATTGTGAAATTTGCTTTTAAGTACTTCCACTTCACTTTTTAGTTTTAAGTAATCACCCACTAACGGAGATAATGTTTCTTCTATGGTTGATGCTAAGCTTGTCTTGAAACTGTTAAAGAGTTGGTATGCTTCTCAAAATCTTTTTCTTCAGGATTGTTTCCATTGTTGATTGTTTTTTCTTTTTACACTATTTCTACTAAATTGGTAGAATTTTTCTTCTCCTGGTATTACTGTTTCAGGGCTGGTATCCCTTGTTTGCCGTGTGGTGGCGGGAGAATTGCTCCAACCCAACTCTTCCCGTGGGTGTCGTAAGAGGCGACTAAGGGACATACCGGGGGGCGGGCAGCAGCGCCCCTGCAGAACAATCCCACCACCAAACTGCGATCCCCAACCCGCATGCCCAGCGTGGGGATTATGGGCATTACCCCTTGATGTTAAGTTTAGCCAAGAAATGGCCCCCAGTTCCCGGCCGCCTCGCTATTCCTGGCCATGGTAGCGGCCACGGTAACGGCGGGGCAGGGGGTGCTAGGAATCCCCGGGCTACAACAGGCTACCACACACTTTCAAAATTGACCCTGGCAACGTTTAACGGACGCACTCTGAGGCTTGACCATCATCTAGCGCAGTTGGAAGTGGAGTTAGAGAACATTAAATGGCATGTTCTTGGGTTATGTGAAGTCCGTAGAGAGGGGAAGGACACCGTAACCCTAGACTCGGGCCATCTTCTCTACTTTCGCGAGGGTGATAAAACATCCCAGGGTGGCGTAGGTTTTCTCGTCAATAAGGCTCTCTCTAACAACGTTCAAGAAATCTCCAGTGTGTCGACCAGGGTAGCGTACCTGATCCTTCGGCTTTCCAAGAGGTATAGCATGAAGGTAGTTCAGGTTTACGCACCGACCTCGGCACACTCGGATGATGAAGTGGAGGATATGTATGAAGACATATCCAAAGCCTTGCACAACACCACAAAGGCTCACTTCAACGTTGTTATGGGGGACTTTAACGGCAAGGTGGGAATCCAGACTGGCAACGAATCCCGAATAGGCCCGCATGGTTATGGAGTTAGGAATCACAGGGGGCAAATGCTTGTCAACTTCCTTGAGAAAGAGGAGCTATTCTTAATGAACTCCTTCTTTGAGAAACAGCCTCAAAGGAAGTGGACATGGCAGAGCCCCGACACTGTGACAAAAAATGAGATCGACTTCATCTTGACGGATAGCAAGCACATATTCAGAGATGTCTCAGTGATCAACAGGTTCAATACCGGATCCGATCACCGACTGCTCCGAGGCTCTCTGAATATCAACTTGAAGCTTGAAAGAAACCGTCTGATGAAGTTCACGCTCCGGCCTAACCCAATCCAAATCATCGCGGGCACCGAGAAGTTTCAGCAGCTTCTAGGGAATCGATTTGTTGCCTTGGAACCCACTGATGACGCTGACGAGACCCTACACAATCTGGTCGAAACGCTGAGGGACTCGCTGAGACTCTGGGGCTGATGACAAGAAGACGGGAGACCACCCAAGCGACTTCGTTAGAGAGGTCAGACCTGAACAAGCGAATTGCGAAGATGGTACGGCGCGACCTTCGGAGCTCCAACACACGCCTCATTGAAGAGGCGATAGAGCGAAACCGAGGGTCCAAAGTATTCACTCAGCAGCTTAGCAGGAGCCACCTGACGAAGCTTAAAACGCACGACGGGAGGACCGTATTGTCGAAGCCGGAGATCTCCGCCGAGATAGAGGATTTTTATGGCCGGCTGTACTCTGCACATGCCCCCCACACTCAACGAGATGACCATGATTCCAGAGCCACCCTGACACGCCACTATACCGACGAACTGCCGGACATCAGTCAAGACGAGATCGTGTTAGCTCTGAGGCAGCTTAAAAATGGAAAAGCCCCCGGTGAGGACGGTATTACTTCAGAACTTCTGAAGGCAGGAGGAGCTCCTGTTATACAGGAGCTGCAGAACCTCTTCAATGCCGTCCTTCACAGTGGGAGAACTCCTAAGGCGTGGAGCGGGAATTTGGTGGTGCTCTTTTTTAGGAAGGGTGATAAAACCCTCCTTAAAAACTACAGACCCATCACACTTCTGAGCCACGTCTATAAGCTTTTCTCACGAGTGGTCACGAATCGTCTCGCCAGGAGGCTCGACGAGTTCCAGCCACCGGAACAGGCTGGGTTCCGCTGAGGATATGGCACCATAGACCACATACACACAGTGAGGCAGATTACATAGAAGTCCGAAGAGTATAATCAGCCCCTGTGTCTCGCTTTTGTGGACTATGAAAAGGCCTTCGACTCCGTGGAAACGTGGGCTGTTCTGGAATCCTTACAGCGATGCCAAGTAGACTATCGTTATATCGAGGTGCTGAGATGTCTCTCGGAAGCCGCCACTATGAGTGTCCAAGTACAGGGCCAGCAGTCTAAACCCATCCCATTGCGCAGAGGGATGAGACAGGGGGATGTCATATCCCCGAAACTGTTCACGAGCGCATTGGAAGACATGTTTAAGACGCTGGACTGGAAAGGTAAGGGCATAAACATAAACGGCGACTACATCTCACACCTGCGATTCGCTGATGACATAGTCGCAATGGCGGAGTCGCTAGAGGAGCTGACCCAGATGCTGGACGGCCTAGCTTCAGCCTCGCGACGCATCGGTCTTGGCATGAATTTGGATAAAACCAAAGTCATGATCAATGGCCACATTGATCCGGGACCGGTCGTCGTACATGGCCACCATCTTGAAATTGTTTCTGAGTACGCCTACCTTGGGCAGATCCTGCAGTTAGGTAAAAACAATTTTGAGTAGGAGGCCAATAGGAGGATCCAGCTAGGCTGGGCAGCATTTGGGAAACTACGCCGAGTCTTCTCGTCATCCATACCGCAATGCTTGAAAACGAAAGTTTTCAATCAGTGCGTCCTACCCGTAATGACCTACGGAGCTGAGACGTGGACACTCACGGTAAGGCTGGTCCACCAGTTCAAAGTCGCTCAGCGAGCTATGGAAAGAGCTATGCTCGGAGTTTCTCTGAAGGATAGGATTCGTAACGAATACATCCGACAGAGAACCAAAGTTATCGACATAGCTCAAAGATAATTCTTTAATAGCATAAGCAAGCTGAAGTGGCAGTGGGCCGGCCATTTCTCGCGAAGAACCGACAACCGCTGGGGTAGACGTGTTCTTGAGTGGAGACCGCGTCTCGGCAAACGTAGTGTAGCACGCCCTCTGGCCAGGTGGGATGACGATCTGCGAAAGAATGCAGGCAGATGCTGGATGCGGCAAGCTGAAGACAGGGCGCTATGGCGCTCATTAGGGGAGGCCTATGTCCAGCAGTGGACTAATATAGGCTGATGATGATCCCTTGTTTGGGGTATTTCGATTTATTTTTCTAGCAACACCGACTAAGCTGTCAGTGGACACTGTCACTGAGCGGAAGTGTGCTATTCTAGGGTGTGTTTATAGTTATTGTTATATATGTTTAGCAATAGTAGTTTATGTAACTGTTACGTAATAAGGGTCCTTAAAACATGAGTGTGGTTTTATGAAATGAGCCGCAGGCGAATTTCATAATAAGATCACACGAGTGTTTTAAGGCCTAATTACGTACAGTTGCATACGCTGCTTTATCTACACTCATATTATTTATTATAAATGCCGTATTCGGAAATCATAGAATGGCCGCCATTGCACCGCCGCGGCCATCTCGATTGTGTCGGCGTGGCCAACTCGATTGTGTCGGGGCTCGCGCGGGACCAATCGAGTTGGCCATGGCGGTAACATTATGTTATCAAATTCGATGTTCCAAATTTGAAACTCATTGCTTAACAATATTTGAGCATGCAAAGTTAAAATTACGTTACTGCCGCAGATAAGAAACTTATCATAGTTAAATCGTTTGTTGTAATGCTTGTCATTGTCTACGGTTTTTGAACGCATTTTAGAGTACTTACAGTATGAGTGTAGATAAAACTGTTTTTAACACTGTTTCCCTTAAAATCGACACTATTTACACAAAAATTTTACCACTTTGTACACTTAAGCTTTCACTGTGCTCGTGTTTCGTGTTTATAGAGATCCACGATTGTTTTTTCACTACGTTTTTATTAAAATCTCACCATGATACTTATAGAGGTTATCACTTGACAGTTGCGCTACCGGAAGTCATAATATATAAAATGTTATATACCGTGTGTAAATTTTATACGGGCGTATATTGTACTGGCGATTAGTATTGGACCTAGGGAACCTATTTACATTTATTTATTTATGAAAATAAGGATATCAGCCCGTAATGTAGTGCATCCATGACAATTAACTTACCGATGCGTCATGTCAGTTATGTCAGTTTTAAATCAGTTGGATAGCGTACATTGGTGCCCGGTAGGACTTTAAAAAATCGTTACACATAATTACTAACACTATTTAACAAAATGATTATACTATATAGTATAATCATTATACTATATAGTATCCATTATCCATTATACTATATATATATATATATATATATATATATATATATATATACTATGTATATAGGTAGATAAAGTATACGCCCGTATAAAATTTACAGGCATGTATGGATTGGCTGTTTAAAATAAAATGGTTTTTCATTGAAGCAATCTGAAGAAACGCTTTTTCAGTGGGAGATAATGAAATAATGAGCTAAACTTTAACGAGCAGTAAAATTTATGTATTGTGGAGCTTAAAAACAGGGCTCCCCGGAGATTCCCGGTTACGAAACTAAGTTTACGTTTTGCTTTCGTAGTTCAGCTGGTTTTTTCGTGGAACGACTCGAATGTAGCCTGTGGCCGTCTGTGTATTTCGGGGTCGGGGTTTATGTAAGTAAAATAGGAGAGGTTTGTTATTTTTGCAGAGGTTAAGTCGCATAAAGCGCTTTGCGCATTAACGTTTACAACTTTAAAGCTTTGCCTTTTTAGAAAAGGATCAGTCAGCAGGAAATATACTTATAATACTAATAAAAAAAATATATAAAACATATCTACGCTAGCGTTTTTACTGCCGCGTACCGAATTCATAGCAGGTGTTAGACAAACTATAGGTATTTGTAACATTATAAAATAAGTAGATACATTAGAAATACAATCTATTTCTAAGCTAACTACAACACATAACAAATAATCAACCAATATAAAGTTGTATTGGAGTTGCATCGGAATAATTCTAAAGCTATTCTGTTATTTCTAATTTAGACGTTTAGGCGCTATTAGCTGTACCTATTGCATTGTTTATGCATTGGAGGTGTATAAACAATAAACAATTTTTATTGCAACTTTAGGTGTACATTGATACGATTGGCACCTGGCTCTCAAACTAGGATTGTATTGAAGTTGGATCGTCTCTAAATGTGTTTTAAAGTTAGAATACGGCCCCTGGCCGCGGATCGTATGTTTTTGCATAGGTACACGTGACAATAAAACGACAGTAGGTATAACTTGACTTATTTCATTCACTAATATATAGATCATCACGTCACATTTTCGATATTTTTGGACTAAAGAAATATAAAAATGTTGACTAAGATTGAGTTTTTTAAAAGTACTCAGTAGCGTTCGTATATTTGCATTCGCATTCGAACATTTGACCCTGTGCCTACTTAATATTATTGACCCTGTATCTGTTTAGCCTATTCATTAACTGGTAGAAAATGTCTAAAGACAATTACGTCCACCGTTTAAACTACATATATTGTAGTTTGCAATAAAAAATACTTTTTTCTTTCTCGCTTTTTTTTAAGGGATCTCAAATGAATTTCTTTTGCTTTATTTATTGTGCTAAATATTACCACTAAGAGACGGATTACCGAATCAACTGCGCATTCAATCTAATATATTAACGTATAAACAGCAATTGCACTGACCTCGACTGGGTGAAATGAAAGGGGAAACGTATTTTATCTAGCCGTAGTTATATAATCTAGACTAGATCTAAGAGCAAGCTGATTAACGTCAGTCGGAGGAGGAGCGAGGGGGTGGAGCGGCAAACAAGAGGATTTATTGTTAATGGCCCATGGCCGGGCGCTAAATGCGATGAATTTCTTAGCCTTACTACACAAATACCACGTCGGTAATAGGTAAATTTATTGGAATTGTTTTAGGTCACTATTGTACAAGCTTAGTGGTCGCACAACGTGTGTCAACGGTGTCTTAGTAGATTATTGGCTCCACCTACATAGAATATTGTAATGACAGACTGACAATCTACTGTCATTCCATATATAAACTACATGATGCGTATTATGATTGTGATTACTCTAGTGAGCTTTAAGTTTAGTTAAAACTTCGAATGGTAGCTAGCAGGCTAAACTTAAAATATTGGGCGGACGGCACCGTAAGTTTTATAAGTTGAAGAAAAAAAGTCGATTTAATACATAGGCAATAACTTGTCGGCTTTAATGTCTAAGAAAGCTCTAAAATTTACATTTAAAATATATTGGAAACTAGCTTTTACCCGTGACTTTGTCTGTGTAAAGCTAGTAGTCCATTCCCCATAAGGGATGATTTTGGGAATAAAAACTAGTCTATAATCCTTCCCCATAACTCAAATCTCCATAGGTACCAGATTTCATCTATATTAGTTTAGCGGTTATTGATTCCTCGTACAAATTTCCACCTCTCCCTCTTTCACCCCCTTAAGTGTTGATTTTCGGGATGAAAACTTTCCTATGTGCTTTCTCAGGACTCAAACTATCTTCATACCAAATTTCATCTAAATCTGTTCAGCGGTTTAAGAATGAAGACGTAACAGTCAGACATACATACTTGCGTATAATATTAGTATGGATAGTATGGATTATTCAAAGTGGAATATCGATGAGAAAATGAATAATTTCGGTTCCCTCTCAGTTTATTACCCGTGAAATAGTTCGCTGAGACAACTCGCTTTGTTTCAAATTGCCCGGGATGCAGTTTCCGGAGGAACTTCGTGAAAATATTTTGTTGGATACTAATTGTTAGCGATGCTCACGAGGGAATCCGCTGCATTTGAATGTGGATTGTTCGGTATGTTTTGTATGAGGAAAAGCGGTAGAATTGTGTATTAAATAGCGCGATTAAAATACTTAGGTAAGCTCAGAAATGTATATCCCATTGTATTTGAATAAGTAAAAATATGGCATCCGTAGCCTAGCTGGTAGCGAAGTGCATATGAAGCTGGACTGCAAGTCCTGGGTTCGAATACCCGTAAGGGATTTTGTGTGATAACTATGATAAGAACAAATAAAATATTTGTTTTTGAATCGTTTTCGACGACTATACCGATACCGAACTAGATCGATTTATGTAAAAATAGTCCCACGACATAATTTATCTTTTATTTATTACAACCATAAGCAGTAAAAAAAGTCAATATAAATTTTATAACGGACAAAAGCATGTCCATTTTAAATAAAATAATTAAATACAATAAGTCCAAGATATCAACTTTAGTTCTCACGATTCCTTAAAAATAATTCTTACTCAAAGGTAAAAACGGCATCAATTCCCCCTCAATTCTGCTCTCCGAAGATTAGAAAACACGTTTGAGAGAGCTCTCGAACAATTTTCCGCTTACGTAGCGGTAATTGTCTTAGAACAGGTACGAATAGCTGCCGCCGGAGCGGCGCACTGCGGTACCGCAGCCCCGACCGAAACCTCCGATACGCTACGTGCACTGAATCCTAATACTGTACTGATTTTATTTTTGCCTCCCTCATTCTTGATTCAACTATCTAATAGTTATCTACAGACGTCCAGCGATTTCGCTAACGCCGCCAAAATAACAGCGCAGCCTGGCTGCCCTAATCGTATACAACGCTTAAGTTTGAGGTGTAATTTTCAGAGCAATTCTTTTAGGTAATCAGCATCGGTTTTATTGCCGGTTTTTATGTTCGAGGCCCTTGCAGTTTCTTCTTTGTAAATTATGCAGAAATCAATTCGGGGCGGATAGCTGGGCGGTGGTAAATAATTCAGCGCTGATTGTAACGAGGGTCCGAGTTCGCACTAAATGTTCCCTGGGAGCCTTGCGCCCAACAAACTCGGTTTTTTTTCCTTATCACTGTGTAGAAATGCTCCTTTCCTTCATTATTAAACGCCGCTGGGCGCACTGTATATATTGATAGTGGCTGAACCTAAGAATCCAATTAGAAAATGAGTAGGTATAAGTACTAGTAACTTGTATTTTTCATGGATACTAGATATAGGTATAATGATAGTAGAATAGGTACTTTTCAAAAGTAAAAAAAGTTTTGCTGTTGCTCATATCATATAAAGCTGATATATAATCTGAATCTTGTAAAAGTTGCCCTCAGATTGCCATACACATTTAGCAATACAATGACAAAGGAGGAAATTTGAGCTCGATGAACGTTCTTAGTAAGTACGTATAGTTGTCCATTGTGCAAAGAAATAATCGGCACTAATATATTATACTTAACGTAAAACTAAAGTTTTTGGCAGAAACTTAATTCAGTCCTTGTTAAAACTACGAGTTAAATTTGTTCATTACACGGGAGTTCCAAATGAAATCACAAAATGGGGACATTTCCCGTTCAATATTCTGGTGGCGTCTCTGTCCACCGTACTCCCACTAATTTCATTATTTCATTAAAATAATCTTCCACAAAGACTGCGTGGTCTGCACTCTGCACTCTATTTGATAATAGAGACACGAGTGTTATATAATTGAATATAACACAACCAACTCGGGCTAATTAAAATCTCTGGCTAGTAAGTACCCAGTTAATACATCACTTGAAACATTTACATTAAATGCTGTTTACCAGACGAAGTTATATGAAACGCTTATTTATATTAAAGATAAAGACATTTACTGCATGAAAACACTTTAAACAGTACAAATATCCATAAAATTTAATCGTTCTCCGCAAAGATTTTTCCATGAAAAGTTTTCCACTTCAAACTTTGCCACTTCGCCGAAGCCAAGACGCGTTTAACAAAGCTTTTTCATACTTACATTTTTATATCAGGAATGGAACGTCACGCTCGGTTTCAGCGCCTTTCGCTCGCCCGACCGCGAAAAGAACGCACATAGACCGGTAATAGGTGACGGTTTATCAGATATTCGAGTCACGTTTAGAATTCCTTATTTTCATCTTTTTCTCCGGTCGGGCCCGAAAAATGTCATCGAATACACATTTTTTCGTAATCCTCATAAGTCTCATGGCCGCGACAACGTTCGGGATGCTGGCGTTCCCATCACTCGGCGTCTTCCCTGCCCCCACGCCCGCACCCGCACCGCGCGACAAGTTCACGCCGTGTCGTGATCGGCATCGCAAACATCGCTATCCAATTAATAGTCTTTCACATTAGCAAATAAACCTTCTAAATTAAGTACAGAACGGTTTTCACACCAAGGGCTGTGTTTTCAAGCTTATGTTATCATCAATTTAATTCAAATCGCAGTTACCTCACAAAGTTTAAAAAATATTCTATGGGAAAAGTTTTAATTGGCTCGTAAGTGTGAGTGTGTTCCTGAACATAGACGGCGCGCATGTTGGATTTAGGGCCGAATCCTGCTTCTTATCGGGAACAAGTCGGAACATGCACCTTGCACCGAGCGGCGTCGAAAGTTTCCGACAGTAGCCCAACTAGTTTAGAAGCTTGGAAACTCTATCAGATACGTGAGCGCGAAGCGATTACCTGCAGCCAGCGAAACAGGCGAGTGGTGACAATGTCGGCCAATATGCTCGCCAATATTACCGGCACGGGAAAGTGTCTAGTCATTGCTGTATTATTAAGTGTCATCCTCTTTACATTTTTATATAAGCTATCGGTATAAAAAGCTTTATTGCTAGTTGGCAGCACGATGTGACTTAACTGATGTTTAAAAGAAAGAAAGAAACATTTTATTCTCAAAAAGAACACATTACAGAACAAAAAAAGGAAAGATTACACAAACACAAATCAGAAATATTAAAAAGTTGCAAAGTAACACATTAAATACAGAAAAAAAAGAAGCTTAAATATAAATATGGGAAATGCTGGTGTTTCATTGAAGTTCCACAATGTGTACAATCAAGAACAGGCAAAGACTCAGCATAATGTTGCAAATTGCAGGTGAGAAATTTGCAACGCTGTTATTCTGTCTCAACCTTGCGGAGTGACATAAGACCTAAACAGGTACACGAGTAAAATTAAAAATAATAAATATGGTTGAAAATTCAAATTATACGGGTAGATATACAATAACTCTTTTTTCGATTTGTGTCGGTAGGGAACAACATAAAATAATAAGGGGGATAAAGATAATATGAAAATGTACTTAAATATAAATATATTTTATAGGTGTATAATTGTATTAAGGTGAAATTGTTAATATACCGATTTATAAATACATAGGGAGATATTAAAAATATATAATTTATCAGCTTGACTGTTGAACAACTGTTCCAGAGATCTCGGACTTTTGGATACTTTATAATAATTCACGCAATTTACGCTGAAAGCCAAGCTTGGATCCACACCTCCTAATCGGAGGAGGCAGATCATTCCAGCATTTTGTAGCCTGGAACCGAAAGCTGCCCCGGAAGGCTGCGCAGTTACATTTAGGGACTATGAGTGGTTTATAGTTGGCTGCAATACGTATCGCTCGCTGTTGTTGTCGCCAAGCTATTTTCGTCAAGAGGTAAGGAGGTTTGCCTAATTTAAAGACGCCAAAAAGAAGAGAAGCAAGGTGGAGGTGTTGCCTTTGTTTCATTTTAAGCAAATTTGTATTACACAGGTAAGGGGACATAGATGTCCGCGGAGGAATCGTAAAATAAAAACGAGCGCAAGCATTCTGTACCCTTTGAATGAGCTTTTGGGTTTTGACAAATAAACAAGGACCAATGACAAAATCGCAATAATTCAATTTAGACAGCACAAGTGATTCACAAAGTTTGATTCTAAGTTCCACAGGGATGAATTGGCGAATATTGTACAGCACCTTAAGCTTGTAGAAACAGTTACGGACTGTGTTGAGAACATGTTCTTCGAAACGCAAGTAAGAATCCATCAGGACTCCAAGATTGCGCGCAGTGTACACCCGCTCAATAGGAACACCACAAGCATGTACCCCATTGGTGCCTTCCGAAAATACAGATATTTGTTTCTTACTCCCAAGAACGAGATATTTGGATTTTGAAGGGTTTAGCACTAGGGAGTTCTTAATGGACCACGCGGCAATATTTTGTACCGCGTCACTTACATTATTTTTGTCAAACGAAACCATCAATTGCAGATCGTCAGCGTATAAGTGATATTTGCTGTGTTTTATACATTTAATGATATCAGATGAATAAAGTATAAACAAGAATAGAGCCCTGTGGAACACCTCTGTTGACAGGCTGAGCCTTAGAAAGATTAACTAACCCACCACAGCTCCTGACTTCAACTAGCTGATGACGATAAGTGAGATAGCTATGGAAAAACTTTACTGCCGAACTATCAAAGCCGTAGTACGACAACTTAGATAGCAAGAGTGATATATTAATCGAATCAAAAGCTCTGGAAAAGTCAAGCAAGGTCAGTACTGTACCCATACCTTCGTTCTGGGATAACAGTATATTGTCGACAACATCAAGCAGGGCCGTGCTCGTACTATGGTGTTTTCTGGAACCAGATTGCATCTGAGGCAGTAGGTAAAACAAATGAGTAAAACTACATTTAGGTACTCTAATGTTAAACTTCTGTTAATACCTGTGCCATATAAATAGGATAGAAGTAAGTACCTACAAATTATATGGTTATATATTAACCATATCATAGCAAACTTGAAATTGGTATGTCAACGTTTACTTGGAAACATTGATTATTTCTCTTTTGAAAAGAGAAATAATCAATGTTTCATCTCGATCTCAATCATTCATCTCGGTAAATCAAATATATGTATAATTATGAATTGGTAATTAAAGTACCTGTACGAATATAGTAATACTGATTGATTATTTTAATATAAGTGAAAAAAATAAGAAATAAAAAATAAGGCGTGCAAAATCCCTAACTGTTTTCAAGAAACACCTTAAGGAGTATTACCTATCTCTCCCTTAACACAAATGTTTGCCGACTGTATTTTTTTATTTACTCTATGTATGTAGTATATGTTTGTTTATTGATTATTTTATTTGTGTATGTGTATGTATAATTAAGCTACTGTAAGTATTTTATGTTATTTGTTATTGTTTATTTGGATTTTCACTGTTTCTTTTGCCTTGCACCTACTCATACGATTATTTTCGACTAGATTTCCGCTAGCCCAAGGTTGTCTGGAAGAGATAAGACTGCCTGTTGACTGCCTCTACTTTTAATCTGTGTACTGTACTGTTCTATTTTATTGCGGTGTGCAATAAAGAGTATTTGTATTGTATTGTATTGTAGAAGTGGTAAAATAATTAAAAAATAAAACGTTATTAAGTAAAAGAATGAAATAATTATACAAAATCAATTCCGTGGTCCTACACTAGGCCAAGCCTGTATCGGGGTAACCACTCAACAAGATTGCCAAAATATTAATTTTGGGGTACATATCCTCTAAACACATAGGAGTTTTATATATAAATGCAGGGAACATTGATATTACAAACGAAAGATAAGCAGTCCGGCCCCGGAGGTCGCACAAACCTCGTGGCCGTGTTACATACATACAAGATCCGTCAGCATAAGACCTATATAGGTTAAGTAGGTAATTGTTGAAATAATGTAAACGATATCATCAAAATCAAAATTAAACGTAATGATTTACCGTCGTTCGCTTTGTTAAACTTTAGTCGGTTTTAAGTAGTATGGTGCTTGTCTAACGTAATGTATTAGAGTAAAACTATATTCTGCACTATTCGAATTCGAACCAACTAAGCCCAGCAGGGTCACGTCCCAAATAATCGAATATTGGCTTAATATAAGACTCGGGTTGGGTGTCGCAGACTGTGGTTATTTTCGTGGTGAATCAATGGTAGGTATCAAAATCCACCGCAACAAACAGTTATCGCAAATATTGGAAAAATACGTTCTACGCTGTCGCTAACAAATAGGAATGTAAGTGCGTGTGTGTAGCATGATGTTATAGACTACGAGTAAATGACATCCCTCCTACACTTACTGGATACAAGAGTATATACAAGGTGTAACAAAAATGCTCATGATCCGTTTAAGGGCATAATTGGTAACTGATACCATATCGACAAAATTTCTGGTGCACCAGATATTTGGAATCAAGTCTAATACCTTATTGTTTCATGGAAATTGCACAGATATTGCCTTTCAGTAAGGGTATAATGTTGGGTCTTCTAATTATGAAAAACTGAGAAAAAATTCTCACGTGAAAAAAAAATGTATGGAGGGTCCGGCCGGCTGGGATGACGTGTCACGTGTCCCATACAAAGTTTTTTTTTGCAACAAAAAATTTTTCTCTTACTTTTTTGTCACAATACGATAACAATTATGCCCTTAAACGGATCACCACTATTTTTGTTTCACCCTCTATGTATACTTATTCAAAACGATTCGGGTGATTTGAATGAGGTCGAGTTGAGTAGGTACACAAAGTTTCTATAGTTGCCTTCAATCTGCTACTTCAAACTGGTTCATAATGCGTTTCACGGAAATAACGCTCCGAGCGATGTGGAATTTAACTCTGTCGGCGCCGAGCGTGTGAAACAAACGAATGAGCTCCATTGTCATGTTCACGAAACTGTTCGTCGAATTGAAGCGTTTTTTCGTGACAGGCGTAAAATTTTTGGAGCGTTTCTTTCGTGAACGAGGACCTCGTTACGAGGCATAACCCGAAAACCTAAATACAAGATGTAACAAAAATTCTGATGATCATTTTAAGGGCATAATTGGTATCGTATTCTCATTTTTTTTTTTTTTATACCACGACAGTGGCAAACAAGCATACGGCCCGCCTGATGGTAAGCAGCTACCGTAACCTATGGACGCCTGCAACTCCAAAGGCGTCACATGCGCGTTGCCGACCCTTTACAAAAAGGAGGATTCACTGTGTTGACGACTAAAGGAACAAGAAGGTCCCTCATCGTCAACACACTGGGTCCTCTTTGAGCTCTTTGGCAACCTTACTCACCAGCAGGAACACAACACTATGAGTAGGGTCTAGTGCTATTTGGCTGTGGTTTTCTGTAAGGTGGAGGTACTTCCCCAGTCGGGCTCTGCTCCAGATTTGAGCGATGACATTCGCTGAACGTGCCCTACCACACTTAGCGAGATGCCATTCGCAGTGCCCATACCTCTCTTTTTGGCGTAGTTTAAGGACATACCCAGGTCCGGACGTAGTTTAAGGACATACCCCGGGTCCGAATCATAATGAAAACTAAGAAAAAAAAATCTCAGTAAAACTCAAAAATATAATTGGTTTTGTATGAAGGGTTGGCCAGCCGGGACGACTTGTCCCAAACAAAAAAAAAATTTTTCGCGTCCAAAATTTTTTCTTCTACTTTTTCTTACGCGCAAGACGACAACAATCTCAAATGTACGATAATAATCAATCCTTAAACGGATCCCCAGTATTTTTGTTACACCTTACCTTTTGTTATGACTCCTTTACCTATAGCTAAATCGCTTGAAAATTATCAAAGTGTCATTCACACAACAAATATTAAACTAGAAAAAGCACCGCCAATAGTAAACAAACCGCGCGTGGCTATTTCTTCATACTTACTTTACAGGATTTTTAATAGCCAAATGATATAGTTCCTTATCATCATATTCGTCATATACATACCTCGCCATTTACTCGGATAACATTTTTGATGAATGATTACAATTTCTTCACCGCAATATAGGTTATTATTCTAGAGAATAATGCCTGAAAGTTAGAACTTTAGAACATCACGGGTTCATGGTTTGGATAAAATGAACGTTGGACTCGTAAATGACACGCGCAGTACGTGCATTTGTGGATTCTAGCTTAATGTATTTTCTGTGGAGTCATTAAACCAAATTTTATCACGTATGGTAGGTACTTGGATTTTTGAATAAATGAAATATTTATTTTCATGCACAAAGTCGAGAATTGCGCCTTAGCGTGCATGCGTCCGCAAGATTGAGCAGACAGCTTTGAATGTCAATCACAAACCGTTGATTGGATTTCGATATTGACGTCAACGATGACGTCACTTCGCGTTTTATTCAAGTGGAACATATTGCGCTGCTGGACATAAATTGTTTAAAATTTATCAAATAAATCATTGAATTCTATCGAAGTTTGAGTTGTCCTCTGTGTTAGTCCCTGTTTTAGTCCACAAGCATACTCGTTCCCAGATTTCTGTAATTTGACTATGGTTTATAAATATCTTAATTTATTGTAAAAAACAATAAATTGCTTAATTAGAAATCTTGTGCTAAACCAAAAGGTCGTGTCGAGCTAAGCCCAAAAACAACGACATACGTCTTTTCCATATTTTCGGACAGCGGTATTAATAAAAAAAAAGTTTGTTTTTAATGCTATGCTACATTTATTTAACTTAAGTACTTATACTAGTTATCAACACAATATTTGTGGTGCGTAATATTTTCTACCTATAGCGCTGCGTTTCCGGCTACATAACATTTTACAGGATGCCTTCACACAATATTAAAAAAAAAGTGATTAGCATAATTTTGCTATACATTACATATCGGTGTATACATTGCTTATATACATTGCTCGAGCTTTGCGCGGCCAATATCTACAGACACCCCGTTGCCTTAAGCGTATCGTCTGCTATCGGCGTATAGGCCGATGTCATGTCATACTATCAATAACGGGGGTACTAAGTGCTCTAGATCATTACTGGCTTAGCGTGATATATTGACGGCGAGTTCAGCCATAATGCCCGTAAGCACACATTATCCAGCAATGTGAAGTTCTTTAACCGTATAGGTTATGATTTTTTCATATCTTTCATGTCTTCTGTTTAAGTAAGTCAGGGATAACTAAACTTCTTGAATTAATGGTGACTTTTCCCTGCACCTCTCAGCTAAGCAGAAGTTTAGTAACTATTTCACCTCAGCAGCTCGAACAAGCCTACTTCCCTGTGAATACACCGTGACGAAAGTGCGACTTGCTACGCTCGTGGCTCAATTTTGGAATCTTTCGCTGGCTCTGGTCTCAATAAAAGCACGAGAGGTAGAACATAAACTTTGCCCCGTTTATAATAAATAACTATTTATCTTTTTACTTAATGAGTGACTGGCCCCTTTGACCTCGATTCGAATAATAAACACACACACTGATGGCCAGGCACAGCTCCAACCCAACTCAACCCAACTCAACTCAACGCTATAACGACATTGACATTTGCTATTCGAACAGATTTTCATTCAACATTGGTCTCACATTGGTCTCACATTGGTCTCAATTTGGTCTCACATTGGTCTCACAGTAGTACAACATTGGTACAATGTGTGACCAATGTGTGACCAATGTCTGACCAATGTTGAATGAAAATCTGTTCGAATAGCAAATGTCAATGTCGGTATAGCGTTGAGTTGAGTTGGGTTGGAGCTGTGTCTGTCCAGAGTGTGTGTTTATTTTTCGAATTACGGCCTTATTTGTATATTTAAATTCACTTTTCAAGTCCATATCATAGGTCTATACTCCATTACATACGATTGATTATTCAACCAAATTCATAATAGCTTAGAGTCTCGAGGTAACGTAATCCACTCACATATATTATAATTATAATGCTTTACTGAGGTATAAATTACGTAGTTTTCTTCTGTTGGTGCTCACTAAAAACCAAGGCCATCAAAACGCTCGCTCAATCGGCTCAGTTACCCAACTCAAGTTTTTGTAAGTAGGCACTACAATTGCAAAAAATAGACCTCTTAATCTAAATCATAGGTACTCGTATACACTAACTCAGCTTTTATTCTCGAATACTTCCACACACGTAACACATTATTTTATCCAATAATTACTCCCACACCTGCACCTATTCAGATATTTGCGAGTCCGACCAGTTGCAATTACAGATGTATTATGTATTAGAAGGATACGGGCGCGTTCCAAAAGGAATTGATTTCTGCATAATTTAACGCCGAAAACATCTTCAGGTACCTACGGGTTTCCTTGGTTCAAAACAAAACATTCGCAAGTTCGCTGCAGACTGCTCTATGTTGTTCGGAATAGGCACATTATGTAAATAATTCATACTTTTCTTTAAGAGTCTGTATGGTTGATGTGATATTATTCCTATAGCTGAGATGGAAACAAGTACGATTGTTGTGCATCTTTTCTGTTTTTTCTGTAGATCTATTTTGACAAGTGATGCATTTTGCATTTTGTTCATTAAAATCTAATTTCATATTCCCAGGTCTGTTGTAAGTTTTAATGAAGATTTAATTTCCTTTGGCAGCCAATGTCTACTATTTATTCAAAAGATGGTTTCGTTAACATAATAATTAAACGTGCTGTATGAATATAAAGTCTTAACCAAAGTTCCTAACCTATAAAATAGCCTAACTTTTCCTCTGGCTCTGTTCAGTCCGATACACATTGCGCATATTAATTTTGTGGTTCTCGAATGGCAGTCTGAAGGAAAGAATAAGTTTACAATGATTAAAGCGCAGGTTGATTAACATTATTAACTACGGATAAAAAGGTGATCAGTAAAGTATTAAGTTTTTATTGCTAATAGTTATAGTAGTTATAGTCGAACGACCGGAGCGTAATCGAAGTGAAGTTCTTTACAGACAACTTCGGTCACAACGGAACTATCAGCTGGCTACCTAGACGTCTATGCATTTCGATAGCTTTTTGAGTAGTTATTTCGCGATAACTTTAGTAACGTTTTTCCAACCTTCATGAAATTTGTTGGGATTGTAGCAGAGATAAATATAATTTGAAATTTGAGAGTCCGTAGCTAGAACGCGTGAAACGATATTCATAAGGGTCTTGTTATATTGGTAATCTTGTTTGCAAGTAAATCGCGAGTTCTTAGTTCGAGGTGAACTACTCGTTATTTTAATTGAAAATTGGTATTTTCCAGTACCTCAGTACCCTTACGATAGTGGGTGAATGTCGCTAGGTGTCCCTCTAAGGCGTGTATGAAAAAATATATGATAATTTTTGCCTTAGAATCTAAGGCTAAGACGTTTAGGCTTTGGTACTTCTGCGGTGGGGGGTGTGGTCACATGACCGCGAATTTAAATCTCACCTGAGGGAATGCATTTCTATTTCGATACCAATCTTATTGAACAGTACTATGTTAAAATTAGGTTTATTGGGTTTGTGACGGTTATTTTAAAATGTAAATATGCATGTGACAGTTTGTCATGGCGCGGTTCTTGTAGATAATGAACCACGGGCGTAAATTATCCGATGTCGGGTCAGGCCGGATGCGACCACGTCCAAACAGCGTTCAGCTGGGGCACTAGTTAGTGCCCGCAAGAACACACTGTGTTAAATTATAGCGAGCGGCAATGGTTGAGATGTCGGTAGTTGTACATGGGGCCGATAAAGTTTATGATACTTAAGAGAGATAGTTTTTTTTTATTATTGTATCGCCTATTGTGATCTGAATCTGTAACTATTATCCCACCAAAAACATAAATGTAAAAAAGGAGAGCCAAGTTCAATACAAAAATTATGCTTGGATGTGGGCTTCGCCGCAAAAAGAATGGAGATCTAAATGAGTGCCAAGTTCTATGCAAAATCCAAATATGTATTTATAGGAACAAAATAACATTATGAACAAGTATTAAACTCTATTTCTTTGCTTTGCTTTGCTTTATTGGATACCTATAACAATTGCTGTTATTTAAAAATGTGAGATCTTAAAGTAGGTTAGATTTGACTTGGCCAGTTTTCATTACATCAGTCATAGTCAGGTTATTCAACATATACAGGGTGGAATTTTGTAATGCCACCTGAAGGGGAAGTACTCTTAATATTGTAGATAGAAAATTTTACTCAAAGAAAACATTCCTTTATTTTTTTAAAGAAAGAAAACTGCATTCAAAGATTTTTAAAAATTCGCTTGCCGCACCCGGTAATCGAACTGACTAAAATCTCTAAAAGTTGCATCCTGTACTTTTATTGCATCGATCGTTAGGGTCAATTATAAGGATGAAATCTATCTTACAAACTTTATAAATTAAATGAAAGGAAAACAATGAAATCTTAAATTATTAATTCAATGGATCAAGTCAAAGCACTTTTACTCAAAGATCCATCTGTTTACTTATGTTATTAATTAATAATTATCATTGACGTCATTTATCCATTAAAATGACGTATTACTTTTTAGATAAGACGATTGCAATTTGCACGTGTTTGTAATGCAGACTCCTTTCTTAGATGCGACATAACATTCACCACAACACGTTATTAAAGGTTACTAGAAATGAATTCCTTAGAAGAATAAATTTGTGTAACCAAAAAGGAGGAGCCCATTTCGAACAATTAATTAGTTAGTTTACCATTATTTGTAAATAATTAAAATAATTTAAGATTTCATTGTTTTCCTTTCATTTAATTTATAAAGTTTGTTGGAGAGATTTCATCCTTATAGTTGACCCTAACGATCGATGCAATAAAAGTACAGGGTGCAACTTTTAAGATTTTAGTCGGTTCGATTACCGGGTGCGACAAGCGAATTTTTAAAAATCTTTGAATGCAGTTTTCTTTCTTTTAAAAAATAAAGGAATGTTTTCTTTGAGTAAAATTTTCTATCTACAGTATTAAGAGTACTTCCCCTTCAGGTGGCATTACAAAGTTCCACCCTGTATATATATATATATTAGTTCTGATAAAAACTGGCCAAGTCAAATCTAACTTACTTTAAGATCTCACATTTTTAAATAACAGCAATTTTTATAGGTATCCAATAAAGCAAAGAAATAAAGTTTAATACTTGTTCATAATGTTATTTTGTTCCTATAAATACATATTTGGATTTTGCATAGAACTTGGCACTCATTTAGAACTCCATTCTTTTTGCGGCGAAGCCCACAGCCAAGCATAATTTTTGTATTGAACTTGGCTCTCCATTTTTACATTTATGTTTTTGGTGGGATATCATTACTTTTTGAAAAGAAAACTAGGCAGGTATTGAGATTTAATGTTTTTTCTTGCGTTTCCGCTGCATGGTTTTCTTTTTTATGCTATTGTCTATATGCTATTGGTGCCGCGCGCCGCCGACGACACACCGTTGGCCGGTCGTTTAGCGCGTATTACAAGTTTTTTGTATGGGGATCTCCCTATTTTTTAACTTTTTTTTATTTTTAGATTTTTTCCTACGCTTACACACAATTACCGAGCTGGATTCCAAATTTCATCCTTCTAGGTCATCTGGAAGTAGGTTAGATTTAGGTACTATATGTCAGTCAGTCAGTCAGTACTAAAATTTACGACATTTTGACCTTCATATATTTATAACCGTTTGAGCTAGCTTCATGAAATTTAGGCTTCTAGATGTCCTTATGGATATAATTAGACACACGTAGTTTTGTGTGTTTACGTTAAAGAGATTTTGAGTTATAGAAGGGTCAAAAGTGGCACTAAGTGGTTCGTGTAATATACACTTGGCGCTGGCTAGCCAGTTCCTTTGCTTGAACTTGGCTTGACACGCTGCCGCGTGTCTAGATTATGTTTACTTTGTTAGGCTGCCTAAATTTGAGTATAGCGCTGGCAGATTCTATATTGTTAACCATTTCACTAGAATACTGTTGTTAATAAATGTAAATTTTTTTGTTTCTATTCCTGTTATGTATCACCAAAAATGTATCCAGGCTATGTTGTTAGCAAGCCGTACTGCACCACAGTCGAATGAAAACCATAATCAAAATCCGGGATGACAACGGCCTTTAAGTTTTAAATCATGAAAATTATTCTTCACTAATTATGAATTTGCAAACATAAAGCATGCAGCTTTTTACTGGTGCTTGTCATTAATATTTCACGTTTGTAACAGCCGACCCATACTTATTATTCCGATAAGATACATATCCGTTTGAGTTACCAAGCTATAAATTATTCGATGCAATAAAAGAAACGTATGGCATCATTCCAAAATGTAACTGCTCAAATAACTTGGGTACTCGCACTTACAAGAAGAGTAACACTTAGAGAAAACGAGAACCCTTTTTCCAATAAGGATGATCGAACGGCAGAGTTTCACGTCGAAACTGGAAATTCTTGGGCAGTCGTAAACAAGTTCGGGGCAGCCCTGGCCGCGGCGGCAATATCGGCAAGTTCCTGGCCGCAGCTGGCATCCTCGCAGATGTCTCAATAATCCTCAAGGTGCCGTCCTAATCGACTCTTCCTTAGTTCGACGCAAGTGTGACTAACTGATTAATTCCAAGTCTCGGTCCGCTGTACGTGCCGCCGCTGTCTTTGCCCATTATTGTTTGCCCCACACTTTCCGCCGGACTTGTAACATTATTGAACGATATTTTGGACTATTATTCGGCGACCGAGCTTCCTATTTATATATCGAAGGACAGCCATTAGATCGCATATCGTGTAGTTTCGTATTGTAATTGCTGCTATTTCGTTAGATTGTTTCCGATTTTGTTGCGCTTAGGATAATAGTATGTCGGAGTCGTAATTTACTGACATAGTACAATATAGTATTTTATACAATCTTGACATAATGAAGAACTTTTCAGTCGAGTATCGTGTTTAAGGCCTAAGTTAGGTACGAGATTAAAAAGCTTAATTATGTCACAAGTGTATTCTGTTCTACGAGTGCTTAAAATAGACACACCGGTAAGAATTGAGTTCTACGAATGCCTTACAACATGCTGCCTCTATAAAATTTAGGTACTTCAATCTTCCGGTGGATTGCGCCGGTGCCCGCTCAGCGGCGGCGGCGGCGCCGGGCGGGCACCAGCAGCGAGTGTACTATAATATTGTATGAAAATCCATAAAACTATAGGCGACGATGCAAAAATTTGCGACCATAAAAGCTGCATCGAAAAGTATGCGCTAATAGTTCGATCTACAAAGTCTCAATTCAAGCATTATAGTCGACGGTTAGAAAAATATTATAACGTATTTGTTGCAACAAAATATTTATTAGTGTCCATGTAACAAGTGTGGCTGGCATTAATTAGAGATGTGCGTGGTAGTGGGCCGTGAAATGTGTCGCCCTCGCAAATTTTTCGTGTACAGATAAATTACGGCTCGCGTAGTATACCAACGACTCTTGACTCGACCTCATACGAGTAATACCCACCGTAACACTATATAATATTTGTAAGGGATAACGTTGGCTTAATACTTCTATTATTACGGTATATAATTTTAAATAAACAAAAAAGAACCGACTTCACTTAGCATTCACCTTTCCAACAGCAAATGCTCGAGCTGCTGTAAAAAATACTTAAATCACTATAGGTGTGCCTATAATAGTTGAAGAGTTCCTTCGATTTCTTCAGGATCCCATCATCAGATCATGACCTGGTTACAATGGGACCAACTGTGAAGTATACTCTTTCAAACAAAAAAAAAACAATTTTCCAAATCGGTCCAGCCGTCTTCGAATAATCGGTGAACATACATAAAACGAATTGATAACCTCCTCCTTTGAAATCTTGAAATCGCTTGAAAAATAACGTTTTGTTACGTAATTTAAAAAAAAAATTGGTATACATATGGTGAGTAAAAGTAAAAATTGACGTATACTTAGGTGTACGTAACCTTTCTCAAGAATCACATAACTTAATTATCAAATTGGTACTTACTCTTGTTATGAATTTGTTGGTAAAACAAATACATATAATTTAGGTAGGTATGAAATCGTCTTTATTGTGCCGAGTCGTTCTGACACAATGTTGTTGGTGCTTTAACTAATTCAGGCGCCAAGTGAATAATTATTAATATGTCGGCCAAGAGCTCCAGTCAGTAGGAAGCAAATAACACATGACGGTCCATAAATTACAACATCGCAGCTCGCTTATATTTTGTTTATATTTTACATGTCATGTTCATATATAAATGATCTTTTTGTGGTTTAAAAATATGCATTTGTGCTTTTTTAGGGTTCCGTAGTCAACTAGGAACCCTTATAGTTTCGCCATGTCTGTTCGTCCGTCCGTCCGTCCGCGGATAATCTCAGTGACCGTTAGCACTAGAAAGCTGAAATTTGGTACTTATATGTATATCATCCACGCCGACAAAGTGGTAAAATAAAAAGTGGAAAAAAATATTTTATTAGGGTACCTCCCCTATACGTAAAGTGGGGAGTGTTTTATTTTTTCATTTCAACCCTAACGTGTGATATATTGTTGGATAGGTATTTAAAAATTAATACGGGTTTACTAAAATCATTTTTTGATAATGTAAATATTTTCGGAAATAATCTCTCCAGAAGTTAAAAAAATATGTTCCCCCCTCTAACTTTTGAACCATAAGTTTTAAAAATATGAAAAAAATCTCAAAAGTAGAACTTTATAAAAACTTTCTGGGAAAATTATTTTGAACTTGATAGGTTGAATAGTTTTTGAAACAAAATTCAAAATAATTTCTGAACTAAGTTTGTAATTTAACCGTATAAGCAGGTGTTTATTGTACCTGTAATTTCTACAAAATCACAATGAAATGACATGCTTTCAAAAACTCTTAAGTGGGGACACTTACTGTGACGGACGGAAAACTACGGAACCCTACACTGAGCGTGGCCCGACACGCTCTTGGCCGGTTTTTTTAATTAATATGTGTAGGTACAAAGCCAACCAGAATACTTCTGATGAAATAAATTGACGGAAAAGAAAAGGATTCTTTAAGATGATCTTTGTTTTTAGAAAGCTAACTACGTAGTTCGTTAATGTTACATATGAAGCGTGTTGATCTGACTGATAACTGGTTGAATTTTATAAAAAAATTTTTGGACCTACTCATTTTATAGTATTTTTATTAAAAGACACAAAACAAGAAGGTATACAATCTACTGGTGTTTAAATGTATCATTAAATCAGGAAAATTAAAACTAAAATTTATCGGTCAGTATCAGTAGATGCTTGCTGCTTCGCTTATATGGTCCCTAGAACACGACATAAATTTAAGTAGGTAAGTATATCGATAGTGTAAGTAATGTAGGTACCTACAATATTACATTTAGTCTTTCGAAGTTGCTGTACCTACTTACTCATTATTACTATCCAACAGAAGTAAGTACCTCCTCAAGTGTGGTCATAAAATATGAAAAATAGCTCCATATTTTTCACAATGAGAATAGCATCCGTGGAGTATGGCTAAGCGCCACGTAATAAGACGACAAGGGAGCCTACAAATCATAATAAATTCGGGGAACTTATTAAGTCAGCCGCCAACAAACAATGGACCGAGTTATTGGCAATCCGCGCTCGGTTTATCTAGCCATCTCCCTCACACCCCAGTAGTAGAGCAATCTTATTGTTTTATCGGAAAAAGCTCACGGGACGAGAGGTATGGGTACCAATTAACACAACCCAGAATTAAAAGTGGAGAAGCTGACGTCAGGCGGCCGATATCGGAAAGTACTTAATGGATTATGGGCTAAACCGAATAACAAGTCCACAACAGTCCATTCGTTTAAGTTTTTTATTGTTGGTTTGCAAATATTTATCAAATTTTGATAAAATGTTTTGTAGAACACTTGTTAAATAAGAATTTCTTCTTCTTCTAAAAAGTACATGTTTCTGTTATATATTAATCCGCAGTTATTGTGGTTTCTGTCTTAATTTATTTTATATATAATTCATATAGGTACCTGAAATTAACTGACCACAAACCCAATTAAAATTCGTGTGAGCAATAAACTATTACTTAATCTATACGTCTACGTATAACTATACAATTTTAATTAACGAAATTTCTTCCTTCTTAACAAGATTCAAGTCACTTTTCACAAGATTTCGTAAAATGTGGGTAAACATAACATACTTATATTTTAATCATGACAGATCTCAAAAAGTTATACATGTGAGAACTGTGAAAAGTAGCCTTGCGTAACAGTCGCGCTACTCGGTCGTAAATCGCGACTAATTGCGACTTCGGACCTATCTCGTCACCTCCTTCACATCATAATATAAGCACAGCAGGTCAGCATCAAGGCAGATGTTTCTATACAGTTAGGTATACTACCGATGCCAGCATAGAGGACTTTTATGTCATAGTACGGAAGAAGACGGTGGTGATGCCAGATGAGGAGGAGCTGAAATAGCATTTTGAGAATGATAGCAGGGAGATGGGATTCGGATATTATTCGCCGATACACCGACCTGCATGTGATACGACTTAAAAAATAGTTAAGTCTTTAAGAGTCCGGTAAACTTTTTTTCTATTTCGCTCAACTTTATGATACTATTTTGCTGTAACTAACGCAACTTTTATTAGTTTGTATACATATTTTGAAAGTACGTTTCTGATTAAATTGTATTAGTGTAACGCTTTTTTATTTGCTTGTTTCATTTACAAGTAATTTACCCTAATCTAACACCTATTTCGCGATTTTTGCTTCAAGAGGTGAAAAGAGTAAGGTTTTTACTGATTAAAATGAAGTTATAAATACTAGTACGTAAAACACATAAAAACGTTGTAAAATGAGTCATCTGAGGAGTAAGTAGAACAGTTTTTTTCATTTTCATATATATTTTTTAAGGGAGAGTATGTTTAGCTAGAACAATTTTATGAAAAATTACCGAAGTTTAGGTGATATTTTTGGGAAGGTATTAAAGCATTTCACAAAAATAAAAATACATAAATAAACTGTACTCCATGCTTTAATCGGATAATATAGAACATATTAGGGGCCATAAAAAATAATAATTAATAATCAAGCGACAAGATTGCACGAATCAACGTCTTCACTAAACAAGCTCTGTAAGAATTATTTTTTAGGGTATATTAATATACTAGACTTTTCCCGCGGCTTCGCCCGCGTCCTATAAGTACTCAAAAAGGATACGATTCCCATGTTGATTTTCAGACTTTGTGACCACATATGCCACTTTTAGGGATTGAATTTTCAAAAAACCTGAAACACGTGTTTACTCATTTATCGTTAGGAATACTCCTGTGAAGTTTAGAATAAAATAATCTAACAAATCCTGATTCGCCATACAAACTTTGGACGCCCATTTTACCCCCTTGGGGGGTGAATTTTGAAAAAGCTTTTCTTAGTGCACCCCCAGACCTTATAAGAAACCTACGTGCCAAAGTTGGAATCTCTAGAACCAGCGGTTTGGGCTGTGCGTTGATATGTCAGTCAGTCAGTCAGTCAATCAGTCAGTCAGTCAGTCAGTCAGTCAGTCAGTCAGTCAGTTTCTTCTTTTATATATTTAGAAGAGACCCAAATAACTTTTTTGCAATAACAAGACCTCAAACTATCTTATCAAATGCGATTCATGTGCTTAATTTAATTATTAGCGATTTTCGTTTTAAATCGTTACCGGACTCTTAAGTTGATAATATTTTAGTTTACTAATGTAACTAACAATATATGGATCTGAGGTATCTGGATTTTTTTTTATTACACCTTCGAATAATGCTTTTTATCGAATTAGGAAGGAAATTTCAATTTTAGTTAAAAATTTGCAAACATACGCTAGACTTTCTTTGCCTAATAATTAAAAAGTTTATTCTAACGTGTTAGTTTGATCACTAGGATCACGTCTATCTAAATTACACATTAATTTGTTATTTTATCGTTAGTCATCGTTAAAATTCATAAATCACGATATCGTAGCAAAAGAGGTTTTCTTTCTTAACACATATTAGGCGATAATGGCAATTGATAATAACAGTTTTCGTGAACTTTCTATTTCAATCTAACGTTATTGCCAACGCATACAAAATATATTCTAACGAAAGAATTTCGTAACCATGAAATATTGTTCTTAAATCTTTAAATGTTACTTCGTTTGTACTAGTATAATTTATTCCTTTAATTTTATTAATAGGATGCAATGGTGCTTAATGTAACAACGTTTTCCGTTAGAAGGTACAGAAATAAATGAAAAATAACTCGGTTCTGCTGTAACTTTTAGGACTACAGCATTTGAAAGATTTGCTCGACGACCTATTTATTATAATATCTCGGAAAAGTAAATAAAATATAGCGAACCATTTAACAATGTCGTTAGGGAATGATTCTAAATCACTACAGCTAGTGGTGTGATATAAAGAAAAATAAAGGCGTTGTGTGTTATGCTTATAGGCCAGGCGATAGAGGGTTTGACCTCGCATTAACTCCTCAGTCCAAAAAAACTTTACAGCATGATAAAGTGTCAGGAATAGATGGTATATAATTATTTTTCAAAAAAAAAACAATTGTCCTTGTTGGGTTTTTTTACCTAAACTCTTATATCGTCTATATTTACGTTTGGAAAAATGCTCAGTCTAATTATATTTCACCAGAAATATTGACTTGAAGTGGATGGTGTTATGGAATAGCGAACTAAGCGCCAAAATCCGAAAAAAAGTTATGAATGCAGTTCGGATATAAATGTGATAATCTATAGTATTGACTATTTCTTTGTTGAAAAATCATGCTTACAGCCTTATTTTAAGGGGTAGGATCAAGCGACACGTTAAAATTTGTATGGCCCTATGCACTAAGTCGTTACGTAAAAACGAATTGAACGCCAAATTTACTTTTACAAATTATAAGAAGCGCGCGTATATTCTAAATCGCAAAATCGAGTTAAACGCCATAAAAATGTTGTTAATTCGTTTTGGTTTAAAGTTTTGATGATTTATAAACGCAATATCGATTTAACCGCCCTATGGTGTCGTTTAATTCGTTGTTACATATTTGAAATTGCAGGATATTTCGCTTAATGAGAACTAAGTACCATTTTCTGGCGTTTGATTCGATGTTGCATTTCATACTTCGCCATATCTCAATGCTCATTAGCGAAATTGACGTGACAACGAAAGGATATGTTTACCTTCATATTTTCACATTCTTTGTGTTTAAAGCCGTGATAGTCATTAAAAAGTGTTAGAAATGGACAAATTTAAAAGAAATTCACGTGGTTATCGTTTGATTACTACGGCAACTAAGAACAATGCAACGACAGACAACAAATATTTGCAGGTACGTGTTTACTTTGTATTAGTTATAACTTACCTACCTATATAAACATCATTACGGCCGCGTAAATATACCTACTTTTTTAATACAGCAATCAATAAATATTTCATAATGAAAGTAGGTACATTACGTAATCGATGTAATCTCTGTTATTTCCCTCTGCATAATAGAATCTAATACTGTTCTTAATCTAATTAATAGTCACTAATTTTCACTTTTTAGGACACTACTCCAGCTGAAGTCTCAATCCAGACACAAAATGAATACATCCAGCTACATGATGAGGTACTTACGTCTCGATCTATATTATACATTTATGTACATAACTATATAATACTTGTTACGTATAGATTAATCAGCCGTTTCTTTTGTTTATATTTCTAGATAACAAAAGAGCCTGACTCGAACGTTATTGTCACCTGAAGATCCGATATTAGAAGAGAATAGGCAAAAAGTGTTACTAGATATATCAAGTTCTGTACACTTTACAAATATAACAACGGATACTCACGAAAACATAAGCACGTGTACTGGAGTCAATGATGCCTTTCAGAATTTAATTCATATGGATGACTATGAATCTGGCTCCAGGTTTATAGATTCAGCAATTGTAAATACAACAGAGCACGAGTTACCTGATGTGACACAACAAGAACCTGAACAGAGCAGTTTCCATCAAGAAAATGCAAACTTGCTTTCACCCACTGTAAATCAGTCTGATAATGCAGATACTGTTTTCAACCCCACTACAGACATGCCGGTAGAAACTGAAAACAGAAATGGCCGACCAAAGAAGGGCAGAAAAAGAAAATATCCAGACCAAACTCGTGAAATTCGAAAAAAAATATGTCAAAGTAATAAAAAATATATAAGCCATAAAGGAAAGGTTGTAGACTCTCGAGAATTTAATGATGTTCAGTGTAAGGATGCTTGTCATGAAAAAGTGACAGTAACAGAGCGTAAACAAGAATTTTCCAAATTTTGGGAATTGGGGTTTGAAGGTAAGTGTTTGTACATATCTTGTAACGTTAAAACTACTGATATAAAAAGAAAAAGAAACAAGAATTCCAATAAAAGATAATACACACGAGTATATTTCTTAAAAAACCAAATCGTGTGTGCTAAAATGTTTATTGACACCTTAAGAATTTCTTCAGCGAGGGTTCACAGATATTTAATGAAATGTTCGAGTGCTGAGAAAATAGAAGACAAAAGAGGAATATCGTCACAAAATAATCACAAGTTGTCTGAAGAAGTAAAACAAAGTGTTATTGAGCACATCGATAAATTCCCAAAATATACATCACATTACTGTAGAGCTCAGACAGACAGGATGTTCTTACCACCGGATATTACGTTACTGAAGATGCACGAGTTATATTTATCGGAAACTTCCTGTGACACTTCTACAAAAAAAGTTTCATTGGCATCATATAAAAAATATTTTACAACAATTTCAATTTACAAATAAAACGACCACAAAAAGATACATGTAATAAGTGTGATTTGTTGGCAACAAAAATAAGAGATGCTACTTCAGAAGAAACTAAACTGAATTTAGAAAGGGAAAGAGATCAACACCACAAAGAAGCAGAAGATGCACGAGCCATGAAAAAACAAGACTTAAAGTTAGCAAAGACTTTTGAACACCTGGAAACCCTTACATTTGACATGGAAATGACTTTGCCACTACCTAGGATTCCCACCAATATTGTTTTTTACAAACGTCAACTTTGGCTTTATAACTGTGGTGTTCATTCTGGAAAAACAGGCAAAGGCTTTTGCTACGTATGGGTAGAAGGTACAGCAGGCAGGGGAGCACAGGAAGTGGGTTCCTCTTTACGCAAACATATATCCTTAAACCTAGATTCAAAAGTCAAAGAGCTCATTCTTTGGTCAGATTCGTGTGGTGGCCAAACCGCAACATCAAAGTGACTTTATTACTCTTTGCAGTGATGGAAGAAAATGAAAACTTGGAGAAAATCACACTACGGTTTATGGTTCCTGGCCACAGCTTCTTAGAAAACGATAGTGAGTTTAGTGATATTGAATCATGCTTGAAAACTCAGACGCGACTTTATACTCCTCAAGATTACATCAATGTGATGACCAGTTGTCGCAAAAAAAACAAGTTGACTGCTTTTAACATGGAAAAAGACGACTTTGTGGGAGTATCTAAAATGATGAAGAAAATAGTAAACAGAAAAAAAGATTTAGAAGGAAATTCTGTAAGTTGGCTTAAAACTAAAGAAATATCTATCTTTAAGAATAAACCTGGAAGGATATTTCTTTCAACTACTCACGGTGGTCACCCTCAAGAAGTCAACCTTAACAAGAGATCCATAAGAGGTCAAAATTGTACCTCATTAAGTTTTTCCAGTCTTTACGAGCAACTTTGGCCTGAAGGAAAACCTATTGCACAACCTAAACTGGATGATATAAAATCCCTGCTGCACCTGATTCCATCTGATGCCAGATGCTGGTATGAAAAATTAACTGGATCTCGAGACGTTGATGAAGACGTTGACGGTTTTAATGGACCTTTAGATTTTGATATAGAAGAAGAATAAACAGAATATTTTTTTCATGTTTAAAGGCATGAAAAGTATCAAGCGGTTTTGTTATATCCATACCTCGAACAAATCATGCGGATGACGTCAAACCACTCATAGGATGATTTCAAAAAGTATTTTCATAAACAATTACTACTTATCAATTATCAACCTCTTTAATAAAACGATATCGCCACTTGACATGAGCAGAGTAGGTACATAACATCTTTGACTGACATTGTCATTCAGTTGAACAATAAAGTGACTTCGTAATTATTTAGATTTTTCTTTACAATTTTTTCAAAAGACGCAAAAGAATGTCGCGTTTACAAGAATATTGTTGTAATTTTCCGTTTTTGGAAATACGTGATAAAAACGTGTATTGCTCGTGCTGTGATCAAAACATAGCACCGAAAATAAGCAACATTAAAGTGCATTTGGAGACAACCAAACACATCAAAAACATAGAACAAAAAAAAACGCAAAGTGAATTTAACATGGACCTCACAAATTTTATGATTGCCGCAAACATACCCTGGGTGCAACTACAAAATAAAAATTTCCGCAGTTTCATAAAACAATGCATTAATGGTGAATATGCAAAAACAGTGAGTTTACCGACGGAAGCAAACCTAAGATTACGCTATTTGCCAAAAATGTTTCAGAATGCGTTTACTGCTATACGAAAAGATGTCGGACAATCCTATATTTATGTCTGTGTGGACGAGACAAAGGACGGTTTACAACAAAATGTTGCTAACGTACTCGTTGGTGCTCTTAGAGAGAATAATGCAAGCACACCACATATCATTGCATCGAAAGTTCTCGACTGTACAAATAACGTCACCATAACAGATTTAGTTGTCAATTCATTGAACAATCTTTTTGACAACGAGAACTATCATGAAAGGGTGGTATTATTTTTGACTGATGGGGCTCCATATATGTTGAAAGCCGGTAAAAATCTAAAAAACTTATTTAGTAATATGATACACGTTACGTGTTTGGCTCATGGGCTTAACCGAGTCGCAGAGACAGTTCGAGGGTTATATGACGACGTCAATGATCTAATCGCAAGCGTAAAATCGGCATTTTTAAAAGCACCGTCAAGAATAAGAGTTTTACACGAGCTATACCCTACTATACCGCAGCCTCCTCGGCCGATTATAACTAGGTGGAACACGTGGCTTAAGGCTTGCACATACTATGCGACATACTTGGACGAGATCACAAATGTGTTGAATGCTTTGAATGATCAGAATGCCGCTAAGGTAAGACGTGCAAAAAAAGCAATTAGTAAACCACATCTAAAAAGCAACCTGTGTTTTATAAATGAACACTGCAGCATTTTAGTGGAATCGACTAAACGTTTACAAAGCTCTACGCTGAAATTAAGCGACTCGTTACAAGTCATTAAAACCGTCACGGCAAAATTATCAAAAATCCGTTTGCATGCGAAAGGGAAACATATATATCAAAAGCTAAAATTAATCTTAGAGAAAAATAAGGAACTGCAAATAATGCAAAAACTTGCTGACCTAAATGACAAAAAAGAAATTTGCGTTGATACAAATGACGGAACGATAGGAAAGATGGACTTATGGCCTTTTTTCAAATATGCCCCAATCACATCGGTGGAGGTTGAAAGGTCTTTTTCGATTTTGAAGTGGATATTTACAAGTCGACGTTCAAGCATGACTCCTAGAAATTTAGAGCAGATATTAATCATTAATTTTGAAAGCAAATACTTATAAGGATATTTACATGAACTTGAAACGAACCTTACCTAAATTACTTCTATTATGTTTTGCAATTTTTGAATAGCGTAAGAAGTTCTCATTTTAATTTTCATATTTTAATACTGGCTGAAAATAAACTTTGCATAAAGATAATAAATAGAAGCAAGACTTGACGTACAGAAGAAAACAAATTACTTTATGTTTTGGGCCGATATCGCTACATATACACTATAAAATAATAATTTAAGAAAGAAGAACTGCCTTCTTCCTACCTAGTTCCATTGCGATGACATCCAAAAGTAAGTATGATTGATTTAAATAAGTACATAAGTATTTACGTGGAAATTATAATTTGCTTATTTACACTCTAAACAAACTGGTTTAGCTTCCGGTTTGGCTTCAATATGGCGATGTTGTCTTGAGAGCAATTTACTGTTTTTTGTTCATATTCGTGGTTCAGTGTGTAATATGGTGGCTATATATACAGTGATCGGACGAAAAAGTGTGCAGTTAACGAGGAATTAGTCTCAAAACGTGATTAGCCATTGTTTAAGGACCAACCGGTTGTCCCGGGGTTCCGGCCGCCTCGTGGCTATTTGTTAAACTCAGCTACCAGTTTACAAAAAGTCTAAAGCCTTTACCGAGCAACGTCGTGCTCCAAGGGCATAATCTTACATATAAACGTACACTGTCACCGTAATGGCCATACCGTGACACTGGCAAAATTGTCTGAATTGGACAGATGCCATTTTTTTTATTGAACTTATTTATATTGCAGGAAAATGTGCAGATATGGAAAGCCAATCAATTTTACGTTCACGTGAATACGAATACCCGTCTGATGATGAAATTGATTTACCCTGTACACAAGAGTATCTTGTGAAGCTACCGGAGGGTCAGAGTCAACTGAGGAGTACCGACAGTACACCTGACATTTTCATATCCGTGGGAACGCAAACTGAAGAACATGTGAGAGATATATCTACACAAACCGAGCAATCGAGTAGTGCGATTGTCATTGATACAGCGAAATTGTTAGCCAAATTTTTTTTTCCCGGTCAAGCAAGTGAGGAAGAAAAATTTATTAAAGCTTATTTTAAGTGTGTGACCTCAATTATAGACTTGTTAGAGAAATAGTTTTGTACATAATGTCATTAATTTTTTTTTAGTAACATATTGACTTTTATTATCAATTATCGTACTGACGTAAACAAATCTCGCAACATTTATTTTATTTACTAAGTACATCATCCTATCATTCAGATAATTCTGTATAGATTTCTTGAAATTATACGCGGTTAATCTGTTACTTCGTGCAATATGTCATACGGTTAGTTGCAATACAGACATCATCCTGTGTGCAAAATTAGGTACGTCATTTTTACGTCATCCGCATGATTTGTTCGAGGTATGGACTATATCATAATATCTTATGAGTGTTATCCTGGCTAGTACTAATGAATTATTATTAGTTACAACGCCAATTCTGCCATTTATGCTGATTTTTTTGACATTTATTAAAAAAAGTTGATTGCAGAACAAAACTAAATTGTTAGTCCTAATCATTGTGGAGGAAAACATTGTTTTTGATTTATTTACAATATAACAACTATTTACTCAAATATATGGAATTTTATTTTATTCCAGTATTCACTTTACCTCTAACAATTTGCATTAAAGAATCAAGCGACAAAATATGTCTCATAGTACGCTACGACGAAATAAATTAACCTCATCGCAGTATTAGTGCAATAAAGAATCAAGCGGAAAAACGTTAATAACTTCGAAACTTGAATAGGTATGGTGTTATTTTTTTTTATTTATTTAAATTATGAACACTTTTATAGGTTCAATGTCAAAATTAACTTTTTTGCTTTATAAATGAACTTACAATAACTGATTCAAATTTCAAATCTTTCTAGCTCATTTTCTCGATTTCAACTAACTGTCGCTTGATCGCTTATTCCATAACACTGTACATACTTAGTATGTATATAAAATTTCAAAAAAAAAATCCATAAGACTATATTTTTTTTATAAAATATATTATTTTTGTGTAATTCACATCGGAAATTAGCTTCGTCACTTTTCTTTACTGAAGTGACATTAAATGTACGTTTTCTACTTAAGACAAACAATTTCCAAAAATTTCATTATCAAACTTTTTCAGTACAAAAATTAGCTTATTACTCGCAGTAGAATATTGCTCCGTCAATATTTTTTTTAAATTATATTTCCTTTAAGACTTTTCTTTCGACTGTAAAAAAAAAAAAAAATATCCTGCGTATTAAAAAGTTAAATCATGTGACAAATAAAGATTTCTATTATTTCACTCGTTAGTGGAATGCGCACGTGCGGGACGCGGGAGCGGGGATGCCTCGCGAGGGGCCATGCGCAGCGTGTGTAAGCACTTTGACTAAACAATGTTGCTCTAACTACTTTCGCTCAAAACGTGTGACTTCCTATACACTTTTTTAATGATCCTCTTTAATAAACTCAAACAAACAGTTTACATTTATGGTTTTGCACGTTACTAAAATGTATATTAACACTACATGAATACACCCATACTGTTAGCAATTTTATCTTGATTTGATATAATTCGCAGTGGTGCTAAACGCCTAGTCACAGAGTAAATAAAAAAGTACGCCAGTTGTAATACATTTCACTGTTGACTACGGCGAAGATAAAAGGAAGGGTTATGATTTTAGCAGTCTATGCTCAATTGAGCCGTGGTAAAAGCCGAGACAAACGCTAGGGGAATTGATGATGAAATGTTGTAATTATAAAAAAAACCGGCCAAGTGCGAGTCGGACTCGCACCCTGATAGTTCCGTACATCACACAATTTTAACAATCCCTGAACATTGCTGTAACGAATAGAAAAATTGGATTAAGGACAAACTTTGACTTTCCCTTGAAATCTGTTGCCTCCAAACAGCGACATAAATCGCGATTAGTTTACCAACTGCATATAAGGTTGTACTTACAATTTTTGGATTCCGTACCTCAAAAGGAAAAGGAACTAGTATGCAGGGCGGGTAGTGAAATATCAATAGCTAGACTTTGTGAGCTATGCTGCCAGAGCAATGTTTTTAACATGCATGCGTGTTGTGTAGATGTGTCATATGCAATGATCGGAATAGGCAGAGTATAAGTACCTAAACTTCGGCGTAGAACAAAGTCATGAAGTGGAGACTTCCTTGTGATAACATTTTTTTCCGGGACTTCCCGGGTTAAACATACACTAAAAAAACAATCCCATAATTATATTCCGGAGGTATTAAAAATCATAAGTAACAACAAAACTATATTTATTATTAGTTTAAATGGAAAAAATAACATTCATTGTATTATTTCAAACTCGTCCGTCTCTTTTACGCAAGTGCTTTTATTGTGTTTGAGTGAAAGAAATAGATAAAGTAGGCTTATCTATTGTATTGCTTGTGGTTTCTATTGTTATTTTATTGTGTAAAATAGAAAGCAGATGTCGTTATCGCTGGTCGCTGCTACCCTTCTTGTGCATTAAATAATAAGTTGACAGTGCACTTTCATACAACCCTTTGAAGAGTACGGACGTGATTATTCTGAGTTTTTGTGATATTTGACGTTGGCTTGTTTACTGGAAATTCACCTGCATTACCTGATTATCTGGCTTGAACTCGGACACTGACTTTGCTTTGATTGGATTTGACTAACTGGATACAAAAATACCACGGCTACTGCAAGACTACCAAGTTTCAAGGTAAGCTGATGTATTTTTATTGCTTTTTTGTATTTGTATGTACAGTACCGGCCAATAATATATCTTATAATTAAAATTAAGAAAATATAAAGCTCAAATGTGCGGTGGCAAACCTTGAGTATAGGGTCATTTACCAATGTTTCATAAGTTGACTGTGTAATGTAGCAAACCGACATCAATTTAATACTTAGTGTAATATAGCTTTATTAACACGTGCAAACTTGCAACGGAATACACTGTGAAAATGCGTAAAATAAACAAGTACATACTTGCTGCAGTTGTTAAATACTACTCAATTTGGGAAAACGCAAAAAATAAACTTTTTACCTCAAAAAATGGGGTTTTGTGTCCCTTTGCGCGTTTGCACGTGTTGATTTAGAGGGCGTTTGGAGCTTTCCCAGAAAAAAAATAGCCTTACAGTGCATTAATTAGTTAATAAAGTTTCGAATACGTTAATTGTTAAATGACACTAATAAATTTTAAATTTGAAATGTTACGTTGTAACAAATCAAAGTAAAATAAGTTATTGGCGTTGCAACCTTCATTCCAAACTGTTTCCGTTTGCTAACTTTTATATCTAATTTATTTCAGATACGATTTCGGTCAGCATGGCGAAACAAGTGAGACCCGAACTGGTGACTAGTTGGATTGTTAATAATCCAGAACTTGTATATGACGAAGCAAGTGGTATCATTTTCTGCACCAAATGTGAGACTTCTTTGAAAGCCATGCATAAAGGCAACGTTGATCGACACATCAACGGACCAACACATCAAGGCAGGCGAAAAAATCTTGAAAAAGAATTTTACTTCGATTTGATCAAATTTTTAATTTTGTGTAACATTCCTTGGTCACAAGTTAGTAATTCAGAGTTTAAATTATTTTTCAACAAATATGTTTGCCGCAATGATTGTTGTGTTTGCGTAAACAAGAATGTACCATCTGAATCATTATTACGAAAAAAGTACCTTGGTGAATTTTATAGGAATAGATTGAAACATATACACGACACAATAGGAAACAATAAGATATGGGTATAACTTGACGAAACAACTGATTTTATGGGAAGATATGTGGTTAATTTGCTAGTTATGCCTTTAATCAAAAATGTAGCTACTCGACCGTATTTAATTGCATGCAAGGTGCTTAAAAGCGTAAACGGGGAAACAATAGCAAATTTTGTTATAGAATCTTTGAAAGAAATGTGGGGAGAATCATTTGTCGAAAAATCTGATAATGTGCTGATGTTATGCTCTGACAGCGTGGCATATATGTTGCGAGCCGGGCGGTTATTGAAAATCGGTTTTCCAAATATGTTGCACATAACTTGTTTAGCACATGCCCTTAATAGAGTAGCGGAACAAGTACGCTCTCAATACGGAAATGTTGACAATTTAGTAGCGAATGTAAAAAAAATATTTTTAAAATCACCTAATAGAGTAAATATACTAAAAAACATGTACCCTAATTTACCGCTACCTCCGCAACCTGTTATAACTAGATGGGGTACATGGCTAAAGGCAACGTCGTATTACTCTAAACATTTTCAACAAATATCCAACGTTGTAAATAATCTAAACAGTAAAGAAGCAATATCTATAAGAAAAGCAAAAGCCGCGATAAGAAGTGAAAATACTGAATCAGAACTTAACTTTATTGACGAAAATTATACGATAATTCAAGTGGGACTTAAACAGTTACAAGACACAAAATTATCACTGGAAGAATATTTTGAAATTATTGACAACGTAAGATGCGTTTTGAATTGGTCGTCTAGTGCGGCGGTCGAAAATAAATTAGAGAAAGTCATAGAACGAAATCCTGACTATGATATAGTTAGGGCCAAAAGCGAAAAACTTAAACAGGGGATCGACGCAGATGACGACTTATTCTATAAATTTGCTCCGCTCACGTCTGTGGATGTTGAACGGTCATTTTCAACGTATAAATGGATTTTAAGCGTCAAAAGAAACCGACTTACCGTCGAAAATATAGAAAAATTAATGGTAATATATTTTAATTATTTACAAGAAAATATTTTTAGTAATGATTCTGAATCTGATGCTGATGATGATGATATTGAATATGTATGATATTGTATTTGTTAATGAAGTAGCTAGAATATTTACATTTAGATTTAAGAAACATTGTATATATGGTGTATAATTACAAAAAATATAGAAGAATCCGTCGATATTTTTGGTTGTTTTATTTCATGTCTATTGATTGAACTGGAGCGGCACGCGTTGTTTTTTATCTTATTTTTAACAATATAACTCATTTAGTACATTCCCGGGAATTCCCGGGACGAAAAATATGTAGTCGTAAGGAAGTCTCCATTTTTTTGTCTCTGTTCTGCCAAGTTTAGGTATTTATACTCTGCTTATTCCGATCACTGGTCATATGGAACAAATAAAATAATATTGTAAATTTTTTAATTGTGTTTTTCTTTAAGTTGAAAAAAACTAATTTAATAGGTACCGTATAAGCTCCTAACTATGGTCCAAAACTAGTGTAAGGTCAGATTTACATTTAGTAAGTTTTGCTTACGTAAGTAGGAATGCAGCTATAGATCAGAATGAGAGACGAATATCACTATTTCATTATAGCCAATAGTTTCGTCCCTTCTAATATAAGCAAAACTTATCAGTGTGAATCCAGCCTAACTACATTATAAGTTTAATTACGCAACAATAAGGCATACAATTTTTTATAAATGGTAGAAAAAACTCAAATTAAACTGAAATACGCAATGAACTTGTAGACCATAATTGTAGTAGTCCTAATCACTAGAGATCTTGGTGACTTTTTCTTAGTGTCACACTGGTAGCCTATTTTTATTGAGCTGCATTGATGTTTTTATCAAAGGAAACGAGTCACTAACATTTTTTTCTTAAATATTTGCAGAAATATTATACACCGTCTTTTTTTAGGGTTCAGTACCCAAAGGGTAAAAGCAATTTTTTCCCTATTACTAAGACTCCGCTGTCCATCTGTCCGTCTGTCACCAGGCTGTATCATATGAACCGTGATAGTTCGACAGTTAAAATTTTCACAGAAGATGTATTTCTGTTGCCGCTATAACAACAAATACTAAAAAATGAGAATAAAATAAATATTTAAGGGGGCTCCTATACAACATGCTTTTTTTGCCGTTTTTATAGTCCGACTCGCATTTGGCCAGTTTTTTTATTTACGTTAATTTGATCATATGGTATGAAGGAAACGAACTGGCAAAGTAAATTTAAAAAAAAAAACGTTTTTTAAACAAACAAAGATAGCCTAATTGGTAAAGCGATCGAGCCCCGGTAAGGCGTATCGATGCGAGGTTCAAATCCTGCTGGGTTGATTATTTTTTCAATGTTTTCAATGTTTGTATTTGATTGAGTAACATACTATTGTATGAGTGGAATGCCCCACTTTAAAAACATGTAAAATAATTACAAACAAAGATGTTAAATCGGTCACTAATGTAACTGTGGTGACGAAAATTTGTGCCTGTTGTCCCATAAAATAATCTCGCATAAAAGTTTTTCACTTGTCAACGATCTTAAATGGAAACTTCTAGGTCTTTCCAGCCGAGACCGGCTTAGCCTACATCTGTCTCAACTTATCGCCTCTTTGTATTGCGGGTTGGGGGAGGGGGACGTTCTGACATCCTACTGCCAGTAGATTGCCAGCGGGGACTACTTAAATAAGTGGTTATCCTGTCTTCGGAGTAAGTGTTCGATTCAATCCATACAAATACAAATAATTTATTGTGCAGTCACCGGCAATAGTATCTTCCTACACGAAGGCCGCAAAAATATGTGACACGCTCTTATGGCCCTACAAATAAGAGCGTGTCACATATTTTTGCGGCCCTCGTGTAGGAAGATACTATTGCCGGTAGCTGTACCTACGAAAGTGAGTGTTATCAATGATGTGACATGTTACACAAAGTACATGACAATAGCCAGTGTTTGGCGTATATATAATAATGTTGATTCTATTGCATGTAATATCATTTATCTACACCAATATCATAAATTCTCTATTCCGCGTTCGGAAACCGTACCACCATTATTTCAACCAGTAACGTAACATCTCTGACAGTGTGGTAAAAACGTATGAAAATTCATTACCCACGGTAACGTTACCAAAAATCGCCCTCTCCCCGAGCGCCGGCACGCGCCCGCGCGACCGCCGACACAATAGAGTTGGTCATGGCGGTGCAATGGCGGTCATTCTACTGGTTTCCGAGCACATCATTTAGGATTTATAATATGTGTGTAAATAAAGCAGTGTATGCAACCGTACGTAATTAGGCCTTAAAACACTCGTGTGATCTTATTATGAAACAGTTACATAAACTACTATTAATGTCTAATAATGTTTAAGTTATATCAACATAGGTGGATGCAAAGAAAATTAATTTAAAAAATCATACAGGTTGTAATAATAATACTGGTGGTCCGTTTAAGGGCACTATTGATATCGTATTGCGACTAAGAAAAAGGAGGAGAAAATTTTTTTTAGTGCGAAAATGTTTTTTTTTTTGATGGGGCATGATGTTTCGACCGACCAACCCTCTATACAAAAGAATTTTTTTCCAGTTTTTCATATTTAAGAAAAACTAAGGAAATATTTTTTTTCACGGGAAAAAAATGGTGGTGGATTATACAATATTAATGTATGTCTATTGTCTATTTCACCTGTGATAACTGTAAAAAAATTTCTCTGTGTGTAATATTTAATTGTTTCCATGTTATAAGTAAACTGAAATATATGTCATATGATATAAATCATTTAAAACAACAAAAGAAACAAGAGAGATAGTGCTGCCTGCTGGCCTCGGACACCGGAGGACTTGGTCATTGTTTCTGAAGCATATGACATCTATTTCAGTTTACTTATAACAAAAAAAAACAATTAAATATTACACACAGAGAAAAACATACAGTTGTCACAGGTGAAATAGACAATAGAACAGACAATACCTTAATATTATATAATTACATTCACTAAATATTCATGTCATTAAAGTACATCTTATTTAGGAGTCGTTTATAAATACAACTTATGTTAAATAAATATGTTTAAATTCGGGGAAATCAAGAGTCTACATAAGACATCTGGCAAATGCGCTGTTTCGCATATACCTTGATATATCCATTATGAAGAAATCTATAGTTGTAGAGCGGGGTGATGGGAAGCGAAGACAAAGTCGCGTGTAGCTGATAAAATTTATTGTTTTAGAGATTTACATGTACTCTGTCGTCTCTCTAGTGCTTACTTGTCGAGTATTACCCAGCTAGGTAGATGAGTACTAGGCCAGTAATTTGTTGTAAGGATATATTACTGGCCTAGTGGGTTAGTTTCACAACACTAAAATGCTGAAACTTGGTTGAGGCATATAGCATGCGTGCCTTTAGACCCTATCGCGATTCTCAAATATTCCTCGGCAAGGCGCCGAGGGTCACTTAATCACTGCGCCATCTGTTGGTAGGCGGCTTGACTAGTGTCGAAGCGTAGTTGTATCGGTGCGTGCGGCTGCGCGGTGATGCGGATTGTGTGCATTATGATTATGACACTACAAGCGTGATCTGTCGGCGAGCAGAGGTGATGGTGTCCTATTTAGTAAGGTAATGATACTCTGGTGCCTAAATTAAATACTAAAATGGTTACTTAATAAAACGCCATCACAATATTTATTAAAATTATAATGATACTCGTAGGAGTTAAATACAAATATCAAAATAGAAAATTCTATAATTGAAGTAACTTACTCCACTTTTTTCACTATGACGCAAGCATAGCTGAGTCGTAGTTGCGCATGCTAAACTGGACTCAATAGCTGACACACTACGACATATTACTGCATGTTCACTCGCTTTAAAAGGCTAGACAAATTTAAAATTTCAAGATTTGACGTATTGTATGTGGATTATTTTTTGGAATTTATAGTTTTGGCTATTTAATTGACTACTTAACATGAATAAAAAACAAAACTGGGCTGAGCAATTTTCCATGAAGTATATTAAATATATTGTAATAACAATTTTTCTTTAAGGTATTTTTTTTGGAAATTCGTGAATATTATGCTAAAAATAAGATTAACATAACACCCACTGTTACTGACCCCAAACTTGACTGAGAAAATTTCCAAACAAAATGACGAGTGTAACCAATTATTTTTGAATAAAAGTGACAGTTTTATTTGGAATATTTTTTTGAACTTTTGACAGTATCTGTCAGGAATCAAAATAATTTGTTTAGTGAAAAAAACATACCCTGAGGAAAATTCCAGTACAAACTATTAAGGTTTTTGTACATTTTGGTAAAAATACCAAAACTGACATACTTTTTTTTTGGAAAAATAGTTTTTTGTGTTTGTTATGAACTACTACATCCCAGCAAAAGAATTATCGACTGAGGAATTAATGCGAGGTCTCCATACAACGACCCGGTAGATTTCTCACACTATTATGCCAACCGCAAGTATTATCACATCCACAGAAATATGTGATTTGCGGTTTCGATACGTATTCATTTTCTAATACAACGGTTCGCTACTTTCAGTTTCAAATTATCTGGCTCATGGTCACATGCCTTTTTCCCAATTTTGGCACGAGCCTCACAGTTTAACGTGTAGGCAATTGACACGAGTACTTCACGCTAACACGACTAATGGTGAACATGTATGTAGAAATGAGGTCGGCCTAACTGGCCGCTCGCCCACCGCTCCGGTCATCTCTGTTCGCGGATCTAAATCCAGATTGTTATTAAGAAATCATTTATTACCAACTTGCGCCTGATGTAATGGATCTATCCGCACCACCTGAAATATTTATAAAACAGAATTGGAGATATAGCATCAAGGATGCTGTAGAGCCGCGATTTGACTATTGAATAATTTGTGTGAGAGCTGTTTAATTCTGGTTTGATTTTCCTTCTGCAAATACCAATTCCAATTAACTACTTCGACTCTCATATTGCGTTAACAAGAGTAGTAAATTGGTTTCAATGCGCTTGGAACACTTCGTCTCTCAGCAAATAACGTAACAAATCTATTCAAAAGTGTAGATAAGTATTTGATCATTTTGAAACTTTCACAGAGTTTGTACCGATATGAGCTGTCTTATTATTTTGTTTTTTTATTCATTTGATATCGTTATATAATATTTATAGTAAAAACAGATTGTTAAAGTTCTACGTAGGTACATACTGATAATTTCAAACTCAAGCGTCTTTTGTCTTTTTTGTCTTATTACGCATGTCGTTCTTGGGGTTAAATAAAAATAGTCGTTGTAGCCTCCAAGAAAAGAGGAACAGAATAACCAGAACAAGAACAAAAACACACAACAACAACAACAACAAAAACAAGTTTCAGAATAATTATACAATAGTCATTTATTATACAAGGGAGTATAGTTGTTGTTGTTTAAACTCTAGTGCTTATATTTAGTTCCAAGCAAGCACGATATTTCAAAATTGATCCCCACGAGCATAGTAAGTGTTTCAAAGAGTTGAATCTTGAGCGTTACGAGGGTGTCAATGCACGAAAAGTTAAACAAACTATGCTGCTGAGTACGAGGAATATACAATATGTAAAATATTACGAATGTAATCAAAATTATCGGTATTCAATATTTACCATTCAAAATCATCGCATAAAAGTATATCCAACAAGCTAACTCATGAACAACATGTCAAAACTTGTCCCAAATTACTTTTCCACTCTAAAGGGTGAAACGCAACTTTCCACACAGTTTATTAAACGATAAAGCGAGACTTTGCGAGCGGGTGTGGTGAAAATTATATGACTTTTTTTATTAATTGGGCATACATTAATCGAAGAATGTAATAATTTATCATGACCATGAAGTACGCAAGTGTTGCATTATTGTGTCTCGTTTTAAAGTGAACGAATGAAACACGCAAGACTATTTATTTGTCCGATAACACGCGTAAATTGTTCACTTTTGCATGCAAAATTAATCGACACACAATTTGACGGCATTGCGTGTTCAGCTATTAAATTAATTATGGCGGATTACTGAAAATGCTGTCATAACCATTTTAAGGCTACAATAAAAATAATATATTTTATTGATTTCGTACTAATCTAACAAATCAATAAAATATTTTACAATCATTGTTTGCTAATGGATATTCGTAAGACATGAAGTGTGGAGTGTGGAAACTTGGCTAAGTTTCTCGTAAATTATAATGTAATTACTGACATCGGAGTTATGGCAAACTTGCGCAAAGAGACTTACAGTTTAATACCTAATAATTGTACAAACTGTACGAAAGTATATCTATAGGAGACTTATTCGGGCGTATATTAGTTTTCAAATGCAACATACGCTTGCTGTATGCAACGTGGCAGCATTGTGCATACCGTTTATGCCCTTGGAGCCTTTTACTAGGCTACGGCTACGACGTAGTAGCCCGTAAGTGGTTAATCTGGATATGTAATGAATTTTGGCGTAGCACCTTTACACGTTCCAGTCAAATAAAAGAAAAAAATGCCAATCAAACTGAGAAGTAATGAAGACAGTAGCATCCCTATCGTAACAAGTATCAGATTGCAATGAAAAGAGGAGAGTTTGTATCTTAAAGTAATTAACAATTACCGTGTTGTCCCCGGTAACGAAGATAATTTGCCGCGCGGCCGGCGGGCGGCGGCGCTCGCACTAATCCAATCCAACATTGGTGAATAACTCCGACTGCAGTGCAACTCTTTTTGTAAATCAACTTAATAGCTCTGTATACTCCGCCTAATTGGCTTATACTTGTTGTCCGAGGTTTGTGTGTAAACATTTATTGCGATTCTCTTTTATCTAACTTCCAAATTCTTGGTTTGCCTTCGGTTCGGTTAACTTTTCACGAAATGTTTTCGAGCTATATTTATTCGCATACCTATAGGTACATACCGACGAACATATGCATGCGGTATAAAGTAGTTCAGTCGTTTACCATTATTGAACTGTCTTAAACACAACAGAGGCAATGGAGCCACCGAAAAGCAATGAGCCGCCTCCAAGCGTCACAATACTCTGCGCCACTCCATTCGCACTGTTTTCTTCGTTCACCGAGGAACGAGTGCAATTTCCCGCGTTCCGTATCGCGGGCGACGTACAAAAATTGCTTTTCTGAACGTGAAAATATAGAGAAAAAAAAGCGGTGCCATGCAAATTTTTGTAAAGTCATTCGGAGGCGTGCGTTTGTATTTCTCGGGTAGGGGTAAGGAAAGCGAACAATTGTCGTCGCGGGGAATTCCTTTATTTTGTAAGAGGGATATTGCGCGTCGGGTGCAGGCGCCCAGCTGCCGCCCAAGCGAGCGTTGTTTACCGGCGCCGCGCCCGCGCCGCGGCCGGCCAGCGAACGGATCGCAATACAATCCAACCAATACGCAGCCACATCCACCTAATGCTCTTATTAAACAAAACAAAGAACGCTTTCCGCCTTAAGTTCCAAGTAAACCGAAGACTACGTTGTTTAAGCGAGTAACAAAGATAGATGCTATTTATAACACAACGAAGCATAAAGATTAACTTCACATAGCAAAAGTAAAAAAACACCTACTTACTATATTTTGTCAAGGAAACTGTTGCACCTACCCCTCTTCTGCGGAATTATAATTAATTGATTCGATAAACTTCCTTGTAACATTATTTCTGGTTCATTAAGATTTTTTGTCAAAATTAATCTTCTTTCCCTATGAAACACATCAATCAAACCATCTCATCGCGGAAGATTGACTTTTATATATATACGTAAAATAAACACGTACAATTAGGTTTGTTATCATTTTTATCATGATATCATTTTTATATTGTATTGATTCCTTATTGGTTTAAGTAAAAGGTGTGTAGGTACAACTGGCAGTAATTTAGAGAGCAACAATAAATATTCCCGGGAATGACGCCTGGAGATTCAGGTCTACGAGATTAAATAAGACTTAAGAGACTATCGTGTAACACACCAAACAAATTAGGAGTAATGAAACCGCCCCTGTTTGTTCTAGACTTTATCTATCCCGTTGGTAAATCACGATAGTGGAGCCCTATTTACTCGAGGGATGTTATTTTTCTGAGATGACGTCACCAGGCCTCGTTTCGATTGGAGCGGGGTCAAGGCCCTATCCGCTCGTAATCGTAAATACAAATAAAAAGGATTTCGCCTGGATCACGTAGTCTGATGATTATCATATTTTATTGTTGCTATAAAATAACTTGCAAATAGTGTCATATTTTAATAAGTAAGTAGTATCGAATTGTCCCGTCCTGTACTTTGTACCAATAAAGGCCTTTTTAGGGTTCCGTAGTCAACTAGGAAACTAGGAACCCTTATAGTTTCGCCATGTCTGCCCGTCCGTCCGTCCGTCCGTCCGCGGATAATCTCAGTGACCGTTAGCACTAGAAAGCTGAAATTTGGTACTAATATGTATATCAATCACGCCGACAAAGTGGTAAAATAAAAAGTGTAAAAATTTTTTTTATTAGGGTACCTCCCCTATACGTAAAGTGGGGAGTGATTTTTTTTTCCATTTCAACCCTAACGTGTGATATATTATTGGATAGGTATTTAAAAATGAATAGGGGTTTCCTAAAATCATTTTTCGATAATGTAAATATTTTCGGAAATAATCGCTCCAGAAGTAAAAAAATATGCGTCCCCCCCCCCCCCCCCCCTCTAACTTTTGAACCATAAGTTTTAAAAATATGAAAAAAATCTCAAAATTAGAACTTTATAAAAACTTTCTAGGAAAATTATTTTGAACTTGATAGGATGAATAGTTTTTGAAAAAAAAATACAAAATAATTTCTGAACTAAGTTTGTAATTTAACCGTATAAGCAGGTGTTTATTGTACCTGTAATTTCTACAAAATTACAATGAAATGACGTGCTTTCAAATAAAGTAAAAACGGTGAAAATCGGTTCACGCAATAAAGAATTATCCCATAAAAATCATCTTCCATACTTTATGCTCGCGCGCAATAGTTTACTTAATTTGCCGATAGATGTCGCTGTACGTGGAACTCTCATATCATATCCTACATGGCGGTGTTATTAACTCTTAAGTGGGGACACTTACTGTGACGGACGGAAAACTACGGAACCCTACAGTGAGCGTGGCCCGACACGCTCTTGGCCGGTTTTTTATTCTTTCTGCGCAGATATATTCTTATAGGTAGGTATATATATATATATTTTTTTTATTCTAAAAGGTTTCATTTTACCTTACTCGTACCTACTTATCTACCATTGTACTCGTAGTAGGTATGATACCTCTTTTTTATGCTAATTTAAGGTTTTATGAAGAATTTCCGCATTAAAAATAAACTGATATTACAAATAAAAACCGTATACTCCATTAACTAGTTGTCATGCCGCCACCCCTGTTACTGCATTCCTATACGAAGCTGAATTAACTTAATGGATTTTGTTACTCAATGCAAATTGTTAAATTGATTTATATCCAACGAAATTAATTTGTCAGTATTTCGTGGTAATTTAGGCTACGTGAATAACGTGCATATTGGCTGAAGACAGCGATATTACCACTGACAATTTATACCGTAAGTGTATTATATCTATCATAGCTCCTAGTATTTTGAATTTAATTTACTATTTCTGTAGTCTACTGAAATAGTTTAAGGTAACCAAATTATAATTATAAGATCTATATAATATAGTACTAAATTTGTGAAGATAATTAGGGTGGAAATTATTAATCTTACAGGTAGTTACTTACTTCATAGTATTTTTGGTAAGTTTAGCTAGGTTTAGCGTTTAGGTACACGACACTTATTTTTTATACTGCAACGGTGGCAAACAAGCATATGGCCCGCCTGGTGGTAAGGCAGGTATCGCAGCCTATGGACGCCTGCAACTCCAAAGGTGCCTATGGACGCCTGCAACTCCAAAGGTATCACATGCTCATTGCCGACCCTCTTCAGTCCTGTACACTATTTTTTAATTACTTACTATAAATGTACTATCGGGTTCAGAATTGCATGGCCAATTTATGAATGAATTCATTGATAAATTGACCATGCAATTTTGAACCTGATGGTACAACTACGTTTTTTACTGCATCAGTAAAAAGAAAGAAGGACTAGTAAAGTGAGTCCTGTAACCCTTAAGATAAAATATATGAATATAAAATACCAACTAAAATATACAACTTAGTTACCGAACCGACATCATCCGGCGATTGGCTATTCTTAATTCTTAATTACAACTATTTCACTAAACTAGAATAACTACCCTCTGTTATGGACTCCTCTTAACTTGACACGTTCTCATACTCATATATCTTCATTAGTCTATCTACCGCCAATTTAAAATAAGTATATAATAATAAGTAATGTTCTTAGGATAACGACTTACCTACAAAATCCTCGTTTCAGGTTACGTTGCCGTGTTGAAGCCAGGAGATAATTTGCGAAAAGGTACGTCTCTTAAGCATCTATTTGTATTCACGGGCATGAGATCTCCTGCAAGGATCTCGGGTAATTTGATTGTACTTAAAAACAAATAGTATCGAGAACGCTTTAAAGGAAATAGTAGTCGGATGATTCTGCTGTTTATTTAGAGATTTCATCTGCCATCTGCCGTTTTACTGTGTCGGATCATGGCTACTTATTTTATTTGTTTGTGAACTAATCTGTGTTAGTTATTTATTTATTTTATTTTTTATACCACGACGGTGGCAAACAAGCATACGGTCCGCCTGATGGTAAGCAGCTACCATAGCCTATGGACGCTTACAACTCCAGAGGTGTCACATGCGCGTTGCCGAACCTTTACAAAAAGGAGGACTCACTGTGTTGACGGCTAAAGGAACAAGAGGATCGTCAACACACTGGGTCCTCTTTGAGCTCTTTGTTTAGTTAAGTAATGTTCAGTGGCCGATTCACTCTGGAAACACTATGAAATCTTGAGGTAAAAATTATTAAACTCACAGGTGATTAGAAACATAATTTAATGATACTTTATTATCTATTGGTAACGAGTTACCGACCACATACATAAAATCAAGTAGAAAGTCTAGTCGAAATGTCAGTAGCTAATCATCAAAAACGAGGAACATGTCATTAAAGCATTCTCGCTTCTCATCGTGCTGGCCGTCGTCTTCCTATTTTGTGCTGGACTGGAATAGCCCTAATAACATGCCACAACTCATCCTGATTTATTCCTACTCGTTATAAATGTGCGCTTCGCTGCCGCTTTGGCCGGCTGTTGCAATTTTCATGCAACCGATCCACGAGAATGGATTCTTTCTGGCAATTTGCTCGTAATACCCCGCTGTGTTATTGCAGGAGATAATTTAATTTTGAGATTGCCTCTCCGTTAATGGAGCTTTTGTGCTTAATTTGACTGTATCTTCGTCACTAAGTAGTGTCTATTGTCGCGTTTGGGAGGAGTTCAGTTACTCTGTCTCGACCTAAATCTCGTTTTAACCACATAATTAATACACGAAAGTATATAAAACAAGTAATATTATTGAAGTAAGACTATTAATTACAAAATACTAATAAGAGATACGGTTCGATAGCAAGTAGTTTCATCAAAACTAAAATCGGTATGATTCATTTAAAAAACATATTTACAACTGCTTTTCCAAAGTATTTTTCTGGCAGGAATCCACTATATAAACATGTCGTTTGAAGTCTAAAGTGAACTGGAAGATCGCTATATCACTGTATTTTCGTCTAGTCGTAGTCAGTCGACGGCGATATTATGTAAATGATGTTGATCCAGGTTATTCAGGTTAATATCATCACGGGTAATTTCCAGCCGTGTTAAGCGGGTGACGTGCGAAGGACGTCCTGAAATAGTGCTCACATATTTATTGCTGTATGAATCACCGTGGACTCATACTAATACTTATTTATTCATACTTTGGTTAAATATTACATGTCATAAATTATGGTACAATAGTATATTAAGTATGTAAATATTACAATGTCTTGATTAGGTCCTTACCTATTTAGTAATTTAAGTCATTATGACATTATTTAATTATACTTTTAGGTTTTTGAAAGTTTTATTCATTATATTACGTGTACCGCTGTTTGTCATTTAACGTATAACATAGTTACAGTAAAACTTGTCAAATAATCAAGGAGCGAACAACTTTTGACAAACTACGATGTCTTTAAATAGATAAATGCCACGTAGCAGTCAATATGTATGAAATATAAAAATACCGACAAAGAGTATGTCGGACCATACTCCGTGTAGAGTTGCGTAGTTGCTGGTCCGTTAAAATAGGTGAGCATAAAAGATTTTTTTTGTAGGAAACTATGGAAAAAAGGGAATATCTTCGCAGAATATACGTCTTTTTACTTAAAAAGAGAAAACTGCCAATTGGTACTCATAAATGGCTCAAACGAACACACACCAAATAGATCCTCCCTTCTGACCCATTTTTAATTGCTTCGTCTTTTTTATAAATAACACTTTGAGAAACTAAATCTATCTATTTAAACATCTACAAAAAATAACATAAAAGAATTTCATTGGAAGAGCGAAGACGTTATGCAAACCTATTATAACGATTCCTCAGAACATCACGATCACATAAACTTATGAATAGCTAATCCATAAAAAAGTACAGCGGAAATTTCACGAGTAGATCGTAAACGGCGACTCTGATTTTAACGCACTACAAATCCTCCCCATTCCATGTGATTACGACTTTTCCTGCAATACAATCAATCGTCAACTTTTATTTGACTTATCTTTGAAATAAAAAAATAAACAAAACAACGGCAGGGTTCCGCGGATTCCAGAAAGTTTGAAGGTGAGCCGACGACCGTCTCCCTAATAGTTAGAGAAGAAAAATACGTTAATGTACCCTCAGAACCTGAAGACAAATAAAGCGAGGCGGACACGGACGAATAAAGGCGGGGAGGCAACGAGATAAATAACAATGATCCTGCGAAACGAGTCACCGCGGCGGGCGGGGCGGCCTTGCCCTGTCACACTACTTACACTTTCTTGTTATTGCACTCGCTTCCATGCATTTAACACTAGATATTTATCAGAATCTGGCTCTAGATACAACAGATTTGACTTAACTTCATTGAAAAAATAACGACGTGCTTGTAGGTCAAGGTGACATTTTTAAAACTTGTTATATTTCACTATAATTCACGTAATAAAATATGTAAAAAAAATATATTTTTTGTTACTCTGTGACTTATCTTTGTACCTACTTAAAAAGGAACTGTAAATTTCCTTGCAGCGACTTGAAATCAGACAATCGGAAAGTTTTTATAATAATTTTGTAACTCCTCAATCTTTTCCGCCCTGCGCATATACAAAACAAATTCGGTGAAATATTTTCCTCTTGTCAAAGTCAGCGGCTTGTCATAATCTTCTTTCAAAAACAACGCCGTCTTTAATTAAAATACTTTAAAATAAGAGAACAAAATCAAAGCAATCGTAGACAACGTTTATGGCTACAACGAGGAATACTCTATTACCCATCTAAGCAATATTTGTCCTATTAATATATATTATTAACGTTGTAATCGTTGCTAAATATTTCTTGGTTATTTAGCCAAATTATTGTTTTATTTTTCCAAACTGCCTATCGGGACTTGCTTTGGCTGTTATATGTAGTATGCAGGAATGATAAATAATGATTATGATCTTCATATTATTAACAGTATTTCGCTTCATTATGTTGCATTTTTAGATTCCATACAATGAAATAACATGCTTAACAAACATAGCGGAGAGGACAAATCGCCAAACATGAAGTGTCCGTTCTGATCATAATCAGCAGTTCCACTTCTTGTTTTGCTTGATTTGTTGATAAAAATAAAAACACAAAAAATTATATCTGTATGTCTTTAAGATTTGAAGAGTATAGAGATAGTAGAGTATAGGATTCCTCATGGTATGTACATGGTATACACTTACAATCAAAAAAAGATTTTTTTAATACAATTGCTCAAAAAGTTTAGTTTATGTAGCTGCAAATCGTGCGTAAAGTTTGATTTTATGCACTAGTGCTAAAAAGTGATGACCAACCTGAACCTGAACTACCCGCGATTGGGCATAAAGGAATATTATGCGAGACCCAATAGTATTACTTGAACAACGCGCGATTGAATGAAGCTGTCTTTCGTACACTGACAGAATATAAATGTAATTTTATTTCATTGTAGTTTTTGCGCAACTGTATTAAAAAACGTTGTTCGACACACGTGCGGAAGTGTCATTTTCACTAGTCTATCGCCTATCAGCTCGGGTCAAGTAACCTCGGTATTCGTGCAAAATGACATACTTCTCGCACTTGTATCGAAAACTACTGTTTTGAATCGGTTCAGACAGGACGGAATTATGGGGTAAAAAACATGAAAAAAAATATAATAAAACGATCCTACAACCGAATTGAACACCTCCTCCTTTGGAAATCTTGAAATCGGTTAAAAACAGTACGGTATGGGAAATCGGATCAGTGCTAACGAGCACATTGCAATTAAAGTGCCGCGTGGATCGCAGTGTTTTGCATCGGCACCTGGTATCGCGTGATATTTGTCTCTGTTTTCCAAATCCGGGTAAATCATTCTATACTCCTTTAACATTATTAGAGAAATACTATAGAAAAAAAAACATATTTCTTTGTACGTAAATTACAATTACAAATTACAAATATGTCGATTCATCATCGATTTTGTTTAAACTGTGATTGCACAAATCATTTCCAGTTACGAACTAACAAATAGAAACTATGATGATAGGTATGTTTAATCTAAAGTACATAACAATAAAAATAAATCTTCGTTGTCTCAAACAATTATCTCGATGTAGCTTGTATACAAACTGCAGAGGATCATTCGAGTTGGAAACCGCAATATCACTACTCTACTGATATTACATTCCCGTTCCCCCCGCCTGTCGCCACGAAGTCGCTGCCCTCACCCCTCACCCTCCATTCAACCCCATAGGGTAATGAGTGCGACCACAATCGGTTTCGATATGACCTATAAAAATTTAGAACACATAATAACGTTGGCTGGTAGGTATACGTATGTATGTCGTATGTTTTGTATGAATTACTGTATTTATAGACCAAATATTTAATGGCGCGTTAACAATCTGTTATGGTTTCTATACATGGTGTGATTTGGCGTCAACACGACGCCGCGATATTTCAAGAGCAAGTGATCTCAACGTAAAAAAAAACTTTTATCACACGCACGTTTTTAACTTAATGACCAGTCGCTTCCGTTGTGTAGACACCTTTACAAGGTACCTAAAATAGGTATGCTGAGATTACAAATGTTTTTAAGTGTGTGTGTGTGTTTAAAGGAATACTGATAAATATTATAATATAAAATGTTCGTGATACTCAAGATTATGCCTTTAATTTTTTAGATGTTTCAACGTGCGTAAAATCATAATTACAAGTAATATTTTTTTCATTGACACAGCTTAACACTTCATTAATAGCAAGTCTATAAAGAAACAAGAACACAACGGGGAGCAACTTTTATACGCTCTTAAACGCTGAGTGATCGTATAACAGCAACTTGTAAGAATCGACTATAAAAACGATTTAATTAAACTGATAAACGGCCCTAGATGAATTATCTGAAAAAAAGCGAACAATTCTGCTGCAAAGTGGCAACAAAGTATGGAAAGTGTCCAGAACTTGGTCAGAAGTTAGAGCGAGCTAATGTCTGAATTCACTGAACGTTACTTCATCCCAAGATCCTTTTTCTTGTCAATAATGGTTTATATAACGAGCAGTGAACTAACTAAGTAGAAACGATGTCTATTGTTACTCGCCAGGTTTTATAGACGGAGAGCTGGCCACGTCAGATATGACACAATAATGAGAGCAACGAAACCCTCTAGTTAGTTTGCTAAACTATGCTTATTTCTAGATCCGGACATCTGGCAGCTGTAAAGTGGTGGATGTCAAAGAATGCAAATAACTCGAAGAAAACAAATCCTAGAGTTCTGGGTCTGATGCAATATTATGGGAAATTATGTAAATAATTAGATTATATCATATCCAGAAGTTTCTGTTGGGGGCAAGTAGTGAAAAATGATGTATAATGCAATTTTTAGTTAGTCGCCTACTGTTGTTTTTTCCGCAATAATAGACAATGATTTTTAATCTAAAGTTAAAATATAGGCCCTGTCCTCTATAAATGACACAACTTTGGCAGTTTTTACCTATTTTGGTATTACTTTTTTCCAACTTAAAAACTTTGTTGGTCTGTCACTCTGACCTCCACCCATTAAAAGCTGCCAGATGCCGGGATCTAGCAATAAGGATGGTAAAGCAGTCTAACAAGACAGGTTTCATTGCTCTCATTATTGTGTCATATCTGACGTGGCCAGCTCTTAGACCATTAAACTCGGAACTAAATAGAACTTGCTCGTAACGTTGTACGTAAATGTAATGTAATGATGATACTTTAACTGGAGCAGCCGTATTTTATCTACACTCACACTGTAAGTCCTCTAAAACGTGTTCAAAAACGGTAGGCAATGGCTAGCATTACCACAACCAATTTTAATATGATAAGCTTTTTATCTGTGGCAGTAACGTAATTTTAACTTTACATGCTCAAATATTGATGTGCTATGAGTTTTGATAACATAATGTAAATCCTGTGCTCCTTCCTGACCAACGGCACGCGCCCGCGCATCCGCCGACACGCGCCTCCCCGACCGCCGGTACAATCGAGTTGGCCATGGCGGTGCAATGGCGGTCATTCTATGGTTTCCGAGCACTTAATTTAATATAAATAATATGAGTATAGATAAAGCAGTGTATGCAACTGTACGTAATTAGGCCTCAAAACACTCGTGTGATCTTATTATGAAACTCGCCTGCGGCTCGTTTCATAAAACTACACTCGTATTTTAAGGACCCTTATTACGTAACAGTTACATAAACTACTATTATACAATCGTGAGGTAATGAAGAGCTTTTCAGTAGTACAGTAAGGTACGAGATTGAAAAGCTTAGTTATGTGACTATGGAATACAATACTTTTTCTACGAGTGCTCAAAATAGACAAGCCGGTAAGAATTAAGTTCGGCGAATGCCTTACATTAGAACTTAATAATTTAGTAACTTCGATCTCCCGGTGGATCGTACCGGCTGTCGTTCGACGTTGTGGGAGGACTGCTCCCGTTGTATAATATTGTATGAAAATCCATTTCAGCATAGTCAACGATGCTAAAATTTACGACTATCAAAAAAAAGGTCCATCGAAAAGTATGCGCTAGCAGTTCGGTCTAAAAAGTCTCAATTCAAGCATTATTATATAGTTGACGAGTAGAAAAAGCAGGTTAAAAAACAAATCCATACATGATTGGAGATTCATTTTCGGTATGCTAGTGTCGGTGTCGGTATAGTAAGCGCCAGTCGTGAACTATGCAATAGTCTGGCGGAATCGGTCGGAAACAAATTCAATGCTGCATGTCTACCGGATTGCTTCATAGTCGTAAACTTGCCCCGCTTCCTGCATCCGTTGTTCCAGGCGTTCATTTTTAAACAAGCGATTTTCAGTGCTCTTGTGCAGATATGTTCTTATTGCGAATTTGCGTCGAAAAAGATCGTATTCTACTTTAAATGTGGTAAACTTGTTTATCACTAGAAAAGTTTCATTTTTTTTTAGTGTTTTAAATGTTTATTTTGAAACTATTTGATAAGAGCTAACAGACTGCCAGAAACTGGTTTTAGGTAGTCTTTTTTTAAACGCACGTATTACGACTAGGTATCTCATATTTTTCCAATACCTAGGTAGGAATAAATATAGGTAAGTAGATATTCGTTACGGAGTCATGATGCCAAAATAATAATAAAAAAATAAGTGGGTTTAATTTTCACATTGAACCTGAAAACAATATAGCCAAACAATTGATAGTTTAACTACTATGAAAAACCGGCCAAGAGCGTGTCGGGCCACGCTCAGTGTAGGGTTCCGTAGTTTTCCGTCCGTCACAGTAAGTGTCCCCACTTAAGAGTTAAAATAACACCGCCATGTAGGATATGATATGAGCGTTCCACGTACAGCGACATCTATCGGCAAATTAAGTAAACTATTGCGCGCGAGCTTAAAGTATGGAAGATGATTTTTATGGGATAATTCTTTATTGCGTGGCCCGATTTTCACCGTTTTTACTTTATTTGAAAGCACGTCATTTCATTGTGAGTTTGTAGAAATTACAGGTACAATAAACACCTGCTTATACTGTTAAATTATAAACTTAGTTCAGAAATTATTTTGTAAATTTTTTTAAAAAACTATTCAATCTATCAAGTTCAAAATAATTTTCCTAGAAAGTTTTTGTAAAGTTCTACTTTTGAGATTTTTTTCATATTTTTAAAACTTATGGTTCAATAGTTAGAGGGGGGGACACATTTTTTTTTACTTCTGGAGCGATTATTTCCGAAAATATTTACATTATCAAAGGTTGTCTGGAAGAAATCGCTCATTAGCGATAAGACCGCCTGTTGTTACCTCTACCTAAATTTATCTAATTGTAAAATTTGTGCTTGTAACTGTATGAGGTGTGCAATAAAGAGTATTTATTATTATTATTATCAAAAAATGATTTTAGTGAACCCCTATTCATTTTTAAATACCTATCCAACAATATATCACACGTTAGGGTTGAAATGAAAAAAAAATCACTCCCCACTTTACGTATAGGGGAGGGAGGTACCCTAATAAATTATTTTTTCCACTTTTTATTTTACCACTTTGTCGGCGTGATTGATATACATATTAGTACCAAATTTCAGCTTTCTAGTGCTAACGGTCACTGAGATTATCTGCGGACGGACGGACGGACGGACGGGCAGACATGGCGAAACTATAAGGGTTCCTAGTTGACTACGGAACCCTAAAAAGTCACAAGAGTTTAAATGTTTTTTTTTTGTGTTTTGTGAATACGTAACGGAATAGTTCCACGGTGGGCACGTTCTTGGTTTGTATTACTTAAACGACCAACCAATCATTTAAATATAGCTTTTAATTAATGTATTTAAGATTTATGTCATGAATCACTCTACACTTCACTGAGTGTAATTCCTAATCTTTTAGCATGTCACCGGCGCACGCACATAAATCGCTTCTGAATTACGACGCGCCCCGATCCAATAAGTCGATTTTAACTTAGTACCGTCTTCCTCGCTCTAAATTTAGATAGATAGATAGATTTTTTAATAAAAGGACATACTACAGGACATCAAACACAGAGGTTGAAAATTGCGTACCTAAAGGTAAACACTAGTCGAGTATAGGTAACTACAGAAGTCCACAATGTGTTCAGCAATTTCAACCTCATTCAACATGTAGCCGAAAACTAGTCGACCGTATTTGTCACAAGTATAGTAGTTATGTTTTATTATACTATGTTTATTTGGCGGGGATATATAGCCTGTAAAGCCATAGACCAAGCCTTAAGTATTAATTGGTTATCAGCAGTAAATATTTTTATGCATCTATTTATTTATATTTACAGCGTCATATACAGGTCTGATAAGCCTTGCTACCTTTTATAACATTGTCCCCATAATAGTTACATATTTCTTTCCTAATTCAGGTACTATTTTTAGGCTTCCGTAGCCTAAAATAGCAAAAACGGAACCCTTATAGTTTCGTCATGTCCGTCTGTCCGTCCGTCCGTATGTCATAGCCATTTTATTCGGAAACTATAAGACGTATCTTAATAAAATTTATACATAAGGTGTATTTTATATACCGATATTTAGTTTTGTAGTAAAATAGTAGAAAACAATATTTTTAGGGTAGGGCGCTACATATATGTACATGTAAAAAGATTTTTTTTTACCAAATATCAACATGTTGCAATCAATCGATCGTCGTTTAAAAATAACATAGAGGTTTCATTAAATATTTTTTGATTAGGTAATTTTTTTAAAGGAATAATTGCTTCGAAGTCTAAAAAATTTGGTCCCCTGTAACTTTTAAACCATATGTCTTTTTTTTACAAGTTGCGCCATATTACAATATACTTTCTACGAAAATTATCGGTTCAGCCATTTTCGAGTTATCTCCAAAAAACGTATTCATACGACCTTTTGGTATTAGTTTGGTTCTTATTCCATTAAAGATACGGAACCCTCTATTATGCGTGGAGCGACACGCATTTGGCCGATTTTTTATTATTATCTTAATGTAATTTGCGATATAAAATGTGCCTAGCATGATTGACATGATTCAGTATATACTCGTAGATAAATAACAAAAAAATCAAGTGTATAAAAATTATAGTAACTACTAGGTAATTATTCCTTGGATACATTTAATCATCACAAATTATTGTTAAGTATTGACATTTTGTATTAATAAGATGAGACGCAAATATTATCGTATACTACTTAAATAACGATTCTTACTACATTCTCCTCATATACAACAACGCAATAAATATTAACAGCAAAGTTTTAATTTAAGTCATAACAAAACTTATATAAATAATCTTCAATCGTTGCAAAGCTCGATTGAAAAATAAGCAACAAAGAAAGAAATCCATGGAAATGAGTTGTGTAGTCTCGCTTAGTTCCTCGTTATTATACTTCATACCGGTTGGATTTTGATTTATGGCTTTAATTTGGGAAAGGTTGGCGACGACAGCCCGAGACATGTCGGAGTGGTTCAAGGAGCCATCGTGCATTTGTTTAATTAATCTTAAGCTAAGACGGCGCTACGCTTTGGGTGCACTACACTTGGACCAACTTTAAACTCGTTAAAAGTTGCTTTGAAACATTTGGCGCCAGATAAGCCGCAGTCAGACTTGGGTTTTGAGATTGTTAACTAACCTACTGTTATAATTAAACAGCGTTTCATGTTTCATTTCTACAATCTTTCTTTTGATTAATATCTGTTTAACAACTGTTTTCACTCGAGAAAAGTTGAAATTCACACAGGCTTTCAATATTGCTGTTGTTCAAGTTAAAAGAAAAAATGTAACAGTTTTCAGTTTCTCGTTTCTGTAAATAGAATCCGCAGGCTATGACGCTCTCTACACAAAAGCAATAAAATTGTAAGGAGGGCTATTGAAGACACTCCAGGGCCCCGTCGCATGTGCGCCGGCCACCAAAAGCATGCACATAACGGGCTGGCAGTGAACAAGGCTCATTTCGCTTGCACGAGATGGCCGACAATGGCCCTTAACGCGTAATTACTCAAATAGATTGTCCATTCGAGTATTGTCTATATGCGTATGCGGCAATAGCCGAACCGTCATTAGATTAATAAATTATTTGGATGGCACTCGAATTTAATGGCCACCTGTCAAACTGAATCGCTCAAAATGTGTTGTGCTGTTGCAATAATAAATATGTGTATATTACGCAGACATATGTATTATGTTATGTGTAATAAATAGGAGTACATTGCACTACAAGTGGTTTTTGGTGTCCGAGGCCAGATTTGAACTGGCGTTTCAGCTTTCGCGGCTGACGCCCTAACCACTAGACCACCCGGTCACGTATGTTCGTGTTGAATTTTTACTTCTTAATCTTGGTCCTGGGTTGTATAACTTAATAACACTTATGGATGCCTGGTCTACCCCTTGTTGAAAAATGGCTCGACATGTTGTTACGTATGGATATGAATAACTAGTTTTCAATGTTGCTAATCAACGGAAAATAAGATATATACTGTAAAGATTTGCTACCTTTACAACATACTTCCTCAAACACATTGTTTTTTTTAAACATATATTGTTAATTTATGAAAATTTCCCGCATTCCCTGTCAGACGATCGATATTCATTTCGACCCAGTCTTCAGTTAAAGTGGCAGATTATTACGTAGGTCTGTTGGAAAAAACAAAATCTTATTGAACATCATTACCACACCTTGTTAAATACGTATTACAAGTGATCGGCAAACACGGTGCCACACCGCGGGTTTCCAAAGAGATTTTATTTTAATTTTAATATAGACATGAACAGTCTATTCAATTGAATATTTTTTCGGACAGGGTTGCGGGATTAAATTTTTATAATCATGTCCATATAAAAAATAAACCCAAAATTCTGCACTGTGGCACCATGTTTGCCGATCACTGCTTATCACCTAAAGAAAGTGTCACATAAAAGTGGCCGCCGTGGCAACTTCATAATTAAATGATAAACAACTGAAGTCCAGTTTCTCCGGTCGGTCGGATGGCATTTAATCAGGGGTTTTGATCAACACGTCCTCGCTTGGCAATATAATTACAGTTAACAGCAGGATGGCGACGTTATCGCTCGTATAAATTAGGCCGATTTACATTTAGGCAGCGCGACATAGCGGCCATTATCGTGAATGATGCAGGATGGCTCCTGTCCTTGGGTAAAGCCTAGTCGGCAACCTAAGGTGGAATAGGATTGGCATCTGATTTATTCAGGTTTGCGCTATAGGTCTGCGTTTGTTTAAGTGCCTGTAGCGGAGAGATAATACTCATCTATATCTATCAGTATTGTCTGCAATTACGCACGTATATCCTAAATAATAATCGTTTTACAATGGAAAATTGATTCACCCAGGAATTTTACCGTGATTATGACGTTTGTTTAGGGTTGCCTAGAGTGTCATCTCCTCGTCTCGGTTAACAACACCGCGTCTCACCGACAATATCGTCAATCAAATTAAAATCAGTAATTGCGTGTTCAAATTATATCATTCAACGTGCTCATAAATTAAATTCCCATATTCTGAGCAAAACCACTGCAAATTGGTCTTAATTTAAGCGAAACGTATCGCCATAATGCTAAGCATATAAGCAATCTCACTTTATTACTGTACGAAGGGTAGGGGACGCCAGCGCCCGATGTAAGGGTTGGCTGCCACAATAATTTCTCCCACATAATATTATTTATTACACAGACTTGGAGACAATCCCCTGTGATACAACATGACATAGACATAGATTCTAACCTAAGCCCAAAATGTAATAAAGCTGAAACTGATATGAGTAAACTGTATTCGTAAGCTGGCCTGATTTATCCCACCTACTGGAATATAGTGTAGCTCGGCGAAAGTGATAATATTTCATCGTCGATTTATATAAACGACATATTTTCCTTGAAAACCGATCTAGATAGTCTAGGTCATTTCGGTTAACTAACGAGATCCGCTTAAGACAGCTTTAATTTTACATAGCGAATCAAAAGAGTGGACCTGTGATGGTCGCGTCTATTGCGCGATAAAGACGAGAAAAAGTATTTTTGTTTTCTGACATATGGAGAGAAAAAGGGAGAGATGGTGGATCTTGTCTTTATCACATAAAAAAATAAGAATGTAGCAAACACCTATGTCCCACAATAGCCTACGCGATCGGCTCGATATTCGCGTTCGGCAAGCAAGGCGAAGCAATCTCATTTTTTCGCCGCAACAGAGTCCCAACGTCTTCAAAGCTTAGACACTATTAGATTCATTATTGAGGATATCGATGAAAATCTCCAGCATCCAATCTCTTGGGGATCGCTGGCGGCGCGCGTATTGTTGTAATTTCTGAGGTATAATTTTATTTATTAGAGTGTGCCCTCTCTGGAGCAGCGAGAACACCCCATTTGCCGCTTCATTGACTTACAACGCCACTCCATAACACTTCGCACATATTTCTGTAGCGCTCTCTTGCCGATATTAGATCCTACGCACCTCATTATATTGCGAATGACATTTAATAAAACATTATGGGTACGCCGCAAGCGATTTTCGATAGCAAAAGCTATCAAAAAATCCGGGTTTTGGGGCATCTTGTTCGTTTTTATAATGCCAGATGTTTTGATATAATGACAATGTTTAACAACATTAAAATTATTTTAGTTGCAAGTTATATACATATATAAGTGTACCCACCAAAAAACAATTAATAACTATTAAATCTCAAGCATCACTTCGAACTAAGTTCAAATTGCAGCATTAAACAACAATATACTCGCAATTAATCTCCTTCAGGTAATAATTAACAGATATAAAGTTTCATTAAAAGTTGAAAAGCTACGCTGTATTATAACTGTAAAACAAGCACAGTATGTAATAGTCATTAATTTATCCCGTCCGAAACAAAGGGAAGCCCATCTCGATTAACCACACAATTAGTTTTAGCCCATCCACCACCACATTTGTATCAAACAAATTATTTAAATTCTGGTAGCAATACAGAGGTAATGTCAATATTGCCGGTTCAATAGTTTACGGTTTACCTTTTGATGTGACACGAACGCAAATTACACGCTCCGACGCGTAACGCCGGCTTTTTAATCTGCGTCGGAATCGTACCCTGCTATAAAATTGACATATAATTATGGGACCTACGTTTTTTTCCGATTCGCTCCTTTTTGTAAACTCATCTAGATAGTTAGGAAAGCGGTGTTCCACGTTTGTGCAGCAAATGTCACGTCAAGCGTCAGGGTATAGTAGAAGATAAGGCTGTAGGGCAATAAGGTGATGTACAAGACAATGCTTAAATTAGTTACTTTCGTGTTAATTAGCGCCAACGGCATATCTTGAGACTAAGAAACGAAACTTAATTTATGTATTATGTAAGCATTTAATATCAACGTTAGTACGTTCTACTTATATAAATATTGGAGTGCTCTAGAGTTAGCAAATATGATAATATCGATACTTATTTTGATATATCAAATTTGAGAATTAATAGTTTCTAGTACACATTTACTAACACTTCACTTATATTCAAGGAAATATCAATATTAAGAAATTTAAGACGCAAATATTCCACCTCATAAAACATTAAGCAGTCAGTTGCATTTTAACTCGGTAACCAGCGACAGTTTAGTGCAAATGAGATCTTCATTTTTACGGTTCCGTAGTCAACTAGGAACCCTTATAGTTTCGCCATGTCACAGAATAACTAATAGTACTACCGTACAGAATATTCACTCCTTCACAAAAGTCAGATTTAGGTATAAAATTATACCTATACTCGCCGCCTGCAAGCAAAATTGAAACTTATAACCGGGCACGAACCGTGAATCTTCTTTGCGCGCCGCAGTTTTATGACCGAGCTGTGAGCGTCGGCACGGGATTGTCACTTGACAAGTTTTTGTACCTACCGATTTTTAAGATAAATATGTAGCAATTACAAACGTTGAGTCTGTAAATATGATTTTTTTATCCGGAGTTAGAAATTTTTACAGAGTTATGTCTGAATCTCACGGAAGTAGGTAAGTATGCCACAGCCGTATTCCTTTGAAAGTATGTCGGTCAATTCCTAATATTGTTTCTGGGCAACCAATATTCAATAAGTTAAGGATGTTTATTTTAACTATTACTAAGTAAGGACTTCGGGACCTTCCAATATCATCCGGAATTTAAAAATGTTATTTCTGCTTCCTTGTTCTTCCGTTTATTCAGACATCTTTTATACGGATTAGATCGAGATTTAGGTTTCGAAGCCATTGTGTATTTTTAATTTTGCGCGAGCGCCACGTAACACGACTATCGTGCGAGCCGAGCGGCAGCCCACTGCCATACGCCTGCCCGGGAGGCGCGCCGGCCAAATGTACCTAAACTGCGTAGTGAAACCCCCTGGCCATGTCCGTCCGTCCGTCCGTCTGTCCGCGGTCTAGCTCAGTGACCGTTAGTACTAGAGAACTGTAATTTAATTTGGTATGATTATGTGTACTACTCACAGAGAAATTGGTGAAATAAAAATTGTAAAAATATTTTTTTAGGTTCCCGTACACATGTTTTATTTTTTTTTACTTTTACTCTATCGTGTGAAGTATTGTTGGACAGGTCTTTCAAATAACGATAGGGGTCTTCTAAACCAATATTAGATAAATCTAATACTTTCGTAAATAATAACTCCGAAAGTTCAAAAAAGGGTCCCATCTAACTTTTGAACCGTGGGTCCAACAAATTTGGAAAAATTCATTGAATAAAATCGTTGAGTCGATTTTGAGTTATAACTCAAAAACGCCTAGTAAAAAGGACGTATGTGCCGCATATAAAATGACCTAAGTGCTGCAAAATAGGATATAAAAAACAACCTTTTGAGTGGGTGTATTGTGCCGGGCCGGTAAGCACGGAACCCTACGTTGCACCGGCATGCTCATGGCCGGTTTTATTCCTACCTCCTCTGCACGGGGAGAAATCATGAGTATAGTTTTACTTAAAATTTTAATCCTTGTAATTTTTTACTGTGAATGAGGGAATAAACTAAAGGATGTGTGCTTATGCTAACATTGTAGATATTTCTAGATAAGAATGTTTCAATATTTAAATACTAACAAAGTAAAAATTGTGCTTTATACATTTGCTATGGAAATCCACATGGCCTTTGAGATAAGGCTTTTTAAGCAAAATCTGTGCAGCTTGTGTTGTACCGTCAACTGCTACAACATTGCCTACGATGGTCAACTTTGCCTGGCTTGAAAACATGGTGTTCTTCACCAAACAGCAATTTATTTATTATTCCTGAGATGGGAGAAAGGCGGCCATTATGAGGAATTAAATATATATTCAGTGGGGATACCTTTCCAAGCCAGGCGAACTTGAGCATCGTAGGCAATGTTGTAGCAGTACCCGTTAATTAGTTTCCTATTCCAGACACGATTAGTTTACATTTCTTTCTCAACCTAGTCAGCCAAAATGTTTCCCTGAAGATGATACCTACAAAACCTTTTTAAATTACACGAAATGAATTGCCGGTTTAGAGTACTTAGGTATGTAATGAATGATACTAATGATACATTGAGAAAAATTAGTAAGCTTCTAGTTTTGTTAAATCCTGAAACTCTACTTTTTTATTTGGTTTTCGCCTAGCAATACTCGTAGGCAAAGAATCGACCTCAGGGGATTGATTGAGTTTATTTGTCGGGCCCTTCGTCAATCTTGTACCATTTTCGTCGTTCTTTGTATGCCTCACAAATCTTAAACACTACTATTTTGATTTGATTTATGTCATAAAAAATATGCAACACTTTAACCCTTAACCGCTGACGTGTTTTTTTCTTACATTAACACTGACATAAAAATGACATTTGTCTGTTTATAAGGGTCTAGTCTTTTAAATTTATATTGATTATTATGTTATAGGTAATAACAGTTTTAATGCATAACTTATCTATTATAAAAAATATTAAAACCTTTTTATTTCAGAACAACAATATTTATTTACCAAACAATACATGAACTGATATTAACATGATCAAATATAAAAAATCAGCAAAACATTAAAAACGAAAATATTAAAAAAAAACTTATTTTTAAACGTAAAAAGGATGACTTTAATAAAATAATAATCATTTTGTGTCAAAAATTAATTACAATGAGTTTTTAAGTCATTGCAACTAGGTTTTGAGCACTGCAAGCATACTGGACGGCCACAAGCTTGATAAGGGTAACGAGTTGAGCCACGATTCTATGACCAGGGGCTCTCAAAAGCTTGTTACTTGTAATACAAGCGGATATCACTTTTTGACATCTTTTGCTAGAAAGGGAAGCTTGTAGCTTTTGAGAAATGGGCCCCTGATCTGCTCTTTTTTCACTAATTTCAAACTTTTTGTCTTTTTGTGAGGTGTTCATACTCGCGCCATTAATTTTATCGACAAAATTTTAATTGTCGTGTTAAAAAGTTACACTAACAGTGACCATACGAATCACATACGTCAAGAACACAAAATTAACTATTTAGACATATCGTACACGTTCGTTCTTATATGTTTTAGTCGCGTCACTGCATTCTAGGAAAATACTAAAAACGGCGTTAAAGACCGGGTAGGTTTAACCAGAAAAAAATATATGAGCGAATAACAGTTTACGCGACGTACCTCATTCGTACGTCAGTGGTTAAGGGTTAAAGTCGTGCGATTGAAAAAAGTAACGATCAAATTAAACTTGAATATTCCTAAAAAAAACTGTCGTAGACAGATTACACTGATCTGATCTGAATTTTGTAACAACTAGGATGGTACAATGCCACTTAATAACCGATAAATGTTAAAATGGAATAACAAATAAGTTCGGGTGTACCAAAAGGTCCTAACTGTAAACTTCTCCGTTTCCCACCAACATTCTGTGCGGTCTGACGGATTTTGATTTATCATTTTAATTTGGAGCGCGATGACAGCGCGAGGTGTGCCCCGGGCCCCGCGGGATCCCGACCCTAGCCTTAAATTCCTTCTATTAAATACAATTATTCGGTGTTATCCTAACGCCTTAATATTTGTGTTTGCTTTAAATATGGTTCATTGTAAGGCTGTTAAAACAATAATTTTCCTTATCTCGAATCTTTTTTTGTTCTAATATTTTTTTGGATTACCGTGGATCCCTAAATAAATATTTTTATAAGAACCGGTCATGTTGATTCGTTCTCCTACATTACTTTTGATGAGATTTATTTTTCATGGGCGTTAGTTCAGAACGTGATTAATCTCTATGATTCAAGATAAAAACGAAGTGAAATTCGATCGCCCTGAAAACATAATTAGTACCTACTAAGCGTTTTTCCTTTCCAATAGGTTTGCTACGTACGGTTATGTGACGTCACGTGGCGTCTCCCCTCGCCTTTGGCGTGCCGCCGCCCGCCTTCATTTGTTTTCTGGTGTCACTTCTTATCTCGTCTCGCAATTATTACAATTTGTCCGCCCCTCCCCTTATCTTTGTGAGTTTGCCACTTCAGCATAAAGCCAGCCGACTTCAGCAGATTCACAAGATCATATTGAAGGCAAAATTCTCGTTTTTTGCAGCAGTTTTTCGTAACTTTTGAACAATTGTAGTCGAGGGGTGATCTTTAACAAACATCTGTTAAATGACCATTTTGCTGTTTGTTCGTTTAAGTAAGTAGAAAACTTTTTTATAGTTGCGTACTACAATGGTCCATACTATCCGACTCCGCCCAGAAAATAGTTAATATTTACCTATATGTTATGACTAGCTTTTTCCCGCGGCTTCGCCCGCGTACTAAAAGTACTAAAAAAGGAGGTTCTCAGTTAGACTCGTATGTTTGTATGTAGGAATGTATGTTTGTCCGCGATCATCTTGCGTTTCGCTGAACTGATTTAGAAGCGGTTTTCGGAAAAGTATTCGTTACATTCTGGAGGTTTCGGTATACCACGTTTTGAAGACGGCGGTTCCCTCATTTTTTTATTTTAAAGAAATTATTGCAATAGTTGTTTAATTGTTACGCCATCAACGACTGCAGTAAAACACTTCTATAATTGCATTAACACGTTTAATTTTGAAGATAAAGTAAATTATTTAAAATTAGCAACAATAATCAGAATATTTAAAATTAGCACTTCACATAAAAATGACGATAACGGTATCTATATAAAGATATTTCGCATTCAATAACTTCCTTAGTGGTTAGAATGTAATTAAATTACAATAATCAGAATATCTAATATTAGCACTTCACATAAAAATGACGATAACTGTATCTATATAAGGATATTTCACATTCAATAGTTACCTTAGTATCGTAAACGTCTACTTTCCGCACAAAAGGAAAATAAAAAGGATGGAGTACTAGCAAACTGGTAAGTACAAATAAAGACTCGGCTGGTAATTTGGCTGCAGGAAAATAATGGATTAATGAGGCGGGTGATATGGATGGTGACAGATGATTCGCTGGCTGAACGTAGCCTAAATTAAAGAGCCAGGTCTTTGTACGCCCGTCAAACGAGGCAATTAGAATTTTAGGAATATTTTAGCAAAACAACAAAAAAAAGCTATTATGGCACAAAAACACTGGATACAAAAAAAGGAATCGGATTTATAACGTTTTTAAAAAAATATAAATAATATGATATTCTCGAAAGACAGGATGGCTAAAGCTGTAGTTGAATTTGAATAGAGTTCGTGGGCAAGCGTCCCCTTTGGTTTAGGCGGACCCAACAGCTCGCTGAACTCTCTTTCTCACTTGGAGAGCCCGCTTACTACCGAGAGATTATGATTAATACAGATTTCTACTCTTGAATAGAAGCTTTTCCCCGCGACTTCATTTGCGTGGAATTAGTAATCCACCCTCCTTTTTACCCGCTTAAAGAATGACTTCTGGGATAACAACTATTATATATCCTTCCCCAGAACGCAAAATATCTCCATACCAAATCATCTAACTAGGTTCAACGGTTATTAATTTCCCATACAAACTTTCAACACCCGTTTCACCCCCTAGAGGGTTGATTTTCGAGATGAAAACTATCCTATATTGTTTACCGCGACTCAATCTATATAATATGTACCAAGTTTCATTTCAATCGTCTGTTCAGCGGTTAATAATTCGCCATACAAACTACCAACATGTGTTCTACCCCTCTAAGATTGATTTTCGGCTTAAAAAATATTCTATATTGTTTCCTGGGACTCAGACTATATTATATTTGGAATCTCTAGAACCAGCGGTTTGGGCTGTGCGTTGATATGTCAGTCAGTTTCTTCTTTTATATATTTAGAAGAAGATTGCAATTTAGCACTAACACTTTCAAGAATTTTCGTGTCCACAATATTAAATTTCAAAATCGATGCCATTTTCTTAATTAACGTCCCAAAAATCACAAAAACGACACCCATATGGATATTTAGACATTTCAACCCCATTGTACCCTAACAGGGGAGATTTCACGTCCGCCACGTCGGATTTTAAAATCGTTGTTGTTTTCGTAATCAACGACCCGATAAACCATAGAAACAATACCCATGTTGATTTTCAGACTTTTTGACCACATTTCCCCCTTTTAGGGGTTGAATTCTCAAAAAACCTGCAACACGTATTTACTCATTTATTGTTAGGAATACTTCTGTGAAGTTTCGAATAAAATAGACTAACTAATCTTGTTTCCCCATACAAACTTTGGACCCCCATTTCACCCCCTTAGGGGATGAATTTTGAAAAGATCCTTTCTTAGCGTACCCCTAGACCTTATAAGGAACCTATGTGCCAAATTTGGAATCTCTAGAACCAGAGGTTTGGACTGTGCGTTGATAGATCACTATGTCAGTCAGTCCGTCAGTCAGTCATCTTTGAGTTATAACGGGTTGGCTTAAAGTAATTAGAAATTTCACATTGAAAAATTTTAAAATAAAGTCAATAGCTACAGGTTAATGGATTTTTTGACGAGGAACTAGAACATATTAGACATTACAAACAATCACTACTATATAGAAAAAGGCTCTCCAGCTTCGATGTTTTGTAACGTGCTTCTGACCATACGCATCATATCTTGGACAACATTTCTTAATTGTCCATATTATCCTTAATTCTAATGGTTTCGGAGAACTGGCATCCTGCCCGTAACCTTATACTACAAATACTAACTACTAACCTACTACAAATATCCCATGAAGCTTCGATTGGTCGAGCTTTAGGGACTTTTGCTGGGTTGGCATCTTTTGATACATAATGTATGGGATTGCTTTTTAAACAATTTTGACTATTTTTGGCATACTTAGAGTTTGCTTAATCTAGTGTGACGTCTCTAAACGTCGGACAATCAGAGATTATTTGGCAATTTTCAAAAGAATGGTAAGTAGTGATGCGTAGGAATCCAATTTACCAATCAAATACAATTTTGGATAACATATTAAATTTCAAAAAGTCAATTTGTATGATGTCCAAGGTGTGAGTGGAACAGCCAGAAGTAAGTTACAAAAGTTTGAAGATGGAGGGACTTTTCCTATATTTTAATGTTTGTTTGTAATGTTGAATATGTTCTAGTTTATGGAAATACAACTTATTAACCTGTAGCTATTGACTTTATTTTTCGATTCTCCAATATGAAAATTCTCATTACTTTAAGCCAACCCGTTATATATATAGATTACAGGAAAAATAATAGAAAGTTTACGGTACCTAAAGCGTGAGACAGACTTAAGAATTAAAAAACATTGTAAAGGTTGTGTAACGTACGGTATCCTCGGGGCGCGAGGCCCACTCGCACTTGGTCTGTTTTATTTTCCTTTATTCGCACCTTGCCCATTGCGCATATTAATTTTACCTATGTATTCTAAGTATAACCATATCAAACATTCGCATTACCTAGTTGGTTACTAAGTTCTGTTACAGGTTTCTGACTGATAAAATATAACATTTTTAATATGAATTATAAGTAATTATTTAATAGCTTAATTTTTAATTAACACAATATAGTATAATAATATATACAAAAACTACATGAGAAATTTATTGGAAATCCTTTTAAAGCTAAAGATTGCTTGAAGACGCAAATACGCGGTATTTTATTACGCGATTTATGTAAATGATAATTTACAAAAGTACATCAAATAAATATTGCACCTTTGTTAAGACGGTTCTATTGCTTGTTTGTATAAAATCTGTTTATTAGAGGTAATTTCGTATTTAGTTTCTCACCATTTAGTTTTCTTGTGAGGTTATGCTACAGATATTTCAATTTAAAACAAGCAGAGTTGTAACGTGTAGTCTAGTATTTTATCGGACAGACCCACGTGAACTACACTTATAACAAATTGAAGCTAAAAAATGAAGCTAATGACTTGTACAAAACTGAGGCGTCTTAAACATTATTAAAAAACCGGCCAAGTGCGAGTCGGGCTCGCGCACCGAGGGTTCCGTACAAACCTGTGGTATATAGGGGTAGTAACTTAAAATTTTTTTTTTTTTTTAATATGATGTAACAAAAAAATTACGGTTTTCGCAATTTTTCCTTTATCTGTGCTATAAGACGTTGCTTCGTACCAAATTTCAAGATTCTGAGTTCACGGGAAGTACCCTGTAGGTTTTGATTCCCTTGCGAGTTTCGAAAATTTGCGGCATAAACGGCTGTGGCTCTTTTGATTGCGTTGGCTTAGAAGTTTGATTTATTCACAGCTCCAAGGGACAATAGACCTGAGTATTTGATATAAATTTCAGCTTGATACCTCCACGCGTTCCTGAGAAAAATGGTCTTGACAGACAGACAGGCAGACAGACAGACGGACAACAAAGTGATTGATAAGGGTTCCGTTTTTTCCTTTCGAGGTACGGAACCCTAAAAATGAATAGGATTTAAAATCAACCTGAACAGGGAGTGTAATTTTGACGTATTATTTTTCACGCCATTTTCTGAGTGTTATAAAGAATTCTGAAAAACTGCACAATAATTTTAATTTCAACATATTGTAATGATTTGTTGCTGACTATTAAATAAACTTTTAAATTGTATGCATGAATAATTAAAATATTGCTACCTATTACCTATTTTTGGACCCGGGGTATGTCCTTAAACTACGTCCGGACTTGGGTATGTCCTTAAACTACGCCAAAAAGAGAGGTATGGGCACTGCGAATGGCATCTTGCTAAGTGTGGTAGGGCACGTTCAGCGAATGTCATCTCGCTCAAATCTGGAGCAGAGCCCGACTGGGGAAGTACCTCAACCTTACAGAAAACCACAGCCAAATAGCACTTGACCCTACTCATAGTGTTGTGTTCCTGCTGGTGAGTAAGGTTGCCAAAGAGCTCGATGAGGACCCAGTGGGTTGACAATGAGGGACCTTCTTGTTCCTTTAGCCGTCAACACAGTGAATCCTCCTTTTTGTAAAGGGTCGGCAACGCGCATGTGACTCCTTTGGAGTTGCAGACGTCCATAGGTTACGGTAGCTGCTTACCATCAGGCGGGCCGTATGCTTGTTTGCCACCGTCGTGGTATTAAAAAAAAACCTATTCCTATTTATTTAGTGAAAACTCTAGTAACAGGACTTAGTAACAACCGGTATTTATTAAGCTCAGTTTTCCAAAGATAAGTTTACCTATTCTCTAAAAGCAACCTTTTAGAGAAAAAATACGTGAAGTAATTTACCTTATTGATCATCCCGACAAGGCTCGTCTCCAACGGAAAACAAAGGTTAGCCAAGTAGCGTGAGGTGTCCGCGGAATCGCGAAGCTAATTCGACGCAGGTGTTGACCGTAAATTATTATAAAGCGCTTAGGGCGTTATTAGTGCACGATAGCTGCTCTGCGATACCGTCTCTATATTTTCCTCACTCCAAAGATGTAGGGGAACGACGTTCACGCTCGTTGTCGCGACAAAATGTTCAATTTTAGATACAAATAAAAAAGGTCGGACGCGTCGCACGGAATATTAACGGCGCACAATATGAACGTAGGCATCCGGAATTTGCGTCAAAAGTGCCAAAACAATGTTATTCTTTTCCGCGCAGAGGTAATAAGCGAGGCGGGCCTGGCCGTGCCGCGGATATGAAATCCAGAAATGTTTATGGCTCGAGATAATGGCCAGGTTTCGTATCCGATCGGGGTTTATGGATGAAAGGATCCATTCGTAATTAGAATCCTTAAGGTCTTTTGTAATAGCGTAATTGTTTCCCGTTGTCGCCTTGGAGCACGCAGTTATCTCTATGAATGGAACGCCTCAAATACAAAGAGACTGCGACCATCTCGCGGGGCGACCCATTTAATTCGCTTGTTTGTCATCTTGCGGTGTATTTCGAGTGGTTAGAGTGCAGTTTAGAGAGTTCACCACGTGCGCTGGTGTGATTGAGCGCTGTCAGTTGCGACTGCGCAGGCCGCGACCGCATACCGCTGCTGACCTGCGGGCCGCTGCGCTCGCCAAACATCGTCACTTCTAATTGGTTGCGGTAATTTACCAACGCATCCTAACCCGAGTCGGTTGCCAAATGCTCCTTTATAAAGAGAAAAAAGCATGTGTAACGTTAAATTAGATCAGATTTATAACAATGACAATAGGCACGTGTGATTGGACTAATGGGCTTGCAAATTCAACCTCGCTAAATTGATCCTTGTCTTATTACCTACATACAATATGACGCTTTGGTGCTAGTTCCGTACATGCGATAGGTATATAGAAGTGCTCACATGGATTGATTAACCGCAATAGCCTCGAAGCCATGTTAACACGCTTAGAGCAGATTTGACTATGCAATGCACAACTGTGCTCCTCGGGCAATTATCACTCAATGCTATGAACAGTTATAGTTCTTGATTAGACACAATAGAAAGCCATTAGGTGCCTTTATCTTTTATACCTATAACATAAAACCCAAACAAAAAACCAATCCCATAAATATTTAAGAGAGATTCGGCGTAATTTTCATAAGTTCTTAGGTATAGATAGGGTACTTCATATAGTCGTCTCTTACTACGGCTCAGTTGCTACGTCTATGATGCCCGGGCTCAATACGTGTGTTCGGTGTGGTCCTTCAATAGACTCCTGTACTAATATTTGCATACAAAGACGATCCCGCCAGTACTTTGCGCTTTATACGCAAATTTGCTTACTGTTACTTCCCTGAACGTGAAGTAAGTGGGTATCCACCTAAATTGGGATGAATGAATTGAGAACCCTATAAAAAAGGGTAGCAAAAACGTTACTTCAGAGCAATTAAGTGTTTTGTAGCACTAATACTCGTTTTTAATTCGAACAATGCCGGCAACACTTTCCACGTAAGAGATTAATTGCAACAACTTTTGCTGAGCCGAATTGTAGAGGATTGTCGAAGTAGCGACGCAGGAGAGAGACGGGGAGATCAGCATTGCGCGGAAGCGGAACAGGACGGATTAAATTGCAAGTGCGCTGATGTATTTATAGCTGGCCTGGAGACAAACGAGCGGCCGCGTGATGGACCTGCCTCGTTATGGGAATTAATCGAAGTTGCAGCGAATAGGGCACCTGCAGTCTAACTGAGCTGAGTCGTGCTTTCTGCTGCCAGCGCTGATAAATACACAAATTTGTCAACCGCACTGAACCAGCAAAAACAAAACAGCCTCGGACAAAACGTGCACAATAACGTCGTTTTACTTAAAAGCTACGACAATATGACTTTCGCGCTAAAATTAAATGATAATAACGACACCCCATTCAGACTCAACAACGACTTCTCTGTTTGTACGCGGAAGTAAGACATTAATTTCCATTTTGCACAAAAGTAAACCAATTTTAAAAAGTGGAATACATAAGCAAAATTTGCATGACAACCTGGGTTTCTGTTTAAGCGTCCTTTGTAAATTATCTGTTGAGCCGCGTCGGTTTACAAAACTCCAATTAAGGTCAATTTTAATAGGTTTTGTCACGTGCTATTAAATAAAACGGCCAGTATGGGAGTGAACCAGACATTGTGCTGCAGTCTGATCATTACAGAACGGAGCGCACCTGCGTCCGCTGCCTACATGAGCTAAAATAACCGCGAAACCGAATTATTGGCCTGTCCGCAACCATTCAATACGACTACGCATTGCAATTGCCATTCCGTCCGCTTGCCCAAATATACCCATCCACAGCATGTTTGAAGTTAGCCACTGAATGAAGTATAATTGCTAAATCAAGTACTGATACCGAACGACTTTTGCATTCGTTTTGCCCATTCTACGCAGACTGCGCAGGTTTTCAATTTACCTAAATGTCTGCACGGAGGTATCTCGCACATTTATAATTGACACTAAATACAAAGTTATCAGAAGCGTGAAAATTCAAATCAACTGTTAAGTAACTATAAAGGCCGTCTAGAATCGGCGTACAATACAATAAGCAGTCGGCGGCCCGTATTGTACCACGTTCGCTACATCGAATATTTATGGCGTCTGCAAACAAAACTTGAACGAGCTAAGTAGTCTAAGTTAGCGCTAATTTAAGAGTTCGGCGCCGAAGCAGGCGGGCCCGGCATGCCGCGGCCCGACGCCCCTGAGACTGCCTCACTTTGTCATAACTTACTCCGTTACTGCCTGCCTTAGTAACGCAACGCTTCATTTAACATTACTTTGTTACCTATTAGTTTCATATCATACTTGACTTGTATCTATAATCCATTTAGGTACCTCTTAGCGGTCTTAAAGCTCAATCTTGCATATATACAGCCTGTAAATTTTATACGGGCGTATACTTTATCCACCTATAGTATCCAGCAATGGGACTCATATAGTATAATCATTTTGTTAAATAGTGTTATTAATTATGCGTAACGATTTTTTAAAGTCCTACCGGGCACCAATGTACGCTATACAACTGATTTAAAACTGACATAACTGACATGACGCATCGGTAATTAAATTTAATTGTCATGGATGCAATACATTGCGGGCTGAATTATTATATATGAAAAAAAAATCTTTATTTTCATAAAGAAATAAATGTAAATAGGTTCCCTAGGTCCAATACTAATCGCCAGTACAATATACGCCCGTATAAAATTTACACACTGTATATTTCAAAACCTAATAAAACCTAATACCTACATATTAAGTACTAACCTAAGTAAAATATGTACACGTTTACTAAATAAAATCATAATTTTTAAGAAAAAAAAACCGACTTCAATGGGGGTAGCCGGTGAAGGATTATTGTAGATAGATGGTGCACTTAGATTCCATACAATGAAATAACTTGCTTAAAAAACGCAGCGGAGAGGACCAATCGCCAAACGTGAACTATGCGTCGTTGAAGAGTTCCGTTCTGATTATCATCAACAGTTCCACTTCATCAAATGTCACTCTTTTGAATGAAAATGCTTGATTTGTTGATAAAAATACAAAAGTCACTTTATGTATGCCTTTAAGATTTGAGGAATTCCCTCGATTCCTCGTGGAACTCATCATCAGAACTTGAGCTTGACGAAAATTGGTCCTGACAATCTAACTTGCTTAACAAACATAGCGAAGAGGAAGAATCGCCAAACATGAACTATGCGTCGTTGAAGAGTTCCGTTCTGTTCATCATCAGCAGTTCCACTTCATCAAATGTCACTCTTTTGAATGAAAATGCTTGATTTGTTGATAAAAATACAAAAGTCACTATGTGTAAGCCCTTAAGATTTGAGGAGTTCCCTCGATTCTTCATGGATCCCATCATCAGAACTTGAGCTGGACGAACATTTGTTCTGACAATTAAACTTGCTAAACAAACACAGCGAAGAGGACGAATCGCCAAACGTGAACTATGCGTCGTTGAAGAGTTCCGTTCTGATCATCATCAGCAGTTCTACTTCATCCAATGTCACTGTTTTGAATGAAAATGATGGTTTTGTTGATAAAAATATAAAAATCACTATATGTATGCCTTTAAGATTTGAGGAGTTCCCTCGATTCCTCATGGATCCCATCATCAGAACTGCGTTTTGACAAAAACGGGACCAATCTGTATATATATACTTACAATCAAAAAAAGAATTTTCAAAATCGGTTCAGACATGACGGAGTTATGGAGTAACAAACATAAAAAATAAAAAAAAATAAAAAAACATACACGCCGAATTGAGAACCTCCTCTTTTCAAATCTTGAAGTCGGTTAAAAATAAATACCTGCTTGTGTATTTAAGGTATAATTCATCGATATTTTAATGATAGCTCTTAGAAAATAGGCTTAAGTAGCTTTGATTAAATATAAACATAAACGTGTGCAAAATATGATCAAAACTTTACCGCTGTGCTGCTAATAAATAAAATATAAGATTATGGTTCCGCGCTGTTGCTTTTCCCCATATTTCAGTAAGATACATATAAAAATTCACCAGTAGGTAATAAGTACGGTAAATGAAAGAGACTTAGGTTAGTACTTAATATGTAGGTATTAGGTTTTATGAAACATATATATGCAAGATTGAGCTTTAAGACCGCTAAGAGGTACCTAAATGGATTATAGATACAAGTCAAGTAGATTAATTTGTTAATAATTATATTTCAGTTTGTTTAATATTTTACAATTTTCGTCTGCGTACCTAACGACGCTTAATGGTCTAAGAGCTGGCCACGTCAGATATGACACAATAATGAGAGCAATGAAACCCATCTAGTAAGATTGCAATACTATCCTTGTTGCTAGATTCGGGCATCTGGCAGCTTTTAATGGGTGGATGTCAGAGTGACAGACTAGCAAAGTTTTTGAATCGGAAAAAAGGAATACCAACATAGGTAAAAACGGCCGAAGTTATCTTATTTATATAGGAGGGGCCTATGTTTTAACATTAGGACAAAAAACATTGCGTAATATTTCTAAAACAGAAACAGTACGCGACATACTATGAATTACATTATACGTCGTTTTGGACTACTTTCCCCCATCAGAAACTTTTGGCAATGATATGATGTAATTATTTACGTAATTTTTCACAATACTGCATTAAAACGAGAACTCTAGGATTTGTATACTTAAAGTGGTTTGCAATATTTGACCTCCACCACTTTACAGCTGCCAGATTCCGGACATCTGAAAATAAGCATAGTATAGCAAACTAACGAGAGGGGTTTCGTCGCTCTCATTATTGTGTGATATCTGACGTGGCTAGCTCTCCGTCTATAATTAAGATATACAATGAAATGATTATTTATTAAATTGTATATAAAATTATTAAGGCCACAATGGTAAAAATTTAAAAATACCTTAAAATAATCTAGGTAAAGTACAAGCCACACCTCAACCACTCTGCCTAGCATTCACATTTGTGCCGGTTTACCTACTCAAGATTTTAAATACCATTCCAATGCATATGCTAGATTTTTATAAAAGTATAATAAAAAATAAACGTCACCTCATTAAATTGCAGAATACTTACATGTTGCACAAAATCCTAGAAATACAATTTAAAAACATTTGAAGCAGTTAATGGCGTAGAGCACGCTACTAGAACTGGCGTTTTTAATTCTTTCAGCCGCACTTTACAAGAAATAAGTGGTTAAAATCCTTCAAGGATATGAAGCACGTTTCGACTCGACTTTAGAAAAGAAAAATACGGGTAAAATAATAAATGACGGTATAATGGCGATCTTCACGCGAAAGATTAGCCGCGGAAGCCAGGGGCTTAGTAGTATTTATAAGGAGTGTTAGCGGCAAGCACAAGCCCGCCACTTGCAATGTTGCGCACCCAGACTCGAACTTGGCCTCTGAACTTGATATACTTTATATCAACCCGGGTTTTGGACCCGGGGTATGTCCTTAAACTACGTCCGGACCTGGGTATAAAAAGAGAGGTATGGGCACTGCGAATGGCATCTCGCTAAGTGTGGTAGGGCACGTTCAGCGAATGTCATCGCTCAAATCTGGAGCAGAGCCCGACTGGGGAAGTACCTCCACCTTACAGAAAACCACAGCCAAATAGCACTAGACCCTACTCATAGTGTTGTGTTCCTGCTGGTGGGTAAGGTTGCCAAAGAGCTCAAAGAGGACCCAGTGTGTTGACGATGAGGGACCTTCTTGTTCCTTTAGTCGTCAACACAGTGAATCCTCCTTTTTGTAAAGGGTCGGCAAGGCGCATGTGACTCCTTTGGAGTTGCAGGCGTCCATAGGTTACGGTAGCTGCTTACCATCAGGCGGGCCGTATGCTTGTTTGCCACCGTCGTGGTATAAAAAAAAATTCTTTTTTTTGTTGTAAATACTGTAACTGCTTGTCACAAATACCTCAGTACACTCAACGTACACTTATAAGCTTTCGTTTTAAGTCAAGACGTACCTACAAAAATGCTGGTGATTCATTTTAGGGCATAACTGGCGTCGTATTATGTTTAAGAAAAACTATTAAAAATAATTTTAAACAAAAAAGAACCGACTTCACTTAGCATCCACCTTTCCAAAAGCAAATGCTCGAGATGCTGTAAAAAACACTCAAATCACTATAGGTGTGATGCCTATAATAGTTGAAGAGTTCCCTCGATTTCTCCAGGATCCCATCATCAGATCCCGACGACCTGGTTACAATGGGACCAACTGTGAAGTATACTCTTTCAAACAAAAAAAGAATTTTCCAAATCGGTCCAGCCGTCTTCGAATAATCGGTGAACATACATAAAAAAAAAAAAAAAAAAATTGCAAAAACAAAGATCCCGACGAATTGATAACCTCCTCCTTCGAAATCTTGAAGTCGGTTAAAAAGTTTGATGCGATATAGTCTCCATAAAATTTTCACCACACCACCTAGTAAAGGCGTTCTTTATCCCTTGAAAACTGCGGTAAAAGACGTCTTTTATCCACATGTGGGTAAAGTAATTTGGTGCAAGTTCTGACTTTGTTTTTCGTGCATTCGCTTGTTGGATATACTTTTGTGATGATTTTGAATGATAAATATTGAATACCATTAATGTGATTACATTTGTAATATTTTAAAGGTTGTATTTTCCTCACATTGGTGTGTTGAAAAATGTTTTACGTCACACCTGGCCATAATGTGAGTTTTACCGCTCGCTACGCTTACGGTAAAACTCGCATTATGGCCAGGTGGGGACGTAAAATTGTGTACTCACCACGGGCAGTAAAAAAGAAAGCCCTCTATCGCATATTTACAACCCTCGCCTGCGGCTCGGGTCCCAAATACCTGCGATTTCGGGCTTTCTTTTTTTTACAGCCCTAGGTAAGTAATGTACTATTATTACACTTGGCAGCAAACATTTTTCAATCTCCCGCGCCTTGAGGCTCTCGCACGCTCTACATTCCAATTTAAGAACCACTCGCTACGTTCGTTGCTCAATTTTGGAACATACTTTGTAACCTTTTGAACAACATAATTTGACAATCTTCAATCGACATCCGCTACAATGCCACAATTGTATTTCCATTTTCACAACCCGTTTTATGCTTTTCAGAATTTCATCTTACCAAGAAGCTACATTAATTAACTGTATTTTAGCTAGGATAGTCAGGAAGACTCTCTAATCTAACCTCTGACAAAGATTTTTCTATGGGAGATAATTTTCTATGAAAAAAGGCAAATACATTTAATTAAAAATTACTGTAACTACCTTAAAATGAAGCCAGATAAAAAAGTTTACTATTGAAGAAAGACAATTTATTAAGGTATAAAATAGCTCATCAAATCAAACTAAAGCTTGTCCCAGAAAAAAATGTCGTTTATTAGTTCGTATGGAAAAACATAAACAATAAAAAATTACCAAATTTTTGACAACATTTTATTAGAAATGTAGTAAACAAAATATATTTTTGTTATGTTTTTGTTCTATTGTTTATTCATCCAGAAACTTCGTAATTTTCTTTTGATACCTGCCATCAGGTTTTGTACATCTATGTCTGTGATTAGTTTTGAAGCTGTATTCCATTTTCGCTTGAAGTTTTCAACTGATGTGGCGTTAGTTTTATGTTTTAAGAGTTTCTGCTTCATACGAGCCCAATAATTTTCTATAGGTCGTAATTCAGGGCAGCTAGGAGGATTTTGGTATTTTTCCACAAATTCGACATTATTGGCTTTGTACCATTTTATCACATTTTTAGAATAGTGGCACGTGGCCAGATCAGGCCAAAACAGAACTGGCTTCTTGTGTCGCTTAATAAACGGCAATAATCGCTTTTCCATGCACTCTTTAAGGTATATATCGCCTTTCATAGTTCCTTTAGCAAAGTATGGGGTGCTGCGTTTGCCGCAAGAACAGATCGCTTGCCATACAAGAACCTTCTTCGCAAATTTATCCGTTTTTATTACCTTGTACTCGTCATTGACAGTTTTTCTATCGGTCCCCGAATAAAAATGGTGTCTCGGCAGTGATTTAAAATCATGCTTGCAATATGTTTCGTCGTCCATCACAGTACAGTACTTTTTTGTAGTTAATTTTGAATACAGTTTTCTTGATCTTGTTTTAGCGTCAGTTTCTTGTTTCAAATTTCTATTAGGCACTTAAGTTTGTTTGAACGTCTTTATAGAATTATTTTTCTTTACTCAGTGCACAGTTGATTTAGACGTTTATCCTTTTTAGCTAAATATCTTACAGATAATGTGGATTTTATCAGCAAAGCAGCGATGATACTCTTCTCAATATTTTTCTTAACAAACCCGGTCTTCCGACCACTTCCAGGACGCCGTCGAATACCGCCAGTCTCTCTGAGTTGTTTTAGGACTCTTTGGTCAGTTTTAACAGACGTGTTTAGCTTCATCGCCTCTTTTTTCGTGGAAATCCCTTGATATTGGACATATTTGTACAATATTTTCTCATGAAGTTTTTCTTGTGGAGACGATATCTTTGAAAATGTGACTGTGACAGATTTTTTTCTAACATTAAATAAAGAAACGAGATGCATTTAACATATAACCAGCCAGTTGCAACCATTTTGATCGAAACCTGATATACAAACGTTGCGTAAACTAACGACATTTTTTACTGGGACAAGCTTTATAAGAAAAAACATGTTTTTGAGAAACACCTCAAAAATTCTGTCAGAAGACGCTGTTCAAAAAACTATGTGTATGATGGAATACAAAAGGCGAAAACTTCCAAACGCTGTTTTATTTAAGTATGATTGTATTTATGTTTTGTATGATTGTATCTAGAGATTATTTAAATATAAACACTGCTTCTAAATCGGCACAAAATAAAAAGATAAATCAAAAAAGGCACGGCTACTTTTTTTTCGGACCACTCCTTAAGTACGAGAGGTCAAACAACAACTTTGCTCCCTGGTATAATAATAGTTATTTATTATACAAGGGAGCAAAGTTGTCGTTTGTCCAAACCAATTGAATATCATAGGAATGAGATTCAATTGGTTTGGACATGAAAATGGAATCTCTAATAAATATACAATACCAATTTCAGAAATGTTCTTGAGTATTCGACCTTTATCTTTTTCAGATAGAATAACTTGCAATCAGATTCTATATATGTCTCGTAAATAGTAACTATTGAATCATTTACATAAAAATAAGGCTGATCTAACAATGCTAAAATCACAAAATCCTAGACAACGTTGAAAAGGAATAATTAAAATTATAATGACTCCCGGCGCCTATTAATTTTGTTACTATCGCCAACGCTAACACAGAATTAATTAAATTTTAATTTGCGAGTGAACAAGAATATTAAACTTGAACTAGACAATTCACGTTTTTCCGTTACGCACGCGGACTAAGACTAGGGCTTATATTTTCACCGGCTAAAACTCTATGATATATGTATAATAATTACAGATGGGGTGTGTATGTATGTATGTATGTATCACTTTATTGCACATAAACAAGTAGGTATAACATAATACAACAGTAACATATATAAAAGATATGCACAAAGGCGAGCTTATCCCTGATAGGGATCTCTTCCAGCTAACCCATGGGTATGCACACTCCAAAAGTGAAGCACATAATATGAGTGAATTCAAACAATTGTCTCTAGTCGTGCACCGGCAAGCGAGAGATGCGGACGTGCTGATGAGCTCCCGTGCCCCGCGTGAGAAAGTGACAAACTGTAATTTTCTAATAACGAGAGTGACAAAAGATTTTATGATTGTCAATATAGATAAACAAAACAGAATCATTGCTAGATTATGAAATTAATTTGGAAGTATTTCTAGTGCTCATTATGTTAGAGTATAACCCATCCATAGTAAAATATCTTTGCTAAACTGCTTAAGTTTCCTTAAGCAAGCTAATCTCGAAAATAAAAATACCCACATAATCAGAAATAAACATTATAATTCTACAACGTTGAATTACTGGGAACATATTTCTAGGTTAATTTTACAGACTTTACTCAAATAAACCAATTTAAAAATATTTTAGCAATTGTTAATCAGTATATAAATAAAAGTGTATTTTTTGTAAAAAAATTGGCGTGGGTGAGCAGTGTGAAAGTACCATTAGGTGTAAGTTAACTACTGGACGGTCCCTATGCGGGTCGGCGCCGCCGCAACTTTGGTATAACTCGTTTACTCTGGACCACCTAATTTGCTTGCTCACTACACAAAACAGTCAACTTGTCATTCTAATTTATGTGGACATTTGTATGTTGGGCATATATCCAGAAAATAAAAGTTTGACCCACTTTTTTTTACATTTGCTGTCATGGTAGATTAGATTAGATTTTGCATGAAGGCTTGTGCAGATTATTCTGCGTAGTTGCATTACAATACAATGCAATATTTTTTATTGCACCACACAAAGAAAAAGAAGTACAGAAACAGATTTAACAAAGTAAATAATGGTAACAACGGGCGGTCTTCTCGCTATTAAGCGATCTCTACCAGACAACCTGTCTTATTGCAATACAACACTATTTACATTACGAATAATTATCATAACATACTTCGTGTTTGCTATGATATTATCATAGTAAATAAAAAATAAATCCTGTAGACCACCCGACTCCATTTCTTTATAAGAAGAAACTATGTTTCCCGGCCGGCAGGGGTCCGTCTCTTAATATGGAAATATGGCTTACCGCAATGAAATAGTCCGTTTAATTTATGTTTAATTTACCTTCAGTGAGGTAGCTCCGACGAAAGAAGTTTCCGTAATGCGCGAACACTAACAAATTGGTGGCGGAGAAAAACTCTTGTTATTTATGGAGGAAGCGTTAATTGAACGTGTTTTTTTCTTTTAGAGCATTTTAGTCGGTCGTTCTACTGTATTTTTATTATAAATTTTAAGCACATAAATAACATATTCGACCATACAAGTAAAGTTATACTCATAAAAAATATATTGACTAATTTTTCTTTAATTTACTGACACAAGTAAAAAACCGGCCAAGTGCGAGTCGGACTCGCGCACCGAGGGTTCCGTACAAACCTGTAGGTATATAAGTAAAAGTTGACGTAGAAGTTTGATTTTGCTACAGCTGAAAGGTATTATAGACCTGAGTATTTGATATGAATTTCAATTTAATACCTCTACGCGTTTACGAGGTAGTAAGTTTAAAATTTAAAAAAATATTTTTTGTATGATTTTACTAAAAATGTCTACTTTTCGTAATTTTTCCTTTGTCTGTGCTATATGACATTTCTTCGTGCCAAGTTTTAAGTTTCTGAGTTTACGGGAAGTACCCTTTAGGTTTTGAGTTTCTTGCAAGTACTCAGTTTCAAAATATGCAACTTAAATTGCTATTTCTTTTGATTGCGTTGACATAAAAGTTTGGTTTTGCTACATCTGAAAGGTCCTATAGCCCTGAGTATTTGACATGAATTTCAATTTAATACCTCTACGCGTTTACGAGGAAAAAGGTAGTAAGTTTAAAATTTAAAAAAATATTTTTTGTATGATTTTACTAAAAATGTCTACTTTTCGTAATTTTTCCTTTGTCTGTGCTATATGAGATTTCTTCGTGCCAAGTTTCAAGTTTCTGAGTTTACGGGAAGTACCCTTTAGGTTTTGAGTTTCTTGCAAGTACTCAGTTTCAAAATATGCAACTTAAATTGCTATTTCTTTTGATTGCGTTGACATAAAAGTTTGGTTTTGCTACATCTGAAAGGTCCTATAGCCCTGAGTATTTGACATGAATTTCAATTTATTACCTCCACGCGTTTACGAGGAAAAAGGTAGTAAGTTTAAAATTTAAAAAAATATTTTTTTGTATGATTTTACTAAAAATTTGTACTTTTTGTAATTTTTCCGTTGTCTATGCTATATGACGTTGCTTCGTGCTAAATTTCAAGTTTCTGAGTTCACGGGAAGTACCCCGTAGGTTTTGCGAGTGCCGAAAAACTCTAATATTTGCAGCATAAACGACTGTATCTTTTGATTGCGTTGGCTTTTAAGTTTGATTTTTTCACAGTTCCAAGGGACAATAGACCTGAGTATTTGATATAAATTTCAGCTTGATACCTCCACGCGATCCTGAGAAAAATGGTCTTGACAGACAGACAGACAGACAGACAGACAGACAGACAGACGGACAGACAGACGGACAACAAAGTGATCCTATAAGGGTTCCGTTTTTTCCTTTCGAGGTACGGAACCCTAAAAATGTATGCATTGGTATACTAAACTGTTATCGATAGGCATGCTAAACTTTTATGAAAATACCTTTCGTTTGTTAGAAATATATGTATTATATGTACCCGCATCGCATACTTAATTCATTTAAAAACGTATAATTTTAATCTTAGAATTTGAGAGTTCTTAATTCGCACTTTCATTATAAATTAAGTCCAAAACAATGTATTTGCCTTCCATAGTAATAAATACGCTTTTTAGGGTTCCGTACCTCGAAAGGAAAAAACGGAACCCTTATAGGATCACTTTGTTGTCCGTCTCTCTGTCTGTCTGTCAAGACCATTTTTCTCAGGAACGCGTGGAGGTATCAAGCTGATATTTATATCAAATACTCAGGTCTATTGTCCCTTGAAGCTGTGAAAAAATCAAACTTAAAAGCCAACGCAATCAAAAGATACAGTCGTTTATGCTGCAAGTTTTAGAGTTTTTCGGCACTCGCAAAACCTACGGGGTACTTCCCGTGAACTCAGAAACTTGAAATTTGGCACGAAGCAATGTCATATAGCATAGACAATGGAAAAATTACAAAAAGTAGACATTTTTAGTAAAATCATACAAAGAAATATTTTTTTAAATTTTAAACTTACTACCTTTTTCCTAGTAAACGCGTGGAGGTATTAAATTGAAATACATATCAAATACTCAGGTCTATATTACCTTTAAGCTGTAAAGGTTTGTACGGAACCCTCGGTGCGCGAGTCCGACTCGACAGCAATTTCAAGTTTCTTGTGAGGCTGTAAGTGTAAATGAACTTAGTCCATCCTCGCTAAATTATAGACAGCCTTCTCGACTCAAGTAACCTGTTGACACTGCGTTAACTCACGATGTATTTTAGGGGCCGGTTCACTTTGTTACACAACTTGTCTTCTCCGCCTTCACAACAACAGGATTTCCGAAGTCATATTGAAATAGCTGTTAGTCCGGAGCGTTGACCAAGTTAACGTGGCCTGTTATTAACTTCGTACTGACCATACGATCACAGAGCGAAACGTTAGTCACTTGTTTATACAAACTCGAACTGTTGTTAGAAACAAGGCTTAAAAAGCAATATGTTTTATTGGGACTGGTATTTTTCACTTAAAATAATTGAAGGGGTTTAACAAAATGAACATTTGAAAAGTCTTCTATAAAAAATACTCCTAAGAAAAGTTGATGGCATAATTGATGAGCAATATTTTTAGGTATTCTGCATCGACGCAGTTTTCTAGTCTGAAAGGCCGTGAGTCACGGTGCCGTGCCAGTTTAGTTTGAAATTTCATTCTTTTCGAACACATATCTCGACTTCGTCCGGGAATCTACTTTGCATTTCTCATCCTAATGGCCATTGAGAGAAAATTGGAAAGGAAGTTTCGTAGTTCGTGTCTTCAGTTTTGGAACCATTTCGAAATGTACCAAGAAATAAAATGTCAGAAACCTGTATTTTGTTTTATCCTGAAATATGTAGGAAGATACAGTCAGTAAATTACGAACAATAGCAAGTGGCTCAATATGCCCGTGTGGTGACTGTACCTACCACAAAAACGTAATAAGGACAGAGCAACATTTTCATATCCAAAAGGGACTTTTCTTATTTTATTTTAGCCTCTTTTAGACCCTTTTAAAAGTATAAATTTTACATTTGCCGTTAGTGGAATAAACTATAATAAATAATCCATAACCTGTTTATCCATAATGCAGAAAAGGTTATTTAGGTAAGTGAAATTATACATCTATATTCTTTCTTCGTTTCACAGAAACTGAAATAATTGCAATAAATTACCGCCGGCAGGTGAAATAAAGAATAGAGGGCGATGCAATGTTTGCCTGGAATTCCGTCTAAGGGTGAGGGGAGGGGTGTAATGTGTGGCGGACACCCTTCCAGAGGGTTCTCTACCTCATGATGCCTATGGTGCCGATGAACCCTATCGATTTGTCCGTTCCCGAGAAATGGCGTAATTGCAAATTGACCATTTCGAACCGGACAACTTCCGCGTAATAGAGTTCAGCGAAATATAGCCGTAGCACTGTCATGCCATCAGAAACCATGCATTTTTAAATCACTGTTTCATGGGAAATTGAATGGTAAAACCCGCGGGTTTAACCCTTTGAGTCATCGTTCGTGTTTGTGTAATACAGGTCACAGGTACTGCACATTATCGATTTAAATTAATTGAGAGGCCACAACACCAAAGCTCAGTGGTAGTTTCATGCATCACAAGTAAATACCACGAGACTATTCGCGTAGGTATGATAAATAAAGCTTTCTCTTCCTAGCAACACTAAATACCAGTCTCTGGATGGACAGTGGATAAATTATAATACAAATAAAAAAATATATTATGGGACAATCTTACACAAATCAACCTAGTCTCACAATAAGCTCAATGAGTCTTGTTTTGTGGGTACTAGGCGACGATATATATAATAGGTACAGTCACCAGCATAAATATATGACTGTGGGCAGTGCTGTAAAAATATCTGATTCTCCATTGAGGGCAAAAGTATACGACGACACTTCCACGGTAAAAATATGTGATGGTTTCTGGCCGGCATAAACATCGTTTTGCATCGATCAGCATAAATATCGGATCCGTCCACTTAATAATATCTGATTACCTATCAAAAGCAAAATTATGTGACTACTGCCACCGGCATAAATATCTAACCTCTGTGAAAGCTTTAACATCGGATGACAGGTCGACCGCATAAATATCTGACATAATAACAAAATCAAAATGATGTCATCAATATACAAAACCAAACCTTATCTAGCTGGTATAAAGCAGTAAATGGTATCTATCTATACATATAATAAAGCTGAAGAGGGTCGAAAGTCTGTACATGGAAGATAATCGAAAAAAAGTTGGCTGGGGATACTTAGAATCGATAACAGAACACGTTCCAACAATTTTTAGAATTTTTGTCTGTTTATCTGTTTGTCTGTTTATCTGTTTATCTGTTTATCTGTTTGTCTGTTTATTTGACCGCGCATCACGTGAAAACGGCTGAACGGATTTTGATGAAATTTTGAATAGAGATAGTTTGAGTCCCGGGAAATGATAATATATAGTTTTAACCCCGAAAATCAACCCTGGTGGGGGTGAAAATGGTGTTGAAAGTTTGTATGGAGAATTTTTTACCGCTGAAACGATTTAGATAGAAATGAGTATGGAGATAATTTGAATCTCGAGAAACGTCATAGGATAGTTTTCAAACCCTTGTGGGGGTGAAAAGGGGGTTGGAAGTTGGTATGAGGAATTTTTTACCGCTGAACTGATTTAGATGAAAATTTGTATAGAGATAGTATGGGTCTCGAGAGAGGACGAAGGATAGTTTCATCTTCAAAAAAATAGTTTTCATCCCGAAAATCAACCCTGGAGGGGGTTAAAAGGGGGTTGAAAGTTTGGATGGAGAATTTTTAATAGAAGTTAGTATATAGATAATTTGAGTCCCGAGAAACGACAGAATAGTTTTCAAACCCTTGTGGGGGTGAAAAGGGGGTTGGAAGTTGGTATGAGGATTTTTTTACCGCTGAACAACTGATAAAGATGAAATTTGGCATAGAGATAGTATGGGTCTCGAGAAAGGACAAAGGATAGTTTTCACCCCGAAAATCAACCCATATAAAGGGGTGAAAAGGGAGTTGGAAATTTGTATAGGGAATTATTAACCGCAGAATCGATTTAGATAAAATTTGGTATGGAGATAATTTGAGCTCTGGAAAAGGAAATAAGAAGAAACAACCAATAACCGCTGTACGTATTTAGATGAAATTTGGTATTGAAATAATTTGTAATTTTTGGTCAAGGTGTTCATATTTATAACATGTTACCCGTCGCTGCTTTAAATTTACCTTTACCCGCTCTTAAGAAATATTTGAAAATGTCATGAATGTCAAAGAGTTATTGCAGGTTCGAGGACTATATATGACGGACAAAGATGCATGGCCCAAACCAAAAAACTACTACAAAATCATCTAACATTTATAGGATACCGTTTAGGTAGGAAAACATATCAAACGTTTTGTGAAGCAGTCAGATTAGGATTTAATTTTCTTTATAATTAAACAATGGGTACATTATCCGTCTCTCAAGCTGTTTTGATATGTCTTCTTGAAGAACTACGCATTATTTTATATCTTTAAGATCTAATAATGTATTAAGTACCCACTGTTTTGAAAAAAACAAGTCCCGTCGAGTTTATTTTCGATCATAAATGTCATAATACTTCTTGGGCCAGAGGTGTAGGGTTAGAACCGGTGGTAGTTTTGGGACGAAGTTCCTTATCGGACGGTTCGCGGATGGGGGGCTAGGCGAAAAAAAGTCACGTGACCGTCACGAAAAAGCGTCACGTCACGAAAACGCGACACCCATACGATTGAGGAACATGTAAAATGGAATGAAATAAAAAAGTGAAGTGTAGTGAAAAGTGAAAGTGACAAGTGACAAAGTGATAAAAGTGAAAGCGTCACGTCACGAAAACGCGACACCCATACGATTGAGGAACATGTAAAATGGAATGAAATAAAAAAGTGAAGTGTAGTGAAAAGTGAAAGTGAGAAGTGACAAAGTGATAAAAGTGAAAAAAGTCGAGAACCTAAAAGTAAAAAATGTCAAAAATTACTAAATTTCAAAAATTTCAAAAACTTCAAAAATTTCCAAAATTTCCAAAATTTTGAAAATTTCCAAAATTTCCAAAATTTCCAAAATTTCCAAAATTTCCAAAATTTCCAAAATTTCCAAAATTCCTAAAATTTCAAAAATTTCAAAAAGAAAAAAAAAAAGAAAATTTACGAAAAAGTCCAAAATTAAATAACATACTTCGTTCCAATCGTGTGTTCCACGACACTCACGTATATTATTTTTCTCTGACGTTCATTAGTGCATTGTACGAGTAATGTGCTTACATTGAAGAATAAATATCTTGATCTACACCAATATCATAAATCCTCTATTCCGCGTTCGGAACCGTATGTAATTACCACCATTATTGCAACCAGTAACGTAACATCAGTGTATTATCTGTGACAGTGTGGTAAAAACGTATGAAAATTCATTACCTACGGTAATATAATGATAATCCGCCCCCCCCCCCCCCCTGCTGATTTGACGGGAGGATCGATTTGGATGATATTTGCCGTGGACATGAACATCGTCCGATATACACATCTGTCAACTTTACTTCAAGTTCCGCCTCCAGGGTAGCGGGAGAGAAATTAGGGGTGAATTAGCCGCTTACTGACACAGACCGAATTCCACGCGGGCAGAGCCGCGGGCACAGCTAGTGGTTGATATTCATCATGACGTTTAATAGATGTGATAAACCTTCTTATTACTATCCTAAACTATCATTAAAAAGTAAAAATTTTACGTCAATATGGCATGTCACATTAGAAATAAACAAGTTAAATTATTATTTTGCATGGATTGCAACTCGTAATAATTAGATTAATTCAATGCCATGTATAGCGCATCTTATCAAATCTACGAGCAATTGAAGCATAGTATTAATAAGGAATTAGGATTAAATATACGAAAAAATAGACCGCTCCATTAAATAATTAATCCATTGAGAGTTTATGTGAGTTGTTTCTTGTTTACGTAAGTACTTACATGTAAATGATACCTACGTAATCAATACATAGGTAAACAAATATGTCTGAATTTGTATGCAAGAAAGGCATTTGGCAATATTAAAGAAATCTGTTTTCACTAAAATACATAGGTTCTACCGACTTAATAATGCATTTGTAATTTAATATTGTTTTTAGATAAATGCCGTGAAATCATGGATTACTTGCAAGTGGAAGATGCAAAATCGACCATCCTAAAAATTTAGGCCGTATTTTTGAAAATACAGCTTAAGACTTATTCAGTATATAACCTGGAGGGCCCAGAATGGTCGAATTTATAATACTGAAGATAAATAGTGCAAAATAAAATTATTGAATATTGACCTTGTTTTATTGCATGTTGCAAGGCACCTGTGCGACAAGTGACAAGGAGGCATCAGGAGAGCAATGAGCAAATCAGGGTTGGGCAAAAATTTGTGTATTGAAACTAAAGTTAAAATTAGAACGTTAATCTTTATCTTTTCGAGCTTTCCAATCACATTGAGCACCGACATGAGTAAATCATGACGATTTTCAGTTTCTATCATGATTACTTAGCTGAAGTTATAACATTAGTAAGACAGATGCTTAGTTAAACTAACGATTTAGTTGTTTTAATGATGTTTTAAACAGGACTAGATTTTGCATAGCTACTAGCTCCATTATTTTTTCCCTGACGGAACAGAGGCGGTACGAGTAAGGTCAGTGTCAATAGAAAAGTAAAATAAGGTAAACAAATATGTCTGAATTTGTATGCAAGAAAGGCATTTGGCAATATTAAAGAAATCTGTTTTCACTAAAATACATAAATAATAAGTTTGTGTATTAATTGACAAAAAAAAACATAATTGTTCTTTAAAAAAGTGTAATTGTGAAGCAATGAAGTTAAATGTGTTTGGTTACATTATTTTACTTTTCTATTACTCGTAACACCGACCTTATATACATTTAGGATAAATGGCTATTTGTGACAATGTTTTGGTAAAGGTATCACTTGGTGGTTGGCGCTTACGTCATAAAATGTATTATACAGATTCAATATTGTATTCGAGCAAAAAAAACGTATGTGCCAGCTGCCAAATGTTACCTTTACCGAAATACCGACACATTTGTTTGTAAATTTTTTGGTATGTGTACAAATGAATGCTCCCATTAAACTTTGAAACGGCCTGTTCGATTACATTGCAGTTTTCGGTTACGGTTAAGGTTGCTATCACACTGCTGCGGTTTCCACATGCGGCGATGACGTTCGAGCGAGATAGCGTTTTGCATATGTATAGTGCTGTTTCCTTGACTGATATATGTGTCAAAACGTCTAGTTTAAAAGCTAATACCGAGTGATATGGCTGTGATATGCAGATTAACGGACAGATGGGCGGGCGGGTCGCATACGGCGTATATTCAAGAAATCTCAATCAAAGGTCTAATTTATGTGCCGCTACTTAGATTTGTAGTAAAAAATATGTTTAAGGGGGGCACTCCACACATACAACTAAATGAAAAAAAAACATTTTAGGAACTATCAACGTGTGCCATATCATTAGATAGGTCTTATAAAAAAACTTTGAACAAGTTTTAGCTAAACATAGATTCAAAAATAATCGCTCCGAGACGAGAATCTTTAAACGTGTCAGTGTTGTAACCGTTTGTTCTTGTAAACAGAACGCATAAACAAATCTTCAGAATAAAACTTGTTGCAAATTTTGTGCTCTACAATTTACTAATAGATGTCAACTTAAATGGAGTTATAAAAACCAATATACTTAATCACGAAAAACCCATTTTTTGGAGTTTGACCTTGCATAACTTCAGGCCCAGACACGAGATTTTCCGAGATTTTTGAGATAACGTTAGAAACATCATAATGAAAGTGTATAAGAGTTTCCAGCGTATTATCTCTGATTCCGACGGTTACCCTAATATGCTTAGGCTAATTTGAAGTCTATTTTTATTCCCGATATAAAACAGGAGTTCGGTTCTACAATATCTACCCATACTATTTGGTTTTGGACTAAAATAATAATTTACTTAATTTGGTAGATTAGGTGGTAAATTCTCAATCTATCAAGTTTTGTATTAAAATTAAATCCAAATTTGATGATAAAGTCAGATTAGGGCAGATTGAGCGGTCGTTTTAGTAACTGCAATAAAAAACTAGAATTTATCGAGAATACTGATGTTTACCTCAATATCTGATCACAGCTATATTGTAGAGTAGTTGCCTAAAATTATTTATTTACAAAAAAAATGACGAAGCCTCATATGTAGTCCACAATAGAGCATTCACTATTAAACTGTTCAATGATTTCAATTTGAAAGAAGTAGGTAAATAAAAAATAAAGCAGTGAGATAGACTAACAAAATCCTCCCACACTTTTCGTTACCTATATTAGAATTTACTTGCTATCGGATAAGTATATTTTGTGGAAACCTTTTTAGCTTGACAGGATTTTTACAAACCACATTTTTTTATTAAATTACCCGCTATGCAAATTGTATAATAACTATAATTTCTACAATTCAGAATAAAGGCCTTATATCCTTGTAATAATATAAATCAACTTTAAAATATTCCAATCATATATTCGTCAATCATATTAAACGAATCATGATTGACTTAAGTTGATTGGCGTTACTTTAGTTTAAATCAGCACCCGTCGTTATTGATATATTCTTGGCGAAATTACTTAATTGTTTTGTGTTATCAGCGATGATTTGATAATGAGAATTTTTAATCAAATCACCGATTTCAATCATGAGTCCCAACTCTGGAGCCAATGAACCTTGGTATCACACACGAATCGTAGAAATAAACCATTTTTAGCTACCATAGACAAATTTAAGCATTTACCTCTGATTTTGTCTACGAATTGATGAATCCAGAACTGAATTCAGATCAAGTGTGTGGAGTGCCGAATACGGTCAACGGCGATCCAGACGTCAAGTTGGCGCCATGTCGCGGTGAGTATAGACCCCTTTACCTCAGTCACTCGCCGGATTTCAAATGGGCGAATCTGCCCCTGCCGGTTTAGGACTACATTTACGAATGGATGTGCGAAACTGCGAATATTTTATGACATTCCTGCTTTTTCAATTAGAAATCGTATAATAGATTTCTAATTCTCGTTTGCAATATTTCACTTACCTCCCGGTAGTGAGTGTTCCCAAGGGAGTTATGGACTTAATACTAATTTATTAATGATTTAATTAGATATTTTTGACACAATTTTTTTTTTCACAAGAGTGATGAAAAAAATTGTGTGTAATTCGTAAGAATATTGCAAACTTGAGTAAAAAGGACCGTTGACAAAACGACAATTAACCTGGTATTATAGTGACTAGTTAGATATTATTATGTGTCGCCGGGAAGTTATATTATAAAAATACTACCCGTAAATGTTCAAAGTAATGTATTAAATAAACAGTACTGCTTCTTTAAATTAACAATGTATTTACCCTATATACGTAAATCAACCGTTAACAGTGTTGGCGCGATTTTTTTCTTTAATTTAATAAAGTAAAATATCGCTTCTCGCAGATTGACGGCAGTCGCACCGAGTCCTAACTGTATGAATAAATCGTAAATATTGTAATGAAGCTTTTAATGCAATGAAACATTATGAATTTGAATGTGTCAAATTCGTGATAGAAAATGTGAGATAGACATATGCAATGACACTTCAATGACAAGTCTGCACTCTTTTCGTGAATTGTCAAATAGCTTTTTACAATTAAGACCTGTATGCCAGCCAGATAAGGTTTGGTTTTGTATATTGATGACTTAATTTTGATTTTGTTATTATGTCAGATATTTATGCGGTCGACCTGTCATCCGATGTTAAAGCTTTCACAGAGGTTAGATATTTATGCCGGTGGCAGTAGTCACATAATTTTGCTTTTGATAGGTAATCAGATATTTTTAAGTGGACGGATCCGATATTTATGCTGATCGATGCAAAACGATGTTTATGCCACAAAGCATCACATATTTTTACCGTGGAAGTGTCGTCATATATTTTTGCCCTCAATGGAGAATCAGATATTTTTGCAGGGCTGCCCACAGTCATATATTTATGCTGGTGACTGTACATACGGGTACACATATTAGTTTACGGTACTTCATAGTCACGTGTACTTTTGATTGAAGTAGAGTGTTCAATCTTAAACTGATAGTGTTAGTATGTCAAAAGCTTAATTTCTACAAACAGTACACAAAGTACAAATATTTCAGCTTGTTTAGTTAGATATTTAGCTGGTCAAAACACTCACAACGCTCTCAACATAACTGGCACTTCAGAAACATTTTAGGTCCTCCAAGGTAATCAATGGTTCATCCAAAACGGTCCGCAAGGGAGCGAGTCAGTTCCTCAGCATCGAGGCAGCGGTTACCGCGGCCCGCTCCCTTAATATACAGTAGTGCTTACCATGCGGCCCGCAGTTTGTATTCATTACCCACCTGGAGACCGCCGTTGCACGAGATTTAATGCCTCGCACAATCACTGCTCTCATTTACCACTGCTCAAATATTAATTTAATTGCTGAGTTATGAAGGCTTTGTTGCTATCACAGTCGGCTCTGAAGTGGATTAAGTAATTTGGGTCGCAGTGTTTAGTGAATTATGGTTTGTTAATGCATGGCATGTTTTTGTTTTGTCTGTGATAAATTGCATACTCATATCCCAATCTAGAACGGACTAATTGGTTAGGTACCTACTACGATAATAAATTGACCCAATTTAAATATAATATTTGCCCCAGTTTAGAAAATGATTTTAAGTTTTGAACTACCTTGCAAATAATTTTTGATATTTGTTCAGCATATTTGTATAACCTCCCTACGCTGGCACGCGTTTGTTCGTGCTAGAGAATTAAGTTCTTAGTTTTCGGCATTAAAATGTTGCTTTAGTCAATATACGCTGTATGGCCTGTATGTATAATTGTATTGTAATCCATACGCGCAATTTCCGTATTCGTTAAGAAATCCCACAGTGTATTCTTGTTTATAACGTATAAATAGAAAGAAAAGCTCACATAAGTTATCCAACAGTAATTTAGTATAAATCTTCATTTCGCATTCCTCCTACATATTTATTTTCGATGAAGAACGCACCTGCTGGAATGAAATATAAAATTGGGCCCTAAGGGAAACAAAAAAGTAATAATACCTACAGATGTAGCGGAGGTTTAGTTATTAGTTTTCGTTACCCCACAACGTATCCGAGATGCATGTGTGTAATTTAGGGGCGGCGGCTCATGTTGTCGTTGTCGCGAATACCTCTCCGGTGTAATATCGGGAAAAACTTGCGGGGCGGCGGATAGTTGCGCGGGTCAAGTTAATGATATAGCCGCCATTTGCGGACGAGTCCCCGCTCCGAATTGCGACCGGGCACGTTAATGGGCACGGCTACAGCACTCTGAATATTTTAAAGGACATTCGCTGAAATTACTACAAAAATAATGTCTCTTTGCTTGTACCGAATCACCCGAGGAACGGTTTAGAGTCTGGCAATAAATATGCACGGAATCCTCTTCCTATTGCCTCTTTGCAGATTGCTTTTCGGATTAAACATTTTCAGTCGCTTAAAACTTTGGTGCAGCTCGACGTTTGAAGTAGACCTTCGAAATGTTTTATCTAAAGGGGAAATCGATTTGTCATAGTAGAGTTGCGTTTGACTCACGTGCGGCCGTGAGTAGTTTCAGTAAAGTGAGCCTTTAAATGATAAATGAGGTTGGGTGATAGAGGAGCGGCTGGCCGCGGTAGATGTACTGGGTATGCGAGTAGCGAGTGCCGACAGAATATCGCCGCGCCGTGCGCACGGGCGCCCCGCGCCGCGCAGACAGCCCGCTACGTGCGCGGCATAATGCACCGCGCGCTACAAAATTCACAACTACCCCCTAGCACATCTCATTTGCTCTTATGCTGTCGAATACAAAACTGCAAGTCAACTTTAACATTCTTTTAAAATTAAAATGTGTTCTGCGCGAGCCACTCTTATCCAGAGCAATGGACGCCAAACCGCAGCTATAATATAGGTAAAGTAAGACTACACATGCAGCAAAATACATATGTACATCAATGAAACTTTGCTTTATAACTTTATCTTGGCACTAGGAATGAGGATCTGCTGAGTCCTACGAAAATTTAGAAGTCCTGCCCCTTTTCGGGGGTATGAGGGGAGGAGTGCGTATCGGACCACGCATTATAGAGGGTTCCGTACCTTCGATTAAATAAGAACGAACTAATGCCAAAGGGTCGTATCTGCATATTAAAAAAACTTTTAGGAGATAGTTCAAAAACTCAAAAATGGCTAACTGATAATATTTAAATAATTTTATAGAAAGTAAGTGTTGCTTCTTGAATTTTTTCATTTATATTTTTTACTTATGGTTCAAACGTGAGAGGACACAATCTTTTAGACTCTCAAAGCGATTATTTCTGTAAATATTCACTAAATCAAAAATGTTTAAAGAAACCTCAATGTAATTTTTAAAGACCTAGATGTATGCCAAAACATAGCGCCTGATCTTTTTATAACAGTAACAAGATGTTATGTAACCTAAACCTAGTGCCTGATCTTTTTATAACTGCAACAAGATGTTAAGTTATTTGGGCTTGCAGCACTGCATTATCGTATAGCCCTACCACTCCCCTGCTTTAATGCTGCCTATAATATTTGAGGAGTTCCCTCGATTTCTCCAGGATTATCAAATCCTGACCTGGTTACAAAGGGACCACCTGTCAAGTATACTCTTTCAAACAACAAAATAATTTTCGAAATCGGTCCAGCTGTTTTCGAATAATCGGTGTAATCGGCAGAATACATTTAAAAAAAACCGGCCAAGTTCCGTAGTTTTCCGTCCGTCACAGTAAGTGTCCCCACTTAATAGTTAAAATAACACCGCCATGTAGGATATGATATGAGCGTTCCACGTACAGCGACATCTATCGGCAAATTAAGTAAACTATTGCAGGCGAGCTCAAAGTAATTCTTTATTGCGTGAACTGATTTTCACCGTTTTTACTTTATTTGAAAGCACGTCATTTCATTGTGATTTTGTAGAAATTACAGGCACAATAAACACCTGCTTATACGGTTAAATTACAAACTTAGTTCAGAAATTATTTTGTAATTTTTTTTCAAAAACTATTCAACCTATCAAGTTCAAAATAATTTTCCTAGAAAGTTTTTATAAAGTTCTACTTTTGAGATTTGTTTCATATTTTTAAAACATATGGTTCAAAAGTTAGAGGGAGACACATTTTTTTTTACTTCTGGAGCGATTATTTCCGAAAATATTTACATTATCAAAAAATTATTTGAGTAAACCCCTATTCATTTTTAAATACCTATCCAACAATATATCACACGTTAGGGTTGGAATGAAAAAAAAATCACTCTGCACTTTACGTATAGGGGAGGTACCCTAATAAAACATTTTTTCCACTTTTTATTTTACCACTTTGTTGGCGTGATTGACATACATATTAGTACCAAATTTCAGCTTTCTAGTGCTAACGGTCACTGAGATTATCCGCGGACGGACGGACGGACGGGCAGACATGGCGAAACTATAAGGGTTCCTAGTTGACTACGGAACCCTAAAAAAGCAAAAATAAAGATCCCGACCAACTCAATTTTTTTTTCTAAATGCTTCTCAACATATAATATATCGACAGTAATCAAGTTATTCCCCAAGAAAATCGTAATTTAAGAAGTGTCGAGTCGGACCGAGTGCTTGAAAGTTCTTATGCATTCTGCAAAGTGCAAAAGTTTCCCCCACGCGTGGTGTGTCAGGCTCGCGATGCATAATGTGACTCGACCTCCCCTAACTTTTTCGCTTTGGAAATCTTCATTTAAATAATATTTCCTCAAACAAACCGGTATCGTGTAATTCCTTGTTTCGCAACTCTTTATGAAATTTAAATGTCATCTTTCTTCTGAGGGTTGACAGTTTGATACCTAGTATAAAAGTTTGAAGTTGTTTAAACACACAGCTAAAATGGTTTCATAAACAGCTTTAAGTATAAGTATCTTCTTACAAAAATTGCCTACCTAGGTTACATTGGGGAACCTGTTCTAACATGGACAGTTTGTTGTTTTCGATTTTTATAAAAAAAAAGAAAAGCCTGCCTGCTCGCCAAATGTGCAATTTTCTAAAGAACAACTTTCCATTACCGGTTCTGTTAGCAAAAAAGGGAAATGTGTCCAAGGTACAACACCCCTGATTTACCTTGGACATTCACCCTCATTCCTTATGGAGGTTGTTAGGCGAATAAAAACATAATCATTATGTTCGGTTATACACATATGAATACAATACAGTGAACTAATTGTTATAAATAAATATTTTGTAATTGAGAATGATACTTAATATTATTTTTTTGAACATAAAATGTGACCTTATCATGGTTAGGGTACCACTTTGTCGCTTATGGATTCCGAGATATCACTGATTTTGTTAATCAACTCGAAAATAGTGAAAATTGGTTTTGATTAAAAATAGCTTCTACACACTTAAAATAATACGGTGTATTGATAAAAAGTTAAACGTTTCAACTAAAAGTAGGAAAAAAACACAATCAAAGTTTACCGACTAGGGTACCACATTGTCGCTCATAAGCTTGAAGTAATATCGGGGCCATTGGAAAATGTAGTAACACGTGTTGTCTAAATCTCAGTTTACTCCCATCCATTTGCTTGACAGTTCGTAACTCAGCTGCCTGTTACGTTCACTTAGCTTTATGTTATGTTATCCTTTTAACAATAGTGGTCAATAAGCAATAATTATTAAGACAAAGCAAAACTCTCTATTTTAATCTGGCCTAAATCAATCAACTAGATACAAAATATATTAACAAAATTCATAGTATGTTAGTTTATTCAATTGGATTGTTAAAAATAAATAAATAGATCAGATAGGGTAATAAAATTATTTACAATTTTAAAGTGCGTTGCGTCCGACCGTCTTAATACGCCACGAATATGCTGCTCATACGCTGCGCACGCGTTGCTCTAGCCGGAGAGCTAGCAACGGAAGTAGGTTTGCTTATTATATAGAGAAATGAAAATTTCTCTAGTTAGTGTGCCATACTATCAATTTTAACAATCCGGATGCCTGGCAGATGCTTTGAATACTGATTAATTACATAACAAAAACAGAAAATATAGTTGACTTATATTTAACAAGCTTCTGAGGGACAACCGTATAGATAATCAGTTAATACTCGTACAAAGTCACCAATCTCTGAATGAATAGTCTCAATCAGACGTAAGAAAGTAGTGGAAACATATCTTGTTTATAAAATTATAATGTTTTTTTATGTGGTCAATTAACTATCTTACTTGCGATGAGCATTTTATTTGACTTTTTTTGTACACTTCATTTTTGTACTGTTTCCTAGCAATTAATACTTACCTACATTACTTATTAATAAGTTATTATGTACAATGTAATTTATGGATAACTGTTATTGGCCATCTGTTATGTAACCATTTATATGTAATACTCTTATCTAAGGCTGTTGTTGTCCTGAACATCAATAAATTTTAAAAAAAAGAAAGAATTTAAATGGCTTGGCGTCAGCACTTACGTACCCCTAGGTGCGAGGTTGAGTAGTGTAAATCATTTTCATAATGATGTTAAATGCAAATTATTACTTTTGTAAGTAATAATTTTATTATAATAAGTCTTAATAATAAGTCTCATAACATAAGTCATAAGGCGACAATGTGGGACCCTAAGGAATGTTAAACTAACAAACTTGATCTAAATTAGTAAAGCTGACGAAAAGACTTTTATTTTTTATAAAATAAGTTATGTTATTGATTCATAATAATATTTGTATTAGCTATATGCACTTATAGTGCGGACACTATGTTAAATAATGGAAGTAGAATTCTTTTTTCTCTTATTTTATGAATAGCGACAATGTGGTACCCTAGATCACTTTACATACAAAAAGTCATGTTAAAAGTCTAAACTTTGAAGTCACTTTTTTGATAGAAAACTACATTACTTTTGTGTTTAATTACACTTGATCGTTAGTTTTGTTCCTAAATTAACGTAAACTATGAGAATTAAAAATTATAATGTTGATTTTGTATATTTTTTATGTACGTGTTGATTTTTTTTGTTTTATTATAAAAAAAATATTCCTTGTGATATGGTTGTTTTGTTATTTTTATTATAAACCTTACCTACATCATATTCAGAAATCAACATAAGCCAGCTGAAAATCTGTCGATTTTGAGTTATATAAAATATTTTATTTTTGTTTCTTGAGTCTACACCCTACGTGCATTATTATTGTAATATTATTTCTATAAAATGTAAAATGTTAGAGACAACGTATGATTTGTTGAGTAATATAATGTATGTGGAACATTTTAAAACCGCTATCTCCATAACTTCAACCTATAAAGAGGTTTTTTAGGCTTTCAAACTTTTAACTCGAATATCTCAAAACAGTAAAAAGATATGATGAAACTTCAAAAAATTATTAAAAATAAAAATACTCAACATAGCGATCTCGTTCTTTTTGCATATGAAGGAGAATGTTTTGAACTATAAAGAGGTACCAATACCTCAATACCGACAATATATTACCTTTACCATGACAATGTCACAAATTATGATTATTTACGATGTAGCACAAAGTTGTTGTATGTACGAGTACAAAATTGTTGTATGTATCACATGTTGTAATGTACAAAAAAGGTTAAAAGTGGCATTTACAATATTTTAAAAGAATCAGTAGGTTTCGAGAAAGTCGACTGTCCTATGTAAAACTATGTCCAAGGTAGAACAGTTTCCCCTGCTATGTATTTAGGTACTTCAGACTAAGTAGAGTAGAAATTAAACAAAAAATCCTAATATAAAATATACAGAATATCGACGTCGACAATAAGTCAATGTAAGTAACCCACATCATATAACCTACATCTTTATGTTACTCAATACATAAGTAAACAATAGGTAGTTAACGTTAGAAATATTTTTACATACATATCTATCTCCAGTGATTTTTCAAAAAAAAACTTGTTTTCTGTGTCCACAATTCACTATTATTCTACTCACGTCGAGTGTTTATGAAATGAATACGAATATTTAGGTATTGTAACTGGATACGCCAACAAAGAATTTACTGGCGTCATAGGTATTTTTTCAAACATATTTCAATTTCAAAACCATTTTGAATGAATACCATGAAACGCAGCTGTGCAGAATAAATAGTTATGATTTTTTCGGGCATACCAATACTCGTTTTTTAGATTTCAATGACAGCTTCGGGCTGCTTGACTCGTATTACTGGGGACGCTTAGACGCAGAAATGTATAGAGCAGTTTACACTTTCTTCTCAGGCGACGCTGCTTAGCACGATTGTTTGTTAGGTCAGACAAACCTGATTAAGCCCCCTGGCCGCAAAATTAATATAGCTACTACCCCCTAAAAACTGGCCAAGAGCCTGTTGGGTCAGGTCATGCTTTATGTAGGATTTCGTAATTGCCAGCCCGTCACAATACACCCACTCAAAATGTCGTTTTTATAGGACATGCATTTTGCAGGACTTACTTCTTTTTACTATGAAATGACAACTTATTGCGATAACTCAAAAACAGATCGTATTCAGTTTCATGATTTTTTTTCATATCTTTTGGCCTCGGGGACTCATTTTTTTGGGAGCCCATATTTCCTGAAGTAACTATTAACTTCATTGAAAAATCGTTTTTAAAGACCTGTACTTTTTTCATTGTGTATGTTTTTTTCAGTTTTTATTTTACCGTTTGCTCGTTATGAATACACCTACTCATACCACATTTCAGTTTTCTAGTACTAAGAATTAACAACCACTGAGCTAAGCTGTAGACAGACAGATGAACATGGCGAAACTATAAGGGGGACCCCTTAGTTACCTGCGGAGCCCTATATTATAGGACAATATATTATAGGACAATCTTACACAAACGGACCTAGTCCCACAGTAAGCTCAATAAGGCTTTGTTGTGGGTACTAGACGACGATATATATAATAGATATTGATAAATACTTAAATACATAGAAAACATCCATGACTCAGGTACAAATATTTGTGATAAACACACAAATAAATGCCCTGACCAGGATTCGAACCCGGGACCTCCTGCTTCGTAGGCAGTGTCATTACCGACTGGGCCAGGAGGCTGTCTATAAAAGGGGGTTGAATGGTTGGCTTCTGAGGTCCAGTTTGTGATATATTTCTGCCTTCCATTAGCTAGTAGATCGAATTTGATATCATTTTCGTATAATTTAGGTGCCAGCAATATATTTTTTGATGTTTTTATTATTTGTGTGTTGAACCGCATGCATGTAATGAGGGTTTCCGCGATTGAGATTTTCACTAGATGGCAGCACCGTGACGACAGGTCTTTTTGACAGTAGCTGTCAAAATCCACCAATCAAAAAATATATGGTTAAACATGATTGGTGGATTGTGACAGCTAGACCTGTCGCCACGGTGCTGCCATCTAGTGAAAAACTCGATTGCGGAAACCCTCATTGTAAACGCTGACTAATGTATGTTCTTAATACATACGAGTATATGCCGGTGCTCAATTCTGCTGTTATTAGTGCCTAGCTTTAACCATAATTTATAGCCATAGAGGTTTTAAGTGAAATACAATCGTTAAAATTAGGGTGTCAAACATTCCGACCGTCACCTAAAACAATCAACTGCACTTATTTTAATTTAAGACATGGGCCAACGTATCATAGATAATATGGATTGGGAATGCAACCGGGAACCGAGATTGACAATTCGAAATCTCGTGCGAAAAACCGAAGTCGAGATTGGTCTATTCGAGATCTCGCCAGTCAGACGTCGAGATCGAGATAAATCTCATAGAGATTTGGTTACAAATAATTTATATTGACCAAAATTGGTCGAGAGTTCGGTAAAAACCATTTATTTAGGGTACTTCTTGTTATTTTTACTAAAGAAGCAACATACCTATTAATCGAAATTAATTGAACATTTAACATAATATCAACTTCTATCTAAACTCAACAGTATAATTTGTAAGTAGTCTGTATGTAAGTACTCGTAAGTCAAAGTGATTTTGTAAGAATTAACGTGTTCGTCGGGTACACCGTGAAAAAATCACATAAATCACGTTCTTTCACAATTGATTTAGATAAGTACTCTATTTTGTAAGAAATTGTAGGTGATAAGCCTTTTAATCTCGCTCGAGATCTCGAAAATATTAATCGAGATCTCAGTCGAGATTTGCTAAACCGAGACCTCGTGCCGTCGAGATTGAATCTCGGATATTTGCACGAGATCTCGCGAGATTAAGATCCCATTCCCTAAATATTGACGATATGGCTCATAAACTAGGAATTAAAGAAAAGTAAAGGGTAGAACAAAATAATTTTTAAAACCCGTACGGCAAAAGTTATTATAAAAATATAAGCAACATTCAGTCTTGTTAAGGCATTTAGGAATCCACTATAAGAGGTTGTACTTTAAGCAAAAACCGAAACATCTCGTAAACCTACCAAAAGGATAATACTCATGAATATGATATAATGCCTCTGTACGCTGCAAAATAACCATTTCCTGGGCTGTCGTAAGTTGCTGCATACGTCTGTAGCAATGGGTAAGGAAGCATTGTCTGGAGCTGGTTCTTATTAACGTGCATAAATATCAGTCGCCTCCCTCCCAATTTAGTGCCTACCTCCAGTCTCCAGTAGGCAAGAGGAACGAATCAAGCGGCACATATTATATTATATGTATTACAAAATTGTATTAAGCTTTTAAGTTTAACTCAGGTAGAGTTTTTTTTTATTCGCTCAACTTTTGGATACTATTTTACAGTAACTAATAAGACTACTATTAGTTTGTATTTGTATCACAGATAAGGTAACCACTAGATAAGCCTTACAAGGCAACTTGGGGTCACCACTCGTTGGAGTAAAACGACTAATAAATTGCGCGGGCGTCCGCCGTGCCGTTCAGTTGCGACCATGTTTTAGACCTGCACGTAGTGTGCGTGTATGAAAGTTTTTTTTTAAATACGTATGAAAACTATTCAAAATTCTGGCATATTGTAGTGTAAGGTGGTGTGGCAAATGTTTTTAAACGTTAAGAATCAAAAGAGTTGGAGTTACATTCCACTTTTACTTCAAAATATTTTTTTTACTTTAATATGTTTCTAGCCAGCGGAGTTCATTTTGAAATAGTCAATTGAGAAGTAGTTGTTGGATAGTAATGTGCGGATGATGTGTACCGGACTTATATACCGGCACCACGTACTTTCGACTTAACAAATATACGAAGTACAATAGAAAACAGAAGATCTTTGTTTTATTTTCTTTTTTCTTTTCGTTTGAGTAGTTGGTAGAATTTAAAGATTTATTCTGACGGTAGTTTTTCTTTTCATATACATATGTAGTTATAATAAATATGGGTATTAAGGGTGCCACATGAGCGTTGCTTCTATAAGATACTTTCAATGGGTGTCACATGAGAGTTGTTTTAAGTAACTTTTAATTGGTGTCACATGAGCGTTGCTTCTATGAGACATTTTCAAATGGTTTCTTATGAGAGTTGTTTAAAGGAACTTTTAATTGGTGTCACATGAACGTTACTGCTATGAGACAAGTTCAATAGGTGTCACATGTGCGTTGCTTCTATAAGACGCTTTCAATGGGTGTTATATGACTGTTGCTTCTATAAGAGGCTTTCAATGGGTGTCACATGGGCGTTGCTTCTATAAATCGGTTTTAATGAGTGTCACATGAGCGTTGCTTCTATAAGACGCTTTCCATGGGTGTCACATGAGCGTTGCTTCTATAAGACGCTTTCAATGGGTGTCACACGAGCGTTTCTTCTATAAGGCGCTTTCAATAGGTGTCACATAGCAGTGGCTTTAAGCAACTATTAATGGGTGTCACATGAGCGTTGCTACTAGAAGACACTTTGAATTGGGTGTCACATGGGAGTCGCTTCTAAAACTACTTTCAGTGCACAGATAAGGTAATTTTAGATTGTTCTATAAGGCGACTAGGTAAAATATATTGGGTATACGTTTTTAAAGTAGGCATATACATATTGCATTATTGTTATTTGTTATCAATTTAGTAAACAGTAAATACCTCAATCAACAACAACAAATTACGGTACGGTACGGTACAGTACCGTTTACTTGTAGTACACATGTCCCATCACTACGCAACCACGTGATAGCGTGGTGATAGCGCGCGGTCCTTGAATCGACCAATCGCAGCGCCGCTATCACCCACCCGCCCCTCACGTCTTCCGCAAGATTTGGTGAATCGCGGCGCGAACAAAATGAGCAACATTATTACTCTATAGGAGGTTCTCTGTGATTTGTATACATATATTGAAGGATAGTGGAACACTTAATTAATTTTATGTTTTATTTATGAATAATTCGCCTTAATCTAATAGCTGTTTCGCGATTTTTGCTTGGAGAGGTGAAAAGAGTGATTTTTATTGATTAAAATGATGTTACACTAGTACTTATGTAAAATATATAAATACGTTGGAAAATGAGTCGTTGAAGGAATAAGTGGAACAGCTTTTTCATGTTTATACATATTGTTTAAGCAAGAGTATGTTTGGACAAATTTTAATGGTTAATTTACCAAGGACAGTAGAGTGTGCTGCCATAGAACTTTAATATAGAGTGAACCTATATAAAAGGTGTGAACTCACAGATAAGGTAGAAAAGTTTGGAAGATTTTCAATGACAAAATAAGTATGTAGAAATGTAAAGGTTTTTTACCCGACTGCCTAGGCAGGGTTATGTTCTTCGAGAGTTTGTATGTACTTGTGTTTGGTGATTGTGCTAGTTTCCCGTCCAGGTCCGGTTTACAGTCCACTTGATGGAACCGCTACAAATACGAGTATATGGCGAAAACTTTTTAGGGTCAACAAATTCTCTATTTATCTCTTATGCTTTAGTAGATTTTTTAAATTTTAAGCTTTTATTTTGGGAAAAACTATATATAATCTATACCGGCGGCGGGCGGGCCGTATGCTTGTTTATCACCATCGTGGTATAAAATATAAAAAATATGTATAAATGATTATGAACGGAAAACTGACATATGTGGACGAAAACTAGCACAATGTCCATTTCTTTGGCACGCGCTACTGCTATCAGCTACAAATACAGCTACATTATTTGATGAGATACCCTCGATTTCTCCAGGATCCCATCATCAGATCGTAATATATTGATGACATGATGACAATGGGACTAGTTGTCAAGTCAAGCATAGCCTTACAAACAAAAAAGATTTTTCCAAATCGCTCCAGCCGTCTTCGAGTAGCCTAATCGGTGAACATCCGTTAAAAAAAAGCAACAAAGATCCTCCTTCAAAATCTTGAAGTCTGTTGAAAACCGCTGCCATAGCGCACGCAAAACGCAATCGTGGGAGGTTTTATTTTATGCATCATGACCATACATATCATCTCATTAAAAAAATGTTTATTTTTATAGGTAAGTAGGGTAATTCTGCTAGTTTCCCGCCCAGGTCCAGTTTACCGTCCACTTGATTAACTTGCTGCAAATAAATGGGAAAAACTTTTTAAGTTCAACATAGTTTATATTTATGGTTTATTCTTTAGTAGATTTGTTACTTTTAAGCTTCTATTTTGGGAAGAACTTGAAGATAAACATATAAATAAGTATGGACGGAAAACTGACAAGAGTGGACGAAAACTAGCACAATCACCCTACCTAAACTCACGGACAATGACCGTCACCTTTTATGGTAATTTCTTTATGAAGTGACCCGTTTTCATTGTCCTTGAGTATAGGATACGTACCTACCCTTCATTAAACAAAAATCCATCACATGTTTCCTTCTTGATCTTAATTCTCACTCACACAGTCAATTTAGTCGTAAACGGGAAAAACGAACCCCGTAAAATTTTAATTTACAGCTTCATTCCTCATGTCATAATCACATTCACACCAGATCGCAACTGTATCCAATCACCAAGAGAAGAGTCAAGTCATTCATTGATTCATTCGTTCATTCACAGTGCGAACCATTTTATTTCATTCCTTGAAGTGATGCGAAAGATCTATCGATAAATGTCAGTTCGCACACTTAACTCTGATCTTCGCGATATGGTTTTTCACATGGCGGATTAAGTCAAAACCAATGTATCAATATTTATGGCAGATATATATCAAATGTTTGAATATATGTTATACTACGAGAAATAGTAGTTCGCCCCCGAACTCTGAACTCGCAATCTTGCGTTTCGCCAAAAACGTGCAATAGTAACTAATACCATACTAAAAATAGGTAGGTATCAAGGACATACTCTATCCTCTTTGGTAGGTATCGATCGAGTATTTTTACTGCTAGCCATATTGTTCGAGATTAGGAATTTACACGATACAAACAATCAGTCCAAGAACTTTCAAGCTTCTAACAAGGCCCCATCCATTTATCGAATGCGGTTCATATGTCCGATATTGGTAGAATGTAAAACGTGACACATTTTATACACTCGCAGCGTCTTTTAACTTCTTAATTTCTTATTGGTTCACGGCTATCAAGAAAAAAAAAACAATCTGGGCTTATACTTAACTTAAAAACCATTTCTATACAGTTGCTCAAAAAGTGGTTTATTTCCCAATAGTTTAGCGTCCGGGAAGCTCGAGTTCTTGTACTATAGCTCACCAAACGAAGACGCTTAACTGCCTGATAGGGGAAATAATTCGTGTATAGCTGAATTTTGGTGTAGTTGTAGACAAAAGTATCTTACACAACATACTAAAAGTACCGGTGGATGGGGGCGCCGCTAACGGGGGGAGGGGGGTGTAAAGGTCCCTTTTTTTGGTTTTTAGTAAATAACTCAGTAACGGTGGCTCATACGAAAAAATGTTCTTGTACTTAATTCATTCAAATATAATTTTCTATAAAAAAGATTCTTTGCACTTTTTTGCTGAGATCAATGTTAAATGAGATATCGAGGAAATACGATAAACCCTTTTTTAAACTTTCGGAGCTATTATTTACGAAAGTAATAGTTATATCTAAAAATTGTTTTAAAATACTCATTTTTTTTAAAAAGACCTATCCAATGATATCCCACACATTAGGGTTGGAGTAAAAAAAAGTTTTACCCCCCACTTCATGTGTACGGGAGGTACCCGAAAAAATAATATTTTTTCAGATTTTATTTTAAAACTTTGTCGGCGCGATTAGAACACATACTCATACGATCTTTTTCTTTTCTAGTACTAACCATCACTGAGCAGGCTGCTCACCCTGCTACCTCACTTACTACCCTTATAGTTTCGCCATGTTCGTCTGATCCCATCTGTCCGTCTAGACGTCTAGTACTAATAATCACTAAGCAAAGCCGTGGACGGATAGACGGGGACAGACGGACATGGCGAAACTATAAGGGTAGGCACCCTGCTCACTGCTCAGTGATGGCTAGTACTAGACAAATGACATTTCCTATGAGTACGTGTTTTAATTACGCCGACAAAGTTTTAAAACAAAATCTAAAACACTATATTTTTTGCTGGTACCTCCCGTACACATGAAGTGGGGGGTAAATATTTTTTTTACTCCAACCCTAATGTGTGGGATATCGTTGGATAGGTCTTTAAAAAATAATACGGGTATTATAAAACAATTTTTGGAAAACCCTAATACTTTCGTAAATAATAGCTCCTAAAGTTTAAAAAAGTGTTTATCGTATTTCCTCGATATCTCATTAAACATTAATCCCAGCAAAAAAGTGCAAAGGATCTTTTTTATAGAAAATTATATGTGGATGAATTAAGCAGAAGAACATTTGTTCGTATGAGCCACCGTTACTGAGTTTTTTACGAAAAACCAAAATAAGGGACATCTACACCCCCCTCTCCCCGTTAGCGGCGCCCCCACCCATCGGTACTTCTAGTACGTTGTGTAAGATACCTTTGCCTACAACTAGAACAAAATTTGGCTATACACGAATTATTTCCTCTAAGTTTTCCTTCTTTAGGTGGGCTACTAGTGCTGTTTACTTTTCGAGCGTTTAAATTGCAACTACTTAATTATTTGGGTGTTTTTGTATAAACTAAGGTATTCTGATTTATATTTGGTGTGTATCAATTTGTTAGGATATAATTACTCAGTTAGAAACATAAGAAACCCACAGAAAACTAAATGGTGCATTTTTATACACCATTTACTTAAGGTAGTTGAGGTCTAGCTAGAGACTATCCCCCTTATTCATAAACGGCCACCAAAGTTAAGAGATCGCTGATAATCGTTTGTCCCTTTCCCTCATATAGGTTGGACGGAAAGGGACAAACGATTATCAGAGGCCTCGTAACTTTAGTAGACGTTTATGAATAAGGGGGTCTGTCTCTGTGGGTTCCATAGACTGTATGGACAAGACATTTCCAAAGCACAAAAAACAAGATTTGTTTTTCGATTGCGACGCCATCTGCTTTGCGCATTTGTCCTCATTATGCCTAGGTGCCAACAAATTTTAATTAGAACATTAGCCGGAGAGTTCAATTAAGTTTGAATAGTATATTCAATAGATTTCATTTAGCAGATTTAACAGAATGGGTAATTTTCCATGTATTCCAGGAAAGTCTAGAAACACTCGCTCTGTACTCTGTTCATTAGACTCAGAGCGCGCTAAATTTGAATTCATGTTACGAACAAGCTGCATAAACCAATTACGAAGCAGAGCCAATGGCGGGCGCGGCGCGGCGGCTCGGCGGCACCACGCAAGAATCGATAATTCACAATATGCCCGCTAGAGGGCAACGGCGTTGACGCCCGGTGCGCGCCCACACTACTCCTCCACGTTGCGCATCTCTACGATGAACCTTGTCGTGGGGTGAAAAATACCAAGGTTTTATTCGTTCCCTAAATATAAATTTATCTCCTGTTTCAATCCAGTATCATGGTGTGAACGAAAAATCAATTTGACAGAACTTCTATGAAAATAGAAAGGTTTCTCTCCATCCAAAATAAATTATTTTTAGTTCTAAAAACATAAGGTAACGGTGATAACTAGACATATCATTTTCTAAATACAAATGAATATTAATAGTTCTAACGAAATTATTATTTGCAACATAAAAAATGATTCTGTTATTTTTCAATGAATGAACTCGCCACGGTGGAATTGACGCTCTACAAATGTTGAAGCGCGCGGAATCCTTAGTCAGCTGCTGCTTTAGCTTGCCGTTTCGTGTCGCGCTTCTTGTCCGCTTTCAATGTTTTCTGTTTTATTTTGTTATTATTTAGTGATACAAACCTGTTTATAACTAATATTTACTAAATAGCCTTATCGTGAACGAATTAGTGTGTTATTAAAGTGCTTGTTGCCGCCGTACTGCAGGAAACACGAGGTAAGTAAGAAACGCCTTAGTATTTTTGTTTGTCGTGAACATAACCTCTCTGACATCACCTACGATGCTCAATTTCGGTCGTTTAGCCTTTTATATGAGTAGTAGCGTTATTTTAGAAGATGGAATCATATAATACTAAGCATTATAACTGTATTTTAAGGTTTGTTTGTGTGTAAACATCTTTTTAGGCGTATTTTTTTCTCATTGGAGTCTGGTTAGCAGCCTCCCAATGGATTGTTGCATTTTTTGCTAATTAATACTAAATCTCTCCGGTGATCGTAATTGTTTTACTTGTGATAGGCATTAAAAATTATAGTCGTAATAATTTGGGCATGAACTTAATGGATTGTCGCGAATCTATACGCTCGGTTTGCCATTGTTGACGGAACCAACTAGGTAGGTCTCTAGACAAAGTGATTCACCAATTACCATCACAATGTGTTCGTTAATGGTGGTCGACGGCAAATGAAACAATAGCGGGCCTTTATCTGGTGAGGGGCGCGCGGTGCCTGGTTTTATGCGGACTGCAATGTTTTCGACTGCACGTTGGTTCATTTAGGACGTTAGGGGAAAACATCTTTCGTTATTTTTACGATGTTTTGACTGCTTTTTAGGGCTTCGTAGCCTTAATGGCAAAAACGGAAGCCTTAGGCACTGGTCCCACCGGGAGCGAGTAAGCTATGAGCTATCGGCTATTTTCTAGCCCAAGGAACGAACAAAAGATAATCGCTTCCGTGTAAATAAAAGAGAGAGATATATATTTATAGTTCATAGCTGGCTGTTCACACTGCGATTTCATCAATTAACTTTTACCTATCACATTATTATAAAAAACCTGTATAGGTAGGTGGTTTGTACCTACAACCTAATTGGGTGATGGATCTGATCACGAAGAGCTCCAACCATCGCACTATTTATTTCCTTTAAAGATATGAATTTTCCTGAATTTCCTGAGTCTTCCACGCTAGACCGTTTTAGGGTTCCGTAACCCTAACCCAAGAAGATCTGGGAGCTCTAGGAACACTTACGGTTTCGCCATGTCCGTTTGTATGTCTGTCAGTCCGTCCGCAGCCTGAACGGGCGGGTAGGCTCATAGTGGAGTACGGGAACGCCTTTGTAACCTATAAAAATTACATTAATCACAAGTCCGATTTTATTTTGTCACCTGTTAGAATACGTTAAGTACTAATAATAAAAAAAATTTTCTAACAATTGTTAGCATTGCGCTAGGTATAATACATGTATTTGTTTGCTACACATAGAAAAGATTATGTAAGTTTTATTTTTCTCCGCCGGGCTATCGCTTTTTACTATTGCAACATAACTTCACATTTTATAACGGTTTTGTCAAGAGCATATGTCGCCTTAGCCATTTGTAATTCGTTTCGAATTCAAGGTCACCTATATTTTGACAAATTGTTTTCGATTATGCTCAAATAATCTATTGACCAAACTGTTATAAAACTACAGATGATGTTGACATAGTTGAATGCAATAGTATGGTAAAGGACAATATATCTTTTATAATCTTTTCTTGTTGTTATTAACAAATATCTATATAATACCTAGCGCGACGTCAAAAACTGCTAGAAAATATTGTTTACTATGAGTAATCATATCATATTCTCTAACTAAAAAAGAAAATCGCACTTGTGAGTTATCGAAGCTCAAAACTGTTCGCGTACTGTACTATCAGTGATCGTTAGGGCTAGAAAGCTGAAATTTGCTTCTAATAAGCCGTTTTAGAGTTATCAGTTACCTATCACAAAAAGTTATCCTACTCGGTTAACCCTTTAGCAGCCAATCACGAACTTAACTCATTAATATAATATGGCACTTATAATTGTCAACTCTATTGGTAAAGCGACAGAGTTCAAATTGACCCAAATATTTCTTTAGTTGGCTGTAAAAAGGTTACAGGAAATAGGTAAGTGACACAAAAAAACCTTTTAAGTGTGTGTGTATTGTGGTGGACGAGCAAATACGGAACCCTACATTGAGCATGACCCGACATGCTCCTAGCTGGTTTTTTATTATTTTGTTTCCTAAATTTTAAATTTCTAACTCGTCAACTACGTAAAATTAGCACGTGCAAAAAGTAGATAACTCGGGTAGGTATAGGTACCAACCTATACCTACCAGGTACCTACCTGTGTTGTTATTGTGTAAGTGGGTAGGTATACCTATGTTAGCATTTAAGATTGTATTATGCAGATTTTATTACCTATGTTAAACACCTTACCTAGTTTCTATAAAAATAACCTTGTAACGTTTGGAGTGGCGACCATGTTCTGGATTTTAAATTTCAATACCTATGCACTGTAATACACAAGCTCTACATATCTATACCTACCTAAGGTACATTAACTTGGCTACTTTTCTATAGATAAATTTATTTGCATCTTAGGTACCTAGTGATCGGAAAAATCTTATGCGATTTAAATGCTTTACAATCGTCATAAATCCGCCTAAGTGTGATAAAACCGCCTAATGTAACCTTTTCTACTCTTATGCACTGTACGTATGTATGTAAACACTTTATTGTACATAAAACAGGTCAAAACAACCGGTCAACAGGTCAATGTAACTTTGTCTCTATGTATATGTTGTTGCTGTTTAAGTGTGCAATAATAATTGTATAAAGGAGAGGAAGAGGAGAATTGTATTGTATAAAGGAGTTATTCGTAAACACCTCCTGCCTATACCGTGACGTCACAGAGTAGTCTTCAATGGAAACTTCATAGTAGGTTTTTGTAGCAAATCAAATCATTTAGATAATTTTATTAAGAGTAGTTAGTTGATTTGACTCTCGTTTGGAAAGTACCCAACCAATTTCTAATCATTTATCCAGTAGCAAATTCCTTAAAATTAAAGTAGGGATTACACAAGTACCTGAATTCGTCAACGCTGTAGACCCAGTGTTGCTAACTGATCTTAAATCGGTCAATGGTTGTGCTTCCAAAGGTTCGATTCACATATTTAACATTGTCACAGCTGTTGGACTACGCCTAGTATAACTTGGCCGTAATATATTTAACGAGTATGCGTAGTAAACGGCAGACGTTTACTGGTCGTGCTGTGGTGAAATGATCAATAAGCGTTAAAATAACACTGGTTGATCTTTCTGCCCTCGACATTAAGAGTATAGGCTGTAAGATTACGTAATCACTGCAGTGCAACTTGTAAGCAAAATTTAATTGTAATTCGACTCTACATTTTTCCTAAAAATAACTAGTTGGAGTTGGTCGTAGATACCTAATGTACTATGCAAAAAACCGGCCAAGTGCGTGTCGGACCACGCATAGGAGGGTTCCGTACCTTCAATGGAATAAGAACCAAACTAATACCAAAAGGTCGTATCTGATGCCTATGGAAGAAGTTTTTTGGAGATAACTCAAAAATGGCTAAACCGATAATGTTAAAAACAATTTTCGTAGAAAGTATATAACAAGGCGCATCTTCTCAATTTTTTCATATTTCTTGGACTTTCGGTTCCAAAGTTACAGGGGGGGACACAAATTTTCTGACTTTCGAAGCGATTATTTCAGAAAATATTCACTTAATCACAAAAGGGTAAAACAAACCTCAATGTTATTTTTAAAGACCTATCGATTGATGTGTCACATGTTGATATTTAGTTAAAAAAATTTTTTTTTAATTTAGTTACATGTATGGACCGCCCCCCTAAAAATTTGTTTTATTTCAAGTTTACAAAATACACCTTATGTGTAAATTTTATTTAGATACGTCGTATGGTTTCCGAGTAAAATGGCTGTGACATACGGACGGACAGACAGACAGACAGACATGACGAATCCATAAGGGTTCCGTTTTTTGCCATTTGGCTACGGAACCCTAAAAATACAATGTTGTTATTAGTGTAGATAACGGTTAAATAATTGGTTAAATAATACCCAAGGAATTAAGTTTGTTTTTCTTTGCTTATTTTTACCAGTGAGAAGGACCTGTGTGTCGCTTAAAGCCTGGTAGGTACTAAGGCTCCCGGTCGTATCCGGGTCTCGTGTACGCGTTTCTGAATAACACGCTACACGGTTTTCTGGCGTGTTTCGCACGTGTAATTAAGAAACGTGTAGTTAAGATCCGTTTCAACACGTAAACGGGTAGCCGAAGAAACCTTTCTTAAATACACGCGGATCTTGAAACGTCCTTGACGAGTAGCTGGAGGTACGGGTCAAAACGTGTCTAGTCGTTTAATAGCTACGAATAAGAAACGAATAAAATAAAAATAAACCTTATTTAAATCGGATCTAACTACTTCGGACCCGTTCGAGCCGGTATTAACTACCCGTGTAAACGTGTCTGAGAAACGTCTCTTGGAAACGTCTCCAGGAAACGTTTCTAAGAGACCGTTCGTGTAAACCGGTTCCTTAGCACCGCCGGTCTTAAGTACACGGGTATTCGTCTCCGCGTGTAACACGTGTAGCGGGAGCTCTAGTAGGTACCATTGAGCAGCGGACTCTACAGCAGCGTCCATTTGATCCATTTTCATGAACAATGTGTCCAGCCGGTTTATCTCCATTATAGTGAGCAATTATGGTCAAAAATCTTACCTGGTATGGTACAAAGTTAGACCTAATCACGATTTATAATTACTAGTTACTACGCTACTAAATATCACTTGAAAGTATTCCATTGGTACTTACCTGAAATTTGTAAATAATTCCGACCTACACCAATATTATTTTGATGTGGTGTATGAAACTTCAAATGAACTGTAGACATCAACATGAACAAATCTGCATCCTTCTAAATATGATGGTTATTCGAAAATGCTGTTAAATGCAGATGAGTGGCTGTATAACGTTTGCAAATGTCGACTTTTGTCGAAATTGTCCGTCTCGTCGGCCATATTCCGTTTAATGTCGCAATATTGTGAGCGTCGGCGGGCGGCCGCGGCCGGCCCGTCGCATGCATTTACATACATTAATGTGGACGCAGCACATGCATGCACCTCGCTACCAATGTGTGTACGCTGCGAATTAACTGTAATTGAGCCATTCGGACAGTAGGTAGCGAGCCTAGCTCGGCTGTCCGTAGTTTTCTCTTCTGCCACACCTCTGTTATCCATGCACCCTAAACGATAGAGATTTAACTATTGCACGCTGGGGTTTTTAATCCTGGTTAAAAATAAACTTTGGTATGATCTTTATATACATTATTATTAAGAAACATTTTTATATGCAAATCCACGAAACAAATTTCCTTCTCGCGGTTCAGCTGACAAATGATCACGGATTTCATTGTCAGTAGAGGGCTTTTTCTTCTGAAGGAGGAATTAATTTTTAGCAATTTTTTTGGCACAAAGTGTTTTAGCTTTTCTGCGTTGAAACGTGTTTTAACCAAAAAAGCAACGCACCGAAATATTCATCTTCACCCCTTCAGTAGGAACAAACAGGGGCGTCGGAATTTTGTTATTAGCGTTACTGAGGGTGTAGGTGCCGCTTCCGTCGCGCACCTGATTGATAGCGCTTCTTTCCACCTTGGGTCGAGCTTGTAATCGAGCCATTAATAAACTTTACTGCCTCCAAGTTTATCCTGTGGGCTCGTTATTTGCTTAATGGGCTGGCAAACGGCTTGGGCACGAGACACCTGTGCTAGGCCGCTCATTGTACTCACTAATTGACGTATTGATGAAGACGTTTGCGAAGGTGAAAGTTTTCGCCCTGAGCGGAACGACCCGCTCGCTGTACTCGCTGAGTAGAGTAGACGCACTCTCGTGCGGCGATCAGGGTAAAGTTGGACCGCTGCCAAAAGTCAAGTGTCTTCGCCAGCTAATTGTTCCACCTATTAACATTGCCCAATTGAAAACTCTGCACTCTGTAGACATATTATAGATTTTAAATATACCTAGCTACTGCATTAACTCCATACTTAGTTGATATTGGAACGGTACTGTTTATTCTCGTGTTAAATAAATATGCAAAGCTTTTTATTTAGTTTCCATATTATCCGCGAGTTGTCCCAGCTAATGTCACTCGTCGCTTGACAAAGCGACTGTTGGCATGGCACGGAGAGGCTTTACTCACAGTTAAGTAAACAAAGCGGGGGAAAGGTTCCATAAAAACTCTAAAATTTGTATTATAATGTCTTTTTGTCGCTTAAGGCGTGAATTATTTACCACCACGTCTATGGGTTATTGTCCCCGTCCTGTCCGAGTGTCCACTGCCACTGCCTTTTCAAATGAAAAAGGTGAATGAAACAATCAATGTCTATTGTGGTCAAGAATGACATAAGATTTCAAATTCTAGTGTCAGATCTTAGTCAAGGACGTTAATAGTTAATAAAGTTTACGTTTGTTTGATAATTTGTCAGCAAATCCTTCGACATGGCACTTTGTATTTGTAAAACAGTTCAAACAACTTCTTGTTTCCGTTTGCAGTGAGTAAAAGTGAAGTCGAAAAACAAGTGTCTCGACTTTGTCAGGAAACACTCGGCAACGAGCGGCTTAACTTGACAGAATGTAAACTGCGTCAAGACTAGTGTAGGTGCGGCGTCGTAAAAAAGGGCAAAGCAATAATTGCGCTGGTTGTCGACCTAGGGCCTCGCCAGTACATTGCCACACGGAGCTTCCTTCCCGCCCTGTGATTGAATGTTGACATTGAGCGCAGGGTGGCGCCAGGCACGGCCCTCGCGTTGCTATTTTCGACCCCGCGACCTATCGCGCCGGCGATCGGCCTCGCAGAAACTTGCCGTTTTAATCGCGTGAATATGGCCCAGCGTTTGCAAATGCGCATAAAACTAAATTACGCTTGTTTGGTCACAAATTACTCGCTACCGAATATAAACCAAAGGCTGATTACTTAATTGTAAATGAGTTGTAAAATGTAAGAAAGTTCTATTTCTTGGCTTGGCTTCGAATTAAACAACCGATGTAACTTAGGTTGTAATAATACCTACTTATTTATGCAAAACTGCAGCACCATTCGATATTTTTTATTAGTCCTATGACACAGAAGAAATAATAGTATTTCATACAGAATGACTACACTACGCCCCGCCCCGATTGGAATTACCTCACCCCGCGGCGGCAGATTGGTAGGAAATAAGAAGGTTATTAATTATCACGCAGTCAGTTTAAAGGTAAGAACAAGAACTTACGCAGGCATTGAAGTTTTTACTGTACACACGTGCCGTGCACACATAAGCGCTCAAACGAGTTTTGTAATATGGAGTGTCCGCCCTGTGCCTATGGTTTAGGGTTAGCTTAAGGTACTAAGCCCACCGTTTTGTACTTTTCAGCGTTATCATCTATACATATAATAAAGCTGAAGAGGGTCGAAAGTCTGTACATGGAAGATAATCGAAAATAAGTTGGCTGGGGATACTTAGAATCGATAACAGAACACGTTCCAACAATTTTTAGAATTTTTGTCTGTTTATCTGTTTATCTGTTTGTCTGTTTATTTGACCGCGCATCACGTGAAAACGGCTGAACGGATTTCGATGAAATTTTGTATAGTGATAGTTTGAGTCCCGGGAAAGGATAATATATAGTTTTAATCCCAAAAATCAACCCTGGTGGGGGTGAAAATGGGCTTGAAAGTTTGTATGGAGAATTTTTAACCGCTGAAACGATTTAGATAGAAATGAGTATGGAGATAATTTGAGTCTCGAGAAACGTTATAGGATAGTTTTCAAACCCTTGTAGGGGTGAGAAGGGGGTTGGAAGTTGGTATGAGGATTTTTTTACCGCTGAACAGATTTAGATGAAAATTGGTATAGAGATAGTATGGGTCTCGAGAAAGGACAAAGGATAATTTCATCTTGAAAAAAGCCCCCCCCCCCCCCATCTTACTTTAGAACCGTACGTCCAAAAAATTTGAAAAAAATAATGGAAGTGAAGCCTGAAAGGTACTTTCAATAAAAACTATCTATCTATACATCTATCACGTGAAAACGGTTGAATGGATTTTGATGAAATTTTGTGTAGAGATAGTTTGAGTCCCGGGAAAGGACAAAGAATAGTTTTCATCCCGAAAATCAACCCCTGGAGGGGGTGAAAAGGGGGTTGAAAGTTTGTATGAAGATTTTTAATAGAAATTAGTATGCAGATAATTTGAGTCCCGAAAAACGACAGAATAGTTTTCATCTCGAAAATAAACCCTTTCAGCTCGAAAAGGGGGTTGGAAGTTGGTATGACGATTTTTTTACCGCTGAACTGATAAAGATGAAATTTGGTATAGTATGGGTCTCAAGAAAGGACAAATGATAGTTTTCACTCCGAAAATCAACCCTAAAGGGGTGAAAAGAGAGTTGGAAATTTGTATAGGGAATTATTAACCGCAGAATCGATTTAGATAAAATTTGGTATGGAGATAATTAATTAAAAAGGAAATAAAATAGGTTTATCTCGGAAATTATCCTTTAAGCGGATGCAAAAGGGGTGAAAGTTTACATGGGGAAGAAACAACCAATAACCGCTGTACGTATTAAGATGAAATTTGGTATTTATATAATTTGTATACTCCCCCCCCCCCCCCGACCGCCGGCACGCATGGTTTCAGTGGATTTTTAATATGTGTGAAGGTAAAGCAGTGTATGCTTCTGTACATAATTAGGCCTTATTACGTAACAGTTACATAAACGACTATTTATCTCTTTTTAGGGTTCCGTAGTCAACTAGGAACCCTTATAGTTTCGCCATGTCCGTCCGTCTGTCCACGGTCTATCTCAGTTACTGTTCGAGTGTTCGCACTAGAAAGCTGAAATTTGGTGAGGCCTGGTAAGAACTTTCAATAAAAACTATATTGAATAAAATCGGTTCAGCCGTTTTTGAATTATCAGTCCAAATCGCATAGTGAAAGTAAATAAAGAAAGATAGTACACTGACGTAAGCGCCGCCAAATATCCATTAATAAACGACCGTTTGAACGGATGTTTCGTAACAGGGCGGCATCTACGAAACTCTACACTGAGCATCGCCCGACATGCTCTTGGCCGGTTTTGTTTGCATTGTTATCCCGGAAATCACCCCTTAAGGATTACTAATTCCTCAAATAGAAAAAATCATTTCTGCAGTTGTGACCCCCCCCCATTTCAACCGCGCCTGTTCTTACCTTTCATGCTTAGACTGATTTGACGGGAGGATCGATTTGGATGATATTTGCCGTGGACATGAACGTATAAATACAAAAGTGGTATCGTCCGATATACACCTACTATTCTATGTCGTTTAAATCATGCCAATAAAAATTAATGGATAAAAAAAGTATTCTATTTTGAGTGTAGTTTCATTTAGTGGTAATTGTAAAATATATTACTAGGACTACTGTCCTCTAGCGTATCCATCTGTCAACTTTACTTCAAGTTCCGCCTCCAGGGTAGCGGGAGAGAAATTAGGGGTGAATTAGCCGCTTACTGACACAGACCGAATTCCACGCGGGCGGAGCCGCGGGCACAGCTAGTTATCAAATAAACCAATGCAGCTCGTAGACACAAAGATGGAAAGATAACGAAATAGAGTTAACAATCTACTGTTGTCAATGTACTAGTAGTTTAGCCTTGTTGGAGTTGCCGGATGTTATTAAGGGATTTGCACTTAATTTGACATTGAAACTGGAGACGGCTTTTGACGCGGTCGCGGTAGCGGCCGAGCGGCACTCGAACTGGGTCAACGCCTTCTGACAAAAGGTGCGGCGTCAGATAGGCGACATTTCCCGCCGCCCAGCTGCCGCCGGGCCCTCCTAAAACAAAGAACAATGAAATATGTCTCATTTATTTACGTTTACCGCGTTCCTTTTTTTCGAGCGCACCCAATAGACGGAGAGCTGGCCACGTCAGATATGACACAATAATGAGAGCAACGAAACCCCTCCAGTTAGTTTGCTATACTATGCTTATTTCTAGATCCGGACATCTGGCAGCTGTAAAGTGGTGGATGTCAAAGAATGCAAATAACTTGAAGAAAACAAATCTTAGAGTTCTGGGTTTGATACAACATTATGGGAAATTATGTAATTAATTAGATTATATCATATCCAGAAGTTTCTGTTGGGAGCAAGTAGTGCCAAATGATGTATAATGCAATTTTTAGTTAGTCGCCTACTGTTTTTGTTTCCCCAATAATATACCATGGTTTTTAATGTAATGTTAAAATATAGGCCCTGTCCTCTATAAACGACACAACTTTGGCAGTTTTTACCTATTTTGGTATAACTTTTTTCCAACTTAAAAACTTTGTTGGTCTGTCACTCTGACCTCCACCCATTAAAAGCTGCCAGATGCCCGGATCTAGCAATAAGGATGGTAAAGCAGTCTAACTAGACAGGTTTCATTGCTCTCATTATTGTGTCATATCTGACGTGGCCAGCTCTTAGACCACAATGTATAGATAATCATTAGGCGTCGTTTGCTCGGCGCCCTTTAATGTGTTTGCATGCTCGACAATTTGATACCACGCCTGTTTGCATTGTTGCCGTTTTGCCTTCCCGATTAGGGTCGCGTTCGGGCTCCATATTTATTAGAGCTCAGGACTCGTAACACGACTTTCATTTTATACGGCTATAACACTCTTACAGCGCCTATATCTCAACACACGTATACGCGGAGGGTTTATGCTTTCCCTTTCACGGTTTTCATGGTAACATGACAAACGAATTGAAAGTGTTTTAGGCATAAACCTACAAGAATGTGTATGTATATTAGGTTGAGTAGCTTAGAGGGATAACAACAGTTGACTAATGGAAATCGCGTCTTGAATATGGCGTAAGTGGATAGTGGCGTGTGGTCGATGTGTTGTAGGACTACGCTATATCCTACTGAACGGGTGGGAGGCGGAAGGACGTGTCACTCACGCCGCGCTGACGTCTGCCTGCTTTCAGTTCAGCACCGAGCGAGCTTCCGACCTGGCCTCCCGACACCGACACTATTTCACATCACAAATGGTTAACTATTTCGCAATACTCTTTTGTAATTTTAAAGCTTTTCATGAATTTAAGGCTCTATTTGGAGCTAATGCTATGTTTAATCAGAATTTATTATTAAATTTGTTAAATTAGTGGTAGAAACAAGCGCACGGTGTATCATACCTACACGATATCCTATTTCTATCATAATCCTTCCACTAATACATTCAATAATTGGACGCTCACAAAATCAATCAGTCGATCACCTAATAAATCAATTACATAATTGTCGTTCATTATGCAATGAATCATACAGTATGTTTCTGAATAATCAACTAGTATTTCCGAATAATTTACACTGAACAACTCTATTCTGCCACGTATTCGAATCCAGTTTTCTTGTTAAAATTATAGGAGTATTATCTAATTACAATGAAAATACATCATAATATTTTACCAAAAGTATTAGAGAAGAATGTAACCTCATAGCCACAACAGCGGCAAATGGCACATTAAGGTTGTCAGCGAAGCGATAAAATGTTCAGCCCCATGACAAAAGTTGAAAAGAATGGCGATGGATTCGGACTTGCCGAGTACATCTACGAGTATAATGCAGTGTCATAATCATAATTCTGCTTTGTTTTAAATGTTTTATAACAATGTTAGAAGAAAATAGTTAACAGTGTATCGCATCGTAGTAGGAAAGCTAAAGCAGCATTAGAAACAATTAAAAAATACACTAAGCACAACATATTTAGGGCTTTGTAGTCGATTTTCAGCATTCATTTCGTTTTATGATTATTAACGCATAGTCAAACATGTTCGCTATAAACAACAGTGAAATCCCATTTAATATGTGTTTACGTTGTATTTATAAATGTATTAGCGCAAAAGAGCCTAGTAACAAGTAGGTATATAAAGTACCTATAGTTTAGTACGTGCGAAGCGGATCCGAGGAACTGCGGTAGTATCGTGCTGTGTGCCTTAATGTGTAACTGCACGCGACAGCGGGGTAGCCGTCGCGTTCCACTCTTCATAATATTTGTATTGTATACGGAACCTACTATAGTATTTTATACAATCGTGACATAATGAAAAGCTTATCAATTGCTGAGTGGCCTAAGTAATGTAAGAGATTGAAAAGCTTAATTATGTCACTATTGTATACAATACTTTTTCTACGAGTGCTCAAAATAGGCAAGCAGGTAAGAATTCGGTTCGAGGATTGCCTTACAACCTGCTCCCTGCCCCTCTAGTACAGATTAGTAACTAATCTGCCGGTGAATTGTGCTGACCGTGCTATAAAATCCAAATTATCTAAATAAATCCATTTCAGAATCCTCGACGATGTTAAAATATGCGACCATAAAAGCTCCATTGAAAAGTATGCGCTAGTAGTTTGGTCTTTAAAGGCTCAATTCAATAAATAAAGTAGTCGACGAGTAGAAAAAACACTATTTAATTCCTTTTATTTATGTATGAAAACTGAGCCATATAATTATTTTTGTCGCTGTCAAGGTTAACCCGTTGTGTTATAAATGTTACAATACTGATTGTGATTATATAATGTTTTGTTTACGTATCTATAAGTACCTACGTAGTTTAAATGTGCCCGAATTGTTATTCTTGAAAGGCATACTTGGCAGGGTCTAAAATTTAATGTACTGTGTAGTTTTACAAGAGTTGTGTAAGCATTTTATGATTTGGCACTGCAAAGCCGAACCGCTTCTCATATTGTAGTGGTTATAACCGTAATATTTGTGGGATCATAAAGCTGGCTTGTGTAGTCGCGACAATACTTAGTCTGCTATAACCCCATGATTTATCATATTGTGTTCTGTCTTGTTTCAGGTAACCAATGATTTCAAGAAACTTAAACGTCACTGTTGTAACAGTAAGTTATTATAATATTGTAGCCATAAACCGTGATATGTCATGTCTATGACAATTGTAGGCTGTCGAAACACTAGCGGCCTTTCACTTCAAAAATATTCACATTCAGGTTTCATTACTATACATGACCAATTCATGCCCGGTTTATATTTGAAAAAGTTTTGTGTGGCATATTCTGGCAAATAGCTTTAAGTCGACCATTTTGACTTTTATTTTATTTTTCGTTTATTTTCCCTTGCACGGCCGTAAAAACATACCTGGCTCGCTCGCGGGGAATAACAGAGCGGGCTCACGAAAAATGTATTATTGAGACCTTTTCGCCAGGGCTCCATCGACAGACATTGCGAAGGCGAAAGTTATGAATGACACATGTTTTGAAATATTACCTGTAGTGAACTACGTCCCGAGAAGAAAATTTCATTGGATGAAAAGTTTATTTGTCGTGAAATATGTGAGAGTTTTATGAGCGCGGGAGACTTCTACAATGCTACGGATCAAGCAATTTACTTACATTTATATCTGTATTGCGGAGTAATAAGGCCTGAAGGATATATTTCGTAGAATAAAAGATGTTAAGGTGCGACAAATTGGATGAGAAAACTTTCTTATTCGATATTTGAGTAGGGTCAGGGAGGGAACAGTCGCTCGGTGGGAACAGTGACTCGAATGTGCTGTGCGAGAAACAGAAAGAGCTTTATGTCTGTCCTCTACATCAATCGGAACCGTTCCGTACCCGACCACGTACGAACTAGTTAGTGAGGCGCTCCGGCACCATGCGAATGTGTTATGGTGCGTTTTTGTGTTTAATGCTATCAAAATTACATTTCCAGATCAGTTTCACTCCTCTTTTTTCTTAACTCGTACGAGATTTTCAATTACTTATGTTATTATCGAAGAGTGTGTCTAATCTACTTAGTATTGGCTGATAATTCAAGGCCCTAGGTGTTTGTTTGTGTTTTTAATTTGAACTAAAATACAAATTGACGCCAAGGTCAACAGACGTTCGTTTTAGAAAAGTACACGGTGGCTCGCGAACCACTGTGCACCTTACAGAGTTGGACTAAAATTTACTTGAATATGAATAAGAATAAAAATTCTGTGATTATTAAAAGTAATTCATGCTCTCTTTTTTTTAAATAAAATGAAAGTGAATAAATCATGCGACATTTAGGTAGGTACCTATTTTAAATCAAGAATGAAATCAGGAACGATTATTCCGGGGGTTGTGCTTACCTATTCTAATTACCGTTTTATTCAACAAAAATGTTATTTGTTATATAATTTAGGTTCGATTCCTACGTACTACTACTACTACTACGTACAATTGTGTACTGTTAGAACTACTGTTTACAGGGCGTAGTATACAGTGACTCGAGCCACTGTGTACTGTTAGAACCACTGTGTACTAGCGGGTCCTAGTCACTGTGTACAGCAACCGGTACACAGCGGCTCGATTCCCAATTTCTAAAAAAGAATGGATATATCTTTTTTGGTGAAAGTAACAGCAAATATATTTGCTACATATGAAAGTGTAATAATGCACGGTGCTCTGTGCTTGCAACAATTGGTTCAGGGATTTTTATTTTTCATTTAACAGCCTGTTGAAAAAATCCTAGCGACTGTTCCCTCCCTGACCCTACCTACTGGGTTCCAACGATATGGTTCATGTATATGAACGATATCTACGAGTATAAGGGAAGACTCGATACATATATATGGGTTATTCCTTCTCTCATCTGTTATATGATTAAGATTATAGGTCTCATTAATTAGCTCATTATAGTACTTTATTAGCAGCTATAAATAATTACGTATATGTGTATTGTTTTATTTATTATAGTATATATTTTGTGTATATATGTACAGCCTTGGCCAGAAGTGTTGAGCACCCTTGCGATTTTCATACAAAACTCGAAAGTTTAGACCGGCGTTCCTATCTTTTTTGAAGTTATTTTATCAATTAATTCAAACTGAACAGGCATGTTTTGTTGTAGTGATTAGTAACTGCATAGAATATTTGCAATTTTTCGCACCAACCTAAATTCGCATTTTTGGGACCTCCACTTTTCATATTTTATAGGTACCTTGAAAGTGTTATTAAGTGAAGTTTTCTAGATATATCAATAAAATATAACATTTTACGTCATAGTACATTGTTATGATAGGGAATTAATACTTAACATCAAAATTGTAAACAAAAAAGAGCTATGCTCAACACTTCTGGCCAAGGCTGTATTTCTATATAAATATTATTTATTAATTAAAAATTACGAGTGTGTATGTACTATCGGGTTCAGAATTGCATGGCCAATTTATGAATGAATTCATTGATAAATTGACCATGCAATTTTGAACCTGATGGTACCTACACATATCTATTTATCTTTTTGCTGATCAAATATAGTAATTTTGTGTTCTTTTCATATCCCGCACCACTCTCTGTTTGACCTGTAGGTTGACTGGTAGAGAATGCCTCTTGGCATTAAGTCCGCCTATTGTAACTGTATATTTTACTGTGCAGTTTAAGTTTAAATAAATAAATGGTCTGCCCTGGAAAAAGTAGAGATTTCAACATACATGAAATATAAAAATGCTCAATGTAGGGTTCCGTAGTTACCGTCCCGGGCCTGTCACAAAACACCAAGTCAAAAGGTTGGTTTATAAAGGATATTTTGCGGCAATTTATTATGTGGCACTTACGTCATCTTACTATACGGCACTTACGTCGTTTTCCCATGCGTTTTTCAGTTATAACTCAAAGACGGCTCAACCGATTTTATTCAATATAGTTTTCATTAAAAGTGCTTATCAGGCCTCACTTCCATGAATTTTTCCATATTTTTTGGACCCACAGTTCAAAACTTTCGGAGACAGACTTACGAAACTTTTGATTTAATCCAAAAATTGTTTAAGTAGACCCATATACCTGTTAAAGATCTATCTAACGACACCCCACACAATCGGGTTTAATCGATGACAAAATTTCATCCCACTTCATGTGTACGGCCCGGCCGTACGGGTAAAAGATATTTTTTTGAATGATTATTTTACCGTTTAGTCGGAGTAGTTAATGCACGTACTCATACCAAATTTCAGCTTTCTATGGTTAACGATTACTGAGCCAAAACGCGGACATGGCGAAATTATAAGGGTTCCTAGTGCCGGATTCTAATTTCAAAATACATTAACAATATCATAACAACACACCCTATCTTAAACATAACTCCAACACACAACAATCAATCAACCAATATTGAAGTTGTATTGGAGTTGCGTTGGAATATTTCTCAAGCAAATTCTGATATTTCTGATTCAGATGTTTATGCCGTAACTGTATTGCGTTGTTAATGCATTGGAGTTGTATTGAAGTTGGATCGTGTTTTAAAGTTAGAATACGGCCCCTAGTTGACTACGGAACCCTGAAAGGCTATATATTAGAGAAAAATTTACTTTACTTTTTATGCGTTTTTGCTGCATAGAACGAAATCCATCATGTTAACAAAAGATACGAAAAATCTTTTAACTTATAAAAAAAATGTTAAAAGCGGACTTAGGTTAGTATTATGAAAATATTTTTGATGGTAGAAATTCCATATAACCAGTGATCGTAGATTTTTCAGCAAAACCGGTGCATTGACGTGTTTTTTGTTATACTAACTAGCCTTTTCCCGCGGCTTCGCCCGCGTACTATAAGTACTCAAAAAGAATAGGATACCAATGTTGATTTTCAGACTTTGTGACCACATTTGCCCCTTTTGGGGGTTGAATTTTCAAAAAACTTGTAACACGTGTTTACTCATTTGTCGTTAGGAATACTGCTGTGAAGTTTCGAATAAAATAGTCTAACAAATCTTGATTCGCCATACAAACTTTGGACCCCCATTTTACTCCCTTAGGGCGTGAATTTTGAAAAATCCTTTCTTAGTGCATCCCTAGACCTTATAAGGAACCTCCGTGCCAAATTTGGAATCTCTAGAACCAGCAGTTTGGGCTGTGCGTTGATATGTCAGTCAGTCAGTCAATCAGTCAGTCAGTCAGACAGTCATTCAGTCAGTCAGTCAGACAGTCATTCAGTCAGTTTCTTCTTTTATATATTTAGATTTAGATTTAAAAGTATTATTACTTAGTTCTAAATGGTTTTGATTTTATTTGATTCTTGTTTCAAACATTCAATAGCCTCAAAATAATAATAACCCTAGCACTGCACCAAAAATGCTGGGAAATCTATGATCACTGCGGAGCTTATAACACATATTTTACCAAAAGAGCAATAGAATAAGAATAAAAACATTTATTTGTGACGCTTGAACATTGAGAGAATAACAATGAAAACAAACAATGAACGTGCATCACAAAATGGACACAATATGTTTATTCTTTTACCAAACCCCAACTTTAACCCTTTAATATCAGGCAATGTTAAAGGCACGATAAAATCAGCGTTTGTAAATAAAATAAAGTCGAAAATAGGGATCTTCCTTTGGAACAGATGGCAGGAAATCGAGCATTAAATTGATTGATTCTTAATACCAAGCCAATGCGAACACAATGAATGGAAATACGCCAACTGTGTCGCCGAAACCTAAATAAGAGCATCATCGGCAGTCAGAGTGCGGCCTATTAATAATTCAGGATTCTTATGCGTACAAAGCATTGTTCTAGGTGATTTATGAACCTGCTTCGTTTGAATCTATATTTAGTCACTCACTCGCATGATATTTACATGATTTATGTGTTTTATATTTATCACGCAAGTGTACAGTCACCGGCAAAAATATGTGACACGCTCTTATTTGTGGGGTCATAAGAGCGTGTCACATATTTTTGCGGCCTTCGTGTAGGAAGTTACTATTGCCGGTGACTATACGATCGGCGTCAATGATGAATGTATACATTACCTTATTACAATAGAATACGATGTACATTACAAGGATATGTGTGGTGTTCCATACGTAAAGGGCCCTTATGCTCGATTTTGATATGAGCATAAGGGCCTTTTAGGTATGGAACGCCACATATGTACCTACATGTGACAGACTGTACTATAAAGTCCGCTTGTTTAAAAAAAAAATCTTAATTCAAGTTTTTTTTGCATGAAATCCATATAATTCTGAAACAGATAATGTCTCATTCGTGCTCAACTGTTCGTGTTAAATCAAGCTTGTGATATCACATTATCCTTGCCGCCTCAATCGAAGACTATTGTCAGACACAGCGACATCTGTCCGACGCATGTTCCTAAACCAATACATCCGCTTTGCTCATAATCACCAAGATATTATAGCAAATAGCCTTAATTTAATTCGAAACTGTTGTGAAATAATTAAAATAAGTTCATCATTTCAAGGAATTGTTCAGTCTACAGCTAGGTAATGTATTGTGGTTTGATTGTAGGCCAAAGCAAAATAATATTACGTTGTTGAGGGAAATTAGCGTCAACCCGCCTCCTCCCGCGCCTGTTGTCCGAAGCACATTCCCCGGGGAACTCTGACACAATGAGAAAATTGTTGCATGGAGTGGTGACCGTTTTATTTTATTTTTTCCCGCCAATTATGAAATTTCGCTTGGATCGCGAGAACCACCTGCCACAAGCGTATTCTCCCGAGGGCAGCACACCGCCGCTTTGTTCCTGGTTCGCTAGAGAAAGTTCTAATTTCACTTTTACTTTCACAGCCTTGTATCTGGACTGCATCGTTGGGAAAAAGTTGCTTGTTGTTGTTATTAGCTGTTTGCGTGAAGGGTTGCTGCTATAACACTCGGGCATAAAAGTTCACACAATTTGGGTGTGTGTACAAATAAAAAATCTCCAAATGGCTTTGGCTAGGTAGATAAAAAACAGCATAAATAGTAAAACTGGTAGATACTCATAGTAGCAATAAATAAAAGGGAATAAAATTTAAGCTATTCTAAGTCTATTACATAAAGCTCCGCCTCGCTATAATGAAATGTCGAACAGACATCGATAACTAAACCTCAAACGGTCCAGACGTTTATAAAGACAAGGGTTGATTTTGATTTGAAGTGTCATTAATAAAATATAGGGCAGCGGGTTAAATCGTTTTCGGGTATCTTGATACCCTTGATTTATTGTTATATTTTATTGTGGAGTGAATGGTTTTGAATATGTAATAGTACTTAAGAGTATTAGATGTCTTTAAAGTAGAATGCTATCAATTCGGTTTGATCTAAAGCCCAATTTTTCGTTATTTTTTTCGGTTTCTTAATGGTAGCACAAAGCGAATCTCGGTTAACATATTTATTATGTTCGATGTCAGTTGCTAAATATATACATTCATTTTCTCGTGTACATGTTTTAGTGCAATTAAGTATTTTATTTTACTATTACTAAAATTATCCTGTCATATATTTATGAATCTCGGCCTACTACTAACTAAAAGCTTACTTCCATGCGATATGCGAGAGGGGTTTAGCTGTAGTCCCCATGTCACGTTGCTCAATGCGGGTTGGAGACACCTTAAAATTTATTTAAAGATGTATATGTACAGGTTTTCTTAACGATATTTTCCATCACCGAAAAACAAGTTAGTAATTCTAACGAATTCATAATATCTCGTTCTTAACCCAAGCAACACAAACTAGCTGGTAAAGCGCTGCTAAATAGCACCTCTTGACACTTTAAGCTGTAGACTAAGCTGTATATGAGCTGTATAAGCGCATATACAGAACATATACAGGCAAATTGGGCCCCAAAATTATACAGCTTAAGGCTGTATAAAAGCTGTACAAGAGCTGGGTAAAAGCTGTATAAGAAATGATTAAAAGCTCCTTAAAGCTGTATTGGCAGCTTTAAGCTGGACAATAGCTGTGTAAGGGTGTATAAGCCAGCTAAAAGCAGATTAAAAGCTGCTTAATAGCTGCATTGGCTACTTCTGTCGTTCTACACATGGTTTATACAGCTATTTTACAGTTTATAGCTGGTAAAATGCTGCATAAAACAGTTACACCGTGCGAGTTTTGTGAAATTGTATATGAACAGTAAATATTAATCAATAAAAGTGCTGTACACAAAGTGTTTAAGGAGAATTGTAATGTCCTAATAATAAAGAAACTATAATGTAAAAGGTAAGTCCGTGTTTACATATTGGAGTGTAGTTTAACTTGCGGCGGTAAGTTTATTGTGAATGTGAATAAGTTTAGTGTTAAATTTTTAATGCGCCAAGAAAATAACGTGATTTGAGTAATTTTAAAGTTAAAAATAAGGTGTAAACAAACATTGTGATATTGAATTTCTTCGATTTTAGTTCTCAACTTTCATTTAAGCTGTTAGTTTTACTGTTCAAATGCAGTAAATCAGTAAGGCAATGATTAAAACGGTAGTTCCGAAATAAAAACATATATTATTATTTATTATTATTTTGGCTGATATATATATTTATATATGTAGTTTGTATGAATGTATGTATTTTATATGTAAGTATTTGTATGTATGTCTGATTAGTATTTCAATGTTCGTGTTTTCAAAATAAGTTTTTTGCACCTCCTATTGACTTTTTCTGCATTATCTTCTCCGCTACCCAAAGGTTGTCTGGAAGAGATCGCTCATTAGCGATAAGACCGCCTGTTGTTTGCCTCTTTTTGTCATGTATTTTTTTTCTACTGTGCTGTTTATGTTTTGAGGTGTGCAATAAAGCATTTATTCATTCATTCATTCATTCATATATTTATAAATAATATTGTAATTTATTTAGTTAATGCGTACTGGCGTATTTTTTATACAGCGTTAGGAAGTCAGTACTGCACTTAAACTCCTTTCCGCTGTAAATAGGTGTCTAATTGTTGTATTATACAGCACATCGCATTATATATCTGCTGTATTCAAGTGTTGTAATACAGCAGTTTCAGCTTTAAGCTGCATTGGACACTTAAAGTAATATGCTACACAGTTAGTATTATATTATAATGGCCACAAGTAACATTTATATGCAGCATATATATACCACAAAACACCATTATACAGCTTAAAGCTGTATAAGAGATGTGAGAAAACACCTTTAAAAAGCTTAAAGTGTTTAATGCGACCTTTATACAGCGTACGACGGTATAAGCTGTATCTAAGCTGTATAACCACTTCACATGCAACCCTTTTCAGCTAATTGCTAAGTGTTTTACTCTTAAACAGCTTAAAGTATTACGAAATTGTTTTATACAGCATATGACGCTACAAGCTGCAAAACTGCTGTATAACTTACTCATTGGAACCCAAAATCCAGCTTTTAGCTAAATCTACGACCGTTAAACAGCTTAAAGCATTTCGAAGCTGCCTAAATTACTTTTATTCAGCTTTCACCTACAAGAACAGCTTTTATACAGACTTTTAACAGCTCAAGGCTGTAATTAAGTTCCAACGGCCTATGTAATACAGCGTTTGTGCTGCTTGGGAAGTTCCGAACATTGATACGAGCCGGGGTTTGAACTTGCGACCTTAGGATTGGAAGTCAGACGTCTTACCGATAGGTTGTTAGGCTGTCAAAGGATAGTCCTGTATTTTTATGCATACGCACTAGCCTTATCACAACCACGATAAACCATATATCAGTCATAAAAAATGGTAATCAATGAAAATGTATAGCATCGATCGACAAACCGCACGACACGCAATTAACGGATCAATATGATCGAGCACTGCTTCCCCGCGACCGAGTGGTCTGAGTCACCGTCCGTTTTCGCGGAACCCGGTCCCCCCTCCGTCAGGGGCGCGTAATGACAGACTGACGACGGCGACTGCCGGGCGTCCGAAACATGAGGATCCAGGCCACGTGCAAAACTACCCTTGAAACCACAGCAGTAAACTCCAATTCTGCAAACTATACTACCCCCATCAGTGCGTGTTTGTATGCAGCCTTTCAATCGGCTGTTATTTTGATAAATATGCATGAAGTCGCGAAACCGGCGACGCGGGTAACATAAAGGCATAGTGAAAATTTAATGATATTTCCTGGTAGCCCTGTAATGAAAATGAGTCATGTCCGTCGAAGGGTTAATTTTGTAAGCGTGACGTAATATTTTTGCAACGTCTTGTACGAGGGTGGCTATTGATATACCCCATTGTTATAATGTAAGGCAACTAAGTAGCACCCTATTTAATTATATAAAGCAGTTTATGAAAAATTAATTTAATTTGTTAAATTTTTTTATTAGAATATTCTGCTCAAGCAATTTTTTTTAATTAAATTTAGAATCTCTCTAGGTATGATCATCGTGAGTTAGAGTTCTGTATAGTTCAGAACAGAATTATACTTATTATTTTTGTTGATCCTTGCATGTTCTTAGAAACTTACATGTCAGCATCATGATATTCAGCACTGTCTCGGATTTTAGCCACAAAAATGTGCCTAGGGTATTCGAAGTTATTTACGTTAGTTTCGTCCTTTTATACGTATGGATCTTGAGGATTAACCACTTTACAAAATAATTGTTACGCAGCCCCCTCTTATAAGACTGCTGTTGTAGCTAGCTACTTTTTAAATGTACTAAGAGAATTATCAGAATTAGATAAATAGATTTATTTTTCAAAAAGGTATACATTTCCCCGCAAAACTGTTCTACTATGCGACACTGGTTATACAACACACGGATTACGATCTGTTATTTGTACATTCACTTCTTTTGGGCCTTGGCCGACGTACGGTGATTCAGAAATATAACATTCTATCCACCAATGAGGATGATGAAAGTACCTATGTATTGTGCACAGCGTCCGGTTTGATTTGCGATTCAAGAAAGTCACGATTCTTGAGCCGTATCAAACTTAATGCAATGCTGCCAGACTATCTATTAAGTCCGAATAAAATGAAAATTAAAATGCTAAATTAGCATGCTAAATGGTGAGACCATAGTGTAAATATTAGGTATAAGTGTTAATATGGAAATTTTATGAACCTACGTGTATTGCTTGAGCTGTTTTGCCATTTAAACCGCTCTACAAGTATGCATCGGAACGTTTAATAAGTGCATTTAAAATAAGCTCTTTATTTATTAACATTACTCTTTGCAAAATTTAGACTGAGTTTTATGTACAGTCAACAACAGAAATAGCTGAGTGGGTGAGGTAATCAGAATGATATTTCCACGTTATATTTGTTTTAACTAACGTCGTTCCAAGATGATTTGGAACACCCTGCCTCCTGTACTTGAATTAGCAATTAGGTAGGTACTTCATAGGCATCAGTGGTTACTTTTCATTGTAAAGTAGGTCATCTAACCGCTTAACGATAATAAAACCAGGCAGTAATATTCCCAGCCCGTAGTGAATAGTTTTAATTTGTAAACTAAATTCCACTTTAATTAAACAAGCAACGAATCGGTCCTCGTGTCCCCGAGCGTCTTGGACGAGTTCGCAAGGGCTCTTTCGCAAAACTGGTTTGTTAGTCTACGCCGCTGCACCGCCCCCGCCGTCTGCCGGCCAAGCTATGTTGTGTGCATTTAAGGTCAGGCTTTTGCCAAACTTTATTCGCATTAATAAAATACATGGCTTTATTATGAGAACATAGTGTTCAAGCTTTGAAAGGGTTTTTAACATTACTTTCGAACTTGTGTGGCAAAATGCTCTTAACTAATGCGAAGGATATTTATATGAGGTTTTCTATACCAAACTCTACCTTGTGCAGGTCTAATGAAGTACTTTTTTTATAAGGCAAACCACAAGATATGTTCAAGATTTCAATTAATGCTCTATTATTTAACATGCAAGCGTAGTCTGTGTGTAGAAAATGCAGATTTGGGGAAATTTATTAATTTTCTATGTATTGTGAAACCTGCTGTAAGAATACCAATGTTTCAAGATCTTTCATTTTGGTTAATTTACTAGGTACTTATGCAATACAAAAAAACTAACTGATAATTGGTATTCATGATTTCATTTAGGTAGATCTTCGATATTGTAACACGTATCGTAAAATCCTCTATAAATTCAATCTATAACCTTAGGCACGAGATAGATGTCATTCCAATAAGCTAAAAAAATAAGTTAATAATTGGATTAATGTTATATTTTTGGACCCGGGTATGGCCCTACGTTATAAAGAGAGGTATGGGAACTGCGAATGTTATCTCGTTCAAATCTAGAGCAGAGCCCGACTGTACCTCCACCTCGCAAATGTTGCAGTGTTTCGGAAAAGGGACCACTTTGTCGATATGGAGATATTGAATAATACTTCCTAAAACTACATAAAATACGCTATTTTTTAGTTACAAATGTATTATTAACCTTTAAAAAGCGACAACTGAGAAACACGTGTTTAAAGTTTGTGACAGCAAAAAACACACTTGTACTTTTTAGGGTTCCGTAGCCAGAATGGCCATAAAAGGAACCCTTATAGTTTTGGTCATGTTCGTCTGTCCGTCCGTCCGTATGTCACAGCCATTTTACTCGGAAACTATAAGACGTATATTAATAAAATTTAGACGTAAGGTGTAGTTTGTATGCCGCTATAGAAAAAAATAGTTTTCAGGCTCCATACCAACTAAATTAAAAAAAAAAACAAATATCAACATGTTGCACATCAATCGATAGGTCTTTTAAAATAAGATTGAGGTTTATTTAAACATTTTTGGATTAAGTAAATAGTTTCAGAAATAATCGCTTCGAAAGTCGGAAAAATAGCGTCTCCCCCCTTATATAAACTTTTGAACCGTAAGTCCAAAAATTTGAGAAGATGCGCGTTATCATATACTTTCTACGATAATTGTTCTGAACATTATCGGTCCAGCCATTTTTGAGTTATTTCCAAAAAACTTCTTCCATAGGCATCAAATACGACCTTTCGGTATTAGTCTGATTCTTATTCCATTGAAGCTACGAAACCCCCCATTATGCGTGGTCCAACACGCACTTGGCCGATTTTTTGAAGTTATGGAGTGACTAGTACCAAACGAATCTACATACTTCTGGGTTACTAAATTGACTAAAATCATATTACTATAAATCCTTACAGGTCACACTTCATCGAAGCCTGAACATCATGGTCTAAGAGCTGGCCACGTCAGATATGACACAATAATGAGAGCAATGAAGTCTTGCCAGACTGCTTTACCATCCTTATTGCTAGATCCGGGCATCTGGCAGCTTTTAATGGGTGGAGGTCAGAGTGACAGACCAACAAAGTTTTTCAGTTGGAAAAAAGTAATACCAAAATAGGTAAAAACTGCCAAAGTTGTGTCATTTACAGAGGACAGGGCCTATATTTTATCATTAGATTAAAAACCATTGTCTATTATTGCGGAAAGAAAAACAGTAGGCGACTAACTAAAAATTGCATTATACATCATTTGGCACTACTTGCCCCCAACAGAAACTTCTGGATATGATATAATCTAATTAATTACATAATTTCCCATAATATTGCATCAAACCCAGAACTCTAGGATTTGTTTTCTTCGAGTTATTTGCATTCTTTGACATCCACCACTTTACAGCTGCCAGATGTCCGGATCTAGAAATAAGCACAGTATAGCAAACTAACTAGAGGGGTTTCGTTGCTCTCATTATTGTGTCATATCTGACGTGGCCAGCTCTCCGTCTATCAATGGAGGGATAAAATTTCAATGTGAATTTTGAAGTTTTTTCTGTGCAGTTTTGCAGGGCACTGTATAAATTAATGAATACTTTTCGAATAATCAATCAATTTAACACGAGACTCTAAATTTTCAAAAAAGTTATGTTATTAAATGTATTCTTAATCTACAAGAGACATACATAGACACACACTGTTAAAAACCGATTTTCGATAAGCTTGGTCAGTTTTTACTAAACTAGAATCGACAAAGTGGTCCCTTTCAGTAAACTCGTACACAAGTAAAAAAATAGGCTACGGTACCTGCTTACCATCAGGCGGGCCTATGCTTGTTTGCCACCGTCGTGGTATAAAAAAGAATGTACGCTCCAGTTTTAAGTCACACACTGAGTAATGTATAACCAACACCATTCGGAAACATAATAACATTTTTATCTCGTGTCTCTTTATTGTACTCGAATATTGTTAATCTTAATGTTTACAGATCGTTGCACAGGGAGATATTATACCTGCGTGCGTAAATGATATTCATCTGTGTTGCCGTTTAAACTGGCATGACAGACTGTTATTGCTCAAATTTACCCAATTCCGGGGTTTGCTTTGAACTTAGTACGAGGTTTTACTCGTAAATTAGAAGGTTTGTTTTCGTTATAAGTGAAGGTATATCATTGTATTAAATGTATTATGAGATGGTTGACGACATGGAAAACCCTAACTGCACGCGTTTTTTAAATTATTTTTAGCCTGTTAAGCTTTTACGTTTTTAAAAGCAACGTCTTCGAACGGCAGCCGTCACTGTTATTAAATCACTATCGAACATTGAAGTAAGTAGTGTAAGTACCAAGTGTAACTCTCTTAAAATTGTTTTACCATCATATTATTATAGTATGAGTAGTATGAGTACACACGGGTGCGGTTTAATTTTCACACAAACAAAATTCATATTTTCAATTAGCATACGTTTGAAAAGCATACTAAACGTTTTTCATTACAACAATATTCATAATTTTGTATGTCATAGCGATTAACTAGCATACTCGTACTTATTTTGACTAATGTCATTTAATGTAACTTCATATACTTATCAAAATGTTTTATTAGTATATTTACTACTCATTTATCATAATAAAATAACATTAACTACATATAACGTTTATTTTCAGTTATAAAATTATACTATAGGTATATTAGGTAGGTACTACGGTCCATAATGCTTTAATACACACATGTGCCTCGTGCACTAAGTAGAATTTCAATCTTCAGATAGATGTTATCTGCCAGCGCTAGCCAATTTTAGCTCCTACATTTCGCTAAGAAGTGGTGAAGTGGTCTAATTTTAGCTGGCTGCTACATTTACTTATCATTATATTCCTACATAAATAATTTAATACAGTTGAGTGAAATCAAGTTTGCGAATTCAGTTATTAATTCTAAGATAATTTCACTGTCTTAGCGCACTTAACTTGATATAAAATGTACGTTTCAATTTGTCATCTAGACAATTTCCATATGAACTATAACCCAAATGTGGCACTCGCCGAACGTTCATTCGTTCCAGACTTATAGCTCCATTTCTAATGTCAGTGCATAATGCATGTCTAATTTCACGGTTTCGACTGCTCTGCAAATTAGTGACGTGAAATACGCGGCACAGTTTACGTAGACTGGTGCAAATTAGACAAGTATACTTGCAGGTAGTGAGTCGTGTGCGCGTTCGGTACAAACTGTATTTGCGCGGGCGCCGCCGGAGAAAGTGTACTGGCGCTGCTCCACTTTCCACTTTAGACAGGCGTTATATTTCAATATAATACAGCTACACATTATAAATATTATGCTAAGATCACTTGAAAATAAACGACTAAATCTTAATATCGTATCCCTCTGCTGCAAACAATAACGATATGCGTTCCCATTTGTGTTGATGTTGTGTTACACGATACTAACACTATCGATAATACCTACCTGATATTATGTTATACTTGTAGTAGAAATCCTTGGTTGTGGTCTGATAAGTGTGTTGATATCAATTGCATTAGCTGCTGCGCAGATCGGTATCTCGAAACATGTTACTGCCAATGAACTGGTATTGCATAACGCCTCAGAAACACGGGCACCTATATATTTACGCAGTAATTTTCGTACTGTAATTGGTAAAGTTACTTAGTGTGCCTTAAGAAAGAGATTATGAAGTAAATGCTTCTTGAGCAACTGTTTGTAGGCTAGATTGAATGTGCGTGCGGCGTCTCAAGTCTGCGACGCGACATGCTCATGAATCCTGTTGTTTTATTGCCGTCGTAGCATTCATTGGTTAATTTAATGTTAAATAATTAAGCTTCGGTTGATGTTTAAAAAAACAATTATGCGTTACTCGTAATGACGTAATGCGTGCGTAATTATATGCAACCATATCCCGCGTTTACCTTTCTGGTGTCCATCTAACATTGTAAATAGTTTATAATTATAAGGTTTTATTTCTATTTCGCCATTTACCCCACACTACGTGTTTGCATATTTAGAAATTTAAGTATCCATACATATGTCGGTTGTCCTATTAGCTGATTAGCATTAGCTAGCCTCGGCGCGGCTAATTCGAGCTCTAGAGACAGAATGCAGATAGCGCTGAATAACGTGTACGTGGAAAACATTCAACATCTTGTGTAAAGCTCGTGCATGCAGATTTTTCTCTTCTGCCTGTGCTACCTTTAAATGAATTTATAATATATTAGCCCCGCTTGAAATTTTCTTTTAATGGGTAATTGTCTCTTAATGGGAAATAAAAAGAAGTAAATTAATGGAGGTTCTCATACAAGCTACCTATTTTTATTGGCGCTTTTTACCCAACGTGAAATTTTCACGGGATTGTCTCTTCCCAAGATCGGCTCTGGTTAAATCTAGCAACACGCCGAGAAGAGACGATTTCTTGACCTCTGCTGTGTTAAATATGTACAGCTAACTATATTTTATAACGTATAGTCTTTTATTTGTTTACTCACATATTATTATGTCACGACTAAAGATTTTTCTTTACCATTTTTTAAATTGTTAAATGTGTAATCACGACCTTTTAAGGCAACCTTAGGAAATATGCCTTCGACGGCTTGGTTCAGGGGTCAGTCCTGTTTAATCTCGGCTGCAGCAACCTCCGCTCCACTCCAATGGACCCATTTGCATGCGCCTCGTGGGCGAGTCCGCCTACCCACGGTAACACGGCTCGTAAATTTTGTCCTTTTACTTGCAAGGAGGGATTTTTTTCAGAGAAGCAGATGCCCATTTTTCCGTAAGGGGCTAATTTATAGGATGTTGCGGCAGAAGCTATAAAAGTCTTCGAATTAAAAGTCAGCGTCCGGAATGTGAGCGTTGACCTCTTTTCTAAAGTGGGAGCGAAAACTCGGTTTTTATTCGTACCTGTCGGCGACTGTGGGGGGTTTGAATTTCATCTCGATGTTTTGTTTAATTAAGTTTTCGTGGTTATCGCAAAAGTTTCGCGGCCGATGAGCTTACACTGCAATGTGAAAAACGGCCTAATAGGTATTATGTGTTAAAACATTTTTTGGGGACAATCGACACCAATCGACTTAATTGCAAACATAGCGAAGGTTGAACGGCTACAAAAGCTTATCACACAAAATATATGTCCGTACCACGACTCGAACCCAGGACCATTTTCATAGATACGATCACTACTCTAAAGTGGCAGTTAAAAATAGAATAGTCTGGTTGTAATTGAGAGAGTAACGAACGAAGTAACGAGCTCGGGATCGATACAATCGGAAAGACCATTCGCGGCATGGGCTCGATTCACTTTCTAGTTAACGGGCTCTATTGTTAGCCTCCTCTAATGCATCCAATGTAAATGTCATTCTTCGTGGAAATTACTTAATGGAAATGAAATTTTAGAGACTGTTATTTTTGCAAAAAAAACCCTCCGTAACTGGGAGAGCTCAAATTAAGATGAATACCTAGTTAATTCAATGCTATTATAAATTACTCGGCTGCATTGAAAAATGCTAAATAAAAGTCGGAAAATAGTTATGAATAAACGAGGCAGTTAATTACTTAGTGTAAACATTTTTGGTTTTTGTTTTTTTAATTTGTTTCCAGTCAGGTATTTTTTATTGAATAGGTTAAACTTGGATCACTACCTATTAGGCGAATCTGACTTTGTATCGCGAGAACCGGGAATTCCCGTGTCCGGCATTGACTTTGTATGGAAAACGAGAACCGGGAGCGTGCCACTACAGGATACAAAAAAAATAAATTGTAGTAATTCTAGAATTGGATTAGTATTAACGGAAATAGAACACAAAGAGTACATGGGCGCTGGATAAAGTGGCGATAGTTGCCAGGTGTACCCTGTGATCGTAGGATGCCTATTAAAATCAAAGGGCAGGAATATAAAACCTGCGTTAGACCCGTTATACTCTATGGTGCAGAGTGCTGGACAACCAATCGAAAGCATGCGTCCAAACTCCATGTCACCGAGATGAAAATGCTTCGATTGGCCGGTGGTGTGACCAAACTGGACAGGATCAGAAATGATTATGTTAGATGGAGCTTTAAAGTCAGATTCATACCAGACAAACTACATGAAAGTCAACTGCGGTAGTACAGGCATGTGATGCGTCGGGAGGAAGGCCACCCTGTTAAAATCACTCTAAAATCGACGTAGAAAAATGACCCCGAGGACGCCCAAAAAGCTACTAGGTGGAGAAACTTAATAATAAATTTCTAAAATATATAAATTTTAATCAAAAATGACATAAATTACAGAGCCAAATGGCGCAAACATACTCGTATTCAGAGGGCCGACCCCAAATGAACTGGGAAGAGGCACGGAGAAAGAAGAGAATCGGACTAGTATTGACATTTTAACATTTTTTACATTGTCAGCTTTAGAGAAATGTTAAATCAAACACAGTGACCCACTTACCCTTTTTCTAATAATACCGTCTTACTTTTACACTATTATGATAACAAATAAGTATTATAATTAGTATTTAGCAAATGAACACGTTTTATTCTAAGAAAAGAGCAGTGCGTTTATGTTACAGTGGTCGATGTTGCAATATACCGCACTGACTCATACTTTTGGCTATTACGGCTCCAAGGTTAAGTGAGCCACTGCATATTGGCCGAGTTAAATAGTTTCCACTGCTATCAAATTGCAGTATTAAACAAGATTGTAACTTGCTCTGCGTTGAAATTAGGACCTTCGCAAACTACTGGCCTCTTATTTAATTATACGGCTGTTTCAATAATCTGATGTTCTCGCTTCGGCGGTCAGTTAGTTAGGTTTTGAGATGGAAGTGGTTTAGTTAGGTGATTTGTTTAGCGACGGTTTACATACAAAACAAAAGAATTGAATGCCACGCCGCATAAGTGGGAGAGAACAAAGAAGCACACCCTTAAAACAGAATCACGAACCGCAACGAGGAGACTCACTCGATTACTCAGCGTGTAATTTTGTATCAGAACGGAGACTTGAGTAATAATTCTATCAATAAACATTTATAGCAGACACGTTTCAGACGCTACGCATCGACGAACGCTAAATCAGCTCTAGGCTGTCCAACTTTCAACTATGTTAGCAATCAAACGAGCCCATATCAAGTTAATGTCCTTATTTTGTATTTATTTATTTGTAATTGCACAATATGATTATATCTCTTTTCTATCATAAGCTCTTTCAGGTTCTTTGCAATCCACCAGTGATGCAATATTCGACCGTATTACATTTTCACGTCATAAAATCTGTAATATAAATAAATACCTACCTAGCTTCTTACTCAGTCTGTTGAACAAACTGTTTCGACGACGTCATTCGTATCAAATAAAAAGCGTTGCTCAAGGACTCGCGCCTGCTTAGTCATCTGGCCCGCCATCAAGTCAATTTAAGGCGTAGTTTCTATTTGTAGCCTAAATCTGATACGATGCGTTCGCAAACAGATTAGTTGGCATGCAATTAGAGTGCTAGGCTTGCGGTGCCCGCTAAGTGCCACCCGGCGGATTACGCCTTCGTGTTTGCTCACCGTCGAAGTGGACGTTTAGCGATCACCTCTCTAATACGCTTTGTTCGTTTATACATGACTGAATCATTGATTAGTCTGGGCCTGGACGAACCGTAACCGCATTGACTAAAATACGTAGCGAATAGATTTTAAGTTTACCCTTTCAGATCTTAGCGCAATAATTGGAGCATTTGCCTTACAAAAGGTGGAAGTAGAAAATGTTTTAATGGTTATTGGTAGGCTATAGGGTGGTTATTAAAATACTAGATTTGAGACCTTGAGGGGGGGTGCGTTGGCCGTCATCTTGGTTTAAACGTGCCATAAGTCCATTTTTGAACCTTGGCGCTTAAACGGTTATCAGTATGCCTAAAATGTCTATGCAACATACAGTTAGGTGCATAACTGAACCAATGTGCATCACTTTGACATGTTTCTTTCATTATTTCAGAAGAGGCTAGTTATTAAGTTACTATTTTATTATTAATTGGTAACAACGCTAATAAACTTACTGACCTATTATGTTATTGTAGATAAAAATAAACATTTTCTCTATTAGATAATATTTGGTACTGACTCAGTTTTGCACCGACATCGTTAAATGAAGATAAGTCTTATCAATTATGAAAAAAATAAAAACTTTCAGGTTATATTTGTTCGTCTCGGTGTCAGCTATGTATCCATATGAAAGCCAATTTCGATTCATTTCATTCACAATCTTGATTTTTTTATTCGTCCATGATTTTGAACCAAAAACCTTTAAACTACATTTTTTTTATTTAACCCGATATTGATATTTTTCTTTTACACAACCAGGTAAGACAATTAGTTGAAATAGTACATTATATGCTCTTTAAAATGAGGTGTATGACTTTTATATCACTCACGTATTTTTATGGTTATCTCAGAATGAAGTCCGCTACAAAAATTAACTAACGAGAAAGTTGTTCGGCCATTTGCCTTGACTCAGTTTTGCACCTGACAATACATTGCCAGTAACTAATTACAAAAATAAGCCTGATTTAAATGTTTGATAACTAAAATAATGGTCGTGGAATTCCTTACTTTAAATGAGTTACTGAATTGGGAATGCCTAAGAAAAAATGAAATAATGGGAAAAATAAATTAGGTGAAATTTCACAGTTTTCGGTATGAAATTGAGAAAAATGTATAAGTCGGAAGAAAATAATTTGTGAAGCAGTTTTGTAGCGGTACCCATGGATTAATATTTTACGTTTAGAACTTTTATGTAACTTTGATTGTTATCAAATTATTTACATTTTACTAAGGTACTAATTTTGACTCAGTTATGCACCTAACTGTATGAATAACATAAAATTGTCTACAATATTTCCATACACAATACATCTGTAAGTCTTACAGATGTAAAGATACAGGGGGTGAAAAGGTGTATATTTTCTTAAATCATAAGAATTTTATTTATTAGCTTCAAAGTTTTGTGCTTCGAGATAAGGAAATGAAGTCTCTACCACAGTTTTCTCATCTTCTAATGATTCTTTTAAAAGATATTCAAAAGTTGAATTCACCCTTAGAGCGCTTATAGAGGGGGTGAAAGTAGTAAGTCTCACACACAAAATCAGTGTTCTATTACTCATCATAAAAAACTACTAGGCGTTGTCAGGTATAGCTATGGATCAATTAGGGTATAATTAATTTAGATTTGACAAAAAACATATATGCTTTCATACAAAAAAAAAAATTTTTTAAAGACAGTGCTTGAAAAAATTTTAATTTTTTTAAACTTCATATAACTGTCAAGTTATTATTAAAATATCGTATAGGCTTTAGCATTTTTTACATAATGCTTGAACAGTTGACTTTATGACAAAAATGTCTACGAGAAGTATAAAGACAATGAGTATGAGTAATTTTTTCCTTTCTGTAACTTTGTATCTTCTAAGACGTAAAGAATAAATACAAATACAAAAAAAAATAGAGTCTTTATAATTTTCGTAGACATTTTTGTCATAAAGAGAGCTGTTCAGGCATTATGTAAAAAATGCTAAAGCCTATACGATATTTTAATAATAAGTTGACAGTTATATGAAGTTTAAAAAAAAAAAATTCAAGCACTTTCTTAAAAAAAAATTTTTTTTTTCTATGAATTTTGTCAAATCTAAATTCATTATACCCGAATTGATCGATTGCTATACCTGACAACGCCTATTTTATGATGAGTAATAGACATTGATTTTGTGTGTGAGACTTAATACTTTCACCCCCTCTATAAGCGCTCCAGGGGTGAATTCAACTTTTGAATATCTTTTAAAAGAATCATTAGAATATGACAAAACTGTGGTAGAGACTTCATTTCCTTATCTCGAAGCACAAAACTTTGAAGCTAATAAATAAAATTCTTATGACATAAGAAAATATACACTTTTTCACCCCCCGTATCTTAATATCTGTAAGACTTACAGATGTACTGTGTATGGAAATATTGTAGAAAATTTTATCTTCTTCATACGTTCCATAGAAATTTTAGGCATACTGATAACCGTTTAAGCGCCAAGGTCAAAAACGGACTTTTGGCACCTTTAAACCAAGATGGCGCCTGCGCCCTCCCCCCCTCAAGGTCTCAAATCTAGTATTTTAATTACTACCCTATAGCCTACCAATAACCATTAAAATAATTTCTACTCCACCTTTTGTAAGGCAATGTATGGAGATGATTCCCCAATGATTGGATTATCTAAGTTTCAAACAAATTTGTTTTCTTAACGATAAATAGGTATTATGACGACGGTTATAGGATGATAAGAAATGGAACAATATTACAAGTAAAATCAAACATGTAGATCTTTGTCGTAGTATAGTGTAGGTATTACCTATACACAAACTAAGCGATAAATTAGATAATGAATTATGTGCAGGAACTGAAGACTAATCTTGATTTTCCTTTAACGCGATTTGGCTTTCAAAATCATATTCGTTAATAGTTCTATTAATTTAATTACTATTAACTGACTGAATTAATTAATGAAATGAATGAATGCACATGCGCCTATGCTTTAGTAAAAACTTACCTACCTACGGCATTTTTTTGTGAACTCTGCGCTCCTTTAGGATACAACCATTAAAGAAAGAACGAAGATGGGATAAGAAAGAGAAAGAAAGAAATATGGTATAACCGCTTTTACATAAAGTAAACTAAATATCAAATATAATAAAATAAAAACCAACATTATACAGAAACGGTAGATGGTATCGCAATGTCATGATTGAAATACATGAAATGCAATGATTTATGTTCAGAGGTAAGTGTTCCACATGGCAGACTAAATGCGACTAATTAGTCGCATACATAGCCGTATAGGTCGCCATTAAGTTGTATTTAAGAGTCAATCACCTGGCAGCGAGGGCGCGCACGACGCACGTGGGCTCGTTGCCAATGAACTTGAAACGACAAATGCCTCACATGCTAATATTGCTAATAGCACAATCAATATACGACAAAACTCGAAATCCGCCGGACAGTTTTGAAATTTGGTGTGTACGTTGATTAGAGGTCCCGTTTTATTGTCCACACCATTTGACATTTGAGGACCTCGAGGAACCGCCAGCACCTTGGAAAATGTCCTCCACCCTGAAGAAATTCGCTTTTCCCTACGAATCTACGCACTCTATGAAAATATGATCTATGACAATATTAAAGCTCATTAAATTCTACATAGAAACAAGCGTACTCTTTTGCTGAAAAATGCACCTCCTTAGATATATCACTTGAGGAAGTGAAGTGTGTCGTCAATGGAAAGGCATTGACAGGGGATATTCTCATGATATGAAACTTGTGAGAATACAAAGTTAACGTTTATTTATACTTTTGTATTTCAGCTACATCAATATCAACATTTTAACCGACTGCGACAAAAACAGTAAGTAAGGTAATGGTTTCAAAACTGAAAACTGAATACACCCTGTAGCCTAGGATGCTAAGCGGATTTCTACAAGTGACATATCCCTTAATTCCACTTGATCTGAACAATGAATCCACACTTATATATATATATATATAAAACAATATGGCGGGCGCAAGAGGTCACCAAATATGAAATCATGTTTTTTCCTTGGTGCCTAAACTATTGCGCGGATTTCAATGAAAGATACACCAGGTCTGTAATCAACACACCAGTGCCATGCAATGCAAATTTTCTAAAATGTACGAAGGATAAATCACTAAGACTAAATAATTAGATGATAAAACCCTATTTTTGCTCTTAATTAGAGGTCAATCAATAGTGGCAGCAATGAAACTCGACACCTATTTTCTCTGGGATCCTAGTATGCATGTCTGAAAACGTACAATAGGTTTATTTCCATAAACTGGAATGAATATGTTCCACATTACAAAGAAACATTACAATATAGAAAAAATCCCTCCATTTTTCGTAACTTGCTTCTGACTGTTCCACTCACATCTTGGACATCGTACAAATTGACTATTTAAAATTTAATATGTATCCAAAATTTCTTCCTACCCATCACTACTTACCAATTTTTTGAAAATTGCCAAATAATCTATGATTGTTCGACGTTTAGGGACGTCACACTAGATTAAGCAAACTCTAAGTATGCCAAAAATAGTCAAAATTGTTTAAAAATCATTCCCATACATTATGTACCAAAAGATGCCAACCCAGCAAAAGTCCCTAAAGCTCGTCCAATCGAAGCTTCATGGGATATTTGTAGTAGGTTAGTATAAGGTTACGGACAGGACGTCAGTTCGCCGAAACCATTAAAATTAAGGATAATATGGGCAATTAGGAAATTTTGTCCAAGGTATGATGCGTATGGTCCAGTAGGAGGATGTTTGCTGCTGTTGGTTCTTTATGAAGACTCCGGAATTTTCTTCCCATACCCACCAAGATTGCGCTCGCTCAGACTTTACTTCTCCCTATTTTGGACTACGCCGATATTTCGTACATCGATCTCACTGAAGATCAGCTGAATAAACTTGAGCGCTTTCAAAATCTATGCATCCGTTTCATATTTGGGTTACGCAAGTATGATCGCGTTTCCATTTTCCGCTCTCAGCTCAACTGGCTTCCTATACGTCTTCGTCGTGACTCCCACACTCTCCCTCAATCTCTTTTATACACCATTCTTTTTCACCCCGCAACTCCCTGTTACCTCAAAGAACGTTTTAGTTACTTGCTTTCGGCCAGATCTGCTCAAAAATTGCTACTTAATGTACCGTCTTCTTCTTCTAAATTTTATAACAGTTCTTTCACTTTTCAGGCTGTAAGGCTCTGGAACAATTTACCGTTAGACTTAAGGCGTGCTAAATCTCTTGCTGTGTTTAAGAAACAACTTAAAGAACATTATCTGTCTCTCCCATGATCCGTATAGATACCCTGCAACTCCATTAACCGTTTTAACAACCTGTGGCATGTAGTGTGTGTGGTCCTAGTTTATATTTTCTTATTTTATTATATTTATTAAATATATATGTATGTATGTATGAGCTGTGTAAGTTTATTTATTTTTTATTTACATATATTTTCTTTCTTTTATATGTGTAAGTTTATTAATGTTTGGTTTATTTGCTTTGCAACACCTACTTTTTTGTTAATTTACTCGTACAAAGGTTTCCGCTTCCCAAAGGTTGTCTGGAAGAGATCGCTCTTTAGCGATAAGACCGCCAATTGTTTTGCCTCTGCTTTTTTGTTTGTGTCTTGTGTATACTTTGTGTCTATTATTTGAGGTGTGCAATAAAGAGTATTTATGTTTTGTTATGTTATGGTTAGCACGTTACAAAAGATCGAAGCTGGAAGGCTTTTTCTATATAGTAGTGATTGTTTTTAATGTCTTATATTTAAACATTTTTTTTTTAAAACATTTTCCAATATGAAATTTCTAATTACTTTAAGCCAACGGATAATTATATATACTTTATAAATAAATAGATATAGGTCGGTAATAAATGGATATAGGTCGGTTAGATGGAGGTCGTTTGTTCCTTGGGAAGATGCAGTTTTAGTTCATTTTAAACATTGACAGCGAACTAGCATTTCTAATTGGTGGAGGATGATTGTTCCAGCACCGCGTGGCTGCGTACCGGATGCTGCCGCGGAAACTAGTCGGTACGTCTGTACTCTGGTTAGTACGTCTTTGGCGTTGTGGCCCGGCACGAACAGGGTAGTGATTTTGTAAATCATGGTCCTAATAAAATATACCTGAATAACCAATTTTTCAAACCATTGAAACAATAATTAAAAACATATTAAACTTGATAAAAATGTGTTGAGAACTAGGCTGAGAAAATCGTGTGAGTTTAAATCAAACACCAACTGTTGGCTGTGCAGCGAAATATAATAACATAATGCAACGTGTGGCTCGGAATAGTCCGAATAACTAACGGCAAGCCTTGCGCTCCGTGAAACAATAAAGTCACTGATTTATCTTAACTGCCTGTTTGTTTGCATCCGTGTTGGGATAACTTCTCTGAAAAAGGTATCAACGTAATTAAAGTGTTAACTTGAATTTACAATGGGAGAGAAGCTAGGCACTTACCCGCGCGGTGACTAACCAGTATAAATTACAGTGCAATCACTTAAAATTATATACTGATGACTTAATACTGAATGACTTAAAATTATATCGTCATTCTGACAGAATTCAAAGCTTCGTAAAAAGCAGAAAATTTATGTCATATCCGTGGCATCAATTTCCCAGCAGCACGCATATTTTACGGCTGTTACAGACACGCACTCCATACAACATAAATGCCAAATTATTAAAATTGGGGCATTTTATGAACTTGTGGGGAAAATGTATCTAAATTGGAAAAGTTTCATTTGCAAGTCCTTTGTCTATTTTGGGTGTTTATCTAGTTGTACGTAATATAAACAGCTCTGCAAAAAATTGTTATTCACTCTATACATACATATGTATATGTACTTACTGTTTTCTAAATTGTTTCCAACAAGTTACTTCTTGTCTGCGATCGTTACTCACCGGTTCCAAATAATTGTGTTTTTTATGGAAATGTGACCAAATTGGGTTGGAGTTAATTGTAACGCGTGGGTGCGGTGACTATTCCGTTCCTCCACTTGGTGTTTATCGATTAGTTAAGAATCCGCGCCCATGGGCCAACTTATGTCATTTGGCCGGGAGTCAAGGCCGGCGCTGCTCGGCGCGCCGGTGCCGGCCCGGCCTTATTTGGAGATTGGTGGGCGCCAGTTTTACGACTTTGCCTTTTTCCTACGACCCGTTTCCATGTTGGCTACACTTTAGATAATACATCTGTATGTGAACAGTAGACAGACAAAACATTGACCTTTGTCAGTCGCGTCTCGTTCACCTTGTATGAAGGGCGGGATAAAACTTTACGAAAACGTTTAATGAAAGTCGGTACATATAGTCACAAAATATTGTTGACCCATTTTACTGCGTAAGTGGTAAAACTCAACTGGGCTATTTGTTTGGACAATTTTTATCGTACTGTCACAGAGGGGTAGCGGAACATTCGAAAATATTAACTATTCGTGACGGTAACGGGCCCTGTTGGCTGGAAAAATGGAACGTGACATTTTAAATTTGGCGCGTTGCTCGCGACATTAATCTGGCGCGTCGTCGCCCTCGCCGTGCCGTGCGTGGCCTAATCCGCGCTCCCAGAACGACCCGGGAAAATGGAAAAATCTCGAAAGACTCACATCAAATTACCAGCTTTAAAGCGTAGTGAATTCCTCTGGGCCCTAGATGACATACCTTACCTTTCAGAAACGCCCCTAAATAACGTGGCGGTGTCCTTCGGGAAGTTTGGAAGGTTCAGGCGCGCACGTGCTTTTGTCATACTTTTGTAGAGTTTTACCTACGACGTGACGCGCACTTCGATTGAGTTGCTAAAACGCGTACACACGCAAATTTACTAATTCTTTTTTAAAGTTTTTTAGGGGAACATAAAAGTTGGGACCCTTGTTACCAGTAAAACATTTCCGGGGTACAATTTTAATTTGCTTATGTCGAAATAAGTCCCTTTATGTTTCCCTGTATTTTAAGTAGTTGACCTAAAGGTTCGGTTGGTTAAAGGTCACTGAATCCCTGCCGTACTCGTAATTGGATTATCTTAGATTATTCACTATCCAAGGATACAACAACCTTTAAAAGCTCAGATTTAGAGTAAATATGGCTCCATACAAAGACATTATGTTTAGTTTCATAAATTACTTTCCGCTTTTACTGTGATAAGCAGCGTGTTGATGTGACATAGACGTAGGTAATGATACCTCATAAAAGGATAAAATGTAACATTTGTTATGATCTGAACTGATCAAAATACGTAACTAATTATACTTACTTACTTATATGGCGCAACGACCCAAAATGAGTCCTGGCCTCCGACACAAGAGCACGCCATTTTGTTCGGTCCTGCGCTATTTCACGCCAGCTTTTACCGGCGCCGAGCTCCTGAAGATCCGCTCCTACTCTGTCTGCCCAGCGATACTTAGGACCATCGACAGGACGCCGTCCAGTCGGTCGACCCAAACATGCTCTTTTTACAGAGCGATCTTCTCCGATCCTCTCGAGGTTGCCGAGCTAGCGGAGACGATGCGCTTTTGTCTCACCAATTATATTTGGTTCTGCCACCAGTTCTTGGATTTCGGCATTTTTCCGGATCCTCCAGCTACCATCGTCCCCTTTAATGGGTCCCAGAATCTTTCTTAACACCTTACGTTCTGTGACTAGAAGGCTGCTCTCCTCCTTGAGCGTCAGTGTCCAGACCTCACAGCCATACATACGTATGGGGCGGATCACGGTTTTATAGATCCGCAACTTAGTCTGTTTACTAACAAGCTTGGACACCAATACTTTATGGAGCGCAGCGCTACAGCGTAAGGTGTTTTGGGTACGGATATTAATTTCATCCTCTCTTGTATGGATATCCGTAATCGTGCATCCCAGGTACTTAAATTTGGACACTCCCTTGTAAGTGTTCTCACCTACAAGTAGGTTCTCCCTTTGGACACGACTATTCCTGAACCGCTTCATATGAAGGTATTCCGTTTTACCGTGATTGACTCTGAGACCCACTTTTCCTGCTTCCTGCTCCAAAATCCTTGCCGATTCTTTCACCTCTTCTTGGCTTTCCCCTAGCAAGGCTAAATCATCCGCGTACCCTATCAGCCTATGTCTTCCATTTAGTTCAACTCCGAACTCCTGTGTAAGCAACTTTTGAACAACATGTTCCAGAACCAAATTGAAGAGCATAGGGGACAGGGCATCGCCCTGTTTCAGTCCGGTACTCACCGTAAAATCCGCCGTCAGCTCGTTTCCAACTTTTACGCGCATCTGGCTTACACTTGTGGCTACTTGGATCATATCTACAAGTTTTTTGGGGATATGGAAATTTCTTAATATGGCATACAGGGCGCCTCGATCAATACTGTCGTATGCTTTCGTGAAGTCCACAAATAGCGAATGGATGCTCTGGGCGTACTCCCATCTTTTTTCCATGATTTGTTTGAGTAAAAAGATCTGATCAATTGTACTACGATTTTTGCGAAATCCACACTGAAAATCACTTAATATTCTTTCCGAGTACGGTTCCAGCTCCAGCCTTTTCAATAGTACATATAATAACACCTTATACGGCGTAGGAAGCAGAGTAATCCCCCGATAATTAGAGCTCCTCTTTTTGCAGCCCTTTTTGTGCACGGGGCAGATGACACCTGTATTCCATTCACGAGGTTGCCGTTCTAACTCCCAAATTTTTAGGATCAGTTCATAGAGCTTGCATTGGGCAGCTCCGCCGCCATACTTCCACACCTCGGAAGGCAACGCGTCAATGCCTGGGGCTTTGTTATTTTTTAGCCTCATAATAGCACTGTGAACCTCTTCGAATGAGGGAGGTTCTATCTGCAGATCATTGTCGTCCATTGTCACCGTGGTTAGCTCTTCCATTGGAGGGCAGTTGAGCAGATGTTTAAAGTAGTCCCGCCACATACCTTTAATCTCTTCGGGTGATGTTACTAGGTTCCCACTGTCATCAATGAGGGTCTGTGTTGAGGGGCCTTTCCTGAAAGAACTTATCTCTTTATAAAATTTTCGAGTTTCTTGTGCTTTCATAAACGCCTCCATACCCCTTACTAAGTTCTCTTCTCTCTTTTGATGATCCGTTTTGCCTCTCGCTGTAGCTGTTTATGTTTGATCTCCCACTGGAATCCTGCTCGGACATTACTTTGTATTGTCGTCTATCTTCTATAACTCTTTTACAATCTTCATTCCACCACTAATTACGTTTGCTTTTTGCCTTTCGCCCTAGTATTTTCAGTCCAACTTCTTTTAGTGTATTTTTCATAATTTCCTCATTGTTATCTATATCATCGTCTAATGCAAGTCCTTTAAATCTATTACTTAACTGTAACTGAAAGTTTTCTTTTATTTTGGGGTCTTTAAAATTCTCAATATTAATTTTGTTATTAGTTTGGAAGTGCTGTTTACTTTGTGTTTGAATTTTTACTTTCAGTTTAATTCCTACTAGATAGTGGTCGCTGTCACAGTCTGCTCCTCTGAAGGTTCTCACATCTTGTATGGTGCTCTTGTGTCTATCATCGATGACAACATGGTCAATCTGGTTTATTGTGCGACCGTCGGGAGACTTCCACGTTCCTTTGTAAATGTCTTTGTGAGGAAACATAGTGCTTTTTTTACTACTAATTATAACTATAAACTAATTATAACTATCTATATCTCTTACTTACTAAATTAATGAAAATAAAATGAAAATTGCCTATTATGCACAATTTTAGGTACAGTATGATGGAAATATACATTGCTTGTATCACTAAAATATAGGTACCTTACAGGCATAAGTACCTCAATACCTAGTAAAGAAATTAAACAGCTTTTGTTGTGAGGATGACTGAAAAACTTTTCACTAACTAATCAAATGGCTATACTCCTTACCTAAAAAGTTTTGTAAAAAGTCGAAATATTTTCATTTCAGCATTTCATAAAATTATCAAAATTAATTATCAGAAAACTCCTAGCTATTAGTAGGTAGCAGTGAATATTTTAACCTAAATTAACAGAGTCGTTAACCTACTTATAAATAAAGCCTGCGCTAAGCAAACCCAATTTCAAATGTCAAAGTCAAGTCAACTCAATAATATGAAAGATAGCAACAAAACATTTGTTAGTCAGCGGCCTTTGTTTCGCTGAGCCAACTAAGCTTTTGAATGCCGCCGCTTCAGACGTTCGCTGAAAAGGCGCACACACGTTAGCTGCGCCGATACCGCCGAACTTGCACGCTTGCGGCTCACTCGGCTTACTTTAACTTATCGTTATTAGTCCCCACATGAACGTATTTCAGGCGCTAATTTAGACATAGACAGCTACCATTCATTTTACTCGGATCTAAAGTTCATATAAACTGCTTGTGTTTACAACAAGAATGTCTCGTCCAACTGTTGAATAAAATTTGCTTCAGCTTATCGATGATTAACACTCCGGAACATCACTACGCTTTCGTATACGGTTATGTGTTCTACTTAGTTCTCAACCGACTTACAGTAGGTACGTACTTGTTCTAGACAGCTACCGTGTTACATAAAATTGAATTTCCCTTGACTCGTTGGCTCCGCAATGAATTCAACAATAATTAGAGTTTGTGCGGGAGAGCATTCGCGGAGCTTACCGGCGGATGTCACAAATCCTAGCCAAGGGCCGGGGCGTGTAATGCAAATAAGTGTGTTTACCTGGTCCCACTCTCCGCCGCACCAATGTTGCGCGATTCATAATAACGACTTTTATTTCCGTAACTAGCTGCTACGCTCTCATTTTGTCGGTTAACGCGCATTGTGTCACCGCGGCGAAACGAATGCCGCTCCGTAATGGAGTTTTTCGACTCTGATTTTTTCATTTCTTGTTACAAAATGTGATTATGTAACTAGAGTAGCGACGCGAACGTACTGCAAATACCACAGGGGTAATACGTTTAAACTCTCGATTCGGGATATTACAACTAAACTTTGCACATTTGCGACGAGATATTTGCCTTAAGACTGTTAATTTATTTGGACCCCGAGTCTCAAGTTTCTTAATGAATTAGTATATCTGAGCCTTGATATTATGATTATTATTTAGTGTCCCATTTGTTTTGTGGAACAACTGTTCTGTGGGTTGGGTGACGCCGACGTCCTAAGCATGACATCCTTGAATAACTCGCGCACGTATCATTGGATCAAGTAGGGTTTGTAGTCTTCGATATCCAGTTTCAAACTAAAGAATACCTATAATATTCTGCCAAGTGCATAAGAATAATATGTTACTTTAGTAATAGGAATTTTGAAACGACATCATAATTATTTTAAGTAACATAACATAGTTTTTTCCGAATGGGTTTGTGTGAATTGGCGACCTAGTCAACTTTTTGCCCGCTGCAGGCTGACTTTCTTTTTATTAGGTATTCTTTTTATTACACTTATATAGTCCGTCGTAAGTTCGAATTAAAATTATTTTTTAAAACATAGTATCCTTATACTAACATAATAATTTAGTATTAGGTATATAGGTACTATTTTCAGCTAAGATTGGGATTGCTCTCTATATTGGAATAGATTTTACGTAGCTACCTCGCTACCTATGTAGCACAGCGACGTACACGCGCTCCAAACTTCAATTTGAAGCAAACTCAGCAAGAAGCCACGTTTAAGGGCTATTGCGAGTTTAACATTGCTATAATTTGCCGGGCATATTGGAAAACTTGTAATTGGCTTAGTTTTATATTCGCGCAACGGTGTGTGGGCGAAACTTAAATAATATCGTTTAGGACTTATCGTTTTGGATTGTTTTTAAATTGAAACTTTATGTTTTGGATCGTTTTAAATTGAAATCGAAAACGATTATACTAAGCAATGATTTCACAATAACTTAAATGTTTAGAAACTATACTAGCATGTGCAACTCTATATTATTTATGGGGTTTAGTTATTGGATTGCGTATATTTGTCTTACAGCTATGTCGACTCAAACGAAATATGTTCTCTCGTAGCAAAGGGAAAAACTAAATGTCAGTTGATTGGAAGTCATGTTGTCACCTCAATCCAACAGCATTGTTCTTTTCTTTACAATGACCCTCAAAAACTCTTTACAATGTTCTAAAACTACCAAGGTGGCAGGTATGCAAACCACACGCACCCAGCTAACAAGTATACGTTTGACAATGTTTATAATGCGATTCTCACACTGATGCGGATCCCGTAGGTGTATGGCAATTTGTCGACCGCACACTGTAACAGCACGCAGATCTACATTTAATGAAATTACTGAAATAATTGAATAAATAAAATATTTTTCCTTGTTTGCAGTTCCACTCCAAAAACTTTAAAACATATACAGTAGCGATCATAAGTATTTTGACAAATAAAAATCATGTAGTATTTTTATGAATTAAAGTTACTATTTAATAATAAGTAAGTGATTACATTTTCTGACTCTATCCTTCTTACGTTTTCACTTAAATTACTAAAAATAAACTACAAACTTAAAAGAAAATCTTAAAAAACACACTTCAGGTCGCTCAAAAGTGTTTTGACAATTAAATAAAGTTATTTTACCGGACTTGTAAGAAGGTAACATTGAACTTTTGCTACACATAGAAAATAATATTCTTTATATTTGGGCATGTTGCATAAAGTCTAGGCCTAAATATATTTGTAAAATATTTATATTATTTAAGCCTATTCTCAATAAAACTGAAAAAGAAAACGATGTCAAAATAATTTTGAACCAGTACACTCTACGTTTTTGTGGCCAGGATCATAATATAATTCTAGGAAACTAATCTTTTTGTGTGTTTCAAGGAGGTCGTAAGCCATTAATAACCATAGCAAAAACTAAGTTGGGAAAACTAATCTACATGTACTATATTCAAACTTTTGTTATTGTCAAAATACTTTTGGTCGCTACTGTATAACATACTCTGTCCTTCTTCAACAATCTATACTTTTCTGCAAGCACACTAATTATGATACCTGATGATATCACAAGCACCACTGAATTGGCTCTGAAGTATAAAAAAAGCCTCTGAATGCGGTATAAACATTTTAGTTTTTTCCTGCCACAGCTTTGCCCAAGCGTATCACATGTTTAATCTGTACTTTACTACCTCGTCCTCGTCATCATATTACAGCAGAGTTGCAAGTAAACTGTAAAACATACGAGCAAAGTTCCAGTAATAGTGTATATTATTTCTTATAAACTAATTGTCTTTTTTGTTTTCAGATTTTGGCCCGGAGTCATATCATTACATAGGAGCTCACTTAAAAGTAAGTGTTACTCGTATAAGTGTTAATAAATATTATAAGCGCTCACACTGAGGCAATTTGGATGGTAGCAGAGTTCTAAATCGGTCTCCAGTACGGCGACCAATGTTTTTTGTATCTTTTTGTCTGCCTGAAAATTTATTTCGTATTTTAATATCTTGCCGTGTCTGCGTGTCATATTTTTCATGATTACTCTCTTGGCAAAATACCAAGATCTTTTCCGCTTATCTTTCGTAACTTTTGCTCAGCAAAATGGCTCAAAATTCCTCGCTAGTTGTACCGGAATTTTTTTTGCTAATTTTACCTTAATATTCAGGACTGTTAGTCATATACATACATGCTTTATGGCTCTATTTTCCCACTAATATAATGCTCGGTGTATACATATAATAAAACAAAAAACAATCATGTTAACAGTGGTATTCTGGGCCAAAAAATAAATGTTTATCTGATTTTCGTATAAACACAAACTGTACAATTATTCAAACATTTTTCCCGCTTGACCTTCCACGTGTTTGTTTTGAATTGTCTGACCGAGTGAAGGTCGTCATGCGGGCTCTCCTTGTTTTTGTGTTGTGCACACACGAGCCCGCACCAGAGCACAATCCTCGAGGAACACGAGCCATTATCCAGGGCGGTCCGCATTAATAAATGCCAGATTGCCTCTCCACTCGACGTCAAGCCTACATACCTGTGGCACTATTGTACTTCCAATTGCTCTCTGTTTATATTACAAACTCCGTGTACCTCGCATTCGCACTCTCACTTCAGTATCACTCTGAGCTAAATTGTAGTATACATATCCAGCCATAGATACGGACACGTCTGACCTGCGGATACGAGTGTAAGCCAGACGCTGAATACATAATATATTGAAACAAATTCTGGCTACAATATTTCTCCGATATATTAGTAAATTTGACTGAAATTAAGGAATATAATATTATGAATGGTATATATGTCGCAGGGAAATGATTAAAACAGAGATTTGAACTAATCTCTAAGGGATATGATCAAATTACGCAGGATGTTAAAATGGAGACTCCATATCATCATTTCCCTAGAAACAATCAGTCTTTTCACCAAATCACTGACTCTGTTTAGTGGAAAGACAAAATCGGCCAATAAGCGCGATACGCTTTTTCATTTCACTAGATTTGTTTAGGATATTGACAAAATCCCTAACTACGACAGTAAGTTGACGAAACGAACTCAATAAGTCAGCTAGTTTTATCATTTCGCTAAACGAGTTTAGGGAAATAATAAAATCTCAACTGGAAGATGGTATATGGTGATTTGATTAAATCTCTTAACTGATTTAGTGAAATGACGAAAGCAAGTACCGAATACAACATTTTACGGTAAAGCGATTTGATCAAATCTCTGACTAGATAAAGTGAAACAGATATTAAAACAGAGATTTTAACAAATCTCTAAGGGATCACGCAGGATATTGAAATGGAGAATCCATATCATCATTTCCCTAGAAAAAATTTGTAATTTCACCAAATCACTGACTCTGTTTAATGGAAAGACATAATTGGAAAATCGGCCGGTGCAGTATTTGTGAAAATCCAGTGCATGCTCACGGTCACTATAAGATGTTGTTAGATTAGCTAATTACGTATTAACTTAAGTACTGAATAAATCAACCGACTTGGTATTACATGGTTCTCACAGCTTTTTACGGTAGAAGAACAGAGTTGCGAGACTTATTTTTTTTTTTACAAGTTTTGTTTTTGATGGCATAAACAACTTTGATACTTTTGACATTTTATGTAATAATTTCACGTAATCTAGTCTATATGTTCAATTTTTCTTTAGTATATGTTCAAAAATTTTGCTGCATTTTCCCTCTCAGCTCTAATATTGCTTTCTTTCTGGCAAAATTGGCATTTAACGACTAAGCCTTAACCTTCCTCTCCAACAGTACTTCAACATGTTGCATGCACTGGATGTTCACAAATACTGCACCGGCCGATTTTGTCTTTCCACTGAACAGAGTTGGTGATTTGGTGAAATTACTGAATTTTTCTAGGGAAATGATGATATGGACTTTCCATTTTAACATCCTGCGTGATTTGATCATATCCCTTAGAGATTTGTTAAAATCTCTGATTTAATATCTGTTTCACTTTATCTAGTCAGAGATTTGATAAAATCGCTTAAACTGTAAAGTAAAATATTGTATTCGGTACTTCCTTTCGTCATTTCACTAAACCAGTTCAGAGATTTAATCAAATCACCATATACCATCTTCCAGTCAGACTTTATCATTTCACTAAACTTGTTTAGCGAAATGATAAAACTAGTCGACTTTTTGAGTTCGTTTTATCAACTTACTGTAGTGGTTAGGGATTTTGTCAAATTCCTAAACAAATCTAGTGAAATGAAAAAGCGTGTCACGTTTTTTGGCCGATTTTGTCTTCCCAATAAACAGAGTCAGTGATTTGGTGAAATTACTGAATTTTTCTAGGGTAATGATGATATGGAGTCTCCATTTTAACATCCTGCGTGATTTGATCATATCTCTTAGAGATTTGTTCAAATCTCTGTTTTAATAATTTCCCTGCGACATATATAATGAAGCTGAGATGAATGCATACTGAATGAACTCCCTGCCGAGGTTTTCCAAGCGGTAGTATGAGGCTCTTCAAAAAGGAAGTAGTTCTTAAAGGGTAGGCAACGCGCATGTGAATCCTCTGGGGTTGCGGGCGTCCATACGCTACGGTAACTGCTTACCATAAGCGGGCCGTATGCTTGTTTGTCACCGTCGTGGTATAAAAAAATACAAACTCTTTTTGCTCAATTGTGTAATGTAATAATACCCCGTATATGTTCATTAGTTGTGAGACGGCGACATAGTCATGAAAGTAAAGAAATACTAATAGATAATTATCGAACTGCTTCATATTATTATTATTAGTATTATTACCTTTGTTATTTACTTTTGAAGAGAGTATTTTTTTATTTTATTGGTTTTCGTGTGGTCGTCTGACAAAGTATCAATTCTAGCACGCAATTTGTTTTACGGAATTGTTTTGTTTCTTTTATAGTGGCTCATTTAATAGCGGCAAGAATTAAATGAAATTTACGTAAGGTTTTTAGGCCTCTTTCACCTGCTTGAAAAAAGGCAATGTGTCCCCAAATAACAATATGGAAGATTTGGGTCAGGGCTCGATGAAGACACAACTCGGAACTAAAAATCAAAGAAAAAAAATGTTAGACGGTTATAGTGTGATTTTCTTAACGACTATACCTGATCAATTTAAAAAAAAGGTATTTTTTAAACTACCTACAAATAGTCTGTCCGACAGTTTTACATTTTCAATTTGGCACCTTTTCTTAGAAAATGAGGAAAAATATTAACCTTCTTATGAAAATATCCCCACCCCACCGCAATACAGGCATGGTAATTAAATATTGGTTATTCAGCATAGAATTCGAAATATTTCTCAAGGCCTGCCGCCTCCGGCCTATCTTCCCTACCTATCAGACTGCGGCGCGGACCTCTATATGAAATACATCCATGCAATAAACTTGGTCAAATCAATCATACATTGCCATTTCTTTTTAAAATAACAAAACTTTATATAGCAGTATTAGTCTGTTTTATGTCCAAACATTCTTCAAGCAATTTGATATCGAAAATGTATTCGGCAACATAATAATTTGTCTATAACAGATGAAATGGTTGCGGGCGGGAACAACCCCTGCTCGTTTCGGTATTCTTTGGGGTAAAACAGGATCCTATATTTATTATCCACGGGCCGTTAGAGTTTTACGAGCTTTAGAGGTGGTCCGGGAACAAAATTCTATCTTCTAGCGTAGCAATCTAAAGGTTCTAGTGCACCATTTCTAACTTTGATACCTAAATACTTAAAAACATATTCTCTATCATACATTCGAGTGAAACACGGACTATTTTAAAACTTATGAAATATGAATATGATGTCAGATTCGTATAAATTGATTCGTATGAAATGAGCCCACTGAAACGAAAGTCGCTGGTACTACTTATTCATGAATAATCAATGGACGCTATGATAAACGATTCATTTTGAAAACTCGATATTTTTGTTTAAGAATAGAGTACAAAGAGATGTCATCCTCGAAACTTTGTCAATGGACGCTGAAACCTTAAGACCCCTTACTGGAGTTCATGTCCGCACTTGGCAGAAAAGTGGAAGTAACACGAAGAGAACTTTCCACTCGAGGTACAGTCGTACTTACCTTGTCTGGAAAAGGATCAAACTGCGGTGCATTCACCGCAATGTATTATGCAGTCCCGGAGCCAGGGTGCTTGTGTAAGCGGCTCGGAATCACTTCCACTCCCGTCGTGGCACAGTGCGATTCCTTGAGGATTTACTATTCCAAAAGTTAAAAGTAGCATTTCGATTCCGATATCTTTCGTAAATTACTTGCCGTTGATATATTCGATGAGCGTTACCTGCTTCACTAGCTACTTTTAACGGTTTGGATCGCTTTGACTTAGGCTCCTTCTAGTCAGTAAAATTTAAGAATTTACTTGGTATTCGTATTTCCTTTGGTATTATTATAGTAGACCAAAAGTGTTTTTATCAGAACACCTGTCTTGATTTTATTAACAACTTTTTTTTTGTTTAGTTAGCAATGCAAAATAATGTCATTTGAAGGTAGTGAAAGTATTCATTCATGTGACGGGCAAAGATTTTCCAGCAATACGGTTTGTTTTATTGACAGCAGTGCTCTTTTCAACGCAGTTTAAATCAAATTACTTATATCAAATCGTAGGTTCAGTTAGCATGTTTATTATAGTTAAATTCCTTATACACAAGAAACTGGCATATATGTATAGTGCTACGGCGTAGCGCGGCCTGTACTGTTCGTAGCAGCCTGCCTTAGCAAAAGCCGTTACATTCTTTAGGGCATTTTAATGCTTTGTAACTAAAACCAATTTTATATTTTAAAAGGCAGTTCTCTTATTCCTTGTTCACACGTAAGTCAGAAAGCGATACGTCATCGAATGAGGTCATGGTCACGGGTGCCGGTGTTTAGCTTTACCATATCCGGCACAGTTGATGGCGTTGGTGTCTGAAGTTATATTTTTATTGCTTTCAATTATTATTATTTTATACAACTAAATATATGGTTTACTTAGGGAAAAAATACTGGCTTGCAGCAAAAAAATCTGAATGCACATCAAAGCGTTTCGATGTGAATTTGTTTCTTTTGCTATGCAAGTCAGTGTATTATTAGTTAGGTTATGGTTATGTTTTTTTGTGCCTTTAAATACTATCTGTTTACTTATAACAATTATTTTAGGATCATATTATTTGTAAAATATTGTTTCTTTCCGCCTACTTACTCTTAAAAACCTAATTCTAACCCACCTACTAATCTCTTGAGACAGGCCCAAGTGAGTTAGACGTACAACATGAAATTGTAGTGCAGTCATTGAAGCATTATTGCTCCGAATTTTTTTACTGTGAACCGAATTGCATACAATTTTGGAATTAGGTTCATCTTACCCTTAACTTCAAAAGTGAAAATGATTTGAACTCCGCAACCACCCTGGGGGTGGTTGCCACCCCTTCTCGGGGGTGAATTTCTTTTTTTTCAAAATAACCTCGGATATCGATAGAAGGCCTAATTTTAAGCAAAAAATCATCTATAAAGTTTTTCAAAAAATCCAATACTTTTCAAGTTATTGGCAATTGAAAATTCGCAATTTTTTCACGTTTTTCATCGGTTTCTTGCAAATATCTCCAAAAATATACGTTTTATCGAAAATTTTATAAAAAACAAAATTGTAGCAGGTAAAACAGTGAACAATTTGGTTTTTTATAAAGTATTCTAAGTGCAATATTAAGCTAGATATTAAAGATCAAAGCCGTTTTTTATTTTGTCTGAAATTTAATCGATGTGGTCAATGCCATCTAGCGGCGAGCAGATGCATTTTATGCATTCTAATACAATAGGGTTTTGTAGTGCTTGAAATAAGCTTTAAAATGAGCACTATTAAAAGTCTTTTGCACGTAAAATAAGTGAGCTGTATTGCAAATAAGGGGAGCATCTAATGTTTTTTCTTTTAAATCAATGGGTTTCATAAGTGCCATTTCCACCAAAATTAAAATTAATCGTATTCCGCCTAGAATTAACTTTATTATGAAGAGTTTGATAGATAATATCAGTTTGGCTGCTTCAGGACATATATTTTTCAAAAAAGTCACGATTTAAAAAAAAACAAAATTTCAAATTTTTTAAAAACCCACTTTTTTTTCATAATATCTCAAAAATGACGACAGATACGTATAAAAGTGTATGGATTAAAAATTTAGGTATTTTTCTGACAAACAATTTGGTTTTTTTGTTTTTTCTGTCAAACAAAAATTGACGGAGATATGATTGTTTAAAGAGCGCGTGGCAGCGCAATCACAGCCTCTCTTAAGCCCTTTAACCCTTCACCGTTTTAGAAAAAGGTTTTTTACTATATATTGCAATGAAGGATGTTGTAGCTCTCTTAATTACCTTTACAATGGTTTTTTATAAATTGTGATAGCATGAAAATTGAAGGAGTTATGGTCCTAAACAAACCTGGAGTGCGATTTTTGAATCTCACCAAGTGACTAATTCTCACCGATGTGAGTGATTTCCGATAGTAAATCACTCACATCGGTGAGATTTAGTCACTTGGTGAGATTCAAAAATCGCACTCCTGGTAAAAACTTATCATATTTTTTTCTACTTAGTAACTGAAAATTTCGGAGTGTGAATATTTGGAGCAATGTGAAAGTACGCAGTATAATAGAGACCCACAACTATTGTAATGTGTATATATTGAAATGATTCTTGGTTTTGTAAAATGAAAATCCCAGGTTGTGCGACAAGATTTATTGAACATCCCACACTTATATTCAGCATTTGCAGTAAATACCCCTCCACTACACTTCTTTTATATCTTAACTCCCTAATTAATAACAAACAGGGTTTGTGCTTACAATTGGTCAGTATATTCTCGGCTGCGGAATCCCGCGCTAGCTAACGGTTCGGTACCTGGTTACACTACGGCAGGCCTACAGCTGTCGCAGGCCCACGGCGTACCCGTTGAACTCTCGTGCTGGACAACCGGCACGTCGAGCGCCAGCGTCGCCGACAGCCTGCTCGCAGGAACAGCGAGCCACCGTCGTGCAGCTTCCATCAGTTTGACGCGACGTGGTCTATAAAGACCATAACTAAACACCTCCTAAGAATACGAAACCCGCGTATGCCGCTCGTTGTTCCGATGTCAACCTCCGGAGGTGCAGGCCTTTAGGGACGCTACCGCATGCGGCCCAGCGTCCGCATCACCGCCTGCGCTACCGGCAGGTTACAGTTTTGGGCTAAGCGAAGAAGGATAACACTTTATTCAGTGTCATGGATCGATTCGGAATCGTAGAAGACTTTCATATTTCATCAATCTAGAACGAACCATAGACTATAATATTTTTAAATTATTTTTAAATATGTAATCATATATATTTACTGTTTTAATTTAGGGGTAGTTTTAAGGGTAGAAAAGCTTAAGAATATGATAATCATTTTCGAGAGTGTGGAATAATATTCAAATCCTTTTCATTTTATAAAAAAAAAAAAAAAAAATTTTATCAAGGGGTAGTTTTCAAGGGTTAAAAGGGGGTTAAAAATTTGATAATTATTATAGAGAATATAAAATATTACTTACTCTATACTTACATCTTTTTATGTCATACCAAAGTATTTTTTTGTGATTTTTTCAATTTAGGGGTTGTTTGCAAGGGTTGTAAGATTTTCAAGGGGTTGAAAATGATTTTAATATGAGGTAATTATGTTAGAAAATACTTTACAATTTCACCACTTACTATTAGACATGTTTTCTTGCGATAAAATGGCTCAATGTCAATTTTTCCATTAAGGGGTTGTTTACACCCCTTAAAAATAATAGGCGGAGTTCAGATCATTTTCACTTTTGAAGTTAAGGGTAAGATGAGCCTAATTCCAAAATTTCATGCAAATCGGTTCACAGTAAAAAAATTCGGAGGTAAGACCGTATTTTTCGCTTCAATGACTGCACTATTGTACCTCTTTGTTTATTTACGCGAGAGAACATAATTTTGACAAGCCCGCATGTCGCGTCCTGTGGTAGTTACGTTGGCTAATCGTGTCTAATTTCCTACATGTCGGTCGTTGTAGTGGCTAGGAAGCACGAATGAGATTGCGGGCTGGCGCGTCATTCCGTGTCCGTACTCCTGATATACCACAGCCAGCGTATACACCTATTATACGCACGATCTCATTGCTTCCTTACACATTACTGCCTTAACGTTTTATATTTGCAGGTGATGAATTAATGACCCTATGCTTAATGTATATTTATTAAGAGCGCGACGCACTGGGATGTTGAATAGTATATCGATTTTGTTATTTCCCTAAATACATACACTTCCCATAGGTTTGATTGTCATCGAGTATTTTATGCCACTGCTCTATTGAGCCTGGGGTCCGCTCGGCAACCTAATCCGAGGAATCGGCGTAGGCACTAGTTTTTACGAAAGCGACTGCCATCTGACCTTCCAACCCAGAGGGGTAACGAGACCTTGTTGGGATTTGGTCCGGTTTCCTCACGATGTTTTCCTTTACCGAAAAGCGACTAATAAATAAAATAAATAAATAAATAAAATAAAATAGCCTTTATTATTGAGAGAAAATACAGGTAAGTAGGTGTAAAATAAATTTATATATATATGTATACATTTTTTTGTTTTTAAATACTTAATGCTAATCACTATTACACAATTGATGTTCTGTTTTTAAATAATGTCTCGTAACTCAGTTTGCCTGATAAATATCAAAGATATTTCGTACATAAGTTCCGCAAAACTCAATGATACATACGAGCTGGGACCGATTGAACCCGAGACCTCCGGATTGAAATTCTGACGTCTTACCGCCAGGCCACTAGCGCTTTCCGCCAGGCCACCAGCGCTTTTCATGACTAATATTGTATACAGGTGTGTATTATTTCTCTCTCTCTATCTCTCTCTTCCAAGGTAGTGATGGGGTCAGCTTACCACATTTCTCGTCTCCACTTCGACCTATCCTCGACGTCTTCAGACACCTGCCACTCACTCATGTCCTTTAACACCAACCAAGTCCCTCCATCTTATTTTGGGTTGGCTGGTTCTACCTCTTTTGCCGGGGATGGAAAGCCGTAGCGCCAAAGTTTCGACGTAGTCGGATGGCTTCCTCTATCCGTGACCCTACCATCATTGTTTATTGAATCATAATTATAAATAGCTGTAATTTTATGGAGTCTGAATGTTACGTATGAGCTCTTCCTACTATTTGTATATCTTAACATGATATTTAAAATAAAACCGCCCAAGAGCGTGTCGGGCCACGCTCAGTGTAGGGTTCCGTAGTTTTCCGTCCGTCACAGTAAGTGTCCCCACTTAAGAGCTAAAATAACATCGCCATGTAGGATATGATATGAGCGTTCCACGTACAGCGACATCTATCGGCAAATTAAGTAAACTATTGCGCGCGAGCTTAAAGTATAGAAGATGATTTTTATGGGATAATTCTTTATTGCGTGAATATTCACCGTTTTTACTTAATTTGAAAGCACGTCATTTCATTGTGATTTTGTACAAATTACAGGTACAATAAACACCTGCTTATACGGTTAAATTACAAACTTAGTTCATAAATTATTTTGTAATTTTTTTTCAAAAACTATTCAACCTATCAAGTTCAAAATAATTTTCCTAGAAAGTTTTTATAAAGTTCAACTTATGAGATTTTTTTCATATTTTTAAAACTTATGGTTCAAAAGTTAGAGGGGGGGGACACATTTTTTTTTACTTCTGGAGCGATTATTTCCGAAAATATTTACATTATCAAAAAATGATTTTAAACCCCTATTCATTTTTAAATACCTATCCAACAACATATCACACGCTAGGGTTGAAATGAAAAAAAAAATCACTCCCCACTTTACGTATAGGGGAGGTACCCTAATAAAACATTTTTTTCCACTTTTTAACCGACTTCAATTTCATCGAACCTCCTCCTTCTGTATTCGGTTTGTTGTGTAACAAGTTTATTAACAAACATCATAAGACGCATGATTATATTTTCTTTCTGTACTAGAATGAAAACCTACGTACAGTCAATACCAGAATTAGTTCTATAGTATGAAGAACAATTCACTGAACACATACGCCTCGTTCGTATTAACTGTTTTGTGATTTTCAGACTTGAAGCTGATTTGACCGGTATTGTAACTTTTTGGCTTGGCACCGACTTCAAACATATCAGTTTGTAACGGATATAAATAATATAATAATTTATTTTATCCTTTTTGAAGTCGGTTTATCTTTTTTTTGTAAAAAGTTTTTTATTTTACCACTTTGTCGGCGTGATTAATATACATATTAGTACCAAATTTCAGCTTTCTAGTGCTAACGGTCACTGAGATTATCCGCGGACGGACGGACGGACGGGCAGACATGGCGAAACTATAAGGGTTCCTAGTTGACTACGGAACCCTAAAAACCGGCCAAGTGCGAGTTGGACGGAACTTTAAAATTATTAAAAATATTTTTATTATATGATGTAACTACAAATTTACGGTTTTCGCAATTTTTTCCTTTATCTGTGCTATAAGACGTTTGCTTCGTACCAATATTTCAAGATTCTCAGTTCACGGGAAGTACCCTGTAGGTTTTGATTCCCTTGCGAGTTTCGTAAATTTGCGGAAATTTGCGGCATAAACGGCTGTATCTTTTGATTGTGTTGGCTTAGAAGTTAGATTATTTTACAGCTCCAAGGGACAGTAGACCTGAGTATTTGATATAAATTTCAACTTGATAACTCCACGCGTTCCTGAGAAATAGGGTCTTGACAGACGGACCGACGGACGGACAACAAAGTGATCTTATGAGGGTTCCGTTTTTTGCTTTCGAGGTACGGAACCCTAAAAAATCCGACCGCTACAACGATTCAAATCTATGCTCTCCTGGTATACTTTATGTATGCAAGTTTGCTAATTTGTGTAGCGTTTTCAGTTGGTTGAAGCTTTGAACATTCTTATAGTATTTTATGTAAACATTTATTAAATCAACTCTCATTCTATTTTTTTATTTTTATCTAGCAGTTTTCTCAACCTTATTCAACTTATGGCACTTTACAGAAGAAACTTTTTTTACTACTTTTTTAACTTAGTTTATGGTGTTTGTTTTGCAAATTTCAAATATTCAGCAATCATGACAGCCTAAACGTTTAATAGCAACATTAGCAACTGGAGTACGGGATCACCTCAAAGTCTTTAATTGAATATGCTCTCACTTTAGCGAGCTTTACAGTAAGCGAAAGTCAATTTAGTTAAATCGCAATGAACGGCTTTTCGAACGAATAGAGGTCCTTTATCGCGTTTCACGCAAGTTTCCTCGGGCCGCTCTCTACTTACACGATTAATTTGAGTCGATAAATCCGTATTAAAAGCGGGGGCCGGGCCCAGCCAACCGCGCCGCTCTGTGTAAGTAGCCGCCATTCCGACCTTTTTGTTCTCGTTCCGCTCTCTTCTCCACACCTATACCGAACTGTTTATTTATCTATTAATGTTTTTCTCTCGGACAGAGTGTAGCATTGACGTTATCAAGGAGGAAATTGGTAAAGTCAGTTTGATTCGAGCGGCGAACTGGGCGGGCGCGGTGGTCGACGTCGGCGTCGGCGTTGGCGGTGCGTCACTAGCCGCCGAGACAGACAGGCAGCGCGCGCGGCGCCTCGAAGCCCATTAGACGTCTGCCCGAAGCGGAACGCTCGATAAACTTGTAAAAACGCCTTCTACCCATTTAATTTTATACCCTCGCTTAAGCGTTGCTATTGGCAGATTTCTTCCTACTTTTTATAGGCCCGTCATTAACTGTATCGTGCGTTTATTATTTTGTTCTTGTTTTTAAGCTCAATTTCGTCGTTACCCCCACTGTTTATATAATTAAGGCATTTTCCTTTTATAAACTTTGCATAAGATCTAATTTGGCATAGCCTGTGTTAATTGTATTTGCACTACGTCTATAAAGATAAGCATTATAAATGTAGGTATTTAACCTGTACAAATTGCTTTTTGCACTTTACATAATTGCATATTTATGCGTTAGGCACATCTGCAATTACTTGTAGTGTTCAAGTCTGGAACCTACCTGCTTTTCCACCTCGATAACGAAATTTTGCAAGACGCATTTCTTTATTATCTGGTTGTCGTATAAATTGATATCTTTTGACTATATTGAACATTATTATCTTGAAATTGTATTTTCGAATAACAATCATTAATGTTCACATTGAAAAGCACACGCCTTGGGTCGAGGGAAGTAATATTGATACGAAATATTTATGACCTCAAGTGATAAAGTTTATGTTGCGGTAAGAGTTTTATTCCTCCCCCGAATTATTGATAGGTACTTATATCGTTTTTTATTATTGAATTTGGCGACATGTTCTTATTATTATTAAATAAATTGGTTCTTCTTACATATGGGTATGTTCGAAAACATATTTCCTTATGATCATTTGTATATTTGTAACTTGGTTGAAACCCATGGTTTCGATATAAGTTTGAGTCGCTGCTGCCTTTTGTCGATCCCACAACTCTGATATGGGCTTTAACACTGCCAATTTTGGGAGGACTATGATTATGTTATGTACGTAGTACGTATATTTCACGGGATGGTGATAAAAATTGTATTCAAAATTTACATGCTTAACATCCTGCGTAACTATGTACATATACCTAATGTAAGCATGAAAAAAAGTTTAAAGTTAGCAACGTGTCTGCTCTGTAAAATATATGGGTCCCGAGTTCTCTCGGCACTTATAATTAACTAGAGAAGTTTAAAAATTTCTTTGCCATTTATCAAGGCACGTACGAAAAGTTGTATATTTAGGGCCTTGTGCTTTATAATTCGTTGGAAATATTCGCATTTTCCCTTCGACGAGACGTTATCGCGGGTGGCCCTCTCAACGCTCGCGCGGGGGCGGCGCGGGCGCTCCCCGCAGGGACTTAATTTGTTGCTCTCCTGGCGCCTCGCATCTCACTTTCAAACGGCGTAACGCGACCTTACCACGCCACCCTCCCGGTCGTGTGTAGACCTCGTATTCACTCTCTACGGAACTCCCGAGCATTGTTACACATGTCAGCTCCAAATCACATTTTCATACCTTTACCTATTTTCTTGACGAAACTATGGTCGGGACCATGATTCTAACTCATTTTCTAGAAAAACCGTGATTAAGGAGCATTTGTTTACTTTTAGTGATTCTGAGGCTACAAATAGGAGGTTTGAAGCGGCTTAACAAAGAATATAGCTGACGCTGTATATATAAGCTGACGTAAATTTCGCTTTATGTTTTAGGCGCTGAAAAGAGGTATTCGATGCTTACTCATAGATCAAGCTTGCCACATTGAAAGTTTAATGCGGCGTCGATCCGTGTCGCGCTCATAGCACGACTATCTAATCACAATGCCATAAAGGAGTGCACCGTAAAATATTTATGGGTACCGGAGCGGGCACGGCGCGTACCCGGCGCTACTGCGGGCCATGCCGTCTCGACCGACATTATTAAACCGAACCTGTATAATGTTAATAGACGGCTGATATCAGTTGCCGTGCTTTACACGGCTAACTTTTACTGAAAGATGTAGCTATTTAGTTTAAGTAGCCTTTAAAGAGGAACCGTTTAGGATGAACAAGGTGACTGCTGAATATGATTAAATTTTACATAAGACTTGATGAGTTTTACATAAGGCTCAATTAATGAAGTCCGGGGACCATCGGCCGCTCAGCTCGTTATACACCCAGCTCAAATTGGCGCCGACCACTGACTGTAACGATAATGACGCCCTGCGAGTGGCACCTACCCTACGTCCGCTAACCTAACCTAACTCATCTCATGGGGAGTCCTAAAAGCTACATTTTATGATGGAGCTGCGCATTTGGCAGTCACGCAAAACTGTGGTTTTTGCGGCACATAAACAACCCGCACACGTGCGTCCAGCCGCGTATCGATTGATTTGACTTAAAATGCATAGTTTTCGGGCGTGATGTCGATTAGTTTCCGCCAAATTTTCCGCTGCGGGCGCTTGGCAACCGCGGGCCGTGGTGCGCCACAATCACCCGTTCAAATTGGAGGCTATAATAAGTAGTAGATGCTACCGTAGCGTCGGCGGCTATTTATATTTTAATTCCGCCTTTATAGACTTACGTAATCTAAACGTAAACATATTTAGATTTCCTATAAATGCAATCACAGAACGCGGCAACTCTCGTTATCATATCCAACGTGATCGGCCACTGAAAGCTTTTTGAAAGCCCGCAGCGGTAGACGATGAAAGGTTCACGCAGTGATCTGAAGCGAGTCCGTCGTCCCGATAATCGTACAATAATAATTCTGTATCGCCTTTCTGTTCCTACGCAATGATTTGTACGTATACGTACGATATACGTACGTACGTACTCGAGACGTATTGAAAACTTACTTGGTATAATAAAATAACAGTATTTTGTGACTATTGAAAATACGAAGAAAACCGTGCGTTATGTTCCTTTTGCTATCGAATACGTGATAAATCACAGAATAATGCGATCTCTTCCGTGCCTCAAGCCTCGCCCCTAATGTCTTCTTAATGCTGTATGGAGTTGTCACATTGCACTTTCTCAACTTTTAGCTGTCCTTTTTCAACTACGTAGGTATTTGAATATCTGTATGAGTAAGAAATGTCAAATATTGATACCACTAACACTTATATACAGTGTGTAAATTTTATACGGGCGTATATTATACTGGCGATTAGTATTGGACATAGGAAACCTATCTACATTTATTTCTTTATGAAAATATGGATTTTTTTTTCATACATAATAATTCAGCCCGCAATGTATTGCATCCATGACAATTAAATTACCGATGCGCCATGTCAGTTAGGCTTGGAAGAATAATAAGTAAGGAAGCGTAATCAACGCTCAAAATGTGCTCCACTTTCCTGGTGCCAAAGTGGGCGGAGCTTGTGACAGCGGTGCCCTAATGTCATGTCAAACATTTTGAAATTGTCGTGTCGTCAAAATATTAGTTTTTTCGGTCCATGAAATTTCGATAATATATCGGTATTAAAATGCCGGCTTGTGCCGTGAATTGGTGCAGGAGCCACACAGGCGCCAAAGATGGTGATATTTCTTTTCATCGGTAAGTAAATCACGCATAGATATTCTCATACATTACGGACTTGGTCGATGTTATGCAATATAAGTTTTGGAAAAGTAAACATAACTCATTTGAGGAAAAGTATAATGAATGTACATTTATAAGTATTACCTAGTAGTAATAAATCCACAAAACAAAACCCTTCGAATTAGTACCTACTATACTTACTCTGGTAAAATCATACCATTCTGGCCGTGCCATTTCTAGTACAACTGGCTAATAGGTATGACTCTTATTTTTCATTAATAATGAATGCTATAACTTCATAGCATAGTCTTTAATTATCAAATCTAGAGCAGAGCCCGACTGGGGAACTACCTCTACCTTACAGAAAACCACAGCCAATTAGCACGAAACCCTACTCATAGTGTTGTGTTCCTGCCGGTGAGTAAGGTTGCCAGAGAGCTGAGAGGATGCAGTGTGTTGACGACGGGGGATCCTCTTGTCCCTTTAGCTGTCAACACAGTGAATCCTCTTTTATATGAAAGCGTCGGCAAAGTACATGAGACACCTCTGGAGTTACAGGCGTCCATAGGCTACGGTAGCTGCTTACCATCAGGTGAGCCGTATGCCTGTTTGCTACCGTTGTAGTATAAAAAAATGGATACAAAATGTAAATTTATCTTTGTATTTCCCTAAGCCTGCTAAAATAAATAGTACACATAAACGAACTCATCCGTTATTTATTTAGTTCTAAAAAACGAGGAAGCAAGAGAATTTTAACTATTTATATTGAAGGTATGCTATTATTTTCTAGTCTGGTCATAAATAAAGTTAAAAAATAATCGTTTTTCTTTTGCCATAATCAACCTTAATTGCTTAACATTATGTTGCTTGAGACCAAGAGGGTCTCCCTATGTAACGTATTTATAAAATTATAAAAAAATTATGGAAATTTACGCTTATTTTGTAGTATGTATGTCCCTATATTGTAATTAAGCACTTTAATTAAATAAATGAAAGATGAATAGAAGGCTTTCATATTCCTTATTCCAAGAACGATTAAATTTACGTATATTACATAAGTAATAAAAAATGCACTAAATAGTAGATTGTTTGACAAGGGTCTAAAGTAGGCCATATTACCATGAGGTGGTTATTTTCCCGAACGAAGTGAGGGAAAATTGTTCGAGTGGTAATATGGCTTTTAGACCAGAGTAATGCATACTATTTTTTACTTCGATTGCGAGAAAATAAGATAAAAATACTTATTATTTACGCACAATAACTAAACTAAGGTTAAATTATGGTTTAACTTGACGGTCTTTTAATTTTTTTAACTTCTTTGACATAGATACAAAATATAAACACCGCGAATAGATTCCACAGACGACGGTATAATTACCTCTTTAAAGTAGCTATTAGACATTGCAATTTGTAGGGTCCAACCTGTCGGGTTGGTAGGTGCAATGGTACTTAGGGAGTAAGAGTCCCGATCTAGGGCGATCGGCAGTGCCCCGATACCCGCAGCTGTTTATGGAGGTCGTTAGAGTTATTTTACCTTTTTTATTTATAATGTGAGCCATTTTCTACACATTCCGTCTGGTTTTTTATTTAAAATAAAAGTTAAATTGTGTAGATTCGCTGGTAATTAATATATTTATCTAGTTTTGTATTTAAATCATAGAAGGGTTGGGCAGATGAATTTAGATTCAGGCAGCTCGAGCGGTCATTTAAATATCTATAATAAAAAAAACAGTTTCAGATTTTATTTAATGTATACTGTTATGAGTACTATCACCGTGCTTCACCAAATACATTTTTTAGATGTTTTGAAGGCATCTCTGTAAACGTTGAGCTAGGGTCGGTAGGGACGATTTGTTGGTGAGGTAGGGTCGGTAGGGGCGATTTGTAGGGAAAGTGTAATAACGTGCGTTGGGGCCGACAGGAGTTGGACACAACCGATTGGGCCCTACAAATTGCCATGTCTAATAGCCGTTTAAACAGTTTAAACACGCTTTAAAGCGCTTCCAAAAAATTACTTATTTAATGATTATGAAGTAGGAACTAGAAAAACCTCACGTTTTGAGAAATAAATTGCGTTTCCTCATTGGTCGATTTTAACATTGCTGTATTCTGATTGGTTGATATTAAATACAATGTTTTTTTAAGGACTAATTATTTACACAGTAGGGGAAGGTGAGGTAATACGATCCCTGGAGGTCAAATGATCCCCCGCCGTAAATCTGAGACAACTAGTGTCATCTATCCAAATGCGCATGAAACATGTGTCCCGCACCCCTGCCAGTTGCCTCTTCCAGTGTCATGGCGGTGCGAGCGCTTGGCGTGATTTTATAAAAAAAATATCAAAAAGTGTGGCTCTGATCTAAGGTAAGTCTGTTTTTGAACTTTTATTACTTTTGACATGTTCGTGTTCATTGAAATGTTATTTTATTTGCGGGTATTAATAGCAGTTAGCTAATATTTAAGCAATGTTCGATCTCCGCATGCGGTATTTGAAGGTTATGTTTTGATCGATATCTTGGAATTTGGTGTTTGGGGCGAAATGATCCCTTTCTGTGTGTTTAAAATGATCCCTGGAATCATTTTACCCCATTAGTATTTGTTGTTTTTACAGATCATGCCGAGAATTTATATTTACCTATATAAGAGGAAGCCAAAAAGAAAACAGATATAGAACAAAAGAAAGCCCTTCAGGAAGCGAATAAAATAAAAAAAACGGTGACCAACAAACAGAATGATGAAGGAAAAGGTGGTGGGAAAGGAAAACGAGTCGGGAAAGGAAAAGGAGGCGGAAAGGGAAAAGGCAAAAAAAGTAAAACAGATCAGATTCTTCGGAAGAGGAGAATGATACCGAATGCCTCTTCTGTACTGAAAGCTACACCAAAGACAATAAAGGCGAAGGGTAGATTAGGTGCGTTGTGTGTCTTAAATGGGGACATGAGGCCTGTGCGGGAGTAGATAGTGACGATTAAGGCGACTTTACTTGCGATATTTGCCTTTCTAGTAACAAATTTGATAGTGTGAAAAAAAAATAAGGCTATAGGTCTATTTCTAAGTTCCTTATAAGAAAATTATTATTTTTTAAATGAAGAGTTGATTTTTCTATTGCATTTTGACATCGATAAAAAACCTTTGATCCCTATCATATTTAATGAGTATAATTTGTGTTTTTTTTTATTTAGAAGAAGAGTTTATTTGTTTACCTACCTTGATTAGGTATGTTGTTAATTTTACGAACCTTTTAAAAGTTTGTTGCAATGTTTAATGTTTAGTTTTGTTGGTTGAGTAGTAGTATCTCTAATGAAACTAAAAGACTGGAAAAGTTTTGTGTAACTTGCTTATATACTGAAATTGTTATGAACAATACATATGATTAAAATAAACAGATGAGTGTTTTATTTCACTGATATTTATTAAGTTATGGTATAAAATGATCCCTGGGATTATTTTACCCCTACCCCAGGGATCGTTTTATACATAGGTGTGTATAAAATGATACTTTACTAAACTTTAACAAAAACCTCTTGTACAAAAAAACTACATACATATAATAAAAAATAAGTATGCAGTTACAAAGTTAAGTAAATTCACTACCTCTAACAATAGAAATCTTGCGATTTTGCTTTAATCTTTAGCCACAGTTAAGTTTTTCCCTTAAGGGGATCATTATACCTCACCTTCCCCTATACGCACCAAAAAAGTATCTAGCGTTCCGATTAACTTCGATATGTGTGTTGTGATTGGTGGATTTAATATGATGAAGTGTTACGATTGGTCAATTTAAAATGTTTTGTAAATCATAAATATGTATACATACTAGCCCTAGAGGCTAAATGTACTACTTTAGTCCGCCTTGGTAAGCATAATATGACACACTTTTTGAGCATGAGAAGTGAAAAATAAATTGTTAATTGATTGCATTAAGTATTATTTATTACGTGAACCCATTCACGTCAAACTAAGGCGTATTTATTATACTTTAGCTTGACATTTTCAGTCATTTGATTTGAGTGTCTCCTGTTCAATTAAAGTTCATTGTCAAATTGATTTTGACCACTCACAACACGGCAACTTTTCTTATTGGTGAAATGGCATGAAACCTTTGCAGAATTAAGGTTAACACAAAAAAATATCCTTAAAGAATGAGTACTTGACTGGTTAACAAGACATAAGACATTTTAGTTTTGTAAACATGAAAATGGGTCGTGTTTTCACATGAACTTTGCTTGCCTTTACTCGTCTTGATATTATATGTCGATGCAGTTAGGTCAGTTTTAAATAAATTGTATAGCGTACATTGGTGACCGGTAGGACTTTAAAAAATCGTTATGCATAATTAATAACACTATTTAACAAAATACTATATGAGTCCTATTGCTGGATACTATAGGTGGATAAAGTATACGCCCGTATAAAATTTACAGGCTGTATACTTAACTTAATTTTTATTAAGTGGTACAATCTACAATACTATTTTTTTATGAATCAGACAAGTATCCATGAAAATAAAATATTTAATAATCTACATCTACCATGCAGTAGTATCTTTGTATAATTACAATATTTTCATATTTCAAAATCGGCCAAATGATTAGGCCAAAAACCATAAATAAAATCTTAAATATTTGCAGAATTGAAACAAAAACCATATTAAGTAAATTATATATTTAAGAACAGCTTATACGATAATAGTGTAGCAGCTTTGTTCTCTATAAGTGCATAGAGTTTGTCAAGTATGAAAAGCTCCATTTGAACGTGAGTTTTTTTGCCCGCTTTGCCACTGCCGGCTCGCCGCGCTTCTTTTGTTCCTCGAACGTGATCTGACCGAGATGAAGCTCACCGACGTTATTGCTCCGTTCCTCGCTTCAATCGAGTTTGTTTCTACTCGTCACAGTTTTCTTCTATTTTGCGTATTAACATCACTGAAATGATTTTCCGCTCCAGCATAGACGATTTTCCCCCGAAGACTTCGAAATTCCCGCACCCATTTGTTTTCATGACGTCTAAGACGTAAGCGCATTGCATTTTTGTGCTAGTCGCTTCACCGCCATATCTCATGGTTCCATAAGGCTTCGCTTCCAATATAACGCCTCGAGATGACAAACGGCTTGTAGTCAAATGTGACGTAAATATTTCTGAAACAGAATTTTATACCATGAAATGTGATTCTATTCCTCGCATCACGCTCTGCTGTTGGGGCCTCAGTGACAAGGAAATCTTGAAATTCTTGCCTTGAGCAAAGTGAGGCTTTGCAAAAGATCGATGTAAACTCACGCTCGCCTCGTACGAAAGAGATTGGAAAGTTTGTCAGAGCTTAGAATTGTTCTTTCTGCGTGCCTGATCGCAAGCGGCCCTGCCAGGCCAAACCATAAATTATTGCCGCGAAAAAGTTTTAAAGCTATTATAACTCTGATCCACAGGTATAAATCGTGTAATTCACCATTTCGTTAGGATATTGAGGAAATCTGAGATTATCATCATGTTCTTTTTTTTATTACTGGGTAGTTCTACTAACATCCGTTAATTATGTAAGTAAGTATTAGTGTTATCAATCATCGAGTAATTAATTGTTTAAACTTGTTTTTAGAGCAAGACAACCCGCGTAGGTTAATTTGAGCGAAAGTAATTAAGCATTATAAAGAAGAGCCGCTTCACATGTCACTGCATGGCAGTGAGCGACATCGAATAGTAGGCGAAGAGCGCTGGATGGATGGAGCTGTTATCTGCGTATCGCTTAGCTACGCCCGTTGTAGCCGCCATGTTTATTTTTAGCCTCGCGTGTACATTCACTATTGCGATGAAATTTACAGTGGTCGGCGCGGGTCTGCGCTGGTGGACGAGGCTCCGGGCTCGACGCTCGCGGACTCCGATACAGACGCTCCAAAATGACAAGCTACCGCTATTTCAAAAATGTCTGGTATTTTACGCGAGAATTTCCGCTCGGTCGATGAGCAATAATTCTTGTGTTGAAGGGAGAAACTTTCATACGATTACTTTTATTGCTTATTGTAAACTAGCCTTTTCCCGCGGCTTCACCCGCGTACTATGCCGTAAAATATACTCAAAAAGGATACGGTACCCATGTTGATTTTCAGATTTTGTGACCACATTTGCCCCTTTTGGAGGTTGAATTACAAAAAACCTGAAATACGTGTTTACTCATTTATCGCTAGGAATACTTCTATGAAGTTTCGAATAAAATAGTCTAACAAATCTTGTTTCGCCATACAAACTTTGGACCCCCATTTTACCCCTTAGGGGGTGAATTTTGAAAAATCCTTTCTTAGTGCTCCCCTAGACCTTATAAGGAACCTTTGTGCCAAATATGAAATCTCTAGACTCAGCGGTTTGGGCTGTGCGTTGATATGTCAGTCAGTCAGTCAGTCAGTTTCTATATATTTAGATTTAGATTGTTTTAAGGTGTAAGATTGATTTAAATAATTAATTAAATTGCTAATCCCGAAACAAATTTGATGAATGAAACCTAAAACATTGAAATAGGTACATCTAAGTTTTGTTTTAGCGTTAGTTGCACATCAGGAAGCGAGCGAAAGTAACACGCGTGTCGCGGCAGTTAATACCCTTGTTCGTCAAAATACCATTACCCACCGAGCGACGGGTCCCCCTGTCAAGCTGAGATTTGGCGTAACTTAGTGACTGATTAGCAATTTCTGTTTGCTGGCGGGTGCGACAGGTGGTCGGGGAGCAGAGGGGGGCTGACCCGCGGCCTCTTGCCTGATTGATGACCGAGACTAGCTCCGCTCTGACACTGACTCGACTTCTTATATCTGCACGTCAATGCTACATTTAGCTTACAATGTTTCTAACTACACTTTAAAAGTTATAGTTTCCGCTAAACGAACTTAATGACCAACGTTCTAAAGCAACGATGCATAAATCCATTTTAGCTGCGAGTAACGTTTAAGAGACGGAAGATTTTAGAATGGCATGTTATCCTGAAAGCCATCATACGTCTTATGTCAAATTACAATCAATTGTTTTAGGAGCAGTCCCACGCTCCGCGGCCGCGGTCTAATAACCCGAGGTCGAGTCAAGAGCTCATACATATTCACGGTTCGACCGGCGGTTCATCTGTAACGGTCCTGCGACCGGTTGTGTGAGCTCATTGTTGCAAGTGTCCACATGGCCGAGCGACCCGCCACGTCTTACCCTGCGCCGTCGTCGGCGCCACCCGCTAGCGATGTTTGCTCACGTGTACCCAATCATGGTTTTATTGCAAATGTGAATCGTCTACTCTTGATTAATCAGTTATATTTTTAGAAATGTGGCGCCGTGATTATTAACTATGTAAAGATTGCATTCGTCATAATTTGCCACGTCAGTATACCCACCTAGTAGTTAGGAATTTATTGTACACACAATATATTATTGTATAACATATCAAATCAAATCAAATCAAATAATTTATTTGCTCGAATACAGTCAGGTGGTTCTTAAATACATTTTAGGTACAGTGTATTCAGCCTGCTAGTGGGCATGCAAATATTATACAATCCTAAACCTAGATTTCTTACAGCTAAGCATGCAGCATGCATGGATATTAACATTAATAACAATTAATAACACCTTATAGTATAGGTACTTAATAAAGAAATGGCGTATAATCTAAATATTCTTTGATTGAATAAAATGCATTTTTTATTAAGAAGTCAAATAAATTAGTTTTAAATGGAGGCATGTCAGATTTCATTATTATGTCTGGTAACTTATTGTATAATGTGTGTGCCATGCCAAATACACTTTTATCACGCAAGGCTGTGTCTGACTTTGTGCACGTGATTTTATGTCGCTGACGCACACTTCTAAAGGCAGAAAATTTGTGTTTATTTAATTTTACATACATAACTATTTCAAAAATATATAAACAGGGAAATGTCAAAATTTTAAGTTCAATATAGTAACGTTTGCAACAATCACTTTCCTTCAGTCCACAAACAGAACGTAAACACTTTCTTTGAGCCTTAAATGCCAAATTTCGGTACGTCGAATTACCCCAGAACATGATACCATAACGCAATGTGGCTGTTACATATGCGTGATAGGCAGTGAGTACGGCTGCACGACTTACTATTTTATTCAGGTTGAACAATGCACGCGAAAATGATCTTAACTTTTTGCACAAATAATCAACTTGGTTTCTCCACGTTAACTTATTATCTAGACTTAATCCTAAAAATTGTGTATTGTCAGTTTCCTCAATTATATAATTATTATATGTCACAGTTAAATCAGTCATCCTATTGAGCCTTTGATAAAAATTCATAATTTTCGTTTTTTCTAAATTGATACGTAGGTTGTTAAGACTAAGCCAATTAATTATTGATTTAAGTGCATTATTTATATTTAGTTGACAAGTCTGTGGATCATCACCAGTCAGTATTACCGTGCTGTCATCGGCAAAGAGAACCATTGGGTAGTCAACTGCCTGTGGCATGTCATTTATATAAATGAGGAATAATGGTGGACCCAATACGCTTCCTTGTGGTACACCATGAGTAATTTTTCTAAATTTTGATGAATGAGTAACTTCACACTTTGATTTCATGCTTATATTATCTATTTGAACAACTTGTTTTCTGCCATCTAAGTATGACTTTAGCAATTCATAAATATTACCACGTATTCCATAGCTATATAATTTTTGCAATAATATATTATGGTCAACTAGGTCGAAAGCCTTAGTTAAGTCCATGTAGAGTGCGCACACGGGTTTTTTTTTATCCATATTGGTCACTACTACTTCTAATAAATCAAATATAGCCATATTTATTGATTTATTCTTGCGAAATCCCTTTTGTTCCTGCGCAAATAGGTTATTTAATTCAAAATACTGACTTATTCGGCTGCTAATTACTCTTTCTATAATCTTGGAAAAAATAGGAAGGAGTGCAATAGGCCTATAGTTGTCCATATTTTCCATGTCACCTTTCTTAAATAGAGGTCGGACAATCGCTTTTCAGGAAAGATGCCCTGCTCTATACACATATTTATTATATAACTAATGGGCCATGATATGATGTGAGCAACTCTTTTAATAGTTTTAGTGCATATTCCATCATAACCAGTACTTTTACTGTTTTTTAGGGAATATATTATATTTAAAACTTCTTCTGGGCTTGTTGGTTGCATAAATAAGGAACGTGATGAATTATATGTCAATGTGTTATGTCGATGTAAATTATTATTTGATAAACCATTATTACAATTATTAGTATCTGTAATTAATTTAACTTGGTCAATAAAATGATTATTAAATTCTTCTGCAATTATTCGAGGGTCTGTTATTAACTTACAGTTATGTTTTATATGCGAGATATTCTCCCTAGGATTTAGCGTTTTAGTTCTGTTAACAATACTCCAAGTAGCTTTTGATTTATTTGACGAATTCTTTATAAAGTAGTCATTTTGAGACTTTTGCGTCAACAGTATAATTTTTCTTAGGCGCTTGGAATATTGTTTTAAAATCCTTTTGTTGCTTTCATTTGGACATATTCTAGATTTCCATAGCAACGCTCTCTTTTTTGCACAACATTTCCTTATTCCTGAAGAAATCCATTTTGGCTTTCTAGTTAGGTTCATTTTTAGTCTAAGAAAAGGAAAACACAAGTTATAAAACAATAGGAATAGATCTATGAACTTATCATACGCTTCGCTAGCATTATTTGCCATATATACGCAATTAAAGCTTAAGCTCTGAAGACAATCTTCAAACTTAACTATATTTTCGGTACAAATGTCCCTTCTTTTTACATACCAGTGAGTTAGAAGACAAGTTTTTTTGACCGGGCAGTTCATGATTTGTGAGTATGGTCTGATAAAGCAAAGTCGATAACTTCTGTTTTGCCCCCTCGAACATTATCAATTATATTATCAATACATGTATTGCTAAGTAGCCGCGTGGGCTCCGTCACGCCTAATCTAAGATTATAACTAGCGAGTAAGTTCTGAAATTCGGTCGAAAATGTGGTTCTTTTCAAAATGTCAATATTAAAGTCGCCGCAAATAACAATTTTCTTATTCTTCGTACATATTTTATCTAAAATTATTCCTAGTCTATTTAAAAATATTGTCATAGTTGTAGAGTCATATTTAGGAACTCGATAAATACAAATTATTATAATTTTTAAATCCATTAATTCTATCGCTGAACATTTCAATAAATTTTGAATAGACAGGTTTACAATATCATGTAGAGTTTTATATTTTAATTTATTTTTTATCAAGATACATGAGCCACCGTTTCTAGCTTCTCGGGAGAAGTGGCTTGCCAATTTATAGTTAGGTATATAGAGCTGCGCTTCGTCACCTGTTCGCATGTTGTGTTCTGTGATACAAAGTATATCTACATTTTTTCCAGAATCAAATAGCTCGTGCAGATGGACGGTAAGTAGATCCGCATTATTTATCAGACCATTAATGTTTTGGTGCAGAATAAAAATATTACTAAGCACGAAAAAGATCATTACTAATAGAGTTATCGATACTGGTATTTTGAATCTGCTGTGTGAGAGGTGATGTTATCGTCTTTTCGTCATTTAAAACATATCTGTCAATTTCCAGCATAAATTGCTTTAGATTATAGAAAGCAGCTCTAACGCCAAACTGCGTTAGTTTACCAGAATGGTGTGAAAACATATCGAAGGATAAGTCGCGGTTAGTGTCAAATAAATAAACAATTGTTACTCTGCATGTCCATATACAATAAATTCGCTAACATTTCTACTTTGTAATTATGTATAGGTGCTCCACAAATACATATACGTGGGCAAACAAATTATTTTATTTGTGTGAGAAATATTTGAGAGAGACTCGCGTATGCAGTTTACCAATTGAATGCTGTCTTGGGTGTCACTTAAGTCTTCTTCACCAATAAATATTATACAATAGTCGTTCAGAGTAAAATTCTTCAACTTATTCTCTAGACTATTCAGTAATACCATAATACTACTATTCGTTGCATTAAAATGACAGTACGTAACATACTTATCCAGCTAACCTTTATTTATTTACCCACCCCGAGTTAAGGACCAGTATAGAACCAGGTTTTGGAAAATTTAATTGCGAGACATATAACTTACTAAGTATACGTTGGTTATTCATATGACAAAGGTCGGGCCAGTTGACAACTAGATATCTATATTGTAATTAAATGCCACCAACAGCGAAATATTCGTGAGGGGTGCATGTATAATGTGAAAGTACAATTTGAATTTCGTTACCATTATTATGACATTATTTCAATGTCTGTCACTTGGTTATACTCAACGATTTTATGAAATACCTAATAGCCAGTTTTTTTTTTAAACTTAAAATTTATGACTTACAAGTGATTGCAACTTTTTACAACATTACACAACTTGGTAACAGAAATAGGGATCAGTTTTACATAAATATGAAATATGTACCTAGTGGCGTTAAAATACTTTATTCGCATATTTTTGCTATCCGTTTTGAATCGGTTCAATGCCAATTGCGATCCGGAACAAAACTGGCCGCACCGCCTCGTACAAATCGATTCAGTTCCGACTATTAGTAGATTTATTTGAATTGATTGAAATCGATCTATCCGTAGCTTTTTTTTTGTGCTGAAATGTGACAAAAAGAAGTAGTGAAATTTTTTGGACTTAACTTCAAAAAATACTTTTTTTGTCCGAAAATAACGTTTTAGCCTGGCAGATACGCCTTTTGTGTAATTTCATTGAACGGGTGTGTTATTTTTTGTATACAAACAAATAATATAATAAATTTTTTCCCAATTCAGTGGTCCCAAGCCTCCCTTCCTAAGGCATGGAGGTATTGGCATCCGGAAAATTTCGATCATCTCTCTACCCGCATTCATTTCATCAATACATATAACCTTTTGGTAGTTATGAATTTTTGGTTATCCTTTATTCCATTAAAGGTACGGAACACTCCATTATGCGTGGTCCTACACGCACTTGGCCGGTTTTTACTTTCGTATAAAATTCACAACAAAGGTGGATTAGGGTCGTTCTACCGTTTCGTGCCGATTTGGTGTCCGAGCCCGCATCAACCGTTGAAATTAAATAAATTTACAAGTGGTTATTTTTAAAAGGTATTATATTTATGTGGTACGGAAAATGCGACGGTTTTGGAGTTTAGCTAAAACTAATGATCAATTAAATAAAAATTAAAAACATGCGAAAACTTCATTTCCCTCGTACCTAAAACAGCGTACCATTGGGTACGAAATTTAAAAAACACTATTATTTCCTGATAAACACTACTTTCCATTATTGTTTATAAATAAGCACATAATCAGTATTATAATGGTACATGGTACGTATTTTTAAAGTTAAATTATCATAGAGAGAACGCACTTTATAATTTTGTCACGTGAACTTCATTTCCCACCGAAAAAATTGTCGTACATGCCTAGTCTGAACGCTCCTTTATTTACGAATGCCCGTGATCCCCACGCGTCCATACCGTCTCAATTTGCCACAACACATCAACAGGGAAGGTCCTGCGCTCATGGTTGACGCAACATTTCGATTCTCCTCGCGCGAAACCCAGTTTGTCACGGGTAAGTACTCATTAATATCCTATTAGTAATTTGGTATTAACTGATGCAAAAAAATCACTTAACTTGTTATTTGTTAACATTTAGGTATATCTTCATTTGTTATGCTCGATAGTCTAGTCACTCGACAGTCTAACCAGAAAGGCTGTGAAGTAATTAAAAAAAAACGTTGAATCTTCATTCCACTCCAATTCATTTCCAGCCATTCCTTCCAAATTTTTCGGGGAAGGAAATGAATCGATTTGGAAAAAAATGATTAAAATTATGTTAGTATGACATAATGTCATAGAAGTTAGACATTTAAAATAAAACTTGCACTGCGTGTGCTATCAAAATCGCTGCAGACTTTTTTTGGTTCAACTCTAACACGAATGTATGTTTTAGGTCAGGAAGATGGCAAAAACAAAGACAAAATTTACTAAGGAGGAACAGTTAGCCAAAGATAGAGAATGTAAGAAATTGAAATATGCTGAAATGAAAAGCCATCCGAAACGTTATCGCATGTTTCAAGAAAAGGAGAAACAGCGATACTTGTTGGAAAAAAAAGAAAGAAGGTAGTCCTTTCAATCATTCAAAAAATGAGTGAAAGGGACAAGGGCAAGAAATGGGTGAAGAGAGCAGCGGCGCATATGGCGGAAAAATTCTCTTAAATATCTTAAGAAAAAACTTAGAGCTAAAATAATTTTCCTATAAAGTTTTTATAAAGTTCTACTTTTGAGATTTTTTTTTAATTTTAAAACTTATGGTTCAAAAGTTAGAGGGACACATTTTTTTACTTCTGGAGCGATTATTTCCGAAAATATTTATATTATCAAAAAATCATTTTAGTAAACCCATATTCATTTTTAAATACCTATCCAACAATATATCACATGTTAGGGTTGGAATGAAAAAAAAATCACTCCCCACTTTACGTATAGGGGAGGTACCCTAATAAAACATTTTTTTCCACTTTTTATTTTACCACTTTGTCGGCGTGATTGATATACATATTAGTACCAAATTTCAGCTTTCTAGTGCTAACGGTCACTGAGATTATCCGCGGACGGACGGACGGACGGGCAGACATGGCGAAACTATAAGGGTTCCTAGTTGACTACGGAACCCTAAAAAGAAGCACTAATTAAACTGCGGGTGAAACTATTATTTGAAGAGGATGTGAATAGCCAGTTAGCTGCTGGAAAGAAAGACAGCATACAACGGAATGGTATCCGAAAGCAAAAAACCGGCCAAGAGCGTGTGGGGCCACGCTCAGTGTAGGGTTCCGTAGTTTTCCGTCCGTCACAGTAAGTGTCCCCACTTAAGAGTTAAAATAACACCGCCATGTAGGATATGATATGAGCGTTCCACATACAGCGACATCTATCGGCAAATTAAGTAAACTATTGCGCGCGAGCTTAAAGTATGGAAGATGATTTTTATGGGATAATTCTTTATTGCGTGAACCGATTTTCACCGTTTTTACTTTATTTAGAAAGCACGTAATTTCATTGTGATTTTGTAGAAATTACAGGTACAATAAACACCTGCTTATACGGTTAAATTACAAAACTTAGTTCAGAAATTATTTTGTAATTTTTTTCAAAAACTATTCAACCTATCAAGTTCAAAATAATTTTCCTAGAAAGTTTTTATAAAGTTCTACTTTTGAGATTTTTTAAATATTTTTAAAACTTATGGTTCAAAAGTTAGAGGGGGGGACACATTTTTTTTTACTTCTGGAGCGATTATTTCCGAAAATATTTATATTATCAAAAAATCATTTTAGTAAACCCCTATTCATTTTTAATTACCTATCCAACAATATATCACACGTCAGGGTTGAAATGAAAAAAAACATCACTCCCCACTTTACGTATAGGGGAGGTACCCTAATAAAACATTTTTTTCCACTTTTTATTTTACCACTTTGTCGGCGTGATTGATGTACATAGTAGTACCAAATTTAGCTTTCTAGTGCTAACGGTCACTGAGATTATCCGCGGACGGCCGGATGGACGGGCAGACATGGCGAAAGTATAAGGCTTCCTAGTTGACTACGGAACCCTAAAAAGGTATCTAACAGATCATTTGAAAAAATTACATGTCAGGTATCGTATTTTGTGTTGCCTCTCTATGTTGGTTCTTGCGCAGCGCCTCATTTTCTTTTTGCAAAATGTTCATTTTCACTTTCAATTAATTTAATACCTTTTGATGGTTGAATCATACTCGCCTAATTATTTTCTTGAGCTCGAAAGTATTTTCGTTCTTGCTGGAGCCAGGTTCAGGTTCTTTTTGTGGATTACATACACGCACAGGTGAGCTTGCTTTGTCAGCCAAAGGATGGTCTTGAACAGCCTGAGGTGCTGGTATTACCTCCTTGTTTTCACTCTCTGGTGGTGAGTTTTCAATGAGAATCAACAGATTCTTAACTTCAGCTTCAGAACTTCAACAGAAGTTATGTATTTTCTTTTTTTTTCTTAAGACATTTTAGAGAATTTTTCCGCCATATGCGCCGCTGCTCTCTTCACCCATTTCTTGCCCTTGTCCCTTTCACTCATTTCTTGAATGATTGAAAGGACTACCTTCTTTCTTTCTTTTTCAGCAAGTATGGCTGTTTCTCCTTTTCTTGAAACATGCGATAACGTTCCGGATCGCTTTTAATTTCAGCATATTTCAATTTCTTACGTTCTCTATCTTTGGCTAACTGTTCCTCCTTAGTAATTTTTTTCTTAGTTTTTGCCATCTTCTTGACCTAAAACATACATTCGTGTTAGAGTTACTATTGTACAACTACTATAACTATGGGTTGCTGAACCATAAAAATTGTACTACGCATTTTATTGAATATTCAAAAGATTAATTTTTTTATGATATGTCATCATAATAAGAAGATGGTTTTAGTTATATTTGTTATTATTATTGAATAATTTTGAACAAGAAGATTTTTATTAAACTATATGACTTCCTTTTCTGATTATAACTTTGAGTATGCGATATTTTGCTGTTTTTAGGGTTCCGTACCTCGAAAGGAAAAAACGGAACCCTTATAGGATCACTTTGTTGTCCGTCTGTCTGTCTGTCTGTCTGTCTGTCTGTCTGTCTGTCTGTCTGTCAAGACCATTTTTCTCAGGAACGCGTGGAGGTATCAAGCTGAAATTTATATCAAATACTCAAGTCTATTGTCCCTTGCAGCTGTGAAAAAATCAAACTTAAAAACCAACGCAATCAAAAGATACAGTCGTTTATGCTGCAAATTTTAGAGTTTTTCGGCAATCGCAAAACCTACGGGGTACTTCCCGTGAACTCAGAAACTTGAAATTTGGCACGAAGCAACGTCATATAGCATAGACAATGGAAAAATTACAAAAAGCAGACATTTTTAGTAAAATCATACAAAAAAATATTTTTAAAAATTTTAAACTGACTACCTTTTTCCTCGTAAACGCGTAGAGGTATTAAATTGAAATTCATGTCAAATACTCAGGGCTATAGGACCTTTCAGATGTAGCAAAACCAAACTTTTATGTCAACGCAATCAAAAGAAATAGCAATTTAAGTCGCATATTTTGAAACTGAGTACTCGCAAGAAACTCAAAACCTAAAGGGTACTTCCCGTAAACTCAGAAACTTGAAACTTGGCACGAAGAAACTTCATATAGCACAGACAAAGGAAAAATTACGAAAAGTAGACATTTTTAGTAAAATCATACAAAAAATATTTTTTTAAATTTTTTACTTACTACCTTTTTCCTCGTAAACGCGTAGAGGTTTTTGCTTGTTATAGGTGTTTACGGAACCCTCGGTGCGCGAGTTGGACTCGCACTTGGCCGGTTTTTTTATAATTATGTTCTCATTCAATTGTGTTACACTTAATCAATATTTGCTAATATGTTAATTTTTATTGTTTTAGATTGAATGTTTTTGGTATTTTATCCTCGTAAGGCCCAATGGCCTATTTTTAGGACGGTAAAATTTAGTCCTAATGACCCACGAGGTCAACTATTTTGTTCAAAATTAGATTTTGTTCCAGAAGCTGAAAGTTTAAAATATGATGTACTATTTTTAGGACACTGCGTCACTATTTCACTTGTCCTAAAAATAGGACTGGGCCTTACGAGGTTAATTCGTTCAGGCAGCTGTTTAAATATTCCACAGATATGATTATTACATAATTTGTTTTAGTTCAAGCTAAACAATGACATTGAAGACGTAGACTCATATTTTGTAAAGTGTGATTGTCAAAATGTTGATTATTGTAATAAAAATATCATAAAAGTACAATTACTTGTTTTATTTCAAGGTTTGTATTGTCTGATCTATTATAGTACTACAAATTGAATTTTTATCCAATTAAGTTTCATTTCCGTCCAGTCAAATTTCATTCCCCTCAATACATGGTTCATTACCATCCTTTGGTATTTCATTTCCATCCGTGCTTTCATTACATTCCTTATGTAAAGTGTGATTGTCAAAATGTTGATTATTGTAATAAAAATATCATAAAAGTACAATTACTTGTTTTATTTCAAAGTTTGTATTGTCTGATCTATTATAGTACTACAAATTTAATTTTTATCCAATTAAGTTTCATTTCCGTCCAGTCAAATTTCATTCCCCTCAATACATGGTTCATTACCATCCCTTGGTATTTCATTTCCATCCGTGCTTTCATTACATTCCTTATGTGTTTTCCAAAAGTATAACTAGTATATAGGTGCCTTTCGTAAAATATTATACCCAATAAGTAACACATTCACAATATCCAAATCTAGACTAACTTAAAAAATAAAAAAATCTCCAAAAAGTGCCAAATCGGCACGAAACTATAGAACGACCCATTAGGGGTAAATAGAAGCTTAGAGTAAACGTGGTTTTTAATTAAAACAGTAGGTGGCAGGTGCGTGGGTGTTGTATTAAAGATAAATAGTGTTATTCTGTTGATTTGTTTTTCGTTCTCTATTTTTCTGTTCTTTGGATAGGAGAGTTATCTTGATTCTATTGTTTGTGAATTTAAAACTATTTGTGTTTAAAGATTGAAAAAATTCCCATTATATGACTCAAATAATTCATAAGAGTTAATACGCAGACGGTGAAATATGTTTAACATTGAAGAAGAAAACAGTCAAGAGTAAACTTGATAGTTTTTGTGTTAACCCCATCCTACATTTTCTCCTAATCATTATAACTAAACGTATGAAAAGCGATCCCTTAAATGGTGAACATAGTATAATGCAATGAGTAGCACCTCTTATGCCATTTCGTCTCAGCGGGCAGTAAAATAAAGATGTTGCAGTAATGCATTTTACATTTTGAAGGATCATTAAACTGCGCATTACACGGCCCGGCCCGCGGAGAGGCAATTAAAAAAGAACTGTTAAGACGAAGCTCGTAAAAATGAAGTCGTGTTCCCAACTGATTAAAAAGTCTTCTGTAATCTTAAAGCACGTCCAATTTTTAATCAAATTTGTTATCGCGACCTTCCAACTTTTGCTGGTCTTTATCAGTGACCGCTAGCGGGCGGGATAGGTAAAATTTTTAGGAGTAGCAGTAGAAGACTAAATCTATACTTATTCCTTTTTTGTAGTAGGTAATTACAATTTAAAAGAACAAAACAAAAATGTACACGTTAAAATAAAATAAATTGTACTCGTAGTTTATGTAACTGTTACGTAATAAGGGTCCTTAAAACATGAGTGTGGTTTTATGAAACGAGCCGCAGGTGAGTTTCATAATAAGATCACACGAGTGTTTTAAGGCCTAATTACGTACAGTTGCATACACTGCTTTATCTACACTCATATTATTTATCCTAAATGCCGTATTCCGAAACCATAGAATGGCCGCCATTGCACCGTCATGGCCAACTCGATTGTGTCGGGGGGGAGCATGTCGGCGGCCGCGCGGACGCGTTGCAGGTGTACATTATGTTATCAAAACTCATAACACATCAATAGTTGAGCATGTAAAGTTAAAATTACGTTACTGCCACACATAAAAAGCTTATCATAGTAAAATCGGTTGTGGTAATGCTAGCCATTGCCTACCGTTTTTGAACACGTTTTAGAGGACTTACAATGTGAGTGTAAATAATAGTAGTTTATGTAACTGTTACGTTTTAAGGCCTAATTACGTACAGTTGCATACACTGCTTTATCTACACTCATATTATTTATTCTAAATGCCTTATTTGGAAACCATAGAATGGCTGCCATCGCACCGCCACCATGGCCAACTCTCGTGTGCCGGCGGTCGCGCGGGCGCGTGTCGGGCTGTCGGCGGATCCCCGGGAGGGTGCAGGTGTACATTATGTTATCAAAACTCATAGCACATCAATAATTGAGCATGAAAAGTTAAAATTACGTTACTGCTACGGATAAAAAGCTTATCATAGTAAAATCGGTCGTGGTAATGCTAGCCATTGCCTACCGTTTTCGAACACGTTTTAGAGAACTTACAATTGAGTGTAGATAAATATAATTATTCAATTAATTTAACATTTAAAAAGTGACAGGTATTAAGAAAAAACATATTTCCAAAATTACTAAACACTAAGGCGAAAATACACAAAAAATTAAAAATTGGATATTGAAAATAAACTTAAAGTTAAATCTGTCTTATTTAAAATACTTGATTTTAAGGTCATAGTACTAGCGTATCAAAAATAATTTTGATTGTTTCTGTATGCTCTAAGTGAAACACGCCCTGGCCAAACTATAGTTTATCTGACCCATCTATCGTTAAGTTTGAACATAGAATGAATGTTAGTAACGGAATTCTGTGCTACAAACTTAGTTGGTGTCATGATTTATCAATTAATACCAACTCCATCGGTTTTCAGATGAATGTCAAATACAAGGTCAAAGTCTTAGGGACTTCGGCCACGGAAGGCATGCTCGAGTTAACAGATTGAGACATGAACAATTTCTGTTGCGTACGTTTAGTGATTGATTAACTCCTCTTATCACCAAAACTTACGTAAACTCCACGCTGAAACATATAGGTGTATAATGTTTGTCTGATAGCGCCATCCGAATTCATAGGGGCTTGACTTGCGTGTCGTTTATAGCTAAGCCAAGGTTATTTGGTATATTCCTTAACTAGCGACCCGCCCCGGCTTCGCACGAGATAAAAAATGGTTATTGTGGGTTATCCCTAAGAGATAGACATATGCCATCGCGGACTTTTTTGTAGACCTTTTTAAGGTGTACAATACTGTAGTACATTATTTTGACCTATCTTGTAGGGTTCAGCCAGCGTTTGCAATGTGTTTATTTACGACATCACATTAGAAATCTCTAAAATTATCAGTGTTTCCCTGCTATATTATGCATGTATTATACATATAAACCTTCCTCTTGAATCACTCTATTTATAAAAATAGCGTCAAAATCCGTTTCGTAGTTTTAAATATTTGCATACTGCATACATACAAACAACGGAAAGCGAGTTTGTTTTATAATATGTAGTGATACACATAGGTCATTCTTTCTGTAAACATATTTTTTGGGACTTTTGTGTCATGTTGTCATATGTAGCACGTCATCTGTTTGGACATCATAAATGAACCAAAAACCAAACAATCAGATTGCAACGTCTTAAAATAAAATAAACGTCGTTGAAATACTTACATTGTTGGATACTTTGGTCAAAGGCTGCTCACAGACACATTTCCTGTTTCAGAACGTCGCGAAATCAACAACTATTACGTATCAACACGATCTGGTACGAGTATGAGCAGTTTCGAAATAGTATTTGCGGTTACAATGATATCGCTTTGTACATATTTAGAAACCTGTGCAGGTCGCTGCAACGTTATTTTATACGCGACCTATTTGCGGTCAATCTGTCTCCTACAACTCGCCTCGGCTAGTGTACGACGGCTGATACACCTTAGGCCGTATTCCGAAACTAAAATTTAAGGCCTTCCAATATAATTATTATTTGTTACATTAACAGCAGAGTCGAAAGCGAAGGCGCGCATGAAAACAATACGTCTTGGATATCATTTTGACTTTTCAAATTCGCATTCGACAATATGATCAAATATTCTGTTACTAATTACTAGTATTTGCAGGTGGAGACGTAAAATTGTGTACTCACCAAGGGTAGTAAAAAAGAAAGCCCTCTAGGCATATTTACAACCCTCGCCTGCGGCTCGGGTCACAAATACCTGCGATTTCGGGCTTTCTTTCTTTTACAGTCCTTGGTAAGTAATGTACTATAATATAACAGTATGATAGAACGTCACACGCACATAAATAATTATTTAGTTTGTTTAATTGAGTGGCCAAAACGTCAGCTTTGCTCATTCAATCTATAAAACACGAGAATCGAATTGTTTTGTATGGATTAAGAATTAACCTCCATCGAAAATAATAAGAGGGAGGTCTCAAGTGCTGGTAAATATTGGACCACTTGTTCATTTCCGAGCTTGCGGCTAACGAGGGCGCGTGCGACAGGACCAATAAGTAGGTCAAGTGACCTAGCTTCACAGATGTCTTTCCTATAGATGTAACCACGGAGATTATGAAATTACTTAGCGTGAGTATTTGGAAGACGTCATTCGGTTCTATTTCTCGTGTGATTGAAATTTCTCTAATAAAGACACTAGCTATCGTAGCCCACAAACGTCCAGAATGCATAAAATTGTCACGCGTCTGCATCGCGAGTCCAAAGAAACGGCCCTTAAAAAAACGCGTGGTAGGTACGCGTCGTCACGGCTGCGGAGAAATTCTTCTTCCTCCTAGCGTTTGTCCCAGCTTCTTGCTCTATTGAGCCTGGGGTCCGCTCGGCAACCTAATCCCAGGAATTGGCGTAGGCACTAGTTTTTACGAAAGCGACTGCCATCTGACCTTTCAACCCAGAGGGGAAACCATGCCTTGTTGGGATTACATCCGGTTTCCTCACGATGTTTTCCTTCATCGAAAAGCGACTGGTAGGTAAAAATCAAATGATATTTCGTACATATGTTCCGCAAAACTCAGTGGTACGAGCCGGTGTTTGAACCCTTGACCTTCGGATTGAAAGTCTGACGTCTTACCGCCAGGCCACCATAATACTTCTCACAAAGAGATATCCGATTATATTATTAATATCACAAAAAGTACTTCCCAGTAGGTACTTTTTACATAATTCCAATCCAATACATACACCTACGCCTCGGAAAAGTCGGCTCGAACAGTTTTGGTAAAGCTGAGCTGTAACTTGATTACACTGGTCGACGGTGGTTTTTCTGCCTTTGATACATGAAAATGGTTTGTTGTAATTTTATTGCAACAGTTTTTGGAACGAACACTTTTTTTTCAATATTGGTTTGGATTTTTTTATTTAATCTTTGAACATTTTATTGTTGACTGTGTAGGATTACCCGAATATCCAGGGCAACAAAAAGGTATTGGGCGAGTAAAGGTATTCATGATGTGTTTTTGCAGTTTATTAGACTTTTAGAGTTCGTCATAATTACGTGAATTAAGCAACTTGGCATATTCATTCATAATTAATTAGACATGTTTATTATAAACACCATATCAGATCGGTTTCTGCCGGCCGAGCGGGTATTGGCGCGCCGGAGGAACAATCACACACGCCCGCCTAATTGAAGTCCAATGTCGTGCATAGATGTCGTTTCCAACCACTGACCGATTCAAAACCTCGAAGGAACCACTATAAGTTGGCTCCCTTGATGTTGCATGACTCTTAGCCACTTTTGATTGGCTCGAGTGAGAAAGCGACTTGTCTAACCAATGAGAACATACACGCTAGCCGCCCACGGCGATTGATACCCGACCGTCGCAGCTTCTAATTCGATTGTGTTATTGTTTTGGACTCGCACCGAAACGACGCCGCCCGATTTGAGCGTCGATCCCACACTTCGATGCTATGAATCGTTTTTGAGTGCAGTTCGATAGCCATTCGGTTGATTCAAATTCCGTATGTGAAGCTGATAACGTTTCGTTTACTTTTATCACAAATTTCGCCATAATATTTGAAAAACATACTTGAGGTACTTAAATTGGGCTTCATTAGTAATACTTTTTTCTTTTAAGACATATTATAAAACAACAAATTATTACAAGAAAGTTGCTGTTGCGGTTGATAGCCTTGAATAACTTGGTAACATTATACATATTTAGTTAATACTAGCGTTTAGAATATTTTTTTTGCAGAAAACAAGATACATAAGAAAATAAAATAAAACTAAACTACGAGGGGGGGTTCAAAAATCCGCGGAAAGAAGCAGAAGGAGGTAAAATGTTGCAAAACCTTTTTGCTCATTGTGTATGAGATCTTTAGAAAAAAATAAGTCAAATGTCAAGCCAAAACCGTCATTTGTTTTTAAAATATTGCCTTTCACACGAATTATTTCGGAATAAACGTGCGAATATGGAGCAAATTGAATATCGTGCTGTGATAAAATTCCTATCTAAGCAAGGAAAGCCTCCGCAAATTATAATGAATGAAATGGTAGCTGTCTACGGCGACCAGTGCCCTGGTAAAACCATGATTTACAAGTGGCATAGCCTCTTCAAACATGGCAGAGAGTCAATTGAAGATGACCCTCGCCCAGGAAGGCCTATTGAAGCCACATCGTCTGATATCGTACAAAAAGTTGAAAAATTCGTACAAGAAGATGCTCGTCTTAAAAAGAAACAATTAGCTGCATTAGTTGGAGTATCAGATACAACAATATTAAGGATCTTACATGACCATCTTGGCATGACAAAAGTGAGTGCAAGGTGGGTACCGCGAATGCTTAAACCGCTGCAGATGGAAGACCGAGTTGACGCGTCCAAGCTTTTTATAAACTTATGCGAAGATCACCCTGCCCACATATTGGAACGAATTGTGACTGGAGATGAAACTTGGGTTCATCACTTTGAACCTGAGTCGAAGCAAGAGTCTATGCAGTGGCATAAGAAGGGTGCACCCCCTCCGAAAAAGTTCAGGGTGTCAGAATCGGCTGGAAAGCTGATGGCTACTATTTTTTGGGATTCAAAAGGGATTCTTAGGATCGACTACAAAGATAAGGGTGTCACCATAACTGGGACATATTACGCAACACTATTAGAAAGACTACGAGAAGCCATTAAAGAAAAAAGGCGGGGAAAGCTGTCGAAGGGTGTGTTGCTATTACATGACAATGCACCGGTTCACAAGAGCCATATTGCGATTGCTGCTCTTAACAAGTGCGGCTTCGAACCGCTGGTTCACCCACCCTACAGCCCGGACCTGGCTCCCAGCGACTATAATTTGTTCCCAAATTTAAAAAAAGAACTACGAGGAAGAAAATTTCATACCGATGAAGAAGTGAAGGAGGCAATTTCGGCTCATTTTGAGGGCAAAGACAAAAAATATTTTTTTGATGGTTTATATAAATTAATTGCCCGATCAAAAAAGTGCATTAAACTCGAGGGTAATTATATTGAAAAAGAAAAATACTTCCATTGTTTCATTTACATTGCAATCATTTTATTTCGCGAATTTTTGAACCCCCCCTCGTATACCTAAATTAAAAATAAATGCTAATTAAATTAAAACTTATCTAAAATCTTAAACTAAACGATATCAAAAAAATAACTGGTTCAAATAAGATGTACCTATTTCCTCGCAGTATTATCCATACTATCACTAACCTTACAAATTAATGTTGCATTGCAAGCAATTATTAAAATAAAAACTCAAAACTAAATTAGATTTTTTGGTGTATTTCATGCACATAATAAATATGTTATTTGAAGGAATCTAACCTATTTCTGACATGAAGTAGTTCAGTAAACTTTCCTGCCTTGACCACCCCGAAGCTTAACGCCACGTAGTACCTAACAGTCCAGCAGCTAATTAGTCGCGCCATATTGCCATCAATATCCATTAGTGGCGCCGCACGCGACGGCGGCGACGATACACCTCCCTGAAGAGCGGCCGTGTATTCACAGTACACGTGACTCGAACATTTTCAGCTAACCACTGTGTAGATGTACGAGTACCTGACGTCCGTGAGGAGTATACATAATTGATGAGCGCGAATATACTTGTTCTACTATGCACTAGTCTCTCGCACTCAGCAAGCTATTAAAATGACAACAGCACCTGTTATAGATAAATTAACGAGAGCATGGAATTGCATATGTAGTAGTATTGTATGTTTACAGGCATTCTATATTTGAATTTTCTATTTTCTCGTACTATCAGCATAAAAAGAGGTTTGTTATATATTGAAGAAGTAAATACCAAAATAATGTCGGCGTCAAATTGTGAATATTATTTACGTTGTGCATATATTTTTACGTCTGATTTTATTGTATTCTCTCAATTATCAGAATAATTTTGTGTCAGCCCGTACGACTAAGTGTAAGTTAAATAATTTTCAAAAAATATGGCAGTGAGTAATTTTGGTCCGATTGAGAGTCAAAGTAAGCAAATTATTTTTAACTGTTATAAATATTTTGAACTTGAACTGAAGAAAAATTTAAATTCCCCTTACACCGCTGCCCAGTTAGTTGAAAAAGCTACAGGTGTTTGTCTCTCTACTGTTTATAACATTGTGTCTGAGAGCAATAGTGAGAAATTCGCAACAACAAAGAAATTCATGCTATAAGTGCTATGACATGACTGATCTCGAAGTCAAGCTATACTTACTAGTGGCAAGTTTGCAAGCGAGGTGGAATGTTTTGCGAGCTAGATGACCGATCATACGATAGCGATGGCGCCCGACTGGAATAGTCCGGAAGCTTACGTATACACTTGCTGTACAATTTAATGTATTTTTTTTAGATACTTACTTAAATAAAATATCAAACTAAGAATATTATAAAACAAGTGGATATTACAAGCGTACGTACCGCCATAAAAATATTATTCTTAACCTTTTAACCTCGATGCAACGTTAACGTGGTATTATATATTAACTTATGAATTACGTAACCGTCAAATTTAATGTTTACTGGCTTTCGCCGTTTTTATAGCTCTGCAGTCACGTAAACTTTTGAAACCTAAATTAGCACAACGGCTTTTGGGTTATTCCTAATTTAAATACCTGACTATACGTGGGACGTGGGCTACTCGACGAAATCAAAATTTAATATCAGTAATTTTATGAACATTTCTATTTCAATCAGTTATGAATAGCGAATGTTGTTAAATGAGTTATTTTATTACAATATTTACAATGCAAACCGGAGATTATGATCGTTATGAAACTATTGAAGCATGCTTGAACTCTATACACAAAGGCTAAGCAGTATTATTAATATATCAAATTGTTTGAACGCGCAGCGAGTCCGGCGCGGTATGATCCAACCCTAACTTTCAAAATAATAAAGTCGCATATATTTACAGGCTCCATACTTAGTTAGGTCGTTGTAGTTCCAAGGGCGGAGTATTTAATTTGGGACTTCTTCACCTCGTCGTCCGGCGCCGGTGCGGCGCTCTCCTAGAAAGGGTTGCCCGCTGCCCTAATCTTTGAACTATGACTTGACCGTTATAACGCATTTATAATTTGCTGTTCGATTATTTAGTAGACGGCGTGGCACGTCGAGATACGAATAAATTAGTTTCGTGTTTGGGAACAAAGCTATTCGAAGTTTGAGTAACGGTCACAGGATCATTGTAAGAGTTAAACTTATTCCACTATCTGTTGAGTGCTACGGAATCTGCTTTATTGTTTAGTTTGCGTAACGGATTGTTTAATTTGGTTTGTGAGTGATGAGTGCTTTTCGCCTTAATGGTTCAAGTTTCAGAGTTTGGTATCTCTCTCAATCTTTGATAAGTATTTAAATATCTATTATATTAACTACATATTTACGAGAACCACCGGTTTAAATTATAACGCTATAGTTTCAATCAATTTATGCGATAGAGAGTTAAATTAGTAATATATCGTACTATATATATATATATACGATATTCTATTTTTAACGTCTGACCTATCTAAATATTTTAATATAAATGAATAACGACAGTAAGTATTCTCTTTTGTGCTGCTCCAGTAAAAAGGCATTCAATAATTGACCTTTTCAATAATCTTATTACATGATATGACACTGGGTCAAAGTTGCCCCCCTTGAACTATGACCAAATAGGGTTGTCCTTCGACTCGCAGGTGTAAACTCGCCCTAGCTCTAAACAGCTTCCAACTCATTTACATAGGCAGAGTATCTTATGCACTCTGCCTGCACTCGCTTCTCACTTTATAATTCAAATAATCCGGGCGAACGTACGGCGTACACTAGGAAATGTGAGAATTTGTAACGGAATTTTTACTGGGCATTTAACCCCAAATTCTCTCGGTATTATCTAAAGGACTAGGAGCTCTTTCATGCTAAATTCGGGTAGAGAAAATTTAGTGTCTTAAGCGAAACGAATAATTTTGTTGTAAGTTATAGCCCAAGACAAGGTATTTTGTAAGTTTGCATTTTGAAGCAGATGGTTTTATTGGATCTTTCTCTGATATTTTTTAAACAGCGATGCGATTTCCTTTCACTTTATTTACCTATTTTTGCAATTGGAAAAAGTAACCAAAATAGAAATATTGGTTTCATTGCTTCTTAAATGTAAATAGACAGCAGTGAAATCTTGGTTATTCATTGCTGAGCGAAGCAATGAGCACGGCTTGCTTGGTGTTAACCAATGCAGCCTTGCCCCGGCGGATGTAATCAAATTAGATACATGTATGACGTCACACACCACCACTACGCTAATTACCAAACGACGCCGATTGGAAAATCTGGCCTGATGATTAACGCGTAGAGCCGATGCAGATTTAGAGCCGGTTTCAACGTCAGGTTTCAATATCAAACGTAGGTAGATACTTACTGAAATATCTAATATCCCAATAAAATTCCCCATATCCCAATAAAGTCGAAATATACCTATATTTCTTATAATTAGGTACCTAATAATAAGAAATATAGGTATATTTCGACGCATATAAAACAAAAATGCATGGATTCCACGTGGAAACGTTGGAAACGATCAAAATCTAATGTTTTGATAGGATTTCCAAAACACAGGTAGCGTAGCTCTAGGTATCTAGAGGTAGATTTACCTTGGTCAAAAAAAAAATTCAAGTACCAGGCTGTTTTTTCAATAACTAGCTATATCGTGAGAGGTGATTAGATTAGGCAAGTCATACTGAACAACTTTATCTACGGGACCATTCCCGAAATCCAAAAAAAAAATTTGGCCTCCCATAGAAAACGCCGACCTCTGATCGATCGAAATGTATGAAACAGCCAGAAAAAAATTGTGATTTCGGAGTTGGTTCCATAGTAAAACTTTTACTATGGGACTATATTAAGTAACTTTTACCGTAAAAGTTGCTTAATATGGCCTACCAAATCACCTCGCACCTCGCGCTAGTTATTGAAAAAACAGCCTGTATAAATTTAATAATCCAACCTATTAATATAGCCTTTGCTGCAACTTTAAATAAGGCTGATTAATTGATTATATATATAAATAAAAAATAATGCAACTGAAACCATTCAGTACATGTTAATTCATGCAGTCAAACCAATAAAGTTACCGGATCAGAGCAATATTTGTGTTGCGGTCTTGGAAGTGTGTAGGCCGCTCCGCACAAGTGGAGACTTCCTTCTGTTACGTCACCCGCCCTGTGATTCACGCATTCTGCTCCTCGGGTTTGTTATTCCATCTCAACTATGACCTCGCGACCGGCTGCGGTTCTGCTTCAATTAGCCTGAACGCGTCCTTGTAGCTCCATATTAGACACGAATGACACAATCAGGTACGTCTCGCTTTTGATAAATGATGCGTTGTTCAATAAGTTCAACCAGGCTTATCGCCAGTCCATTCGTCACGCTAATCCTTTAAACGAGTTTTTGTCTGTCTCGAAACAAACCACTATTCCGCGCTTTAATGGAACTAGTTTAAGTTCCGCAGCCATTAAACAAAGCTGATTGCAGCGGAACATGAAACACAAATACAAGCTCGGAACAATATTACGATTACATCATTCATAAAGTAAGTGCATTAATGTAGGGAGCGGGGCGCCATCTTTGTGTATCCCCGCTGCGACCCGCTGCTCCTGATATGAAAAGCAGTTTTCCGAGAGGTAAATAATAGAAAGACATTCGCAGAACGTCATGCACTCGTTGTACCTATTTTCAACGTAAACCTGTCCCCTCAAGATGACACTAAGAAAGAGCGCGTCGTATAATTAGAGCTTAATTGGCACTTTTCAATCTAATTCAGGGAAGCCATAAAATAATACGGTAAAGTTTTTATGATACTTGATCGGATCCAAATAATCTTCCTAGTTACACGGTATTTGCTTGAAAGAACGCGGTAACTTTTGCGATTTCTGATTCTTTTTCGTGAATATATTAACATGAATTTTCTTTGATCGGATGCTCGATCATTATTACAACATGAAAGGTTCCCAATAAATGTATAAAACCAATATTTCTTCAAACAAACCCGAAAGCTTTTAATACTATAAATCACCTCTGTTACCTCTCAAACCTTAAATCTCACCCAATCGCTAATTTCTTTACCTTCATAATCTCCTTACCGGATTTATCTCGACAAATTCCTTTCGGAGGTGGAAATTCCGCACACAATTCAAGCAACATGATACCCTAAGTAAGTATTCCCAGACGGCTAATGAAACTTCGCAAAGCCAAACACGAGACCGCGCTTATTTAGAGATGGCGATGTCGAGCAGATGACGCCCAAACAAATCTCAATATCTGGCATATGGTATGAATATTTAGAACGGGAGAACGCAACGAACGTTTCTCCGCACGGTTATAAGACATCGAAAATAGATTGTGCGAACGGGGTTAGACGCACCTGTTTGGCTTTCAGGCTTGTGCGGGGTTGGGGTCGGGGGCGCGGGGCAGAAGCGGCAGATTCATTAATAATGGCCCACAATGAGACGCCCTTATTTACGAGCTGCGGCAACCGAGTCAAACCGCATCGCACACGCGATGCAGCTTATTTCGCAACGGCAACACCATTTCGGATGCCACCATAGCGGCCCGTAATAAAGTACAACTATTAAAGCCACAGAATTTCATTAAATTTCCTAAGTCGTGAACGTTTTTTGTTCATTATTTTCCTATTAGACCTGCCTTTTTTATTAAATTACTTGCTATTAGGATTCGCATTTTCAGCCAGAAAGCTATTTGCTAGGCATATCAGCAGTATTACACAGATGCTAATTTTACAGAACGGCATTCAATGTATCTCTCCATCACACCCACTAGTTTTTGTGTTCTGATTCTGACCATCTTGGCTTGGACTAGTTCAATCAGCTTAATTTCGACTATTGAACGTAATCTCTCGCATGTTCGTGACGCGTGCTTATACTTATAAGGCAAACGTCAGGTTCAACGCACTCTATTAGTCAATCGTGTCTATTGTCACATCATCTTACACCATGTCGGACCAAATTAGAAGTAAAAACCCTATTATTGACGTGTAGATAGAATAAACTACGCTGTCACGGTCTTAAAGAACTATCATACGTGTAATAAGCTACATTAACATATTTATAAAAAAAAACAGATAGGGTAGAACAGGGCCAATATTTTGTATTGGGGTTAGTGTAATTCGTATTATTTAACAGTGTATTTTAAACTAAATGTCTGAATGTTATTTAACCGCTCTTCCTAATACTCAGACACAAGAAATAATATTTAGCTACTTATATACATATATTTTGATATTTGTTATTTCAACAACGTAGATATTTCACAGCAAAAACTAAAAATAACTTTTATCGCTGACTACCACTGTGAATATTGCGTAGTCACCGGAAATCGCGACGGAAATTGGAAGCGGGTAATTCAGTGCTTTGGGTACCTACAGAGGTACCTGTAACTGGGTCAGAAACTCGGAAATAAGTTCAAGTTCTTCCTATTAAGGTTCATGCTTTTTGTTATTGTTTAGTTAATGTAAGACTTGTTATTGTTTGATTCATCAAACAATAACAAGGATTGTTAATTCATTAACGAATAATATCTTAAAAAATTCTAACACTTGGTTATTATTTGATTTATTTGAATAACATTAAGTTCGTAAAAAAATAAAAAAGAATGAATCCATGCACTGACGAAAACGATACTAAAATTTATTTAAAATCATATATTATTTACAGGCGACAAAAAAAATGACTTATTACTCTTATTAGTATTAATGAAATATTTAAAATGTTTGTTGTGTGTTTTCACAATTCTTACCTATACATTTATCCCTGACAGATCAAACACAGATGGGATATCCATTTGAATGTACCATAATAGACGGAGAGCTGGCCACGTCAGATATGACATAATAATGAGAGCAACGAAACCCATGTAGTTAGTTTGCTATACTATGCTTATTTCTAGATCCGGACATCTGGCAGCTGTAAAGTGGTGGAGGTCAAAGAATGCAAATAACTTGAAGAAAACAAATCCTAGAGTTCTGGGTTTATGAAATGTTATGGGAAATTATGTAATTAATTAGGTTATATCATATCCAGAAGGTTCTGTTGGGGGAAAGTAGTGCCAAATGATGTAAAATGCAATTTTTAGTTAGTCGCCTACTGTTTTTGTTTCCGCAATAATAGACAATGGTTTTTAATCTAATGTTAAAATATAGGCCCTGTCCTCTATAAATTACACAACTTTGTAATTTTTTACCTATTTTGGTATTACTTTTTTCCAACTTAAAAACTTTGTTGGTCTGTCACTCTGACATCCACCCATTAAAAGCTGCCAGATGCCCAGATCTAGCAATAAGGATGGTAAAGCAGTCTAACTAGACAGGTTTCATTGCTCTCATTATTGTGTCACATCTGACGTGGCCAGCTCTTAGACCATAAGTAGTAGCGTGTTGGAAATGGTAAATCAATGCTGAAGTATTGAAAATTGGATCATGAACAAAGTTGCTATCGGGCTAAATGCGTGTACAAACAGTCTGACGAGAGGCGGGATGAGGTAAGCGACCTTAAAAGCCACTTAGCGGCGCTGCGCTCACGCCGCGCCTCTCGCTGCGTTCTTATTACTTAGCGAATAATTCGGGTAATAACTTGCTTCGCGGACTTTCGAACCAAGCTCTCCAAGTACAATAACGGACCAGCAAAATACGACTAATTAATTAAATTCAGAGTCGTCAATCTTCCAGTTTAATTATAATTTAAATAACAATGCATGAATCGTAAAAGAAAGACTAAAATATAATTAGGCTGTATATATGTTTTTATATGAGTATTGGTCTTATTATATGGCATATCAATACGGCCCAAGTTTTCGCCTTGATATTACAACGGCGGATAACAATAGCTGCCAATAGAAGTCATTCGTTTCCGCGCCCACATCAAGGATCCGGGAACCATTTCGCCTCACCTAACCCGTGGAAAATGTGCGAAATTTCGATTTGACGAAATAAGGAAAGCGCTGACCTTTGCAATGGATATACCTAGGCATTGTATTGCATATTGTTTGTTAGATGACAGAGCAAACAAACATAAATAAGTAACTAATTAGCATCAAGAAATTTCTATTGACGTGTGTTTGCCAGGCAAAGATCTGCGAGGAACGCAATAAATAACACATATGATATGTTCGTGCTCCCGAGGCGGATTAGCCAATTACACCGATGCGCTTCAAGGAAGCTAACCAGTTTCTAAATTCTTCGTATATTTAATTTAGCTTAATTGGTGTGTGGATACACAGAGGCAGGCAGTCGACCGAGAATTTGTACCTCTTTGTTGGCGAAATCGCGTTTAATTTAAAACGGTACCCTCGCGAATTATGCTCTGAAGATGATTCTATCGCTCACGTGCTTTTGTTTTGTAGAACGAAACTTACTGTTTCAGATTTTTCCTCCGTTGTTTGAATGAGGATATAATCGAGAACCTAGTGGATACCTTCGCTGAAACAACGAAGAGGCCGGAGCCAGCACTGATACTTTGGATAAATTGCAGCGTGGGAGTCGAATTCACGAATCGTAAAAACGTACTTAACGGAAGAACCTGATTGCTCACACAGATGCTGTATCTTATTCGTGCTGTGTTGCCTTTACGTAAATATACAATTTTACTTTGATGTTAATTCTTAATTGCCTGAGAGTTCTAAAATTTGCCAATTGGCTGTGCAAAACAAAAAAAAATACTAAATAAACATTGTCGGGTCGTGTTGATGTAACATTGATTTATCCACGACTACAAACAAGGAGTTGAATGAAATCTGATGTATTTATTGATATGCAAATAATGCCATTTATAATGTCTATGTACCTAAGTTTAACTCGTGTCATATCAGTCGATGGCGTCATAGTATAAAGCTAAAGGGACGCTGGTGTCACCGTGTGGGTGCCTTTCGTTCGGATCGCGATGAGATGGTCTGAATGATACAGGAAACTGCGCGCGTGCGCAATGAACTGGCGAGGAGATGAGCGACGTGGGCGCACCCCCGCTAGCTCATTGTTGAACGATGGACTTAACTTTTAAGAACGCAGACGGTCTTGAATGAGAATAATAACGGTTGTTTGCAGTCATGGATTGTGCGCTGTCCTAATTTTCAGTATAAAATATATATTTTTTTATGAGATACAGGACACCCATTCTACGGTTTAAATGACGATTCGTAATATGATTACTTACAGTTGCCTGCGATAAACTGTAAAAAAATGTTTTTTTAGACACTAAAGCTTGAATACGCGAAAATTTGGGCACACATTTTTGCTTGTGATTCTTAGCATGGGCAATATACATTTTTTTGTGTACTAAAATTATAATCGCTACAACATAAGCAATAAAAAGTACGACCATAGTTATAAAATGTATAATTTGTTTTCATAAAAAGTAGCCCTAAACATTAAAGGACCGAAATCAATTTGCTCAGAAAGCCATAGAAAATTCGTGTTGGTTATAAAAAGTTACACTAAAACGACTATGGCCTAAATTGACTTGCTTATTTGATATTAAAATGTTGAAGAGAGGTTATTTAATATAATTACAGCCAAAAAACAAAAAAAAAACTGATATTAAACACAAAAAGCGAAACTTGTGGCATACAGCTTTCTTATATAAACTCTGAACTTTTCTCGGGTTATTTTGCACATAAGACACAAAAATCGCAAACTTACACAAAAAAACCGGCCAAGTGCGTGTCGGACCACGCATAATGAAGGGTTCCGTAGCTTTAATGGAATAAGAACCAGACTAATGCCAAAAGGTCGTCTGATGCCTATGGAAGAAGTTTTTTGGTAATAATGCAAAAGTGGCTGGACCGATGTTCAAAACAATTTTCGTAGAAAGTATATGATAACGCGCATCTTCTCAATTTTCTTAATATTTTTTGGACTTACAGTTCAAAAGTTACAGGGGGGTTACGCTATTTTTCCGACATTCGAAGCGATTATTTCTGAAAATATTCACTTAATCACAAAATGTTCAAACAAACCTCAATGTTATTTTTAAAGACCTATCGATTGATGTGCAACATGTTGATATTTGGTAAATAAAAAAAAACAATATTTTGAAATTTAGTTACTTGTATGGAGCCCCTCCTGAAAATTCACTACATATCTAAATAGCGGCATACATAATACACCTTTTGTCTAAATTTCATTAAGACACGTCTTATAGTTTCCGAGTGGAAAGGGCTGTGACATACGGACGGATGGACAGGACAGACGGACATGACGAAGCTATAAGGGTTCCGTGTTTGCCATTTTGGTTACGGATCCCTAAAAAGTGGAGTTTTTTAGATTAGGAGCCTGCAAGGCTGTACTTACTGCTATAAATGAGAGATGCTAGACAAAATGTATTTTTGTTCAAAACGTCGGGCAAAGAAGATGTACTATCATTTCGAATAATGTATGAATGCGTTCAGTGAAAGATGATAGATCCTGCACAAAAACAAACTTAAACTAATACCAAATAAAAAACCTTTGGGTGTAATGAGTTAATAACATATTCTTAAAGATTATGAGCTAAAAATAATGCTTAATGTCTTCATTATTTATAGGTCTAACCAGCTATTGGTAATCATGACAAGCGTAGGCGATAATTTACGCACGCGAGAAAGATTTAACAAATAAATACCTATGATAATTAAACATTTAAAAAACCCTCCGACACAAAAAATAAACTCTAAAAACAAACAATTATTTGTTATTTTGAACCTTTAATTATTATTATTGTTACATATATTATGTAAACCCAACGCGACGAGACGACGCTTGAAAAATAAAAATATTTGAACTTACATAATATATGTGACGATAATAATTAAAATAGGTTTAAACTATTATTTGTTAGTTTTTAGAGTTTATTTTTTGTGTCGGGGGGTTTTTTTAATGTTTAATTTTACTTTTATTCTGTCCTTTTTAAAGTAGGTATTACCTACATATTGAGAGACAGAATTGACCTTACCATATACTTTCAATACCATTTAAGTAACACGGTACCAAATTTCGACTCGATAGGAAATATGGAAGGTAGTCAGATCCATTCATCAACTATTAAACAGCTGATGATCTTCAAACGGCTGAACAGATTTTCATGAAACATGGCTAAGAACACTCGGGATAAAATTACCTATCACACAAAAAAAACTAAACGAAAATCAGTTCATCCGTTTGGGAGCTACGATAGACATATACACAGACAGATACGTTAAACTTATAACACCCCTCTCTTTTTGCGTCGGGGGTTAAAAATAGATTTTACAGTGCGATTAGAACTTATGATCTGAAGCCACAGCTCATTGCTACTGTTTTGGTTGTATTTTGTTTAAGCAGTCACGTCGCTAACAGTATCTGAGGGTATGAACATAATTTGGTCACTGACAGTGCCTTTATGGGTACTATTCGCGAATCAGTCTTAACTATTTGTAAGGCAAATGGAAGGTTATTCCAAAAAAATCCTCTTAAGGGGCTCCCTGGCGCCAATGAACTTCGATCTGAATCCCTTAGTTTTCTAATGATTTTTATAGCTTATCATATTATCAGTAACGGCTTTAAACAATAAACAGACAGACACGTTAAACTTATAACACCCCTCTCTTTTTGCGTCGGGGGTTAAAAATAGATTTTATAGAGCGATTAGAACTTATGATCTGAAGCCACAGCTCAGTGTTACTGTTTTGGTTGCATTTTCTTTAAGCAGTCACTTCGCTAACAGTACCTGAGGGGTATGAACATAATTGAGTCACTGACAGTGCCTTTATGGTACTATTCGCGAATCAGCCTTAACTATTTGTAAGGCAAATGGAAGGTTATTCCAAAAAAAAATCCTCTTAAAGGTATATTAGCAGCTAATCATCAAATAACAGGGAACATGGATTTGTGCCACGAAAATAATGTCGGGCAAATAAAGACTCGTGTGTGTTCGTATAGTTTGTTACATTCTGATGCTGAACTGAAATTCAAATGTAAATAAATAGTAAATTTGCTACTATATTCTATAGATAATTCGCTGCAGTTGGTTTTGTCTTTTTTAGGGTTCCGTACCTCGAAAGGAAAAAACGGAACCCTTATAGGATCACTTTATTTTTTGTTCGTCCGTCTGTCCGTCTGTCAAGACCCTTTTTCTCAGGAACGCGTGGAGGTATCAAGCTGAAATGTATATCAAATACTCAGGTCTACTGTCCCTTGGAACTGTGAAAAAATCGAACTTGTAAGCCAACGCAATCATAATATACAGCCGTTTATGCCGCAAATTTTGGAAACTCGCAACGGAATCAAAACCAACAGGATGCCCGTGAACGCAGAATCTTGAAATTTGGTGCGAAGCAACGTCTTATAGCACAGATAAAGGAAAAATTGCGAAAACCGTACATTTTTAGTTGAGTCATTCCATATGAAAACAGCTGAAACGAATTATTTTTGTTGCCGCGTGGTCACAGATTTCAATGAAAAAAAATGAGGATGTACCATGACACATTTAAGCATAAAAACAGTTGTCATTATTTTTTTTAATACTTATGTTTTTATCGGCACCCATCCAAAGTACAAAATGGTGTCATTTTCCTACTCCCACAAATTATGATGAAACTTCGTTCAGAAATGATGTACAAAAATGGTGTTAATTGAATATAAGCCTTTAATAAGCATACTATCCGATATGTATTATAACTTTTCCTCCAAATACTTCAGCATAAAATAGCGTGTCACTAAAAATCTTAAAAAATTAGCTCATTTTCGTGGTATTCAGATGAAAATACTGACTTTTGTATTAGACCTAGGATTTTTTTTTATATCACAGATTCAGTAACAGTTAAATTCTAACTATTAACATTGATTTTAAATGGCAAAATGTATTAAACAATATTAGAAAACACGTACTGAAATTTTTGAAAAATAGAAACGTGTTCACTTTGGATGCTGAAAAATCCTGGTTTCAGTATAAATAAAAATTTGAATTTACCACAAAATGATAGATCATATGCTGAAATTAACATCGCAACTAGATTTTATAGTGTTATTTTTGCTACGTTATGAGATACGATTTTTTGAAAATCGTAAAATATGCAAATTTCAGATAGTTAATAAAAGTGTCTTAAACACATAAAACTGCACCTAAATATTATTTATTTCTTAACTAAATTAAAAGCATATCACTATAATAAAGAAATACTTAAATAGAAAATTACAAAATTAATTTAATCCTTACTTCCACGTTTCGATAACTGCCTTCTAACTGTCACAACTTCAAAGGTTTGTGATGTTGAATATTTACGAGCTTTTAAAGTGTCGAACGAGTAACGACAGACGTTCGAAATTATGGTATGATCTAGTATTTTTAATCGTGAGTAAATTCTCAAACCTCTCTGTTAAGCTTGATTCTGAAGCTTCGACTTTTGACACGAAAAAGAATGTAATGCCAGGTATCCGCTCCGTACAAAAGTCGAACATCGTTTGAGGGGTTAATATGTGACTTTCCGCTGTTCTTTGCAAACTATCTTTTCGGATTATTCTTTTGATGGTGCCTTCTGCACGATCACACGGACTTTTCCCATGTGCTGTAGCAAAGAAGTTCCAGTCTGCTTGCAGTCGAAAATCTTCACCATGGTAACACAAATTCGCCATATTCTTTTTATTTTTATACTGCGATGCGGCTAAAGTAATGAACACCGTCACTAAAGTAATGAATTTGTTTTATTAAAGGATTGGTTCGTTTAATGTGTATGTATTATAACAAAATTTAACCCTTTCTTTTATGACAGAACTTAATAAAACTCCTTTATGATAAGAAAACCATTATTTATTGGCATATAACCATAAAAAAAACGACTTTGTTGTACTAATACTGTTCTGCAATATTTACGATTTTCAAAAAATCATATCTTCTTACCAAGCAAAAATAACACTATAAAGTCTACTTGCTTTGTAAAAGTGAGCTTACGATGTATCATTTGATGGTAAACTCAAATTTTTATTCACACTGAAACCTAGATTTTATAGCGGTTAAAGTGGACCCGTTTTGATTTTTTTGAAATTTCAATATGTTTTTTCTTAATCAAAAATACATTTTGATAAATTAAACTCACATCAGTTGCTTAAATTGTCATGTTCTAAAGACCAGAAAAAAAAGCTAAGTATCTTAGTCTTATAGGAAAGTCAGAATTCTAGTCTGAAAACTCCGAAAAATAGCATATTTATACAAATTTTCAGAACCCAGTTCTGAAGCATACTGATTAGATATTATAACTCATTGTGGAATCGGTGGTTAGTAAGCTACAATTTAAAATAAACATCATTGTTAGCAAAAGCCCATAAGCAGAGTTCGAACCTAGTTTATGAGAATAAGAAAATGACAACTATTCAAACTTCCAATGAGTGCCAATCAAAAAAAAAACCAGAAAAAAAATCTCAAGGATTTAGTGATTTCATGTCTCAAAGTACATTCCTGATTTTTTTCAAGTAAATTCAAAATTAGTCAGCACACCCCTCCAGCTGTTTTCATATGGAATGACTCAGTTACTTCATATAATAAAAATATTTTTAATAATTTTAAAGTTACTACCCCTATATACCTACAGGTTTGTACGGAACCCTCGGTGCGCAAGTCCAACTCGCACTTGGCCGGTTTTTTTTATTTGTCATTTTGTATGCCCAAATTTTGGCGTATTCAAGTTTTAGAAGAGCCACATAGGAATCCGAAGCCTATAAATACACAACTGGTAAAGTTATTTTGGCATATAATTTGCAATGTCTCAAATGTCGAAAAAACGACCTGGAATTCAGTCACTCACCCGATTTAAAGTAATAAAGAAGAAGTAAAGCACTTTTTGCATTACATTACAATCAATTAACACACGTGTGATAATTGACTGGAATAGCCACTCGAAGTACTTTTTGCTTTTTATGCGCATGCTAACCTGATACATATTCGATATACTAGACGTTTAATTCGCAATGCAGTTTCACAGATCTTAGGCTACTCGAGTATTAAACGTTGTCAAAGGCTAGTTCTCGGCTGAGAGCGGTATACGATTACATTGTCATGTGCTGCGATTGGTAACCGTGTTCTTGTGTTCAATGTAAGATACTCGGGTCTGTGTGCGTGGACGTCCGGCGTGGGACGGGCCAGTGCATTTTTTGCGGGTATAAGATGAACGACGGGTACGAGTTCATTGAACCTCATTGCGAGCCGAAACCGAATTCGCCAGCGCTCAGCGCGTCTCATGAGCAAAAGCGCATGCATTTTATTCTAAAATATCTTATGTTTTTATTACATCGACAAAATTTTCTTTATAAGACAAAATTTTGGCAGTTTATCATCATCATCAATGCAACCGACGTACAGTTCGCGTATAAATAAAAACTTACCCACGCTACTTAAAAACCGTTAAATTTCTACGATTTGTTTTATAAGAAGTATCAGTACATACTAACCATATTATAAATTAAGGGTCTAAAGTTACTCGAGTAAATAAAGTAAAGTAAATATTCTTTATTGCACCAAAAATACAAGAATAATAAAAATATTTTTTTACAATAAACTTAAAATAAAGTAACAACAGGCGGTCTTATCGCTAAAATGCGATCTCTCCCAGGCAACCATTGGGTAGCAGGAAATGAAGAATTAATTTAAAATAACAGGTAGTGCAAAGACTTTAAAGTTGAGAGAGCAAATTACACAGCAACACACAAACTCCTACAAATTTCTAAAAAAATATTTAAAACTAAAAATACATAAATAAAACATAAAAATATCATACTTATACATACATATATATAAGTTATAACACATACAGTATATACATACACATAATATATTAGCAAATTAAGGTAGAGACAAATAATAGACTTTCAACTGATTTTTAAAAGAGGGAAGAGATTTCGCTAGTCTTATATCCACGGGCAAAGCATTCCACAAGCGAACAGATTGGAAGGTGAAGGATAAATAAACTTATATTTCTATTATATAAAGTTATGACTTTATATTTAGTTTTTCTAGATAGTTAGGTGTTAAGTTTGTTTATTGTAGGAACACTTTTGTTTCGCGTGTCGGCACGCCCGGCACGCATTGTGAGCAGGCGGCAGCACGACGGAACAGCTGTCCCGGTATCATTGCCCACTCATTAGACGTTAAAAAATCCTTTAAAAACCTCGCCGACTAATTAGTGCTGTTGCTATGCTTATATCGCGTCTTTCATCCGAGAAAAAATTAAGTGGTTTAATCAGTGTGACGGAGCTTCATAACTTTATGGAGCGAAGCTCGCAAACTAGAGCCAGGTTCGGCACGCTAGCGGCCTAACTAATGTGTAATATATATTCAGCGCGATGCTTTTGTTCACGCACAATCGGTGGCACGGCTGTTATTATTAGTAATTACTGACTATTAAATTAACGCTTCGCGGATAATATGAGACAGTTTATTAGTTGCACAAATACTGGCTGATTGATGATTGTTTTAATGCGATGAATTAGGTTTGTATCTTTAATATGTGTGCTCACTTGCTTAAAGTGTCACTAGACAGCCTATTAGATACATTCTTATGCAGGACGTTTAGGACCGCCGTAGATTAGGATCCAATTGAAGACCCAGAAAGTCGGTAGTCTAGTAGAGGTTCACTAAGACTAAACTTGGAAATACTTAAACGTATGACATAGACATAGACATCATTTATTGGTAAAATAACTCATTACAGGTCACGCTTAACAACTAAAATCTGTCACATTACATTATATAACAATTAATTCTAATTAAATATTAGTAGTAACAAGTGCCCTTCGTATATATAATGTATAAGGATGAGTATATTTATCCAAAAATGTTTATGATCGAGCATGTGTATTTATTAAACTGGCCTTGTTTCGCACAATGCCGCGCGGCGGAAAATAGTTGCGCGATTTATTAAGATGATGGTTGCTGCTTCAAAAAAAATGCCTATTTCGAGTCAAACGACAGCAAAAAGCGTATAAACGAGCTTTTAGATGTCACGCTTGGTGGATCCGAGCGCAAAAACTAGCGCACCATACGTCGCTCGTGACTGCGCCCGAGCTTCTGCTGTGTTCTCGTACCTTGCCAAGCGAGCGGGGAGTTAGACTGCGCCGTACCTACCAGTACATTGAGTTCCTTATAAGTTATAACAACTATGCATACCTATATAAAGGTCTAATTTATATTGTTTCATGAGGTAGGCTACCAGAGCTCAATTCTCGATGTGAATTATGGCTTTAGCGTTGCCGTGCACTCACAGCGTATTGAGACATATCATTAAGAATGGCATGCTACTTACGAACAAATAATTCAATCATGCCACAGTTCAAATGGCACAACGTGTCGATCTTCTTATCAATGTTTCGTTAGGGTTAACGGATTTTAGATTCTGCGCCGTTAATGACCGTACCCATTCGAATGTTGTTTTTTCAAATAGAAAGGTAGGTACGTGTTTGCCACGTATGTATACTCGTGTATAACCATTTCAGATAGTAAAATAGACAAATTGCAATTTTATTTCACAAACTATACTATCCTATCGAATCGGTTAGGACTTAATAAATAAAAATCTACGGTCTTTTCAGTTAGGTCGATTGGACCCGAAACGTTTTTGTATGATATACGGTATTGTAAACTGTAGACATAGAGTAGGCTAGTAGAGTGGTTAAACTATGTGTCTTTCAATTTACACTGTGTACGGTAAGAGCGTGACCAGTAAGTAAACTTTAAAGAATATGTAGTACATATCCAGATATGTACTACATATTCTTTAAAGTTTACTCCCCAGCACCCAGGTGCTCGTTATTGTCTCAGTATATATCAAATTGAAACTTAAGTACTTCGAAATAAAGGTGACACCAGCGTGTCCACTATTGGGCACTAGCGTGTCGGATACTAGGACGTTTACCTAAAGGGGATATTTATACAAAATACTAAAACTAAACTGACCTTTCATGACACGTTCGATCCTTATTTTCCCGTGTTCAGGTAAGTCGACGTTCTTTGTCTTACCGCTTCGCCCACTTTCGACTTGTTCATTATACTTGGCGGCCTGATCGCGAGACGTTTTGGTTCTTTTCGGGTGTACACAAAGAAACACTGCCTCAAAAGCAAACGCTGCGCTTAGTTTCGAAAATATGATTTTGGTGGGAAAATGTAAAAAAAAACTTTTTCCAAAGCATTGTAGACTTATACTACTCAGCCAAAACGATTTTTTTTTTTCAACCACATTCATTAAATAAATAATATAGTGGTCACACTCTTGTCAAACAGACAGTATAGGTACCGTTTGTATGTAATACAATGGTACAATTTCTAAAGTCAGCAGGTGTTAACTGACAAGTTTACTTCGGCATGTCCAAATTGTCTAACATTATACAAAGATTAAGTACAAAATATAAAAATATATAAGCTCACTTAAACTTGTCATATAAGCACACTGCGTGATTTCTGTTAAGTCCTATTTCTATCGATCGTAGGCCTAAAGCAGGTTTAATGGAGTTGCCGCAGGTCAGGCTATATCGAGGTTTCCTTACTTTCTTCGTACTCACTACGTATAGGCTAATGGTATTTTAATGTAACGCAACGCAATACATTATCATTAGGTAAAACTTTGATTTAAACGTTCCTATTTGACCTTTTTATTAAATATAATTGACCTGCGTAGAATGAGGTAAATTTTCAATTAAATTTTCATGTTACAATTTAAAATAATTATTTTAAAAAAATTGGTCGAGTAAAAGGAGATTCACCCGACCCTTTATTTTTGAAACTAACTTTGTCATGTATAGTATTTCCATATATAATTATTTATATGTATATATATATATATATATATATATATATTGTTATATATACTATGTGGTAATTTAAGTAGTTTATATTTATATAATATGTTTTTTGTAGTTTATGTATTTTATTTTTACAAAAGTTTCTATATTCCCCTAGTATTTCAATTTTTGTCACTGCCTGTTAACTATACTATTATCGCCGTTTTGGTATATGAAGGTTGTCTGGAAGAGATCGCTTTTAGCGATAAGTCTGTTACCTACCTCTAGGCTGTACCTATATTATAACTCTTTTGTTCGTTTGTTGTAGTGTGCAATAAAGTATTTATTATTATTATTTGTATCTCCTTTGAGAATCACGGGCCTTTATATCCCGGTATTTTGATAGGCTTGCTTGGGGATACAGATCCAACACGCAGAGGCCCCTTGGAGAAATTTGCTATGTTATACACCTGCTAGAACCCATTCACGGGTACATTAATAGATACCCGTGAACCGGTTCCAGCAGGCGTTGTGGATATTGTAAATAAAATGGACAGAGTAATGGGCTATGGTATTGAAGTTTGGCTGGTCAAAGATTAGGCTATTGTAAAGAGGTCTGGACACCTGCCATAACAATTTTATAACATGTTATCGAGGCAGGCGGTGATTCGCCGCCAACTAGGTGGGCCCCTGAAACTGCCGTCGCAAAAACGACCAGGAGCAACATCGGTGTGAGCGGCTCAGGGTGTGGAGAGGTGTACACCGTTTTCTGCCAGTGACTGTAGGAAGCTCAGCCACTGTACCAACTCGCGACTTATGCATATTTCACTTCCACTCTGCGAGCATAAAGCTCTGACGGCTCCTCTCTGGACGGCCAATTAAGGCAAGCCAGAGCCGAGAGTCCTGCGGGTCCCCTTGGAGTCCACTCCGACCGACGAAGACACGCCGGAGACGGAGACCCTGACCGACTCTCTGGAGCACTCGGGTCCGCGGGGTCGTCACTCCCCGACAGCTCGCCACAAGCTGCCCTGCGGGCTTATTATTATTATTATTATTATTCACCCACTAATAACTCAGATCGGCAAAGTGGTACCTTTACCCTTGCACTGATACATATGTATGTAGGTCTACATTATATGACGTGAATATATGATAGATAGCGGTAAATTCTTCACGACGAAACTTCTTGTTTTAAAACTGAGATTTGTTAATCTTGTATTGTACTCTATTGTGTATTCTCAGTCTGAGTACCTATATATTCAGAGCAATTACGTGTAGTCAGAGTGACCAAGAGGCAACCTATATGTCACTTTCCTATATTTGTCTGCCATTGTAGGAAAATTATTACTTCATGTAGTACCTACCTACGAGGTTTACTATTTAAGGCATTTAATATAAAAGTAAACTCCTAAAGAATGTTAGGGTTATGTTATTTCATCTCTGAAAGGCATTCCGTTTATTGCTAAAATTTTAATTAATTCTGCGTTGCGTGGTGCTCGACGAAATATTCCTTAATATGCTATTTAATTGTATTTTTAATGTGCCTTACTAGTTACTACATATATTGTATTGCATGAAGATTTTGTAATACCTTGCGGATCGATATGTTAAGTAGTGATAATCATAATCAGTACCAGGCAGTCAATAGGGATGATGGTGAATTTTGTAGTAAAATTAAGTTGAATAGATGCAAAATAGTAAATATATCCTAATGAAGTGAAATTTTTAAAATCTTTTGAAATGGTTGAAATATATCAGGTTTCAAAGTTTCTAAATTTTACGATTTTTTTAAAGTACGAAATGAAATAAAATAATGGCACCATTCGATTTCTCACATATTAATGAAAAATAAACTGTATGGCAACCATATACATAAACGCAATATTTAACCTTCAAAATAGAAATTTCATAATTATTCTATAATTTTTAAACAAGGCGACTATGCAACCGTGACGTCACTATTGCATATCATTTTGTTAGGAGCGCTTTGAGAAACAAAAGCGAGTGTTAAAATTTGAATCTCATTTCTGACTTTTGTGTTGCTTTGACGCAAATGGACCTAGACATTTGATCCTCACAACAAAACGAATCGATTGATACCATACATGAAAAAAAATCATCATGCCTGTAATCATTACATACTAAAATCACATTCGATTTGTGAAAAACTCGTACCTACTTAAGTACTTATATTGCAGAGGCGGAAGGGGGTGAAGGGGACACCCCCTACCTAATACCCAGTTATATATACATATAACTGTCTGGGAAATATCGTCGCCGTTTGTGAGAACCATGTTTGTACCATCGCCAACACTGTTAGGAATGAGAAGAACAAGTTAACTAGCAGTTTCAATTATCTTTGATTCTCTTTTATAAGTAGTTGATAATAAAACACTCCTTCATTAGTTGCGTCTGCATCGTCTTTGACTAAGTATTCGTCATCGTTAGTTATTGTTACCAGATAAAGTCCACTTTTGCTCAGTATGATACAATTACAACATTAGGGCATTAATTAATTAATTGCCATTTACGGAGTCTGTATCAAGGACATTAGAAGCAATGAAGTTTGCGTCTCCTTTTACCCGATTGCAATGAAGACATGTATTCAACCGTAGTTCTTGCTTTGTCTCTTTCTGCTGGGTGGGTCTATTGAAGTGTAAGTAAATTTGAATTCGCTTGCCAGCAGTTGAGTTACTCATAAGAATCATCCTGGAGAAAGGTAAAGTAAGCTGCGGAGTCAGTTGAGGCAGGGGGGCCTGCATTAACTTTGTATGCAGAGTGGTCAACTATCTCTACAGCTTACTAAACGTCAATTCCAATGTGACGTCATGAAATGGTTGCATTTCGCGCTTTTTAATGTTGCTTCTACTCATATATGCTACCTAACTGCATTGGTTTTTATATCTTTTGTAAGTATGGGTTATTTATAGCTTGAAATTCGGATCAAAAGCTTTACACAATCCAATCTCTCAATTTGGAATAAAAGTACCTAATACGTAACTCCAATTATATTTATCAAGTGGGATATGGTGTGCAATTGCAAAGTGGTTCACGTAGCGTGTCCTCGGACGGGTCACGCGCCGACCGCAAACCCGTTTCGCGGCGCGGGCGCACTTTCGCCGCTCTCCGTCTGCGCAGCTAAACAAATATGCAGTACAGAGACCCGTAATTATCCATACATGTCATGTCAAGCTGGATGTAATTTCTGACTTCTGCAGAAATTTTAATCAAATTCAATTGTGATATTCTCTATTTATATTATTAAACATTGTACAAAAGCATGAAACTTAAAATCAAAGACAACAAATAAATAAAATCTAATCTTAAAGTAATTTAAATACGTACTTCTTGTTTAAGGTGTATGAAATACACCAGAGCAGAACAGAGTGCAGAGCTGAACAGCTGAAGTGATCTCATAGTAGACAACACACTAGTTATTGCATTGTACTTTTCACTCTACTTGTACTGTGCCGTCTGCTCCGGCGCCGCTAGTGCGCGCTCGCTCGCACGCTTGCACCCCCCTCTCACCCTCCGACCATGCCAACTCACTCACACTCGGCTTATCTACTCGGCAACACCGAAATTGCATTCAAGTTAATCTCCATTGTTCTCTGGTGGAAAGAAGTTTGTAATTAGCATACCTACATTTACATCCCTACAGGTCCAAACTTTTTGCAGGGTTGCCATGCCATACTGAATATAAATTTACTTACATTAATAAAGTAAATGTATGGTTCTTTTTGTTTCAATTCTTTAGCACCAGGAACAAAAACTTTTCACCTAGTAACTAAGTAACCCATGCGATGCAATACATTGACCGGCTAAAGCTTGGCGGCACAATCGACGGGGCGGGCGGAAGTATGGCAGTGGCGAAAAGCTCGCAACTGCATGAGGAGAAAGGAAGCGGCGCGGTGTGATAAGGCGGCCGGCAGGCGAGGTGAAGGGGCGCGAAGTGAGGGGTGAGGCAGGGCGCGGGGCGTGAGGCAGGGGCGAGGGGTGCGCGCGCAGCAGCAGCCCCCTCGCCACTCGCCTCCCGTCAGTCGCCCGCCGACTCCGCTTGCGCTTGTGTGACTCGCGCCGCTCTGTGCACCGCACTCGTGCTCCGAACACGACGCGTGCCGCCCCGCTGTGGCCGCGAACCGCGACCTCTACGCTACCGGCGAATCGTTTCTCCTAACTTACGTGCAATTTGCTATGTTTTAACAACTTTTGGACATACACACTCCCCTACCCAGCTTGTTTACCCCTCATCATGTAAGTGTTACGCTCATACTATTAAAATGCGACAGGATATCGTCGAATTCGGAATTCGCGTCCAAGTGTGCATCGTGAAAGTTTGTGAATTAATCTAGTGCATATTCATCGTGTATCCCTGTATTTTCTTATTATTGTGTTTTCTTATGTGAAATGAAATGAGTGAGTAAAAATGGCGGTTACTTCCGAAATTCGACGGTAAATTTTCCAACTGTCGAAGCGAGTGCATTTGAGTAAGCAACATTGGTGCTACTGGTAGTCCTCGCTCCGGCTTGGATGTCGCTATTCGCCGCATGCTAGCTTTCGCCTTGGTCGAATGGTAGTTAGTTAGACCCGCCGTGCAAAGCGGGCAGACCGCTTCCGTCAATATTGCCCATAATGTAAAAGTTGCTCAAACTGGAACTCTTCCATAATCCTCTCGTCAAAACTTTCCTTCCTTCGAAGAGTTCTAGCCAACTCCTAATATTGCTTAAGAACTTGGGTATTTGTTATCATCTATCATCATTTCATTGATGCTGCGAGCTTGTCTAAGTCTATTCTTCATCCGTGGAGGTGAAATAGATGGTCGACTTAGTTGAAAATTCTTGGTGAATGAGAAGATATCCAAATAATAATGTTACAAAATACTCTTTCAATGGTTTCAGTTATATTATAAATTCAATTCCAATTAATATTTATTCATTCGATTGAAACCGAAACCTAAAGGAGCCAAATTAACTGTAATGAATATTTACCAATCCTTTGTAAATCGTTGTCTGAGAAACGAATTAAAAAATAATTCGACGAAAGAGTATTTCTGTTATCTGCCAACAACAACTTGTTTTTTTTAGATATCAGTATTATACTTAAGGTCTACAACGTTACATAATATTTGATCTTAGTGTCTTATGTCACGCATCATATTAACGGGTAGGTCCAGCTGCATAAAAAAATATGCCTTCATGATACTTTGCTCTTTCTGCATAATTTATCTCAAAATAAATGTTGTTATAATTCAATACTTGGAAAAGTATCATATCTTCGCCATTCATCATCAAATACCTAATTAAAAATGACGTAAGTTAACTGCAGCTCGTAATTAATTTGCAAATACTATGATGTCATCTACGCTGGAGGATCACATGGGTAATATTTAAAAAATGTTATCATTAGTAAACACCACGGAGTAAAATATAAAATTCCAATGTTTAAAAATGCTGAATAGGTTCAGTCGGCAAAGGACAACAATGGTTTGTTTGTTACGTTCCATCGGCGAGGGTAACAGCTGGCTTCGCTACCTGCTCTGCTCGTAACAAACGAAAAATGCCTGTCAATAGAAACCCTACTTTTGGTATTATTATTTTTTGTTTCTACTAATTTCAAAGTTAGCTCCGCACATCAACAAGTTTTGTTTTTTTATACGGGAATTCGGACATAGGAAATGCAAATGTGATCCCGTCGCGTTACTAGGCCAAACGGAGATAGCCGTACCCATTTCACGATAGTCGAGTGCACTGCACTGTATTTATATAATAAACTTGGCTGGACAGGCTACCCCGTGTCTAGATACTACCTACCTGGCACCACGTTTTTAAGTCCTAAGAACTCAAGTTGGGTATCGGAATCAGGAGATATAGTATTTAGATTTATTCTTGGACTTTTACGGATTAACGTCTTATCACCGTTGGCAAACACCAAACTGGAGGCGCCATAAAAAAAAATCGGGGCGCTAATTATTGTTAATGAATTACCAACTCTTAAGCTCTAGACTTTAGACGCAAAATGAATAAATAAATGTAAAGCATCCTACGCGGGTGGCCAGCACATGCTAAATATGGCGCGTGCTGTACCAGGTAAAAGCTGCCAATAGTTAAACAGTTAATTTTGCATCTACTGGCTGCAGTCATAGATGACTTTTTTATGGCACCAGTTTGGAGTTTGCTAACGGAAGATGACGTGAATCCGTAAAATACCAAGAACAACCCTAAATACTATACCTATAAGTTCGCACCACAATGTCCGTCATATTTCCATTTTCATGGTGCAGCACTGTTTCACAGCAAAATGTCATTATTTTTGCCTTGTTAGAACTGTGATTTGGTCATCTAACGAACGACGAAGAAAGTTTTCTTCACCTTAGTTAAGATAAATATCAGCTAAATTACTAAACGTATAACCCAACAAAACCAAAATGGCCGACTTGATAAGCCCGTCGCTATCGGAATTAATTATCTTATCTTGGTGAAAATTAAACGGATGTGACACACAGCCCAAGTTCCAGATTATGTGGCCAAATTAATCATTGATAAGGCCTTTCAGACTTTGGTCAATGTAAGAATCTCCTTTAAGAAACCTTTTGAAAAGCTGGCTGCTAAAATTATCGTTACACTGTTTTGTTTGTAATGTTTAGTTCAATCATATACTGCTGGAATATTTAATTTGCTAGAGGATCTAAAATAAACAAAGGAAAATAATTATTATAATAATTCTTTAAGTGTCACAAATATAGTCAACAATATATATTTTAGGTAGGGTAAAATTGTTGTCTGAACATTATAATGCCCTATTGCTACAAATGCATAAATTCTAACTATCTATACAAGCATAACTGCATAGCGCTGTACGAGTGTACATACATACCTTATTTAAACGGCCCACAAAATTTTCACAGAGAGTGCTGTTACCCGTACAATTGCACTCGACAACTCATAAATCATTACGCTGCTCGCTGACACTGAGGATAAAGTGGGCGTTTCTTTGTAATTTTGAGACTACTTTTACATTATGTAGGTCAGACTAGGTATTTGCATAGACCGTTTAGAATATATCTTACAGTCAAAGATAGTAACCGTTTGTTTTTGTTTGTCAAGGTATTTCATGAGAATCATGAGTCATGATAACATAAGTAGCAAGTGCAATGACTAATTAATTAGGGGAATCTAATCTCAAATTTTAAAGATTATCACAATTCCAAATATTATTTTGCCATAATACTCAAGATGTTTAGTAGTAAAGATAATATTTTTGTAAGAGCATGACAATGGCACAGAATAGACACTATCACCAAATCACCATCAAGTCCCATTAGACTTGCTAATGATCTTACAATATACTAAACTCGTTTTAGTGCTGTCGGATCGCCGTTTCTCTAAAAAGCTCAGCTGGAAATAGCAGTGACTGCCAAATTTACTTATATTGCACTCCACAACTCACGAGCTAACATTGTGTAAGCGGAAATTTGTACAGTGCTCTTAAAATTGCCAACATTTCGCACCAGCGCCGCATTTTAGTGTTGTATTTTTGTATGTTTTGTTGATGCGATCAGTTTAATGTCGGCGTGCCAGGAGCGGGCCTCGGGCCGGCGCTCCACGTTCGATAAGGCGTGCACATTAACGGCCGCGCTGCAGCGATAGCGTCCGAATCGTGTAATTTGCGCCTCGTCAATTTAAGCCGTCGCAAATTTTTCGCTTCTCGCTAATTACCAGTCTGCCGGCGTCCTCCGGGACTGCTAAATGTGCCTCGCGCACGTCCCGTGTGCCACCGGTGCTGTACATAGTCGCGCCGCGATCCACTGTTTTGCTCTATTCGTTAAACAATGGCCTTTGTTTTGGCTACAGCGCTAACATACGCTGATATTATATGGACTTCGTAGCGCATGTTATTTGAACTTAGAATAACTTAACATGGGCAAGTTATAAGAGAAGGAAATCCTTGAGATAATTATCTCATTAGCACTTGTTTCCTCCAAATTCTGAGTCAATGCGCACAGCCAGTGAATCTAGAAAACCGCGAGGAATAACAAACGGTGACATCACTCGTAGGCCGACTGCCGCACGCAAAATGTTACATCTGCCTCATATATTCAACCTTCAACCGTGTTCTAATGATTTATGACTCAAAGTTGTATGTGTTCATATCTGACGTGTCCCTGAACGCCATTACAAGTGTGTCGCGAATCGACATGTTTATATTTGATTTTCCGTGAAGACAATAATAATATTGCACTTTAACTTGTTCGTTATTCTTTTGTTCCGATTAGGGCTCGAATAAGAAGTAAACTTTGCTAAGTTACTGACATAGCTGATGTCTAAATATTTTTTATCATGATATGGGCCTATGTCTAACCTTAATTGAAGTATATTTAGGTCCATATATCATAGTATAGTGGCTATCTATTCATTTATCATTGTTTTTTACTAAATATGTAGTTAAATACATTACGCATTAGATATTGTAATTATTAAAAAAATGCAAGTAGCGCAAAATAACCAATACAAGTTGCGCTCAAAATTGTATATATTAAAGATTAAAGATTTTATTACAAGCAACCACAGCTTACAGTACAAGAACCAAATCGCTTGAGTGGTAATTATTGCCTAATGGTTTTTAACTAAATAACCAGGGCCCGGAATTAGGTGAGCTAAAATACCTAAAGTTCGCGAGAGGACATAATATAGAGTGGTTACAACCGGATGAAAATAATATTTTATTTGGATTCCGGGTATTCGATATTCATCCGGGCACTGCAAGTAATAGTCGTAATGATGAAAAATGGTTTCATTGCAGCCATAAAGTTAACATTATAATAATAAATCTGAAAATGTGACATATATTTTAAATTAGTAATCTTATTATTATAATGTTAACTTTATGGCTGCAATGTAACCAATTTTCATCATTACGACTATTACTTGCAGTGCCCGGATGAATATCGAATACCCGGAATCCAAATAAAATATTATTTTCATCCGGTTGTAACCACTCTATATTATGTCCTCTCGCGAACTTTAGGTAATTTAGCTCACCTAATTCCGGGCCCTGTAAATAACAAATACGAGTATATAGTGCATTAACAAAGGAGCTAGGGGATGATATACACGAGGGATGAACCAAAACCAATAATAATTACCATGATCTCGCGAATTTATTAGTATTTTTTAGGGTTCCGTAGTCAACTAGGAACCCTTATAGTTTCGCCATGTCTGCCCGTCCGTCCGTCCGTCCGCGGATAATCTCAGTGACCGTTAGCGCTAGAAAGCTGAAATTTGGTACTAAAATGTATATCAATCACGCCAACAAAGTGGAAAAAAATGTTTTATTAGGGTACCTCCCCTATACGTAAAGTGGGGAGTGATTTTTTTATTTTCATTTCAACCCTAACGTGTGATATATTGTTGGATAGGTATTTAAAAATGAATAGGGATTTACTAAAATCATTTTTTGATAATGTAAATGTTTTCGGAAATTATCGCTCCAGAAGTAAAAAAAAATGTGTGTCCCCCCCTCTAACTTTTGAACCATAAGTTTTAAAAATATGAAAAAAATCTCAAAAGTAGAACTTTATAAAAACTTTCTAGGAAAATTATTTTGAACTTGGTAGGTTGAATAGTTTTTGAAAAAAAATTACAAAATAATTTCTGAACTAAGTTTGTAATTTAACAGTATAAGCAGGTGTTTATTGTACCTGTAATTTCTACAAAATCACAATGAAATGACGTGCTTTCAAATAAAGTAAAAACGGTGAAAATCGGTTCACGCAATAAAGAATTATCCCATAAAAATCATCCGCCATACTTAAAGCTCGCGCGCAATAGTTTACTTAATTTGCCGATAGATGTCGCTGTTCGTGGAACGCTCATACATGGCGGTGTAATTTTAACTCTTAAGTGGGGACACTTACTGTGACGGACGGAAAAGTACGGAACCCTACACTGAGCGTGGCCCGACACGCTCTTGGCCGGTTTTTTCTATTAGATAAACTCTTTATTAGATTATGTACATACATTATTCAATACAATCCTGTCATCTAGCTACAATAAAAATATGTTTTGTATTGTGTTTGTTACAGGATAATGTTATTATTACATTGTTGTAGAGGCTTGAAAGTAAGCTATAGGTGGATCGAGTTAGTTCGAGGGCCGACCCGCCAGGGGAGGCCCTCGAAGATACGAGTCCACCTATAGCGCTTTCGGCCGAGATATTACATAGTGCTTTTCACGACTACTGTGAGGAAATAAAAAAAAAACATTTGTCATAATAATATAAATGATTTAATAGAATATCCAATTCAGTACTCCATTCCCGCCTTTTTACTTTTTTTTCACTTTCAAGAAGCGTTTTTCTGTTGTTTGCTTCAAACCGACTCATTACTTAGAGGCGTTTTTGATAGAAAACCACAAACGGCTAAAAAAGTAAAAATGCCTTAAGGGTGAATAAATGGCTTAGGCCCTCGAAGATACGAGTCCACCTATAGCGCTTTCGGCCGAGATATTACATAGTGCTTTTCACGACTACTGTGAGGAAATAAAAAAAAAACATTTGTCATAATAATATAAATGATTTAATAGAATATCCAATTCAGTACTCCATTCCCGCCTTTTTACTTTTTTTTCACTTTCAAGAAGCGTTTTTCTGTTGTTTGCTTCAAACCGACTCATTACTTAGAGGCGTTTTTGATAGAAAACCACAAACGGCTAAAAAAGTAAAAATGCCTTAAGGGTGAATAAATGGCTTTGACGTTTCTTTTTTTTTACACAGGTAGTTGGCCCGATAAACAACCTTATTTTATTTTTGAAACAAAGTTGTGCCAAAAAAAGACCTTTTAATGTTTTTAATTAATGCAATGACATAACAGGACAATTTACTTTCCAACTAATGACATTTCATCGCCACAATAACATTGCTGTAGTGGTGGTTCAGGTGCTACAGCCACCAGTCTTTTTTTGGCTCAACTTTATGTTTCAAAAATAAAATAATGTTGTTTATCGGGCCAACTACCTGTTTAAAAAAAAAGAAACGTCAAAACCATTTATTCACCCTTAAGGCGTTTTTACTTTTAGCCGTTTTTCTATCAAAAACGCCTCTAAGTAATGAGTCTGTTTGAAGCAAACAACAGAAAAACGCTTCTTGAAAGTGAAAAAAAAAGTAAAAAGGCGGGAATGGAATACTAAATTGGATATTCTATTAAAGCATTTATATTATTATGACAATTTTTTATTTCCTCACAGTAGTCGTGAAAAGCACTATGTAATAATCTCGGCCGTAAGCGCGATAGGTGGACTCGTATCGTAACTAACTCGATCCACCTATAGCTTACTTTCAAGTCTCTACAACAATGTACTATTTATTTTTTTATTTACATATTTATGGATTTTGTCTACAAAATGTACTGGTTTAAACGTCTTTATAGACCAAAAACTAGCAACTTGAACTTAAGCAGGGCACTTGTACCTTAAAATTTGATTTCACGATTGTATTTTTTTGCCCTATGCCACCAAATGTAAATTTCACAGTACAATTTTACTACACTCCACTACAAAACTAACATTTTTAACAACATCGTTCCTAACCGTCTCAAGTATACGAGCAAATTTTACTGACATTTCGACATCTCTTACACTACTGGCTTTGTTTATTTACATAAAAACAACTTAATCAATTATTGAACTTATTTAATTTTATAATTTATTGATAAGAAGTGACATAACATGCCCAATAATCAAAACTTATCATAATATGGCTAGATCATATCAATTATCACTAGTTTTGGATCACCCCTCGTAATTACAGTGTATTAGAGAAAATGTATGGTTTATATAGGAACTAATGAATTCTATGACACCTTCCTATAATACCTAAGTCAAAAAATCAACTTTCAGGTAACTTGCCAAATGTTCGCTAAGATTACTGATTGAATCCGTAAAAAATTTTGGTATAAGTAAGTAGTTATAATTTTTTTTATTATTTTGTTACCCTTCATAACTTACTTATACCTTGTGTATAAGTTTTACGGCAAATGAAAAGTAAAAAAAAATCCTACTGGAATTTTCATACCTGTAAATATCCACACCACAGACTTCCTCGATTGGCATTATTGACATTTCTTGGTAGGAATATTTTTGGAATACATATATTTCTGTAGTAGCTCATTTGAGAATGGCAAGATTTGACTGGAATTTACAGGCTTGTCTTTTAGCAACATTTATACTGCTACTATACTGTATGCAGTGGCAACTGTCGGGTGTCAAATTAATACCCTGACTGGGCAATCATTTGACTTGATTGGTATTTTGGTGTAAATGTATTTGTTATTTTACAGTTTTCATCTGTTTCCGACATTTTCCCGTGAGTGCAGAACACAATTTTATGGGATTGTTCCAGCACCTCTTAAATGCCAACGTGTTTTAACTACCTACTAGAAATATTATTTTAGAAAAGCATTGTAAATAAACTCCATTTATTTTTATAACATATATAAATACAAATATTAGTAATCCTAAATTTAATCGGTTCAACCGTTTTAGCGTTTCCGTGCTTCGGGTATTGGCTAAATTAATTATACACCTCTTTTTGCGTCCGGGTCAACAAACAAATATTAGTAAACATGAACTGATCGATGAATTAGCCACAACATCTAATTATGGTGTGGAGTCCTATCCTAAAATGTTTTATGACATACATAATTGTAGGTACTGATTAATCTCATTATTATATTAGATGTAGGTAGTACATTGTATTGTAATTTGAAAAATTTGAATATAGTATTTTATAATACCTATGGTATAATTTTTTACAACATTTATCGTTTTTAGGGTTCCGTAGCTAAATGGCAAAAAACGGAACCCTTATGGATTCGTCATGTCTGTCTGTCTGTCTGTCTGTCTGTCCGCCCGTATGTCACAGGCATTTTACTCGGAAACTATACTGAATAAAATTTACACATAAGGTGTATTTTGTATGCAGCTACTTAGTTATGTAGTTAAATTCGAAAAAAAAAATATTTTTAGGGGGGCGCTCCATACAGGTAACTAAATTAAAAAAAAAATATTAACCAAATATCAACATGTGACACATCAATCGATAGGCCTTTCAAAATAACATTGAGGTTTCTTTGACTATTTTGTGAATAGGGGAATATTTTCTGAAATAATCGCTTCGAAAGTCAGAAAAGTTGTGTAGCCCCCCCCCCAAAATACGAAAAAATTTGAAGAGATGCGCCTTATCATATACTTTCAACGAAAATTGTTTCGAACATTATCGGTTCAGCCATTTTTGAGTTATCTCCAAAAACTTCTTCCATAGGCATCAGATACGACCTTTTGTTATTAGTTTGGTTCTTATTCCATTGAAGGTACGGAACCCTCCTATGCGTGGTCCGACACGCACTTGGCCGGTTTTTTTAAATAGATTATCTGCTAAACATGAATAGTATATATCGGTTTTACCTCTATCCTTAGCAGACTCCGGCTTCCTGTTCCATTTTCAAATAATGCAAGGTTTAATCGACACAATGTTTACTTTCACCAATCAACTTTACAATTACGCGCGGCCTTACTCTGCGTCTAACGACCTTCAGGCAAATAATTTAATGCAGCTTTTTCTATGAAACTATACAAAAATGTTTCCGGCTATTATAGAATTAAAAGCCGTGACTCATAGGAAAAGATGCAAAAGTTGGCTATGAGCAGCCAAACTCTTCAAACTATTTAATTGGTAGGATATAAAAAGGTCTTCCGCAGCCACACGATCAATTTAAATTGTTATTGTAATCGCTGGCGTGTTGTAGTTGATGAAGCATGTCGCTGCGGCGGCGGTGGTTTTTGCGTCTGCACGTCTGCGCTTGCGCTGCAGACCGAGACACCGCTCAAGGTCGCTTCATGTTCATTTCGGGCTTGCCGGTCTAACCATTCCACTCACCTCGACATTATTACCAACTTGATTTTTAGTTTTTGTCATATTCTCCGCTCCCTGCTCCACTTGATTACCTCCGTCGCTGGATGAAGAACTGAGACTGCACAAAACTGATGCAATTTGTAAAGTCTTTTGTCATCCTAAATAAAGGATCTATCAACTTTTTGAGAATACAGGGAATGTGACTTTCTAGAAGAATATTAGTTGATTTTCATCTCGTAATTCGTATTTAAACACTTATTTTTTGACCCAAAATTTGTCACGTATATAAATTCTAAAAACTCATTTATGAACACATGTTTGCAAACTGATATTTTGGTAAACTACTTAAGTAACATCTTTATTTAACAAATCACACACTTTACAAGACAGTCAAACTAACAGTAAACTTAAGCCTATAAAGTTACTAATTGTTTCCATAAACACCAGTAGCGGTCGTCAAACCTAGTCATTGGGAAGCCGGAGCTAAGCTTTTCTTTTTCTTCATAAGCCGTAGAAAACTTATGCAAAAGACTGGAAATTAAATCATACGAATTATTGTTAATTACTAATTAATTAAAAGCATTGTTTAATTATTTATAAGCCTGTGGGAATTGAGTTCTATTGATACCCCGCCACTGCTAAACACAAATCCTGCAGATCAGGCACAGAAAAAAAAACTCCTAATACGCCTATATAGGTCTACCTACAGTACGAGTAAATTTGCGTTTGTGGGGGACACAGATAAGGTAACCAATCTGTGTAGGGGACAACGGTAGACATTTCATGGAATGCAGATTAATTTATTAAGCTCCACTCTCCATCTGAATTTGTTTGACCTAGACTACACGATACTAACTACTATTCCTGCTGTTTTCTGCTTAGTTTCAGTCAGTATTGTATTCTCCTTCTCTATTAAGAGCTTTTGGTGCGTTTTTACTAATCTGTCAATAAAGTAAAAAAATGTGCACTGCAGTTAATAAATATTAATCAAGCAAGAAATTAATAAAAAGATAAGGCCAGTGGAGCCCTGGCCTTATCTTTGGAGGCTGTCGAAATAGCAAAGGTTCGTTTCTAATGGCATGTACACGTGTGCGGCCTTACCCTCGTTTGTTCTATTGTCAGTCTTAAAGTGTTCCAATATTATAACAAAGTGTTCGATTGCGCATTCACTTTTTATCATTGCCGATTTAAACCATCGACTTATTTATTCAAAGATTCAACGAATTCTATTACCATTGAACACGGTAAATATACAGTTCTTATAATTAAAATAAAGTTCAGTGCATTGAATGCACTGCATTCAGCCTGCATGCAAGCGTGCAAATATTTTCAAACGGGCATAAACTTAATACAAAACTATGTCAGGACTATCCTAAATAATATTAAATATGATCTTAATCATTAAGAATATAATATTTTTACACTAGAAACATTCATCCAGAATCCAGGTGTTCATTTTTTTCTTAAAACTATTTCCTTGAATATTTTAATGTTATGTGAAACTTGATGTGAATTTATTATTTCCCTAAAATTATAATCGTTGTGATATTTCCTTTATTATAGCGGCGGTGGAAACTGGTATAAGGAGACTAAAATGTCTTGTTAAAGTTCAACCGCTAGTAAATTGAACAAGCGAAAGGTGCGGTTAAATGGCGTGACTATTTTATTAAACTCTTTTGAAATACAGATTACAATCATAGCGTGCTTTTGCCAGTACATAATGGATTTATCGGTTAGCTTATTGCATTCGTTTTGTCTTGATAGCTCAGTGGTAAGAGCGCCCTCCGACACGGTGGGAGGCCCAGGTTCGAGTCCCGGTCAAGACCTTGAATGCAGACGAGCGACGTGTTCATCGGCTTTATCACTATTGTATTATTGTCTGTACCACTTCCGCACCTTTCTTGAGATGGTATCTATTTTCTAGTAATAAATTTCTCGAGAGTAACGTGATCGAATCGGCGATCTCACAAAGACCCCTGCCGACTGTTTTTTCTCCCCCCGCACCCCACCCCCGCCCAACCGCTCTCACGAGATTCTTATTTAGATTCGCTTCCGTCTGATTGCTCTTGGTAATCTTTTCACTGGGTTATTGAATGTCTTCCCCGTGAGCGTCTAACACCGAAAGAACCTCCGAGCCGTCGGCGCCGCCGTGAACAGAATCAGACACCGATTTCCTTTGAAGCCACCATTCTCAATTTCTTGTTTAATGCTCAAAATAAAACGATATCCATTTGCTTTCTGCCTGCGAAGTTATGCGTCAGGTGAGCTTTAGAAATATATCTCGTAACTGCAGTCCGAATTGCTTTCTGAGTTTCGTCTACTTTCTTTAAATTTAGTTCGTAGCTTAGATTCATGATGGATGACACTATTGACACTGTTGTTATTGCACTTTTAGGTTTATGGATCAATTGGATCATACATATGTTTATATTCGCGTCTTTCCTGCAGACATCCTCGTTATAGGATTTAAGTTTAAATGAAGCATAAACTGCGGATCAATTTATAAAGTGCGATGACAACATAAATTGCCTACATACACGTAATAGACGGAGAGCTAGCCACTTCATATATGACACAATAATGACAGCATCGAAACCCGTCTAGTCAGTTTGCTATCTATGCTTATTTCTAGGTCTGGCAGCTGTAAAGTGGTGGAGGTCAAAGAATGCAAACCACTTCAAGAAAACAAATCCTAGAGTTCTGGGTTTGGTGCAATAATTAGATTATATCATTGCCAAAAGTTTCTGTTGGGGGAAAGTAATGCCAAACGACGTATAATGTAATTCATAGTTTCGCCTACTGTTTTTGTTTCCGTAATAATACGCAATGTAAGTAAGTAAATATGCTTTATTGCACCAAAAATACAAGAATAATAAAAATATTTTTTTACAATAATCTTAAAATAAGGTAACAACAGGCGGTCTTATCGCTAAAAAGCGATCTCTCCCAGACAACCTTTTAATGTTTTTAGGGTTCCGTACCTCGAAAGGCAAAAACGGAACCCTTATAGGATCACTTTGTTGTCCGTCTGTCTGTCTGTCTGTCTGTCAAGATCATTTTTCTCACGAACGCATGGAGGTATCAAGCTGAAATGTATATCAAATACTCAGGTCTACTGTCCCTTGGTGCTGTCAAAAAATCAAACTTCTATGCCAACGCAATCAAAAGATACAGCCGTTTATGCCGCAAAATTCCGCAAATTTTCGAAAATCGCATGGGAATCAAAACCTACAGGGTACTTCCCGTGAACTCAGGATCCTGAAATTTGGTACGAAGCAACGTCTTATAGCACAGATACAGGAAAAATTGCGAAAACCATAAATTTTTAGTTACATCATATAATAAAAATATTTTTAATAATTTTAAAGTTACTACCCCTATATACCTATAGATTTGCACGGAACCCTCGATGCGCGAGTTCGACTCGCTCTTGGCCGGTTTTTTTTTTAATGTTAAAATATAGGCCCTGTCCTTTATAAGTTTTATAACTGAGACAACTTCGGTAGTTTTTACCTATTTTGTTATTCCTACTATTTTCCAATTCAAAAAATTTGCTAGTCTGTCACTCTAATGGGTGGAGGCACCCATTAAAAGCTGCCAATACCCGGATTTAGCAATAAGGATAGTATGTATAGCAATTAGCAATTTAACCATGGGTTTTATTGCTCTCATTATTGTGTCATATCTGACGTGGCCAGCTCTATAGTCCATAAGTAAGCTGCTGTAGCGGGGTGTCAAACATACTCGCTGGACATACACGAGCTAATGTGCTTTGTTTCTTCTTTGACATAATTATATAAAAGTTATCAATTATATTTTTAACTGTATTATTATGGCGTTTGTTTAATTGTTGTCCAAATTTTTCCTCAACCGTATAAAAAAAAGTTCCGTATAATCTTAACCAACGAAATTACGTAAAACAAGTCAAAATTTAATTCTTTTCCGGAAATAAAAAGTTAGCGTTGAGATAGATTGAGACAAAAGCAGTTGATAAGAACGGAAATGGAATGAATACGTACTATTTATAAAATGATTGTTCAGTGAGTTCAGTCACAGCTACGTCTGCCTGGCCGCGGACGCGGAGCCACACTGTCCATAGCATTGGCATAATTATTGTTTCAGTTTCCTTGTAATTCTATTCCAGTTTCCTAATAGGTACTTTTTATATTAAGTACTAAAAGTATTCGTTCATGTCAAACAACTTTATTTTATTATTTACATTACATTAGGTTACAATATCGTTACGAATAAACGTTACGGCTTTAAATTTTATTGCACAGAAATAAACGATTTTTTTCTCTCAGGAAAGTTGCGACACGACACTGCCGCTCATTTTATGTTAAACTAGCTGACCCGGTGAACTTCGTACCGCCAACTAGTTTTTTTTAATTTCTTCAATATTTTAATAGCTGAATAGCTATTCGGGGCGGAGATAAATCCAGAAAATCTAACATCATTAAAATCGGTTCAACCATTCTTGAGTTATAAATGGTGTAACCGACACGACAATGTTTTACAGATATATAGATAACACCAACAACTCATTTGAAACCCGGTATCTGAAAATGACACACGAGATTACATACTGAAAATAAAAATTAACATTTGTGTTGTTTTCTGTTCGGATCACTGACGTCTGAGTGGACGAACGCGCACGCTATGATAAAAACACTGCTTGCATTCACGTCGAAAATAAAATTTGAAGATTTATGCACGGTGGAGAGCGCGACGTTGCGTTGCCGCACACCGCGCTATTTTCAACCGGGTTATGCTTTAAATAGCGCATTACGATAGGATTTGGTTTCACGAGTTTTTCCCTGTTCCCGGCCCCACGTTCCAAACGGCTTCGCCCACACGAGGATTTTTTCCGCGAGATGATTCGCCCTATTCCTATGACACATTGGAATTGTGTCTAGCATTCTTTTGACGTTCGAGAGTCCAACAGCAAAACTTACAACCGCGTAAAAATTACATTAATTGCCTTTTAATGATTTTCACGTTCGCGATGTCCAACTGCTGATGTGTCGCGCTCAGTGACGCCACCCGCCCTGCCCTACACTCCAAACTCATTCACCTGACACCACCACTCCCCTAAAATTAAACACCAACCGACCGTCCATTTCCTAATTAGTCTGAACCAATACAGGAAATAGGCAACCACATTTAAGTGGAATTGTGCATGTATAATGAGCTGCTGTTGTCATTGAAGTGTTATCAAATTGACACATGAGCACTCAAACTTTTAATTACATAACATCAATTTCTTTCTGTTTATATGTACCTAAAACCTAAGTTTATGTCGAAGCAGCAGACGGAGGCGACTTTCATCGGGATAAGGTATCTGTCAGCCAGCATCTGTCTTGTGAAATAAGATAACAGCTAATTTTCTTCCCGCCTTTCCATATTTTACGTATCAAGCTGGAAAATAACATTAGAGACGCAAAGCTACTGTAAGTCTTCTCTGCTGTTCAACTGCTACTAGCTGGCGAATAACATTAACGTCAAATGAGACGTGAACGTTGCCTTCAGTCTGTTGTGCGGAAAAAGCGCGGGCCTTACGGCGCCGCCGCAGGCGCTTGCTAACCCATAGCCGCTTGTGCTTGAGAATAACCAGTGTGTTTTGTTGTTCGCAGAGTTGAGCCCCGCACCGCACCGGCTTGCTCGCTGACCGCCGAGCCGCTAATCTCGCTTTTTCGCGCCTCACCGTCACTCGCCCAGACCCGCCCCGATCGCCGCAATGCTCGCGCACCAAACACCGCTCGCCCTCTGCTAAACTCAACCGTCAACATCGATTAGAACGCGTGTGATAATAATTTAATACTCGCCTAAATAAGCTTGCAACTTCGGTGTCTTTATTCTAACTTAAATTGTAAGATTAATCATAATAGTAACGCATCGCAACGCAACGCAAACAGTTAAACCGGTCGTTGCGTCACCGCGGCATCCGCGTTAGCGTACGCGTGTGAAGTAGTGAGTGGTTGTGAGGGTGTGCGGGTGCCGACTAGTGGCTGAAAACAGCGACTAGGAAGTGTAAGGAGTGCATGCCCAGAGCGCCAGTGCGCGCTCGCCCCTCGCGGCCTATGCCCCGCAGTCGATCCACGTAACTGCGTGTGCGACCTCCGCATCCTACTCAAGTGGCAGCGATGGCCACCATGGTGAACATGAATAGCCTTCTGAACGGCAAGGACTCACGCTGGCTGCAGCTCGAAGTATGTCGGGAGTTCCAACGGAATAAGTGCTCGCGGCCAGACACCGAGTGCAAGTTCGCGCATCCCCCGGCGACCGTCGAGGTGCAAAATGGACGAGTCACCGCCTGTTACGACAGTATCAAGGTACGTTTCAATGCTTTCTATGTAATTGATACATATATCGATCTAGTTTTATGGATTTATTGTATACAACCCTCTTTTCGAGGCGACATTTCGCCGCCACCGTTCCGCGCACTGACCTCGATCTCAAGGCTAGCCAGAAGTGACGTCACTCGCAACGGCGGCGTTGTGAGACTACTATACCATTGTATGAGAATAGGCTTCGTGCTAATGTAATGAGCAGGCCGATGACTTAGACCGGCGTCCTGCTGTACCTTTCCTGCAACAAGTTGTTGGTTTAAATAAATTACGTTTAGGTAAATTATAACCAAAACGCTCCTGCACCTAGAGCAAAATCACGTCAGCAAATAGAACACAAGGGCACTTTACATTGTGCCTACGAAGCTAACAGTCCCGGGTTCGCACGCCAAAGTACCCAAAAATAAAATTCTTACAGAAAGTGTCCTGTGAAGTGTGTTTTATAGGAATTATAGGTCATTTTTAAAAATTCATACTAACAATGTTTAGAAATAGTAATAATAATGTTAAGAGACGTTCTGCTTAATACAAAATTAATACATACTACATTAAAATTTACTACTGTAGTAAAGTTCTTTTTATCGTTATAGAAATATAGTTTAACTTTGATATTGTAATATTTATAGGGTTTTCGTGGAAAAAATGGAATTAAACCGTGTTTTCATCAATAAACTGGTATAAAATCAGAAGGTATTTTGTCTATTATCCCAGATAATCTTCGATTTTTACTAAATCGGCCGTCTCAGACATGATAATACTCAATAAAATTTTATAAGAATTGTTACACTTTTTTGTGTAATTTGGAAATGAACTGAATCGGAATCTAACTGGAAAATCCTAAAAGGCCTTCCACCCCCAAATTTTTTTTTCATATTTTACTCATTACAATGTAATATTTGCTCCATTAGCCGTCTAGATAAATTAACTATTATATGCCTTCGAAGAAAATGAAGCATTTCGTGAAATTCGCGCGTTTAATATAATAACGTAGGAATAAGGCCTCTTAACGTCTGGCCGTTTATGTTTCGACATGTTTATAGTTTCTTATGACTGCGATAGTCAAGTCTATAAGTCTATAACCGATCTCAGCTTGCCACCATTTTTTTTGGTAATTTTTTATATATAATCGGTGTAACTCCTACAATATTTGGCGTATAAATCAAACAATACAATTTGCAAGAATTTTAGCCGAATGGTACCTACAAATATAGCAAATTATCGGGCGGTTTGCAGGAGCGTTCAGCGATACGGCGTTATCAGCCCGGTGGAGTGACGTGATAGCGCGGTTTGGAGCAAATGGTTGCGATAAAAAATTAAATTGACATACAAACACGCACCTCCGCGGCATCGCCCGGAGCCTTGGGCCTCGTCGCGATAATGTCAAATCGACAGTTATTGAACATGCCTTTACAGTCTGCACAGTACACAATCGTATGATGCAACCTTTATTATACTCGAATACTCTCAAACCCCGTCAAAACGATTATAAACGTGGCAGCAAAAGATTTTAAAAGACAACCATTCGGAAACTGTATTATCCACTTATTTGATTTTCTTCTGAACACAATATAACGACAAATCATTCCCAAAAGAAAGAAATTGAAATAAATAAAAGGTACTTTCTCGTTTCTTAATATTTCTCTTCGTATTTTCCTTTGATGCTCGGCTGAATAACGCGATCAAGAGATAAAACGCACCGGGATCGGGGTCGGACCCGCTCGCTCTGCAAGCGCTCTTAGACAGTCTCGTCTCAATCGCTTATACATATGCTTTCCTTTCCAGCCGGTGTATCCATACGCCGAGCTGCCGCAGGCGCGGCCCGCTTTAGGTACTCTGCCACATCGCTGCCGCGGTATTGCACTATTAGAATTCCTCATTCCTAAATAATTTTTAAGACCACCAATGTACTTATTCATTACAAAGGTTTCATTCAACAAACATATATCGGGTATCGGGATTTACAAATATTATATTTATATAGTCCTATTCCTATCTGCCTTGGCGTTAGGTAACTTGGAATATGTTTGAAATTTTTGATTAGTATAATTTGATCTGCTGCTTACCTGCACCGGTAACCGAGTGATCCGAGCACCCGGCCCGGACTAATTTTCCTTTAGCGAGTCAGATGAATGCTATCAGCTCGATTTAGACGTGTGTGAGGGTCGGGGCTGCAATTCGCTTAAAGCTCTGCACCGCGTTTAGTCCGAGACACTAAACAATGGACGGGCGGTGTTCATTGTGCGGGCTTTGTGCATCGTGGTATCGCACCATCGGCGCATTCCACACAATGCCGACGCTGCCGTACTATCCTCACGACACCGCCGACAGCTTATCCGGTCTTTCCCCCCACCCCCCAAACTACTTACATAAATATCCTTCACATTAGACTTCCTTGAAACGCACAAAATTGTTCGAATATCGTGGAATTTTAAAATGTGAACGCCACAATAAAGTGCACTAAAGCTACAGTCGACTGCCGCCTAGAATCTGCCTGCGATAAAACCGCACACGAGCGGTGGCTCAGGAAACTTTAAATAATCCCCCAGAGAATGTGAAATAGTGCAGCGCACGTCGCTCCAGCACTAATCTGCTCGATAAAAAGCGTCGCGGCGGAGGACGCTGCTTATATTGTTGACTGGCGATGGAGCGTCCAGATATTTAACTGAGAGAGGGAAAATGTAAACAAGTACTTACTTTGCCCGGTGCAGTCCGGCCCCTTTGAGGCGCTGCTCGGCGCAGTAAGGCCTAATCGTGTAATGTGAAAACTCTAACCGTTCAATATAATGGACTGTGCTATCTACTACAGTTGATTACACTCTATAGATGCTGATTCCAGTTACTGTTCATTTACTAATACCGTGTGATAGACAAAACACTGCTTAAACTGTTGTATGTAGAACCTTCAGATTGGGAATTCATAATTTTTTTGTACAAACAAGGGGGAGAACGGGTGTTGAAAGTACCGGGGATCAGAAAGGTACTAGACCATTTACAGAAGACATAATACGGGTTAGTTACAATGACTTTGTTTTTAGGAATATATTCTTTATAAATTCACATTGAAAACTAACAAAATAAACATTTGTTCGTGCTTTAATCTCACCGTCCTCACATAGAGTTGACATTCGCAACTTCTCAGAAAGTTGTCAGCGCCGAACTTAATCGAGGGCTGATCAAACAGCCGCCCGCCCCGCGACGAACGTCTCCCGTGATTAAGTCTTCAATTACGCGATATGACGAGGGGGTCATATTTGATTAGGCTACGTGTTGTGTTGATTAAACCGAGCTCATTGCCTTATTCACTTAACTTCACCCACACCTGTAATCTACCTGTGAACGCTGAGCGGAACGATTCGTCGTTGACATGACACAGTTATATCTAGCTTCGTTTGAGGAGACTAAGAGAGCACTCTCTTAGTCTCCTTGACATTAAAATGGCCATGAGTACATAACCTAGTGTTTCGCTAAATTGGTCGCTTTGAGTTATGAACAAACGTGAGCGGAGCTTATCGTAAAATTATTTAAAGGAGATCGTCAATTTTTGTTAGGTGATCTGGCCCAGATTATTTAGGACCGTTTAGGAATGGTTCTGACTTTTAAAGAATCGTCATAATTTCTAGATCAGGATGGTGGTAAAAATATTGCGAAATCTAATGGGAAAACTGAAAAATCATGCATTTAAAACTTGAATCTGACAAGGATAATATTTGAAAGCGTGCTTGCCTATGATTTATATATTAATGTAAAAAAAGTACCGATTTTTTAAAGATAATGTACAAAAGCGGACTTGAAAACAAAACGGGAATCATGATGAAATAATACAAAGTCATATTTTGATCGTATTTATAGTTCCTGTATTTCGGTAAACAAAGACGGCTGTCAAACCATCGTTGATACTATTAGCTGAACATTCCTAACACCTATTGCGAAGGGATAAGGTTTACCACCGTTAAGTGCGATAGCACTAGTATCTGACATTAAAAAATTGAAAAAAAGATGCGTTTAGTTATCGAAGGAGCATGATATTATGCCATTATGAAACCCACTTTTAATATTCAAACTCCGATCAAAAATACAAAAATACGCATTTTCAATCTTTAGGCGTTTTAATACAGTCGATTTCTAATTTAAACTTCCGTATTCGTAGGCTTAGATACTATTTTAATATTACAATGTTCTAACTTACCGAACAGTATCAAAACGCAGATTATGTAACGGTATACATTGACAGTGTCAAACCAAAAAACAATCCCGTTTCAGGCCAGGGTGAAGTTAAACTTTATGTCAATGCCATAAGGACGTTAACGACTTGTCTTGCTGTATTTTAATCGCGGAAAAATCAACATAATGTTTATTTATTTAGTATTTCTAATTCCCGTTACATTTTTTTGCAATATTTTGTCTACTTTAGTAATAAAATGAGTATTTATTTTACATTGCAGTACAAACTGTATACGGTTTATATCAGGTGGCCCAGAATTGACGATCTCCTTTAGTGAAAATCTTAGGTAATAGCTAGACTTTAGTCAGTGAATTAAATTATGTCATCAATGTCACGGGCTATACCTACATTTTGAAATCCACGGGCTCTGGTGATGTCAGCTCTCTGCGTCGACCGTTTTTCATTAATTGTTGCGGCTTCTTTTGTGTCCCTGTTACATTATTTAATTCGCTTATTACATAATTCAGAACATTTAATTTTGTACTAAAGGTTGCTCTTTGCCTAAATATTTTAAATATCGCGTTATACTAGACCGAAAATGTATTTAAATATGTATTTCCCTATTGTTAATAACAAACTTTGCAGAAAAATGCCCTTCGTTTAAAACGGGGTGTGTGCGTTGCGTTGCGTGCTTGCACAGTTCGCGTGTATCCATATCGATTTAATTATATATTCAATTTAATTATTAGATATAGAAGCCCGTGGGTAGCTGGCCTAACGCCGAAAGAATTTATCATATATTTTTTACAACAAAGAAACATTTGATATATGTTTAGCTATAATAAAAGTTACATATTGTATAGACGGCGAAAGTGAGCGTGGGAGTGGGGCTCGCTTGCAAAGTGCGCGTGCGACGTGGGAGTGATAGATGCACCGCGCGCCGGCGCCGGTCGGCCACTACTTGAAATAGGCTCGACCCGTCTACCCACTCACTCGCTTTCGTACGACGAATATAATGTTTGCCTAACTTATAAAGCAAGTCAACTTCGCTTCTAATTTCCGCATCCAGCGCTCTTGTTTGTTCACTATCGGGATTTGCGTAAATATTGACTGCGGTCCAATTTTTCGTGTGACAGCACTATACTAGCTTTATCAACCTACCCTATGTATGTACTTTCCCGGCAACTTAGATTAGAGTCAGTTATTGTTAGATACTAAAGTGACAGGCCGATTGACTACAGGCGGTTTTCAGTAAAACAACAAATTTCGCTTTGTAACAAACAGATTATAGTTGGCGTTTGAGTATGGCGATGACGACTTCCCAGAAATCTATACCTACAGTTGCCGTTTACGATTCTATATAAACATTGTATTCCAGTAATACTAATAATCCACTATTTTCCTTAAACTTAATATGTTTGTCGAGCTTTACTATTGAACATTTTCCTCTTAACGGTTCCCTTTTACGAATAAAAATACAAAACATAACTGTCGGAAATCTTACGACAAACTCCAATAATGAAATCGTTCGGCGTAGAAATGAGCAAAACTACTGCAACTGCAAGCAAATCGAGAGCAAAAGGTATCGCTTTAGTCCCCTTGAGGGGTTTTCAAAACCCGCCCGCCAAGTGTTCCGTTGCAGAACATTCGGAGCATTTAAAAGCTGCCAGTAATCTCGACTCGCGCGCTTTGTTCGCCTTGCCGGAGTTGTTTCACAGGTTGTGAACTTTGCGGGCCACCGCGCGCTTCAAAGCTACTCTCGCCGATTGATGACTCGCTCTTACAATGTTATTCATCAGAACCGACACTGCGACCGGTTGGAGCTAGTTTTTGACGCGGGCCGTTCCAATCATCAACCTACTCTTTGATCATCTTCGTTACGTGACTTTATGTGTCTGCAAAGTTTTACCATTCTATCTATCTTCAAATTTATATTGCTCCCGAATCGTGGACGTAACTTCTTTAACAACTTTGATAGACAAACAAAACCATTATTTGCTATTCTGGCGCTCTACCTACTAAAAAATTGATGGTTCTTCTGCGAATCCTTTGAAAATAAATAAAATAATAATACATTCACTGAATTATAAAATCTGAGTGACATTTCAAGTTTCAATGATCTATACCTCTCGTTAATACGATGGTACCTACTGATGATGCCGTGCAAATACCTCATGTCGTGTATTGTAGCCTAGGCATGTAGACGAGGCCGAGACGGCTGGCGGCGGGCGGCGAGTTCCGTTCGCATAACAAGCCATATTATCATCTATGGTACGAACTCAGACACCATACTGACTCTTGTCGATTAGCTGTGCCTGCTGCATTACGGTGTGTTATTTATATTTTCACTGCATTACAATTTGTACCTTAATACTTACAACATTCAGTTTTATTTACTTACCAAAAATACAATACAAATACAGCACTTCAAAATTAAAGAACGGTAGACACCTAACAAGCCATTTTTTTAATGTTATCGAGCTATCTTTTCCACACAACCTTTGACAAAATGAAGGCAAATGATAATGATAGTAATGGGCAAGCAGGCAAATAATGGCAAAGTAAATTATGTTAAACTTGTGAAGTGTCTATACTCTATTTTACCTAACAGCTAGAGAATGCCATAAAATGTATAATGTTAAAATAGAAAATACCTTCCCGCTTGAGCTATATTCGTGATAGCTTTGCCTTGGCTTTATTTTTATCGATTTGTTTAATCCACTAAACGGCGGGCCGTATCGCGAGCGTTCATTAACTTCGAGCAGCGCTATAGGAACACTCGTCTATCGTTTGCATTACTTTTAAAAATCACTTCAACTCTGACCTGAATCGAACGCCAGCGTGCCCCAAGTAATTGCCGCATAAATATCGGCAGTTATGTATTGTCTCTTGATCGGTTTGTTATTCCACTTTTAATTGTGAGCTGCACTTATTTGTATATACTCGTACATGCATAGGTACCTACATTTATGCACGCTTCTGATCGTGATTTTTTCTGCGTAATTAGTTTATGGATGATTTCCGTGATAAAAGTAATCCCATGTAGGTATTTCCCGGTGACGCAAACCAAATATCCGCGGTTTAAGTGTGAAGAGATAACGACGTACAGTCGACAACAAAGAGATGTATCCACTTTTGGACCTTATTACAACGCAATAAGGTGAAAAAGTGGATACATCTCTTTGTAGTCGACTGTACAAACAAGAGTTACTTTCGTATTTATAAGTAACATTATTAGGGATTAAATAAATATGCAGCTGGTGCATTTGTTAATTAATGGCCTAAAATATTTTGTCTAATTAGCGAAACAATCAATCTCGTGCAGTCGTAAAATATTGCCATTAAAAATTCGCAACTTGGATTGCCTAAATATATATTTAATGTCATTGAGACTACTACTACCCGCACTGTTGCAAGTCGCGTTGCCGACTGACACAATGCGCTACGGGCCGATTCAAATAGCACTCTTAGTGCTTGACGATGGAGACCTAAGCTCTCCGAAACATGTCGCGCGAAGTGACTAAAGTGACGTGAGTGTAATAAAATATTTATATTTTTTAATAAAAATAATGACATTAATGGCTTGAGCCACGTGAACTTGAGTTCACGTTAGGTGGAGATGGTCGCGCTTCATGGGCTGTTATATTTCACCACCATTCTGTATCTATGATGACATTGCAACCACACGGATCAATAGTTGAGGCAATCTATGTGCATAACAATTTTCTCTTGTTTAATTTTACCGACAAAGCAGTGAATGGATTGACGTGATGTGAAAACGACAAATATGTTCAGTGTTCATCGATAGTGTAGCGCATTCCTGCAGAACAGTATTGTCAGTTTGTGGATAGCCAATGCTAATCTCTAACATAGTTGCAAGTAGTGTTGTCGTGCAGGTGAGAATTGCCTTTCAACTCCCCTTTGTTAACGCGAGCTCAATGAAATATCTGTACTGTAAAGTTAAGACCGCCAGCTTGGATTTGGAATTCGAGCTTTCTAAAAATGGATAGATCTAATTTTAATCAGTCTACAGAGCGTGGATGAAAAATACTGTCGTGCCGTGTCCATTAGGCGCAGAATATTTTTAGTTTTCTCTCCGCTCCGTGTTCGAATGTGTTTGTAACTTTCATACCACTTTCAAATGTGAAAATTAAGGCGTTAAGTGCCACTGGAAAACAAAGAAATAAAACTGCAAGAATTAGGTGTTTTGTTGCCTTATAATATAAACATTATCTTTTATATGGAAACAATTGTTTAGGGGTAGTCTTAAGGAAGGTTTAACGTCATTAATAGTATCAGATTCATGTCCGCATTATTTCCTAGCTTACATAAAGGATATTTTGAATAAAACAAATGGACAGTTTATCCATAACTATCATAAATAAATAAATAAATAAATATTATAGGACAATCTTACAGAAATCGACCTAGGCCCACAGTAAGCTCAATAAGGCTCATAAAAATCATCATAAAATCAAAACAACTTGTATAATATTTCGTGATTTGCGGTTTAAAAAAAAATTGCTTTATAGGGGAGGATACAGGAGAGGAAATATTATTCTACTTTGAAAACAAACGGTTAGCGTTTAAATGAGGAAAACCGTTATTTGATGCGTTATTAATAGCATAAAATTTATCCTGGTATTGTTTTTGGCAGCTTACAGTTTCTTTACATGTAACATTATAAATGGATGCTGTTAAGCAAAAATATGTCAACCCACATTAACTTTGCGATAAGATATCAACTAAAAATTGAAGCTTAAAGTTGACATCTTATTGCTAAAGGAATGTGCATGGTTTATCATATTTTTGCTTAACAGCATCAAAATTTATGTTTTGAAATTACGTTTTCGCTGAATAATGATTTTTGATCCATGTGTTAGTTATAGTTACCCTTAAAGTGACCCAAAATCAATAATTTTCAGTGTTTATAAAAAAAAATCCTTCCTTTGAGGAATTTATGTCATCTGCTGTTCGCTTCTTTTAGCATTTATTAATATTGTAGGCGCGCTGATTCTCACGTGGCTGTAAAAATATTTGCTGGTGGCACATTCACATCGCACTTTATAAAGGCGCTTGAGGGCCGCGAGGGGCAACTTCAAAGTTAAATTACTCATAGGTATATTCGACTCTACCACTCGTAGAAAAAAAATATCACGCTTTCAGGCGGCGATGGTGGGCATAGTTCATAGGCGAGTTAATGACAATCAAATTTGTCTATTCCCACTATACCATATCCAGAGTCGTCAATAAAAAATACCACGAATCGTTCGCGAATGAGGAGGAGCGGAGGGCGACGGGCGGCGCATTCCTACATGCCGCGCATTTCCATCCGATATTGCGCCGCCATTATACCCCTCTTCCCGACCCGCACCCCCGCCCGCCCTTTAATTAAACGGTGAGGCCCGAGAGACGTCTCCTACTTCTTCCTGCAACGTGGAAATCACGTAAATAGCTGCAAACTTACTCCACGCGTTTGGTCCACTCCACTCTCGCTGATAAGAAACTTGTTTGGCTTCCGTATTTGCACAATTTTCTTGCTGCGTCGCGTCGTCCTGTCGCATCGGGACTAACAGACAGCATAATTGCACGTATCTCGTATCCAGGATTAAAGTTTTCAATCAGCAACACCGACTATTTGAGCGAAAGTGAAGTAGGGCACACAAACAAGTTCCGTGATGTTTCGTTGCCATGGCAATGGCTAGGTGAAACAATGCGTATAATTCAACGGCGTTAACCTCTTTTCTCAGCACATCGGCGTATAGTAGCGTAATAAAAGCGGCTGGAATAGGGCCCCTAACGGCTGCGAGGCGACGGAGTCGGGTATCGAGTGGAATGAGCGCGACTTATCTGCGCTCATTTGCATGCGGCTCGTATCAGCTTCGACCTTGGCACCTCACCGTGTCCGCACCGTGCCGCCGAATTCGACACGTCGGCTTGTTTACGTCACCATGTGCTATAGACGCGCCGTAACTTCTCTATGAGTAATCAAGAGCTTGTTAATTATGAATTAACACCTCGCCTTACGGCGATCCACTTCGCCATGTTTTGTATTTGTTCCAACAGCCTTTTGTCTATTAAGACAGATTATCTAGCGATTTTTATGGTTCCGAACTTACAGTGGTTAGCTTCATCGTTTTAATTCAGGTTTGTTGTATAACTAGTCAAAATACGACACAGACGTTGCATCGCGTATCAGTTTAACCTTGGTGCCTGGCACTAAACTGTCGAATTTGACCCCCTGACTCTTACATCACCGTGTTTCAGATATACGTTCGAAAGTCTAGCTTTCCACACATTTCGACCTAAGATTACGTGGCCAGACCGGTCTTCCTTTTAAAGTTAATGCGGTTATTGGGCTACTATACTAACAAGGAAGGGGATATATTAATTGCTTAATTGTGTAAGACAGAGCTAAATAGCATAGTTCTTTCTATTTGGTTGGTTTATTTATTAGCACTGCATGGTACAACTAGGTGCACACAATAAAACCTAGTCTGGTTTAAATGGAAGCGGATATTGCACCTATTGAAAACATCCTCCTTTGAATATTTTTTGACATTTTGACAAAAAAAATAGGTTAGGTAAGTTAGTTTAGTCAGATACACATATCGGTTTTTATAGTTTAGATCATCTTATAGCGATACGATTACGATATTAATACCTTAATTCTTCAATCTTTAGCATATCGCACAATTACTAAAATGGAACCGAACATTCCTAACCCGTTAAGTAAATTAAATAGATAATTTACATCAAGCCAGCCAGCCGTGACAAAACTAAGACGGTAGTTGGAATCTCTTGCGGAATCAGGATCTTAGATTAATGAGTAAAATTTAACTGAGAATCTTGAGTGTAACATCAGCATGAGCGCGTTACCAATATTACTGTATTTTAGAAAGTCCGTACATTATTCGATCTTTTATTTTTATTCAATAAAATAACAGACGTTTTCCACGAACACAACGTTCACATTTGAAGCAAAGTAATTCCGAGATATGATGTGTAGGAAGTTAGCAGTCGATTAAGTTCACGTTGTGAGTCATCGCCCCGCACAGCACGGGTGCCAGAACACGACCGCGACCAGAACAATGAAGCGTTATGGAGCACAACTTTCCTCAGTCGCTACTTTTACCGAGATCTTATCGCTCACCCGCTACACTCTCGGAGATCGTTATCCGCACTTAGGTCGCCTCTCCGCCGTCTCGCTGAATAACTTAGATCGACAGGCAATCGTTTCGCGAAAGTGCATTTTCAGCCGGGGGCGAAGCGTCGGGGCCCGATGTGCCACGCTCCAGCCCCGGCAACGCTTTACATGACAATTGCGACGTCCCCGAGGGCGGACGGGGCGCAGGACCGCCGGAGACACGACCTGCTGCCACTGACGCAGATATTCCGCCGCCGTATACTCGCTCTCAGAAGAACTTTAATTAAAATGGAACTGGGACAAAAAGTAATCGTTTAATATTATATTTTTAATTTTCCCTAGGCATTTCCTAGCTGCATGCGTTTTATTGTTTTGTTGTGGTCCAATCTTCTCTTTTTATTATGATCTGGTACGGTCAACAGCGTTGGCAAGCCTTTCTTTCGGTTCGGTTTGCATAATTGAATGCGAGCACACTCGCAGCGCGGCTGTCGCTATTCTCGATTCGCGTCACGCGCGCCTCCACCCGACATAGCATCCTTAATTGGCCTACGTATTATTTGCCAATTAAAGTGAATTTTCATCGTGGACGTGACACGAAACCTACATGTTTTCTCAGTGAAGAGATTTTCACCCTAAGCACCCACCCTAAATTATTGTATGCAAATAAACCTGACACTAAGCCAGCGAGTCCGCCGTTTAGGCCACCGCTGTGTCCGCAAGCTGGAGTCGTGTGTCAACGGTTACTGTTGATGTACTTCTAACTAATGGATTTACTTTGCCCGCCTCTAACATCAACTTGTAGCGTAGCTAGTGTAGCTACTTCAAATTCAATGTAAACGGCAACGCCAAAAAGTTTCATAAAATTGTAACACAATAATCCATCTACTTATTTTTTGAGTTACATGTGTGTGTATTCGAATGACACACTAACATTCACTTAGAGATGGGCCGCGGTTAGGGCTTCAAATACCGGACCGGTAGTAACACCGGTATTAATACGGAATTTACCATAAAAAAAATATTTAACAAAAGTTTCAATAAAAACAACTTTTAATGCTAATTTAATAGCTCCTTATAGCTTTTAGAGACAATTGACATCAAAATAATGTCGTCATATGATAAATGCTGGTTAATCAACTCTGTATTTCCAAGCATACGGAAAGAATGTTTGTAAACAATCTTAACCCAAGTTTACTTTGAATTCTTTACATCTCTTTGATATAACATTTTATAGTGAGGGTAGTTAGTTTAATCCAAATTTGTAATGGTGTGGAGTAATCTGACAGCTCCTGTCGTACAAAACGATTGACAATGTATGCCAGGATTTCGGCTCAGAGGAGATTCGTTAACTTTATAGAATTCCCGGGTAGGTACCCGGGAATCGGGTTGTGAACGTTTGAAATTACCTTCTTTCCTTAGGTTTTTTAAGTGAAATCTTGCATCTATACATTAATATAATGGTACTGTATATTAATATAATGAACATTAACTATATGTCTTGGCGTTTACGGTATGTAGTGTGTGTGTGTGTGTGTGTGTGTGTGTGTGTGTGTGTTTAATCTTACAATTTTGATCGATAAATTGAGAATATTTTGCGTATATTGCCTTTTATTTAGAATACAGGGATCCCGGTATTAGGTCTGAAAATACCAGTATTAAAAAATGCCTTCGAAAGGCCAGGATCCCGGGATACCGGGACCCACCCGGAATCCCTAGCCGCGGTGCCCGCGGTAATATTACCGCTACCTGTAAGTTTCCAGTTAGTAATACATGTTACCAGTAAGTTACCAAATGTTACTAGTAATATTCCCAAAACGCGGTGAGAAGAAAATTTATTTATGACTCACGTGAAGAAGTGAGGTTTTTTTTCAACGGTAATGAAAGTACCTACTCATTAGGCCTCACTTTTATAAATTTGTTTTTTTTTTTAGCCAAAGGGTAAAAAATAAAAGGGTGGCTTATTTTTTGGCCTATTGGAGCCATTATTTCCTATAGTGTGTTAAAGTTACGTTATTGTGTATATTAAAGCAAGTTACTTAATTCTTTTATTTATCTGTCCTAAAACAGTTGTTTTTAGTTTTACTACTTTGTTGGCGTGTTTTCTAGTTCGTTCAGTGGCGAAACAAGAATACCTAGTTGACAAAGAAACCCTTAAAAAATCAACCTTCATTCAAATATCCTTTTTTTTTTACTTCATATATTGCCTCGCATTTACACGATAGTAATGTTACCGGTAACTTTGGGGAAATGCTCGGTAATATTGGAAACATTTCTGGTAACATAGCATATATATAAGCTAATAAAATTTTCAATATGTTACCGTTCGAGGATAATGTTACTGGTAGGATTACTAGGAATATTTCCGCTTTTGATAAGATTACGACGACGGCGACGTAAGGTAACGACCCATCACTACAACTACTAAAGAGCGAACTGGTTTAGGTATAAGAAGAGAAAACGTAGTCGTGCTTTGTGTCGTCGAAAGCATCCTAAGTTCAGTTACGACGAACGTTTTAGATTCAAGGCCAATCCCTGCTATGGAGAAGGAATGCCTCTCGCTTGCTTCAGGCCGGTCGGGCGGGACGACTGGAATGCGTGCAAAATAAACAAGTCCAACCGGTTTAGCTGCACATCTTGCGCTTCGCCATTTTTAGGCAACGACGCGCGTTTTCTTCTCTTTCTTGCACTTTATTCCTGTAATACTGGACGTGTTCCACGATATTTCACCGGTAGCCAGTCATCTGAAATAAATCTCATAAAAGTCCGCACATTCGTAGCAAACATGCTCTTCCATTTATTTATAGCGAAATTTTATTCTTGACCAGTTTATCTTTCTTAATCTAATGGGTATAAAGAAATATTGTTTGTGTATTAATTTCGAAGCAATATAATATGTTAGCCAGTGAAGTCCAACGAAGAAAACATAAAGAGAGATCAGTCTCTAAAGTAAAAAGCTCAACGTCGGGTGTCGAAGTGGACATTGTGTTACGTTTTCGAGCAGCGACCGATAGCAGACATGATGACAACGCCCATATATCTTCTGCCGAGAGTGATGTATCACCGTCGGTCAAACCAAGCTAACATATTCCCTACTATCTATCTGTGTGCCAATCCTCTCACGTAATATTGATAAGCACTTTCTTAAAAAATTTTTTTTTTTGTATGAAAGCATATATGTTTTTTGTCAAATCTAAATTAATTATACCCTAATTGATCCATAGATATACCTGACAACGCCTAGTAGTTTTTTATGATGAGTAATAGAACACTGATTTTGTGTGTGAGACTTACTACTTTCACCCCCTCTATAAGCGCTCTAGGGGTGAATTCAACTTTTGAATATCTTTTAAACGAATCATTAGAAGATGAAAAAAACTGTGGTAGAGACTTCATTTCCTTATCTCGAAGCACACAACTTTGAAGCTAATAAATAAAATTATTATGATATTAGAAAATATACACCTTTTCACCCCCTGAATCTTTACATCTGTAAGACTTACAGATGTATTGTGTATGGAAATATTGTAGACAATTTTATGTTCTTCATACGTTCCATAGAAATTGTAGGCATACTGATAACCGTTTAAGCGCCAAGGTTCAAAAACGGACTTATGGCACGTTTAAACCAAGATGGCGGCCAACGCACCCCCCCCCCTCAAGGTCTCAAATCTAGTATTTTAATAACCACCCTATAGCCTACCAATAACCATTAAAACATTTTCTACTCCACCTTTTGTAAGGCAAATGCTCCAATTATTGCGCTAATTGTCATCTACAAAACATTTTGAATACTTCAACAGCAACTATATTTTTACTTAAATAGGTACTTACACTCGCGATCAAAAAAATCGACTCAAACTAATTTTTAATTTCATCGTTTAATATCTCAGGAACCAATCATGAGATCAAAAAAGCAACGGTACCATTTTAGAGCTAACAGTGTCAGCTTTCAATACGAGCATGTTTTTCAGGCGAAAAATTTCAGTTCATGAAAAACAAGCTAGCATACCAAGGAGGTGTAAAATTTGGGTGCAAAAATGACCTTAACAACGAAAGAAAAAACATTTTCATGAACGAATAACAATTTATTTTTATCTTTAATACCTGGTGTTACCACCAAAAACCTTTTTCACACATGCCATGCGTCTCTTCATTGACCTTATCAGCTTCCTGATGATATCCTGGGGGCATGCTTCCCACTCTTCGACCAAAGCTTCTTTCAGGGCCAAAATTGTCTCCGGAGCAGGATTGCGAGCTCGAACCTTGCGTTTCAGGTAATCCCATAAGTGCTCGATAGGATTTAAATCAGGACTCAGAGGTGGCCACTTCAGAGTCGGGATGCCAACTGCGTCAAGGTACTCCTTTGTGACGCGGGCGGTATGACAAGGGGCGTTGTCTTGCATGAAATGGAACCCCTCGTCAAAGAACCCGGCGTAGGGGACGACATGGTCTTGCAGGATGTCGGTGATGTACCTGTCTGCATTCAAACCACCGCCTCGACCCCCGCCATCAACAAAAACCAGCTCGGTCCGCCCCTCCATGGAAATCCCCGCCCACATCATGACGGAACCTCCACCGTAGGCGACTGTTTCAGCGAAGCAAAACTGGGCGAACCTCTCTCCAGGTCTTCGGTACACCCGTCCTCTTCTGTCGCTGCCATGGAGACACACTCTGCACTCGTCGCTGAAGAGTACGCGGCTCCATTGGTCGTAGGTCCAATTTTCGTAGGTCGCCACGAATTCCTTCCGAGCGTCCCGATGCCTCTGAGTCAGTTTGGGCCCAGTAGCAAGCAGGTCTTCTTGGGGTAAGGTTGGCTTCCTTGAGTCTCCGCCGAACTGTTGAGGTGCTAACAGGCACAACCCGGTTCCGCATCAGGTCTTGCTGGATAGCAACAGCGGTACGGTGGCGATTACGAAGACTGGAGGTGGCGATGAAGCGGTCATCCCTCTCCGATGTGCACCGCTGACGGCCAGATCCTTGTTTCCGTTTCAAGGTTCCAAACCGACAAAACCGACGATAAACTCTGGAGACAGCAGACTGGCTTAAATTCAGCTGCTCAGCAACAGAACGCTGCGAGAATCCTCGATTCACCAAGGTGACGACTTCGGTGGCTTCAGCTTCGGTGGTATCCATTTTTCGAAGGTGATTCCGGTGTAAGATTGCGAGGAGATGTGCACTGGTCAACTTCTGATAAGCGAATGATAAGAAATAACCGGTTACACCGGTTTTTATTGGTCTCCAGAGGGCACAACTCGTGCATATCATAACCATGTAAAATGCCATTTTGTACAAAAACTGCGATAACCTAAAAACTACGCAACTGAGATCGATGTCTTTTACTGTTTTTTGTAGCTACGAATTTATTCGTAATAAAATTGCATTCAAAGTTTTATTAAAATATTTCCCGCTTTCCGGAAATACGACCAAAAGTAAAAAATGTTGCTTGAGTCGATTTTTTTGATCGCGAGTGTAGAGCTTGGGCCATTGAAAATTGTATAATACATTTGTTATAGGTACCCATACAGATATTAATGACATATTTAGTCAACTTCACTTTTATACAGGGTGACTTCTGAGTCGTGATCCGGAACCACTTTGTCGAACTCTGTATCTGATCAACATTATGGTATGGTAGTATTTGCTCAAAACAGACTTAATTTAATTTTACTTAAACTAAGTAAATCATGTTCACTTTATGACTTTTGACATATGCTGTATGGCAAACGACGAAATGTCACATTCGAGTAGGATGACCAGATCGTATCCATATAATTATCAATGTTGGTGATAAAAAAAGAATAACCAACATCATTAGGTTCATCTTTAAGTTTTGTATCAACCCTCGTTCTCTTGCTACGCGATGCGACCCAGAAATCACCCTGTATACTTATCCTCCTCGCGAAAACAATACTTTGAAAGAAAACAATATCCTTATAACAACCACCCTAACATCATCTCAAACATTACAGATGTTACTAAATCAAATTAGTTATTGCGGAAACAACAAATTCTGTCGTACAGTTTTCCTTCAGAGATCAGGTTCGCGGCGCGGCGACGCGATAAGCCTCACTCAATTAGCGCGACGTGAAAAGATGAAGTGGCTAGTGACGGCCGCGGGCCACGCTGCTTTTATACCCCAGCCTTCCATTATTTATTAGAAGCTAGTCTACGCTTGCATACCCCTCCACGACATAGGGTAGGCTCCCTACGCAACTAAATCAAACTGGTCCACTAAAACTACTCTAGCAAGCATGACAACGTTCTTGAGTAAAACTTTGCATTTCTTAAGGTCAGGGTCGTCAACACACCTTCAGTCTAGACTTGAAGATAACAAGTATTTCGAAATAGAACAACTTCTCAGATTATACTAAATAACATAATTAATCAACCAAAGTCACGGTAATTGTTTAGATACGAATCGTATTTCGAATAGAAACCAAGCCGGTTTAATGACCTTGCGATGGTTTCCGCAATCTCCCGGGTCGCGTGCTTTTGATCATTTGTCTTTTACGACTCTCGTCGGAACAGCATAAAACGTATCTATTGTGTATTTTTTCGGTTGGTACAATCGATTACTTGCGATTTGCTTTATGTTATTTTTTTAATGTGGCAGCCCTGAATCCACGCATTATTAACTTGATGAGGCCTCCAGGAGTACAAAGCAAGTGCGTCGTGTTGTGAGTAGTTACCGCGGTTATAACGTGGATGTAGTTTTTGTCGGGCCGGCAGTGTCGACAGGTTCGTTAGGCGAGGTGGCGCCGCTACAGTACTCTTGCTTGAGTGCGCCCCTCCAACTCTTTAACTGTCTACATGGAGGACCCTCCACACTGCACTCTCCTATTATAAACTGCGCTTTTAATGGTTTGCACCGATTTTAATTATTTCACCCAATTCCAACGCGCGCAGCTAAAGAGTTGTGCGATTAATTGTTTGTACCTATGACTAAAAGCGATTTTTGAAGAGATTCATTGTATAATTAACCTTAGAGTGGATTATATTTTAATTTACAATAACATGTCGCTGTTAAAAAGCGCATTTTTAATACAGAATATGTAAATCCACGCATTTCAACGACGCCATAATCGTCCCGATGTTAACAGGCAACCGAGCGGGTAGTAACATAAAGTTATGCTATTTGCATATAGGTATATGTCTGTATATCAGATATGCACGCCGTTCATTTCCACGTCGTACTAAACTCAAATACGAGCGATAATCCCGTTAGTTCGCTATAGGCTGACCGCGTCCGATCCAGCACCAACAAAATCTATTAAGTGCGCCAGCTCGGTCCATCGCGGCGTACGATAATGCAGGCATTGTAGCATTACCATGGCTCGCGACTAAACGTTCGGATGTGGACCACGACCGCGGATTACCACACGCACAATATTCACCAAATTGGATAATACACTTAAAATACAATCGCGCCATGAAGCGCCATAATCCAGTGACGCGGCTGCCGATGAGCATGTTAATTTGTCGCGGGATGGGATTAGCGTAGAGGAGTGCGGTCGGATAGCCCAATAGTCTCAATCAATACCAATCGCAAAATCGCAACAACACTGTTACCATCCTATAGTTATTATGTTTTAATTTACTTACTTACAACTTTTACAAGCATACTAAAATATGGTGCCATTTATTCATACTTGCCTTATCAAAACAAAATATATGTATAGTCTAATGGTCTAATCAACTTTTTCTGGAAGTGAACTAAAACATGGATATGCCTACAGTCGAAGCTTTTAGAACGAAATATCTGATGTTACGTCCAATAAATAAGTCCCTTGCAAACTTTTATATTAAAATAGCACCGGTTATTACGAAATATCGGATTTAACGCCAAAATATGGTGGTCCCTTTGATGTCATTACAAAAAGTTTTGATCTTTGTATGTTTTTACTTATTCGAAATAAATATGTATCAACGAAAACTTTATCAAAATTACCTGCAATGGGTGAAAGTGGGATAGAGCGTGTAAGGTACAAGGCTCGGCTCGACTCGGCAATATTTCTCAGTTTGACAGCGACCAGGACGCTCCTCACCCCCCGCCCCACTCGCGTCAGCTCCGTCTTGCAACTTTCAAGGCGCCGCGTTAGTGTTTCGCCTCGCCAAAACTTTTAAACTGTACGCTTTAGGTTTTTTACTGTCTTCGCGCGAATCGTCTATCCGCGTGAAATTTAAACATCTACTTCTCACAGTAATTCGTTGTTTAAAGTTAACTCTGTTCAAACTTCCTACAATAAAACACGCGGACTATCCAAGCTGAAGAGGTGTATGGACTTGAGTATCGAACAAACAATGCTGGCATAATGTCTTAGCAACAAGAGAACGACGACCGTTACATGTATAATGTGTTGATATCACGCTACTGGTTTTTCAGAAGGCCCCGCCCTAGACGTGTCGGTCCTCTTTGAGCGCTCCTCCTTTCATTTCGTCCTGGGCTCTACTTGTTGAATAGCCACGTGAACGGTAAAGAATTACGACACATTTGATTCGTCGCTCGCTCCAAGCCATACATATGCGTGAAAACATTATTTTTATATTGTAAAGGTCTTTCAATAAAGTCACGTGCACGTGCCAGTGGTACATAAGTTTGCATAGTATTTTTATACAATTTCACATCAATGGCGCTGAGGAGCAGCCTAACGAGTCCACTTTTATAAGAGTGGGCAACTTGGAAAGTCTCGCAGTAAAGTCAACAAGGAAAGCTCGGCGCGGGCGGTTAGTACCCGTGTCAGCTTAAATCGAAATTTCGCCGTGGGCCGCGCGCGGGTAGCACCAGTTAACTTGTAACTCACTTTTGATGTATCGTTGTTTTTGAAGAGTTGGGCGCCTTGTAAACATCGCACCAGAAAACTTTTGGGTCACAGTCCTTTCTAGATATCTTGTTGCGATTAAGAGCTTCCTTTTGAACTTTGCCCAGTTCAGTCGCCTATTAATAATGAATTCAGTAGAAGATGAAAAGCAAATATCCTACTTGTAATAAACATTTATGTCCGTGTTAACACACTTTAAAACAATGTGAACATCTGGCTTATAATCCGGTACGTGCGACAAACACGTTCACAGCGGAACGGATTCAAATTACAATCGGTCAGTGTGACTTAATGAATGGCGACAGATTGTGGAGCAGCGTCATTGTGCAGGATTACAGGAGCTGGGTCGATAATAAAACAATGCTCGAGCCCGACGGTTTTATGAGCCGATCTCGAGATAGCGCCGGCAGGGAATAAACAGCGCGTAAAGTTACGGCCCACTGTGTCGCAGTTAGCACCAGACAGATCAGACCTTTATCAAACACGAGCATCCTCACGTCTGCTATTAAAATTACAAATTTATTCAAGGTACTCCTAATCTGTGCCGCCACTGCATACTCATAACTTTGTAAGAGATAGGGAATGCAATTCGGTTATAACAGAAACCGAAATAATTGGTTATAACCGGTTATTTTGTCAAAGTTTAATAACCGATTATTGAAAATTCGAATAACCGGGTACGGTTATTTTCGGTTGTAAAATGATAGTTTTTCCTTCGGAACTATGATTTGTGTACCCTATTTTATAATCATTTCAGGTTTCTCTTTTACTCTATTCTTACTATATTTTGAATCAAAGGTCGTTTGTAGCTTTTTACATTATACAATTATCTCATTGATTTTCTAACGTTTCCACAGTTATTTTATCAAATTTTAACAAAAATGACCAAAACCGGCTGTAACTGATTATCGATTACTTTTCAATCATAACCGATTGCAGAACCGGTTATGAAATTTTACCAGTTATTGCATTCCCTAGTTAGAGACACCGTTTACATCATTACCGGGTTAGAATTGCAACGTTCATGAATATCGCGATACTGTCAGTCAACTCAATCGTGCATAAACGCTACCAAAATACAGTGACGTTCACCATATTTGATCGTAACATGCATGTTTACAAAGATCGTGGGAGTTGCCAATTTATGTAATCTTGACATTGTTACGATAACAATTGCCCGTAATGCACTATTTACTCAATTGAAATGCCTTTCAGCCATTTGCAAGACAACTCCTTTCGGAAAGATAATAAACCAGGAAATTTAATTGTAGTCAAGATTTTGTGTCGATACTGTTAGATTTCTTCCAGTCCGTAGGTCAATTTTAATGACAGCAGACAAAGGGCAGACGCGTCTAATACCAGGGAACGTGTCCCATCTATCTATAGACCTATACCTATTAGGTTTGGTTCAATCGTCCGCCTCTGTGACCCTATTCCGCCTATATTGCGCCTAGAGTACGAGTGCCTGCCTAATCTAATTCGTTTCCAATTCCTCCGTGGGATCGACTACGGAATTAACGATCCCATTGTCGGAATTAATTTGTGTTACTGCTCCCTTGATAATAAGTGTTCAAATTTTAATATTACCTTATTTTGTTTCAGGTATTTACCATAAGAGATTAGCTGTTATATTACGCAATGGGTTATATCAGCAATAGGTAAGCATGAGTGTGCCGGCCGGCTCGTAGTCCTAGGTAGGGCTTTATGTAAATGACCACCGATAAACCGACCTCCGCCCGCGCGACGCTCATTTGCATTCATAGGCTCGTAACCCTTGCTCTCACTTCCTCCGCGTACAACCTCATCCGCGGCGCTCCAGCATAAAATTTCTGCCTCGGCTTTCCTACGATAATTTACGACACCCGCCAAAATACATTGCGCCGATATGAGTTCGTCGTGTATCTGCCAGGAGCGTGAGGTCTCGGTGTTGCCTTTCGATTTACATATTATATTAAACTCACCGTTCGCCGGAACCCCTATTCCGCATCGCCACCGGCCGTTACGTCCTAACTTTTCTCAATTTTTTCGCCCATAAAGCGCCCCAATCGAAAGTTTGTTCGTCCGCCGCACGAGGTCGAGTGTAAATACGTCGTTTTTTATAATATACTTAGCCATTGACGCGTCCCCTGAAAAGGGACTTGTTTTAATAACGACGGCTGTTTTTTACGTTTGTTCATTTGAAAAAAAAAACAGCAAATATGAATCTTTATAGCAAAAAGAATTGTCTTTCGAGTAAGTATTTATTTAAGAGCCGTTCTGAATTGCATCATACAGTCAATTAACCCGCTATAACTACTGCAAACTTAAATACTACACGTAAATCTTCTGATGATTCTAGTACATTAAGTAAATTAATCGTCTACATAGGTGGTCATAAAGATAGTGACCGAAGAAATCGTAAATGTTTCGAAAGGCGAGCAATACTAGCCTCCAGACCCGCCGGTCATGGTCGCTGCTAAACAATCAACGACTGACCTTACTGCCTAATCGTTTTCTATCTAATTCACGTCAACTAAAACGGATATTAAACTGTTATTTAACTTATGTAGCGGACCTAGATCAGCCGCCCTGACTGACTACAATCACTCGCCTCGTAAAATAATTAACCTTCTTACGTCTTGAGTACACAAAGGTATTCTACAAAACAATTTCTTAATTAGTTTAAATTGGTAGAGTGAAACAGCACACTGCTCAGAAGCAAAATTAAATGTATAGTTACCAATATTAATTTTTAGCGTATGTAATCTGCATGCAACGACAGCAATCAGTTACGTCACAAGCAACTAAATAAACAAAACGAATACGTGTTTTGTAGCTATCTAAAGCGGTGGAAATGCAGACTTCGCACAGTCTTAAACACTTACCTACTCTAATTAAACACCTGTTTAATCAATGCTTGATGGGCCTTGATTTTCTCGGTGTTTTCGTCGGCTTGTACATCATAAACATAAAGCAATTTTATACCATAAAAATGATCGATTAATACATAAGAACATGCAAGGCGTAACTATTATATCGGAAAGTTAACACCAGCTCAATTTTGGATAAGTATATCATTCCCATGTGCCGTGCCCCTCGAATGCCTTAATACTCGTAATACGAAATTGGTCGCTAGTCCCGGTACACACGGGACAGTGGCTCTGGAGATCCTTGACCGAAATACGTAAGAGACGTAATCCTCCCTGTACCTTTATAAATAAAACTGAAGCAGGAAGAATCGCACTCGCGATCCCTTATCATAACATACAAGGTGGTTTTTCTACATGCGAGTTGAGCTTTCATATTGTGTTATTAGCCTTACTGTCGTCGGGTGATAATAATAACTGTTAAATGCACATTGACGAAAGCTCGCGTGACACGCACCTCGGTCCCCCTCTCGGCATTCACCCCACTCGTTAAAACTTTCCGAAATTTGACGCACGCCTACGACCCTTTGTGTTATTTTTCTACGAGGCCCATTACTCTGTTGCCCAGCATCTCCAACTTTATCCTATTTCAGTCTTGATCTCTTTTGAAGACAGTCGGACGTTTTTACACAGTGTCTTTTCTATTACTTGTCGTGCCAGTTTTCCTTTGTGGCTTTATCCCGTGATTCGGGCGTATTAGCGGGTAGATCAGGCTCAGGATCCTGCGGGGCGCAGCCGCTGCTCAGCCGGTGGCCCGATAGCGTCAATCTAACGCTCAATTAGCCGAATGCGATTATCCGATTCGGATCCAGCGTCGCGGCCGTCTCCACCGCACGCCGCGCCGCTCCAAGACAAGCGCGCTAACTTTATTAATTAAGGCGTGTCTTATCTCTTGTTAGCACTCATTCTATTATTTGTCTTTTCATCGTTCATTTCCATAATTTCATCGACGAATAATTACTTACCACTAAAGCGAAGCATTTCCCATTGTGTTTGCATATTTTCCCGTTTGACTTTTGCTTTGTAAAGTTTACCTCTTCCTGGTGTTTACGAATGAATGCATTTCAAGCTCAGCTGTTCATTCACGAATACATATTTACATTAAAAGCATAGTTACTGCATTCGTCTGCATATACGAGAGTTTAGCATTCGTGCGAGAAATGGCTTTTGTTGTTGGCTATATTTGGCATGGACAGATACGTCAGTCAAGGGGTAGGCGGGCTGGCGTGGTGACCGCGCGACCGTCGGGGCTGCGACGTCCACTCTCCCCCACTGTGTGTTTAATTAGCTTAATTGACATCGCGAGGCGCGGTGTCCAAGCGTTTGTTTGCGCTATCACGTTACCGACTATGCGACGCGACCCGCAGTCGCCGTTGATGCCGACTCTAAACTCTAAAGACTCTAAATCGGAAGCGAAACATAATATCAGAAATTATTTGTGCAATAAGCATAATATAATGATTACGATGCGTTCAAATTGTAAATATAGCGTCGTAATAATGTCCTTTTGCGGCACGGTATGTTTCGGCATTCGACAACAAGTATAATATTGTTACAATATGAGCCGTGTCATGGTTTTAAAAAGCGCCGAGTCGACTCCAGCGTACAATGTGTAGCTAGACCCGCTTGCCGCTGACGTAATGCCGAGTCAGCATAGCGTCATACGGCGCCAGGAATACATCCTGAATTCGTTCGTCCTCTTCCCATGCGAAAAGGTAAAACGGCCGCGAAATTTATTTTATTCCTTAAGTTGCCCGAATAAATTGTACTCCGTACGTGAACAGACTTTCAAACGGATACATAGAGGGGCATTGAATTTTGAATCGATCGCTATGTAACTAGGCAGGTGCGAATCGAATGTTGTGTCATTCATTAGCCTGTGTTTAACGGCCATTCTGTGTGGGCTCACATCCGGTAAAATACAATGCGATGTTAAAGTTGTTGTTTATCTTTGAAATATGGATGTTTTTCCTAACCTCTTGGCTAAACAGAAGCTGTGTCTTGGACTTCACTACTCTCAGTTTTCTGCAGCTTTATATTAAATAAAATATGCGTCTCTTTCTCCCATGTGTGTGAACAACATCGCCTTTCGGCCTCCGGCAGTTACAGTATTATATCGCTAGACGAGTAGTCAGTAGGTAAACAATGAGCGCAAAGTTTGCGGTCGGCTTTCACTTTTTATGTTGACTTATCACGATCAAGTTGAAGTGTAGTGGCCCAAGTTCCCGGATCACTTGGCGCTAATGAATATCTCTGCTCAACTCCGTCATACGTAGACCCGTGTGATTAATCTCACCCTGAACAAAGGAGTTCGTTTCCGCGTACCCTCCACATGATCGATCATTCGCTGCCTCGAATAAAAATAATAATTATAATAGAGCGCCGCCATTGTCCAAAACAGGCCTGCGTGTCAGCGATAGTTGTATTTTCCTGTATATACGGAGAGCTGGCCACATCAAATATGTCACAATAATGAGAGCAACAAAACGTCTCTAGTCAGTTTGCTATTCTATGCTTATTTCTAGATCTGGACATCTGGCAGCTGTTAAGTGGTGGAGGTCAAAGAATGCAAACCACTTCAAGAAAACAAATACTGGAGTTCTGGGTTTGACGCAATGGTATGAAAATTATATAAATAAGTGGATTATGTCATTGCCAAGAGCTTCTGTTGGGGGAAAGTAGTGCCAAACGACGTATAATGTAATTCATAGTTTGTCGCCTACTGGTTTTGTTTCCGTAATTATATGCAATGTTTTTTGTTTTAATGTTAAAATATAGGCCTTGTCCTTTATAACAGGTGACAGCAAATTTCGGCTGATTTTACCTATTTTGGTACTACTATTTTCCAATTTAAAAAAAATTGTCACTAACCTCCACCCATTAAAAGCTGCCAGATGCCCGGATCTAGCAATAAAGGTAGTGTAGCAATCTAACCAGACGGGTTTTGTTGCTCTCATTATTGTGTCATATCTGACGTAGCCAGCTCTTGGTCTAGTAATAAGTACCTAATATCCAACGGCATATTGATTTTTACTTAATCATTATACTACGAGAATTGGACTAGTACTCAAATGACAGCAAACGCAGTTTTCTATTTTGCGTTCAATTTCGTATTCCGGCTGAACATATTGTTTGAGTTAGAAATAGAATCGATTAATTCTCGGGAAGCTCGATTTTATCCCGCGGCTCGGATTTTAATGGTTTCGTTGGTGAAAATAAATGTCCATTCGTTCCATTGCGAAAGCCATTCGAATACTATGTTTCAGACAAGTCATAGAGATTGCTAAGCTTCTTCAACATAAAAGCGCGTGGGAAAATAACTTAAGATTATTAACCCTTACTGGTTATATTTGCATTGTAGACCTTGAAAGGAAATTAAACTGTGCTAATTCAACACCCACATGGCATTTTAACTGTGAACATTAACATGCTACATATATTTAAAAAAAAAACATGATTAAATTAAGAATACTTTTTGCCATATAAGGTATTGCTTATTAAAATGGGTATTTAGTAATATAAATTATGAGTAATATGGGTAAGTTTAAAAAGAGAAAATTAAAATAAGTATTTGACCAACATTTAAGCTTCATGGGTACCTAGTATTATTGGATATAATAATATATATAATTGAATCAATCGTGAACATATGATATTGCCTTGTATTGTGTAATTAACAATCAGAGAACACACGGGTAGGTTCCGTGCCAATTGGAAGTTAGAAACCGACCGGAACGCACCGTCTACCAGGCCGGCGAGCACGTGTAGTGGATTGCGTCACGTTAGTAGATAAACAGTACAAGGCGTGTTATTGTGTGATGTATCGCCGGGCACGCCGGCTACGTAATAACACCGTACCTTGATAATACGCCCCTCACCACTCGCCACTCGTTAGTACAAAGTTTGTGTTTTCGAGTATGTTATGCTGACTCGCTTACTACATACAAGATTATAAACAATGTTCTTTGATGGATGGATTCTAAATGTGTGCATTTTATTTATTAAACACTTGTAATTAAAATAATATTTTCAGTTTTGAAGTAAAACCTAAAAGTATTATAACACGCTTTGTTAAGTTTTTGACAATATGCAATACACTAGTCCATCTGTACTACTGCTTAGTCTGGATAGTGCTTGCTTATTTTTTTGCAACTGTGGCTCTTTAGGGCAGGGCTCGGTAACCGGTATTTGCTCAATACTAAAATGCCGGTCCTGTTTTCGTTCTTTCGTTTACTATTTCATATTTAATCAAAGAAACTTATATTATTTTATTATATTGATTTCAGATTAAATCCATATTATAGAAAATTGTTTTTTTGTTTGCAAGAGTATACTTCACAGTTGGTCCCATTGTAACCAGGTCAGGATCGGATGATGGGATCCTGGAGAAATCGAGCTAACTCTTCAACTATTATAGGCACACCTATAGTGATTTGAGTATTTTTTACCTTAGATCGAGCATTTGCTTTTGGAAAGGTGGGGGCTAAGTGAAGTCGGTTATTTTTTGTTTAAAATTATTATTAAAAGTTTTATAGGAACGCTCACTCTAATACATAAGTAAATAACCAATTATTAGTTTTTCGTTTTTAATTTCAATGTAGGTACTTTCTATTGGAAAGCATGAAAAACAATTTGCTATTTTAATGCCAGTAAAAATGTAATGTTCTGAATAAAACGACCGTTACCGCAACGCTGCTGGCAGCTAACTTGCCCGTATTACAACAGGTCATTTCCCAAGAGAAGTGCACTAAATTGCTCTCAACTTTGCGTAAATGTACCCAATATAAAGAAGTTAATTTAAAATGAAGATGAAATACTTTAGCATGGTTTCAAATATGTACCTATTCGAATCAAGCCCTTAAAGTAATGTCGCTTAAAATGTGAAGAAATAAGTTATACATTAAAGTTGCTAGAAACGTCGGCCGCTGCGTCGTTTAAAATGGGTTAAGAAATTAGCTTTAACGAGCGGTTTGTTTTGCTCAGCTCGTAAGCTGTTTCTGTTAAGAATATACCTTTTAATGCTTTGTAAATACTTAGTGCTTTTTGAGACAGTGCGCTTCTCTCGCGCTGGAGGCGCGTTCTGAACATAAATAACTTTATATGAGCGCTCTAAATCTCATTACGGGTACTGTAATAGCTTCCAAGGCTCCGCTGTCGGCTGTGACGGGAATATAAAGCAAGCCTGATTTATTCCTCCAAATTAACCGCATCGTTGTATAGAGCAAGTTGAACCACAACGCCGGGAAGAGGCAGGCATGTTTCCGCAGCCCATATTAATTCATAAAGTACCTATTGCTTTGCCGACCATAAGGTTCTGTCGTGAAACGCGTTATTTGACGTCGCTGCCCTATTTACGATTTTTGCTAAACGTGCTGAAAAATCGAACGGTCACTAAAACTCCACCCGGGCTCTCCCGGCACTTCCGTGTCGCGACCGATAGCGTAATACCAAAACAAATGGCCTTCTTTGTCGCCTTTTTATTTTAGATACTTGAGTAATGCTCCGGAGACGCAGCGCTACGTGCGATATTCAGATGGCTTCCCGACGGCTATAGACAATGTCCTTTTTGCTTTATTTATAAGTCATCGTACTTAGCTTGCAGCTGCGCGTAGATAAGTTTCTTAAGGCGATAGGAAAGCTTTAGACGACAGGTTTTCCATTTTCTTGCTGCAAAGACTTGCAAATTGCTATCACTAACGAAAATGAACTGTTCATAATCAGCTTATCGTTTGTTGAGTTTTATCAATATATTCGTATGTGTTGTAAATATCAGAGCATCACATGCTCATATTTACCTAAACATCGCCTTCATCTATCTATATCCCATCAAAAACATAAATGTGAAAGGCTGCCAAGTTCGATACGATGGGAATGCTTCGCCTATAAAAGAAGTGAGATCTGAATAAGTACCAAGTTCCATAAAAATACCTCAAATCATAAATAGTTATAGGAATGCACACTTGATTTCCAGCAGTTTTTAAGGTACATTTTGAATAAGTATCACGTTACATAGAAATACCTAAAATTATAATAGTCAGAGAAACGCACACCAGTTTTTTTAGCAGTTTCCTGATAACATTTATTATTTTCAGTACTTTTTAATGATGTTACTTGGTAAGTTTTTACACACCACACACCTTTTCAATGCAATGAATCGACACCTTTGGACTGCAATGTGTCAAGTATATAATTTTCTATTAAAACTTGCCAAGTTACATCATTAAAAAGTACTGAAAATAATAAATGTTATCAGGAAACTGCTAAAAAAACCGGTGTGCGTTTCTCTGACTATTATAATTTTAGGTATTTCTATGTAACGTGATACTTATTCAAAATGTACCTTAAAAACTGCTGGAAATCAAGTGTGCATTCCTATAACTATTTATGATTTGAGGTATTTTTATGGAACTTGGTACTTATTCAGATCTCACTTCTTTTATAGGCGAAGCATTCCCATAGTATCGAACTTGGCAACCTTTCACATTTATGTTTTTGATGGGATTTCATTTATTTTTGTTAGGTGTAGATTCTTTATTATTTTTTTATCACTTTTGCTTTAGGAAATGTCTCATTCCACTTAGGTATGTACTTTATACTATAACCCTTTATACTAAGCGTCTAATTCTATTTTAATATTTATTTATAGGTGATTTTTACAAATAAACTGGCTCCCTACACCTATAAAATGTACCTACTTACATATAATTACATACATCAATAACGTACTTTATTCTGTTTGTAAGTACGCTACCTACATAGATAATTAATAACTTGGTAATACCTACCTACCAGTAGGTATTATAATTGGTGGCCTATTATGTAGCCCTAGAAGTGCACCATCCCATCTCATCCCGTGGCGTATCGGAGGGTGAGATGGGCAGTAGTATATATAATTCCATCTTAGAGTATATATGATTTCCATGTTCTTGAATCTGCGATTTTATTAGTTGTAAAATTAGAAATTATTTAGACTATGCGAGAAAAAATAGTCTTTTCATTTTTGTTTGACTGATTTAGCGCACCTAGTGTACCTAGTGACCTGCTTTGCACTTCGTAAATCGTGGGTTAGGTTCCCGCAACAGACACACACAGAGTGGTGAACAATTTTATTGTTCTTGTCTTTAAGACAGACATGTATTGTCTTAAATTGGTATGTACCTAAATTTAAATAAGTCTTATCTCATTTTCACTCCATACCTACTTATAGTAGAACAAAATTACACATTCGTTGTTTTCGAAACTGACTCACACTTGGCCGTTTTCAGATTTTTACTTTATTTCGACCTAAAGACAAACCTTCGAGCCAAATTTCAAGTCGGTACGACCATTGGAAGATAGACCCATTTAGTTCATTATGACTTCATAGTAGAACAAAGTTACAACTTCGCTATTTTTAAAACTGACTCACACTTGGCCGTTTTCAGATTTTTCCCTTTACTTTGACCTTAAGACCTATCTCCATGCCAAATTTCAAGTCAGTACGACCATTGGAAGTGGTCTAGGTTTTTGATGAGTCAGTGAGTGAGTGTATAGTAAAAATAGCGATTTTCTGACGTCAATATCTCAAGATCTGCTATAGGTAGAATAATGAAATTTTGTATTCTAGACAATTAAGGGGATGTCAACAGACACTCGAAATTTCATATGCGTAGATAAAATATGTTTTGAGTTATAGGGTGGTCGAAATTGGCCCGAAATGGTTCGTGTAATATAACCCACGGCCGGTGTGTCGCTTTTTTTTGCTCGAACTTGGCGGACACACTGCCGTGTGTCTAGATCCTGAAAACCGCAAACGAAAGTGGCGCAACTATTTTTACACTGATTCAACAGGCTTGTCAGGACTTGAAAAACATTACCTGCTCCATAGTACAGCTACTGTAGCATGACGCTACGTTTATCGTACGACATCTGTCGACTTTCTTTAGAACTTCCGTGTCTAAGGAAGGTCTAAGGCTAGGTCGCGGTTGATATATAAAAAAGCGTACATTGTAATTTGGCTGCAGGAAAATAATGGATTAATGAGGCGGGTGATATGGATGGTGACAGATGATTCGCTGGCTGAACGTAGCCTAAATTAAAGAGCCAGGTCTTTCTACGCCCGTCAAATGAGGCAATTAGAATTTTGGGAATATTTTAGCAAAACAACAAAAAAAAGCTATTATGGCACAAAAACACTGGATACAAAAAAGGAATCGGATTTATAACGTTTTAAAAAAATGTAAATAATGTGATAGTCTCGAAAGACAGGAAATGGTCAAAACTGTAGCTGAATTTGAATAGAGTTCGTGGGCAGGCGCCCCCTTTGGTTTAGGCGGACCGAGAATTAAGCAACTGTGGTAAACACTTTCCTGTATTTTTCTGTGTTTAAATAATTCCTGTTTTTTTTTCTTTAAAAATCTCTCCGTCGATCTGACACTTCCAATCAAAATCAACTTTTCCCTTTTTGACAGTCTGGAATACCTCAAAAATTCATATTCAAAATTAGCGCGAATATTATCTCAATTTTATAACTGCCAATCGTGTATCACAAAATGCGGACTGATATAAGCGCCATCTACCCGTAATGCCATGAATCACAATGTAGCTGGACACCGATTAAACATGATATGATATTAAAATGCCCAAGAGTATTCTCATTTATACATTTATTATATATTATATTAGCCCATCGCAGTACGAATACCGCCTGTTAGGCTAATATTTATACGAGTAGAATCAAATTTACACAGAATAGATGGATTCAATTAGATCGGCGGCATTACCGGCGCACATCGATCCGATATCCGGACAAAGAGAGATGAAATTTTAATCGGTCGCGTTGTCTAGCGTCGCTGAAGTTACCCGCCGAGCCGGCGCCGGCGGCCCGTATTGTAATGAGCAGCCCGGCCGGCTGTCCGGCTGCGCGCCGCCACGGCGACTGAATAAAACATATGCGACCGGACACATACACTGCACCTTCACCCACGCGGCATGCACGCTCCGTGCACTGACGTCACTGTCCATCTCGTCTATATTGTTTTCCAATCCAATTTCACGATATATTGTAACTCAATGTGAAGTCAACTATTTCACTAGGAACTCTGCTGACTTCCTTGTTGTAGAATGCGTCGACTAGAGATGGTATCCCTCGACAACAGACAGTTCATGGAAGTGATTATCTTATCGCAAATCTCATCAGAAACACAGAACTTCGCGCCAAAGCTACAAGCTGACAATGCTAAGCTGAAATGCATCCAGAAAGTACAACATGGACAAACCTGCAAATATAGAATTACATATAAATAATGGGGAGTTATAAGATGTTACACGTACATAAATAGTTATAATAAGACCAATTAAAGTAATTTACTATAAAGTTTTAATGTGACTCTTGTATGTTTCAATAAAGAAAATTGACAAGTTGCCGAAAACCCATTAAAATATTTCTACATTCGGCGGAAACTGCCCCGGATCATTTAACCGCGAAAAGCGCTCAGGGCGTAGTTTCGTTTTCCTTTTACCTGATGGGAAGCTTTTCATTGGGTTCATTTGATTTAGTCTAAAGATTCTGAAATATGCTTATTAAAAATTTACGTCGATTCTGAATTGACTATAAAGTCTTATCTTATTTAATATGTGCCACCAAATAAAATAAATTACATGCCTATTTACAATGCCTTTAATGCTAAGAAATGCCTTAAGTTATTTTATAATCGGAGAGATTTAGAAACAGGGGGAATTACAACCTACCAATTTACACGGTTTTAATTGTGCAAAAATAAATGTTCAACGGTGGTTGAATTAAAGTAAGTACCTACAACTTACTCTGGAGCAGCAATAACCAAAAAGTGTTTAGTTTGGTTATGGGAATAAAATAAATTATAAAAGTTTAAGTATATAATAAATCGAGTGATGGCGAAAAAATGGAAAGCATATTCCCGTTCCTAATATCAAATCAGAGAAATCTTCTTTAATAAGTTGTAAAATTGCGTTGGATTAAGGCTTTCGCCGCGAGTTCGATGCCGCGGCACCGACTGCCGGCAATCTCGTTAAAATCTACGGCAAAACTCGGCAGTGGCGTATCGCAACCATTTAGGAAACCACTGCGATTATACAATTTTTAACTCTATATGGACTGACCTCCATGCGTGATGCGTGATGAATAAATATCACTCATATTGATTTTGCAGCCCGAGTTTTGTAGCAGGTTCGACCATATTTCTGATGCAAAAGAACCGTCACCCACCCAAGAGCGCTGCGACTGTGGAATGAACTTCCTGCCGTGGTTTTCCTAGCGGGCTACAGTATGAGGTGCTTCAAAAAAAGGAGTGTATAGGTTATTAAAGGGTAGGCAACGCGCATGTGAATCCTCTGGGGTTGCAGGCGTCCATAGGCTACGGTAACTGCTTACCATCAGACGGGCCGTATGCTTGTTTGCCACCGTCGTAGTATAAAAATAAAATTAAAAAAACCGTCATCTTTAAAAAAAATAAACGATGTGTTCCATGCAAGAGTGAATAAAAATTATCCTGTCTTTACTTCAATCAGATAGACTTGAAAGTTTTTCATTTTCCAACAAGTTGGCTCCTGAATATGGAAAATTAATTTAACTGAAGAAGAATGAACAGAAAAGCGGACTTTAAAGAGCGAACACAGAACTTTCTGTGGAAACTGGAACACATAAGTACGTTCATACCTACGCAATGAGATTGTAAGTTTGATGAAATGTTGCGTGAATAATTGGTGCAAATTGGGTCGGATACAAAATTACTTGCTAGAAGTTTTAAAGCGGTATTGACGATAAAGCTCTCTAATCGAGTTATTTTCCGGTGGATCTAACGTGGGATCCGAACGTTTGGTATGAGTACAATCGGTAGGTACTGTGATTAATTCTAAAACTCTTCTACTCATTTCGCAGTACAAAATCAAAACACTGCTTTTTTTAAAGCACTGTGTGTTCTAAATACTACGACGAAACATTATTGTAGAAATGTAGTTATAATATAATACATATATTGCAGCATTTGACACTTATTATAGTTATTATATCAATTACAAATTAACCCCGTTATTCATAAACGTCTCTCAGGGCTAAATTAGTTAAATTATGTTTTGTCCTTATCTGTCACTTTGACAGTTGTGTTTGTTGGAAACAGAAAAAACATAAATTAGCTAATGAGAGACGTTGATGAATGTTGGGGTTAGACACTAGTTACATTTAAACTCTCGTGAGACATACTGACACTTTAAAATATATCGGTTATAAAATAACCGTTAAATTTTAATCAATTTTTTTATATAATCGTAAAATTTTATAGTGTAAGACAATTTGCGTTTGGTTCGCTATAAATTATAAGTCAAATCAGCTGTAGGTAAGTCCAATAAGGCATCCCCTCTTTTTCTTCACTAAAAGAAAGGAGATGGTCAATTTTGTTATGCGGTTTGAGTTACCGGGTACTCCTTTTTTTTTAGGAAAATGTAAATTATTTTGGCGTTTTGCTCTAATAAACAAAATATATGTTTTAATTATTCGTATAAATAGATCCATCGAGCATAATTTGATATATTATTTCTATACAATGCATATTTGCATAATTACATTTAAAATGCTTTCACGAACTCTTGGGATTTCTATATTTTCAAGAAGTCCCCGCAAGTCGATCATTTCGCAATATTGTTGAAACATTAGCGCTAACTGCTACCGCACCGCCTACGACTACGTCTACTTCCACTTCGCGAATGTAGTATAGTGTCGGGCGAGCCCTTATCGCTACTCCAGTAACGACGCCTTCGATAGCTGGCTAATGGCCTCCGCGGGCCCACTTAGATACGCAAATGAGCATCGACGAGTGCCAGCCGTCACTATTACGTACATTACGAATGGACTATTGCGTACCATTACACGTAAACGCAATCGATGCGCCGCACTCCGACGCCGCCGCCAGTAAATAGGGATGTCGTTACACTCGATACTCGTTACTAGCTAATATATTTTGGCACAGAAATACCTTACTAATCGTATTTTTGAAAAATTTTATTGAAAACGTAAACTATTTTTCTTACTAGATGAGAAATTTAAAAAATCTGTCGTGTACAAACGACTGCATAGTATGTAGAAATATATAATTGTCGCAATCATAATGATGATTTTATGTCCCAAGATTATAACGTAATAGTGTAACTGAAATGTATTTGAACCCCTTCGAGATGTAATACATATTACCCACCGTTGATAAACTCACTAGGTACTTCTAGCTAGAGTTAAGCTAAAAGGGTAAGGACTGAGTTAAGATTATATTTACACTTTATTTGCCGTGACCAGGATATTTTTAAAGCGAGTTTCAAAAAGTTATTCGTTGCTGGAAATGTGGTCAGTGCCACATAACGGGTCATTTCGGGGGTCGGGGAGATAATATTCCAGAATAGGAGCTCCGAGCGTCGCGACGCGGCACGTAATTGGCAGCGCGCGCGCAAACGGCCCCCTCGAGGGCGATCGCCACTTATGCTAACGACTACGAGTTACTTAGTGCGCTACATGCTGCTTGCGTTCTACATGATCCTCCATCCTCCATACCTAGAAAACCACGAGAGATTTTAATGAAAACCGGCAAATTCCTCTTACCTGGAAAACTAGTATAGTTTTTATTAGAATCCAGAAAAAACTTTTCTCTATATATTTACTCCTGCAAAATTCGTTTTTTTACCTTGTATTTTTATTTTACCTAGTATTTTGTGTAAGCCTACGACTGAACAGTACTCAGATTAATTTCAAATGCTAACTCAATCGTTAATTACTCCATAGTAAGGCCTGATCCGTTTGAAATTCGCCAAATTAAAACCCTGTTTATGGTACTGAGACCAGTTTAATTAAAATTAGTTTTTCTATAATTACTTTGTTTAAAAATTATTATTTATATCTATCATTTTCCCCGCTTCTGTCGTAAGTTTCGTTGTATGCCCTCCATTACACAGTCGCCAGTGTCGTTTAACACATTATTGGTGTGAGTTCAATATAAAAGAGAAATAGATATATTTTTATCGTTTGTCGTTCTTGTCGATTTTACGAATGACACCCTTGGTGACATAACCCAATACCATTCAATTGGTCAATACCTCGCAGCACTCACTGGATTTTCTTTATCATCTGCTTTCCCACTACTACTACCCCAGGGAAGAAATGCCTATCTATATCCAGTGATAACTGATAAGTCGCCATACGATAAATAAATAAATACTGCGTGTGGGAGTATGTTGGATCAAGTCTTTAGGCTCGATTAGGACATCTCCAACAACGCTCAGAATAATGTTGGAAGATAGTTTTATTAAAAAAAAAAAATTCTACCGCTTCTATATCGAAAGGTAAGCAATGCTTGGTTACGAACACCACATCGACAAATTCCCACCTACACCACATATTTGGAGACAAGTCTACATTTTCATTATTTCATGTGACACGTGAAGAAGTTGTCTGTCAGTAATGGTATAATATTGGTTAAAAGGTTGTGTTGGAAATTAGTTTAACTCAGGTTTTTGACAGCAATTTGGCGGCTATTTATTTTCGACGTTGGCTTTAGATCTTTTATGCGATTATCTGAGAATACGTAGAGAATTTTTTTCCTTCGTAAGTATAAAACTTTTTGCCAACTTCTGTGGTGGAATGTATAAATAAAGTATGCTAGAAAATATTTAAGAAAATGAACTCTGAATTCGGCAAATTTCAAACGGATCGGGCTTTACATAGTGCTTAAAAATAATCGTATGTGCCTAGTAAAATAATAGTATTATTTAGTTTAACAGTGTGACTAAAGCTAAATTAAAGCTCTCACTGAAATTTATATCCCTAAAACGCCTATTGACCAGCAAGTTAAACTGGTAAAAACGGCAGCTTCGAGCGCCGCCTGACACATGTCCTCTAGTGGCTTTATACAATCCCCCGTCCTCCGAATGCATGACATATTAAATTCTTATCAGCGCGCCAGACACAAGGCTTAGTATTATTTTATCATTGACATTCACTACGAACACAACCGGCCTATTCGTTATAATATTTGACCGCAATAGGGGCGGATTGCTTTATATTGTACCAGTTTTTGATTAAGAATAAGAATAATAATAAAAACATTTATTTGTGACGCTTAATACATAGGTACATTATTGACATATGGTAAAACTTGCCATTCCGATTGGCAACTATGTTTATTTGGGTGGTTTATTCTGCCCCCGTTAGGCAATCGGCGTTATCTCAGTTTTGGAGATTTCGAGTAAATCGATAAAACGTAAAATTTTATTAAATTTGAACTTACAAACTTAAAATTTTAAATCTTAAAGTTAATTTCCAAAAATAATAATTCAGATGGTAATGGTAAAATAAAATTAAAGATTGTCATCAAAATTGAATCACGAATCAGAATTGAAGAAAATATAATTACCATAATGAACAGGGAATAAGTAAAGTTTTACATGCTAAATCACTAAATGATTAGACAGTATTTCATGGGATACCGCTAATCTACTTCGAAATAACTATTTACGGCCTATTGCCTTCAAATTTTTGACCTAAATATTCAAATTTTGGGAGGTATTTTGCTAATTTGCTTAAAAAAATTAGTTACCGCCAAACGGTTTACTAAACTAGAGGAGTATTGAGACAGGGAAAATATTTTAAGACATTTTTAGTACAGTTGTATGTGGATAATGACTAATTCGATTACTACACCTGAAACAGATTTTTTCAAGCTACCCGATGCAGTGTTTTTTTTTGAGATACCGCCATTTGCCTTATGGGGGCAATTTCAATTCCAGCAAATCATCCATATGCTCTAAAATCTAAATACTCACCATCAGTATTATTGACTTAATTAAAGATATAGCTATATAGGATACCATAATGTAGGTTGTTCAGCTGAATCCGTACGTATAATTTAATTTTCCACGTCCTGCTAGTAAAAGTTTAGTTATTTCTGGGGTCTCGGAAGAGGATAGCAGTGTCGTTCAAGTCGTTTGTCACATATAATGCTCTATATAAAATTTTATTCCGGTTACAGTAACCCGGGGCTCGCACACATTGTCTTAAGCTCCGGAATCCAGGGATCTTGGAACACTGTTGTTTAAAAACATTAAACATATTTCACTTTAAAAAAAACCGGCCAAGAGCGTGTCGGGCCACGCTCAGTGTAGGGTTCCGTAGTTTTCCGTCCGTCACAGTAAGTGTCCCCACTTAAGAGTTAATAACACCGCCATGTAGGATATGATATGAGAGTTCCACGTACAGCGACATCTATCGGCAAATTAAGTAAACTATTGCGCGCGAGCTTAAAGTATGGGAGATGATTTTTATGGAATAATTCTTTATTGCGTGAACCGATTTTCACCGTTTTTACTTTATTTGAAAGCACGTCATTTCATTGTAATTTTGTAGAAATCACAGGTACAATAAACACCTGCTTATACGGTTAAATTACAAACTTAATTCAGAAATTATTTTGTAATTTTTTTTCAAAAACTATTCATCCTATCAAGTTCAAAATAATTTTCCTAGAAAGTTTTTATAAAGTTCTACTTTTGAGATTTTTTTCATATTTTTAAAACTTATGGTTCAAAAGTTAGAGGGGGGGGGACGCATATTTTTTTACTTCTGGAGCGATTATTTCCGAAAATATTTACATTATCGAAAAATGATTTTAGTAAACCCCTATTCATTTTTAAATACCTATCCAACAATATATCACACGTTAGGGTTGAAATGAAAAAAAAAATCACTCCCCACTTTACGTATAGGGGAGGTACCCTAATAAAAAAAAAATTCCACTTTTTATTTTACCACTTTGTCGGCGTGATTGATATACATATTAGTACCAAAGGGTTTAGCAGGCTAAGGAAGGACGTGTGGCCCCTGTGAGGAAAAGTTGAATTAGCAAATGTCAATTGTTTGTCGCCTCATAACTAGTAATCACTCCAACTTTCAGCCCTCTATCTTGAACTGTCTCAGAGATAATGTCAAAAATGTATTTTTTTAACAATTTTTTCAAACTCGTATATCTCCTAATCCATAGCAGCTAAAGCGTTGAAACAAAATCACAGCTACGTAGTTTGAGTGGGAGTATACCCTATAATTTTATTAATATTTTATACGTGAAAAATAAACGAAATAAATGTCAATTTATTTTTTGACAGCTCTTTCCAACACGTTTTTTTGAAAGTACAATTATGAAAAAAATCACGTAAATTGCTTATAGTATTAGCTACTAGCATACAAAAAATCAATTGATTATATTTGGTGCAACATACTGTAAAAAAAAAAACTAACGAAAGTATTCAAGTATCAAGAGTAGGCTTCTGAACTGAAAGTTCGTTTTTAAGTTTTATGTTTGTTGCCTAGCAACAAAGGGTGTATTGTTTTTAATTTGACGTCTGACTGTCAAAAAAGGTCACTGAACTACTGCTGTGTTAGCATTTGTAACTAATTTTACTAACTACTAAATCAACGAAACGACGGATGTGCTATTTTGCTGTGTTTATTATTTTATAATAGTACATTACTTACCAAGGACTGTAAAAGAAAGAAAGCCCGAAATCGCAGGTATTTGTGACCCGAGCCGCAGGCGAGGGTTGTAAATATGCGATAGAGGGCTTTCTTTTTTACTGCCCGTGGTGAGTACACAATTTTACGTCTCCATCTGGCCATAATGCGAGTTTTACCGTACGCGTAGCGTGCGGCAAAACTTACGTTATGGCCAGGTGTGACGTAAACAAAATTAATTGGTTTCATTATAGTACACGTATTAACATAACGAATTAAATAACTCATTAGAGCAGATATCACAATATAAGTCACTTAGATAATGACTATCGTAATATTCGTCGTCCCAGGTATAGGACAATGTTATCCTGCAGTCATCGCAATATCCTTTTAACATAATATTTTCGTCAGAGAGCGATATCTCAATATCTGGTAAAGACTGTAAAAACAGTTGCTTCGCTATTAACTGTGGCAAGTTGAGCCGAAATATTTTTGATTTTATGATTTCCATCTGAAAGAATGTATATACATGAAGTTTCTGTTTTATTTTATTTACATTTAAAGCTTACTTTCGCCATTATGGAAAAATCGGACTCCTCTTCTACATAACGTGTTGTATATTCCCTTAAACAATCCACTATTATGTTAAATGTGCTAGCGTATAAACTAAGCGTTTGTCGATTCCGAGTAACATAACATTAGACATTATGATTTATTAGGTATGAGCTATCTTTAAATTATACAATACTATTATACAATTTATACGCTAGCACATTTAACATAATAGTGAATTGTTTAAGGGAATATACAACACGTTATGTAGAAGAGGAGTCCGATTTTTCCATAATGGCGAAAGTAAGTTTTAAATGTAAATAAAAAAAAAACGGAAACTTCATGTATATACATTCTTTCAGATGGAAATCATAAAATCAAAAATATTTGGGCTCAACTTGCCACGGTTAATAGCGAAGCAACTGTTTTTACAGTCTTTACCAGTATTGAGATATCGCTCTCTGACGAAAATGTTATGTTAAAAGGATATTGCGATGACTGCAGGATAACATTGTCCTATACCTGGGACGACGAATATTACGATAGTCATTATCTAAGTGACTTATATTGTGATATCTGCTCTAATGAGTTATTTAATTCGTTATGTTAATACGTGTACTATAATGAAACCAATTAATTTTGTTTACGTCACACCTGGCCATAACGTAAGTTTTGCCGCACGCTACGCGTACGGTAAAACTCGCATTATGGCCAGATGGAGACGTAAAATTGTGTACTCACCACGGGCAGTAAAAAAGAAAGCCCTCTATCGCATATTTACAACCCTCGCCTGCGGCTCGGGTCACAAATACCTGCGATTTCGGGCTTTCTTTCTTTTACAGTCCTTGGTAAGTAATGTACTATTATAAAATAATAAACACAGCAAAATAGCACATCCGTCGTTTCGTTGATTTAGTAGTTAGTAAAATTAGTTACAAATGCTAACACAGCAGTAGTTCAGTGACCTTTTTTGACAGTCATACGTCAAATTAAAAACAATACACCCTTTGTTGCTAGGCAACAAACATAAAACTTAAAAACGAACTTTCAGTTCAGAAGCCTACTCTTGATACTTGAATACTTTCGTTAGTTTTTTTTTTTTACAGTATGTTGCACCAAATATAATCAATTGATTTTTTGTATGCTAGTAGCTAATACTATAAGCAATTTACGTGATTTTTTTCATAATTGTACTTTCAAAAAAACGTGTTGGAAAGAGCTGTCAAAAAATAAATTGACATTTATTTCGTTTATTTTTCACGTATAAAATATTAATAAAATTATAGGGTATACTCCCACTCAAACTACGTAGCTGTGATTTTGTTTCAACGCTTTAGCTGCTATGGATTAGGAGATATACGAATTTGAAAAAATTGTTAAAAAAATACATTTTTGACATTATCTCTGAGACAGTTCAAGATAGAGGGCTGAATGTTGGAGTGATTACTAGTTATGAGGCGACAAACAATTGACATTTACTAATTCAACTTTTCCTCACAGGGGCCACACGTCCTTCCTTAGCCTGCTAAACCCTTTCAGCTTTCTAGTGCTAACGGTCACTGAGATTATCCGCGGACGGACGGACGGACGGACGGACGGACGGGCAGACATGGCGAAACTATAAGGGTTCCTAGTTGACTACGGAACCCTAAAAAGAAATGAATGAAGATATGACGCCGTAAAAATAAATTCCGCAAGCTCCATCGCAACGATAGTTAGGATAAGTTATTGTCAGCAACAAATTTTAACTGTAATAATGGCATTGTCGTGTATTAGGATTATACGCTTTGTAAATTTTGTAATATAAAGTTGGCAATATTACTGGGGTAAGTTATACGTCAAAAGATGTTTGCGGCGCGGCCAACAATGCTGGGGCGTCGTCGGGCGCCGCCGCGACGCCCAGCTGTAAATGGACTACACATTAATGCTCAGCTAAGTAATAAATGTTATTGTTTGTCATAAAGTTTGTTTTATGAAGGTCGCCCAGTCCTGGTACTCGATGCTGGTCGGACCTTTAATAAAGTTTAGTGTTCACTTGAAGCCTTTACCCGCGGATTTAGACACGTTTATATCGATTGTTATTGGAGACTTTATTTCCGCTGCGCTTATTGAAAAACCAAAACAAAAGACCATGGATCGTTTAATACCAAGCGATGCTTATCGCAAGTAGGCAACAGACATAAAACAATCTTATTTTGATATTTCAAAGATAAAGTCTCAATGAAGCCTGGCGAGTCTTGCAACGTCGCGCAGAATCGCCGAGTCATTGCTAAACTTGCGCTTTGCAGCAATATTATCCCTGGCGACCTTCCTTTGCCTCCGGCTGTTTTGAAATATCGGTTTTGAAGTTGTTTGTTTCAATAGTAATGAAATATATATCTCTATTACCTATATTTCTATAATATTAGTGTTTGTCGTATAATTAATTGAACGTTACATATTTAATTGTCATGCAGAGTAGAGCGGAAATTAATCAGTCATATGTTCATATGACATGTAATATCACTATTAACCATCGAAATTATTTGTATTGATACGTTACAATAATATCAACTAACAAGCAAAAAGTTTAAAAAGCTTTAACCTGACTACGGAAAAAAACTTGGTTGAAGTCGGTTAAAATGCTATGCTACCCGGGCTATAATAGCGAATCGATAAACACCTTATTTCTGAAAATGGGATGAATAGTTAGGCGCTACGGAGGAACATACGTAAATATAAATACAAGTTGACTGCTAAAATTATAACCTTTCCTTTTGGCTTCGCAGTAGTCGAATAAAAATGAAGATTCATAATAAAGTTTGTATGACATCAATATACATAATGCAAGAGTACTCAGGAGTAAACACAACACGTCGTTAGAGGATTACACAGTTGTTGAAGTCCGCCCTGATATTAGATTGCACGGGCGAGGCGTTGCAGGCCGCTAACGCAAGGGTAGCCAGCCTGATTTGTATGTAGCTCAGCTCCGCGCCGATGCAAGGGGCGTCTCCAAGACGTTCAGTGCAATTTTTCAACGATTCGTGTTCGGCAAGGCAAGCCGATCCACGCCGCAGTGCAGCGACCCCCGACCCCTGTTGTCTGCCTTTTGCTATTAGGGTTGTCGGTTGGCCTGTCTTACAACGGTCTTTACCTTCACTTATAGTACCCTTTTTGTCTTATTACGTGGAGGACAACACAAGAAAGAAAAACGTATACGTTGTTAATACAAAGTACGTTGTCCTTTGTTGTTATCACATGGAGTTGTTAGAATTGTTTCAGGATTTCCCGGATTGCCTGTTCCATTAGGTTTTGCTGAACTTTAGTCGTAGCCTAGAATAGCAGTCGAGGACAGTGATTGACATAGCAGCTGACAGCCCTAGGCCCCTCCCCCCACCTGCTCCCGCGCCGACCTACTGCAACTTTAATCCCCCAATCCGCCAACGCACGACCGCGCACTAGCACGACCCTATATTTCAATTAATTCTACCATCCATTCTCGACGTGGAAGTTCATACCGCTTAGCTCATAACCCCCAACGGATTCTGACGCCACGTTTTGATAATAACCGTCTCATAGCGCGACAAACTTGATGTATCGCTAAGCCCACTTCGCCCGCAGATTTCAAATTAACCATTGTTATGCACCAGTGAGAAGGCTCATATTTTCCGTAATAAATTTTGATTCAAGCTCGACCGTGGTGGTGGTTAACTTTTAAAACCCAATTAATTGTGTTTTGTTTTGCATATTAATGGGTCGTTTGGAAGCTGCGTCGACGGTCGCTAGTAAGTTCCGGCGTACACGGAGCGAAATAATCGTCCAGCGAGCTCACTCAGTTCATTAGTCGCGAGTTTCGCGACGCGACGGCGGGAGCCGAGTGCCGTGCCGCTTGGCGAGGATTCGGTGATTGTCACCTCGCTGGCTTTCTCGTGTAATTAACTCCCTGCCCATTACACATGTCCTCGACAGAACCCTACTTTCTAATCATTAAACCTGAAATGTATATTACAGCCAAAACGAAAGATACATAGTTACATGTCTTGCCGGAAACCAGTGAATTCTGATTGTTTGTTGTATTTTCGTAGGTAGCAACTCAATTATGTATGTACTAGTATGTATGTACGTGGAATTTATCTGTTCATTTCTTATTCTTATTGCGCAGACAGAAGTCGGGCGCTCGCCGCACGTGTCGGCCATACCGCTGAATCAACTTAACCCAACTCGCTCCACCGCAACTGAATGAACTTAATTTGATTCCGATTGTTTAACCCCTCCTCCTTCACGTAATGATCCCGAGAGCTCTCCGTAATTTACCTACTAAAAATGTCACATCAGCTTTGTTCCATTGTCCCGTTTAAAACTCTAGCGATACAAGTATGTAAAGTCACTATTCTGTAATTAACTTAAGCTCTTAACTAAATACATTAACGGGGCATTTGATTCGATAGGGTGAACTGAGAGCATTCCGTTTGGCAAAAACCGCAACCAACTTTGCACATTGACGTTAAATTTTTGTCGAGACAAGTGAACGGGCGGGTGCGGGTGGAGCAAAGTATTTAGATAGATCCGAATTTGTATTCCCACCGTTTTCCAAATTCAAGCCTACTTGTGCCCTGAAGATTCGTAACTACGTTGTCAAAATTCACACTTACACTAGTTCGCTTGAGACCAGTGTTTGGGTACCTACGGAATTGTCGGGCCTAAGTGTTCACTTGTTCAGCGTTTTCGTGGTTAATTGCGAATCAGGCCCGCTCGGACAGCGGGCTGTTTTTATCGGCCTTAATCAGGCCCGCCGTGCGTGCCCTAATGAGTTACCCTCTACAAACTTCAATAAACCCTCTTTTCGTATCCCGACCTGTTGAAACGGTTTGTCATTAAGCAGGAGTCTTCTTTTAATTTTATTAGATTAGTTTAATACAGCATAATTTCCATAAAAAATACCTACTACTTATTTCAAATAAACCATTAATATTTAGGAATCTTATATTCAGTATCATTTTACGAGACACAAAGCTGACTAAATTGTAGTTATTAATTCACAACTTTATCCATTTTGTCTTTATGCTGTCGCAATATCATCTTTATTTCACTGGGTACAATGACTTAAGCCAGGTAAATACACATTTGCTTTACGGGCCAGTGTACTGGATAAGCAATTCCCGGGCCCTAGGTAAACAAAAAGTTTGTCAGGAATCTATCTCGTGGGCCCCGTTGGTGGCACGTAAATACCTCCATCCGATCGAGTCGAATGCCGCATGTGTAGTGTTGTGCCGCGGATATATTCTTGTCTGCTAATATTTCCCTGTCAAGAAATACTTGAATTAATTTATTATACATTAAATTTTTTTTCTTTCATGGAAGTAAAATTTATATAGTATTTTAGTTATCATTATACATTTTTAATACCTAAATTGGTTGTTTATGTATAGTGATTTAATAAATAGGTTTCCATTTCTTTAGATCATTATTGAACGCTCAATGAACCGATAGTAATTTAAATTTACAATGTATTAATTTTTAAGGTGACAGCGCTATACAGATGCAGAGCGCTATCTCGCTCGTGCACCGGCGCCGCATGCGGAAACCGCAGCAGTGTGAAAGCCGCCTCTATTCTCTGCCAACGATATCGTCAGCATTAAAAAGAAGCAAATTAAAAGCCAATTATGTTTTTAAATATATATCTATATGTACTCATCATCCTCTTTTGCCCGCGTTTCATCCGCGTTTGTCCCGGATTTTTGTCACGGCTTAATTGAGCCTGGGGTCCGCTTGGCAACTTAATCCCAAGAATTGGCGTATGCACTAGTTTTTACAAATGCGACTGCCATCGGGTCTTCCAACCCAGATGGGAAACCGGTATTTTGCTCCATAGTAAAATACCGGTTTTTTTCGTTCTTTCGTTTACTATTTCATATTTAATCGAAAATTCTTACAATATAAAGTCATAACATAAGTGTCATAATCTAAAAACAATATTGAGTTCTACGTAAAAACTATAAAATATATAAACATATTGGGTTATTTCGGGGCTTTTTGCGAAAACCGGTTACAAGCCCTGCTTGTGGGTATTAGATCCGGATTCCGGTTTTCTCGGTTTAACAATATTATATATATCTAAAACTACTATTAGATTTTATATATATCGACATTGTAACTTACAAATACACACAATATTTCACAATATTTTGGTCAGGTATCTACTTGTTTCGTGCAATGTTTAGTCTGCTACTACCACTACAATTTCACAGTACATGGATAATATTTCCGAACATATTACGATTAAGTACTTTTATCAACGGAAAATTACTAATTTTCTTTTGAAGATGAATTTTATGTATTCCTACTTGGAAATTATTCCCGGTACCGGTACATCACTATCCACGTAATTCCACATTTTCGCATCGACCGGCACGCATTAAAGTTTTTGTTCGGCTCGGAGCCTCTCACCAAGCCATGGTAGATTTTCCGAATTTAATTTCACACCTAATAGTTATGTCGAAAGTTGAGAGCGTTCCGAAAAAGCTTAATTGACACCTACATTAAAGTTTGGGAACAACCTCACTACATTTTTGTTTCAATCTACCGAAGTAAATTTATTTATACATATGTAGTTTCATAACATAAGTCATAGTTCAGAAGCTTTAATTTAATGCTTGCTTCCAAATAAAAACATCCCAACAAAAAAAAAACCATGATACATTAGGGAACGTACCCATACTACGTGACCCGTTTAGGGGGTGGAGGGGGGTCGTCAAAATACTACTCTTGGTCACAAGGGGGAGGGGGGGGTTTAGGTTTACGTCACGTAATCAATAATTATTATAATTATGCTCTAGGGAAATCTTCGCGCAATTTTTTTTTTCACTTTTTAATTATGGTTTGCACGCACCTTGAGGCGTTACGCGGCAACCGCCGTTTTAATCATTACAAATATGCGCCAAATTATGATATTTTTTACTTTCTGTTTACAAAAAAACAATATTAAGAATTACTTCGTGACAACCAGAGGGTAGGGGGGTGATCTTGGCATATACTACGGTTGGTCACCGAGGGGGGGAGGGGGTGAAAATTGTAAAAAAAAATTGGTCACCGAGGGGGGGAGGGGGTGAAAATTGTAAAAAAAATTGGTCACGTAGTATGGGTACGTTCCCTTACCAATAGAGTTGACAATAATAATTGCATAATTAACGACTTAGGTTCGTGATCGGCTGTAAAAGAAAATATTATTGAACTTGGTTTTTAATCGGATTTACTTTTACTTAACTTATGAAGGCATTATACCTACAATCTACAACAATGTAGTAACATAAATTTATACAAATTTTTGGTCTGGTTCACTTTTATATGTTTGGTCTGGATGCATACATTTTGTAAGCGGTTAGTTATTAACGTAAACAACTTACGAGTAGACACAAAATGAATTACACGTTGATATCATGTTTTACAAGATCGGGTCATATGAAACACGTGTTCCTTGGAATATATCGCGTATTTAATTGCAGTTAGTCATTAATAATGACGTGAGACGGTTTATACACAAGGGGGTTGTAAGACGACGCTGCCGACACTGGAGCAAGTTATCGCGCCGCGACTCCCTGTGCCGCGAATAGACTCCATAGAGATCCCAATAGACTCCGCATTATGAAGAATCACTTTCGTTGCATACATGACAGCTCGGAGACCTCGCGCGGCAGCGGCAGCACCTAAATAAATATGCGTTGCATTTATGGCCGCCGCTCCAAGTGCCCAGATTGTTATACCTAAAACGTATTACGTTGTGATGTGCATTCTTAAAAACATCCCATATTTTTACCTATCCCTAAGTTATGTCGATTTTAATCTCGTCGGGTGCGGGTCGTTAACATTGACATAACTGCCAATCGTTAACGTTCCGTAGCGAACGAAACACAACTATCACTGTCGCACTAACATGTCATTGTTAATTTATGGAGAGAGACGACGACGACGACGATACCCTACGGAGCGTTAACGATTGGCACGTTGGCTACGCAGCCTGAAATTGTAATTTGGTTTGAGATATAAGTAGTTAGTATGAGAGACTGCGTATGTTTCATCTAGTTCGTAAGTGTTCAGCGCGCAAGTCGCGCGACGTTCGCGCCGTCACGCACCCGTCATTTGTCACCGGCGTCCGCGACACCGCCACCTACTTACCATTGCCAACATCAATGACACATACACGTCGTGTACACTACGTGACAGGTTTGAACAGCTCTTAAAGTTGCTACCGATAAACGATAAGGGTTAGCTTTCCACTGAATATAATGATTCTTTACACAAATTGTTTATTTTTTGTCTTCGTAAAATTTGACCATTATTCCCAAAATAAAAATATTAAAAACATTACAGTATACATTTTTTGTGAACTTAACTATTTAAATGGATTAAAATAAAACACAAATAACAAAAGAGACAATAAAAGCTCTACAATTATCACGGTCAGTCATTTCCTAAAAATGATCGGCGCGTATCGAACCGCTGCACTTAAAAGGCTTTTCGTTACGAGGCGTCACTTATACTCCAGTCTATTCTGACGCGTCATCGTCGACGCTCGCGTGGCGTTACTTTAACTAAATAGAACGTGACTAAGTTAAAATCGCTCTCCATCACGGCTTTAAGAGGCGTAAGTTAAACATTTTTCCGAGGTAACCCGTTCGTAGGCATCAAACAATGAGGCCCAGTTCCGAAACAATCAAATTAATTTTCTCCGTTGTTGTTTAATTAGCGTCGAGTCTGGATGGCGCGGCGGGCGGCCGGTGTTTATCATAGAAAACAATCGCCCCCCACCCCCTCTACCCGTTCGCGACCCCGAAACACCACCGCTTCTTCCACGCAACCCCATTATTATCAAAGTCAAGTCTTTCCACCGAAGTAACTTTGATTCGTCACTCCTGACGCCGTTATCATTATTAGCGACATTGTTTGGGCTAATTGACTTCGGCGTAAACAAATCGCCCAGACTTGACTAATGTTTTTAATGTTTTTTGTTTCAGGTAATAATCCGTTATTAGTGGTGCTACGGTGATTAATTATGATTGAAACACTGATTTAAAACCCATGCGGTGAGTGAGTAGCAATTGACGGCGTGTAATGTATTGATCGTATGTTTTGTTATGGCTACTAAAGTTAAGTGAAGTGGGTTCATATGGTTTGGGCATATGATTTCGACTCTGGATATGCAATGCAATTAAGCACTAACGTCAATTTTCATAGCTTACTAGAAATAAATAAGTATTTGGGGATAATCTTATACCGATCGACCTATCCCAAAACTGTACTGTGAGAACTAGGAGATGATACCTAGTTATACAGATATATTCATACTGCTTATAAATTAGTGAAAGAGAAGAAAGAATATGAAACAGTGTAGTTTACATTGTTCGAAGCCTTACAGTGAGTTAATCTGAAGCCATATTTAATTAAATTGTAGCCGTAGGTGGCCGTCGCTACAGGCCCACTGTTGAGTTAGCAGCCTTCCAATTCGGACGTGTCACTCTTTTACTGGATTTCAAAGGCTGTCGTTTTGAGAAAAATCCTTCTCGTTCGGTAATTATATCTTTGTTTTGTGTAACTGTGAAAATTTTCGTTTGTGAAAGTAAGTAATTTAAAACAAATATAACGTTTTCCATTCTTAATTTGTTAACTTTCTTGCAGTTACTAGTTGTAAATGAACGCGAATTTATCGAAAGCTTTCTCGAATTCCTTATTTTCTACTTGTGGTATAAACTCTGACATTAAAGAATAGTAAAAGAAACTCGTTCACGTCGGTCTGCGGCGGCCACTAATCTAATTATCCTCAACGCTCGCCCGTCGAAAAACTACCAAGTATGGAGCGAGTGCAAGCAGTTTGCTCCATTCTTTTCCTGTTAACTTCGGTGTTGGAGCCGCAACCGCCCACCCACTAATATAACGCGACGCTTGTGAGTGTTTACCCTAATATTACGTACTTATTTATTTCTCCCTAGACGGTAATTGCGTTTCTTCATTTCGTTGTCGAATCGCATCTATCGACCGCGAGTGATGACCGGGCGTTATTAAGGGATTATTTTCAGTGATTGGACCGCTCCGACCTGACCTGAACCTCTGACCTCGCGCCGGTGGTCTGCTCTGCTCCCTTCGTTTGGCTAACCTGTTTAGTGAGATTAGTGTGTCTTTAAAGTGGAACGATGTGAAGGGTAACGCTATCTTAAACGGGATTTTAATGTTGTAACCAAATGTGTCCTCGTACTATAAATGTGGAATGCCAATTATTTTTTGTTATTATTTAGTAACTAAAGTATCTAGTAAGCCCATAATTTGGGTAAAGTAAAAAAATATATGGAAAATTCAGTCACTACACAGTGACATAATTATCGACCGTTGTGTAAGGTATCAGAGAGCATAGTGACTAGGCAGCTGGCCTAAACGGCTCAGTTCCGGAGGCTCTATTTGTAACGCGTCGTTATTAATAGTCACGATAGCGGCTCGGCCCGCGGCGGCGCACGATATTTAGGAAATCCGGATTTGCATAGGATAATGCCGGACCGGTGCAGCGATGTGTACCTTGCCACTAAAATGCCATACGGAAGTTCTGCTTTTAAACGTTCATGAGTCCTTTGTAATTTGATAGATGAGTTGTACCGCCCACGCTAGCGCTGTGATTTCATTGTACAGTGTTTTTCTTTAGACAATTCCTTCTGTTCTAGACTACTAATTGTACCTCTAAAACGTGCTACAGAAGTTTTTTTTTAACCATTCGCAACTTAAAAGTTGGCTAGATCGTAGTTAGCTCGGTACCTAATCGCAGTATTATTTTACACTTAGTGTTGTTCTTGAATGTGGATAAGTTAGTTCGATTCGTGTCTGTTGTGAAAAGTAGATAATAGTTTTCCTAAACATTTTATGGACTTTAATTTAATTGCTTTTTTTATAAGTAGCGTGTGTGCCTTAACTTTTTTGTTTTTATGAACCGTGGTCTCCTGTCGTTGCATAATCTTTGAAAATAAAGTTATTAGTTTTTTGGTCCTACCGACTGCGCCAGTTATTAAAATACTGTAATACACTGAGAAATATCTACTGAGAATATACATTAGAAAGTGCTACAAAGGCAAGGATGATATAGACCTGGATGGACAATATCCATACAAAATCGCGTTCCCTTGTTTCAGGTTAAAGCACTAGCGTCATCTATTGGTCACACCAGACACTAAATCCTAGTTTCTAATACTTTGTTCGTCGCTTAACGCCGACAAAATAACTTGACTCCAGACTCGACAGATGGCGCTGTGGCACTTAGTACCGAAAACAGACGTATAGCCTGAAGGTTCGAGGAACGCGATTTTGTATAGGCATCAAGGATGATTAAGACATGGATTGACAATGCCTATACAAAATCGCGTTCAGGCTATACGTCTGTTTCGGTACTAAGTGCCACAGCGCCATCTGTCGAGTCTGGAGTCGAGTTATTCTGTCAGCGTTAAGCGACGAACAAAGTATTAGAAACTAGGATTTAGTGTCTGGTGTGACCGATAGATGACGCTAGTGCTTTAACCTGAAATAAGGGAACGCGATTTTGTATGGATATTGTCCATCCATGTCTATATCATCCTTGTACAAAGGTAACATTCGTGATTTGAAATTTTATGATTTATACTTTAAATGGCACAGGGCGACTATGCGAGGGTGACGTCACAAGTGCGCATCTCAGACTTTGAGACGTATTGGACCCATATGATTAGACAACTTGATCCTCACAACAAAACGAATCGATTGATACCATACATGAAAAAAAATCCTCATGCTTATTGCCAGGTCACGTATCACTGTCTCGGTATTGATGAATGGCCCATAATGAATTTAACCTATCTAATGGAGAGACAATATACCCGAGCTAGAAGGTCACATGGCACCTTTATTGAGATAATCAACCTTTATTTGTCATCCTATACCGTCAGGTACGTAACCAGCAAGTAAAAACAACTATGTACGAGGGTTGCTACTTATATATCCGGAAACAAAAAAACAAACAAACGTACACGGCTGAAAATGGTTTTATTGTTTTTCAAAGTATTCCCCTTGATGATCTATGCACTCTTGCATTCGCGTGAACCAATTTTTAAAGCACTTCTGCCACTCCGCCTGAGGTACCTCCATAACGTGTTGTTTGAATGCGTCGACAGCATCTTCAGCGGTCGAAAATCGTTGACCGCGTAATTTATTCTTTATATTTGGAAATAAATAAAAATCGTTGGGTGCCAAGTCAGGGCTGTACGGCGGATGACCCGTTAATTCCACATTTTGACCCCCCAAAAATAGAGTTGTTTCGCGTGACGTATGACAGCTGGCATTGTCATGATAAAGAATGATTCTTCGTCGCTGGTTAGTTTTACGAATTTGTTCAAATACTTCCGGTAAGCAAATGGTCGTGTACCACTCTGAATTAACCGTTCTACGGTTTTCTAGTGGCACTGTAGCTACATGGCCATTAATACCGAAGAAGCAGGCCACCATTTGTTTCAATGTACTTTTTGCACGAGTAACTTTCGTAGGGTTCGGCTCATTTTGAAACACCCATACCGTTGATTGTTGCTTCGTTTCGGGATCGTATGCATAGATCCAGGATTCGTCACCTGTATAGATGTTATAAACGGCTTTTGAGTCACCACGGTTATATTTTTTTAACATTTTATTGCACCATTCGACGCGAGCATCTTTTTGCTCTTTTGTTAAGTTGTGGGGTATCCAACGCGAACAAATTTTTTTTACAGCCAAATAATTATGTAATATGCTATTAATGCTGGTCATAGAAATACCCAGAGTCGCCTCTGTCTCGCGGTACGTAACATGTCGGTCGTCCATTATAAGTTTTCGCACAGCCTCGATATTTTGTTGTACAACGACCGATTTCGGGCGACCTGCCTTAACTTCGTCCGTAAGCATACTACGTCCACGATTGAACTCACTAAACCAGTGATACATAGTAGTTTTAGATGGGGCTTCATCACCAAAAGTTGAAGTTAGTTGATCTATGCACTGTTGTTGCGTTAAACCACGCCGAAAATCATAATAAATCATAGCACGAATATTTTCACGAGTGAGTTCCATTCTTGCTGCGAGATGACATTTAAAACCCGTCAAAAACAAAACACGAGCGTTAATAAGAAAGAAAAAATATACCGGCCAGTACTTAAAAAAGTTCAAATTTTACCATGGAGGTCAAATATGCTATTCAAGAAGATTGTAATCCCGGTTTCCGGATATATAAATAGCAGCCCTTGTAGTTGTAAACATCTTAACAACTATGACTTAAGTAACTTTGTATTTCATTTAGTTTATGTAAATATCTAATATCTAAATGGTCATTGGCTGCGTGTTACTCGTAGTATTATAAAATTGAAACTTAAACAAAGGAATTTACATGTGTACTTTATAAATAATGATAGCAAGTATATACCAGAATTTTCTTAGAAAAGAAAAAAAATAGGAATTTCCTTTGGGGTTATTTTTCTAACTTTAAAACAGTTTTAGAAACGATCCAACTTTAATACAACTACAATGCATTAATTACGCAAACAACTAGCGCCTAAACGTCTGAATCAGAATATCAAAATTTGCTTGAAAATTAATCCGATGCAACTCCAATACAACTTCAATATTGGTTGATTGTTTGTTGGAGTTATATTTGAGATAGATTGTTAAGGTATTGCTTTTGTATTTTAAAAATAGAATACGGCACCTTTTTATCGATTTGGCGTTTTGCTACGTAGCAACAACCGCTACGGACTACAACGGCCCTACGCCTACACCGTAGCCCGTAGCTCTAGGACGGGCGTGTACAGTTAATTAAACGATGGCGCCCAAACATGCTAATCGCAACCTGTCTCTGTCACCTGTCCAAAGGACTTAAAAAGCAATTTAGGCCAAGATAGCAACACGCTCTTGATTTTGTTAAAAGTCGTCGAGCCCTTTTGTCGCAGTAAATCTTAAAACTTTCGTAGAAACTGTAATTAGAAACGTTAATTATGAGCCCGATCGAACGATCGCTCGCTGCGCTATCCAGTAAATTTCCTTAAAAGTAACTTGGAGAATATATAGTCGCTGCTGCAGGCGGTCCGATATGTAGAATTTCATAATTTACATAGTTACTCTGTTATTATGTATTTACGGGTTGCAGTGCTAAAGTTGCCGATTTATCATATAACTATACTCAACGGAAATGAAAATGGGTCACTATGTGCGAGGTTTTCCGTAAAAAGTTTACCTATTTCATTAATTTTGAGTGTATGATAGCCACATGTAGGTATATAACCATGTGTATATTAGAATTCCTCGGTGCGCTACTCTGTTGTATATGAGTCGCTAATGCAAATTGTCGCACGGTACTATTTACATTACACCAGCTGCGATTCTATCGATTCATATCTAGTTTTATTATACGACAGACATAGACGTACTTGAGTTATTATTATCAACTAGCGTCTGGCGTACTCATTTGTTAAACAAAACGTAATAAATTATCGTGTACGTTGCGCCTACATAGATCTATGTAATGAATAAGTAACATATTTGAATTTTCTTCTATTCAGTAGGTAGTAAGTATGTAAATAGAAGTTTGCTACTATTAGCTCACCAAACGAAGACGCTTAACTGCCTGATATGGGAAGTAATTCGTGTATAGCTAAATTTTGGTGTAGTTGCAGGCAAAGGTATCTTACACAACATACTAAAAGTACCGGTGGATGGGGGCGCCGCTAGCGGGAGGGGGGGGGGGGGGGGGGGTAAAGGTCCCTTATTTTGGTTTTTCGTAAATAACTCGGTAACGGTGGCTCATACGAAAAAATGTTTTCTATAATTCATCCACATCTAATTTTCTATAAAAAAGATTCTTTGCAATTTTTTGCTAGGATCAATTTTTAATGAGATATCGAGGAAATACGATAAACACTTTTTTAAACTTTCGGAGCTAATATTTACGAAAGTATTGGTTTTATCCAAAAATTGTTTCAGGATACCCATATTTTTTTAAAAAGACCTGTCCAACGATACCCCACACATTAGGGTTGGAGTAAAAAAAATATTTACCCCCCCACTCTATGTGTACGGGATGTACCCGAAAAAATAATATTTTTTCACATTTTGTTTTAAAACTTTGCCGGCGTGAATAAAGTACATACTCAAACGATTTTTTTATTTTCTAGTACTAACCATCACTGAGCAGGCTGCTCACCCTGCTACCTCACTTCCTACCCTTATAGTTTCGCCATGTCTGTCTGACCCCATCTGTCCGTCTAGACGTCTAGTACTAACCATCACTGAGCAAAGCCGTGGACGGACAGACGGGGACAGACGGACATGCCGAAACTCTAAGGGTAGGCACCCTGCTCACCCTTTCGTAATTACGCAGACAAAGTTTTAAAACAAAATGTGAAAAAATATTATTCTTTCGGGTACCTCCCGTACACATGGAGTGGGGGGTAAATATTTTTTTTACTCCAACCCTAATATGTGGGGTATCGTTGGATAGGTCTTTTAAAAAAAATATGGGTATTCTGAAACAATTTTTGGATAAAACTAATACTTTCGTAAATATTAGCTCCGAAAGTTTAAAAAACCGGTCAAGAGCGTGTCGGGCCACGCTCAGTGTAGGGTTCCGTAGTTTTCCGTCCGTCACAGTAAGTGTCCCCACTTAAGAGTTAAAATAACACCGCCATGTATGATATGATATGAGCGTTCCACGTACAGCGATATCTATCGGCAAATTAAGTAAACTATTGCGCGCGAGCTTAAAGTATGGAAAATGATTTTTATGGGATAATTCTTTATTGCGTGAACCGATTTTCACCGTTTTTACTTTATTTGAAAGCACATCATTTCATTGTGATTTTTTAGATATTACAGGTACAATAAACACCTGCTTATACGGTTAAATTACAAACTTAGTTCAGAAATTATTTTGTAATTTTTTTCAAAAACTATTTAACCTATCAAGTTCAAAATAATTTTCCTAGAAAGTTTTTATAAAGTTCTACTGTCGAGATTTTTTTCATATTTTTAAAACTTATGGTTCAAAAGTTAGAGGGGGGGGGACACATTTTTTTAACTTCTGGAGCGATTATTTCCGAAAATATTTACATTATCAAAAAATGATTTTAGTAAACTCCTCTTCATTTTTAAATACCTATCCAACAATATATCACACGTTAGGGTTGAAATGAAAAAAAAAATCACTCCCCACTTTACGTATAGGGGAGGTACCCTAATAAAACATTTTTTTCCACTTTTTATTTTACCACTTTGTCGGCGTGATTGATATACATACATATTAGTACCAAATTTCAGCTTTCTAGTGCTAACGGTCACTGAGATTATCCGCGGACGGACGGACGGACGGACGGGCAGACATGGCGAAACTATAAGGGTTCCTAGTTGACTACGGAACCCTAACAAGTGTTTATCGTATTTCCTCGATATCGCATTAAACATTGATCCCAGCAAAAAAAGTGCAAAGAATCTTTTTTATAGAAAATTATATGTGAATGAATTAAGCAATACAACACTTTTTCGTATGAGCCACCGTTACCGAGTTATTTACGAAAAACCAAAATTAGGGACCTTTACACCCCCCCGTTCCCGCTAGCGTCACCCCCATCCACCGGTACTTTTAGTATGTTGTGTAAGATACCTTTGCCTACAACTACACCCAAATTTGGCTATACACGAATTATTTCCTCTAAGTTTTCCTTCATTGGGTAGGCCTTCAAACCACGAAAACAAACCAATTCTTCATCGCGAGTTTTTTAAGACCTTAAGGTATTCAACTTTTGCCTGTAATTTAATAATGGCTACTATCATGAATCATCACTATATTGAGTTCACGCGATCAAGCAAATTGTTGCTTTAATTCTACGCAATAACGGTCAAAATGAAAAAATCACGATGATAATTGGTGGGGGGGGGGGGGTCGCGTGCCTGATATATGCGCCGCCGCCGCGACGCCAGACCCGCCGGCGCCGATGCCGCCCCACAATGCAGATATCGTGCATGCCTCGCGCCATCACCGTTTACCACCACGCCAAACTGCCACCAGAACATGCCATCATTCCCAACATAAACATGGAATACTGGTCTTAATTACGAGCCCAAAATAATACCACATAATTTTTGCAATCTGGGTCAACACAACGTTCAACAGTACTTATTACAACATTGACGATGTCTGCTTCTATAACATTTGAAAAGTTTTGCTGGTGGGTTTTTGATCGATGGCTCTCGTAATGACGCGGGAAACTATTTCCTACATATTTCCTCCACTCAATAAAACATCGAATATGCTTATTTATGTGTCCGCGTCAGTTTATTTGGGGCTTTGTCAATGCGGGCCGTAGTGCCGACACACTCGAAGGACCGTCATTTGTCAAGATTATGGCTGTTTGTGGATTGAGATATGAAAAGCGGTTATTGTTTTGAATATTTCCCTACTTATGTACGGCTTCATTTTTGTGTAAGATCTCGATTTTCAATATAGTGCTCATTATGCTGTGCTTCACAGTCCTCCTAATAATCTCAAGGCCAATAAACAAGGACTCGTTCGAATGACGCAAACGTAAACCGTTGAACACGTAGAATATTTTAGACACTAGTACCGAAGTCATTTAAAAAAATTACCTATAGGTACTTCAAAATAGCACATAAATACAAAAAAGTGTTAAAAATAGCACACCACTTGCCCGCATCATCCGTAGTAAAGTTACGTACATGAGATGGCACAATTAGCACGTACAAAACTCGTCAGTCACGGCTTGGCGTCGAGTGGCAATTACGGTATTTCATCCTCAATAAAAGTGCACTCGGGCGCCGCTAACGCCTGAGAAAGCTCCCCGTCGCCTATAAAGCTAATGTGAACATATAAAGATTTAAATGACGGCTCCTAACAGTCCGATGTCCACGATCTATCAAATAAACCCACGTAAACTGGCACCGAGTTAACCCTAAAACATCGTTAAGTTTATTTATTCATAACAATGACGACTTTAATATGAACGAAGTTTCCCTCGCATTGTAGCCTTAATACGCGAAAAAATATAACGCCCTTCAATATTTACCTCATTACGTTTAGACGGCGGAATACGGCAGTCGTACAGCGTGAAAGCAAACATTTTGGCGATTAATCTGGGAATACTGTGCTATATCGAGGCGCTGGAGGCGGCACATTTATTTTATGTGCCGGCAATGTTACATACGCCATAAAAGTCGTTAGGGCGGCGTAACGTCTCGCCGGCGTCTTGGCCGCTTTAATTATACCTAGATAATGCGGCGCCGACTGCTATCCGCGTCGCCGCCGCTGCCGGCCTCCCGAACATTAACGTAATACGATGCAATAACGTACTTACCACTTCCTGATGTACTCACTCAGCCATATGTTATAGTAATTCCCCGCCTAATCACCCATACTTAGTCGGTAAGGGTTGCGTACCGTACGCCAACCCGAAGAACGAAAATCTTGATTAGTGGTGCGCCTACAACCATATGCCTCAACGCAAACTACATACAAAATTGACCTAAATTATACCACTTAGGTGAAAGTGCGTTTATAGTTCAAAATCTGTAAGAATGAACTTTTGACACATCGCAACGCCCGTAGAACGTAAACGCGCAACACACTTTGAAATTATAAACAAAATCCCATAACGATTTTACAGCTTGTCATGTTCGTAAACACAATATTTCACTTTTTATAAACATAACTTCATTAATGTTAAATTTTTTCATATCTTAGTTATTGAATATTTTGCAATAACAATTTAGCATGCAAACAGTTACGGTCTACGCCTCCTTTTTTTTAAATTTAGTGTTGTGACCATGTCTGCTGTTCCGATTCATATAACATTTCCGTAAGTCGATAAAATCGATTATGTAATCAATAGACAATATAAGACTTTCTTATCATATTGTATTAATTATGGAATTATAATGCCATACATAATTAGTAGATAATAATTATTAAATGATCATTTCCTAAATAATTTTATTTTCTGCTTTGTTATAGTTAAATTTTCCTTTTTTAATTTATTTTTGTATATTAGGCATAACTGCATACAACTCATCTCAACTCATATTCTCGGTGGAATCACTGACTTTCGAGTCACAGGCATCCGCCTAGTTCGGGAGACAGAGGCTCAGTTCCGGTGAAACTGTTTCAAACCTAATACATAAGTCTCTCTTAAGCTATTAGCGTACTGTGCAAATATTACTTATACTTGTATTAGGTTTAAGTCAATAAACATTATTCTTATTCTCTTATTCTTATTGTTATAATTTGAGAAGATTTGTGATACAAAATATATAGGCATATAACAAGAAAAAATCGGTTGTAGTAAAATCGATTCGAACAATTCATAAATAATCGCTAAATTTGACAAAGGATACGTCTTAGCCCCATCACTAATGACGTCAATACTGAAGTGTCAAAAGTTCATTCTTACAGATTTTGAACTATAATAAAGATTTATAAAATGAACCATCACGCAATCTGTAGGTACGCACTTGACCGTGGCTCCCAGGTTTCAACGCAAGGGGTGTGAGGAATCCCCTTCGATCCCTTACTTTTGATGTTATGATTTTAAGTGGATGTTTAAACTCTCGTGTCATTTTTAAATTCTTTGATCTAATTAATTGTGTTACGTGATATTTATTTTGTCAATTACATATTTAACCTGTATTTTAAGCATAACCTGTATTAAATAACTTCAATGTAAAATAGTAGGTTACAATTTTAATTATTTTATTTGCTGCCGTTTTGTATTGCTCCAAGGTTGACTGGAAAAGACCCCTTGAGGGATATGTCCGCCTTTGTACAAATATTCTTTCTGTTGAATTTTTCTTTATTGTACTAAAAATCCAAATACGAGTAAAAGCATTAACAAGTCAACTCGCAATAAAGTTTTTTTAACCAGTTTTCGCTTAGCTTAATAGTAAGTGAAGTCGTTCTAATAGTGGTAGTGAAGGTTGAAGCGATAGTAAGCGTGCGGTAGTAGCACGGCGAAGGTAGGGCTCGCACGGGACGCAGATGGAGATTTATCGCGCCCGCCGGAGCTGAGACAACAAGTTCGCGCATTAAACGAGTCCGGGACATTAGCCGGCTGCAAGATGCCGTCCCAGATCATAATTAAGTGCCGCCCAATTTATCGGCTCGACCCGCACCCCGAAAACTCCCCTTAAACTTCCCTTATCGTACGTAGTAAAAGCTCTTTATTTTGTAGTTAGTCCGCTCCCGCAGTTATCGCCTTTTATCTTGGGCTGTTGTGTTATTTTAGGTACTCCCGCGGTAAAACTAAGCCTTCTTTACGAGTTTATAATAAAAGTGTTGCCGCGTGCAGGGGGTAAGGCTTTGCGAAGATTTATTTTCTACCCTTTCATTTCCTGTGTCAATTTATGATTTTTACCGTGTTTTCAAAACTTCGTTAGTAAAATGGGTCTCCTCAAAGTCGTGCAAAAATGAATAACACTTATCTACCGACCTTGTTTCACTTATTTGTTTTTAAAACTTCACTTTAATTTAAATAAAAAGCAGTTACGTCCTTGAATCCTTTGTGTAAGCATAAACAAATGCTTAGCGTCTGAAGTCAAAAGTGAAGATAAATAATGTATACGGGCTGAATTTTAATAAGGCTTCTTTTTTTTTTAAATGGCTTGCTACCGATCTTGGACGCTAGGTTAATCGTATTTCGTATTAAAACTGTATCCATTTAACAAGTCATATTTGCCTATATTTTGTAGGTATTTATTAATTAAAAAACCCCTATCAGTCCTATCACTATTATACATATATCTTGAGCATGATGGATGAGTTAGGAATTCCCTATATAGACTACTTTGTTTACGAACATATCACTCAAATAATTACAATCCGACGCCTAGCTTATTCATTATAACCTGTTTATCATTAGCAAAATAATAAATGTTCCAATTAAATTAATGTAAGTATTTGCTACAACTATTATGCTTCGATTACTAACTACCTTCGATTACTATCGTCTGATAAATATTGTCATGTAAATAGATGAACGCAAGACGAAGCTAATAGCAGCGCATGGTACAGGCTCCTAGCGCTGTCTAATTACTCCAACGGCACGACTAAACTGGTTACGCGGACCAACGTCGCTCCATATCGTGTCACCTTACGTACACTGCACGGCCTTACTCCTCGCTTATTTCGCGAGATTGCATCCGAGGCACTTGCACACGTTTAATTTCATGAAACCCCTTTGGTGCACTCGGCGTGTCCGCCCGGGGGTGCGCTGTTATTTGTACGATGCCGGTCTAGGTGTTGTTACGAAAACTATATGCTTTTCATGAAATCTTCGAAGAACCCTACAAGTGATTAACTAGATACCTACTCATTCATCATCATTTCAGCCTTTTATCGTCCACTGCTGAGCATAGGCCTCTCTTCGTAACGCCACTTCTTCCGGTCCTGAGCTAATTTCATCCAGAAGTGACCCGCAACCTTCCGAATGTCGTCTACTCATTATTCGTTATGAACGGGAAGATCTCACGAAATTTTTGCGGTCACTTTCTTACCTATATAGATCATGCTTTGCCAGGAATTTATTTCTATTTTTATTTGAAAGGAAAGGAATACAACACAAGTCATTTACAAATAACAAGTTCCACTAAGTGCCAAGCCTGGTATTAAAGAGTATTTAAAAGTAAAGGATCCCGTATTGAGGTTTTATTTTAAGCAAACTTTTCTCGGTCTGCCGCTATACATTTGCTTTCGGCAGCCGTTATATTATGCAAATAAAGTCTCAAGCGCTGCAATTATGTGTATCATATTTTTCTAATTCGCCGGATCGGATAAATACAAAAATGATCTTCTATAGCGAAAACCGCTTTTTCTTGCGCGTTATGGAATTCTAATTGACTAGTGTATTATTTCTGTGATTTTCTCGAACGTTTTATTAATTCGTTTATTGCCTTAATTAGTAAGATTACCGCCGACACTCGACTTTTACTGAAATGTTATTGCTTTAAAGGTAAAGCAAAAGCACTCTATTTGGGCTGCTATTGCATTTCAGTATTTTTAGTATGTCAGCACAGTCGTTGGCCTAATGATTTTTCTCTTTACGCCACGTTAGTAAAACAGGCAATTTACACGATCCTATAAGTAACGAGATTCATTAAGGCTGTTACAAAGTGGCGCGGGCGTTCTTAAAGCGAATGGCCCTCGAGCTTGCAGCGTTCATAAAGGCCGAATGAGCGGCGTCGAGCCGGGCCGGCCTGCCGAGGCGCCGTGCGCAATTTAATGAAACACCTGGAGAGGTCGCGCCTACTTCCGTTGCATTAATCTCGCACCCGCGTCGACCTGCCTCTACATTACTCACCACCGACCAAACTGTGCTCAACCTCACTTTCAACCCACCACTTGTTTTATGACCACTCACTTAACTCCGCTTACGAGACTTAACGAGTGGTACGATACCAGCCGTCTTAAAACTCAAGCATAAGCGCTTTTTTGGCTTCTACTACTTACTAATATTATATCACGGACAAACACGGCTGACCGCGCTCTCCCGGTGGCGTGGACGGTAAAAGTGGCCGAGATAACTCCGTGCACGAATGCATATTTTAACGTTAAGCTATGGCACCCTGGCACAAACTTGTTGGGAACTTCGCAAGAATAATTATTACTTGGTTCCATAAACGAGAGTGCGGTTTTCATTCCGGGAGGTTTGCCGGTCGTTTAAACTCAGTTCGGCTTGGTGTTTGCTGTTGAGCGAAATATCGATATCTATATGCGAGCTTTTAAGCAGTGGTGGTTTATGACTGTTTGTGTTGTATTGTGTAGGCGTGCTCACAGTTGCGTCAGCAACACGCACGGGGCGGGGCGCCTAGAGACCAAAATAAAAAGTGCGGCGATCGCGAGGCGTAAACACGCGCCCCTCCCGCGTGACGCCTCATTAGCCACTCCCCTGCACCTCTATAAATCATTTTAAATTCAAATTCTACTTACTTTGAGAATTGACTTTACTTACCTAATTCCCATTCCTAGCCACAAAATTTTGCAAATTAGATTTCACCTTTCCCTCGCTTTGGCTTGTCGGAAAAAATTATTTGCGGCATCCGGGACCGGATCTCAGCTTGTGATCGTGTTACCTTCTATTGCACGATTCAAATCCAAAGAAACCTTTCGAATTATCTGATCCAATGGGAGTTCTTGCTTATTCTAATACTTAGTTGTTACCTTTAAAGCTGCCATTTTATGACTCCAAAATTAGTATACTTAACAGTCAATATTTTAAGGACAATTCTTACTGTTACCTGTACCTTATTACGATGAAGGATAAATAAACAGAACGACAGCATACTCGTTAGTAGGAAAACGTGCAATCTTGTTCACGTTTGTTTTCCTGAATATTGAAAGCATCATACAGCTATTAATAGGCATTTGTAGTTTGTAAACTACAGAATAGGCATACCGGCACGCTCCCAGCTGAACTCGGCCACGTGGCACGCTACCTGCTCTCCGGCAGGAATTGGCACGGCTCACCGGCCGTTTCTATTCCCGTCTGTCCCTGTTAGCCGGTTATTTTTGGCAACGACTTCAGTGCGTATAAGTGGGCTTCGAGGTATCGTGTCATTCATCTGCTAGTTAGTCAGTCCATTGTTCTCTTGAGTGTCGATTTGTCAAGACGGAGCCAATAGTATAATAGCCGATAAATAGCTTTGCGCGTACGTCGATACTGCGATGCGTGGATTCGCGTGACCGCGCCGTCGACAGCGTGTCGCCAATCCATCAATCGTGATCGAACGCTCTGATCGATTAACAACTGCTTGCCTCGCCCAACATACATTCTTGACATCCTATTTGGCTCGTCGATTTGTTTGCGCCACTAATCAGTAGTAATTAAAGTCGATTGAATTTAGTGATACATATACTGTTTGGGCTGCTAATAGTTTTAACACACAATGTGATGTAATAATTATATTTGCATATTTACGCCAATTCTTAATGTCAAGCTCTCTTTGTAGCGCGCTTGTGACCCCTCTGGTGTTGCGGGCGTCCATGGGCGGCGTTAATTGCTTACCATCAGGCGATTCGTCTGCTCGTTTGCCTCCTATTTCATAATAAAATAAAAGCATGGTTAACACCTAACCGTGTCTTGGAGCAGGAGAAGCAATTAGTAGGCACTGTAGTTGTCGTCTCGAACGAGGGAGTTGGCGCGTGCCTCGGGCCGGTCTCCTCGAGGCGAGGGCTGTTCGTTATACACGTCATAGTTCCCGAGTGCTCTCGGCCGCTTTACTGCACACCGGTAACAAGAGGCCAGCGCGGAGTTCATTGATGTCATTTTGTTGTAATCAAGCTCCGAATTAAACTCGGGTGCCAAGTTTTAAAACCTTTTAACTCAGCGAGTTTTCAAGCTTTCCTCATGTCCTCGTCATTAGCAATTTCCACTTACCTTTGCTGGCTGTTATACTTTTTTCTACCTTTTATGGACTACAAGTACGCATTGTTGTGTCATAAAGAATAAGGCAAGGGAAGCGCGCTCGGTTTGCTCCTCCACTATCACAAAAATGTTATTAGTTTTGGGATGCTATTGTCCACCCCGCGGCCGTTCGACCCTCTCATGTCCCTTTAGCAAATAGGGCATATTGAAAGGTAGCCCCTTAGATTTGTTTAATCCCTGTGGTTTTACACTGACATATCTTTTGATAACTAAATTTTTGCAGATACTAGGTGGTGTTAATTTATTTTATCACTTCAAAATAGGTGAAAGGGGGTTCAATATACTACAAAAGGTAAAAACTACCTTAGGTTTTACCTTTTAACCTAGATAGGAAAAATAAAAAAATGTCTATAAACCTTTGATTTTTTTAACGCTCATTTAGCAGAGTCGCAGGGAAAATCTGGTCGATAACTAAATAGAGAAGTGATCGAAGAGCAATTATTGGGCGTAATATGTGCAACGGGAACGGTAGTCTGGGACAGCGAGGTGGCGCGAGTGGCGCGGTGTAGGCCATTTATCTCGTGCGACGCGGCCATTTTGTATCTACGTGGACATCCGTCACGCTAATCGCTGCGTTACACCTGCATGCACCAGCCTTCCGCTTTGATCCCCCAATACATTATCATCGATACCAGACTAAAGCCAGATATAAATAATAATCAGCCTTTAGTTCACTTTCATAGCGAACTTGAGGGCAAGTTATAATAGTTTGATCCAAACGTGATCACCCATTTAAGTTTCACAAATAGGTAGCTTGGAATCGAAACTCGGTTAAAGTAGACGACGCGGAGTAACAGGAAGTAATAACTTTATCCCGAGCTTAACTGTGAGAGTAGCGTCCAACTAACATTATGCCTGCCAGTAACAAGTTAATCTAAATGCAGCCGACTGCTTCTACCAGCTAGTTCTAGCACGCATCGCCGAAGTTTAATAACTGACAAATTTGGAGCACGCCCGCCTTCGATCCGTTCGGCCGGCCGCTAAAGATTGAGCTTGTGTTTGTTCTTAAAACCAAACTTAGCCGCCACGATTTATACAAACAGTAAAAGTGTTTAGAAAAGTTATTCTATAAATCATGCGGACATTATCAGCAAGCGCTCTGACTGTAATACTGAATATTCAGATGGTGTTTGTTTATATTTACTTTGGAAGAGCGATAAGCGCTTTTCCGTTTTTTCATTGAATAAAATATGGTGCAAGAGGCTCGCGGGCGGCATGCAACGATAAGCCGTCAGCGCGGCTCTTCCCGTCACGTAGTGCGACAGTTAATTACGCGGATGTAAATAAATCATCGCAGACGGGTGCGGCGGAGGGCTTCGATTCCGAAAGGCAATTATCTCGCGCCTCATTGACGCCGAAAGTGAGCCAAGCGAACCTCGCCGCCCTCGCCCGCCTCGCAAGTATCTGACACCACCTAAGACGCAGTTATAAGGAAAAATCGAGTGGAGGATTTCTGATGGCTACGTGCCTGGCTCACAGCAATTGTGATGCATGGAGGGATTTCCGCACGCCGGCCGATATTGAGCCGAAACTGCGGCCGCCGGCGCCACCGCCATCCCGTTATACATTATTGCTTATCGGAATGATATCGAATGAGGTCCGCCATTTTCGTCTTTTCTTAGAGCCGAGAAGTATCGCTTACCTGAGACGCGCAACCCTTATCTTCCCTCGATTTCCACTTAGGTAGCAAAAATGGCATATTGGATCGAGTGTTACCAAACATTACTTTGTATGGGTTTTATCAAGACGAAAACCATTCATATTGATGAGAAGTCGACGTCTAACATGGATTTACTTATACATTTCAGGGTCGGTGTAACCGAGAGAAGCCGCCTTGCAAGTACTTTCACCCACCCCAGCATCTGAAGGACCAGCTGCTGATCAACGGTCGGAACCACTTAGCTTTGAAGAACGCCCTAATGCAGCAGATGGGCCTAACGCCGGGCCAGGTGCTGCCCGGCCAGGTCCCCACCGTGGTCAGTACCCCTTTCACCCTACCCCTATCTACTTAAAATGCTTGAGCGATCGGTCCTCAATACGGACTGTACTCACTGCACGCAACACGCTGCTTTCGGTGTACTGCTAATCCGTAATTTTATAACTTATAAGCGTTTATAATCACGTAGAACTTTTGATTAGATAACTATATTCATGTTTAAGTTGTGCCTCTTAATAAGGTTAATTACTTTATTTTATTTTATAATAAACAAAGACTACTCGTAACTTCAGTTACTATCTATTTATAATATCATTGTAGATTTTAAACTATCGAATCAAATGTACGAATCAAAGTGCAAGTAAATATATAATAAATAAAAAATTGTGCAAGTTATGAAAACCGTTTTAAAGTTTTGCTGCCTATGAGTGCGTGATTAAATTCAATAGAATAAGTTTGCATATAACTGAATACTAGCACAGCCCAGGCACAACTTAAACTCCGTTGCTGGCGGCCGATCGCTCTACACTGCTTGAGCATGTTTGTATAATTCGTTTCTTAAGTGGCATGACTGCTCTCTAAACTTACACACGTATGAACTGGGTATAAGGTAATTTCAACGCTGGTTTAATCACCCTAACTACTTGTATGTTCCCTCACTGTTCACACTATCGCTGAAGTCGCGAGCCAACCCCCCTCGGCGTCCCTCTTTGCGTTCGTCCTTGTGTTGTTAAATTGGGTCGATGTACTAACCTAGTAGTTGGATAGTTGCATATGCGATGCGCGGGGTGACGTCGAGGTGGCGCGGACGCGGCTGAGCGCTGCGGGTCGGCTCTCGCACGATGAGTAGCGTGTTTGTGTGGTTTTGTGGAAGGTGGGCGGCGTGAGCGGCACTGGCGCGGCCGCGAGCCACATCGCCGCGCTGGACCCGATCAGTCTCGCCCTACTCGCTCCGCAGGTAACAGCCGTCGCAGCCCTCGTCGCCGCAGCCAGTACAGCTCCTCACCTCCTGACACCCTCACTTCCTATCTTATTCACAGATAGCGCTTCCACGTACTTCGCATCTACTAGAGTCCGCATAAAGTCCTATTATCCCTGCGACTCCTTCTCCTTACAATATAACTGGTGGCCGATGGAATCTTTACTGGACGGACCGTATGCTTCAATAAAAAATATATTTCGTTGATTCTTGTTTAATGCATGTTTAATATGCTTGTCTGGCTATCTTTAACACACAAAACGACTAATGGTAAACAGTAGGTTTGTAAATATTGGCTTGTGGTTTATTTTATACTAAATGCTTGCTGTACAAAAGTCGGTATATAGAATGTAATAGGCTGGGTTATCTGTAGTGGTGAATTGTTTTGTGTATCCGTATGGGCCGGTTGGTAAGACGTGACTTGTATGTACAGGCAACGTCCCCGTACCTGTCGGGCGTGCCGGGCTCAACGTACGCACAGTACTACGCGCCGCAGCTCATGCCGGCGGTGCTGGGCCACGACCCGTCCGCCGCCGCCGCCTCGCCGCTCGGCGTCATGCAGCAGCCCGTGCTTCAGCAGAAGCTGCCGCGCACCGACCGTCTCGAGGTAACTATACTATTATATTACTATGAAACACGAACACACCTGTGTAGCGCTTCATAATAATGCTATGCCGGGGACCGAACCGGTGTAAAGTAACTTCATTAGCGCTGACAGTTGAATTTTCTTGGATGTGATGGATTCTACTCCAATTACCTGACTCCAGTAATTTAAATACGTAAATGTTATCAAAATCGTTCATAGATTAATAAGATGTGATAGAAGTTTGGTAGTCGATATAAGAAGTGTGAGTAACGTCGGTCTCCGGCGCATGATTTGGCCCTCGGGCTCATGGCCGTCCCGTGTGTCTGTGACGCGCGTGCGCTTCGCAGCACTCGCTTACTCCCTCTGGTGATGCAACTACACTGTTGGCGCAACATTACCGACTGACACGTCATTCTATGGACCCCTGTAACTGCTCTTACGTCGATTTGCGCCTACAATGTAGCTTCCGGATGCTTAACCCGAAAATTACTTAGTATAGCAAAGGGTGGTCCAATAATAATTTATATCGAAATGTTTCCATGATATTGAATTGTACAAATAAATGCGACGGATGCGTTTCACGTTAAATTGGTATTACATTTATTCGAAATCAACAAAAGCGGCGTCCGGTCGAGGTCAATAAGATATGTATTACTAAAATATAGGCCCAGTACCGAATATCGAAATTAAATTTCCATAAACCCCAGAAATTTTGCTCAGCGATGCGAATATAAATATAAAACGCGAAAGCTGCCCGCGTCGAGCAATCATTACATATGGAAGTCGAATCAATGTGTAGGTTATTAGGGGTGCTAGGCCGAGTCAGCAGCGAGTGTAGGGTCTGAGGCCGCAGCCACGGCAGTAGGGTGTCGGGACAGCGGGTTAGCGAGCTAGTGGGCAGTGGGCGAGTAGAGCGTAGCGAGGTGCGCGAGCGGCGGACATGCTGGTGTGTGGTGGTGCAGGTGTGCCGGGAGTTCCAGCGCGGCGCGTGCAAGCGCGCCGAGTCCGAGTGTCGCTTCGCGCACCCGCCGCCGCCCGTGGCCGCGCACGACGACGGCTGTGTCACGGTGTGCATGGACGCCGTCAAGGGCCGCTGCGTCCGCGACCCCTGCCGCTATTTCCACCCTCCCCTGCACCTGCAGGCGCACCTTAAGGCGCAGGCGCGCGGCGCGGTACGCCACCAGGCTGCACGCTCTTGCCTCGCTCGCTCGCGCTCGCTTCTCTTCTTCCGCTTGGTTTCGCTCGCCGCGACGCCGCTTCTGTTCGCAAAGCTTGTTATGTTCAGTTCGCCGCAGCGCCGGCTCGCGCCACGCTTCCGTCGCACTCACGCTTTACTTTATTTTTAGTTTTATCTATCGCATAATATCACCTTTTGCCAAGCTTTAGGTGTATTCTGTGCATCTACTACATCGTTATTGTTTCTGTCCCGTCCCGCGACGCTTCGCTTCACGTAGACGGCCGCAGCAGCGCAGCAGCCGGCAGGGAGCGCGACTTCGGAGCCGGGCAAGAAACGGCCGGCGCCCGCCGAGCTCGAGCCGCCACCGGTACAACAGCCAGCTTTGCACGCTTCACCTCCACTCCTCCACCCCCCCGCACGATCCCTCCGCGCGCCTATCCTTCCGTAGCGCGCCGCGGCGCGCGGCGACCGGGAGCCCCCCTCGCTCGCCCCGCGCCTCGGTGCACCACTACGACACCCTCCACCCTCGCGACCCGAGAACCTACGTTCAACCGTATTATTTCTCGTTTCAGATGGACATGAAGAGCATCGGATCCTACTATTATGATAATTTCGTAAGTATCTCGACACCGTCGAGATCGCTGCGATCTCTGTTATATAATCCGGATCACACGGACTGCGGGCCTCCGCACTTTGATACTCATCAGTAATTGTAATTTTTCAGGCCTTCCCCGGTGTGGTGCCGTACAAACGACCCGCCGCCGACAAAGCGGGCGTTCCCGTGTACCAGCCGGCGACGACCTACCAGCAACTGATGCAGCTGCAGCAGCCGTTCGTGCCCGTGTCATGTGAGTACCCCGCGCCAGTCTCGTCCGCCCCCCCGACCGCGGGCACGCCCGCCGCCCCGTCGCTAGCGCCCACGCCCTCGCCGGCGCCGCCGCCGCAGCCCGCTCTGCCGCCGCCGCCGCAGCCGGCGCAGCCCGCCACGCCGCCCGCCGCCGACGCCGCGCACGACGCCGCGCAGGCAGCCAAGGAGGTGGCCCACAAGAACTACGCGGCGGCGCTCGCGCTGGCCGCGCAGCAGTCGGCGATGGCGCACGCGGCGGCCGCGTACACGCAGCAAGCGTTCAAGGCGCGCGCGGGCATGCAGGCGGGCCTGATGCGCGCGCCCTTCATGATGCCGCGCGGCTGGCCCGCACCGCCCATGCCCATGCCCGCGTACTACCAGCAGCCGTACATGTACGCGATGCCTCCCCCCACGCCGCCGGCGGCGGCAGCCGCGGCCGCCGCCGCCGCGGCCGCGGTCAACCCCTACAAAAAGATGAAAACGACATAAGCGGGGCTCGGCAGGCTCCCGCGGGCGGAGGGGCGCGGGGCGCGGGGTCTCCGCGTAGAGACTCGTACTGTGTGGCCGAGTGTGAGCCCCGGCCTGTCGGGGCGGTTAGCGCTAGGCGTGTTGTCACATTTGTATTGTATTATTGTAAGGACGAGGCAAGAGGATTCGCCCTCGCCGAAGTCTCAGTAGTGTAACGCTATATCTATTCTATTGTGTATTCTACTCACTTACCGTTATTATCTTATGCGTGTATATTTCTCGTATCTACGATCCCGGTAATAATAACGCTTGAATGCATGACTGTACGTTTTTTTATTACCTCTTGTCGATCGTCGTTTATCGTGAGTATCGTCGTACTGAGAGTTGAGCGCTTGGTCCGTCGATCCCGCTACGTACACGCTTGTTCTCGGAGGAGGTCCGCACGGGTGCGCTTTGGCCGATGTGTCGATCCCGAACCTAGTGGTTTCCGGCTTGCAGCTGCAGGCCCGCACCTAACACCGCCGCCTTCTAATTTTCGCATGGAATAGAACCCACCACCCTATACGTTTGGCTCATCAGGTATTGTTCTCATTATTCTAGAGGCTCCTCGTGTGTGCTCAGTGTGCCGGCGTGCTCACCACTAGCGCAGCAGTCGCGGCGAGCGCCGCCACAGCTTTTTTATTTTCGGTCGCACGTTCTTTCTATTTATTTTGAACGCTTTCTGTTACATGCCTTCCGAATGACCGCTTCGGCTGTCGTTGCAATCTTTTGTCGCTTTTTGTGTTGGGACGGTCAGGCTGTGCGCCGACCAACGCGCCCTTTGTGGTTTACACCGACGAGCGCGGACAGGTAACGAGTGCCGCGTGCTGTGCCCACCGCCGCCACTTGCCGCACGCTTGCACCTGCCGTACCCTCCACTCCACTCCACTCCTGTTGCCCCATGCGTCGAAACGCATGTCGCTTATTAACGCTGGACCCCGTTGGCTGCCACCTGCGTAGACGCAGCGCACTCCCTCGTAGGTAACCTCTCGAGCTCTGCTCTAACCCGCCTCGCGGCACGCTAACCCTTCATCCTTATCGGCGTGTGCATCTCTGCTACCATCCACATTTTGTATGCTCTTTTTTTAATTATGACGCTCGAATCGATTGGTTCATCAGAATTTATTACATTTATAATTAAGAATTTTAACTTTAAGGCTAAATTGACAATGTCATAATCATAAATATCATAATCATAAATATCATAATCATAAATGATGGAATGATGTTTCTATATTAGGACAAATAATTATAAAGAATATAGAATAGAAAACTGTTTCAAAGGCCTAATACTGTTTTTTATTTTAACTCACAAAGTCACGAATCATTTATATTACTGAAAAATGCTATCAATAATACCATACAAAATGAGCGTAAATACCCATACTAAAAATTAAGCTTGCTTCGTTTACTATGCTTCAGTAGAGACATTTTAGTTTGGTTCTTCATGCTTAAAGTGAGCTTATGTAGAATAAGCGCTTGTTAATAGTGCCACCAACAGCCGAGCACTCAATCACTTCTAGCGGCTACTCACAACAGCGGGTAAAGGTACGCTTTGGTGAAGTGAGCTTTCTAATCGACAAGCCATTCACGCACAAAAGGAAGATAAACGCAGATCAGTTCAATCAATTATATCTTCCTTTTATGCTCATGCAGGTTTTCAGGTCTCGTGTTTTCTCTATGAATTCTCAAATCTAACAAAGTACTTGTACAATGATGACACAGATGATTTGAACATGCTGTGGCTGACCACACGGTCGCGAACTGATGGCATCGCTTATCAGGCGTCTCATGTGTATCAATGTCATCATCCACATCAGCCATCTAGTCTTTGTGCTCTACCTGTATTTGATTATATTGTAATGAACAGTTGATGCTACAACTTACTTGTTGATGATTTTTAGTTTTGTATAGTGAGACATACTTGCTTTCAAATGTGGAAGAAGTCACTCTACAGTATTGCCTTGCTTACACCCGGTAAGATACAATCAGCTTACTTTAATATCCTCAGTATAAGTGATCTCCTGTTTGTCGCCTAAACTGAACCGCTTCTCGAGCATGACTTGACTAATGAGCTGACAAAACGCTTTTATTAATTATCGATAATGACTTTAATGACAATAATGAATGACACACTCACTAGCGGCTTCAGTTTAGGTGGTTAATTCAAATGAAATAATGAAGCCAAATTTAATCAACTGTTAAAAAGTTGACCGATTTAAATTACTTGAAAAAGAAACCCCTGAAACACTGCTGGTATTGCACTTTTAAACACACACCTGTACTTTATTCGTCAACTTTTTAGCACATTGAAATTCACCGCTTGTCAGTGTCAACTATCAACCGTTAATGAGGGGGATATTTTTTATAATAATAGTTTATTTTCCAAATTTAATGCTTTTACATTATAATTTTATTTTAACTGTACGTAGTTGGTAGTTGAAATGAAAGTGGTGAAGGGAGAGATTCGAAGTGACTTCAAATCTTACTCGCTTTAAAGCTTTTGAGCTCAAATCACGACAAGATATCATTAGCCTGTTTATCGACACGTCACTTCCAGTTTTCTCCGTCAATGCTTAAGTGCTTCGCAGTTGCGGCTTCAATCCTCGCTTACGTTGAGGCCTATCTGATGCTTACTTAAAGTGTTCACGTAGATGTAATAATAAATACTTGGTTTTCCTTTGTTTGTCGTACAGTAACCGCACTCTCTAATGGTCATTATGTTGCAGTTTGTACTACCACTAACATGTCACGTCCAGAACTGTCATGTAAGCTAAAGGTATAAATTTATTTGTCTATTTACATTGTAACCATGCCTGCGAGCGAAGCATGACCGGCCCGTGTCTCACCGAGAACGGGCGGTGTCTAATCATCACGGCGATGCAGCCACATACCGTAACTTCCCCACACAGCCTCTTAAGCTTTGTTATAGCAACAGTTGGTATTTATTGGGTACACTTTGGACGCTACAAAACTCTAGTACGCCCTTGCCCTGGTAAAAGTTGTCTAGCATCATGCTTTAGCTTTTTTGTAAAATATAGTCACGCTTAAATGAGATTGGCTGCGCAATAATGATTATACTTCAAGCGTTCTGCATGCCATTTAGATATTATATATTCATACCTACTATGTGCATAATGCAGCGTATTTTAACACTCTGACGGTAACGGAAACGCGAATACGAGTTCACTCTTCTCCACTCGTATTAAATGCTGTGTAAATTTACAATTCTATCAACAGATTTTACAATATAAAGGTGACACACACTGACCCGGCGGGCTAGTCAATGATAGAATGCTTGGAAGGTCCAATCATATTGTGCAACGAATCTTGTAAAGTTATTGTAATATTGAAGCAGCGAACAATTTCGTTTCTTGCAATTTCGCCTTCCGTGTGTCCCGTTTAGTGTTTATTTATGTAGCGAATGAGATACTACACACGCATAATTCTATTTTGTGATTAGAACACTAGTTTCTACATTTTTTTAACGGTAACCTGTTAGAATCGCCATCCAATGCTCTATTTGTTCATGTGACACGTCTCGTAATATATAATACTGCGGTTACTCGACTTGCCCGCTCTTTGATATTACAAAAACTATTTCGGCGTTATTTTTCAGACGGCTGTGCAATAAGGATACTGTTCAATGTCAGATGTATGAATGTTCAAAAAAGTGATCAACTAGATTTAGTATTAACACAATTAACGTAATATTTTCATGAACCGTTATAAACTCGATTTTATTACTACAAAATTTCTTAAATTTAATTACATCAAAAACCACACAAATATTTACAAAATAAAAACATTAAAAATTGATAAACTAAACCGGTAACCGTTATCTTGCACTTACAAAAATAAAACCAAACAATATTAAAATTCTAGTTTTAACTGTTCATGAAGTAGTTATATCTACAGTATATACATATAGCGGTCACCATACAGTCACTCCACAATGAACAGGGCACCTAATACTTCAAAGAGACCAAATTGAATATGACAATAATTAAGTATTTCATAAGAACGTATTGTGTAAGATACTACTTTATTATTGAAACAGTCCGCATTCAGCAAGACTCGAGTATACTGAGAGATTATTTTAATATAAGACTGCACAGAGTAAACGTTCATAATATAAATCATTGAATTTATAGCTTTGGTCAGCGGTTCCTCGACCTAGACGTTGTAGGAAGGGCTGTATGGTCGCCTGCAAATATTGTACAGTGTATGACATGTACCTTAATGAGATATTATTATATTTCCAGTTACTGGACACCCTCCCGGTGTGCCAAGATTTTAATCGACAAGGATGTACAAGACCTACCTGCAGATTTGTTCATATTCGTGAAGGTGGGTTTAATACTTTCTATTATACCATTAATTGTTAGTTTTAATTTTAAATCACTGCAATTAAGTCGTGTAACTTTCTCAATTAAAATATTAATTATTCAGTCTAGTTATCTAGTTACTGTCACAACATTTAATTGATTGCTAATTACAGTAACAAGCACTAATATAGAAAATTGCATTATTTTGGTCTAAACCTGTTCTCCGGGTCGATAAGTCAGTGTTTTGACAGTAATTTTAATTTGAACGACATAATTATAACCCGGTTTTTCAATACCTATATTTTTATACTATATTACTACCTCTCCTTTCCTCATATTCTATGCATGATTGATCTCTGTGTATGACTAATAATGTTATTATGAAATAAGTAGCAACTGATTTAAAGTGATTTGTAGTCGGTAATTAATTAGAAATTAGAATTTAGTCAATATTTATTAGTACGTTCGTTTCCATATAGATGGACCATCTCCTGAAAAGTTTATATCCGTTTGTAATAGAAATGTAGACAGTATTAGTATGTATTTAACTATTTAGCCTAACTTTTATGTAGTATTTTTGTAATTTATTAGTACAATGCCCTTTTAACATTTTTCCCGGCTAAAACACTGCAGAATAACAAATATTATGTATAAAATCTACTTATTACTTTCAAATGACGTCATATAGAGACTTGTTGCTTGCAGTTGTTACAGTGTTTACGTCATACCTGGCCATAATGTGAGTTTTATCGCACGCTACGCGTACGGTAAAACTCACATTATGGCCAGGTGGAGACGTAAAATTGTGTATTCACCACGGGCAGTAAAAAAGAAAGCCCTCTATCGCATATTTACAACCTACAAATACCTGCGATTTCGGGCTTTCTTTCTTTTACAGTCCTTGGTAAGTAATGTACTATTGACACTGACCCAATAGTTGCCACTTTCAGCCTTAATTCCTAGACATATCAGGACATGTCATTTATATACTGACGCATAATTAAATTGATTAATCGTATCTTAACCAAACTCTGTCAATTAGTGTGTACCTCGTACAGCTTAGTAAATATTGAACATGGCGTTTGTGGTGTTCCAGGGTGCGGGCTGCAGGTGGTGGGGTGCCGCGTGGTGGTGTGCCGCGACGCCGCCGCGGGCGCGTGCCGCCGCGCCGCGTGCCGCTACTACCACATCCCCGTGCAGCTGCCGCCGGCCCTGCGGCCCCCGTAACCGCCCCGTCCTCCCCCTTCACCCTCCTCACCCTCCACCCCCTCTCACCTAGTTATCGCTCATCCAAGTCCAGTCCCAGCCCGCATCGCCGCGGTATCCATATCGATCGCGCCTCTGGCACACTCGGGTTCGGCAGGTTCGGCCGGATCGCACTGTCGCTCCCGCGGCTGAGGTGGTGATATCTTAGTAAATATCGGTTAGTGTAGAGCGGCCGGAGCGAGTCGCGCCCTCCCCGACCTCGTCCCTCCGCCGCCGGCGCGGCCCGCGACTCGCTCCCGCCGGGATCGTTGGTTAAGTCTTCGGGAAAGAGTGTGTACATATTGTAGCGGGATATGATTCTCAGGCACGGTCATGCGATTGTGATATGAATAGATTTCGAGGCGCCGGAGCCGTTTGAGTAATTTTATCGAGATCGTACCGAGATCGTCAAATAGTAGTTAGTGAGGTTTCAAATGTTTTATTACTATTGTATATTTTTTTTAAGATACGATATGAGTTCCTGTAAAGATCGGTGCGTCCGCCGTTTGGCGTCGCACAAACTTGTTGTATATAAGCGATGTAATGTTGAGACGGCGCGGCGCGGCGCCGCCGGAGCCGCTTGTACCTGGCGCCGCCGCGCCGCCCACAGCTTCTGGCGAGACGGCCCAGGCCGGTGTCAAAAGTTGCCTCACCACACTCCTAATGTGAGCATTTTTGTGAGAATTATGTTAATTTTTTATGAATTATAAAATTTTGTTTTACTAGGTGACAAGTTTACAGTAGTTTAGATTAAGTGAACCAGTAATGAAACACCAATAGAGTAGCCGCTTCTCTCCTTCGGCACTAAAACTTTTGACGCCGGAGCACAATTCACGTTCCGTCGGGCGCGCGCGTCCCGTCGCCGCGCCGCCCAGTTCACACTTAGCATAGATCACGACACTCGTAGAGTGATAGAGGACAGACATTCAAAATACAATGAACGTTATCGGACAATATTAAAATGAAGAAGGCATACTTCCAAGCTATTTAAATTCTAGGATAGAACGTCGGCTTTATTCCAGATAGATTTTGCTAGATAATCATTATTTTATTGATATCGATCCTCGTTTAGCGAAGCACAAAATAGTGACCGGCGATCGAGTCCGATTACCTCTCGGGGACGTACAGCATTACGCAATAGCTTTGTTTTCGACACAAACAGTATTAATGTTTTGATCAAGTTTATCTCGTCGTATGTATGTAGGGGTGATAGATATGCGGATAGAGAGAGGCGGGCGTGCGCGGGTCGGCGCGGCTCGGCGCACGACACGGACACGACACGACACGAGCACGATACGAGGACGACACGAGGACGCCGCCGAGCCGACGCGCGCACCCCGGAGGCATGGAAGCCTAATGCCTAATATTATTCCTAGTCCATATCCTTTTTGTTGATCAGTCATGCGATTAATATTAGAATAAATATTAATAATTTGATTTATTCCTCCCATTTAGTGGATATTTTGATAATGATATATTAATAATAAAAAATATTTAAGATACATAATACATATTTGATTCTAAATCCTGATAAAGTGACACTACGTTAGTAATTTAGTCGGAGGGATACTTGTGCCGTGATTATATTTTTAGGTATATATTATGAAATAATTCCTAGCGTCGGAATTAAAGAAGTGATTAATGTGTAAGCGTGTTATGATATATTTATTGTCGTATCGTAAGTGGAATGCCATATCGATAAAAGGTGAATATATCGGAAGCGGAGTGAAACTCATTAGAACTCGTTGCGTTTGTGTTTTTGTTGATTGTTATGATCGGTCCGTGCTAGTGCTAGTAGGGTGACCTGTTCACTTTTATCAATACGGCACGCAGACTCTTAAATGTATAAGTTTTCATTTTATTTTTGTTGAATTTATCGTTTCATGGATTATTTGTTGCCTATAATTTTTATAATCAAAATTTTATGATCTGACGCATTTATTGTAAGACAATCGATTACTTTTATAATTAATTAGTGTGATAAAATGACTATGGTATCAAATTGCCATTATGAAAGATGAACATCGAAAGTATCCTTCCTGTTTAGAAGGGACTCTTCTGGCCCAAGGTTTCTAGTGGATTTTATATTTTTTCTTTTTGTTGTATTTTTAATGTTGCGTGTGTCTTACACATAATATATTTCATTTTTGTGATATTTTTAACTATAAAGTACTGTTATTATAAATCCAAGTGGAATAATGATGACCTAATTAAATATTCAAGAATTTATTTGTAAATCACAAAAAAAATGTAAAACTGTAAATATATTGACAAAAAAATGAACTGCAACAATAATTGATTATTATATCTCTCATCAAATACAGTGTAAGTTCTTTGAGTACCTTACTAATGGTATGTTATTATGTAGTACAGTCTACTTAAAGGTAAACCGGTCCAGTGAACAAATATTGATAATATTGTGAACATTTTTTATTCACGAGCAATCACAGAAAGTACATGACATTGTAATATTATTTATGAAATTACTATGTGATGTGATCTTCGGATCAATTTTGAGTACAGTATAGATAATAAACAACTGAATATGTGATTTGTACATTTTATTTACACCTGCCCTGTATTTTATCAACACCGATGAAATGATTCAAATAGTAAAACAAACTAAATCCAAAAAAAAACATTGTTATAATTTAAACCTTCTTGGCTCAGTATTTAGGGTCGATATTTGAAATAAGTGTAAGTGACTACTAAAGTCCCAGATGATTTCAACTTTCAACCACGCATTTAAATATGTTTTCGACTTCGAGCAACAAAGTAAAGGAGGTACAGACTCAAACAAGATTTACTGAAAAAATGGCTCCTGAAAATTTGCAACCGGCCAGTCTTATACCGTAATAAGACTCAAAGAAAGTACCGCTCGAATCGTTCTGGCGGTACTATTGTGGGGCCCTTTCTTTGGGCTGATTGTGTATCCCTAGTATTACTTGACCGGTGGCTTTCGATAATAACGGAGTTATTTACACGCCCTCAGGAAAAGTAGTACTTTTACTTACTAGACCAGTTAAAACAACTGACAAAATATAATAAATAATCCTTATCTAGTCTTGATAATGCACTTTTACGCTAGGGTTGTCACTTACAGGGTTGTGCCTACACACAATACTAGATTTGTTTGGAAGGGGTAAGAGTAATATATCAGAAATTACGCGATATTAAACCATAAAACTCTGAAATAAAGTTCAAATAATGGTGGGAAATATATTCCCACCATACATAAAGGCTTAAATTAAATAGATAGACCGCGTGGTCACCGGGTGTTAACCGTGGTACCACGGCTTTTGTACAGTCGAGGACAAAGAGATGTATACACTTTTGGACCTTATTGCGTTGTAATAAGGTCCAAAAGTGTATACATCTCTTTGTCCTCGACTGTACCACAGGGGGACCACGGGTAATTTTTTTCCCCAATAGACCCACTGCACCAAAATGGGTTTATCTTTACGTCAGCAATGTCGACGAAGCCCCGCTGCCGCGGGGCTCCTGTTTCTGTGCGGTTTGGCCTTCGACCATTAGAAGATAACTAACGAACCTAACCTACCTATAACCGTTCTAGACCTTACTGGGAAAATAGGGGTGGGTCCACGGGGAAAATAATTACCCGTGGTCCCCCTGTGGTACAAAAGCTGTGGTACCACGGTTAATAACCTGTGGTCACCCCTAAGGATGCGTTTCCACCAGACATGAGTGAGGAATGCGTTTGTTAAGAACCAATCCTAGAGCTGCGCTGTGCGGGTAAACAAATGAAGTGATTATATTGGTGCTTAAGAAACACATTCCTCGAAACGCATCCTCGCCCATCTCTGGTGGAAACGCAGCCTTAAGGTATAGAACTGGGACCGCTTATGTCTTCCTTCTACAATAACAATGGATGAGTGACTCGACTTTATGGCTTTTTTTACTTTGATGTCGTATTTACAAGTCTGAGGGCCTGTTTCACAATCTCCAGTTAAATCATATCTGCCAGATAAATGTTTGCTGTCCTTTTATTTTATATGACTGGAGAAAAGGATAGCAATAATTTTAACTGGTAGATAAGTTTATTTGGAGATTGTGAAACAGGCCCTGAAAGTAATAAAATAACATTAGGTACATATGCGGAAGTTAAATGGGTCATTCTACTTTCCGTTGTATGCATAGTTTTTGACACTTTCGTAAAATGCATATTTTAGAATACTTGGCCATTACCTTTAATTTGCTGTTTTGTGACAGAGAAAGGGGCTTAATTAGGCTATCAATCCCGATAGCTTAGATTAACAACTGTAAATATTCTTAATCACAGTAACTCAGTGGTCCTTAATTGTCTCCCGATTTGTATGAAAATAAGGCTTTTACCAGTGCGTTGCCATCTTTTTACATTAATTAATATGAAAATATGAATTTTGGTCAACGAATTCCTATTATTTGGTTCAGGGTGATTCAGTTACAATTTGGGAATACAATTTTATACACGAATTCAATGTCTCATCGTTTTTTTCTGAGAATACAATGGTCATGAAAAAGTAGAATGACCCATCCGGCTCATTTCGAAAATTCGTACAAAGAAGAAAACTTCCGAATTGTATGGAACAATCCTAACACGCATTATGGAGCTTCGCCATTCGATGCGCACGTTCATTAAATTTTACGATGCATAAGGAAATACGCCTCTTTATATTACCATAACCATAAAAAATACTTTGCTGGCGTCGAGGGGGCCGTATACAATATCGACAATTATTTAAAGTAGGTCAGGGACATGATCCTTTAAAGCCCTGTTACACTTTACTTTTTTTAGTGTGCTAGCTAGCATCCTAATTAGGATCCTAACTTTTATCAATAGTAAATTTAGAAACTAAATCATTTAGGAAGCTAACTAGGACATGTGTAAAAGCCCTGTTATACTTTACTTTTTTTAGTATCCTAATTAGGATCCTAACTCGTTTTCATAGTAAATTTCCTTGCTAAATGCGGTTACACTTGACTAAATTTAGAAACTAACTCATTTAGGAAGCTAACTAGGACAAATGTAACAAGATTTTTACACGGCTTTCACACTGATGCCGATCCATAGGGTTACAGGTAGGTAGGTAGGTAGAACAAAAAAGTTACTATGATCCAGGCGTTTGGTGAAAATACCTACCAATGACCAACTACCACAGGAGACCTTATTAGAACTTCCCACCAAGGGTTAGACGTGGCAAAGCACTGGCAATAATAATAAAATTGAGGATTATGGATTACGTTTAGATCCCCTACCTACCTACGAAAAGAAGAAGGAAAACCGACCAAGAGCATGTTGGGCCATGCCAGAGAAATGGGATGACAAAGAATGCTTGTCAACGATCAAAAGTGTGGCATAAAAATGAAATCCATGTATGTGTCTAAATTGTCTATGTGAGCGTAAAATAGTGATGCCAAATACAACACGTTAATTATCTATCGGTATTTGACTTTCTTATCGATACGTTCTAAAGGCCTCTACAGACGTAAGCGACTAGTCAAAGTAGTCAACTGTGACGTCAATTGACATTCCCACTACCAACTTGACGTTTCATTTCACGCACATTTTCGACTGATATTATTACATTACCTAATAGTTAATAACTAATATGTTTGTTCTAAGCAAATTATATTCTTTAGTATAAAAAAATGTAAATAAACAAAATTATTTATTATTAAATTAAAAATATTATATACACAAAATTATTTCCTAAAATAATTTCAAATATTTCATAAAACGGGAAACGGAATTTCAAGTCGCCAGTCGAATGCGCATTCGATTGATCGCACGACCATTTTGACAGCTGACCTCTCATTCCAACTATATTTCTATCTCGTTCTAATTGTTTGAGTAGTCGCTTGTAGGCGCGGCACACACTTGAGCGAAATCCAGCTATCATAAATAAAAATCGGCCGCAGCATAAAAGTCGGAAATTTCTTTACGGGAGCTGAATTTTTGTATGAAGCCCATGTACAATATTCAGCCCGATTTCCGTTTTCGGCTGCTTTTTGACTATGGTAGCGAATTCGGATAAATGTGTTGAGCGCCATATTTGAATGAAATAATCAGTGATCGGCACGACCCGTGTCGCACGGTGTCAATGACCTCAATCATTATGTTAAAATGCATATGCCCTGAGATTTCGGTCTTTTTAGGAAGTCAGTATTTCCGATTGTAGTACATAAAGGTATTCCACACAGGAAGATGAATGATTTTTACCATTAAATAAAACGACATCAAGTTCAAAATAGGTATATAATCACATAGTAAAATGATCATAATTTTTATCAAATGTTCGTACAATAAAAACTTATAATGTAATTAAATTATAAACTAATGCAATAAGTTAACAAGAATTAACATTAATGTATAATGTATAAATCAAGAGTACTTTACTATTTATTTTTCATTTGTTCGTATAAAATTATAATAACAGATCATAATTTTTTCTATGTTTTCTATTTTTAATCTGTTTCTCTTAACATCTAAAATCCACTTATATGCTGAAAAACTTCTTTCTACTTCTACTGATGTAAGTGGAGCGAATTTATACAAATATTCTTCAATGGTTGCGGATTCATTCGAAATATTATCTGCATAATTTCTAACTTTATCTAAATCAGGATTACGCATCATGACCGCCTCTAATTTGGCTTGTATAATTAAGTTGGAACTCCAATTAACTAATGTGCGAACTTCGTCAAATATTTCTAAGGTATCAACAATTGTGGTATCGCGATGTTGTAGTCTTGTTAAGGCAATTTCGATTATTTGAAAATTTTCGTGAATATAAATTAAATCCCTTCTTGTGTTCTGCTTCTTTAAGATATCTTTTGCTTTTTTTATCGATACTGCATCACGAGCGTTTAAACGTTGTAAAACATTATTTATCTCATTGAAATATTTGACAAAGTACGACACTGCGGAAAGCCAAGTGCCCCATCTGGTTATGACAGGTGCAGGAGTCAAAAGAAGGTCTGGGTACATTTCTTTTAATAGTTTCACCCTACTTGGGGATTTCAAAAATATTTTTTTTATGTTTGCGATCAAATTATCCACATATGTATGTTGTGATCGTATTTGTTCCGCAACCCGATGGAGAGCATGAGCCAAACACGTTACATGCTTCATTATAATAATAATAAATAATAATAAATACTCTTTATTGCACACCTCATACAGTTACAAGCACAAATTTTACAATTAGATAAATTTAGGTAGAGGTAACAACAGGCGGTCTTATCGCTAATGAGCGATTTCTTCCAGACAACCTTTGGGTAGTGGAGACTAGAGAAAAACAATAAGCAGTAGGTGGTGCATAGAAACAAAAGACACGAAATAGATAACACAGCACATTCATATGAATATACATACTTAAATAAATACAAAATAAACATACATATACGTACATATATACATATATAATACACACAATAAGAAACAACAGTGTCAACTTAAAAACCTAAGGAAGAGATAAATAGTATTCCTTAAGTTGCGATTTAAAGCTACCAATAGATTGCGCGCGTTTAATGTTGAGAGGGAGAGAATTCCACAAACGAACGGCCTGGAACGTAAATGAGCAATTATAAAATTTGGAAGATGAAGATGGCACTTTTAGGAGCAATTTTTGAGAGGATCTAATAGAATTAAGATAAGAGAAACGCTCTTTGAGGTAGCGGGGAGTTGCAGGGTTAAAAAGTATAGAAAAGAGTAAAGAAAGTATAAACTTCATTTTGGGATAAACTGATTTTAAAATTCGCCCCGCTTTCAGCATATACGCGACACTATCTGAACAAATGCAAAGGACATTTTCAATGTTATTTTTATAAGATTCGCCCCATAAGTTTTTTAAGCAATCAGTTACAAAATTTGCAATGCTTTCACCATTTACCACATCCAACATTTTACACGCTAGCAAGTATGTCTTCTTTGAAGTACTTGAATTCAGAGGCTTTACTATAAAATGAACAATGTATCTTCCAAGAAAGTCCGTGGTTTCATCCAGTGATATCCACAATTTTTCATTTTTCACTTCACTGTGTATAATAGTCATCTTGCCTTCATAAAACTTGTCCAGATGTCTTCTGATTGTTCTCTCGCTAGGTAATTTTGAAAAAGGCATCTTAGCACAAGTGCAGAGAATAAGGAATTCTATCAAATCATCGTAAAAGTGTTTAGGGTCATTGTCGGATGATCTGTTGTGCAAAGGCCCTTCAATGTGTCTTTTAACTGAACTTTGTCTACATCCAAAGTTATTTCCACATTTCGTACAGTATATCAAACGTCGCGTCGACTCGTACATCAATTCAGGGTAGGGTTCAATCCAACTATAAATGGTTGCTTCTTGAGGAAAGGTCCGAGTTCTCCTACGCGTCATATTCAGGACACCAACGAACAACAGTTCACTTTGTTCAATCAGCAGCCAATAGGAAGTCCAGTTAGTGTAACATAAGAGATTATCGAGTCCGTAAAACAAGCCAAAGTCGTTGAAATAAACACTGAGATAATAAGGAACTTTAACAACACGTGCGAACTTAATGAACCGAGGAACATAAGTAAACATATTTGCCATTAGAAAATAGTTGCAATCCTTATCAGTAAACTAGAAAAGGATGGCATTAACTCTTTATTTAGGCATTTCAATTAGCCGTCTTTTTTGCACCGCACCAGTTTAAACAAACGCAAACAATAGAAAATTCGCAAATGACCTTCGATAAGCCAGGTAGTCGGTCGAAGGGTTTAGTTGCACTTGAAATGGTTACACCGTTTTAACACTTACGTATTTTGTATGAGTGCAAAATTACGAGCCGCTACTTAATATTTCACAAACTGTCAAATTGAAATATTCAAGATTCGAAATATATCAATTTTTTATTTAGTAATTAATTATACATTTTATAAGCTTATCACACTTTATCGTATATTTGCAAATATATATCATACAATAAAATTATTCTATTTAACAAAATCACGGAGTTATGTTATAATCTAATCATGTCCATATTATGATTTCTGCTCGCAATCCCGCGGTGCGTCACGGGTCGTGCCGATCACTGGAAATAATACAAGTACTGCAAGGTAAAAAAATCTTTAATAATAAGAAAACCTGTTTAAAACTGCATATAATAAGAACCTAATTTAATCTTCTTACGTAATGACGTAATGTGAATATAAGATTAATTGGATTTTTTTGAAGCGATAATTATAATTTTCATATTGAACAGTTATCGATATAAGTCCCTAAAACGTTTTTTCAATCCCTAGCGTCGAATAAATGTTTCGGTTTTTACACAGAATAGTCATGAATATTAACTATTATGATAAAATATTGGCACACAGTATAAGAAACACTAATAATCAATTGTATCTAGTAAATACTTACACGATTTATTTTGCAATTTTGATACAATATTGTTTCAAAAACATCGATCGGAATATCATGTAAACCTGTGAAATGAGTAATTACTTAGGTTTTTCCTATGAGTAATAGTCCAATCTGGAACACAACACGACACCATGTTTCTCCTTTTTCATCCCAAGTTATTTTATTCACGATTGTTTTATATTTTCCACGCCAAAATATGAGCTGTCACGACGTGAGTACGTAAGCTAACTACCCAAATTCAAAAGCTGTCACTCCTTCAAAATTATCGTGTGTCTCTTTTGCACTCGTGGAATGTTCACATACATGTTGGTTTCTCTTTTGCACACTTCGTTTATCTTTTAGCGGCAAGCGCCATTTTATATCTATGGGCCATGCTCAGTGTAGGGTTCCGTAGTTGCCGCCTGTCGACCGGTTTCAATACGTCACGTTCATTCAAAGTCAAATTGCAATGTGTGTAGACACCGCTTATAGGAAGCATCCAGGGAATTTCTCACTTACATTTAAAGGGTCGTGCTATTCGTTCTGTCTTTTACTATTAGCAATATCACCACGTATCAACATGGCATCACCCTAATAAAAGTAGTGGCTATAGTTTCATCTACTTATTTTTTTTCTACTGACAAATTTGGTTTGTTAGAAATAGCAAAGATTCTTAATTCGGACCGCAGGTATATTATGTGTCAGTATTGCTGGCTTCGGTTGGTTGTCACTGTCACTACTCACTAGTCAGTCAGTGTCAAACAAATGTCACTTCAATCGGTTGAGTCACCTTTTTCTTGTCAACTCGCAAAATAATTGATTGTTGTATTTATTAAAAGATCCATGTTTAGAGTCATATTTACAATTTAGATGTCATGATATGGTAAGTAGATCCTCCATTACGTTACAATGAAGTTCACGTTACCTCTTATTTGTTAAAGCTAATAGCCAGTTCTTCAACAAAACCGGGTCCCTTAATTGAACGTTATCAGAGTAATTTGCAAACTAGTCCAAATTCTTTTATCAGTGTGAATATATTTGGGAAGTATGTTATTGAGGTTACTGCTTACTGCTCTTATTTTTCTAGAACCTACAAAACAAATATCCATTTTCATCATCTGTCTGTTTAACTTTCAGCTTCCCCTATAGCTAGGCACCATGTTTGCCAGCTTGAAAAGTAAAATAAAAGAGGAGACAGGTAGTGACATAGGCAAATTAACAAGCAGTTGGCGGACTGGCGCCTTTTTGGGCCGCATTACAGTAAGAGATGACTCGGTGAGTGTTTTATTATTTACCTTGACCTGTTTGGCTTTATTTAAGTAATCTAAAGTGAACCTAAACATTCTGCTTGAAGCAAATCAAATCATTTTGTTGAATATTTTTTGGTTTAGCAGTATGGCACCTAGCCGTTTCAAAGTCAGAGATTGCATATACTTGAGAAAATTTGATGGGTTCCGCCGTGACAGGGTGGTCTAGTGGTTAGGTTGTCAGCCGCGAATTCAGATCTGTTCAAACCTGAAGACGCCAGTTCAAATCTGGCCTTGGACACCAGAGGACGTGGTCACTTTTTCTGAAGTATATGACATCTATTTCAGTTCACAATCTAAACATTGTTTACAAGAAGGCTGATTTCTATTTATTGTCAAAAGTACCAGTTTGAAATGCCTACTTGCAGGGCCGGATTAAGCACTTCGGGGCCCCTAGGCAATGCATTTGTTGGGGCGTTTTTTAGCAAACATTGTATGACAAAAAAAATGTGTCGATAGATTAAGTCAGTCAGTAAGGTATATTTAATTCTATGAAACATTTTCAACATCTTCTTTGTCCACGCGAGGCCACTAGCCGATAATTACTTATTTTCCAATTAATATTTCACTCTTTGAAACATTTTCATCTGTGCACACGCGGGGCCCCTGGCTCTCTGCCTAAAGGCTAATCCGGCTCTGCCTACTTGGAGTAGGGGAATTTTGCTAGTTTTCATCCACATAGGTCAGGTTTCCATCCACACTTATTTATATATTTATATTTAAGTTTTTCCCAAAACAAAACCTTCAAAAAAAAAAAAATCTACTAAACAATAAACTATAAATATCAAATTTGTAGAGTTTCAATAGTTTTTCCCATATCTTTGTAGCATAACCACACTTCAGTGCTATTCCATTTTCCAAATGATCTAACATAGCTAAGGAGAAGGAGTATACAACGTAATAAGGGCTACCATTTTTAGGGTTCCGTAGCCAAATGGCAAAAAACGGAACCCTTATGGATTCGTCATGTCTGTCTGTCTGTCCGTCCGTATGTCACAGCCATTTTACTCGGAAACTATACGACGTGTCTGAATAAAATTTACACATAAGGTGTATTTTGTATGCCGCTACTTAGTTGTGGAGTTAAATTTGAAAACAAAAAAATTTTAGGGGGGCGCTCCATAGATGTAACTAAATTTCAAAAAATGTTTTTTAACCAAATATCAACGTGTGACACATCAATCGATAGGTCTTTAAAAATAACATTGAGGTTTCTTTGACCATTTTGTGATTTAGTGAATCTTTTCTGAAATAATCGCTTTGAAAGTCAGAAAAATTGTGTAGCCCCCCCTGTAACTTTTGAACCGTAAGTCCAAAAAATATGAAAAAATTTGAGGCGATGTGCCTTATCATATACTTTCAACGAAAATTATTTTGAACATTATCGGTTCAGCCATTTTTGAGCTATCTCCAAAAAACTTCTTCCATAGGCATCAGATACGACCTTTTGGTATTAGTTTGGTTTTTATTACATTGAAGGTACGGAACCCTCCTATGCGTGGTCCGACACGCAATTGGCCGGTTTTTTTACTCACCAGTTGGCATAACTGTAGACGGCGGTGCTGAAATACTGCTGTAAAAAATTGTTATTATGTTTGTGAAAACCTAATTTACGTTTAAATGACATTATATACAATAGATCGTACTGTAAAGATATCGACGACACCGCAGTGTTGCGCAGTACCATTTTATTTGATAAAAAGGGGGATTTTCATAGTTCCGCTTTTAAAGCATTTACATTCAATGACTCGCAACTGAAATTTGGTGTGGCAAAATATTCACAACATTGTTAAATTAGAAATAATTCCCTAAATCCCATTTAATTACTATGGCATTTGAAACTACAGCCTCTAGCGGAAAATTTATATGTGATTCATTGAATACTTACTATTCATGTGTAGTTATGGATGGATCAAGATGGCGGGAAATATCAATTGGTAGCAATCCACGTTCATAAGAAACCAATAAACAAGTTTTTTTTTTCCAAAGCTTTTATTGCTAACTGTACTGTTCTTTATACAGTCCCTAATTGTTTGACATGACACTAGGGCACCACTATGATTAGCTCCACCCCTTTTGGCACCACTGTTTTGGTGCAGGTTTTGAGCGGTGATTACGCTTCCTTAGCTATTATTCTTCCAAGGTTTTTTTAGTTATGACCCACTGACAATGTTCTAAATTTTATTTATAAAAACTGAAAAAAACAGTGACATTTTTACAAGCTTTCATGCTATTTTAACTATAAAATTTGTTTGATAATCTAATATATTAAAAATATTTATAGCGGGTTCAATTACGTGAGCAACCCGCTATAAATATTTTTAATATATTAGTCTCATGAAATTTTTATAGTTGAATAGGCTTAAACTGTGTGAGTAACAAGCTATAAATATTTTAAATAGCTTTCATTTAACTCATAGTATTGGTCAGTTAGTCAGTTTGGTGTTTACGTAGAATATTGCAAGCCTAAATGGCCGATTGAACCGAAGTTGAGCATACTTGCGTAACTTGGATAATAGTCCAATATTTTGGTACCATCCAGCTGGTCTGATGATGAAGACCGAAGCTGGTCATAAGAACTCTGTGATAAAACAATGGAAGTTTAGGTTTGTTAGAGTTATCATAGATGACTTTTGCAATAAAAGTACAGATACCATTACTAGCTTTTTTATTTTAATGTCAGTATAATTCAGCCATTTGATATTTTATCTTGCTAAAGTACTTTCGGTTAAATCAATTCCTCAGTCCTTTTCTTTTATAATCCGTGTTTAATATATTTAACAGTCTACTGCCAGTCCCTCTAGTTCCGGAGGTCAGGGGGACACAACATCAGATGTAAGTATGATTTATTTCTGACATACACATGTTTATTTTACATTAAAAAAATATGTATTTTAAAATACTGGCAATAATAACTGTCTCTTTCTGGGTTTCAATCCCATTAAGGATTTGTTTGTGTTTATCATGATATTTATTTATTCTTGAATTATCTATAAAAATATGTATGTTGTCGTTTAATACCCATATTTCAAGGTTAGCTTAGTACAAGCTGATAGGCTGTAAGATTGCTTCCAAATATTTATTTACTCTTGTCATTAAAGAAAAACTCAAATCTGTCACCATCAACAATTTAATTAATTAATTTTCATTACACTACGTAATCAAATGAAGGCCTAAAAAATTCTAATTCATTTAATCAGCGTCTATCACAAAATTATTCAGATTAAATACCTCTTGCCATAATTATCTTTGTCTAAAACACTTACTGATAAACATTATATTTATTTTCTAGTCCATATCCCCACAAATGGAGTCTTACCTGTCAGACCGCACCGGCGGGAGAGTGGATCAAGTGGCTTTGCAACAGCAGTACTCGGCACAACTGGAAGCAAAGCTGAAAGAGAGAGATGCTTATTGGGAACAGAAGATAGAGGAGTTGAGACTGTCTCTAGCGTCTGTTCAAGGTATTGTTATAAATTTAATACAAAATAGCTAACTCTCAATACAAGATATCCTAAGAAATAATTAGGGATCTATCCAAGTGTAAGTGAAGTTGGGAGTAAAGTTGCTTTTATTTTGTAATTGTGGTTTGACATTGTCTTGAGGATAGTAATGGTATTAAATGTATTTCTTAATGTGTAGAATAAGCACTTCTAATCTCCGTACTTTTTTTACTTGCGTGTGCAAATTATTTTATTCAATATATTGTAACAATATTGGTTCCATTCCATGTGCCTAAGTTGTTGCTTTATTACCTAGGAAGATGGATGGATACTAAATTGCAAAACCCATATCAATCACCTACCTACAGGCGAAGAAGCATTGGCAGCCCAGTCAGTGGCGCGGGCGGCGCAGGCCGAAGCGGCCCGAGCGGCGGCGGAGCGAGACGCAGCTCAGAAGCAGTTGGCGGACTACCGTGCGCGCCTGTCGGCGGCCGAGCGCGCTCAGGATCGACTCGACGCGCTTACAGTAAGTTTCACATAGGGTTTCAACATAGCTGATAGTTTGGTTAGGATTTGCGCAGGCAACCTTGAGGCACCAACTTTTGGAGTGTAGTGTAACCACCCAGTCGGTGGCGCCCGAGCGGCCGCGGAGCGAGACACGGCTCAGAAGCAGTTGTCGGACTACCGTGCGCGCCTGTCGGCGGCCGAGCGCGCTCAGGATCGACTCGACGCGCTTACAGTAAGTTTCTCATAGGGTTTCAACATAGCTGATTGTTTTGTTAGGATTTGCGCAGGCAATCTTGAGGCACCAACTTTTGTAGTGTAACCACCCAGTCGGTAGCGCCCGAGCGGCTCTGAAGCAGTTGTTGGAGTTCGTCGGTGGCGTCAGTCGGCGCTCAGGATCGTCTCGACGCGCTTACCGTAAGTGTACGGCCTTATGGTCTAAGAGCTGGCCACGTCAGATATGACACAATAATGAGAGCAATGAAACCTGTCTTGTTAGACTGCTCTTCTATCCTTATTGCTAGATCCGGGCATCTGGCAGCTTTTAATGGGTGGAGGTCAGAGTGACAGACCAACAAAGTTTTTAAGTTGGAAAAAAGTTATACCGAAATAGGTAAACACTGCCAAAGCTGTGTCATTTATAGAGGACAAGGCTTATATTTTAACATTAGATTAAAAACCATTGTCTATTATTGCGGAAACAAAAACAGTAGCCGACTAACTAAAAACTGCATTATACATCATTTGGCACTACTTGCCCCCAACTGAAACTTCTGGATATGATATAATCTAATTAATTACGTAATTTCCCATAATATTGCATCAAACCCAGAACTCTAGGATTTGTTTTCTTCGAGTTATTTGCATTCTTTGACATCCACCACTTTACAGCTGCCAGATGTCCGGATCTAGAAATAATCATAGCATAGCAAACTAACTAGAGGGGTTTCGTTGCTCTCATTATTGTGTCTATTAGTGGCGAGCGGCAACGTTGCGTCGAGCTTTCAAGGGACATCAACATCAGCAGTGTTCACCGAGAACGTTTGCAATGTTTGCACTTGTTTGCAACGGACGAGGAGCTGAACACACCGCCGGTTGCAGTCGCTTGAGCGGCCATGCATTTGCACCATAAGTTTCTCATTGAATTTCATATTAACTAATAGGTAGGCTGGCTAGATTTAGTGTACATTCCAACGACACAAGGCTTCTGCGTCGTATACAAAATTAGCTGCCGTGAGGTTTGCCAATTACGATCTAGGGAAAAACCTTTCCCTTTAGTGAAGTGAAGGGTAAACGTGGAGCCGGATTTCGAAGCAATGCGTTCCAGTTTCTAAGCCCGTCTTGACATCAGGTTTCTCAGTGTAACCTATTTATAACTATAAATATGGCCAGATGTTTTATATGTCTGAACACTCTCAATGCTAAAGAGCTTCCTTTCGGAAAAGTTACATAATTCTAACTATGTCTTCCCTACCCTCTCTTCCACGTCGGGCCCGTACCGACCAGTTGAACTTACAGAATCTGTCAATGACAACAATAGGTTATGTTAATGTGTACAATGATTATTTACTATGGATGGGTTATACTCTAACAAAATGAGCAGAAAAAATACTTCCAGAGTTATTTAATAACCTAGCAACGATTCTGTTATGTTTATCTATTTTGACAATCATTACATCTTTGTCACTCTCATTGTTAGAAAATTACAGTTTGTCTCTTTCTCACGCGGGTGACGGGAGCTCATTCGCACCTCACGCTGGCCGGTGCGCGACTAGCGACAGTTGTTTGAATTCACTCATATTAAGTGCTTCACTTTTGGAGCGTGCATAACCCATCTGTCATTATTATATATCATAGAATGTGTATGACATGTGTTCAGGAGGAGATGGAGCAAGCGCGACGGGAGTGGGTGCGCGAGCGCAGCTCGGAGGCGGCGCGGCGGGGCTCGGCGGAGGCGCGCGCGCGCGACCTGGCCGACGAGCTGGCCGTCGTGCGCGCCGCCGCGCCGCCCGGCTCCCGGCACCACCACATGCACGACGACGGTACGAGGATCACTGTAGACAGGTTATACTGTAGTGGCGGTGGGACGAATGTCGAGCTTAAATTGACTTAACATTTCTGCATGAGCTGTAGGGCAACTGCTCAGGTGCCGACGGGAATCGTGTTCTATGGACGCACTGCCACTGGGTTATAGTCTAACAGGAAATGGCTCGGGGCGCCGGAGGCGTTCTCGCTGACGAAATAGCCGTCGTGCGCGCCGTCAGTCGGATGGTTACTGTAGTAGACAGGCTATAGTTTAACAGGGAGTAGCTCTGGACGGCGGAGGAGCGCGCGCGACCTTGCCGACGGTACGATGCACCAGCTGATGCGATTACCTACTTACAAACGCGTGTACGATCAGTGTACAGCTTTAAACACTGCTCCTAACGCTGTTGGACCTTTGACCTTGCCAAAAAGGCATTTAAATTCTGTCGTCACTTTTTTACCTGAATATCTGTCAGAAGCAAAGTGTATCGGTGAAGCCAAAAATGCAACTTACCTATCTATGACCGCTGTACTTCGCTAAAATAGGAACTTCCGTTTATCTAATTTATTTCATGTTCAAAACATAGAATAACGGCAATTACTAGGAAAATGAAAATGAAAAATTTACTGATAACATTTGTTATAACTGTTATAAGTCATACAGTTGTAAATGAATATTAATATATCTTTATCTACACTCATACTGTAAGTACTCTAAAATGCGTTCAAAAACCGTAGACAATGACAAGCATTACAACAAACGATTTAACTATGATAAGATAAGTTTCTTATCTGCGGCAGTAACGTAATTTTAACTATGCATGCTCAAATATTGTTAAGCAATGAGTTTCAAATTTGGAACATCGAATTTGATAACATAATGTTACCGCCATGGCCAACTCGATTGGTCCCGCGCGAGCGCCGGCACAATCGAGTAGGCCATGACGGTACAATGGCGGTCATTCTATGGTTTCCGAACAATTAATTTAATATATATAATATGAGTGTAGATAAAGCAGTGTATGCAACTGTACGTAATTAGGCCTTAAAACACTCGTGTGATCTTATTATGAAATTCGCCTGCCGCTCATTTCATAAAACCACACTCATGTTTTAAGGACCCTTATTACGTAACAGTTACATAAACTACTATTACATAATTGTATTATTACATAATTGTATTAGTACACTTTTTATATATTAATCAAAAAGTATTATTATAATATAATTTAAGTATAATTGGTTAGGTTCATATTATAATTTGTGAGTCATCAAACGAACATGTTCGTGTGTTGGCTTCTACTTGAAAGGCTGTATGTTTCAGACAAACGCGAAGTGACCCCGAGCGGGTGCGGGTGCGAGGAGTACGACCGCGCGAGCCGCGAACGCGCCGTGCTGGCGCGGCAGCTGCAGGAGGCGAAGATGGCCCTGGCGGACGTCAAGACCTCCTGGAGCGGCCAGATCGCCTCGCTCGAGACGCAGGTTCACACTTTATTATAATATTTTTAATATTGATTGACATGGAACGAAAGGTTCAGTTTCATGCATAGTTTATTATATTCTTATTAATTTAGATACCTAATACAATAGTAGTTCGTCATTCGTCAACACCTTTATAAGAACATAGATAATACACTCGATGAAAAGTCTATCTAGTCTATTCCCCAAAATAACACTTGTTCTATAAAAGCGCCAAAATAGTATCGCGGAATCGCGTGCAAACACGGCTATTAATATAAAATAAATTACTGCCAACCTAAGAAACCTAAATAAACGCAGCGTTTTTAGAAAAAAAAACTTTAAAAAAGAAAAAAATTATAAGAACCACAGACCTACTTCGTAGTATTTTACGTTTCCCGTTCGTTTGTTGGGGCGAATTGCAAACTTTGAAAGTAATTTAGGTATTTTTACTAATCTCTGTAGCTCTTTAATAATTGATCAAATAACGACGGTGTTTTTGTTAGTAATGTTAGTATTATTGAAAAATAGTATTTTAAAAGGTAAAACTTAAATGATTGTTGATTATGTTGACAAAATAACTGCGATATCCATGAAGATTTCAATTTCGCATTTTATGTAAAAGTAAGTGTATTCGTAGAAAAAGTATTGTATGCAACGTCGTATAAGTAGGTAAAAAAATGTTCGTGGCGTTTTTCTTAACAATTTTCGCCTACGGCTCAAATTGTTACCCACGCCACTCACCTTTTTTGACCCCTCTTATACAACTGTTGCATAAACTACTATTATGTAACTGTTACATAATAAGGGTCCTTAAAATACGTGTGTGGTTTTATAAAACGAGCCGCAGGTGAGTTTCATAAGAAGATCACACGAGTGTTTTAAGGCCTAATTACGTACAGTTGCATACACTGCTTTATCTACACACATATTATAAATCCTAAATGAAGTGTTCGGAAACCATTAGAATGACCGCCATTGCACCGCCATGACCAACTCGATTGTGCCTTCGGTCGGGCGGGCGCGTGCCGGCGGTCGAAGAGGAGAGCAGATTTTCATTACTTTATCGTAGGTAATGAATTTCCATACGTTTTTACCACACTCACACAAGTAATACACTGATGTTACGTTACTGGTTGCAATAATGGTGGTAATTACATACGGTTTCCGAACGCGGAATAGAGGATTTATGATATTGGTGTAGATAAAGTGCAGTGTACAGTTGTACGTAAGCCTTATTACGTAACAGTTACATAAACTACTATTACATTGGGAGACCTAGGGACACTTCTGAAATTGGGAGCCGGATTATCGATTGCCTCTGATTAATATAATACACTACAATACAATATTCCTTATTGCACCACACAAAGAAAAAGATTAACAAAGTAAATAATGGTAACAACAGGCGGTCTTATCGCTATTAAGCGATCTCTACCAGACAAAATTAATAATATCGAAGTGCCGAATGGTTAATGTACCGAAATCCGAAGGAACTGTTTATGTCCTATTCTATACCTTGTTTTTTTTTCAGATTAGAAAATGAGACTACATTTTTCCATTAAAGCCAATAAGATGCAAAATGGCGAATTTTAAAATAGTTAATTTTTATAACTAAAAGAAAAATTGTAAAATTCACCGCGTCGAGCAAGATTCGAACTTGCGACCTTTCGGAACACCGGTCCGACCGCTCTGAGCAACTGAGCTATCGACGCTTAAGGCGTCGCTCATGGCTCAGTTGGTGTGGTTTTTCTTTCAATTATAAAAAAATAAATTATCGCTTGCAGACGTTTCTGCTTAATACAAAATTAATTTTTAAATCGTTTTACCAAAAGTCGCACTACGACAATCACACGATTTTTCTAATCTGAAAAAAAACCAAGTAAAAAAAATATCTGTATGATTTTCACGACATTAGTAGTGAGGTAGGGTAAATCGCCAGTTACTGGCCACTATCCAATAACTGGCCACCTGATACTCGTACTAAAAATGAACTCTGTTTACCTACAAACAAAGCTGAAGTAGAAACTGAAGGGTTTCAATAGCTGGCCACGTTATACTAAAATGAATTTTGTTTGTAGGTACGCAGAGTTCGTTTTTAGTATGAGGTGGCCAGTTATTGGACAGTGGCCAGTAACTGGCGATTTACCCTATTTGGTTGCCACTGGGGTTGAATTTAATGATCTCAGTCGTGATGCTGGCACGGATATGTTGCGGGAATCAAGTGTTGTTTAAGAAGGATAACACGAAGCCCATTGTTGTTGTTAGTAAAAGGATAAAAAATATTGTCCGTTTGAATAAGTGGCGCCCAGTGGCAGTCCAATCCCCGATCACTGATTCACATCACATATTCGCAAAACTAATAGACAATACGCCCTCTGAAATTCAGATTTGTGTATGATTTTTTTTTTTATACTACGACGGTGGCAAACAAGCATACGGCCTGCCTGATGGTAAGCAGCTACCGTAACCTATGGACGCCTGTAACTCCACAGGAGTCACATGCGCGTTGCCGACCCTTTACAAAAAGGAGGATTCACTGTGTTGACGGCTAAAGGAACAAGAGGGTCCCTCATCGTCAACACACTGGGTCCTCTTTGAGCTCTTTCGCAACCTTACTCACCAGCAGGAACACAACACTATGAGTAGGGTCTAGTGCTATTTGGCTGTGGTTTTCTGTAAGGTGGAGGTACTTCCCCAGTCGGGCTCTGCTCCAGATTTGAGCGAGATGACATTCACTGAACGTGAACCTTTATGCAGTAACAAATACATCTAATAATATTATTAAACGAGCTGTACGTACACTGATCTTTGTAACGGAATCCTGCCTTTTCGCCGAATAACGTTTTCCAAACTGTTTCATTTGCCAACTGTGTCATTTGGCATACTGCATTTCTTTCTGTAACTGTAAACTTTTCAGGGTTTGTTTTATAATCATCGTGTAGAACCATATAGGTTAGGTTAGGTTAAGTTTGGTTTATAACAATCCTGAAATTATTATAGTTTCAGAAAAAATGCAGTTTGCCAAATGACACAGTTGGCACATGAAACAGTTTGGGAAATGTTATTCGGCGAAAAGGCAGAGAACCCTTTGTAACACAATCGTAGGAGTGAGGTATACATACATATATAAAATTAGTATACAATTACATATTATAATGTATGTCAGATTACTAAGGTAGATTTACTGTCCGTGGAAATACATCTATCGGTTTGGAATTTTTATAGGATTTGTAGTTGGTTTGCATGGATTTATTTGCATGAACTTACCTATGTTTTGGTGCGAGGTGTTTTTTTACTGCAGTCATAAAAACTGTACTAACAATAATCAAATACAGTAGTTGGTAAATATGCTGTACTATACGAGAATACAATGGTGATATTCCACCATTTTCACAAATCAAAATTGCGTATCCTTATACATATTTACTCGTACAAACGCGCTAAAGTTTATTATCTGTAAATAATGCATTCGTGCCTCGTTTTCGTTAGGCAACTATTTATATCACAGCACTACTCGATTGTTATAATACCGAATGAAAACAGGGTTAGATATCACATACAGGAATATAATATACTAAGGGCCTGTTTCACAATCTCCAGATAAACTTATCTGCCAGTTAAAATTGCTATCCTTTTCTCCAGTCATATAAAAGAAAAGGACAGTAAACATTTATCTGACAGATATGCTTTAACTGGAGATTGTGAAACAGGCCATAAATATGAGTAAGAATTATGTGTTGTATACTTACCTACAATATAAACCATATTGCGCTTCGTTGCGATTTCTGGTGTTTTGTAAACATTTAAATTTTCGGATTCGCCATGCGTGCTATGGATCTATCGAAATTGTATGACTAAGCAAGTTTTTACAACCTCAGGTGGTGGCACTGTAACGAGAGGTATATTTGACAGCAGCTGTCAAAATCCACTAATAAAAAAAAATTATATATAATTGGTGGATAATGAGAGCTAGACTTCTCGGCATGGTGCTGAAAAAATCTATTTTAAAAACCCTAAGAAGGCCAGAACTATAAAACCTTACTCTTACAAATAAATTATTCTCAGATGAATCAGAACATTGATTCGCGCTTTGAGCTTGTATTGTCATGTGAGATTGTATCGCTAGGTGGCACGGCTGTCGCGCCAAGCTGGCGAAGAGGGCGCGGAGAGGAGACGAGTTGAGACCGAGAAGCAAGAGATGCAAGAGAAACTCCTCAATATGGCGGCCGACTTGGAGAAGGCTAAGCAGAACCTTGTCAATAGCGAGGCTAAGGTAAGATTCTTATTATCTGGCATACCGCATACTAGTCAATACACGTTCAGTGTCCCCATACAAAACGATGGGACAATGTCACAAGTCCAGTTGCCAATTTCAGTATATGGACGTGACCCCATAGTGGGAGCACAGACTCCTGAAAAAAAAGCATTATGACCCCACATTGGGGGCAACCGACCCTGTTCAAAATGTTTCTATATTTATCAAAACTTAATTCTTACTAAGTAATGTTACTTAATTGTTGAGGATTAACAAACACCATTAATAAAACTAATTTGAATTGAGCAGTGTCTATATTCCTTCGCTTCCTCTCTTGCATGACCTGTACACTATGCGCTAGCCATGTTCATATGCTAAATCTAAACAATATTTACTTCACGAATTCTTCTCATAAGAACTTAAGAAGTCTCGACGCATATTGTTTGTATTAGTTTCTATAAACGTGGAAAACTCTGTCGTTTATTCTCTGGATCGGACTGTGAAAACACATTTAAACCGTCATCAAGTTTGCAAACTGCCAATCACTTTAATACGTGCTATAACTTATACTCGAAGACATAAGGGTGTAGGTAATTTGAGCCCAATGCAGTTGGGACGTCGCTGATAAGCTCGATTGGGCAGGTGGCGAGGCTGAACGGCGAGGTGCACTCGCTGGCTATGGAGGTGAAGGGTCTACGGAGCGCCGCCAACCATGAGGGAGTGAGTGCCAGCCTCTACAGCATTTAGTGCTGCGTAGTGGTAGTGTGACGCTGGTAGTATGTTAGGTACAGTTTAGGAAGCGCTAGCACAAACTGTTCGATCTCTTTTTGTATAGAGTAGTGGTAGCAGTGCGCGTCCATTAAGAAAATGTATCTTGTAATCAGGGTCCTATCCCATGAATTTTACAACAAAGCATTTTCGAGTTTATTTAGTTGTACTTTTGTTGATGTTGTAAAGTTTCGTGACATTGGGTCCATTGTGCTATCCCTTCTGAAACGCTTCAATCGGTGTTTTGATTTGTTAATGTGATCACGCCTAGAAATGTATCGTGCCTATATTTGACACGCGTTAAAAACATATCTACAATGTTGCTTTATCAACGAATTTATAAAGTTACAAGTTAATGTTATCGTAGATATTTCGCATTTCGATTTAGGCACGGAATCTGGTATTTCTCATTTTGTTTCTCTCATTTTATGCACCGTTTTGTTTGGTTCATTATTAATTAATTATAGTCAAACTAGGATAGTATTTTTTATTATTATTTGCAATGTCAGTTATCAGTCATCACATTTTGGGTCGTGGTTGCAACAAATGAGCTATAGCCACCTGGCCGACCACTGGGAACCCGTGAAACTTGCACCACTGCCTTTGTCGCAAAGATTACATTAAATTCTTATTGGTACATACAATTTATTATGATGCTGTTTACGCCTGAAACAAAAAAAAAATGTTAAGATTTTTTCCATAATATCACATTTGTTAATGACATTAGAAATGCCTACATAATTAATTTTAAACCAGAAAGAACCGTCTTCTCTTAGCATCCACCTTTCCAAAAGCAAAGGCTGCTGTAAAAAATACTCAAATCACTCTAGTTGAAGAGGTCCCTCGATTTCTCCAGGATCCCATCATCAGACCCTGGCCTGGTTACAATGGGACCAACTGTGAAGTATACTCTTTCAAACAAAAAAAGAATTTTCCAAATCGGTCCAGCCGTCTTCGAATAATCGGTGAACATATATTTAAAAAAAAATAGCAAAAAAAAACAAAGATCCCGACGAGTGTGATAACTTCGAAATCTTGAAGTCGGTTATAAAAGCAAATTTGAGAAACTTAACTTGTTGAAGGTATTAACTTATTATTACAATGCATCCGGGGCCACAATGTCAATTAAAGGCGTTTTTTAGGGTTCCGTAGTCAACTAGGAACCCTTATAGTTTCGCCATGTCTGCCCGTCCGTCCGTCCGTCCGTCCGCGGATAATCTCAGTGATCGTTAGCACTAGAAAGCTGAAATTTGGTACTAATATGTATATCAATCACGCCGACAAAGTGGTAAAATAAAAAGTGGAAATATTTTTTTTATTAGGGTACCTCCCCTATACGTAAAGTGGGGAGTGATTTTTTTTTTCATTTTAACCCTAACGTGTGATAGATTGTTGGATAGGTATTTAAAAATGAATAGGGGTTTACTAAAATCATTTTTTGGTAATGTAAATATTTTCGGAAATAATCGCTCCAGAAGTAAAAAAAAAATGTGTCCCCCCCCCCCCCCCCTCTAACTTTTGAACCATAAGTTTTAAAAATATGAAAAAAATCTCAAAAGTAGAACTTTATTAAAACTTTCTAGGAAAATTATTTTGAACTTGATAGGTTTAATAGTTTTTGAAAAAAATTTACAAAATAATTTCTGAACTAAGTTTGTAATTTAACCGTATAAGCAGGTGTTTATTGTACTTGTAATTTCTACAAAATCACAATGAAATGACGTGCTTTCAAATAAAGTAAAAACGTTGAAAATCGGTTCACGCAATAAGGAATTATCCCATAAAAATCATCTTCCATACTTTAAGCTCGCGCGCAATAGTTTACTTAATTAGATGTCGCTGTAGGTGGAACGCTCATCCTACATGGCGGTGTTATTTTAACTCTTAAGTGGGGACACTTTCTGTGACGGACGGAAAACTACGGAACCCTACACTGAGCGTGGCCCGACACGCTCTTGGCCGGTTTTTTATTATTAATATTAATATCATTACATGGAGATCGAGGAAGTTCATTTTTTAAAGCTTATGGAATGCTTTTTATACAAATCGACGACACCGCCCAATAACATTAATTATTCAATAGCTCACCCCACACTTGTTTTAACTTTATTTATTGATCGTAACAATAGACAATCCATCCCAAATCGCAAAGATAAGACGTCCAATACGTCCATTGTACTCATTGCATTACTCGTAGTAGTTCCAGGTTGTTGTATTATTGTTGTTTACTTTAATTAACGGATTTATCTATAATAATGGTTTATTTAGATTAATGTAGTTGTACTAGTTTTACCCAGCCTTATCTAGGAATAGTTAGAAAGACGTAGCTTTCTAGGGGTCCAAGCCTAACTTCAAATTATAACAGCGTTGTAGAGATGCAAAAACGAAGTACAAAATATATAACACTTTACGTGCCAAGCTCCTTAAATCCCATACAATATAAACACAGCGTGTTTCTGGCAGCGAAAGTGTTAGGTATAACGAGTTTCTTATTTTGCCTGTTTGAATTAGTGTACCGAAGTCTCCTTTAGCCTGTTTAAATTAAATATTTTTGTGTTTATTTTTATTATCATTGATTATTTAACAATACCCAATAAGTTAAGAGTCAAACAAACATGTTATAAACTATAGTCTGGCCAGCCAACGAACGCAGTAGCAATGTACACCCAACAAAAGTATGACAACACTAAGAATCAGTGAAAAAAGCAGCAATGATCATCAAATTCTATGTTTTTAATTTTAGTTGGTGTTTCCGCCCCGTTCATTAGGTTACATGTACTGTGTGTAAAAAGGAGACGGATATTGTTCGTCGGATCTGTCATCAATCTGTCATATGCCTTAAAAACTAATTTAAACTCAATTTAGAACGTTGCAGGAGTTCCGTCTCACTCGCGCTTAAGATGAGAGAGTGAAAGACACTAGAAACAAATTCAATGTAAAAGAATTGTGAATTGAAATGTTCGTCACGAATACGGTGTCTCATCACAAAGGGTTGCCACATGTACGTATTTTGAATTTGCCGCTATTTTCTACTGACAGAAATGGTTTGCCAGACTATATATAGTTTACCCGTATGATTTTGATTAGCCAAAGTTCACTGTACTGTACTGGTTAAGTCACCTTGGATCCACATTTCTGTACGATATGACCCGTTTTAGGCGATTATTACACTGGCGCCGCAACCGGATGCGGCTACGTTGTGCAAGCGTGACAGCGCTATATACATGCAGAGCGCTATCTCGCTCGTGCACCGGCGTTGCATGCGGAAACCGCAGCAGTGTGAAAGCCGCCTTAGTAGTCCTTTAACATATATAGTATTTAGAGTGATATATTTTGTGGTAATGACTTTAGATGTTTTGAGTGTAATTGCACCCAACTTAGTTTGAATGTAAACCATTCCAAGTTAAAATGTTAAAAGTTACATTTAGTTTTTAACAGTAAACCTACTTTGTTACATATCATATTAATGTGCAATATTTTCCATGTTATTTAGTTGCAGCTATTAATTAAGCTATTAATCAAACATAACTCTAATATGTATCTTTATATGTAGATAACTCCAAAAATGTATTTCTAGTATTGTATCCTGAAATTCTTCCGTCCCAATATTATATCATAATAAAATTATTACCTATGAAATTATATCATAATACACCATTGTGATTAAGATTGAGCCTGGTAAACCGAATTAGGTACCTATTGACTCATCTAGCAAAATTTATTTTTATATTTTATGTCTTAGCATTATATTAATAACATATTTTCTTATCGCTAAAACAAGATTGATAGTGTTGTGCCCAAACTCATTAGCCACACTGGTGTAAAAATTCAGATAACGGTGATTTTACACTAGCCTACTACAGAGATAAGTTCCTGTTAAATTATCACGTGATAACGATAATGTATCGGCAGCACGTAGACATGCCGTCATCAGTGAGATGACACAGGTGTCAGCGGATACACCTTTGTTCGGCAAATTTACTATACGTAGATACGCAATAGATTCTATATACAGTGACGCGATATATATTTACTTTCAGAGTGAGTTTAAATTTAGTTAATGTTTTATTTTATTGTATTAAAGGTTGAACACGCCAAAACTTGGGCACGCAAAATTTGTTTTTAAACCAGTTTGAAAATAAATAATTACATTATGAATACCACATTTAATGACAAATTTAATGAATTCTAAAATCACATTTTTAATTTTAATTAATGTTTACACAGTAAGCCATAGATCGAACTTTTCTACGCACACTGCTCATAAGACTTTGCACCATCTCTTTAGAAAAGATTTTTGTCGCCCTAGTCCATATTTTTTGTAGCTCAGGGACCGATTTTACTTCTCCGCCTTTCTTTTTTAGAATTCTTTTCATAATACTCCAGTACTCTTCAACAGGCCGCAGTTCCGGCCTATTTGGCGGATTGCATATTTTGGGTACCACCATTATCCTGTTAGCGTTGTACCATTCCATAACTGATTTTGCGTATTAGCAACTGGCTAGATCTGGCCAAAACAGCGGTGGTGAGGCATGCTGTCTTATAAAAGGCAGCAAACGCTTCTGTAAACAATCTTTCTGATAAATATCGCCGTTTATTGTCCCGGTGGTAATAAACGAGCGACTTCTTTTACCACAGCTACATATTGCCTGCCAAAGAAGGTATTTTTTTGGAAATTGCCCTCATTTTTTTAATTCAAAATCTTCAGTAGTATCTGTTCGAGATTTGCTAGTATAAAACTCTTGACCAGGTATTTGTTTACAATCCAATTTTATATACGTCTTGTCGTCCATCACCGCGCATTTAAATTTTGTAAGAAAATCTTCATAGAGTTGTCGCGACCGTATCTTTGCGGATAAGTTCTGTTTTGAGTCTCGATCTGGTGCGGCCTGGGCTTTATAACTCCTCAGTCCTGCCATCTGTTTCACTTTTTGGACATAGGACTAAGACATTTTCACTTTTTTAGCAACATCACGAGATGAAATCGTATGATTTGAGGCAAAAATCTTTAAAATACTCTTTCCTGTTTCTTATTCTTGAATCCCTGCAACCCACCACTTCCTGGCTTTCTATCTATTGTCAAGCGTTCACGGAAACTTTTAAATACGTGACCAACAGTAGATTGTGGATATTTCAGCCTTTTCGCGATATCTATGTAGCTTAACATGGGATTTTTTACATGTTCGTGCAAAATGCGTTCACGTTTTTGATATTGTACGCTCGACATTTTGCCAACGAATAAATAAAAGAAAATAAAACTATCATCATTTTATAGCCCAGTTCCTTGTGAGGAAATTGTTGTTTCAAAAGTTTAAATATCTCGATTTTTCGAATAACTATAGCTATTTTTATATGCCCAGGTTTTGGCGTGTTCAACCTTTAGTTAAGAATTGTTGTACTTATATATTTCTTGTTGCAATTGATTCAATTTTAAAATTACCTATTTTTGTGCACTGTTTTTTTTTACTTAATAAAAATGCGTTATTAAAAACGTCATCTTTTTAATTTAACTTGCATGCCGGTTTTGGGTTGATTTTGTGTTTTTGGTCTCTATTACGAGTAAGTGTTAACTGCATGTTTGGCTGACTAACATCCCGCTTTTACTTTAAAAACTTATGTAAGTTTTAAGTTTGAATACCTAGGTATACAAGAGTAACTTAGAGGAGTGTTCCATTTTAGTACTTACTAGCCCTTTCCCGCGGCTTCGCCCGCGTACTATAACTAAGTACTCAAAAAGGATACGATACCCAAGTTGATTTTCAGACTGTGTGACCACATTTGCCCCTTTAGGGCTTGAATTTTCAAAAAACCTGAAACAAGTGTTTACTCATTTATCGTTAGGAATACTCGTACTCCTGTGAAGTTTCGAATAAAATAGTATAACAATCTTGATTTACCATACAAACTTTGGACCCCCATTTTACTCCCTTAGGGGGTGATTTTTGAAAAATCCTTTCTTAGTGCATCCCTAGACCTTATAAGGAACCTACGTGCCAAATTTGGAATCTCTAGAACCAGCGGTTTGGGCTGTGCGTTGATATGTCAGTCAGTCAGTCAGTCAGTTTCTTCTTTTATATATTTAGATTAGGTAAAATATGTCATTTTAAATATATGTTTTATTTAGGTACCATCGGGTTCATAATTGCATACCCAATTTAGCAATGAATTCATTCATAAATTGGGTATGCAATTATGAACCCGATAGTACCTATCGCGCAAGCTAAAGTGAAAGAAAACACAATTTTTGCAAAATGTTATGATAATTTTTGTAAAATGGCGAAAATAAAGATAACGATGAGCGTTACTTAGAATGGAGACTAACCAAATCATTTTATTAATGTTATCAAAATATATGCACGTGAGTATAAACGTTGTAGCAGTGCCTTTAATTTAAATACTATTGTGCTCTGACATTGTATTTGCCAAGCGGAAATGTATTGGTCACTTTTATTATTTACTGTAGACGTCGACGATAACGTCACGTTTTACCGTCACGTTACCGTGAAGCAGGGAATCTATATGTGTGAAAGGGCCGTATTCTAACTTTAAAACACGTATAAACACGATCCAACTTCAATACAACTCCAATGCATTAACAACGCAATACAGCTACGGCATAAACATCTGAATCAGAAATATCAGAATTTGCTTGAGAAATATTCCAACGCAACTCCAATACAACTTCAATATTGGTTGATTGTTTGTTGTGTGTTAGAGTTATGTTTGAGATAGGTGGTGTTGTTATTGTATTGTTAATGTATTTTAAAATTAGAATCCGGCACAAGGTGTATGCAGACGCTTCGTGTTTACCGTCGTCGGTTCACGGTAACAGCATATCGTCAACGTCCACTGTAATTTAAAAACAACGGCATACAATTTTTATCGCGACTTTATCGCTATTATTCAAGTGTAAAAGCGACCATTATAAAGATTCGGTGGGCCGTATTCTAAATTTAATACACGTTAAGACACGATCCAACTCCAATACAACTCCAATGTATTAACTATGCAATACAACTAACACCTAAACGCTAGAATTTAATTAAAAATGATTAAGTTGCAACTCTAATACAACTCCAATATTGGTTGATTATTAGTTGTGTGTTGGAGATTGATTGTTTCAATGTATTGACTACGGGGATCCTGCCTTTTCGCCGAATAACGTTTCATTTGCCAACTGTGTCACATGTGTCACATGTGGATTTTTTTCTGAAACTGTAAACTTTTCAGGGTTTGCTTTATAATCATCGTGTAGAACCATATAGGTTAGTTTTTGTTTTATAACAATACTGAAATTCTTATAGTTTCGGAAAAAAATGCAGTATGCCAAATGACACAGTTTGGGAAACGTTATTCGGCGAAAAGGCAGAGAACCGATTATACGATTTATACGGCACACTGTAAAGTATAAAGGCGACCATTATGTAGATGCGGTAGCCGCGTGCTATGTTGCATAGGTATTACGTGAGCCGCCGGACCGGCCCGGTGAATGTTGTCGCCACTCTCCGCTTGATCGCGCTGCCAAACGTGTGTGTTTTGTTTTGTGATGGAAATGCTTTAAATAGTGCTCGATGTGACTTTAAATATTCCTATAACAAATTGATTAAATATTTTGTACGGTTGGCAATATTCTACCTTATTATTGTAATTCTACAGTTATTACTTATTGTTGCATAACAAACGAGATATTGAGGTAAACATAACTTGTTTATGTGGTATTTGGTGCAGTTTTGTTTCATAAAAAATATTAGAAAAACCAAGAGGTTATCAGATTATTATGGGTGTGTTTTCTATATATTTTTTTACTAATATTTTGTGGACATCACATCACATGCTTAGTTAATACGGTGGTTCGTACAGGTACAGTCAATGCCAAAAATATGTATACATATTTGAACCTTATTGCAAAGGAGTAAGGTGTAAAATTGTACACATATTTTTGGCGTTGACTGTACCTATATTTTTATGAGCGATGAGGCTTGTAAAAGTTTGTGGATAATAAACTGAATATGTTTCTAAGTTGAATTCTTTACCCATTACGGGAACTTATACCTACGATATATCCTTAAAAGGCCTCCACACAGCTGGCGCTAAAATAAATTCCAGTACCGCCTTAACAGTCATATACATTTTTGATTAGTCATAGATCAATCCGGATAAATCCATACATTTCTGAACCGGATTGCCAACCCTATGTTTCAGAAAAGATTAGCAAGTATATATATGTACATTTATTTAAAAAAATATTATGTATTTGGGCCATAGTAATATCCTTTCACTTGGCATACGTCACTTTGAAGTTATTGCAAACAAAACATTATTTAAAAGAATAAAATTTCAAATAATTCATGCGGGCGACCTGCCACTTATGGGGCGTCTTCACATATCCAAGACGACTTCAAGGGCCACTTCTTACAATTAATAATGAAAATAACTATTTCAGGAAAAAACAATGGACCTAGAGAGTCGTATAGAAGAACTGACTGAGCAAAACCGAGAACTGTCGGAAGCGCTCGAAAACGAACGGACTCTCGTTAAGATCCTTCGGGAGAAAATCGATAAGTCGAATCGACTTTACGACGAGACGAAAGTCGAAGTCAACCATCTGAATTCAGTGGTGACGGATATGCAACACGATTATGTAGATATGAAGAGGAAGTATGACAAGTAAGTACAAAGAACATTTAAATTTATGGTAAGCATGTCGAATTTGTAAGATTTATATGCTTGTTTTTCTTTTGAGCGTAAGCGCAAATACCTAAAGTATTTGTTCAGATGTAATCAGTTCGAGATAATAAATGTTCCAGAACATTGTTATTTCACATTTTTCTTGAGTAAGTGGTTTTCTTAGTCACATATTTTCCTAATCATCGCAAATAATACACTCAGTAAACTTGTTCTCTTTCTATAAAGCGACTAGAGTAAGACATTTATTCTCTCAACGCGGATAGTATATTATTAAATATAACCTAAAATTATAATTTTCAGAGAAAAGCGGGAAAAAGACGAGGCGTTGCTACGCAATGCGCATATCTCCCAAACGATCGAGATGAGCCAGTGTGACGTGCGGTACCAGGAGGCGGAGATAGCCGAGCTCAAGGCGAAGATAGCCGAACTGGAGACGCTCATAGCGCAGCATAAAGAGGTAGGGAATTTGAACAATTGTAGCAAAATATCAAAATGGGCCAGTGCGACGTGCGATACCAGGAGATGGAGATAGCCGAGCTTAAGGCGAAGATAACCTAACTGGAGGCGCTCATAGCGTAGCATAAAGAGGTCAGTTCCGACCGAGATCTCGCTCTCTCTCGACCAAAAATCGAGCCAAGATCTCGGTCTTGGTTCTCAGCCGCTGCCGAGACCATGAAATGAGTTCTGAATGGTCGCTTGGTCAGTTTTTGTGACCCTCTTATGTGATTTGGATTGGAGTCGATTGTGTCGTACCTACCTAAAAAGTTACTGTTTTTGTTTTAATGGTTTGTATTTATCAGTGACCTTTTTAATTTTTGTTGCAATTTGGCAAATTCCCGCAAAAGTTTAACTCGTTTTCGGCCGACCTAGGTAAGGTACAGACAGGGATCTTCGAGAAAAGACAGAAATTATGAGGCGGAATAAACTCGACACTTTTTAGCATTTCATTGGTTGGCGAGAGCCACTTCGTGACATTCGACCAATCGTAGCGTAGCGACGCGTAGAAAGTAAATTGTTCAGTCCTCCCTGACCGCTGGCACCAGGTGGTCGGGGAGGAGCAGGGCTCGCTTCTATTAGATATTTCATTCATTTTAGGAGACACATTTTAATTTATTTGGTCACTCTTCTATTCTGGTACCAGAACGAATTATGTGGTACTTATATTGCCTCACAGTAGTCGTGAAAAGCACCATTAATGGCTTGGCCGAAAACGCTAAAGATCAACTTGTATAATCGAGGGCCTCCTCTAACGGGTCAGCCCTCAAACCCCCTCGTCCATGTTTAAGCTATTTTCCAGCTACTCCAACAGAGTTGTATACTAACGGAAACCATTCATATTGTTTCCAGAATCAGGCAGCGTGTATGTTAATAAAAGAAAACGAAGAATCGCGTAAGACAGAAATCGAGCAGCAGAACAGAAGGATCGAAGAAATGGCGGAAAGCGAAAACTCTCTCAAAAAGACTATACAAGACTTAGAAACTGAAATCTGTGATAAAAATAAGGTATGAGAATAATTATATTCAGGACTAGGGATTGCAAACCAGCACCCTTTTCAATCCAGCTGGATTTTTGCTCGATTAACATAAATCCAGCTGGATCCAACGCGGATCCAGCACCTATATCTATTTTTTACTAGTAATCCAGTTGTTTGTATTAGAAATGCCATATTCTCATTAGTATTCTTTATGGGAGTCTTACTACAAGATAAACGTGTTCATTCCCTTCGTTCTCATGTACCTAACCTTGTCTTGAAAGTTCTTCAAATAGGCGTTAAGTTACTCTGAATTTGAAGTTAAGTTACACCGCGGCCTATGGAATAACGCGTTCGGGGTGTTAGATTCTTTAATTTGACTTTGAGATGTTTATAGCAAAGACAAAGTGTGTGTATCGTATAACTCGCCATATTAGGAACGGAATAGGTAATGCACACACGCCAGGACGCTTGGTAATACAAGCAAGAAACATAAGTGTTATAAAAATATTTTTAATGTGGCCTCACTGAAAAAGCTACCACTCAGCTTGGTGTTATAGTACCCTGCGGATACACTGGTCTTCCGTGGGAACCTTTCCAAAAGAGCACAACTAAATATGAAAAGAGAATAAGACGGCCAAATTAAAAATATAATAAATAAATAATAGAAGATAGATGCAGTGATGGTATTAGCGTAGGTTTATTCGGTTGGAGATAGTGATGGGCAAGTTGGCGAAAGTGTCCTCGTTTGGTATGGGGAATATTTTCCAATGAATTAATTTAAAAAATGGCACATTCGCCATACAAAAGGCGGAAACTTTCGGAAACGTGCACATCACGAGATGGGTAAGATCTGAACCGAACATTAGGACGAATTTCCGTATTCGGCAAAAGCCATATTCGACCCTTTTCTACTCCCTGGCCAAAACATTTGTAATTAAAACTAGTCAATGGAATACCATTAAATGCTATTAACGTGAGGAAAAATACTAGAATCGACATTAGGAGTGCTTGAGATTTTGCGAGCTGATAGGTAAAAGGCAATCAAGTGTTTGTGTTGAGTAAACATTAAATAAACATTAATATTTAATGAACCTATTTTTGTCGTACCGAAAACCGCTGGGGTAAACGTGTTCTTGAGTGGAGACCGCGTCTCGGCAAACGTAGTGTAGGTCGCCCTCCGGCCAGGTGGGATGACGATCTGCGAAATACTGCAGGCAGATGCTGGATGCGGCAAGCTGAAGACAGGGCGCTATGGCGCTCATTAGGGGAGGCCTACGTCCAGCTGTGGACTATTATAGGTTGATGATGATGATGATTATTCTCGTACTTCTTATATCGACGAATTTTAATTAACACAAATCACAATCTTAAGCGTGTAAGTAAATAACGTGCTGACGTGCGTGCGTGGGTGCGTGGGTGCGTGGGTGCGTGCGTGCGTGGGTGTATGTATAGCTTTAAATTTTATTGTTTTTTTTGAAATGTGGTTTTATTTTGTTTACAGAAAATTAAGACTTTAGACAATCGGATATCTGACATGAAGAAAACACTTCAGCGAGAACTCCAAATCAGTAAACCTGACCTCAATGCTGTGGAAGAACAAGACATAAGCAGACGGTAAGGTTTTAACCTATATACACCGATACACACTACACCCTTTACAGTTGGGTGACCCAAATTGTAAAGGCCAATTCACTACACCCTTTACAGTTCGGTGACCCAGATTGTAAGGGCCAATACACTATACTCTTTACAGTTGGGTGACCCAGATTGTAAGGGCCAATTCACTACACCCTTTACAGTTCGGTGACACAGATTGTAAGGGCCAATTCACTACACCCTTTACAGTTCGGTGACCCAGATTGTAAGGGCCAATTCACTACACCCTTTACAGTTAGGTGACCCAGATTGTAAGGGCCAATACACTACACTCTTTACAGTTGGGTGACCCTGATTATTAGGGCTAATACACTACACCCTTTACAGTTGGGTGACCCAGATTGTAAGGGCCAATACACTTCACCCTTTACAGTTGGGTAACCCAGATTGTAAGGGCCAGTTAGCCGTTACACTTGCTTGATGTGGTTGACTGTATTGACATAAGAAAGAAGTTGAGTTCAAGTTATACTGGTTTATTGCTGGTAAAATAGTTATAGTCAGGAAAACTCAGTAGCCGTTGGTTCTGTTGATGTTAATCGTATGCATGTTAGGTATATAAAACATTGTACCAAAGCGCGGAACGGTAACGGAAAAATGTACGGCAGAGAGATTGTACAGTTTACGTACCATCGTGCTCATTAATTGCATACTTACCCAATTTGTGAATGGATTCATTGATAAATTGGGTATGCAATTATGAACCCGTTTGTACATACTGTCAACAAAGGAAAGTTTATGTAGATAATTGTCAATAGGAGGAAAAGCCATTACAAAAATACTATTATATAAGTAAAATTAAAATCAATTAACCCTTTACTGCATACGAATCCATATATGGCCGTTAACATTTTCAACTCTTTTGACATGTGTCAAAGTTCCAATTCGAATAAAGACTGTTTCATATTCCTGTGGTAAGGGTTTTAAGAGTCCGGTAATGCTTTGAAATCGAGCGAAGATACGAGTTTTACACAGTAACCGAACGCTTCCAGGTACCACCGGCGCGTGCACGTGCGCGGCCGCAATGAACAATATTGATACTTTAGGCGCTCTTGCGTAATATCAGAAATTTTGTTAGGTAAAATAAAACTAAAGGTAAATCTAGTAACCATTTAATACACCATGTTATTTATTATAACTTATTATGCACTAAAGCTATATCTATACATACATAATATAGGCGTTGGTGTAAATGGTTGATTGACTGATCAATGCAGAGCCACAACCTACAGCAGATCGTATTACATTATTAATGTGTACAAGTAATACGAAATTATTTTGAAAAATTTAATCCCAAAAAGGGTTGAAAGATTGTATTGGTAGATTAAAAAAAAAATTAAGTGACTTTACTGGTGTGAGAGGTTAGAGTGTCTTTACTGGTACTGGGTTTGTCTTGGAGTTCAAGGCCCATTTCTCACAGCATTTGCTAAAAAAACGTAAAAGTATATTTCAATCTACCTTGGGATGAAAATTATATGTTCAATCTATCTTGTAAAGGTAAATTCAGATAAATTACTTATAATCGATTTATAAACCTTGTCTGTCTTTGTAGTTTTACTGCCATCGTTGCTCTTTTTATTTGGTTTTCTTACGCCATAGAATTTTTTTTCTTTTTACTGCGCCAAACGCACGCTTTTTGTTGTAACCAACCATAATGAAACCTAGAATAGTAACATTATTATTTAGTAAAAAATATGAAGCGTCTTATCAATAAAAAGCCACAAAGATTAGTTTAAGTTCTAAACATATTTTGTATGCAGCGTGATTTGAGTGCTGTTAGTAGGATTCTGCAGAAACAATGCTGCAACAGACAAAGAAATGGAAATAAGTATGGTCCTGTTGTAGTTTTGCGTAAACACACATACAAGGATTCGAGTAGCTCAATACCATAGTTATAGATTATTTTAAAGGCAAGTTCATGGACTATGCCTTGAAATATTAGTGTGCGTTGTATTGCACGGCTGTGTACTTGCATATCAAGCAAAGTCTTCGATGATATCTGCATTCTTAAGGCTTCCAGCTGAAAACCACCTGTGACAAAAATATCATGGCAATAAGGTCGTGTAGGGTCATATGTATGTTTTAATATTGTAAGGCTGAATTGACACTAAACTTGTAAGTTTCGCTTTTGTAAGGGATGAAGCTATTTTCTACAATGAAAAACCGGCCAAGAGCGTGTCGGGCCACGCTCAGTGTAGGGTTCCGTAGTTTTCCGTCCGTCACAGTAAGTGTCCCCACTTAAGAGTTAATAACACCGCCATGTAGGATATGATACGAGAGTTCCACGTACAGCGACATCTATCGGCAAATTAAGTAAACTATTGCGCGCGAGCTTAAAGTATGGAAGATGATTTTTATGGAATAATTCTTTATTGCGTGAACCGATTTTCACCGTTTTTACTTTATTTGAAAGCACGTCATTTCATTGTAATTTTGCACTCTATGGGCAACTCAGCCCACATACTACTCAGCCCGCGGGCTCAGTTGACCACTACTTTTTATGTTAAGGGCGAGTCAGTCCACTCGGTCAACTCAGCCCGCGGGCTCAATTAACCACTATCTACCTTTATAGGGTCGACACATCCCTTGGGCTCCGTTAACCACTATCTACCTTTGTAGGGTCGACACATCCCGTGGGCTCCGTTAACCACTATCTATAATATAATACAAAGAGATATTGTAGTCTGTGTAGTAAATAAATGGTAAAAATATAGAGGTGCATAGGTAAATAAAAACATCATAACACTAACATAAAAATAAATTAGTTCAACTGAAAATAGCATAAAACAGCATAAAACTTTCGTACGCTTTTGCCACCTCGATTAGACCCTGATATATTGACGCCTAATAAGAACCGATGTGAACAGATTAAAAGACAAAAAATTTAGTAAAAGAAAAAATGAAATGATTGATGTCACTGACAGGATTCATGAAATAGTCATGGATTTAGAAAATAATAAAAAAAGTTTACCGTTATGTATTGAACAATTAAGATTCTAGAGGTAGATTCACATGCAGGGATAAAGTCTTGTCATTGATTAATTCACGAACTTACGAAAAAAAGCTGTTATTTTCTTTTAATTAAGATGGTTATGTTTGTCAGTTTTGAAAATTAAAGATATTATAAGTATTTAAATGTGTTTTTCTTAAGCGGTATGTTTGTGGTATATGGTAGGTGCTTTGTGAAAGCAAGGACATGTAGCACAGTCGGACAGTTAGAAGGGCAGTTGTATCTTAGTTTTGTATTTTTTTACAGATCGGTACATTTTTTTGTAGTAATTGGTACAAAATAAGTCCATACATATCGCTATCCTAACTCTCACAAGATACTACATTTATTGTGGTTTTCGTTTCATGAAGTAATAAATTGCAAGCCTATTCTCACTACCTTCTTGTACAGTCGAGGTCAAAAATATCCTCTAGAATTAAGTGTTACAAAATCGGGCTGAGTAAACCATATAGCGGTAAACTGGGGTCGACTAAGCCCATGGGCTGAGTAGACCATATAGCAATAAACTGGGGTCGACTAAGCCCGTGGGCTGAGTAGACCCCTTGGCAGATGAAATGACCGAGTATCCCCCGACAAAATAAAAGGTGTCAACTGAGCCCGCGGGCTGAGTCGTGTGTGGGCCGAGTTGCCCCCGAAGGCTAATTTTGTAGTAATTACAGGTACAATAAACACCTGCTTATACGGTTAAATTACAAACTTAGTTCAAAAATAATTTTATAATTTTTTTTCAAAAACTATTCATCCTATCAAGTTCAAAATAATTTTCCTAGAAAGTTTTTATAAAGTTCTACTTTTGAGATTTTTTTCATATTTTTAAAACTTATGGTTCAAAAGTTAGAGGGGTGGGGGGACGCATATTTTTTTACTTCTGGAGCGATTATTTCCGAAAATATTTACATTATCAAAAAATGATTTTAGTAAACCCCTATTCATTTTTAAATACCTATCCAACAATATATCACACGTTAGGGTTGAAATGAAAAAAAAATCACTCCCCACTTTACGTATAGGGGAGGTACCCTAATAAAAATTTGTTTTCCACTTTTTATTTTACCACTTTGTCGGCGTGATTGATATACATATTAGTACCAAATTTCAGCTTTCTAGTGCTAACGGTCACTGAGATTATCCGCGGACGGACGGACGGGCAGACATGGCGAAACTATAAGGGTTCCTAGTTGACTACGGAACCCTAAAAAACAATATCTGTCTCTCATTCTGACCTACAACAGCGCCCCTTCGTACGTAAACAAAACTTAGAAATTTAAATCTGGCTTAAGAACAACATTAAAACAATCGTATACAATTAAACTAATTAAAAATTACCTAGTGAAACATCCAAATGAAACATGAGGATATGTTGTGTGTTAGACCAAGCTGTGGGGCATTTTATAGGGCTTTATAATATTAATACAGACTAGACATTCCAATGGGCTTAGGACCTTTCGTAACTTTATGACTAACGGCGATTGACATTTACAGATTAAAGTAAATTCAATGTTTATTTTGATGTCAATCAATCAGTTTTCTACCAGTTATCAAACACAATAGTCCAGTTTAAGACACTTGAAAAGTCACAAATGAATAATTACGATTTCCATACAGTTTCGCATAGTAAATGTTTGAAGAACGCATTTTTTTATTTCTGGCTTTTCTCAATAGAAATCCCTAAAATGGCAATCCCTAAACTGCGTTGGCAAGTAAAAGACTTATCATCACTTCAACCCGCATTTTGAAAGCATTAATTTTTAATATTTTATAACTGGTATTTTTCCTCGCGGTGTTGTAGTGAAAAATGTTGAATTATGCTCGGCAGCAAAGTTCGCTCGTGGCTAAATTTTGGTATCTTTTGCTGACTCTGATCTCAATATAAGCACGCGAGGTTAAACAACAACTTTGCTCCTTTGTGTAATAAATAACTATTTTCACATCACCTATTCGTATATTGGATTTTTCTTCCCTGATAGGAGGGAACCAAGTGGCGCTTTTCTGTCATAGGACATTAGTTTTTTTTTTCAGCCAGTCCGTCATTACAAAAAAAAACTTATTAAATTAATCGATTAATTACAACCAGGAAGCACACTAAGGACATATAAAGTTAAAATAAATATGATTCTACTAAAATATTTTTTATTTTCCTCTAAGGTGGTGTTGAAAGCAGTATGTGTCACATAGAAGCAAAACTATTTTCACCTTGGGCGTTAACACTTGAACCCCTCACTACACTCAGTAGTCTGCTTTAGAATCCCTTGCTACGCTCGGGATTCTATGATGGACTCAGTCGCATGTTTTGGGATTTACTATAGTAACTCACCCTCACCGTAAATATTTCATTTTCTCCCTTGTTACACAATCTACTACTTATTGATTTCTGTTCGAAACGGGTTCAATTGGCATAAAAAATATAATGCAATTTACTCGCTCGCGTACATTTTTCATAAATTTGTATGTTGATCGCCCTTAAGTCCTTAATTAAAATGTAGCGTCGTGAGATCTAGTATCTGCCCTCACTGGCCGATTTGGAAAATTCATGTATAGGACCGTTCAACTATTCTTACACCGTTTGTGTATTTTTCTGTTTGGCTAAGTTAGGTTCTAACTCAAAAATTATATTAAAATCGCAAAATATTTAATAAAAATTAACGTACGTACGTAACGTACCTAAGATCAAGACTATTTGGAGTGGGGCGCGTTATATTTACGAGGTAAATAATATAATTTCATAACAATTACGAAATAACTTAATAGAAATTTACCTACCAAGTGTTCCAAAGGTCCCCAGATGTCAACGACTGGGTGATAACATTTTTTTCCCAATTTACGGGTGCCTTTGCACTTTCCGAATTCACGCTAGCGTTCTAGCGGGGAGCGACACACGTCCTGCCTCCGTGAGCTCAGCGAGCGGACTAAATCGCCCGGCCTTGCTTCGTTTAATTAATTGTAAGTTTATAGTTAATTTGAAGTGCTCTATTTACGAATATTTACTATCAAATGGTATATATATTTTACCTTATTTGGGTTCATAATAAGCTGAAGTTTATGTTTGTATTAATTTTTTTCATAACTAATCATGTATGTAGTCAGAAACCGCGGTTACTCTTTGTGTATTTTTTCCGAAAGTTGACTGATTTAAATATTTTTTTTCTCAGTAATTTTGTATGACATCGGTAGAATTTTTTATATTTATTCCATAGAAGACTATAAAATCAATATTACAAAAAAAACTGTAGCAATACGACATCAATAAAATCCCCAAATTTATATCTGTCCGAACCTCCCCGAGCTAAAATTGGTAAAACACTTGTTGGGAATAGGTCAATTATTCAAAATACAATAATAAAGTAGATCATTGTTTGTATTTATACAGTCCCTATTGAAATGATCTTTCAATTTATGCTTAAAAATTGGTTGATTTAGTACTCTTTAATGGCTAAATCATATCAAATAGTTGAGCGAAATTGTAAAAAGACTTTATCTACACTCATATTGTAAGTTCTCTAAAACGTGTTCGAAAACGGTAGGCAATGGCTAGCATTACCACGACCGATTTTACTATGATAAGCTTTTTATCCGTAGCAGTAACGTAATTTTAACTTTTCATGCTCAATTATTGATGTGCTATGAGTTTTGATAACATAATGTACACCTGCACCGTCCCGGGGATCCGCCGACAGCCCGACATGCGCCCGCGCGACCGCCGGCACACGAGAGTTGGCCATGGTGGCGGTGCAATGGCGGCCATTCTATGGTTTCCAAATAAGGCATTTAGAATAAATAATATGAGTGTAGATAAAGCAGTGTATGCAACTGTACGTAATTAGGCCTTAAAACACTCGTGTGATCTTATTATGAAATTCGCCTGCGGCTCATTTCATAAAACCACACTCATGTTTTAAGGACCCTTATTACGTAACATTTACATAAACTACTATTACCGGACTCTTAAGTTGAATGCCACGTTGTCGTTAGTCGCTATTAAATGGTAAATTTGATTTGATGTGTGACCTCAAGCTCTTTGTAAAACTTCATAACCAGCTCTATACCTATGGATGCTGGGGCATAAGCGAAACGGTGTTTTCAGAACAAATGATTGAACTGTGGATATTTCCTTATATGGGCATTTTCATTTAACTGTGTACCAATAACGGCCGGTTAGCAATCGTCACAAAATCGTCGGTCAATGTCAAATCCCATACATTTTGTCAGGAATGTGTCGATTAGACGTTACTGAAACACGACTTAAGTCGTGTTTAATGTACAAGTTAAAATAATTTTAAACAAAAAAGAACCGACTTCCCTTAGCAAGCACCTTTCCAAAAGCAAATGCTCGAGATGCTGTAAAACAATACTCAAATCACTATAGGTGTGCCTATAATAAATGACGCACCGCGCCAGCGTGGCGTGTGTTCAGTAAATTGAGATCTAATAACGTGTATTTCTTTCGACAGTATTTTTGAATATATTAACTTTAATACGGCTTCTTAACTCCAGAAAAAAAATTGCCCTATATAATGTGCCAACAAATTAAGTACAAATATCTTAAGACAAGTTAACTTACACCGAAATAAATAACTTTAAATAGAAATTAAGAAAACTTTTAATTTAATTTTTTTGTATTTATTTTCCGAACAAATTAAATAAATTTAAATTATGCCCATAAAGATTTCTTCTTAGCCTAGTCACTCGTTATGACGCCCTGTTAAAATATAGTTGTCTTTTTTAACAAATGGCATTTATTACAAGAGCGAGGAGCAAGAAGTGACAGTGCGTAACTTACGGCGTCAACGAGAATCAACACGCGGGGTCTATCTCACATCATATAGGATGACATTGACATTTATTTAGGCATGTGGCCAGTCAAGTGATAGAATTGAGAGATAATCAAGGAGGTCTTATTACTGATTATTGATTTTCTCATGAACAGGGTGTTTTTGCGTAGCTAAATTGTTCTCCAGTTTTCTCCAAAGAAAACATCATAATAGTTGAAGAGTTCCCTCGATTTCTCCAGGATCCCATCATCAGATCCTGACCTGGTTACAATGGGACCAACTCTTTCAAACAAAAAAATAATTTTCCAAATCGGTCCAGCCGTCTTCGAATAATCGGTGCACATACATAAAATAAAAATAAAAAAAATTAGCAAAAACAAAGATCCCGACGAATTGATAACCTCCTCCTTCGAAATCTTGAAGTTGATAAAAATGCCCATAAGCTCATTTGAAAACATCTAAATGATACCTGCAGGTACCTGAAGCACGTGGTGCTCCGTTTCCTGACGGCGCGCGAGCTGGAGGCGCGGCAGCTGACCCGCGCCCTGGCCACGCTGCTGCGGCTCTCGGCGCACGAGGAGGCGCTGCTGCGCGCCGCGCTGCCGCCGCGCTCCGGCCTGGCCGCCTGGTTCCCCTCGCTCAACACTTGATCACATACACACACACACACACACGATACGTCACACTGTTTAGTGTTTAGCCCCGGCTATAGATAGATATCTATGTGCACTGCTGCGGCTCTCGGCGCACGAGGAGGCGCTGCTGCGCGCCGCGCTGCCGCCGCGCTCCGGCCTGGCCGCCTGGTTCCCCTCGCTCAACACTTGATCACATACACACACACACACACACGATACGTCACACTGTTTAGTGTTTAGCCCCGGCTATAGATAGATATCTATGTGCGCTGCTGCGGCTCTCGGCGCACGACGAGGCGCTGCTGCGCGCCGCGCTGCCGCCGCGCTCCGGCCTGGCCGCCTGGTTCCCCTCGCTCAACACTTGATCACACACACACGATACGTCACACTGTTTAGTGTTTAGCCCCGGCTATAGATAGATATCTATGTGCGCTGCTGCGGCTCTCGGCGCACGAGGAGGCGCTGCTGCGCGCCGCGCTGCCGCCGCGCTCCGGCCTGGCCGCCTGGTTCCCCTCGCTCAACACTTGATCACACACACACGATACGTCACACTGTTTAGTGTTTAGCCCCGGCTATAGATAGATATCTATGTGCGCTGCTGCGGCTCTCGGCGCACGAGGAGGCGCTGCTGCGCGCCGCGCTGCCGCCGCGCTCCGGCCTGGCCGCCTGGTTCCCCTCGCTCAACACTTGATCACACACACACGATACGTCACACTGTTTAGTGTTTAGCCCCGGCTATAGATAGATATCTATGTGCACTGCTGCGGCTCTCGGCGCACGAGGAGGCGCTGCTGCGCGCCGCGCTGCCGCCGCGCTCCGGCCTGGCCGCCTGGTTCCCCTCGCTCAACACTTGATCACACACACACGATAGTCACACTGTTTAGTGTTTAGCCCCGGCTATAGATAGATATCTATGTGCACTGCTGATTGCTACTATGGAGTACGGGTCGCCCTTATGAAGCTTTTGCGAGGGTGATGTACTCAGGTCACTATCCAGTCTCGCTCTTTAGTATGAAGTCGTCGCACAGACCGCACCCAATCTTCAATTGACGCGGCGCGCATGACATGCGATTTACGTGGAGAGTCACCGTTAATTTGCGACCCATTTCCTACCGATTTGCCTATTTCAAAATGGTTGAACGCCGCACCCCGTCACCCACTAAGATTAAAATAACTAATCTGGCTTGTCCGTGTACAATCAGTAAAAATATTACCCTAGCACCTCTCCATAGGTTTTTATACTCGTATACAGGAGTGCTATGCTAATAGTTACGCTCAATGTCCCTATAGTTGATGCTCCGGCCTACCACTAGATTTCAATATTTGCTGAATAGGCGAAAATTAAAAATTCAGTATGCTTGTTTTAATTCTCTTCCCACTTTTGCAAAATTGCATAGGTATGTGCAGACGCACGAATAACATGGATCTAACTAAAACAATTGAACTGGTGGACAAGAATGTATCGAATGAACATGTAGATAAATCTCAACGATTTAAATTTGTAACATTCGACTCCACATTGATTCAAATTACATTCCATAATGATAACGTTCAAATAAGAGCGTTTTATCGAATACAAATTTTGTACCGAATACGTTAATACCATCGCTGCAACTATCTTCTATTATTTATATACTAGCTGTGCCCGCGGCTCCGCCCGCGTGGAATTCGGTCTGTGTCAATAAGCGGCTAATTCACCCCTAACTTCTCTCTCTCTCCCCTGGAGGCGGAACTTGATGTAAAGTTGACAGATGGTTATAAGCACGCTTGTTTGTTGAGTGCTTAATATAATAACACGTTATTACTATCTACTACATAATAATTGTATAATGTGTACCTAGCTTAGACATAAATAATAGGTATAGAGTTCGTAGACGTAGAAAGAACATAGCGTGCTGCTAATTTAATAAATAGAAACAGATGTTCGTTTGGGATGCTTGGTACTGATTTCATAGTATTATTTTATATTTATATACAATATAAGCAATACGCTCTAGCCGTAGATTTGTAATGTACTTAATCACTAAGTTTACATATTCGTTAAATTATTTTGATCGTTTGATATGTGTTTAGTTGTCTCGAATATTTTTGTTTTTAGATAGTACATTTACGATATAAATACTTTAAAGAACGACGAAATAGAATCGCCTTAATAGCTAGTCATTAATAGAATTGATGTTAATTGTACGTGAACAAATAAATATTTACGATATCCATAAACCGTTTGATATGGTATATTTATGTATACCATATACCATGTTGTTGATATTTTATTTTTCTATAAATTTAATTTTTGTTTTTAATGTTACACGTGTATCCGTCAAATTAGATGGATAGTTATGGCGGACATCTACAATAAATTAAGTTTTAGTTAAAAAACCGTTTGAAGGAACCACGAAAGGCATCAAAATTGTTACTTATAAATTTGCAATTATGTAGTGTAAAAAAATGTTATTTCGTGTGACCGACTGTAAATCGTCTATCACTGCCGTTTGGTATATTGCAATATTGTACAATGTACAGTTAGGTGCATAACTGAGTCAAAATTAGTACCTTAGTAAAATGTAAATAATTTGATAACAATCAAAGTTACATAAAAGTTCTAAACGTAAAATATTAATCCTTGGGTACCGCTACAAAACTGCTTCACAAATTATTTTCTTCCGACTTATACATTTTTCTCAATTTCATACCGAAAACTGTGAAATTTCACCTAATTTATTTTTCCCATTATTTCATTTTTTCTTAGGCATTCCCAATTCAGTAACTCATTTAAAGTAAGGAATTCCACGACCATTATTTTAGTTATCAAACATTTAAATCAGGCTTATTTTTGTAATTAGTTACTGGCAATGTATTGTCAGGTGCAAAACTGAGTCAAGGCAAATGGCCGAACAACTTTCTCGTTAGTTAATTTTTGTAGCGGACTTCATTCTGAGATAACCATAAAAATACGTGAGTGATATAAAAGTCATACACCTCATTTTAAAGAGCATATAATGTACTATTTCAACTAATTGTCTTACCTGGTTGTGTAAAAGAAAAATATCAATATCGGGTTAAATAAAAAAAATGTAGTTTAACGGTTTTTGGTTCAAAATCATGGACGAATAAAAAAATCAAGATTGTGAATGCAATGAATCGAAATTGGCTTTCATATGGATACATAGCTGACACCGAGACGAACAAATATAACCTGAAAGTTTTTATTTTTTTCATAATTGATAAGACTTATCTTCATTTAACGATGTCGGTGCAAAACTGAGTCAGTACCAAATATTATCTAATAGAGAAAATGTTTATTTTTATCTACAATAACATAATAGGTCAGTAAGTTTATTAGCGTTGTTACCAATTAATAATAAAATAGTAACTTAATAACTAGCCTCTTCTGAAATAATGAAAGAAACATGTCAAAGTGATGCACATGTTCAGTTATGCACCTAACTGTATATACACACGGTCACGTCTGAAAATATGGATAAATTTAATGTGACAAAAACATATATCCAAGGCTTTACGCCTTGGCAGAGACTATACATATATAGACAGTCACAGTCTAAGAACTTATTGAGGCTGCAAGTCTGAAGCGCCATCTGAACGAGACCAACCAAAGCTGCCGTATAATGTAGGGCAGAGTACTATATGCCCCTCAGTGCCATCTAGAAATAATAGCGTTACTATTATTACTTTATTTATTTATTTTTTATTTGGGATGCTTACTGCCTAATATACATATGTTAATAGACTTATCAACTAGATGCACATTACAAGCTTCCACATATATAATGCTAAATAACATTAATATAGTCTCTAAATAGCAAGATTTTACACTATGTAATATTCAGGTCAGAAGCTATGAACGCAAAATTATGTCGGGTATCTTTAACTATCGATTAACAATAATATTTTTAACATTATAATCTTGCTATGAAACAAGTCTACATCAGAGATATCATTCAATTCATTAAATATTACGGTATTATTACGGAAACTTTGGGTTGGCCTCGTTCAGGTGGCGATTCAGGCTTGGAGCCTCAAAAAGTTCTTAGACTGTGGCTGTCTATATATGTATAGTCTCTGGCTTTGGTAATAGAGTCGTGGGGAATGTATTTTGTGTGATTTTTCAGACGTGACTGTACATTAACATTTTTTGTAAATACAATGGTACTGCTGAATAGATTTTTTTTAATGACTTCGTGCCTGCTCCTTAATCCCGAGTAAAGAGAATTGAGTAATAGCTGTAACTGAAGTGTAAGAACAAAACATGTTCCGAGTTTTACTCGCTGAGTTCTTGTTAACTACGGGTTTTACAAAACATACTTTTTTCTCCACCTTTTGTAAGTTGTAAAATTGTAAGATGATACACCAATGACTGGATTTTTAAGCATCAATCATGTGTTTTGTGGTTACTGAATTGTCTATCGTTAACTTTTTATATAACCAGAGTTGCCGCATAATGTAGCAGGGCAGTATAATTAATTCTGTCAAACTCGAGGCACGTGTATTTCTTAGACATCTCTAATACCTACAACGATTAATTATAGCGATTAATTGTGAATGCTACAGCACTGTCACTTCCTATAGCTGATGAGTCTAACGCCACACCCGAGCTTTAGATTTTGGTTTTCTTATACTTAGATAATCAGTATTCTTTGTTTATTCCGAGTCAATATTTTTAATAGTTATATTAAATCAGACATAAACCACCCTAGAAAAGTAACTGGTATGCGTTTCTAACGATAATGGTGCTACTTTACAGAGGTCGTCGCCTCATACATTTCGTAGATGTACAGTCGCCATCAAATATATCTGAGCGGCCAAGGTACTCAAAAATATCTGAACATGCACTTTATCGCCTTGATAATAGAGGCGTTGTTCAGATATTTATTTGTGACCACCTTGGCGGCTTCGATATATTTGATGGCGACTACTCCCATCCGTCCCGGCTCGACCGCGATGGTACCGGGGACAGTCGAGTATGATTTCTATGAAAAACCCTATTCCGACCTGTCCCCGGTGGGACATTGGAATACACCATTTTGTAAAGATTGGCCTTAATTGTGTATTAAAACTGGCTGTGCCATTGTACGCCATTATAACGAAGGAAATGGTTGAATAACGAAGGAAATGGTTGAATCGCGAAAAACATAACACAGACCTCGTTAAAGTAAAGCCGTATAAGGTAAACAGTTGCAAGGAACACTACTTGTTTATTAATGTGGCGACAGACTCGTAGGTACAGTCGCCATCAAATAAATCGGAGCGGTCAAGAAGAACACGAATATCTGAACAACGACTAATGTCCAGGCGATAAAGTGCATATTTGAGTACCTTGGCCGCTCCGATAGATTTAATGGCGACTGTACAGTCGACTACAAAAAGTTGTATTTGTCCACTTTTCGACCTTATTACAACGCTATAAGGTGAAAAAGTTATAAATCTCTTTGTAGTCGACTACTATGCTTGTTAGAATCACGAAGGATGTTCTCTTGTAATATCGAGTCTAGTCTTAGCTTGTTTGGAAGTTTATTGAGGTAGAAGAGTCTATATAAATGATGTAAGAATTCGAATTATAATTACTCGCAGACCAATTTGTTAATATTCAGTATTTTTTATTGAAACTTGTCTGTCCAAATCAAGAACAAAATAACGTGTGAATGATATAATTTAAATTTTATGTTCAGATTATATTCGAAATAAACTTAGCAATAAATTGTATATATTGACTAGGTATGCCCAAAGTGCCAAATAAGTAAAATAAATTACAGTAAAACTCGCTTAAGACGATTTTGAAGGGACCCCAGCTAAAAACGCGTCTTAAGCGGGTAAGTTGCAGGGACTGACATAAAATGGCGGTTATGCGGCAAATCATATTAAACGTTAATCGTATTAAGCGCTTTTACTCTGTATATTTATTTGATGATTACGTTGTATTTATTTCGCCCAATTTTGCAAGCTAATTTAAACCAATTCCCAAAAATTTGATTAGTATGGTAATAAAATAAATATAGGTGGGTCTAGTCGAACAAGCGGAGCGTAAGCGAAGTGAAATTCTTACAGACAACTACGGACATAACAGAACTGTCAGCTGGCTACCTAGACGTCTTTGCATTTCGATGGCTTTTTGATTTTGAATAGTTGTCGCGTAATAACTTTGGTAACGTACGTTCTTCTGATCTATATGAAATTTGTTGGGGTTGTAGTAGAGCTTAATACAATATGAGAGTTCGTTCATGAGCATGATCGATCAAGGGGTAATGGAGCTAGAAGGCTCGAACAAATCATCATTAGGGTCTTGTTATATTGGTCAACTCGTTTGCAAGGAAATCGCGAGTTCTGAGTTCGAGGCGGACTACAAGTACTTAAGTTTTAACTAGTAGTCCATAGTTGGACTACTAGACACAGTACAGTTCTAGTGAACTGGGAACTCGAGCTCTAGTACAGTCAGCATCATATATACCGTGGCTGTTAAGATACCCAAATATATTGTCACATCCAGAGTAGTAATTAATAATAACTCAAACAAAGTAATCTAATTCTTCAGACCATTTACCGTTTACAAATATACAGGAGCACTCACAAATCCTAATACTTGACAACAGTCAAGCCGGCAATAATACCGGTACAACCACACCGCCACTGGTTGCGTAGCAGCCAAAGTATTCATAAATATGTATACAACATGCAATCAAACTTTATTCCGGATGCAATAAGGCTTATAACGGTTACGTAGCTTAAACTTCTTAGAACTTTAAATTTTGATCGTTCATTTTGTCACTTACATTCGATACGTTGCACTGACATCAATATGTTTTTGAGCTCTGTCATTAAAAATAAAGTTAATTTTTCTAGCGTGTCCCGTAATTTTGGATACTTTGAATGCTACGATACCGATGGTGCTGTGGGTGTTCCAGTGCTAACAGCGGATTGGAAGTAAACAAGTATTAGGCGTTGTGCGTGCTCCGGTATATTTGATCACTCTGGACGAACCGGTATTAATGGTTATTGTAGATGTTGCGGTAAATTTGGAAGTATTCCCTGTCACTATCTATTTGATGCTGACTGTACAACCCCAACAAATTTCATATAGATCAGAAAAACGTTACTAAAGTTATCGCGCGACAACTATTCAAAAGCAAAAAGCCATCGAAATGCACAAACGTCTTTGTAGCCAGCTGACAGGTACGTTACGTCTGAAGTTGTCTGTAAGAACTTCATTTCGCTTACGCTCCGCTCGTTCGATAAGCGTGTGAATTTGGACTATTTATGTATGTATATTGTTCTTGATTTGGACAAGCGCCTATTGATAGAGGACCTATCAGATCCTGTAATAATAAATTGTATTATTTAGTTTTGCAGTTAGTACAGACGTGTCACATGACATAAGGTACAGAGAGGCAATCTCGGTTATCTCGGCTGCGGGAAACTAACTAAATCGAAATATCTTCCGTGAATTGAATTACATTGTATCATTGACTAGAGTGGCGATTTCTGCTATCCGGATATAAATTGCACTGTAGTTAATGATGTCAAACGCGGAAGATATTAAATGTAGTTGAAATTTACCCACAGTCGAAATTGTCCCGCTGTACCTTACTTGAAACTTATTTTTTTTAGCATTTATTCCATTCAATATTTGTTATTTGAGCTTGTATAGAATAAAACGGAATAATAAATGAGGAACATCGTTTAATTATTTCCTTACTAGTTTTAATATAGTATTTGTCATAATTAACATCATCATGGTTTTGTAAATCCTACTCTCAGTTACTTACTTCTCAGTGATTAGAGAATAAAGTCCATATTACAAACTGATACGAATAATATGATTCATTTAACATCATCCTCCTAGTTTTCCTGGTTTTTGGCCACGGATCAATTGAACCGGGGTCCGCTCGGCAACCTAATCCCATAAATTTGCGTAAGCTGTTTTTACGAAAGCGACTGTGATATATTTAGCTATACAACACAACTGAGGAAAATGGGCCGTGTTGTGTATAGGTACGGTTTTATCAGGATGTTTTCCTTTACTGAAAAGCGACTGGTGATTATCAAACAATATATTTTAACTGATTTATAATTAGTCACGTCTTTAATGGGGGAACACGAAATGCTGATGCTGCAATGCAAAAAAAGTAGCGGCGTAATTAATTTTTTTTTTTTATAAAATCCGATTTCTATTAAATTATATTCGCCGTGTTCAGGTAAGTCGACGTTTTTTGTATTGTTCAATCGCTTCACCCACTTCTTTCGACTTTGTCATTAAGGCCTAATAATCGTGAGACATTTTGGGTCGTTTCGGGTGTGTACAAAGAAACACTGCCTGAAAAGCAAACGCTGCACTTATTTTCGAAGATATGATTTTGGTAGGAAATAGTAGTTTTCGATACAAGTGCGAGAAGTATGTCATTTTGCTCGAGTACCGAGGTTACTTGACCCGAGAATGAAGCTGTCTTTCGTACACTGACAGAATATAAATGTAATTTTATTTCATTGTAGTTTTTTCGCAATTGTATTAAAAAACGTTGTTCGACACACGTGCGGATGTGTCATTTTCACTCGTCCCGAGTCTTGACCCTCGCCTTTCGGCTCGGGTCAAGTAACCTCGGCACTCTTGCAAAATCACATACTTCTCGCACTTGTATCGAAAACTACTATTTTTTACAAAGCATTGTAGGCAGAAGACAAGACCATACTACTCAGCCAAAACTTTGTTTTTCTCTGCCACATTCACTAAATAAAAAAATATAATGGCCACGCTCTTGTCAAACAGACTGTATCTCGTGTTATGGAAATATTTAACCTTTTGAACGCTTTCTCTCTCGCGTCAAGACGGCCTACACGCCAATATCTCGACTAGTGAATAACGAATATTTATAAACCTTATCTGTCAGCAGGACAATTGCTTTGCTTTGACATCGTCCGCCATAGCCACTTTAGTGGTCGTTGGCGTGGCAGGCACGACAGCACACGACCGATTTAGTGGCTCTTGGTGTTCAAAAGGTTAAAGCATTTCCAGTTACAGTACTCATCCAGCTATTCCTACTTATATAGCAGTAACAGTACCTACTTATCCAGTGCTTCATGGCGCTATCACGAATACTTAGCACCGTCAAGCGGGATTTTATATGTATTTTTATGCTTATTATATTTTTTTCAAAATTTGATGAAAACACCATGCGTGGTCTTCTATGTGTCTCTATGACAATGTGACCGATCAACTTTCCTTTCTCACATAAATAAAACTACAATCGGTATATAATTTAGGTATTTATTTACAACTTATATATTTAACAAATTCGGAGCGTAGTTCGACGGCGCACTAGGTACGTGTTCTAAGTGCAATTGTTGCAAGGCACAGGTATCTAAATGGAATGTCCATACAAAGTTTGTACCGATAGTTACGCTTTGTTTTTCCAAGTTTAACCTTTTGACCGCCAAGCATTGAACAAAAATGACGCGCCACCGACGCTACGTAATCGCGTTTTGTCAAGCGAAATTGAACTTAGCGGAAGCCCGCGTAGGTCCCTATTGCATTACAAAACCTGTCGGCTGTAGCCGTCGTTGGCGTCCATGGCACAACTTTTTGATGTCGGCTACAGCCGACTGTGGCGGTCAATAGGTTAATTTCTCAGCTGCACGCAACGAATATTTAATGGTATTTTCAAACAATATAGTAGACGTTCCATTGAAATAACTGTCTTAAAATAAATCCTTATATTTCAAACAGGAACTTAAAACTCTATCATTAAAGAATGATGGGTGCACTTTTACTTTCAAATAAAACCGCTTATGAGACTAGTTGGTGGAATGTTATCTACAATATAATTTATCTACATATATATATTTGTATTAGACTAAATATTTATTCTCACATTCTTAGTGTCAATCATAATGTAGGTAAACGTTTTAGCTATAATTTATTGCTTCAAATTGTTAAGGATATCACTGTAAAATCAATTTGAATAAGTATTTAAAAAATATTTTAAATAACCCCGCTATTTCGGTCAAATTTTATAAAATTATTAAAGGTTGTGTGGCATTTCTTAGAAGTGTAGGGTTGTATTTCAAGGAGAGAATATTTAAGTGAAATATACAAGAAAATGTATTTGGTTACCATTACCATAACACTACGAACTGCCATGTGTAGGTATTTAAGAATATTTATATACAAAATGCGTCGTACCCTAAGTACTTGTTTGTTGCTATAGGAAATATAATTAGATAATTACGCGAACAGAGATAAAACAGGTGTTTATTGAACATGTCCTACGCGTCTAATTGACTATTCGTTTGCACCACACAAACATTCGCTGATTTGAAACATTCACGGCCCAACAATAACTTACTACGGAAATACTCCTACCACCATTTTTCTAGCACGTTAAATAATAAACAGCATCAGATTATTTTACTGAATTTCACAAAGTGCTTTATATACAAAACACCACTAAAAGAGATAACAACGTAAAGATGTTAGCTAAACATTGCATAGTACATAATATATGTAGGGGTTGTAGGATAATCTACACAGGATCAATTAATCGTATAAATCAATTTTCCACCTCCATTTTGGTCTCAGATCAGTGTTTTCAACACCGCCTAAAACATTAATTTCTCTACTCCGCTCCGACTCTGTACCAAATCACAAAAAACGTGAAGAAGAAAGCTTTGTAATGTTCTGGATTATAAATGTTATAACATTAGGTATTTACTTATATCTTTATTATTTATTAATGGAGCAAATTTTTGTCTTGGGCAGACCTCGACACCTCATTCTTTGGCTTGGAGTGCGGTGCAGTATAGTGCTAACGAATACAGTGAAGCTTACACCGCCGCATGAGTTTATAAAATCATACGAATCTTAAAAACAGAAAACAACATGAAAATACTATAACAAAAAAGAGAATTTCTTATGCACAACTCATGCGCCAGGCCTCTAACATTGGGTGTTAAGCGCGCTTTTAAAATACAACATACTTATGTTAGTCAGTTAAGTCTAGTTAGTAGGTACCATCGGGTTCAAAATTGCATGGTCAATTTATCAATGAATTCATTCATAAATTGGCCATGCAATTCTGAACCCGATAGTACATTTCAGCCCCTAATTTAACATACTCCGACGAATATTTCAGGGTATACCCGTAGTGTTTATAGACTCGAAGAACTCGTCAGACTACGAGAAGTCGTCATTATCTTGTGAAAAATTGTCACAACTTGGTAACAAGATTGCCAATGTAGTTGATCACTATCAAATCACGCGCTCAACGCCCAATGCGTGTTAGGGCAGGTTACACCAAACGGTCTGTTAACATGTCATCGTTAGGTTGTATGAATATTTTCACAGCTAATACGCCGCTATATTAACGTTGACCAATTCGTTAATTGTGCGTGGTGTAACTCGCCCTTAATCGGAATTTATCACACACGCAAAAAACGCTCGTCTCCCTGGCCGGCCTTATAGCTTGACCTGGCCGCTGCAGATGTCCCGGAACAGCTCGGAGGTGATGGGCACGAAGCCGGCGCCGGAGCGGAAGTACAGCGGATCGCGGATCACGTCCGGGTCGAAGCCCTCCTTCTGGTACTGCAGCTTCTTTATCTTGAATGTGCCTGTGGGAAAAAAATATTGTGGTCATATTGTTGGTTAAGCACTATTCTCAAAACAGACTCTATTTGAAACTGAGAATTACACTTTTTCGATCGAGCGGAGCGTAAGCGATGCTGGCAACTGTGCGTTTCGATGGCTTTTTGATTTTGAGCGTTTGTTTTTTGATAACTTTAGTAACGTTTTTCTGATCTTCACGAAGTTTGTTGGGGTCGTAGACTCTGCCTCTGCTCTTCTGTATCTCTATACATATATAATTTGAGAATTCGTATATGAGCAGGGTCGATCAAGGGGTTATGGAGTTAGAACGCGCTATCTTTATAAGCGTCTTGTTATATTGGTCAACCCGTTTTGTTTGCAAGTAAATCGTGAGTTCTCAGTTCGAGGCGGACTACTAATTGATAGATAAGTAGCTATTAGCTATTGTAACGCACGGCAATCTCCAGCCATTATAGCCAGGATAGGACATTATTTTATGTGTATTATCAATTTTTTAATAGTCATCAACTAGCCAACGAATCTACAATATATTTAAAAAAATCATGAGTAACTCCAAAGTAGCAATAGTTTTTTTGTCCCAATTTAAGCTATAGCGATGTTCATCCGGCGCTTACTGTATAAGTCTTGTGCCAGGAATGTTTTTTGTAACTATAGGTACCACGTCCTTGGCGAATAAATAAACATGACGATAAAATGTGGTCGAGATTAGTGAAAGATCCTACAGCCCACTTTATCGGTACCTGCACAAATACTTGCGCCAGGAATGTTTTTTGTAACTATAGGTACCACGTCGCTAGCAAATGAACACGATGGTAAAATGTGGTTGACATTTGTGAAAAATCCCACAGCCCACTTTATCGGTACCTACACAAATACTTAATTCTTTTACGAAATAGACGTCGTACATATTGTAAATGAAGTATTTAACAGATTATGAACTATAATGATTATCTTGACAAATTGTTTTTTTTTTTGACAAATTGTAAATTAAGTGTAACATACGAATTAGGTTTTAATTTGCATGCCATATGTTGGCTAAACATGTGATACAAAATGACATCAATCATGACATCTATACTTATGTATTTTACCATGTTTAAGCAAATAAATGATTTCTATTTCTATTTCTTAATAATGACTAATAACTGTTCATCAACAAAGTGGGCTCGTTTCCCCTGCAGTGCACAATCGGCAGGTCCTCACTGGTGATGTCGATGTCGTCGACGATGCGCAGGAACAGCGGGCGCGCGTAGGACGGCAGCGCGTCGTCCAGCTCGCGCGCCAGCCGCGCCGGCTGCAGCTGCCGCGCCGGGTCCGCGATGGCCGCCATGCCCGCCCGACCTTCGTTTTGCGGGATCTGCAATAATACACAACATATTTAAATAACTAGTATAAACTCTACTTCAAACTTGAAAACAGAATAGATCAATACTACTGTCGTCCGAATACTTCGAAGCCGACGCTTGATCAAAATGCGAGTGACGCCCTGAGCGTTCACCTCGTTCGCGAATAAAACGCTCTAATGAGGATAAACGCGCAAAAATATGCGCATATGACGTCGCAATCGCAAAGAAACAAACATGTCGTAGATTATGGTTATCAATATAGTTTAAAAATCTCCCTTCAACCCCAGTTCCCGTGCCATTTATTACTATTAAAATAATTTTAAACAAAAAAAAACCGACGACTTCACGTAGCATCCACCTTTTCGAAAGATAATACTCGAGCTGCTGTAAAAAATACTCAAATCAATATAGGTGTGCATAGAATAGTTGAAGAGTTCTCTCGATTTCTCCAGGATCCCATCATCAGATCCTGACCTGGTTACAAAGGGACCAACTGTGAAGTATACTCTTTCAGACAAAAAAGAATTTTCCAAATCGGTCCAGCCATCTTCGAATAATCGGTGAACATACATTAAAAAAAAAGTAGCAAAAACAAAGATCCCGACGAATTGATAAATTCCTCCTTCGAAATCTTGAAGTAGGTTGATAAGACATAGAGGATAACCGATGCACGTATCGAAATGCACGCGCCCCGCGTTCCGCGATTTTTATGTGGTTGAAACTCCAAGAAAGTTTTATGTGGAGAACCCGTCCTATCGTTCCCGAGCTGATTCCTGGACGTGACGTGTGCTCTTGACCTGCCTCCCAGCCTCAACGTACGTGCATATGACACAATCTTAAATATATAGTTTGGAAATGTTAAATCATACCTACATTGCAGTCTGTGTCAGTGCCTAAACCTCAGAAAAACGGCAGAAATAAATCCACAATGGCGGCTAAAAAGTATGATTCATATTTTTTATTTTCTTTACCGGCTGCCGCGCAGTTTCTTGAACGTCACAGCCTGACATGGGAGCTAATACGTATGTTTCCCACGCTGGCCGCTAACTGACTAAGGGTGGGTTGCACCACGCTTAACTAACGAACTAATCAACGTTAAATATGGCGACGAAGCTGTTATCCCATAGAAAATTTTCAAACTTTTCATACAACTCTTACTCTCAACTCTTAAAAATCTCGATTGTATTTTAAATTGTGTCCATGTTGTATGCTGTAAAAAGAAAATCTTAGATGTGAGGTGTATATTTTTTTTGCATGCTGCAATTCAGCTAAATGTGTGATACGCTTCAATGTAATATTTTTAAGACATTTTGTTAACCACATTTAAAGCAAATAAAAGAACTTACTTACTTACAAGATTTTTTTTACGATGACGTTGACGTTAACAGACGGTTTGGTGCAACTGACCCTAAGTGTAGAGCATGGGTAGAGTAGAGTAGAGTAGAGTAGAGTAGAGAGGAGCAAGGAGCACTGACCGACACGCCGTACACCACGGCCTCCCGGTTGGCGAGCGCGGGGCTGGCGCCGAGCGCGTTCTCCACCTCGCCCGTGGACACGTTCTCGCCCTTCCAGCGGTACGTGTCGCCCGTGCGGTCCCGGAAGTACAGGTAGCCCAGCTCGTCGCCCACCAGCAGGTCGCCGCTGACGAACGCCGCGTCGCCCTTTCGGAACACGTCGCGTTCTAGCTTCTTGTTGCTGTCGGTCTGTAAAATAACAATACAAAACAATTCATAACTTAACTATTTATAGCTCACCAAACGAAGGCGCTTAACTGCCTGATAGGGGAAATAATTCGTGTGTAGCTGAATTTTGGTGTAGTTGTAGATAAAAGTATCTTACACAACATACCTACTAAAAGTACCGGTGGATGGAGGCGCCGCTAACGGGGGGAGGGGGGTGTAAAGGTCCCTTTTTTTGGAACGGTGGCTCATACGAAAAAATGTTCTTCTACTTAATTCATTCAAATATGATTTTCTATAAAAAAGATTCTTTGCACTTTTTTGCTAGGATCAATGTTCAATATCGAGGAAATACGATAAACCCTTTTTTAAACTTATATCCAAAAGTTAATAGTTATATCCAAAAATTGTTATACAATACTCTTTTTTTTTAAAAAAAACTTATCCAACGATATCCCACACATTAGGGTTGAAGTAAAAAAAAATTTTACCCCCCACTTCATGTGTACGGGAGGTACCCGAAAAAATAATATTTTTTCAGATTTTATTTTAAAACCTTGTCGGCGTGATTAAAACACATACTCATACGATTTTTTTCTTTTTTAGTACTAACCATCACTTTTTTAGTATGAGCCACCGTTACTGAGTTTTTTACGAAAAACCAAAATAAGGAACATTTACACCCCCCTCACCCCGTTAGCGGCGCCCCCACCCATCGGTACTTTTAGTATGTTGTGTAAGATACCTTTGCCTACAACTACACCAAAATTTGGCTATACACGAATTATTTTCTCTAAGTTTTCCTTCGTTGGGTGGGTACTAATAAGTAATACGCTTCGAACTGAAAAATCGCAATTTACTTGCAAACGAGATGACCAATATAACAAGACGTCAGAAGTATTTTTTTCGCCTTCTAGCTCCACAACCACTTGATTGATTCTGCTCATATACAAACTCTCAAGTTATATGTACCTCTGCTACAACCCCAACAAATTTCGTAAAGATCAAAAAAACGTTACTAAAGATATCGCGGAACAAACCCTCAAATCAAAAAGCCATCGAAATGTCGAGACGTCCCAGGAGCCGCAGTTGTTTGTAAGAACTTCACTTCGCTTACGCTCCGCTCTTTCGATAACGCCGTTTGTACATCTCCGCGGGGGAATGACGCCGCGAAACCTACTTAGGTTTCCCTTGGATCGAGGCCGAATCAAGAGCAGAAACGACACCGCGCGGAACCGCGCCGCACGAATTAGGTCTTGTTTCGCTCTCGATCTGCTCAGGGGGTTTAGCCAAAATGACAATCATATACAGAAAACGAATCGAAACGCTATCTGTCTCTGTAGCGTTTCGTTTCGTTTTCTGCAAACGATTGTCATCTTGGCTACCGGACCAGGTTTTGCGGCAAAACGTGTAGAGCGGCGAAATGTGCAAAGTACATGATAGGCAGGTAATTTTTTGGACATAAGTACAAGATATTATAGATAGAAAAGCCGTGAGTATTGAATCTAAAATTCGTACCTTGTCAACATAACCGTAGTATTCCCTCGAAGCATTTCCTTGAGCAATGAGACCGATGAACATGCCCGGTTCTCCTGGAATAAAGAAACAGCGATTTAAATATGTTCATATTTTACGTTACGGTCATAGTTACGATAAATCCTCTACGAACAGGAAGTGATACCTCTAGTATCGCAAGTGAAGAACCTGGGGCTAATTATTGACAGCGGGCTTACATGGGAACCTCAGGTGGCCGACGTTTCTCGTAGAGTAACTAATACTTTAAGAGCACTCTATCGTTTTAAACATTTTCTCCCAGTCAGCACTAAAATTCTCCTTGTCCAATCTCTTGTCCTGCCTGTCCTTGATTATGCTGATGTCTGTTACACCAATCTCACCCAAGACTCATTGAACAAGTTTGACCGGTTACTTAATAACTGCATACGCTTCGTGTTCGGTCTCCGTAAGTATGACCATGTTTCCAATTTCCGCAGAAAACTTAATTGGCTTCCGATCCGAGAACGTAGGTCACTTCGTATTCTCTGCACTCTGTATTCCATATTGTTTGACCCGTCCGCTCCAAATTATCTTCGATCGAAATTTAAATTTGTTTCCCCACGCCCCGGCACACATCTTCGTTCTTCTCGTTTTCTAAAGCTCATTGACAATGTGCCCCGACATGGAACTGGTTTTATGTCTAATTCTTTCACCATTCAGGCAATCCGACTTTGGAATGTTCTGCCGCTCTCTCTCAGGCAAGCTCAGACTAAATTCACTTTCAAGCGCTTGTTGCGCAAGCATTTCCTTGACAAGCTTTCTTCATCGTCCTCCTAATGGTTCACACAAGGTATATAAAATATATGTATGTATGTTTATTATTATATGTATTTGTGTAAGTTTATGAATATAGCTTATATGTATCTATTGTTAGTTTTTTTTTTTTTCTCTTTTAATTCTGTCATATTTAATGGACCCTGCACCTACTTAACCTTTCTGTTTAGCCCATTGGTTGACTGGTAGAGAATGCCTTATGGCATTAAGTCCGCCATTTGTACCATCTTGTATTGTGCAATAAAGATTAAATAAATAAATAAATAAATTTATTTTTCTGATTTTTGTAGTACAATTGCTATCAAATATATCGGAGCGGCCACGGTACCCAAAAATATCTGAACATGCACTTTATCGTCTTGACCAATAGAGGCGTTGTTCAGATGTTTGTGACCACCTTGGCGACTATACTAGAGGGCCTTGCACATGCTCAGCCGTTTCACCTGTCTATCCTCAGTTTACTTTCCGAAGCCATAAAAAAATTCGCCTCTCCACAAACACGGCCGGTATAGGTACAGTCACCGGCAATAGTATCTTCCTACACGAAGGCCGCAAAAATATGTGACACGCTCTTATGGCCCAACAAATAAGAGCGTGTCACATATTTTTACGGCCTTCGTGTAGGAAGAAACTATTGCCGGTGACTGTACAGGTACAGGTACACGATACAACGTAGGTATACCTAGTCGGTCCTTAAGTTCTGTCACAAGGGTTTTAAGTGATAAAATATAATATAAAGCTTTTAATAAAAGCCTCTTAAAATTTAATACAAATAATTATGGTCAAAATCAACTCGAACAGGGCGCGTGTTTTTGACGTGGTTTTTTATTGCGCTTTTTCGAATGTTACAGGGAATTGTGTATAACTGCCACAACTATTTGCCTTAAATAATATCGTAAATTAATCGGTGTTAAATAGCCTTTTTAACCATACATTGAAATATTAAGCAACCTCTAACAGTTCCTATTTTACCAGTCCAAACCCTAGTGACAGAACTTATGAACCGACTAAGTAAGTTACCCGGGTCGCAGCGGATGCAGAAGCCGTCGGGCCCGCGCACGAGCGCGCCGGTCTCGTCCACGCGCACCACGGCGATGGGCAGCGCGCGCGCCGGCAGCAGCTTCGGCAGGAACCCCACCGCGCCCACGGTGTTGTCCACGTTTACTGGAACACCAGGGAACGGGTTATACTCTGCCCGGGGACTTCGAGCGTAGACAGTACCATACTGTCTTTTTCTTACACTAGTATAGTCGACTTCTCCAACACGAGTATCTGTAGGTACACATGGACGTTGAAAATATAAATACATTTATTTTAATATAAAATGGCTTTCTCCCTTTGTACAGTCAAGTGTAAAAATATGGGTGTACTCATATTACTCAAAAATATGTCCCATAGTATCTTATTCCGTTGTAATAAGTGCGTAGTACCCATTTATGAGACGATTTTTTCGATACGTATTTTTGCACTTGACTGTACGGAGCAATGGGAATTTTAGCAATGACGACGTTTTACACTTTTTAATTGGATAAAATAAAATATAGGCAACGTTGTTCGGTAGAGGCCTTGCTTATTGTAAGGTGATAGCCTCGCTACAAACACGTGGGTGGCCGAGACACCGGATAACCGTTTGTTCAACTAAAGGCTGGTTACGCACGTTTTGAGACTAATTTTTCTATAGCTACACACTTGTTCGCTAGTTCAGCGCACAATACGCTGTCACCATGACACACTGAACTAAGTAAATTAACAATAAAACTATTCCCAAGAAGTCGTTGCCATCTTGAGCTCAAACGATTATCCGAAAAGAATATGATTTTTTTTTAACGGCCATATTGGACAACTCAGCTATATCCTCACCACTTGTTATATCTTTGACTACTCCGCTCTCCTTTTTCGTCAATATGCCCTGACTGACCGTCCATCAAGAACCTTCAACCTTTTAAATATTTCATTATGCACAACAACTATCATGATTAACTATGTTCGTTGGCATTCATTGAAATCAAGCAAAAGCACTTATGTAATTTTTTTTTCGGCAGAATTCTTGAATGCCAAAAAAGCAACAAATACAAATAGTTTATTCGCAGTAATATGGTTAAAGTGGTCTTAAATTACAATAGATCTGCATATTACACCTTATGCTGGCGTGCGAATGTTGTGTAAACTTAAACTACCTAAATAACATTAAACATTAAATGGAAATGGATTTCCTGTTATGCACATCCGGTCCGATTCTTAAGATTGGTGATTAAAGGTTGTAGTTTATTCATTAGTTTTAAAACAATTCTACGGAAACTCGGCAAGAATCGTATCCGCGATGTCATATTGTAACTAGTACGGTTATTCGATCTACCTACTCATTACCAAAATACCGTCCTCTGATCAAAAGTAAACTTTAATAACCTATGGCCTATGGAACTGAAATCGACAAAGAGGTGTTGATTATAGGAAAAATTATTGCAAGTCCTGTGTTATCGTCACTTTCGACAAGGTCGCACTGTTATTAATTTCTGATTGCAATCTCGTCTGGCGATTGGATTTGATTTTGTTGATAAACTTTAATGTTAAATCGTCTAGCCGGCCGTTGTTGTCTACCCGTGCTCGATTATTTTTGTGTACCTACCTCTTACAATAGAGTTATGTTTATAAAAGAAAAACATGATAACATGGTATTTGCCTTTGGAGAGGATAAACTTCATTGCGATCATAAGGTACCATCGGGTTCATCATTGCATACCCAGTTTATGAATGAATTCATTGAAAAATTGGGTATCCAATTATGAACCCCGTAGTACATAGGTTGCTATGGGTAGGTAGGTTTTACAAGCAGTGCTCACAATTTTGCATAAAATTATAATAAGACATATTATCCAGCACTGCTTATTAAAAAAAAAAACCGATACGGTTATAAGTTAGCTAGTATCTACCTACCTAACTATAGCTACCTTATGATCTCAATGAAGTTTGTCCTCTCCGGAGGCAAATAGTGTTATCATAATTTTCTTAAACAACAGTGCTAAGCTTTGTTTACAAGTGATATTAAAGTGATAAAAGTATTTACTCACTTATGTTGGCGTTGCCCTCCGTCGCGCCGTAAATTTCATTTATCTGGGGCACTTTGAACCTGCAAACGATGTCACAACAAACAACATTAGCTTATTCGTGCATTCATTAATACAACAATGCCTTCGGCTGATTAGGCGGCCTCCGTGACCTCAACTTATTTATTTTATTTAAATGACGATAAATTACTACACCTTTGAATGGAGCATTGGGGTTACTTCGCTTCAAAAGTCCAGCGGATATATTTGTATTTACGAGGTATCTACGAGAAATGAGTAATTAATTAAGTAATAGTCATTGCTCATTAAAACATTGGGGATACAATACAAGTTTATAAATACATATTTATGTATTAAGTACTTCTTAATTTCATCTTCCTAGTAATCACTACGAGGTCCCAGTCTCTTTTAGCTATTGCTCAATGGATCATGCGATCTGCTCGGCAACTAAACGTTATCCAAAGTTGCAGCGTATCTCTACACGTCTAGTTTCGAAAGCGATCCGAAATTCGATCCCAACGGGAAAACTCGGCCTTTTTGGCATTACGTTCGCTTTTCTCACGACGTTTTCCTTCACCAAACATCCGAAAGCCTTTATAATTCGGCATTTGCACATATCTGTTATATCGAGGACAACTTCTCGACTAATAGTCGGACACCATACTCTTAGGGCGGTTTGCACCAGGCACATTTATACAGGAACAGTTTAGGTATGGATGGACATGTAGAGATAAATTATTAGATTATTCAGGCAAAATAAAATAAAAACTTTAACAACCGCGAGGTACCGAAATTGCATACCGATATAACGTCGGGTGATAACCAAAACTCACTAATTACTACTACAAGTTCATAATAGCCACAATGAACCGTACTAGTAACAAAACAAGGTTGATTTTAGTTTGATATATATTTTCTGTAATTAGTAAATATTGTTAGTCACACGACATGATTTTTTTAAAAGATGACATGACTTTAACAGACGGTTTGGTGCAAACAGCCTAGTTGCAAGACGTAACTGACCTGTCGACAATGCTCTGCCAGATTGCGGGCCGCATGCCGTTGCCCACCATGATGCGCACGCGGTGCTGCGCGTCGGTGGGCCGCGGCGGCTGCGCCAGCAGGTAGCGGCACATCTCGCCGATGTACTGGGCCACCTGTAACAAGCGGCACATGGATTAATTCTTCGGTCGTGACCTGTAACTTTACAGAATTAACGTAATCATCCATCACCATTGAAACACTTACGTGAGCCAATGAATTTTGATAAGGTTAAAACGAATTAGGTACGTCAAACGGGGTGACTTTAGGAAATGATTTTTTTTAATACCACGACGGTGGCAAACAAGCATACGGCCCCCCTGATGGTAAGCAGTTACCGTAGCCTATGGACGCCTGCAACCCCAGAGGATTCACATGCGCGTTGCCTACCCTTTATGAACCTATACACTCCTTTTTTGAAGAACCTCATACTGGAGCCCCATGTTGGGGCTACTTTCATAGATTTTCAACTGCCATAAAAGCAGCATTATTTATAAAATCATATAAACTCTTACGTATTACCAGAAGTCTGAAGGTAAAAAATCTGTACTTTGGCACATAAATTGATTTTTCAAAGTGACCCCTGTATTTTTAAAGCCACCCCGTTTGACCGTACCTACATTGGGAGATGACGAGGAAGTCAGAGAGAGTATGTTCTGCGGTTTGAAATCTGGTACGGGGATATCCACCTTTCAACCTTGATATTCGTGTGCCAACTCTATATAGTATTTTATAGAGAGACTATGAATTTAACACAGCTACTCGGATACAAATCTTTAGAAGTGTCCCTATGACGCACGCTCAATTGCGCATTAAATAACACATTATTTTTATTACATAAGTTTAAAATTAGAGTAGGGCACTGAGGTTATCGTAATCAATAATCATAAACTGCATCATACTATCTTAGGTCCGTGACCGTAGAGTATAGTAGCTCCATTACATGGTGGATCTTAAACTGATAAACTTTGACTTGACACCAACAATAAACTACATCTCAGTGGCGTAGTGAGTGGTGGGGCAGCCAGGGCACGCGCCCTGGGCGCAATCAAGAGGGGGGCGCAAAAAAGCCAAAAACCTATTAAAAAATTATTCAATCCAAATCGGCAAACAAGGCAAAAAAGATTAATTTCATTGATTTCGTTCTTATAAATACACTTCTTCCTGAATATACTGCGAAGTAATGTATAATAACTACTTTCGCAACACAATTACACAATTTGTAAACCTAAATATTTAGACGTAAAATTTTGATTCTTATTATCTTGTGAAATGAAACTAAAACTTATGCGCTTAATTTCGTGAGTAATGTTAGTTGGGCTTAAAATGACACATCTATCAAAAAATAGCAACATGTATACTTTTACATACATAAGTACCTACATACATTTTTTAAGACATCAATCGAGTATATTTCCCGTGACATTCAAATTTCCAATATCTCTGAGGAATCTACTATCTACCACAGAAACGTCTAAAATGTGAAAATAGACCAGGCGTCTTGCTTCACGAGTTGAAACGGCTCTTACAAAAATTTTATGGAAGAAATATGTTATAAGGGCATTTATGTTATTTGAGGCATGAAAAAATGTGTTAAAGTTTTAATAAACTTTTTTTGTAGTTAGAATACAAGGAGCCTAATTACATTTAAAATAAGTAAATGTTGTCTATATTTTTATTTTCTTTTTAACTATAATATATTTATATACACAACAAATTTTAACGAGTTATTGTAGACTTTGAATGTTTTACATTAATTAGGTATTGTTGAACGCTAAGCCTATTCGTGAAAGAAACACAGTAAAATGTTGTCCATCCATGATCTCAATATTCTTAATTCCATCCGCGATTGTCGTAGTGTTGGTAATGTCATGATTATTTGAGATTGAAGATGATGGATGTATTTTTTTTTCAGAATTATTACACAAGTTTTAGAGGTCTCTACCGCTTGCGAAAAATTTGTAATTCATCAATTAAGATTTTTTTAAATATTTTCGTTAACTTTTAACTAGTAAAACACTAGCGTCTGCTTTTGACATATGCCAATAAATGACATTAGTAATTTTTAACTTTTCTGAGGAAAAAATAATTGTAGAAATAAAATTCCTTGGGAACGTGCCACATAAAATCCGAATAAAAAATCTACAGTAATGACACTAATGACATACTTTTTATCATCATACATTACAAAGACAGAGGCTATTACGTCTGCTAGCGCTAAATAAAACTAAAAACAGTTTTTCTAAACTCTTAATAGGAGAATTACAATATTTTCTTTTTCTAAATGGTCGACCTCTAAAACTTGTATAAAACATTGAAAAAAAAAATCAGCCAACATCTTTAATGCCAAATAACATACTGAGAGGTTGCCCCACAAAACATTAAAAAAAATGTAAAAAGAGGACCACCACAGTAGACTTCATATAATTTTTTCTGTAATCTATAAAAAAAAAAACATTTTTTTTACCCAAAAGTTTCCGCGTTAATAAATATTTTTATTATTCTGGCAATAAGTGCTTTCATCCGACAAATTACACGGTATATTTTGAAAAACTTTTTATTCGTGTATTCTAATTAACCACTCAAAAGCGGCCCCATATATAAACCTAATTTATTAACGTTATACGTCCGACCCGGGGATATTGATTAAATATGTGTACAACATTTTTGCTAAACCGGTCCCGTAGCTTATGAGCAAATTTAATTTGTGACAGATAGACAGACAGACGGACGGACAGGTTCTTTTTTACCATTTTGGTACGGAACCCCAAAAATCATCAACCGACTGTATCGTGGTGAAAATACCATCAGCTGGTAACGTGAACATACGGCGTTCAAGGTCTTTCCACCGCGATACAGCCGGTTGACAATTTTTCATTTTTATAATAGCATATAAACTGACAAATTTTCCATTGGGATGCGACGACAATTTTTAAGTGATTAAATGGGTTCCGTTCCTCACCCACCAACGGAGCGACAGCTGACTTTCACGAGGCTTCATTTACATCGACCTTAACACACTTCACAAGTTCGTTCGCCTAGGACGGGGACGCGATTGGTTATGAAATTTGTTCCTGGCTTAATACGGTCCATTACATACAGTCAATTTGTAGAATATCCTATAAAAGGAATAACAAAAGGGCGCATTTTGGATGCGTGCCCTGGGCGCCGTTTTACATCACTACGCCCCTGCTACATCTAAGGTCAGGTGGGGCGTTTGTAAACATGGGGCAAATGATACTATGTAGAAATACTATAAGTAGGTAATAATTAAATAATAATTCATATTATAGGACAATCTTAAACAAATAGACCTAGTCCCATGTTAAGCTCAATAAGGCTTGTGTTATGGTTACTAGCCGACGATATATATAATTATAGATCAATATGGATAAATATTTAAATACATAGAAAACATCCATAAATCAGGAACAAACATGTGCTGACCAGGATTCGAACCCGGGACCTCTTGCTTCATAGGCAGGTCACTAATACCGACTGGGCTAGGAGGCCGTCGAAAGTGCTTCTTTGCGTTGGCTTCGGCTCCGCATACGCCTCCCAAAGGTCCGGAACCCGGAACAGCATTGTTCCGCGGTCGGGAAAGACATATAAGTTAACTAATAATAAATTAAACCGGCCAACTGCGTGTCGGACCACGCATAACGGAGGGTTCCGTATCGTATCGAGAAAACTAATATCAAAAGGTCGTATCTGGCTATGAAACAATTTTGTTGGAGATTACGCGAAAACGCTTTAACCGATAATGTTAATACACCTTTATGTTAAAATTCTATACCTAAATTTCATTTTGGCTACCTAAAAAGAGCTACTCGCTTACTTTGCTTTTGCAAGTCGCAGTTCGGTGCAACGGATATTAGTAATAGTATTTGTACAATACTATTGCCGGTGACTGTACATAGTGTACAGACAGTCACCCGCAATAGTATCTGCCTACACGAAGGCCGCAAAAATATATGACACGCTCTTATTTGTAGGGCCATAAGAGCGTGTCACATATTTTTCCAGCCTTCATGTAGGAAGATACTATTGCCGGTGACTGTACATAGTTGCATTATGTTATGTTGCCCCACATTTACAAATGGCCCACCTAACCTTACTTGCCTACCTACTTACATTAAACCCTATTTAACCCTTGTCTCCGAGGGCATATTTTTGGGGATTAAACGAGTATCTATACTTAGATACTCGTTTAGAATATCCTCAATATTACTATATTGAGGTGCAGAAGTAGCTAAGCTGTCGAGGAGCTGAAAATAATAAGTTTGTTTTTAAGGGATAAAGCGCGCAATGATAATGAAACCTCACCCGGCTTACTTCTGCTACTGCTATGTTGAGCTAAGAGAACTAACAAAAGCACAAGAAATTCTAAACCAAATACAAATCAAGAAGTGACTGTAATTAAAAGAGAAATGTAGCTGCGTTAGTCTCTACCTCTTAGTATCTACCTAATTCACTTCTTTGGTGTTAAAGATAGATTTTTTAGTGTACCCCTAACTGGAAACCGACAGTTTGGAAAGACACTCAAAAAATACGACGACTTTACCAGTGGTCGCATTAAATGTGAATCAGCTCACCGTGCACTGGTAATTGATGCAGTCGACCCAGTAGTTGGAGGCAGAGAACCTCGGCCGCACGACGGACGGTATGCCCTCCACCAGCGCCGCGCCCGTGCCCACGACTCCACCAGCCGTGTGGTACATCGGCAGTGCGTTGTACATGCGGTCCCACGACTTCAGCCCCAGCATGTGGACCGTGGCCAGCACGATCAGAAGGTACCTGGTGGATAGACAGGTACCACTTTGAGACAGCGATTCCATCGAAACATCGAATCGTTTAATATATAGGTAGCGGCGAGTAGGGACTGTTTGGAATACTTAATTTATGCATCTCTCTTTGAACACTTTCCTTGTTAAGTTAAATTTTGTAATGATCGTCACATAGACAATGTTAAATTAGAAGTTAGATCAGATTTTAAACAACAAAAAATAGGCCAAGCCAAGTGAGATATTTGATGTATAGATATTCGTATAAACAACGATAAAGTCAATTGAATCAATGGGCCCAAATGCAAACAAAATTAAACGCGTGATCAATCGGAGGATTAGTGGCATACCTACTATGGTAAGATTAGTTTCTAAGTGAGTTTTTGTTGTCGCAGGCGAACACTGATGGTTACACATACTAAAAACTAAGGTATACTAATCATCGTATGTATTATTACGAAGCACGTTTCTGCTTCAAAAGTATCAAGGATCCTGGCCCGATAGTACAAATTCATAATTTTTAGGTGCTATTTAGTGCTCCTAGTCCCATGAATATGTGCCGCATAGTTTTCAAGTTGTCGCGGTACCGTTGTGGTCGGGTGGGGGTACATGATCCTGGCCGATCACATCACTCCAACGAGATAAGTGAATGCACAAATTCATCGTTTTTTAAGTGCTATTTAGTGCCGCCTATCCCATGAATTTGTACCGCATAGTAACCACGCTACCATTATGGTCAGGCGGGGGTACAGGATCCTGGCCCGACCACACCATTCATACGAGATTTGGTGAATGCACAAATTAGCATTGGCATCCCTGTCTTGCCCGAAGTGTAGATGTACAGCAGCGTGTCTATGTAGTGCGGTGGGTCCGTGACGAGCGGGTAGTCGGGCGGTTGGCGCTCCATCTCAGTACCGAAGTCCAGCACTTCGGGAGCTGGCGTGCCGTACAGCAGTGAAACAGACTATACCATCTTTGGAGTTGGGCACCGCGGCAGCCTTGGGCATCCCGGTCGTGTCCGAATTGTAGCTGTACAGCAGCGTGTTCTTGTAATGCGGTGGGTCCGTGACGAGCGGGTAGTCGGACGGTTGGCGCGTTATCTCCGCGCCGAAGTCCAGCACTCCGAGCGCTGGCGTGCCGTACAGCTGTGACAGAGACTATAACATACTTGGAGTTAGGCAGCACGGCAGCCTTGGGCATCCCAGTCGTGCCCGAAGTGTAGATGTACAGCAGCGTGTCCTTGTAGTGCGGCGGGTCCGTGACGAGCGGGTAGTCAGGCGGGTGGCGCTCCATCGCAGCTCCGAAGTCCAGCACTCCAGGCGCCGGCGTGCCGTACAGCTGGAACAGCTTCATGTCGGCTGGCAGCTGGCTGCGGATTTCCGCTACGGCTGAAGAGGTCAGATATTTCAATATCTTGCAAAGTTAAAACAGGATATTTCGAAGGGAATCGGATAACTATTGTTATTATTACTTCAAAATATAAGTACTTACTAGTTATAAGTGTCAGCTAATATAATAGTCACAAGTTACAACACAAAATTTACTAGTTATATGTGTCAGCATTTGATCGCTTTTGCAAATACACTCGCGAGCAAATAATACGGGTCAGTGACAAAAACCCTTATATTTTGCAAATTAATAGCGGTATGTGCAGGAAACTAACTGTGTATTAAAGAGAATTTAATATCGAATTAAATTGAACCTTCAATGTTCTACAAGAATTCTGGAAAAAGTTTTATTTAAAAAAAAGTCGAATTTGGTACCAAATTCAAATTGAGCTTATTTCACTTTTGATTGTTTTCTCACTTTTGTTTTCAATCTGTCAAAGCAAAATGATAAAAGGCAGTTTTTGTTGACTTTGATGGTCATTATTGAATTACTATCATGTATGTCGCTAACACAAGATGAATGTACACGTATCGTCACTTTGTTACAAGAAGGCAGAAGTCAGAGATATACAGCAAGAAGAACAGGCGTGTCACTATCTACGGTGCAGAGGGTCCTCCAACGTTTCCTACAAACTGGCAGGAACCTTCGAAGACCAGGAACCGGCAGGCCGAGATGTACTACGGCTAGAGAAGATCGATTTATTGTAACAACAATGCTCCGAAATCGGCATCTCACTGCAGTTGAAGTCAAAAACCAACTTCGGGAGACCCGAAGAGATGACATCAGCGAGTGGACTGTAAGGCGGCGGCTTCGTGAAGCTAATTTGACCCCACATAGACCGGCAAATGGACCAAAACTTGACAGAGGGCATCGAACTGCAAGGAAACTTTACGCACGCGAATACAGGCGATGGGGTGCCGAAGAATGGGCAAGAATTATGTTTTCTGACGAATCCAGATTTATGCTCTATGCACATGACGGGCGGCGAAGAGTTTACAGACGGCCAGGTGAACGTTTTATTCCAGCCTGTTTTGAAGAAAAAGTTGCTTTCGGCCGTGGGTCTGTTATGGTTTGGGCTGGAATATCTTCAGAGAGTCGCACGCAATTAATTTTGATAGAAAATGGAACGTTAACTAGTGCCAGGTATGTGGAAGAGATTCTTAATGAGCATGTAGGCCCATATTTAATTAATATGGGTGAAAACTCAATGTTCATGCATGGCAACGCCAGGCCACACACCGCACAGATTGTGGAAGATTATTTTGAGGAGGTTGGCATCAACACTATGAACTGGCCCTCGAGAAGCCCGGACCTAAATCCGATTGAGCACGTATGGGACGAGCTCGGAAGGCGTGTAAGAAATCGAAACCCCGCCCCAGCTACACTTAGAGACCTGAAACAGGCGTTAGTGGAAGAATGGGCTAATATCCCGCAAGAACGCATAAGAAACTTAATAAACAGTATGCCCAATCGTTTAGAAGCTGTAAGAAGAGCCCGAGGAGGCAATACGAAGTATTGATATGTTTTACTTTTTTTTTGTTTTTAGTTTTGTGTGTGAGGTACCACGGTTGCTTTTTACCTATAATTAATTGATATCGTGTTTACTATGTTAATTAAATAAACAAGTGAATATCATCTCTAACTCTTGACGTTGTTTTATTAACTATGCATTTATCTATAATATACAATTTAATTCAGGCTCCTAGCTTTATTATTTTAGGAGATATTATAGTTTTTCGTACTGACCCGAATTATTTGCACGCGAGTGTAGTTCGTACCTACTACTAATAAAAACATCGGTATCAACGTTCAAATTTCGTGGCAATGTACGGTTGGCAGAAAAATAAATACAAACAAATCACTTAGTATTTTTAACCTTTATTTTGTATATGTAAATAAAAAAGCCCCTAAATAGTACATTTCCTAATTAGGGTGGTAAAACAAAGAAAGGCCGCGCAATCGCAATTGTTGCGGCCCAAGCTGCAAGCGAGGGACGTAATTATGCGATCGAGGGCTTTCTTTATTACCTCCCGTGTTGGAAAAATATGTGCACATTTGGCCAGAAAGCGGCTCTATCCGTACGCGTAGCGTGCGGAAAAAGCCACTTTATGTCCAGGTGTGGCATACAATATTTTACGAGTTAGAATAGATCACTAAAATTTGTTCCATAGATTTTGCTGTCAATCTTTGACGTCTGTAAGAATATATCCATTTTAAATGACTAAAAGATCTTTCCACGCTGACTGAGGTAATAGGAAGGTATGTCAAGCATTGAAAATTTTGCACACAGTTTTTATTTACACTTTCTGGTATTTCAGCCTCGTTGTTTTTAGATAGTTGGTTAATTATTTGTACAGTCTTATAACCAGGATTTTTCTTTAATACACTTTTTAATTTAAAATAAACTTTTCTGGCATTTTGATGTAACCTTAACGTTGATATTTTTTTTTGCAAACCATGAACAATGTTTAATGATTCTGCTAGACTCAGTTTTGGATCCTCCAATAATTTTATTGACTTAGCAATTATACTAAAGTGTGTATCGACGAATAGTAACTCAGTTTTTAAATTCCGGTTACGGAAAATTTTTTTTGCTATAGAAATTGCACTCGCTTCACGCGGATTTAAGGCATCGATGACAGATTTGATTTTATCATAATGCATGTGATAATATGAGGCAGCATTTAACCATGTTCCCCATCTTGTTATCACGGGTCGGGGTGGTAGAGGAATATTTACACACATTTGATGAAATAAATTTGTCCTTGAAGGAGCGTTACGAAATATTTTTTTGATACAGTCAATCAAACTGTTTATGGTCGGGTAAAGACTTCTAATTATCTCTGCGACTCGATTACATCCATGTGCTATGCGTGTTACATGAGTCATATTTTTATATTTCTGAACAAGGTTTTTAGCTGCTTTTACCATGTAGGAACCGGCATCCGTTATAAAAAATAATAATTTATCCATGTTTTTTTTGTATTCATCGCCCCAAAGATCTTCAAGGGTTTCCTCAACGAGTTTGGTTATTGTCGAATGGTTAGTCGCCTCCAATACCTTAGAAGCAAATAAATGTGGCTGGGTACTAGTTCCATCTAGAGCTCCGATCAAAATATTTGCCACTTTTTTTCCCACGGAATCTGATGTTTCATCAACACTGAGGTAAATCATTTTATTTTGTAATTTCTCTTTCAATTCATTTTTTTTCTTTTCATACAATTCAGGTAAGCATTTTACTCGTATTTTTGTTTCACTCGGCACAGTAATATCGTTTCCATATTTATGATTTAAAAGGTTTTCTACAAAATTTCTAAATTTAGGATTGTCAAATTTTGACCACGGTATATTCGAACAAATCATAAACTCTGTTAAATCTTTATTAAATTTTTCTTGTGCATTATTTTTATGAATTTTGTTGTGTAAATCTGTTTTTAAATGGCGGTCGATACTAGATTTAGAGGGAAATAATTTCGAATTACACAATTTGCAATATACGATATCGTCTTTAATTTCGAAATCAGCATTATCTCGTATTATATCCTGTAAATGGCAGCGTGAATCAGATAATTTATCTTGATGAGATTTTGATTTCAAATGTTTCTCTATATTGTACCTTTTCTTTTTTATATTCATTTCGCAAATAGTACAGCAAGCACCTTCGTTAGTGAATATAAAATCAGTATACTGCGTCAAATCCATTTTCTCAAGTCTGATAGGGAGTTGGGTAAAGATTTATCAATGCTAAATTGTAGTTGTAAGTGTTTTTAAGAACTATTATCGTTGAAGATTTTACCACATATTATTTTGCATGACAATTAATTTGTTGCCTATTTGGCATTTAGAATTTTTTTTACAAATGGATAATGAAATGAGTATTGAGGTTCTATGACGTATTAAGAATATAAACCTCTTTAAATATATGTACAGTTTACCAAAGTACGATTAAGAATAAAAATAAATTAAATGTTATTTATTACTAATAAATAAAACAATGATACCTATGTATTTCTTTTTTTGCGACCCTTACCAAGTGCCACGAAATTTGAACGTTGATACCGATGTTTACAATAAGTATAAGTAAGATAAAAAACTAAAAACCGGCCACGAGTATGTCGGGCCATGCTCAGTGTAGGGTTCCGTAGTTGCCAGCCTGCAGTAGGTACATCTATTAAAAAGGGCATTTATTATTCAATAGAGTTTTTCAATTTTTTTCCAAATTTAAAAAGTTAAAAAGGGGAGCAGGTTGGCGCTTCTTTTTTAAACTTTCGGAGATATAGATTATATACGAAAATATTACTTGTATCCAAAAATTGTTTTAGAAACCCCTTCTTTTTTTAAAGACCTATCCAACGACACCCCACACAATAGGGTTGGAGCGAAAAATAAAACGCCTAACCAGGTCCATACGCCATTGGTAGCCATTGTAGTAGAGGAACTATTATATAATCTATGGTAGAGGATCGTACCTTCCGCCATCTGGTCGGAGAACACGATGGCCTTGGCCTTGGCGACCTGGATGCAGTGCAGCAGCGGCTTGTGGCGCAGGTTGCTGTTGATGAGCGCGGAGACGGCGCCGACCTTGGCCATGCCCAGCCACGTCCACACGTACTCGCCGCAGTTGGGCATGAACACGCACACCGCGTCTCCTCGCTTTAGGTCCACTTGCTCTTGCATCACGCGCGCAACTTGGTTAGATTTGGCAGCTATCTGTAATGGATTAAATGGTTTAATTTTCTGAGTGTCAGGAAAACGGAAATACAATTGCCATTTGAATAATACTTACGTTTAAATTTTAAAGCAAGCTTAAAATTCTATATAAGTAAACTGAAGGTAAGTACCAATGTTTATTGCTCTTTAAGTACTAGCTACATTAATTACATACACAGGTAAGTACCTAGATATAAGTATCGCCACGAGAGTTTAGGTGAATGATTACATTGATTACACACATAGCTACATTACGTACTGATTGCAAAAACGTGAATTGTAATTAAAAACACGATATATTTTCGAAAATAAGGCACTAATTTAAGTAGTAACCAACAACTATGCTAGTCTAGTTTAGATAAGTCGTGCCGACAGTGGAGGCAGTGCAACCTATCTACTTGCCTTATATTTGTTATTTTTATTCTATAACTCGGAGCTAATCCGAGATATAATTAACATAGAAACACATCATACGTATGGCGTATGATGTGCGGAAGTTATTTATTAAATCGATAAAATCGGAACTAAAATTAGTAGATACCTACACAACATAGTTATGTACTTAGCAGACATGAGGTCTGTTTCTTAACGCTTTTGCATGAGGTTTTAACGGCTTTTTTAAAGAATTTTCGTTAGTTCTTTACAATATGGCGATACCACTAAAAATCCGTTATAGGCAACATAAAGGAGTAGGCAAGTAACGTATGCGGAATGAAATCTGGACAACATTCAATTTCTTATAAAATATGTACAACATAGTTATTTTTATAATTTTTCTTGGTTTTTAATAATGTATTTAATCACATTAGACGCCAGAGTAAGTTTACTCCAATGCGAGGTTTCAAACGACAGTTTTGGTACTTTATGTCCATCGCTGTCGACAAAAACAATGTACAGATTTTTTAAGATCTAAATTTATCTTCCATCGGATAACTTTTTAAGGAAGCTTCGTATACTTGACATTTTTCACATTCTTGACCGTAAGATTATTGGTATTCCCAAAATAATAGTTACCTTGCCACGAATTTCCATTATAAACAACATAATATTAGTCATTCAAAAAATCCAAAAATGATAAAAAACACCTGTTTTAAATTTTTTTGACCAAACGACGTGGCCTATTTTCGGATTTTTTTTTTAAATTTTTGGAGACTATGGGCGTGACTTTTCTTAATTGTTAACTGATGCCTATGTCTTCAAGATATTTTAAAACAGTTTTACTGCCACATTTGAATGCCTTCCTGAGTTCTCTATAAGATTTTGTGACTCAGCAGGCTGTCATTTTCTTTAATCGATCTCTCTCAGCAAACTGGCTAATGCTGGAATGTTTCCCTGAACCAGGCTTTCTTGTGGCAATTTTTGTGAAGAAAAAGGACGCAAAAATATTATAAATAGCTCTTTACCTCTATCCCATTTCCAATATATTTTTCCACGGTCTTCGCTTTCAGCCATAGGGAATCAATACTGTAGAAATTACATACTTTTTCGCGACGTTGTTCTCCTCGATTAACCATAATTTTAAGATAAAGAATCCAATGCCCATTAAAAGTACGGGAGTAATTAACAGATGTATAAGCTTTCAATTGGCATTTATATAAAATTTGAGTTTATTTCTTTACTTACTTTTTACGTCTTCAAAACTTTGTCCAGATTTCATTCCGCATACGTTAGTTTAACAGTGCCTACGCCCTTCTATTACGGAGATTACATTTAATAGCGAGGAATATAATTATGTCGTCAGTAGTTCTGGTGACCTTGGAAGTACGCTGTAATCAGGCGAGGCTTCAGAACACGACATAGACGTTGTCACTTATTATCAGTAGAATCACGATTTTCAGGGCTTTAAATAAAATAACTAGGGCGTTATTTAACATAAACCAAAAAATCAACATCAATTATAACATGTGTCAAAATCATATTAAAAACGTATTGGTTGAGTGTAGACGTGTGCGCCGCCATGAAAAACCGCGGCGGCGGCGCGCCGAGAATTTTTGGCGGCGTGGCTGCGCCACGCCGGCGTCAAGGTCACTTTTGGCCACGCTCGCAAGGCTCACGTTTCGCATTAAAAATATGTTAAATATCAAAAACTATTTAGGAACTTAAAACGATATATAAGGCCGTTAGCTTATTTAAGGGTGTTTTTCTAGTACCATTCAGTCCTGCATATTTTTTGGAAATCGCTTTTATGTTGATATTTTTCATAATTGTGATAAATTAAGATCATTTTAAAGCCAACTCCATCTAAAGCGTGTAACAAGGCCAGCTACCAAGAAATGTCTTACGGGAGCTCGCCAGAAGGTTGCCTCTCAAGATAAAGGACGTTATATTATAAGGGATCCTTTTGAAGATACAGAGACAACATGGAATGGTTTCAAGGCGGTTGTGTCCGAAACAGCGAAAGAAGTCATCCCCACTCCTAGGACCCAAGCAAGACGGAAACCCTGGATTTCTGATGCTACCTGGGAACTTATTGAGCGACAGAGGACTCTCAAATAACAAGGCCTTAACACAGACATAGCAAGAAAGGAGTATTCCAGGCTACACACTTGCGTGAAAAGGGCATGCAGACGTGATAAGAATAATTCAATCCATGCTTTGTGTGACGAAATCGAAAACCATGCTGCAACTGCCCATTTTAAAGACTTGTTCCAGAAAGTCAAACTTCTCACCCGCGACTACAAACCTAGAAGCTGGCAGATAGCGGATACTGACGGAAATACTTTATCAGACCTGGTTAAAGTGCTGGCTAGATGGAGAGACTATTCGGAACAACTCTATCGAGAAGTTCCGGAGCATCTTTTAGTGCGAAAGGACGCTGTGCATCCACTAGAGCCGGACATATTTATTTCCGAAGTGAAAGACGCTATCAGACGTCTGAAAGTTAATGCCGTCGGTACTGATGGTTTATGCGCTAGTCTCCTAAAGAATCTAGGTGGCGAAGGTACAGAGTTCTTACACCAGATTTGCTGCAAAGTGTGGAGAACTGGCCAGTGGCCGAGAGACTGGACTGAATCCATGGTTATACCTCTCCGAAAAAAAAGGCTCGACGCTAAAATGTGACAACTATACTCGTAGAACTTTGTCTATTATATCGCATGCCAGTAAAGTATTTCTTCACATCATGAATTAGCGATTGAAAAAGTTCCTGAAGCGGCAAATACTTGCAGAGCAGGCTGGCTTTGTGTCTGGGCGAGGGACACGGGAGCAGATTTTAATCGTGCGCCAGATCATCGAGAGATGTCGTGAATGGAACAAGCTATTAGCACTATGCTTCATAGATTACGCCAAAGCATTCGACTGTGTTACATGGAAAAACATGCTGTACGTGCTCCTGGATATTGGTGTCCCTGCTCCTCAAATAGCGAAGGGTGTTATGACTCGGTTAGATAGGATCTGGAGAGATCGCGGCATACAGAGGCAGACTAAGGTTAGACTTATGCGTTCCCTGGCGTTTCCAATTTTCCTGTACGGTTCTGAAACTTTGACTATCAAGGCAGATCTGAAAAAGCCGTATCGACGCGTTTGAGATGTGGTGTTGGCGAGGGCTTTTACTGCGACCTTACGTACCTTGGACTGCGATGCGTACTAATCAGTCCATACTAGGAGCTACGCATAAAACGCTGGTTGTCTACGATGTGCCAGGACCACATGCTTCGGACGCCTCTCTCGACAATCCTCGGATAACCTGGAGAGGATCATCATGACGGGGAAAAATTGAAGGCACAAGACTAAGAGGCCCTCCCCCTGCAAGATGGTATGCCCAAATCACTGCACCCATGCAATTAAAACTGCAAGAAGCCATGCGCTTAGCGAGGGATAGAAGCCAATGGAGGAACCTGGTCTTCAACAGAAGGACATGATCCTCAGCTCTGAGGGAACGACTAGTGATAATGAAGATCCTGTTTTGACTCGCAGTAGGTCCAAACATACTGTTCAGTATTAAGGAACAATCCTGCCACCGAAAAAACTTCTTTTCTCAGGATAATTTAGTTGGTGGTACAATTTTGATGGCAGATTTATTATTTTCGTTACCAATCTTATTAATCAGGCCATCGACATCATATTTGTTAGGTGAGCGGTTAAATCATACTCATTTATTAATCTCCCGAAAGAAAAGGAATTGACCAAACCAAACTATTTCAATGTGTAGATGTTTTCATGGTTTAATTCGTCAATATTATATTCGTTGTTAAATTTTCAACTGACTTTGCTTCATCGGTTATATCGGTTAATTATCATTGGCAAATTTTTACCGAATTCTGATATTTTGGCCCACGGCGTGGATTTTGAAATCCGCGGCGGCGGCGGCGGCGTGGGTCCCACGGCGCGGCTACGCCACGCCGGCGCGGCGCACACGTCTAGACTTGAGTGGTTGAGTAAACACACTCGCTTAATATCCTCTTTGTAGATTCACTTACATAAGTTGGTATACTTTTTTGGTACTAGGTAGGTAGGTATGTACCTAAATGTAATATGTAATATCTACAAATTTCGCCAGAAGTTTTTAAGAAAGTTTAGTTAGTAAGTAGGTGCCGTATTTATAGTGTGTTCTATTATAGGATCTGACTAGGTATACGATTTACGCACACGCAGGTTGTAAATCTTGCCGAATGTAAAAAGCAGATCATGGCCGTCATCGGTTTTTTTAAGGATAACAATGTATGTACCTAAAACTACTTGTCTTCTGTGTGTGTGTGTACATATATGTACATAGGTACATATATGTAACTGGTGAGGGCATTTGGTGGACGTTGATATTAAACATTTATTTTACACATTACAGCGCTATATATGTAGATATCTGTGTTTATAGAAAAATCATTTTGCTTTAAGACCAAACAGAGTTATGATTTCGGAAATACAACAGCAGCTTTTACAAGCAGACCATTTAAAGTGGGCACCAGTTGAAAACGAAAAATATGTGAACAAATATGGCTGACCATCAGTTGCATTTGTTGTCTATCAAAATAGTGATGGGAATAGTATTGACATTCATCGACTAAAAATACCCTTCGCGAAATACTTACGAACTTGGAAGGAACACAAAATAAATATGTAGGTATTATTAATACTCTATCAATTTTTACCCAATCATAGACAACATTTTGTTCAAGTAATTTGAGGTTCCTAATTTAAGTATATCTATAAAATCTATAAAATGTGTTATTGCGGCTGTCTGTATTTTTATAATAATTTTAATATAACTTCATATTTATCAGAAGTTGTTTACTATCCATATTAAAGCTTGTTTAAACACAGATACATCAGTATTTAAAAAAATAAAAGATCCCGTGTCTACATCGAATCGATAACAAAATGACACTGTTCATGTCCCATCATTACCAATTGAAGTTTTTTCATAGACAATATAAATTTCGATGAGTAAAAAATCTCGCCTAGCCTTTGACACATATCGTAAAACACGTTCGTAGATTTCTTTTTACTTTAATACTAATACATATCAGATATTTTAACTAAAAATGTATGTGAACTCAAGGTTTAAGGTTTTAAGTTGGTGATAAGACCAAGATTGTGTTCTGAAAATGGGTGATTGCGAAATAATGCAGGTTTGTAGGTTTGTTTACATTTTTTTCGTTTTCAACTGGTGGCCATTTTAGTTAAATCGACTCCATTCATTCTATTGCAACAGACAAACCAGAACGGAGCAGAATTGCTGGTGCAACGCGTTTTGTTTAATAACTATTAACTACAATATGCTTTCTGCAGTCCCATATATTTTTACTTGATCCATGATCATTATGCCTACATTAATGTGACACTAACGAAGCCACTCACCTCCTTATAGGTCCAGGTGCGGTCTCCAACCACAATGAAGCAAGGCGCGTCGGGCGTGAGCGCCGCGCGCTTTGTGAACAGCCCCGCCACGGTAGCATCTTGCGCCCCCCATATCTTCTGTCTGACGATGCCTTTCACGTACCGGCAGAGGAATCTGGAGACAAAACAAACAAAGAATACAGTGATGTGTAAAATGACGGGTACGCTCTTGATCTGTCGAGATTGTAGAAAGGAATGACAACACCTGAGAATGTAACTGCGTGATCTTAGTTGAGATATGTATGCTATGCTGGTGCTGCATCTGAACGACGCGTATTACGACATTTAGGTGGTAACATAATGAATACCCTTTTCAGACTTAGGTAGAGGTACCTACTGTTAAATAGAACTTCTAGATGTCGTGTACATAAATAAGATAAAATTTTCCCCTGTGGCTTTGGACGAGCTTTAATATCAACACGCATATTTAAGTTATGTATAAGTACGTGGCATGGTAGCTATAACTGTTGAAAACAAATGTAGATATAAAAACAGTAGATAATACTAGCCGGCTACAAAGACAAGGCTTTGACGCGTGACGTGTCACGCTCCTTTATGCGTCACCTGCCAAAGTTCACCGGGTTCCCATCGACACTAATCGCCTATAAAACACGTGCTGCGTAAAATATTAACCTTGCTACAACTTCTAGGCAACTCGTATCGATTTCGGAATATTCTATAAACCTATTTTTACGACGTAAAAGAAAGGAAAACGCACATAAGAAACAGAACTACGTATGGGCCTAGCGGGTCTATTTAAAACATTAACAATGCCCTAAGGATGTATATATTGTATGTATCACTTTAGTGCACATAAACAAGTAGGTATAACATAAAAAACAACAGTATCATAAGTATATAAAATATATGCACAAAGGCGAGCTTATCCCTGATAGGGATCTCTTCCAGCCAACCCATTAGAAAATGAGTAAGGATTAAATAAAAATGGTGGAAGACAAACTATACCAAAAAGAAACCAATAAAAAGTTCGGAAATACAAAAAGCTGCAGGTAAACACTAATAAATATATAGGTATATTACACATCCATACTAATATTATAAATGGGAAAGTGTATGTGTGTGTGTGTGTTTGTTTGTCCGTCTTTCACGGCAAAACGGGGCGACGAATTGACGTGATTTTTTAAGTGGAGATAGTTGAAGGGATGGAGAGTGATATAGGCTACTTTTTGTCTCTTTCTAATCCCCCACTTCCCTAAAATGGGGGGTGGAAGTTTGTATGGAGCATTCCGGGGGGCAATCAGGAAAGGGGAACCGTGTCACCCCGAATTTAACGCGAACGAAGCCGCGGGCTAAAGCTAGTACATACATACAAGGATTATCGCAAAGGCAACTAAAATGAAGACTAGCGCAATAAATTCCAAAGTAGGTAGAATTTATAGTGGTAATTTTTTAAGATATCGGAATCTTACTAAAGAGTTTTACCTACAATTCCGATATCTTAAAAAATTCATACTATACCATCTATTGAGGATACAAAACATTCGATGTTTCCAAAATTAACTCAAGATAGGTATAATGTAGGGCTCTAGTATTCTAAACTGTTAATGGTAAATTGAGAAAAGGAATACATTGAAATTTTCACACAAATAACCGTTGTGACCGTTATACCATTTACATTAACCGTAAGGGTTCATAGTGCAAAAGTATGGGGACAAAGGATTTCAGAATTACCCCTCGTCAGCGCTGTTTACTGTTAATACAGCGCCTACAACAAAATATACCTTTATCTACACTCATATTGTAAGTTCTCTAAAACGTGTTCGAAAACGGTAGGCAATGGCTAGCATTACCACGACCGATTTTACTATGATAACTGATAAGCTTTTTATCTGTGGCAGTAACGTAATTTTAACTTTTCATGCTCAAATATTGATGTGCTATGAGTTTTGATAACATAATGTACACCTGCACCCACCCGCGCATCCGCCGACAGCCCGACACGCGCCCGCGCGACCGCCGGCACAATCGAGTTGGCCATGGTGGTGCAATGGCGGCCATTCTATGGTTTCCGAATACGGCATTTTGGATAAATAATATGAGTGTAGATAAAGCAGTGTATGCAACTGTACGTAATTAGGCCTTAAAACGTAACAGTTACATAAAGTACTAATCCCTATCCGATAGTGACACTGACACATACCTATTTATTTATATTATTTACCACCGTTTTCCTTATACATACGTAGGGTCAGGGAGGGAACAGTCGCTAGGATTTTTTCAACAGGCTGTTGCATGAAAAATATAAATTCCTGAACTAATTGTTGCAAGCACAGAGCACCGTGCATTATTAAACTTTCATATGTAGCAAATATATTTGCTGTTACATTCACCAAAAAAGATATATCCATTCTTTTTTAGAAATTGGGAATCGAGCCACGGTGTACCGGTTGCTGTACACAGTGACTAGGACCCGCTAGTACACAGTGGTTCTAACAGTACAGAGTGGCTCGAGTCACTGTGTACTACGCCCTGTACACAGTGGTTCTAACAGTACACAATGGCTAGGTACGTAGGAATCGAACCTAAATTATATAACAAATAACATTTTTGTTGAATAAAACGGTAATTATAATTGGTAAGCACAACCCCCGGAATAATCGTTCCTGATTTTATTCTTGATTTAAAATAGGTACCTACCTAAATGTCGCATGATTTATTCACTTTCATTTTATTTAAAGAAAAAAGAGTGCAAGAATTATTTGTAATAATCACAGAATTTTTATTCTTATTCATATTCAAGTAAATTTTAGCCCAACTCTGTAAGGTGCACAGTGGTTCGCGAGCCACCGTGTACTTTTCCAAAACGAACGACTGTGGACCTTGGCGTCATTTAGTATTTTAGTTCAAACTAAAAACACATACAAACACCTAGGGCCTTGAATTATCAGCCAATACTAAGTAGATTAGACACACTCTTCGATAATAACATAAGTAATTGAAAATCTCGTACGAGTTAAGAAAAAAGAGGAGTGAAACTTATCTGGAAATGTAATTTTGATAGCATTAAACACAAAAACGCACCATAACACATTCGCATGGCGCCGGAGCGCCTCACTAACTAGTTCGTACATGGTCGGGTACGGAACGGTTCCGATTGATGTAGAGGACAGACATAAAGCTCTTTCCGTTTCTCGCACAGCACATTCGAGCCACTGTTCCCACCGAGCGACTGTACCCTCCCTGACCCTACCCTTCGTATGTTCCTATACAAGGTGTAACAAAAATACTGTGATCCGGCATAATTAGTACTCGTATCGTATTCTAAGTATGAAAAAGTAAGAAAAAAAATTCTTCTCGCGAAAAAAAAAAATGGTTTTGTATGGAGGGTATATGGGACGACGTGTCCTATACAAAATATTTTTTTTGCACAAAAATAAATTCCTACTTCTTCTTATTCGCAAAACGATACCAATTATGCCCTTAAACGGATCACCAGTATTTTTGAAAAACGGTGGTAAATATTGTAAAGTAAACTGTACATTACCTACTCGTAGGAAGGGCTTATTAGAGATTATATAGAGGAGAGCTAGTCACGTCAGATATGACACAATAATGAGAGCGACGAAACCCCTCTCGTTAGTTTGCTATACTATGCTTATTTCTAGATCCGGACATCTGGCAGCTGTAAAGTGGTGGAGGTCAAAGAATGCAAACCACTTTAAGAATAAAAATCCTACAGTTCTGGTTTTGATGCAGTATTATTACAAATTATATAAATAATTATATTATACCATTGCCAAATTTTCTGATGGGGGAAAGTAGGCCAAAACGACGTATAATGTAATTCGTAGTTTGTCGCCTACTGTTTCTGTTTCAGAAATAATACGCAATGTTTTTTGTTCTAATGTTAAACTATAGTCCCCGCCCTCTATAAATAATACAACTTCGGTAGGTTTTACCTATTTTGGTATTACTTTTTTCCTACTGAAAAATTTTGCTAGTCCGTCACTCTGACCTCCACCCAATTAAAGCTGCCAGATGCCCGGCAATAAGGATAGTATTGCAATCTTACGGGTTTCGATGCTCTCATTCAATAATGAGACACAATTGTCATATCTCAAGTGGTCAGCTCTTAGTCCAATAGTTTTACATTTATGAGCCCCTTCTATTATATATTATGTACACAGGACTTGCCGAATCATGCAAGGGTTGTTTTAGTAATAAATAAGGGTGACAACGGTGCAACTGCTATGAACATTAAGGTTATCTAACCCTTACTTATCTAAGTATAAGATTTTTTTTAATACCATGACAGTGCCAAACAAGCATACGGCCCGCCTCATGGTAAGCAGCTACCGTAGCCTATGGACGCCAAAATTTAAAATTAAGTCAAATAAGAGGGTCACTCGCAACAACTACGTGTTTGTGAATTAGAATTCGCTGATATGGCAATTCGCAAGCTTTTTAAGTGGAGTCCCGTTGGTTACATTAGCATATGGATATGTCGAAGCCTTTCGAATGCACTGCGGCGCGGCGCGCGGCGCGCGGACGCGGTACGGTGACGCAGTTTGACGCAACCGGCGCCACCGTAATCCCATAATTCAATGAAGACAGCTGACCTTGGCCTCTGGGGATTGGCAATAAAACTAAAACAAGTCTGACTACATTTTTGGATACAAGATTTTTTGCCGACTCTACACAAGATGCATAGACATCATCAACTATACCTATATTCACTGAGTAAATTCAGTAACGTCAAAATGTATGTGGACAAATTCGTTTGATGTTTGGAGGTAACTAACTAAAAATTGTAAGTCTAACCCATCATCAGATCAGGTCATTGACATCAATGTATGCTTACATAGGTAGGTATTTTCATTCAAAAAGCTTCATTTAAAAAGCTCCTTAAACTTTACTATTTATCTCGTCCGTGACACTTTCTCTTTACAGCCGGCACTATATGTATATATATTTATTTTGTTTAAGTGTTTTGTATCTTAATATGGTTATTTATTTATTAGGATATTGTTTTGTGATATTAAGTTTTTTTCCGCTTTTCTTCACTGTCTGCAACACCTACTGACTTAGTTTATTTAACACAATTCTACTACCTAAAGGTTGTCTGGGAGAAATCGCTTTTTAGCGATAAGACCGCCTGTTGTTTACCTCTATTCTGACTTTATGCATTTTCTGTACTGTTTTTCTTTTTGAGGTGTTCAATGAAGAGTATTAGTATTGTATTGTATTGTATTTTCGCAAAATTTTACCACACATGGGTTGAATTCAATGTTAAAATCTGATTAGAGACAGAAATTACCGATTTCTCGGACAAATCCTAAGAAGAATTCGAAACCCTTCGTCTACCTAAGTAGGTATTGGGATTAGAGACCTAATCAGACTAATTACCATACAATAAGACACAATTTACTATTACAAAAGCTGCTGCAGTCATCTGACCTTACAACACGGAAATGAAACTAGAGCAGTTATTGACTATCCTTATAATTTTTTTTATAAAAACGTTGCCAGCATCAATGAGAGTTATATCTCTTAATTGCCAAATTGTTTGTTACAATGTTGATATCGAAACCCTTCGTCTACCTAAGTAGGTATAGAGATTAGAGACCTAATCAGACTAATTACCATACAATAAGACACAATTTACTATTACAAAAGCTGCTGCAGTCATCTGACCTTACAACACGGAAATGAAACTAGAGCAGTTATTGACTATCCTTATAATTTTTTTTATAAAAACGTTGCCAGCATCAATGAGAGTTATATCTCTTAATTGCCAAATTGTTTGTTACAATGTTGATATCGAAACCCTTCGTCTACCTAAGTAGGTCTATACCTACTTAGGTATAGACCCTGGAATCTCTATAGATTAGAGACCTAATCAGACTAATTACCATACAATAAGACACAATTTACTATTACAAAAGCTGCTGCAGTCATCTGACCTTACAACACGGAAATGAAACTAGAGCAGTTATTGACTATCCTTATAATTTTTTTTATAAAAACGTTGCCAGCATCAATGTCCAATGAGAGTTATATCTCTTAATTGCCAAATTGTTTGTTACAATGTTGATATCGAAACCCTTCGTCTACCTAAGTAGGTATAGAGATTAGAGACCTAATCAGACTAATTACCATACAATAAGACACAATTTACTATTACAAAAGCTGCTGCAGTCATCTGACCTTACAACACGGAAATGAAACTAGAGCAGTTATTGACTATCCTTATATTTTTTTTTATAAAAACGTTGGCAGCATCAATGAGAGTTATGTATATCTCTTAATTGCCAAATTGTTTGTTACAATGTTGATACAGTATACATAATTTTCTCATTGCTTGCCGTGGGCATTGTCTAGTTCTCTAGATTAAATAGATTAAGCAGTTTGGATCCCGATTATTCTTACTTGTTCTGGTTCGTCAGAGGCAGCATGTTCGGCAAGTGATATCAATATCAGTAATAGTTACATTGCCGATTGCTGATGCTGTAGCTATTCTACGCACGCGGCTACTGCATCCAAAATAGCCCCGCGTAAACATTCGATAGGTCAAACTACCTCGATAACATGGCTTAGCAGATTGATGACTTGTCGGTGTGATTAGTAAACTTAATGTACAATATAGGTAGTAATAGGAAATTTCAATCCAGATAATGTTAATGTTGACTAACTAGTCATATGTTGATGTGATCTCAGTATGAGACCTCACGAGAACAATTTAATTGGTGAATAAACTTTACGGAAATCATTTTCGGAGTTAGATATACCTAGATAAAATAGGTATTACACTTCCGAGGTTACCTCTTATTACTTGAATACCGACGTAGTTTTGTAATGCACCTGTGCATCCTGTACCTAACCTTTAAAATTTTATAAGAGCTTTGTATAAAATTTTACGCAGTAAGCTGCGTGAAAAAATTAAACTTGATTACAGAGTGCTCGAGGGACAAGGGACAGCCGGTTTAAATGTCGGTAAGTAGGACCGCATAGCAATATGCAATAAGTTAAACTGAGAGTAAGTCAAGGGCAGTGAGTCAGGAACGAAATAAAAATAGGCATCGGCAGACGGGTTTCAATGGCTTTAGTAGGACGGCCTGCCGGCATCGCTGAAAACCCGTTACACGACAATTGTCGTTAACATTTCATTACGTACCTGCGTAAAACAAAAAAGTATTGACACAATACGAGTAAAACATGAAGGGACCTTTCAATGGTTTTAATTTGCATGTATGGTGGCTTTAATAACTCTTGATCATCATTATCGATTGGTGTAACGAGACCTCATTATTGTTTTTGACCTAATTCCGAATGAAGTTACTATTACAGTAAACAATCGCAAACAACGTCGCAACGCGCCGGCACGAGGTAGCGAATGTAGGTGGCGGCAATCGATTGCCGCCAACATACATAAGTACATATAAATGTAGGGAAAACGTTCAGGGCCGACCTTCAACTTCGCAGGACACCGGAAAAACGGAGAGATAATGACTCCTTTTCAAGCCCACCGAGTTCTGATAACTTTGTATCGACCGCAATGGCAACCGCTTTGAAAAAACAATGTCTTGGTTCAAGTTAAGTAAAGAGGCAATTACGTACTTATCCGTGAGTGCATATTACTATCTTTCTACAGAAATTTGCTATGGGTACAGTACACAAGAAGGTATTTGTCAACATTATTTCAATTAATATATACTTAGTTTATATAAATTTGGTATACCTAAGTATATCAACAATTAGTTTTATATTTTAAACTTCCTAATATGGTTGTGCACATTCCACCGGTAATGAAATTAGATGTATCCAACATTTCGAAGTCAGAATCATATTATTAATTGCCACAACTACAAAATTGACTAGGTATTGGCTAATACTAGTTACCTATACCTGTGACAAGACTTTTTGCAAAGCACTACTGAATACAATGCATCTTCGGACCCGGGGTATGTCCTTAAACTACGTCCGGACTAGGGTATATCCTTAAACTATGCCAAAAAGAGAGGTATGGGCACTGCGAATGACATCTCGCTAAGTGTGGTAGGGCACGTTCAGCTCAGCGAATGTCATCTCGCTCAAATCTGGAGCAGAGCCCGACTGGGGAAGTACCTCCACCTTACAGATAACCACAGCCACATAGCACTAGACCCTACTCATAGTGTTGTGTTCCTGCTGGTGAGTAAGGTTGCCAAAGAGCTCACTCAAAGAGGACCCAGTGTGTTGACGATGAGGGACCTTCTTGTTCCTATAGCCATCAACACAGTGAATCCTCCTTTTTGTAAAGGGTCGGCAACGCGCATGTGACTCCTTTGGAGTTGCAGGCGTCCATAGGTTACGGTAGCTGCTTACCATCAGGCGGGCCGTATTGCTTGTTTGCCACCGTCGTGGTATAAAAAAAGCATTATCTTAAATAGGCAGAGCATTACATGAGGCTGTGGACTTTTCTACTTTTACTTTATTTCTAAACATTATATAAGTATTATACCTGCGTTATTAGTATTACAATTTTTTTTGTTTAAATGTACTTACTAATAATACCTACTACATTTTACAAAATATTTCATGTATCACGAATCTCATCCCTTTAGTCACGGACGTCAAACGGAAAGTTACCTAATAAATAAATCTGAATTCACAAACTGTCTTATCTTTTATGCATAAGTATATCGAATGATTTGGATTTTGGATACTGATATTGAGAATTTGGGTTTTTTTTAAAATACCACGACGGTGGCAAACAAGCATACGGCCCGTCTGATGGTAAGCAGCTACCGTTACATATGGACACCTGCAACTCCAGAACAGAGGTGTCACATGCGCGTTACCGACCCTTTACAAAAAGTAAGATTCACTGTGTTGACTACTAAAGGAACACGGGGGTTTCTCGTCGTCAACACACTGGGTCTTCTTTGAGCTCTTTGGCAACCTTACTCACCGGCAGGAACACAACACTATGAGTAGGGGATGGAGGAAATGGCTGGTTTGGTATTTTCAATTTACTTTCTTTAAGCTTTATTGACAGACTACCTGAGGAATGAGGGTTAAGTTTAGTATCGAAATTGTTTTTAATACTTTCTTATAAAGTTTGAAGCAGACTAGGTACCTATACAGGCTTATCTTATTCGTAGGTAACCACATTTTAATAAATTACGGCGGCCGCGCTTTTGCGATCCTTCTCTAACGATGTGTAATAATTGCCTGCATAAAGTAAGTAGCGAGCGCATTCTTCATCGGGTTCTTGATCAGGTGTAGATATAGTCCGGACGCAATCGACCATGCGGTCTCTTGTTTCGATTCGACTTTACCGGGGATCAACAATAAATAGCTCCAAGGAATTATTTTCACGGATAGCGTGTCCAATGAAGCTAAGGTATCGTAATTCGGATTTGAACAAATTTTGGCTCGATGCGATATGGTTAGCGCCACGTGAGCGCCATCGATCGGAATAGCTAATTATACGACCCCAGGTTTAATGTCTCTCCTCGTTCACCAATTCACGTACCTAAAGGTTGAACACGCCAAAACTTAGGCACGCAAAATTTGTTTTTAAACCAGTTTGAAAATAAATAACTAAATTATGAATACCACATTAAATGACAAATTTAATGAACTCTAAAATCACATTTTTAATTCTAATTAATGTTTACACAGTAAGCCATAGATCGAATTTTCTACGCACACGGCTCATAAGACTTTGCACCCTCTCTTTAGGAAAGATTTTTGTCGCCCAGGTCCGTATTTTTTGTAGCTCAGGGACCGATTTTACTTCTCCGCCTTTATTTTTTAGAATTATTTTCATAATACTCCAGTACTCTTCAACAGGCCACAGTTCTGGACTACTTGGCGGATTGCATATTTTGGGTACCACCATGATCCTCTTAGCGTTGTACCATTCCATAACTGATTTTGCGTATTAGCAACTGGCTAGATCTGGCCAAAACAGCGGCGGTGAGGCATGCTGTCTTATAAAAGGCAGCAAACGCTTCTGTAAACAATCTTTCCGATAAATATCGCCGTTTATTGTCCCGGTGGTGATAAACGTGCGACTTATTTTACCACAGCTGCATATCCCAGGTAGCAAACTGACGTCAGCGACGCACAAGCGACGTCGTTTTTAGGTCATATTAAGGTCTGTCATTTATTCGCTGAAAACGTACGTTATAGTGACGTCAATTTAAGGTCAGGTGAAAAAGTGGACGTCGTACTAACGTCAATTAAGGGTCATCATCTGGACGTACCATATTCACCGCAAAGTGGACGTCTTAATAACGTCAATTTTAGGTCAGCATCTGGACGTACCGTATTCGTCGCAAAGTTGACGTCTTAATAACGTCAATTTTGGGTCAGCATCTGGACGTACCGTATTCGTCGCAAAGTGGACGTCTTAATAACGTCCATTTTAGGTCAGCATCTGGACGTACCGTATTCGTCGCGAAGTGTACGTCTTAATAACGTCCATTTTAGGTCAGCATCTGGACGTACCGTATTTATCGCAAAGTGGACGTCTTAATAACTTCAATTTTAGGTCAGCACCTGGACGTACCGTATTCGTCGCAACGTGGGCGTCTTCATAACGTCAATTGAGGGTCAGCATCTGGACGTACCATATTTACCGCAAAATGAACGTCTCAATAACGTCAGTTTAAGGTCATCACCTGTACTATGTACGATGTACAGTAAGACGTACAGTATCCGTCGGCAACGAGAAGTTTTGCTAATGTAAATTTTTGGGATCACTATTAACGGTTAGATGTTTGTGACACGTAAACTATTTCAACAGGAAGTTTTATGTGGCAGTTAATTTATATGCTAGTAAGTTATCCTATACTTTACTCAGGCTTTGTAAATCTTCTTTCTTCGTAAATCTGTCCATTATCATAGCGAATGCTAAGAGAAAATACTAATTAATACATTATAACTAAACATCGGTATCAACGTTCAAATTTCGTGGCACTTGGTAAGGGTCGCAAAAAAAGAAATACATAGGTATCATTGTTTTATTTATTAGTAATAAATAACATTTAATTTATTTTTATTCTTAATCGTACTTTGGTAAACTGTACATATATTTAAAGAGGTTTATATTCTTAATACGTCATAGAACCTCAATACTCATTTCATTATCCATTTGTAAAAAAAATTCTAAATGCCAAATAGGCAACAAATGTCAATTTAATTGTCATGCAAAATCATATGTGGTAAAATCTTCAACGATAATAGTTCTTAAAAACACTTACAACTACAATTTAGCATTGATAAATCTTTACCCAACTCCCTATCAGACTTGAGAAAATGGATTTGACGCAGTATACTGATTTTATATTCACTAACGAAGGTGCTTGCTGTACTATTTGCGAAATGAATATAAAAAAGAAAAGGTACAATATAGAGAAACATTTGAAATCAAAATCTCATCAAGATAAATTATCTGATTCACGCTGCCATTTACAGGATATAATACGAGATAATGCTGATTTCGAAATTAAAGACGATATCGTATATTGCAAATTGTGTAATTCGAAATTATTTCCCTCTAAATCTAGTATCGACCGCCATTTAAAAACAGATTTACACAACAAAATTCATAAAAATAATGCACAAGAAAAATTTAATAAAGATTTAACAGAGTTTATGATTTGTTCGAATATACCGTGGTCAAAATTAGACAATCCTAAATTTAGAAATGTTGTAGAAAACCTTTTAAATCATAAATATGGAAACGATATTACTGTGCCGAGTGAAACAAAAATACGAGTAAAATGCTTACCTGAATTGTATGAAAAGAAAAAAAATGAATTGAAAGAGAAATTACAAAATAAAATGATTTACCTCAGTGTTGATGAAACATCAGATTCCGTGGGAAAAAAAGTGGCAAATATTTTGATCGGAGCTCTAGATGGAACTAGTACCCAGCCACATTTATTTGCTTCTAAGGTATTGGAGGCGACTAACCATTCGACAATAACCAAACTCGTTGAGGAAACCCTTGAAGATCTTTGGGGCGATGAATACAAAAAAAACATGGATAAATTATTATTTTTTATAACGGATGCCGGTTCCTACATGGTAAAAGCAGCTAAAAACCTTGTTCAGAAATATAAAAATATGACTCATGTAACATGCATAGCACATGGATGTAATCGAGTCGCAGAGATAATTAGAAGTCTTTACCCGACCATAAACAGTTTGATTGACTGTATCAAAAAAATATTTCGTAACGCTCCTTCAAGGACAAATTTATTTCATCAAATGTGTGTAAATATTCCTCTACCACCCCGACCCGTGATAACAAGATGGGGAACATGGTTAAATGCTGCCTCATATTATCACATGCATTATGATAAAATCAAATCTGTCATCGATGCCTTAAATCCGCGTGAAGCGAGTGCAATTTCTAAAGCAAAAAAAATTTTCCTTAACCGGAATTTAAAAACTGAGTTACTATTCGTCGATACACACTTTAGTATAATTGCTAAGTCAATAAAATTATTGGAGGATCCAAAACTGAGTCTAGCAGAATCATTAAACATTGTTCATGGTTTGCAAAAAAAAATATCAACGTTAAGGTTACATCAAAATGCCAGAAAAGTTTATTTTAAATTAAAAAGTGTATTAAAGAAAAATCCTGGTTATAAGACTGTACAAATAATTAACCAACTATCTAAAAACAACGAGGCTGAAATACCAGAAAGTGTAAATAAAAACTGTGTGCAAAATTTTCAATGCTTGACATACCTTCCTATTACCTCAGTCAGCGTGGAAAGATCTTTTAGTCATTTAAAATGGATATATTCTTACAGACGTCAAAGATTGACAGCAAAATCTATGGAACAAATTTTAGTGATCTATTCTAACTCGTAAAATATTGTATGCCACACCTGGACATAAAGTGGCTTTTTCCGCACGCTACGCGTACGGATAGAGCCGCTTTCTGGCCAAATGTGCACATATTTTTCCAACACGGGAGGTAATAAAGAAAGCCCTCGATCGCATAATTACGTCCCTCGCTTGCAGCTTGGGCCGCAACAATTGCGATTGCGCGGCCTTTCTTTGTTTTACCACCCTAATTAGGAAATGTACTATTTAGGGGCTTTTTTATTTACATATACAAAATAAAGGTTAAAAATACTAAGTGATTTGTTTGTATTTATTTTTCTGCCAACCGTACATTGCCACGAAATTTGAACGTTGATACCGATGTTTAATTATAACAAGACTTTATGTAGCCAGTAAGCCAGTACTTATGCATAGGAATTTGAAATTTGAACAGTTTCATATTAGTCGTTAGAGTCTGTCCGGAAAGAGAAGTGTCATAGAATGTATGAGCTCCCATATAAACCACGATACATCTATTTCCGGACAAACTCTATAAGTATCCGACCTACTACCGACTTAAAAATAAAGCTTAAATATATATAACGCGTTTCGTTTCTTGATATCAATAAAATTTGTCAATCTTGTAATGTAAAACATTCATGAAGTAAAAAAAACATTTACGTCTTTTTAGTTAACTTTAGAGTTAATACTTATATAAAGTCATTTATTACAGATTTTTTAATGTTATTAAACATCAAAACAAACTGAGCAATGTGATTTTTAAAAACATAAGAAATTGGAACGGAACGAAATTCTGTCATTTTGATTGAAGTGACGGTTTGAGTGACGTTGTTTTCCCTCCTTTTTCCTTTGCCTTGCTGCCCGTAGTGCCCGTCCTACTGCCAATAAAAACTTTCAACAAGAACAAAAATGTACTCAGTGATACAGTTTAGTGTAGAAGACGGCGTAAACAATCAGTGGTTTACGCCAAAGTGTTGTGAAGTCTTTTGGTCACCCGTTAAGGGAACTAAAGCGTTTGAAAAGGTTTTGGCTGATGTCAAGACACCAGATGAAAAATGGAAATTATACAGTGTTCCATAGACATATAAAATAAGAAGACGTAGCGCCGTGAAGACAAAACTGTGACTCCACAATAAGCCGAGTTCAGACGTGTTTACGCGCGACACGCACACATATACAACTCGTGGACGAGCGGTGATTGGTTCAAACGTCAAAAGTGAGTGTGTGTGCACGAGATCGCGGCTCATTATGGAATCACAGTTTTATCTTCGTGGGATTCCGTCTTCTTATTTTATATGTCTATGCAGTGTTCAAAGAGTTTTTTGTGATACTGGTACGTATATTTTAATAGTTTTTTTACAAACCACTTTGGCTATGAAAACTAACGAAACAGTTTCGTTTCCTGGTTTCTGGATGCAATATTTCCTGATTTATTCTTCTTCTTCAGCGAGTAAGTATGCGCACACTGTTGGGCATACACGTCTCCAGTTTGATTTCCTGATTTACCGAGAGCTTACTGATGTTGGTGAAAGTTTTCTGTTACTGTGTGACTACTACCTAATATGGGTAATTTTTAAAACTGCTTGGACAAATGTGATAACCTACTAATCAAAGTGGTTGACTGTACAACTTCAGGTTGTTCCAACTAATGAGACTCCATCCTATATTTTTACTAATAACGTGATAACCTTGTTTTAATTGAGTGAGGGATGCATTATGCTGTGTTCATTTATTATGTTTGCATGTTGTGTGTATTTTTTTATTTCATTTGCATGTACCTAAAGATGGCATAGAGAAAGCAAAAAAAACTGGTTGATGAGGATACATCAGAACCAGGTCTTAAACGGAAAAGGGCCAAAAGATATGTTTCTAGCAGCGACGAAGATAATGACAATCCCACCACCATTGAAAAAAAGACCTTTGAGAAAATACAAAAATTTCAAGCCGCTGGCAGTGTAGGCTTAGGAGATTATAGAGGTGAGTTTTATAGTCAACAGCTGTTATGAAGTAAATCCTGACACATTGCACAACTACTTGTTGCACATGTCAGAATAATAAAGCATAGCATTTCATTCCTAAGATTTATAAGATATCTGTAGTTATTTTTAGTTCATTAACATATTTGCCGCATTCTCATATTCAAAGAACTTTCAGCCAGAGCCCTGTTTGAATATTTTAATGTACATGGTATAAAAATTTATACCATGGTTCCCTTGGAAATATGATATTATATACAAAGAATATTAAAAGTTCACCTTATATAGGTTAAACCTAAACAATATAGGTTATTTTGTAGAATGCATATTTTACTAGTCATTTTATACAAATATATGATGAATACTGCAATGAAATACTTTGAATTACAATAGGAGACTCAGCATATTACTAAAAAAGCTCCAATAAAAAAATTAAGTTGACTGTATATTTAAAAAAAAAACTTCTATGAAAAAACCATTATGTTAATTATTCTCATCACTCTCCCAAAAGGCTACAACTAGACTACCTAAGTAGTGAGGTGGAAATCACTTACAAATATAATTGTAAAACATGTAGGTGTTATATTGTTGGCCGGTACTCAATGTAATCTTGGTGACAGTGGAATAATATGGTACCATCAAGCTGATCTGATGATGGAGCTGGGATGTAGATACCAGAACATACCTAATGATGAAAAGTGCTTGCTTGGTCGAGTTTCGGCTCATTTGTTTTATTGTTTAGAATACTTTCTGACAGTACAAGAATAGGTAACATCAAGTACAGTCGGCTAAATATCTTGTGTTAAAAATGTAATTTTTTAGAAAAACATATTTTGATCAATATAGCTAGCTGTACAGTCAACGGCAATAGTATCTTCCTATACAAAGGCCACAAAAATATGTGACTTTGTAGGGTCATAAGAGTGTGTCACATATTTTTGCGGCCTTCGTGTAGGGAGATACTATTGCCGGTGACTGTACCTAACTGCTAACTCTGTTATACATATAGAAGTTTGTCTTGTAGCCAAACTTATCTTTTTCTTAGAACCCTGTTTGGGTATGGATTGTATGGAGAGACAGATGGAATTTTTTTCCTTGTGTGATTCCAGGCAACTTACATAAGAAAGAAGGAAGAAACAGCTTGAAGCAGGTGGTGCAAGTTATAGTTACTTTGTTTAGTAGTAATAAAAATACATAAAATAACAATATTTACACACTTAAAACATTGTATGAAGAAAGTTATTTCAAATCTTCACTTTTTTCACATTTGGTCTGATCAACAAATAATTTGCTATTTTACAATTATACATTCTCTTGTTTGTTACAGGTTTCATACGTGGTGGTGGTTTCATACTTGGAGGCAGGGATATTTCCAGCAAAGTGTCTCGGTTGATGAAATTTTGTTTTACACAGTAGTAACAGTAAAACTTCTATGGAAAGAGATCCAACAAAAAGCCTTTTTGCCAACTGCGCCTGCGAGTATGTATCGTAGGTATTCAGCTTGTGACAAGTGCATAGAGGCAGGTGAATGAATATCGTGGCCGCGTGATCTATTAAAATGCGTCAGCGCCCACAAGTACCAATGAATCATTTCGTTCGCAGCTTGATGAAGACTATCATGTTGGAGAGTTACCACTTTTACGGTTCCCTATAGATTTCAGAGAACTTGGTATAGATTTGGCTCAGGAAATACTACAGATTTTTATAAATCATTCAAAATCGGTTTATGGATTACATTTTTTGGTATGCCCCCTAGCCTGTCCGTGGCTTTGACCTACATGAATACGGCTGACCGCATGCTCTCTTGCTCAGTTTGGTCCCCTTCTCTCTTACTAATGCTATTAAGATAGAGAGGAGTAGGACCAATGTGAGCGAGCGAACACGCGGTCAGCCGCCTTCATTAAGGAAGTGTTGCAACCACTTTTACCTACTTCTTCGAAGTTTTATCTACTTAAAATTGACATGCTTACGGTTGTGTTTTTTTTTAGTTTAGTAGTCCGATAGTGGGCATTAGAGATATAAATGTTATTTTAAGTCATGGCCTCATACATATTAAAACAAAAAAATAAGGTAAACAATCTTGTACCTAGACTAACTAAACAAGTCAAACCTTAGGCTTCAATATATTATAGTAAAGTTTTAAGAAGAAATTATATTTTGAGTTGTTATATTTTTTTATGTTGTTATAAACAAATTTCAGGACTGGCACCCATTTAGATCTCACTTCTTTTGTCGTTGAAGTCAACAACCAAGGCATGTATAACTTGGCTCTCATTTCACATTTATGTTTTTGATGGGATTATTGTTATGGGGCTATTGGTTCCCACTGTCCTTTAATGCCTCTTTAAATATAAATTATACTACTTACATAGCGTTTTTTAGTTTCATCCATAAGTCCTAGAGTTTGTTCAGGGTACGTAGACAAGATGCCTGCTATGCTAAGCGCTAAACTCTTTTATACTCTTACGCTTAAGAATTTGGCGTCTTGTCTAGGGCGCCTGGCCAATAAGTTAGAACCGTCTTAGAACTTAAATCTAGCACGTCGTTAGTTCACTCAACAGCCAGGTCGGTTCTATTTTTGAACAGACTACCCACCCATCCTAGCTACGAGGAGCATATTGCCGTGCTTACGATATCAGCAGTGTGTTTTGAGAGATGTTATTTAAATTTATATAATACCCGCCTTAATCAAATTGAAAATCGCTAACTTCTACTGCTGATATCGTGAACACAGCAGCATAATACAGCCCCCCTAGGTCCTGACCTGTGCCTATGTCCTAGTAACGCCACAATCAATCCTGTGTGTGACGTTATTCGAACATACTGGCTGCCCTAATATGTACGGCCCAGAAACGTCCGTATGAATTCAGCATATGACGTCTCTCCAACGTCAGTGGCTGCCCTAATATGTACGGCCCAGTAACGTCCCTACGGATTCAGTATATGACGTCACTCCAACGTCAGTGGCTGCCCTAATATTTACGGCCCAGTAACGTCCCTATGAATTCAGTATATGACGTCTCTCTAACGTCAGTGGCTAACCTAATATGTACGGCCCAGTAACGTCCCTATGCATTCAGTATATGACGTCTCTGTAACGTCTGTAAACAGACGTCTTGAGGCTGTGACAAATTGACGTCATCTGCTGGGACCCCCCGACGTCGAGACATGACGTCTCTTACGTCGAGCAGTACCGTAAACGGACGCGGACGACATAATGACGTATAAATGCTACCTGGGATTGCCTGCCAAAGAAGGTATTTTTTTGGAAATTTCCCTCGTTTTTTAAATTCACAATCTTCAGGAGCATCTTATCGTGATTTGCTAGTATAAAACTCTTGACCAGGTATTTGTTTAAAATCCGCTTTTATATACGTCTCGTCGTCCATCACCGCGCATTAAAATTTTGTAAAAAAATATTCATAGAGTTTTCGCGACCGTTTCTTTGCGGATAAGTTCTATTTTCTAGTCTAGATCTGGTGCTCCCTGGGCTTTATAACTCCTCAGTCCTGCCCTCTGTTTCACTTTTTGGACAAAGGACTGAGAAAATTTCACTTTTTTAGCAACAGCACGCAGCACGAAATGAAATCGTATGATTTGAGGCAAAAATCTTCAAAATACTCTGTTCCTTTTTCTTATTTTTGACTCTCTGCAACCCAACACTTCCTGGCTTTCTATCTATTGTCAAGCGTTCACGGAAAGTTTTTAATACGTGAACAACCGTAGATTGTGGATATTTCAGCCTTTGCGCGATATTTCTGTAGCTTAACATCTATGATATATAATAATGAAACATGGGTTATGCACGCTCCAAAAGTGAAGCACTTAATATGAGTGAATTCACACAACTGTCGCTAGTCGCGCACCGGCCAGCGTGAGATGCGGACGTGCGAATGAGCTCCCGTCACCCGCGTGAGAAAGAGACAAACTGTAATTTTCTAACAATGAGAGTGACAAAGATGTAATGATTGTCAAAATAGATAAACATAACAGAATCGTTCCTAGGTTATGAAATTAAATTACTCTGGAAGTATTTTTTCTGCTCATTTTGTTAGAGTATAACCCATCCATAGTAAATATCATTGCTTAACATGGGATTTTTTACATGTTCGTGCAGAATTGTACGCTCGACATTTTGCCAATTAATAAATAAAAGAAAATAAAACTATCATCATTTTATAGCCCAGTTCCTTGTGAGAAAATTGTTGTTTAAAAAGTTTGAATATCTCCATTTTTCGAATAACTATAGCTATTTTTACATGCCCAAATTTTGGCGGTGGCGGTTCAACCTTTACTATTGACTCATTAATGTTACATCGAAATAGACCCAACATACTGCCGACTGACATGGTAATACTTTTGAATCAGATTATTGTTCATTGAATTGATATTTTTAAATAGGTTAGAAATTGAATTTAAAAAAAGCATTTGTTATTAACGAAGTTAAAGTACCTATTTATCTGATATGAAAAGTAAATAAGGACCTACTTAGTCTATTGGATAAGGCCTAGGGCTCCGCAAAGCCTCTATGGGGGTTCCGCGAGAAAACTTTTAATGTTGAGAAATAAAATCAAAAGCACAAATTATTTATTTTATTTTGGGGGTCCGACAAATATTTCGCTTTACAAAAGGGTTCCGTCACCAAAAAAGTTTGAGAACCGCGCTGCGCTAAAACATCGCCGCGATGTCGTTTGCAAGGATAATTATTTATAACTCTCTCATTCTTCTTTACAAGCCTAAAGAAAATATATTAAAACTTCGTACTGCTTAGACGAGAAAAAAAGATATTTGAAGTAGGTAGCATGTTTAGACTACTGCATTGTTATGGGAAATACCACCATCTAGCTTATTCATAATAATCATGATACTTCTCGCGATAAAAAGCTAGTAGCGACATATACCTAACATTAAAATTGTTTAGAAAATGTCAGAGAATACCCCATGTTTTATAATAAGTATAATAAAACAATAATCGTCTGGCCGGACGTAGGGCTGCGTCGCCGTCGTGAGCGTCAAGTGCAGTGATGCTTGAAGACTGCAGCCCGTTACGATAACGGACTCCAAAATACCGTCACGTTTGATGGCGCTTCTGACAAACGAAAATCTTCACTAATCAATTAACATTCTACTAAACTGAATTGGCTAATGAAATGATACATTCGGCCTCGTTCTTAAGGAAGGAATTTTTGCCTGGCTACCTGTGGTATTAAGCTGCATTCATTCATTTCCTTATATAAGAGCTAACTATTGTCGGTGGAGTAATCGCAAAAAATCGTCTTTTCCCTTCAGGTAACTGTCTCTAAGACTGAGCTAATCCGCGGACGGGCTGACAGACGTGAATGCAAAACTACGAAACCCAAAACAACAATTTCCAATGTATGGATAGGTGTTCTAATAGTTATTATATACGAGAATGTTTTAGGCATATGTTTAAAGTTGCAATAAAATACGTAGGTATCCAAAAAGTAAACAAACCAGTCTGATGATTATGAGGGAGATACATCATTTAGGTATTTAACTAAACCATGAATTGATGAAAACGAATGATAAGGCATGTATACCATACCTAAAGATATCATATTTTTTATGACTCAACCCTATGACAAGGCAATCTATGTAAATTGGTAATTGTAAGTAGAACAAACCGGATTAAATTACTATTTTATCCACTCTCACCAGACGGGCATCCGCAATTTCGATGTGAAGATATGCTTAGGTACATAATTAGAGCTGATCTGGTAATGTAGTCGTAAAGTGCTTCAAGGAAACACATCGAAAAGAAAACCCAAATGGAGGTGTTTGGGCTCTTTAGAAAGAATTCGAGAAGTGATTGATAGACATGTACCTAATAGGCAGGAAGAACAGTTCACTTTAAACTGAATTTCATTAGATTAAATTGTACTAAATATTAACTAAGCTATAACAACTTTGGTCGTAATTTTGGGACACAATGACAATGCGCGGTACAATGGTCAATTAAATTTAATGTGAATAAATTAAATGAATATCGGGACTGCCTGCTTGCTATTAAAAAAGATGGAAAATAAGGGGGAATATTAAAAAAAATATAGGCGACATCTAAATTATTTCAGTGTACAGTCGACATCAAATATATCGGAGCAGCAAAGGTACTCATAAATATCTGAACATACACTTTATCGCCTTGACAATAGAGGCGTTTTTCAGATATTTTTGACCACCTTGGCTGCTCCGATATATCTGATGGCGACTGTACCTTAAGTACGGTCAGTTGTAGAGAAAAGTACCCACCCCTACATACAAATTTGTATGCAGGGGAAGGTAGTACATAGGTAGACAGGTACCTACTACAACCATACACTTAATTGTATACAGTATACAGGATGTAATCGTTAAGTGTAACCAGGCGATTATTCCGTAAATATAACAGATACCTATCAGAAAACTTTAAACTGATATCAAAAGTCTGTTACCCAATGAGTAAAATCATATTAATTATTACACATTTATTTATTTATTTACACATAAGTTAACAGTATTACACCAAAGCACTTACGTGGTAATATAAGACGCAAAAATCGATTACATCCTGTATATATTATGTTCCTACTTGGGTATTTGCACGGGCAGATTATGTATGCAAAAGAAGTCTTGATGAGCCAACAAGGCATCCGAACCACGTCCAAGCGACCAAAATCCGGAGTACCGGTGTTACAGGCAATGGCATACAATTGGAGCTTATGTTATTCTGGACACGTCGTGTGTAAAACTTTACTCTACCTACATTTGGAAGATAGCTACCGGCTCGGTTTCCGAATGAAAATTAATATTTCCGTTAAACTATTGTGACATTGTAAAACATTCCAGCAATATCATTAATTTAAATACCTATACGTAGATACCTACGTATTAGGTTCTAGGATTACAAATACAGTACATATTGTACGAGTATTTTATAAATATCTACAACGCATTCAACGCAAATATTATCCTATATTTACAAGATAGATAGCATTTAATTAAAATGGAATCGCTAGGTATTTTACTATTGCGGAATATTTGTGTGATGTTGATGTGTGTATATTATTTCAATGCTGGCAGTGTTACGGTAAATACGTAGAATTATCCAAATACCAAGTTATAGAAACAGAAAAATCTGTTTTAAATATTGTTTTCCTTAACAATTCTTCAAATCTCTAAAATTCCCTCTCGTCTTATCTTGTAAAGCTTTTGCACTATAATTTTCAATCAATAAATAGGTTCAGCAGTTAAACAATTCGTTTTTTGAATGAATAATAAAAAGGTCCTTACTTGAGATCCCTGGGTAGAGTCTTGACGATTACGTAAATGCGTTTCCTGTAGCGGTATACGCAGGGCGCGATCGCCAGGAGAGCGAAAATCGCGGCTTTGGAGAGTGTGCTCAGCACGGCGGCCATCGCGGCAGCCAGTGCCATGAGCGCCACGAGCGCTGCCAGTACCGCGTCCATGTTGGCGACGGTCCCAATAGGCCACGCGACTATTATACACCAGTATCGCACTGCCGGAGCGACTGTTCACACCGTTTGATGCGCGTCCATCGACACAAGTTTCGTCGTTATAATGCGCGCCGACACCACCGTGCGAGCGCCTCGGGCGGCCGTGCGTCAATGGCGAAGCGCGGCCGGAGCTCCCCTCGCAGCTGCACATGCGCCGACAACAGCTGATCCTGGCCGCAGCACGAGATAACAATACCGGCGTTAGATTAGCTAAATAACTATTGCATTTTTTACTGGAAATCGACAGTACATGACATTCTGTTACTTCTAATTTTTGAGTGTCGGAATGCGGAGTTTATTTTACTTTTACATTTTTTTACCAAACAGGTTAGTAACGTAAGCATAGAGGCTTTTGAACAGTGATGGTTTTCAGCGCCATCTGTTGAGTACAATACAATCTGTCTAGCTCCCATAATACCCGTCACGACTCACGACATGGATGGTCACGGCGCGGTATAATAATTATAGTTGGAGGGACGGAGGGTATTGTTATCATAAAAAACGGTCATGTGCGAGTCAGACTTGTGCTTGGAGAACCTTCCCTTTACCTACTTGTTGTTATAGCGGGAAAAGAAGAAGGTACCTAAAACAATAAAATTAAAAAAACATTTTGTAAATTTGTGATGCAGATATGGGTGTACTGCCAGAAAATGAAACTTTATTTATTTATTTAATTTTAAATACTTTCAACAATTAATGTACGGTTCATAAGATACATCCCGCTGTCAGACGGACCGACACACATCGGAGGCTTAGCACTCCGTAGTAGAGCTATAGTTGACAGCTTAGACTTGGTTCTCTCTTTGGAACTTCAAGTCTGTCTAGAAAGCATAACTCTCACCCTAACGTATAGCAACATCTTTTTATGTATGAGGCCAATTAACTCGGGTGAGACAAGATGCAGTTTTTTGCTCATCTGATCGGAACTACCTGCGCTGCGTCTGACAGCAAACCGGTGTGGCGTGACTTGAATCAAATAAATATACCGGGCAATAAGCCATGCGGCGTCTAAACCAGAACTTGTGGGTTCGAAACCCCAAGTAACGATACACTCGTATATCAATTATTTCGGTCTAGTTCCTCTAGAATTATCCAGTAAAGGAAAAAAATAACCTGATCTAGACACCCAGCAGTGTGTCAGCCAAGTTCGCAGAGCAAAGAGGCGACACACCAGCCGTGGTACATTTACACGAAGCATTTGGAGCCATTTTTGACCCCCCCAATAACTTGAAACCTATTTGACCTACACACTTCCAATTTTGTGAGTCTTGTAAGACTATCTACTAAAAATCTCTAACCGTTTACGAAATATTGACCTCCGAATATTCACTATTTTTACTTACCACTGACTGACTGATATTGATTCTTGACTCACTTTGACTACTTCCAGATGACCTAGAAAGTTGAAATTTGCCATCCGTCTAGCAGCCAATCGTGTTTAAACAATAGGAAAAGTCTAAAAACAATATTTTTTTAATTGTTATTATTTTATATGAAATAGAAATATTCACTGCCGTACAATTAATTAACACCTGGCGTCGCCTTTTGAACATCAGCATTTTTTTTCTAATTGTAATTTAAAGTGAAAAGGTAAATCGAGGAAAGCGTAAAAAGGTTAAAACTGTTAAAAGGGTGTAAATATAACCACTTAATATTTGAATTTCTTGTCTAATAATAATATTCCATTAAAAAAAATGTGAATAAATACCAAAGTTTGTAAATGGTTTCGCTACTAAAAGAATTGACTGGAAACCAAATTTTTTAAAAGCTTCTTACATCACTAATTCTGTCGTACAAAACGTATTTCAATTGCTTAAAATTATTTTTTGTGTTTATTAGCAACTTAATAGTGCAACTTGGCAAGTTTTTACCCATTCACGTAGGTAATTTAAATACGTCTAGGTTAAGCTCTATTGAATAAATAAGTGATTATTTCTATGTTAAGATCAACCAAGGTAATAACTTATTTGAAATAGAAAAAAAATTGTCAAGTCGCACTATTAAGTAGCAAATAACACAACAAAATAATTTAGAGCAATTAAAATACGTTAAGTAGTAGGTACCTACTTAACGTATTTTAAGAAGCTTTTAAAAAACTTGGTTTTCAGTTATATCTCAATTCTTTTATTAGCGAAACCATTTACGAACTTGGCATTCTCTCACATTTATGTTTTTTATGGGATAAATAAACCTACTCATATTAGTTGACCTTTGGATGGGAGCATATTATTATAGTCGCGTTTGTAACGATCAAGCCTGCACCAATTTTTGGCATTAGAATGCCGTACATTAAGTTCCCGATTTATTTGGAAAGCATATTTAAGATAAGAAGGAAGACCTTCCTAAAGTTATATCATTATTTAAGTTAATATATGTTTGATTAGTTGCTATGTTAGGTTTCATTGATTAACATTGAACTGCAACACGCATTTCTTCAACACCGCTTGTTTCTTGTGTACACATACGTGCACAAATGTGGAACAAAAGTTGCATAAAAACTAGTTGACGCATAAATTGTCTAATGTTTTCTACTTGTGCTATAGACTGTAAATAACACCATTTTTTCGTTTAACTACTTAGCCAATACCGATTCATTTTGTTGGCTTTTAACCGATTTAAAAAAACATGGTTTTTCTACTCGCAGACTTTAATAAGCTTGATTTAAGACTTTGTAAACAGAACAACAAGCGCATACTTTTCGAGGGCCGGGAGGGAATCGGTCTAACCTACCTTTAAGGATTCTTAAAGAATGCTCTACTGTACTGTAATGAGAATATTGACCAATCACGTGCCGCACTCTGGAGCCCCGCCGGTGCCCTTCCCGCCGCGCCGTTGATGTTGAAAAACCATACAATAGAAATATATGTAAAATCGAAATTTTTGAGCCAAAATGAAGTCGGATAGATATTTTGAACAACCGTAAAAAAATTGTATGTGGTTAAAATCCTTTATCGGGAATCAAACCCAGGGCCCAAGGCCCTTTCGTAGGCAGGGTAGGGTCACCAGCACCTAGACTAAGGAGGCCGTTAGGCACTCCTCTGAGGAATCCATACTAATATTATAAATGGGAAAGTGTATGTGTGTGTTTGTTTGTTTGTCCGTCTTTCACGGCAAAACGGGGCGACGAATTGACGTGATTTTTTAAGTGGAGATAGTTGAAGGGATGGAGAGTGACATAGGCTACTTTTTGTCTCTTTCTAACCCCCCACTTCCCTAAAATGGGGGGTGGAAGTTTGTACGGAGCATTACGCAGTTTTCAAGGTAGAAAGCTAAAAATTGGTATGCGGACTATTTGTGTGCGGTTTATTCTGTTCCGAGTGTTCTTCTGTGTTTTAAATCAGGAAAGGGGAACCGAGTTACCCCGAATTTAACGCGAGCGAAGCCGCGGGCAAAAGCTAGTAATTAATATTTCACTTGCACAGGTGTCCCTGTGCGTTTAATAATAGCACTTCAACCAATAACTATTTATAACGTCTGGTTTTGTTATATCTGCACGAAGATGACATACAATTACCGATATTTATGTAACATGTGTTCAGTGGTCGCTTCAATAATCGTGCTAATGGTCTTCATAAATAATATACTCACGGCTGCGTAACATAGTGGTACTTAGTTGGTATATCGTCAGTTTCTTCTACTTTCTTTGCACATTGGTAAATAATTTACCAGAAAGTAGATTCGAATTTTAAATCTGAATCTTAATGTGCTATTTGCAACAGACTTCAAGATTTCGAAGGAGGAGGTTATGAATTCCTCGGGATCTTAGTTTTTTTTGCTATTTTTTTTTATGTATGTTCACCGATTATTCGAAGACGGCTGGACCGATTTGGAAAATTCTTTTTTTGGATGAATGAGTATACTTCACAGTTGGTCCCATTGTAACGAGGTCAGGATCTGATGATGGGGTACTGGAGAAATCGAGGGAACTTTTCAACTATTATAGCCACACCTATAGTAATTTGAGTACAGCAGCTCGAGCATTTGCTTTTGAAAAGGTGGATGCTGAGTGAAGTCGGTTCTTTTCAACCGACTTCAAGATTTCGAAGGAGGAGGTTATCAATTCGTCGGGATCTTTGTTTTTGCTATTTTTTTTTTATGTATGTTCACCGATTATTCGAAGACGGCTGGACCGATTTGGAAAATTCTTTTTTTGTTTGAAAGAGTATACTTCACAGTTGGTCCAATTGCAACCAGGTCAGGATCTGATGATGGGATCCTGGAGAAATCGAAGGAACTCTTCAACTATTATAGGCACACCTATAGTGATTTGAGTATTTTTTACAGCAGCTCGAGCATTTGCTGTTGGAAAGGTGGATGCTAAGTGAAGTCGGTTCTTTTTTGTTTAAAATTATTTGTTTAAAATTATTTTATATCTGTGTATCTCATTCCTTACCGATAATTGTTATAAAACTAGGTATTAATAAGTATTTTCTGTAACTTATGCGCTCTACTGTATAGGCACCTACTAAAAAAAATCTTCACGTAGCCGCAGACTGTTTTTGTTAACCCTTTGACCGCATCATTGAACGGAAAACTCGTGCTCTCAGCGCCTACGCGGCAACTCACTTATATTTTGGACGTGATATCACGGGCTGGCGCTGAAGGCACGACTTTCCGTACGCGTGATTGACGTCTTTGGCGGTCAATGGGTTAAGTAACACGCGTACTGTACGACGTCATGTCTTGTAGTGCTGCAATTTTCCCAATATGCATGTTTAAGTTGTGAATACCGCAAAATGTTTTAAAAACGTATAACCTATCCTATCTGTAGAAATGACGTCACGTATGATTTATAAATGGTTTATCGTTATACAAATCATACCCAAGGGGAAAATGTGTTGAATATAAAACGAAATCAGAAAATATATTAACTGTATTCCGACCACATGACTTAATCATACTTAATATATATCTGTACAATACATATTTATTAATAGGTTTTTAGAAATCATTATTAATGTTGAAAATAAAAGCTTAAAATGCGATCAGTCTTACAAATTCATCGGAATAATGCATTTTCATATAGGTCAGATGCCCCGGTTGTGACCACTGTTGCGGTTTTGGCCATTTTCAAATTTATTACACTATAGACAAATTTACAAGTTAAAGGTTTATAGTTTATATATCGTAAGTAATTAAAGCCTGACTAGAAATATATGATCATGCGCCATGTTGCGGAATTTCATTGGAACTAATTTCTTACACTGGTAATCATTTTAATGACAGAATGATATGCGTGTGTGAGTGCATGTGATAGGCTGTCACTGTTGTCAAGTGTCATTGAGACGGTTTCATTGAATAAAAATAAAGTGTTGAATATTAAATAATAAACCACAAAAATTCCCAAAATTACCCATAATCAAGAGCGAAACATTGTAAATAGTGTATAAAATAAACTGATGTAAATAATACGCTCGGGAAATGATACTATTTCGCTGTGAAACATTTTCAAATTAACATCAAAGCTGACAGGTAAACAAATCAGTGACAAATCAAGATGCCACTATACCATAAATAATAACACGCTCTATGACTGTTGCCATATAAATGAGAATAATAGCGCCCTCTTGACAATAATCATATATTTCAGGTCAGTCTTTAGTCAATTATGGCAGCACAGATGACACTGTCACCTGTCATGTATCATGGCTAAAACTGGCTCCTGGGCCCCTTTTTGACATTTCACTAAAGAAAAAAAAATCTAATCTCAGAATCATAACAGCGGAGATTCATATTGATATAGTAATATATTTTGAATGAATCAGTACATAAAGAGTGCCATAATTCCTTATTGACACAAAATAACGGACGACTGAATAGACAAACTCTGTTTAAAGTGGCCAAAACCAGGGCATCTGCCCTACAGCGAAAGTAGCGAAACGGTTGAAATGCAGTTCCAAATGATCTTTACTTTTTTGTTATTTTAATTTTAAGTTGTTTAGTTGTTTATAAAGTTGTTAGATTATTTTGAACAAATCGTCAGTTTCTCTAATTTTTATGGTAAGTAACTGAAAAAATAACAACAAGAACGATAAGTTCTTGCAGTTCTCATATCAACTTGTATCGCCTTAAGCGTAATATCACATACATACAACATTACAGTTTTGCAATAACATAATTTATAATAAATAAAAAACAAATAACATGTTTATTATTGTAAAACTAATGAGCAAAAATAAATTAGTTTGCAAGTTTATAAAATAAATGGGATGACATTTGCAAGAATATTTTGAAATTTTAACAAATTTTGATTAACATAGGTACCACATTATGCTTCTCGTATCAAGTGTGTGACCAAAACCAGGGAGAGTAAATGAAAATAATAACATATTCAAAGACAATAAAATACATCCCGAACACCCATTAAAATTAAGTTTTTCTTACCTACTTTCTTTAAGTACCCAATAAGAAGTTAAGGTAAAATTGCTTTTGAGTACCTATCTTTTCTATTACGATCGAATTAAAATGTAATAAGTAAATAATAAATTTGGCTGATTGAAATGATCAAATTAGTAGTCATTTAGTACGTCCGTTAATTTTCCAACAATTTTCGTCTCAGCTTCTCTATCGAAAGCCAGATCTAAAATAATAAATTTGAAACATCTCAATAATTTGTCTTGATATTAATATTAGAAGAGACAAAAATCTAGAGATATAGTTTTTAAACGAAGGTGTAGCAAAAATATAATTTCATTATTATTAAAATTGATTAACTAACGAGCAGTCACTTATTTTTGTGGCAAACCCTCAAATAAACTAGGGACCCTTCAATATCTAATTTAACGATAGTGTTTTCACATACTTATTACTTATTCCGAAGTGACATTTCATAGTATGCAGATGAAGTTCACTAGTTAAAGCTATTAACCTGTATGCTTGTTTGCCAACGTCATGGTATTATTTTAACCTTTTCGACGCCATGATAGATGTCAATGCACTCATTCATACGCCAAACCAAGAATGAGCTTAGAGTAAAAGTTATGGTATCGTATGACGGATATATCCGTCGTTGGCGTCTAAAAGGTTAACACCTCACCCGCGTAGCGAGTCGTCATCAAATATATCGAAGTGGCAAAGGTACTCAAAAATATCTGAATATGCACTTTATCGCCTTGAGAATAGAGGCGTTATTAAGATATTTGTGATCAAATTGGCCGCTCCGATACATCTGATGGCGACACAACGTACAAGCATCAATGAACAGTCAAACATAAGCAATGAAGCATATAGCCTTATTCTGAAGCCAGCCTAGGATAGTTGTTTGCATATGAAACGAGTCTGGAACTCATTCATATCGTTACAATAGAATAATAACAATGACGTGATGTGGTATGTGTCTGGATATGTTGTAGCTAATTCATAACATGACTGCAAGACCAAGAACATCGTCTACAAGTCCATAATTGTCCAAATACACAGACACCTCATAATTGAGGGAATTCTTCAAATATACGGAGAGCTAGCCACGTCATATATGACACAACAATGAGAGCAACGAAACCCCTCTAGCACAGAATAACTAATAGTACTACCGTACAGAAAATTCACTCCTTCACAAAAGTCAGATTTAGGTATAAAATTATACCTATACTCGCCGCCTGCAAGCAAAATTGAAACTTATAACCGCGCACGAACCGTGAATCTTCTTTGCGCGCCGCAGTTTTATGACCGAGCTGTGAGCGTCGGCACGGGGTTGGCACTTGACAAGTTTTTGTACCTATACCTACTGATTTATTATTGTTAGATAAATATGTAGGAATTACAAACGTTGATTATGTAAACACGAAATTTTTATCCGGAGATAGATTTTTTTATAGAGATTATGTCTGATTGTCACGGAAGTAGGTATGCCACAGCCGTATTCCTTTGAAAATATGTCGGTCAGTTCCTAATATTATTTATGGGCAACCGATATTCAATAAATGAAGGATGTTTATTTTAACTATTACTAAGTAAGGACTTTGGGACCTTTCAATATCGTCCGGAATTTAAAAATGTTATTTCTGCTTCCTTGTTCTTCCGTTTATTCAGACATCCGTAAATACATATTTTATACGGATTAGATCGAAATAGGTTTCGAAGCCATTGTGTATTTTAAATTTTGCGCGAGCGCCACTAACACGAGTATCGTGCGAGCCGAGCGGCAGCCCACTGCTATACGACTCCCCGGGAGGCGCGCCGGCCAAATGTACCTAAACTGCGTAGTGAAACCCCCCTGCCTCTAGTCAGTTTGCTATACTATGCTTAGTTCTAGGTCTAGAAATCTGGCAAGTGTAAAGTGGTGGAGGTCAAAGAATGCAAACCACTTCAAGAAAACAAATCCTAGAACCTAGAAAGGTTTGAATATTATGAGAATTATATAAATAATTTGATTATATCATTTCCAAAAGTTTCTGTTGGGGGAAAGTAGTGCCAAACGACGTATAATCTAATTCATAGTTTGTCGCCTACTGGTTTTGTTTTCGTAATGTTTTTTGAACTAATGTTTAAATATAGGCCTATGTCCTTTATAACAGAGACAACATCGGCAGTTTTTACTTATTTTGGTATTACTATTTTCCAATTAAAAAATTTTGCTAGCCTGTTACTCTAACCTCCACCCATTAAAAGCTGCCAGATGCCCAGATCTAGCAATAAGGATAATATAGACGGGTTTTGTTGCTCTCATTATTGTATCATATATGACGTGGCCAGGTCTTAGTCCAAAATATTATAGGCACATATAGTAATTTCAGTATTTTTTACAGTAGCTTGGGAAGTTTGAGTAGAGTGAAGTCGGTTCTTTTTTTGTTTAAAATTATCTTATAAAATTTGTTCCGCGGTTTAAAATTTTCAAAGTTACTAAAGGAGAATGGGCATTTTGTACCATGAGTGTATACGATTGAGACGTCACGGACGTACGGTCATTTGAAAGGTCTTAACTAGTGCATTATTTAATTGTATGACGCCATCATTGGATAGCGTGCAGGGTCCGAGCTATTTAAAAAAAAAGGTTGCGCATATAAACGGTTAATTTATAAAATATCCGGTCTATAACCAGTTATAGCGTATTTTATATGAAAGAATATAAGAAATGCTTCACGCTGATTTACCACCACCATCTGAAATATACGTACGGGCTGGAATTAGTAGATGAAACATTTGCTAATATGTAAAAACACCTGTAGCATAGCGAAGCTAACGTGTATACAAAAGTTGTATGGAACAGCTAAAAGGTATTTTTATAAGTTATTTTTCGTAAATGATACTTGCACTCTAACGTATGCAGAGACCAAAATAAAACGGTTTTATGCGTTAATTAACTGTGATTAACGACGGCCTAATTCTTCTATTGAACACTAGATGGAGCTTTGGCTGCAAAATGGACAACTTTTGCCACTGGTGTATACAATTCAAATGAAAGGTCTTAATCATAGCATTAATTAGTTATATGGCACCGAAGGCCGTAAGGGTGCACGGAAGCCGGTATTCATTATTTTGTGCCTGCGCTGTGGCCTAGCTGTGGCGAAAACTGGAACTAATTAACCTATACAAAAAAGGTTAACTTTCATACACATTTACATAGTTTATTCGCCTGAAATTAATTGTAATAATAAGTCATTATTTTTTTGTGACTAATTAATGTTAAATGACCGCAATTAACTACTTAAATAATTAAAATCAGTTACTGGCGACATCTTGTATGCAATAGAAGAACCGACTAAGAGTCGATTAGTTAAACTACATAAATATTAATAATGCTGGCTCCATATCATTGCTTTTTAACGCTCAAAAATCTGTGGTCTAAGGCTTCACGTCGCGTAATTATAATATATAAGTTAGTTTCTGAACGTTGACTATAAACTAGCTGTTCTAGGGGGTTACCTCAAACAACAGAATTTGAAGATTCGTCTATTTGCCTTTCTCTTGTGCTTTCGCAAATTCGACCGATAAAGAGGGAGATAGACTAAACTTCCTTTTTCGACTTAGCCCTGTCAAAAAATTATACTATTTTTTTTTTATCATGACGGTGGCAAACAAGCATACGGCCCATATGGTGGTAAGCAGATACATAATATAAGCAGATATACGTTGTCATGTCATGAGTCATGATGGAGTTAGACCGACGCGCCGGCACGTCGTTTTTCTTAATGTTCATTTTAATAATGTCATTTAGAATTTTGGAAGCTAGCTCCATCTAGTGACGAGTAGAAAACTTAGAAATTCATTAAGCACAATTAATTAACATACAAAGTCGATATATTTTAGTTCCTGCATGCATTGGAGCTAAAGTATATATTACGAAAAATAGTTTATAAAAATACCTTTGACATGTAATATACGCCTCCCGTATACACATTAGCTTGGCTCTAAACCGAGCGATATTCATATCAAGCTTAATTTAAATTAATTCATTCTAGCCCTGTAAGTATTCAAACATGGGGTGTTTTACACAGAATTGAACCATTTCTCATATGCTTTCAGATAAACCATGCTATAACGGATTACATATCGTATCTTAAAAAAAAATGCTCTTTTTATGTTCGCTCTTTTTTTTTAAATATCTCGGTTCCTGCACGATATCCAACAATGGTGCCATATGATAAAATAATCCGGTGATCACGAGCTTTAAAACGAGATACGTCTCAACAGTATACATCCATGGTACACTCCCCATACAAAAATGCCCATTCTCCTTTCCATTCAATATATGGCTTGCGGCACTTGATACTGAAAACAAAGATATACGCCTGAATTTTTGAGGATCCCTATTTTGTAAAGAGATTGTGAGTCCACCGAATGCAAGTATTAATTGGTTCATTTCCATATCTACAAGCTATTTAACCAACATTTACTTATACAGAGTTAACAAAATAACAAAGTGTGTCTTTAAGCTCAGCAGTGCGGTCCATATCTCAGGATCAAAGTTCGTTAACATTGTTTAAATGAAGTAAAGATTCCACTCACTAAAAAGGTTACAGTAAAAAACTATTGAAGAAATACATCTTTATGTTTAAATAACGAAGGTAATATGATCTTCATTGTGTGAACTGAGTCCAAAGAGTTGCATCTCGTTATAATTGAGTGTAAACGTCATTAGACAATAATGCCAACATGAGAATGAGTCACACCTCTGGAGTTGCGTGCATCCATAAGTCATGGTAGCTGCTTACCATCAGGCGGGCCGTATTCTTGTTTGCCACCGGTCGTAGTATAAAAAAAGGTCAATATGCAAACGTAGTAACGAATGCGAGTGAGATGCCCAACTTTGATGCTTTCTTTCGGACCGCACGTTTTTTTCGAATAGTTTAATCCCCCTTATATACCATCATCGTAAAAAACACGTAAAAAAGCTGTTACTACAAAAACTCTTCATATTCGTATCTGTCCTTGAACAATTTTTTCATACTCTTCCTTGCCCAGCGGTAGGTACCGGCCCAATTTCGCGTCGAGGTAGTATAGCTTGTCTTTCTTCACAATGGCAGGATCGAAACCTTCCTTTTGCAAGTCGGTTTTCTTCATTTTAAATGTACCTGAAAAAATAACAATGATTTATCTTTCGTTCTAACCAAGTCTAATTTCTCACATGAAATTTTTTAAAATATATACCTACTATTACAATTAACGTGTTACTAATATGTCTCCGAGGTCATCGAGCTTTTAAATTAAACAACTAGGTTACAAAAGACAGCGTTGACAACTCATTTAAATTTATAAAAAAAATTACACTCGTCAAAACAAAAGATAAGCGCCAATTGCAGCAAATATATGAAATATATTAAACAAACAGTAAACGGAACCTAATGATAATAAATAAACTTGAACTTTGAACAAGTTAATAACCTCGCTTTATTGATTTATTTAAATACTGTAAATAAATCCGAGTGACGGACGGTCGTGTTTTCTCTGGCCTTGCAGAACTACTTATGTCTATCTATATACCAAGCCTCTTATTCATAAAACTTAGTACGAGTAAACCAATGTTAAATTTTGCCTTTCAAACTAAGGTGTTTCAGTATCGTGTTTCAGTAACGTCTAACCGTCACATTCCTGGCGAAATGTATGGGATTTGACATTGACCGTCAGTTTTTTGACGATTGCTAACGGGCCGTTAATGGTACACAGTTAAGTGAATATGCCATAGATAAGACAAGTTGCCAATCGATAAAAAATGTTGCCATTCGATGTTCGATGTGTTGATGTTATGAAACGCCCATGAAGGTACATATATATATATACTCTGGAGGGCCCCTTCGACCAAAATGTCAGGCCGAAAGAGAAGCCGAAGTAGGAAATCGCATCTCGTGATGATTAAGGGAGTAATGACGTCGTTGCGGAAACCAGCCTGTACTACAATACAATGTGTCAATATATCAGTATTGTAACGGGAGCGAGTGAGATCGCCCCCTAATTTATGCTCTCTACCGGACCGTTTTTAGGGTTCCGTAGTCAACTTCCTAGTTTCGCCATGTCCGTCTGTCTGTCTGTCTGTCCGCGGCCTAGCTCAGTGATCGCTTATACCAGAAAGCTGAAATTTGGTCTGAGTTAAAAATTGATAGAGGAGGCTCCTTCTTAAAATCTTGAAGTCGGTTGATAAGTTGCTTGAAATAAAAAATATATAAAAATTAAATAATCTTCCTAGTTACTTACATTCATAAACAGAGTTGCAAACTAGAAGTTAACATTATAACATAATAAGTAATTGCTCTACCCCTTTATATCATATATGTACGAGGGGCGTTCAATATATAATGAGAATGACAAGGACGCAAATAGCTTTTGACATATTTTACTTTATTTTTCAATATAGTCACCTTTCAAGAGTTTACACTTATTATATCTCTTTTCTAACATTAATATTCCCTTTTTAAAAAAATCTTCTTATTGACCCCTTAAAAAATCCTGTACCGCGGCGACCACGGCATCATCATCATCAAATTTCTGACCTCTGAGGTGCTCTTTTAACCGCGGAAATAAATAGAAATCACTAGGAGCGAGGTCTGGTGAATATGGCGGATGCTCCATCAATTCAAAGCCAGCATCTTTGATGGCAGCCATGGCAACTCTTGACCTATGTGCGGGAGCGTTGTCCTGGTGAAACAAAACACCTTTGGAAAGTTTACCTCGGCGTTCCTCGCGTATAACATTGCGTAGTTTTTTTATTTGTTCCGCATATAAATTCCCCGTGATCGTAGCTCCATGATCGAGATATTCAATCATAACAACCCCGTGGCTATCCCAGAAAAGGGAGCCCATGACTTTACCGGCGGATGGAATTGTCTTAAATTTCTTCGGAGTTGGAGATGATGGCCTCTTCCAAGTCATAGATTGTTGCTTGGTTTCTGGGTCGTAATGGTGAAGCCACGTTTCGTCCATTGTTAGAAAACGAGCCAAAAATCGGTCAGGATCTTGCTGTAACAGGTCCAAATATCTCTTTGAAACCCGCAGTCTGGTTTGTTTCTGAGTGTCCGTAAGCATTCTTGGTACCCAGCGTGCTGATACCTTTTTCATGCCCAAGTGGTCATGTATTATATTATGAACACTCCCTACAGAAATTTTGACTTCTTCTGCTATAAAACGAACAGTAACACGACGATCCGTTAAAATTATTTTCTCAACTTTTTTTATCATTTGTTCGGTCACTGTAGTGTTCGGCCGCCCTGAGCGTGGGTCGTCATTGATGTTCGATCTTCCTCTTTTAAACTCGGCACACCACCGTGCAACCGTGGAATAAGGAGGAGCGTGAACCCCTAATGTTTCTTGCAAATCTAAATTAACTTGCTCAGTAGTAAAATTTTTCAAGCAAAGGTATTTAATCACCGCACGAACTTCAATTTTCTCCATTTTCACCATTTGGTTCCGACACAACGAAATGAATGTTCTCTATTTAAAAAAAAACAAACGACTGTCAAGTTATTTTTTTTTATTTTTCATAATAGTTAAATGGGCTATGCCTGCCAGTACTTTTTTATTACGTTGCCAAAGAGTTTATATGTCATTATCATTATATATTGAACGCCCCTCGTATACCTTGCGTTACAGATGTTGTAACATGACAGTGCTGCAACGATTTTGCCATATCCTTTAAAGTTCTCAATCGGCCCAGTCGTTTCGGAACATATTAGCTGTTATTAATGAACAGCGAGATAGACACACGAGTGACCCTATAAGAGTTGTATTTATTTTTCTTTTGAGGTACGGAACCAAACAAAAACAAAAAACAACTGTCATGTCACTCCTAGTTTACATGCTAGGAAACAAGAAAGAAAATTATATTAAAGAAAATTATATTTAAGAAAATTTAAAATTTTACACATTTTCTACCAAAAGGATATGATCGTACCCGGGGTTTTCGGTGTGGGAATGATTTGAGAAAGAGTAGGTTAACAGATAGGTTAGTGTGAAAAAACATCATATTATGCCCACAGCATAACTAACTCTCTTTGTTGTACCACCATGGTCCGCGATTGTTGAGCCATTTAGGGTCCTAGCTAAATTGGTTGATCAATACTTACGCTATTGAATGCCTAATTTAGCTAGAACCCTAAATGGTTCAACAATCAGGGAGTGTGACTGTACACTATGATACTAACAACTTCATTTTAAATCGTGTATTACTTTAGCTATACAATAAATGTATGGAAAACGTAATTTTGAATTTGTGAGTTTCCTTGTACCATTACTGGGGTTGGTCTATAATAGACTTTTGATCCCAGCCAGAAACATAAACCATTTTTTCTTTTTCTAAAAATAGTTTTTTTTTCTGATTGTAAATTTTTTCAGAATCCGCAATTACCAATAAATAAATAAATAAATAAATATTATAGGACAATCTTACACAAATCGACCTAGGCCCACAGTAAGCTCAATAAGGCTTGTGTTATGGGTACTAGACGACGATATATATAATAGATAAATACTTAAATGCATAGAAAACATCCATAACTCAGGAACAAATAAATGCCCTGACCAGGATTCGAACCCTCCTGCTTCGTAGGCAGGGTCACTACCGACTGGGCTAGGAGGCCGTTAAACCAATAGTCTCGCAACTAAAAAGTTAGGGATGGTCTTCTTAGACCCTTTTCACTTAGCATTATGGGATCTGATAGTTGATCTTTTGTTGACCCATGTATACTTATACAAAAGTATGAATAGTTCAATTCTTTATTAAATTAATTATTCATCAGGTAGAATATTGACAAATAGGAGAGGTATACTTTCTATTTTTCAAGTCAGTAGGTACGTACTGTTTGGCTAATGTCAAACATTCCTAATACACCGATAACCCCGGGGTACATGGATGTGATTGAAAAACGACGCAGCTGTTTATTTGAAAACAATTGACAAGTTATTTGCTTTGACGTTTTCTGCGTTTCCAAAATAGCATAACATTGTTGTGTCAAAACATAAGTTTTCATAACACTTTTCTTCAAATGCCAGTCAATACTAGACCGCATTATACCGTAAATGTTTGTTTTTAGGGTTCCGTACCTCGAAAGGAAAAAACGGAAGCCTTATAGGATCACTTTGTCTGTCTTTGCTCGTCTGTCTGTCTGTATGTCGGTCTGTCAAGACCCTTTTTCTCAGGAACGCGCGGCGCTATCAAGTTGAAATTTACATCAAATACGTATGTCTGCGGTCCCTTGAAGCTGTCAAAAAAATCAAGCTTCCAAGTCAATTCAGTCCAAAGATACGGCCATTTAAGCCTTACATTCTAACACTTCAAAACAAAACAAGGGTACTTCCCAGGTATAAGTAAAAGAAAATGTCCGAAAATTATTAATTTGTTGTTCCATTACAAATCACAAGAAAAAAAAATGCGCTTACAATCTTCCAAAACCTATAGGGTACTTCCAATAGACCTAGAATCATGAAAAATTGGCAAAAAAGTAGGTCTTACAGCACAAGTAAAGAAAAAAGTCCAAAAATAGTTTATTTGTTGTTTCACCACAAAAAAAAATTTAATACGGAAAAATAATTTGAATCAATTTTTTCTTTTCGTTACATACAAGCAATGTTCGACGACTGTTAAAATAGTATGCTGTACGGAACCCTCAGGGCGCGAGTCCGACTCGCACTTAGCCGGTTTTTTCTATACTTATCTAATTACTAAAATATAGTATTTTTTATTAAATCATCAAAGTTTAGCTTATCATTATTTGCGAATATGAGAATGACCTATTTATCTCCGAGCGCGCGTAAGTGTCCAGGTCTGTATGACCTACCTGTCACGTCCATACTCGGCATGACCCGCATGAAGACCGGGCGCGCGTACGCGGGCAGGTCCTTGGACAGGTCTCGCGCTAACTTGTCTAGGGTCCAGGTCTGTGACCTACCTGTCATGTCCATACTCGGCATGACCCGCATGAAGACCGGGGGCACGTACGCGGGCAGGTCCTTGGCCAGGTCCCAGGCTAACTTGTCTAGGGTCCAGGTCTGTGACCTACCTGTCATGTCCATGCTCGGCATGACCCGCATGAAGACCGGGCGCGCGTACGCGGGCAGGTCCAGCACTAACTTGTCTAGGGTCCAGGTCTGTGACCTACTTGTCATGTCCATGCTCGGCATGACCCGCATGAAGACCGGGCGCGCGTACGCGGGCAGGTCCTTGGCCAGGTCCCGCACTAACTTGTCTAGGGTCCAGGTCTGTGACTTACCTGTCATGTCCATGCTCGGCATGACCCGCATGAAGACCGGGCGCGCGTACGCGGGCAGGTCCCGCACTAACTTGTCTAGGGTCCAGGTCTGTGACCTACTTGTCATGTCCATGCTCGGCATGACCCGCATGAAGACCGGGCGCGCGTACGCGGGCAGGTCCTTGGCCAGGTCCCGCACTAACTTGTCTAGGGTCCAGGTCTGTGACTTACCTGTCATGTCCATGCTCGGCATGACCCGCATGAAGACCGGGCGCGCGTACGCGGGCAGGTCCTTGGCCAGGTCCCGCACTAACTTGTCTAGGGTCCAGGTCTGTGACTTACCTGTCATGTCCATGCTCGGCATGACCCGCATGAAGACCGGGCGCGCGTACGCGGGCAGGTCCTTGGCCAGGTCCCGCACTAACTTGTCTACGGTCCAGGTCTGTGACTTACCTGTCATGTCCATGCTCGGCATGACCCGCATGAAGACCGGGCGCGCGTACGCGGGCAGGTCCTTGGCCAGGTCCCGCACTAACTTGTCTACGGTCCAGGTCTGTGACTTACCTGTCATGTCCATGCTCGGCATGACCCGCATGAAGACCGGGCGCGCGTACGCAGGCAGGTCCTTGGCCAGGTCCCGCGCTAACTTGTCCAGGTCGAGAGTTCCGTTGACGTCGACGATGCCGCACATGCCAGCACGCCCTTCCGCGTTTGGAACCTGTGCATACACATTGTTTATATTAAGAAGAACCTTGAGTTGTCATAGACAATTTGACCGATATTATGACAATATGGCGACCATTGTTTGTGAATATAGATTTAAAATGAGAAATTGAAAGCTTTTTTAAAGCGATTATCAATTTTAATAAAACTAGTAGTCTGCCTCGAACTGAGATCTCGCGATTTACTTGCAAACGAATTGACCAATATAACAAGATCCTTGTAAAGATTGTTTTTCGCCTTCTAGCTGCATAACCCCTTGATCGATCCTGCTCATACAGAAACTCTCAAATTATAGGTATCGCTGCTACAACCCCAACAAATTTCATAAAGATCAGAAAGATGTGGGTAAAGTTATCGCGAAACCAACGCCCAAAATTAAAAAGCCATCGTAATCCCGAGACGCCGGGTGACAATGGTGTCCGAAGTTGTTTGTAAGAGCTTCGCTTCGTTTACGCTCCGCTCATTCGATAAAATAGGAAAGTGTTCAAATATTTTGATTGCCCCACAGGACCTGTAAAATTGCATGAAATGGATACATTACGAATAAATTCATTTTTTTTAAATTCTAGTATAAATGCAATATTTTGCGCCTGGGTGTACTGTACGGGTGCCTTTTGTTTAATTTGTTGTTCGTAACGCATTGAATGCCAGAAGCCCACTCTACGGGCTCTCTGTTCGAAGCCGGCGGGAAAATGCTGGGATCGACTAAGAGCGTACCGCGTAGCGAACTGTGGCACCAAAAGTGTTAAATTCTTTTAAGAGAGGTATGTCTGAATAAAAAACGTCTATAAATGTCACTGCAAATGTCAGAGCCTGACTGGGCTTGACGACGGGGCTCTCTTGTCCCTTTAGCCGAGTCCTTATTTTTCCAAAGCGCATATTAGTGGAGTACGGGAACGCCTTTTTAACCTATAAAAATGACATAAATAACAAGTCCGATTTTATTTTGTGACCTGTTAGAATACGTTAAGTACTAATAATAAAAAATATTTTCTAACAATTGTTAGCATTGCGCTAGGTATAATACATGTATGTTTGCTACACATTATGTAAGTTTTATTTTTCTCCACCAGGCTATCGCTTTTTACTATTGCAACATAACTTCACATTTTATAACGGTTTTGTCAAGAGCATATGTCGTCTTAGCCATTTGTAATTCGTTTAGAATTCAAGGTCACTTATATTTTGACAAATTGTTTTCGATTATGCTCACATAATCTATTGACCAAACTGTTATAAAATGACAGATGGTGTTGAAATAGGTGAATGCAATGCTATGGTAAAGGAAAATATATCTTGTACAATCTTTTCTTGTTGTTATTAACAAATATCTATATAATACCTAGGGCGACGTCAAAAACTGTTAGAAAATATTTTTTACTATAAGTAATCATATCATATTCTCTAGCTAAAAAAGAAAATCGCACTTGTGAGTTATCGAAGCTCAAAACTGTTCGCGTACACTATATGACACCTCAGTAGTTGCAGATGTCCACAGGTTACCAGCCCGGCCGAATGCTTGTTTGCCACCGTCGTAGTATAAAATAATGCTGGTCACCTCGACTCCATAGACAACAGCGTCTCTCTGGTCAGCGACGCGCGACACGGCGCTCTCCACCTCGGTGGTGCTGACGTTCTCGCCGCGCCAGCGGAACGTGTCGCCCGTGCGGTCGCGGAAGTACAGGTAGCCCAGCTCGTCTGCCACTAAGATGTCGCCTGTAACATAGTCCAGGGTCTTTTATTGTGTAATACTTATAGTTTATAATTAAGTAAATAATTAAAAAAAATAACTAATATTGTCCTTCGCTGCCTGAAACACAGGGAGTCCTAGTTCAGGCATTTGTTAACCACGTGTCGTTAAAAAAAATCTTAGTCCGTAAGAGCAAACACTGTACTACATATACTTATCTCAATAAATTATGTATTTGTTATTTGTTTGTATTTGTTGGTAATTTTTTAAGATGTCGGAATCTTACTAAGGAGTTCTACCGACAATTCCGACATCTTAAAAAAATCGTACTATAGTTCCTAATTTGAATTGCATTCCATTCCGGTCACAAACGATAGCAATTAGTTCTGCCGCACTCTACATTGGACCATATTTATATAATTATACGATTTAATTTAAGGTGTAGGATGTGGTAGGAACGCCATGTGGCCGCGTCACTAATCCCACTACAAAATGAGCTTGTAACTTTTAAGTATAATTTTGAGTGCGATGGATCGTACTGTTGTAGCTGGCGGTCACAAATGGAACTACACTTGTGAATTCAATGATAATAATTGAATCGGTTGTTTTGTAAAAAAAGATAGTACATTGTGTAACATGGAGGGGAAGACAAATAGTGCGATCGAGAGTCTAATAGATGCCCGAGAGCGAAGCCGAAGGCCTTTATGATTATGACTCGAGTTTACAAAATTCTTACTCTTAAATCTTGTCCCAGAAAAAAATGTCGTTTATTAGTTAGTATGAAATAATGTAAGCAATAAAAAGTTACCAAATTTTTGACAACAGTTTATTAGAAATGTAGTAAACAAATAGTAGTTTATGTAACTGTTACGTAATAAGGGTCCTTAAAACATGAGTGTGGTTTTATGAAATGAGCCGCAGGCGAATTTCATAATAAGATCACACGAGTGTTTTAAGGCCTAATTACGTACAGTTGCATACACTGCTTTATCTACACTCATATTATATATATTTAATTAATTGTTCGGAAACCATAGAATGACCGCCATTTTACCGTCATGGCCTACTCGATTGTGCCGGCGCTCGCGCGGGACCAATCGAGTTGGCCATGGCGGTAACATTATGTTATCAAATTCGATGTTCCAAATTTGAAACTCATTGCTTAACAATATTTGAGCATGCATAGTTAAAATTACGTTACTGCCGCAGATAAGAAACTTATCATAGTTAAATCGTTTGTTGTAATGCTTGTCATTGTCTACGGTTTTTGAACGCATTTTAGAGAACTTACAGTATGAGTGTAGATAAACGTATTTTTGTTATGTTTTTGTTCTATTGTTTATTCATCCAGAAACTTCGTAATTTTCTTTTGATACCTGCCATCAGGTTTTGTACATCAGTGTCTGTGATTAGTTTTGAAGCTGCATTCCATTTTCGCTTGAAGTTTTCAACTGATGTGGCGTTAGTTTTATGTTTTAAGAGCTTCTGCTTCATACGAGCCCAATATTTTTTTATAGGTGTTCTTCAGGACAGTTAGGAGGATTTTGGTATTTTTCCACAAATTCGACATTATTGGCTTTGTACCATTTCATCACATTTTTAAAATAGTGACACGTGGCCAGATCAGGCCAAACCAGAACTGGCTTCTTGTGTCGCTTAAAAAACGGCAATAATCGCTTTTCCATGCACTCTTTAAGGTATATATCGCCTTTCATAGTTCCTTTAGCTTAGCACTCCATGTGCTGCGTTTGCCGCAAGAACAGATCGCTTGCCACACAAGAACCTTCTTCGCAAATTTATCCGTTTTTATGACATTGTACTCGTCATTGATAGTTTTTCTATCGGTCCCCGAATAAAAATGATGTCCCGGCAGTGATTTAAAATCAAGCTTGCAATATGTTTCGTCGTCCATCACAATACAGTATTTTTTTGTCGTCAATTTTGAATACAGTTTTCTTGATCTCGTTTTAGCGTCAGCTTCTTGTTTCGAATTTCTATTAGGCACTTTAGTTTGTTTGAGTCTTTATAGAATTATTTTTCTTTACTGCACAGTGGATTTAGACGTTTTAAACGTTTTAGCTAAATCTCTTACAGATGATGTAGGTTTTTTCAGCAAAGCAGCTATGATACTCTTCTCAATATTTTTCTTAACAAACCCGGTCTTCCGACCACTTCCAGGACGCCGTCGAATACCGCCAGTCTCTCTGAATTGTTTTAGGACCCTTTACATAGTTCTAACAGACGTGTTTAGCTCCATTGCCACTTTTTTCGTGAAAATGCCTTAATATTGGACATATTTGTACAATATTTTCTCATGAAGTTTTTCTTGTGGAGACGAGATCTTTGAAAATGTGACTGTGACAGATTTTTTTCTAATATTAAATAAAGAACCGAGATGCATTTAACATATAACCAGCCAGTTACAACCATTTTCATTGAAACCTGATATACCAACGCTGCGTAAACTAACGACATTTTTTACTGGGACAAGCTTTAGAATGGATTTTTTTTTCATTATACTTGCGAAAAATAAATAAGGTTTTAAGACAACAGAGCAAATCTTAAATAAGGTAATAAAAAGTTCATAACTACTTAGGGAATAAGCTATTACTATAGCTCCCGCTACGCCTGTGTGTAATGTCACTTATCCTTACCGGAGATGAACGCCGAGTCTCCCTTAGCGAAGACGTCTCTGACGATCTTCTTGTCGGACGCGGACTTGTCGACGTAGCCTAGGAACGCGCGCGCGGGGTTGTTGGGCGCGATCTTGCCGATGAACACGCCCGGCTCCTCCGGCTGTGCGAGCTGCAAACCATATCATTAGCCATTGAACTCAAATCCATATCCATACTTAATATTATAAATGGGAAAGTGTGTGTGTGTTTGTTTGTTTGTCCGTCTTTCACGGCAAAACGGGGCGACGAATTGACGTGATTTTTTAAGTGGAGATAGTTGAAGGGATGGAGAGTGACATAGGCTACTTTTTGTCTCTTTCTAACCCCCACTTCCCTAAAATGGGGGGTGGAAGTTTGTATGGAGCATTCCGGGGGGCAATCAGGAAAGGGGAACCGTGTTACCCCGAATTTAACGCGAGCGAAGCCGCGGGCAAAAGCTAGTACTATATATATTTAGGGTTACACTGTGTTAAGTCCTATGTTTGTGTTTTTTTTTCGGTACCATATGTACACGTTGTTGCACCGCCTACAACTTATCTGCGTTGCCCGAAGGTTGACTGGTAGAGAATGATCTATAGCATTAAGTCCGCCTGTTGTACGATTGTATTTTTCATGGGTGCAATAATGATTAAATAAAATAAAATAAATGAAGAAAATAACAATCACAAAGTAGCACAGTAAAGGGGTCCTATACGACACCTTTCGCCGAAGAGAATCGATCGTTCTGTGGGCAATGCTAGTCACAAAGGACCGACCGAGGGCTTTCTGAAGATGACCAGCGAAAACAAAAGTACGAAATAAGCGCGAATACTACGAATATGGATACCAAGTTTTACTATAATCACGTACTAGTACTCGATGTAGAAACCGGCGATTTTATGGATATAACGGAATTGAATGAGACATATTTTCGGTGGATTCTTTTAGTTTGTCATCTATTAGCTTTTATATCTATGTTATTAGCACATGAAAAATAGACTGAAAGAAACATCAGATAAATCTAAAATGCCTCTGATGATCGTCTTTCCCTATTCATCATTTTAATAAAGAGATAAAACAGCGGACCTCCAGCTTCCTACGCATGGCCCCTAACGACTAAGCTATGGAGGCCAGTAATAGATAATAATTTACCTGACAAAGTCCACTGGAGTCTCGTATAGGCTCGCCAGTCTCCTGGTCCACCTTTATAATCGCGATCGGGTACACGTGAGGAATAATCCTGGACACGAACCCGATCGCGCCGGGTTTACTGTCGATGTTCACTGGAAAGGGAAATAGATTTGAAGCAAACTAACAAAGAAATTCAACGGCTTAAATATTTATCTTCTTATGATACCGATAAATTGTTTTGAACATTTTTTCATTATACCGGGTGTGGCCTGTAATAGGAGCAAAAAATTAAAACGTAGATTCTACTCCTCAAACTAGACGACTTTGTTCAACGACTTTTGAAAGTTATGTAGATTTTTGATTGTCTCTTTTTCAAACAAACTAAATAGTATTTTCAATGTACATCAAGTTCCGCCTAAATGACATCGCCTGTCAGTCTTGTCACCCTACAGATATTAATCAATGTCGTAATCACTGACATTTAGATTTCTATGGTCGTACGTAAAATATTGCGTGTTCGAATAAACTTTAAACTGTAATAAAATTCAAACTACAAGTTATTTTTAAAAGTTGTAAAACATACGTTGTCCAGTTTGAGGAGTAGAATCTACGTTTTAATTTTTTTGCTCTTATTACAGGCCACACCCGGTATAGCGCTCGCACGCAGTAATGGAATTCATATATTTAACATTTTCGACGCCAACGACGGATATATCCGACATAAGATACCATACGTTTTACTCTAAACTCTTTATTGGTTTGGCGTATTAATGAGTGGATGTCAACGAGTATATTCGGTGTCAATATAAAAATAAGGTAAACAAAAATGGCTGCGTTTCACGGCAAAAAAGCACTTGATACATGACAAAATATTACTATAGAAGTTCGTTTTCACTTAATTATAAGTAATTAACGGTTGTTTTTACTAACAATGAATATAAATTACAAGTTAATGTATATAAGCTGACAATGGAACCATTGTTATTCTTTAAAAGTGCGTAATTACGAAGCAATGAAGGTAAATACGTTTGTTTACATATAATTCTACTTTTCTATTGACCCCGAATTTAATACTTTAGTTGACCAAGCGAGTGAAGGGAGCGAAGCGTTTGTAGGTATGTGCTTAGTAACGTTTGTGGCTAAATACAATACAAAATAAACAAGCGCGGGATATGCGACCTACCTATATTAGCGTTGCCTTCGGTTGCTCCATAGAACTCGGCAACGTGTTGGATGTTGAATCTCGTCACGAATTCGTTCCAGATCTGTAATATTTATATCCCACATTTGTTTTAAAATGTACATGATTTGGTTTTTCACAGGTATAATTATAACAAATCTCACTAATCAGAAATTATTCATTCTTCTATTTCTCATAAATAACAAGGTAAATTGTCTGAACATTTTTATATCTCTTATGTCTGAATTCAACATACAGAAAGAAGCCAAAATTCACCACTTCTGAAAAATTAACAGACAAAAAACCAAACCCGAAGACAATTTTCAGTGCTGACTTTTTTTCTGTATGCTGAATTCCGACCAATTGGCGCTCTTAATTGCTTACCTGAGGGCGCATGCCGTTGCCGAAGATAGTGCGGACGGAGTGCTGCGTGTCGGTCGGCGCGGGCGGCGTCGCCAGCACGTAGCGGCACATCTCGCCGATGTAGTGGGCGACCTACAGAATAAGTTAACCCATTAACCATTTTAAAGCAAATAGAACCGACTTCTCTCAGGCTACACCTTAACAAGAGCAAATGCACGAACTACTTTAAAAAGTATTCAAATCACTATAGGGTGTCTAGAATATTTGAAGCGTTCCCCGGGTTTTCCAGGATTCCATCATCAGATCCTGACCTCTGATGGCAATGAGACCAACCGGTTTCAAAGGGTATATTGACACAAAAAGAGAATTTTCCAATTCGGTCGAGCTATCTTCGAATAATCGTACGATAATGAACATATATAAAAAAAGCAAAAACAAAGATCCCGACGAATTTACGAGAAAGTGTCGCAACGCAGTTCTTCTACACAAAAAAGCATTAAGATCAAATGTAATTATACCAAGCCGGTGTCCAGAAAACTGAATCCACACACTGGATTCCTTATCAATATTTTGGCATCTATATTTTATAAATAAATAATATGGTGACACGGCAAAATATACGTACAGCGCTAGCCGACCTGTCGTTACATATTGCATTATATGAGCTGCAAGGACCCTAGAACAAGCTTGTTCGAATGACCTCCAACCGGCCAGAATAGCGAGACAATGTGCAATGAGCAACATCTGTACCTGATACTGTTTATTGACCACGACACTCTGCAAAGAGCATAACGACTAAAAAGAAGAATGTGATAGATAATATAAGGTAAGGTTTTTTTTAATGGGATCGAGTACATAATATATGCAGTTTAGAATAATTTACACGAAAGGCAGTGTCAATGGTTGTGTGTGCAGATAAATGAAGAGACTGACATCCGTACGACGGGTCTTTAAAGGAAAAAATAGAACAAATGTCATTTTCTTAAGATAAGTATACTCAATTAACCATCAGGAATCAGAGATACGAGTAAGTATACTTAAGTCATCGTCAAGATCGGTTTACTCATTTTATTTTACAATTACTGGTAGATACGTGTTTCAAAAGATAGGTAATAAAAAGTGTACTTGTAAATTGAAAATATCCCTAATTTGTTCAAATAATAAACGTGGTAATATGATGTGCATTTTATTTTTATAAATAATATACTCGTATAGTACATACAAAAACGATCATAATTTGTAAATCGATAACCTTTAAATACTTGAACATGAAATATGAAGATATCATTGATAGGTAACATGTACTCGTACATTATAAAATAATATAATAATAAAAACTTCATACATAATCATAAGATTTATGAGTACTGTTGTGCTAACGGTACTTAATTCCATTCTCATTTATAAAAAGTCTCAGTACGATTAAGGAAGAGTTAATGTGTCATTATTATTGATTTTAATGATTTGCTAATAATGCCAGTCAATCTATAGGATCTCTCTAAGAAATAAACGGTATGTAAATACTATTAGCGTCATTGTTTGTCTGAGCTAAAATTAGTTTGTCCTTATCCTTCAATCTGACATTAATTTGTTAAAAGGAGATAACATCTAACAGAGACATTTAATTTTTTTTCAATTTTAGGCATTAGGCAGTCAAATTTATACGAGCAGCTAATTTATTTTTATATGAACTTCGAAGGGTATCATTTAGTATTTAAGATTATTTTGATATTGTGTATTTGTTCAGTTTGTTAGTCAGTCAGCTATGTCAATATTTATGGGCCTTAAATGCCTGAAAATAAAGAATATTACATAATGTATGTTAGTAATATTTATATTCTCACTTGTAAGTAACGTGACCTGGGTTTCGGCAGAATATCAGTGTTTTTCTCGAAAGAGTGAAACGTATAGCTGAGCCGCGTACTCTTTTGTGTTGCTGCAACGCACACAACCTTTCTAACTGGGTACCTCATCTGTTGATTATTTTATTTACTTATTTTCAACTTATTCTCTGATGCATTACTGTTATATTTTTACTGTTTTTGTATTGTGTGTTGCTGTAATCAAATAAATTCTTTATCTATCTATCATATGTGTCCCTTGTACTTATTGTGCCGCAAAATAAACATCTGTATAGGAATATCTAATAATACACAGTAAACTGTTAAAAATCGTATGATATCATTGGTTTTTTTTAATAACGTACTTTAAAAAATCGTAAAAATTTTAAATTTTGAAACCTGATATCTTTGAACCATTTCAATAGATTTTTTTTATTTTCACTTTATTTGGATATATTGATCATTTTGCATCCTGTCAACTAAATTTTATTGCATAATTCAACATGTGTCATCATCCCTATTGTATTTATTTATTTATTTCGCCTTTAATATTTCCGTGGTTTCAATTATACATATTAAAATTAGAAAACTGCAAAATTATATTCATCATATTAGCGAATGCGAGTCACTGATCAGATCGTCTCATTAAGAGTAGATGATTTAATTAGTCGGTGTTTCCATTATTACGCCACTGGATTGCTAACTCCATCAACCTTCATTCAGCAGACGTCATTACAAAATTCTTACCTGCTGATTGTCATTGTCTCTGGTTATCTAGTTACTACCTTTAAACTACAGGGTGTAACAAGAATACTGCTGATCCGTTTAAGGGCATAATTGGTACCGTATGGCGTGTATAAAAGTGGGCGAAAAATTTTTCGGACGCGAAAAAATTTTTTTTTTTGTATGGGACACGTCGTCCCAACTGGCCAACCCTCCATACCAGGGATGTAACAGATGTGGTTTTATCGGAACCGAAAGCGGAATTAGATGTTTTAAATTTAGTTTATCGGAACCAGAAACGGAATCGGAACCGAAAGCGGAACCAGAATCGGAGCCCGAGTGATAGGTGGACGAGATGTTAGGGGTAGGTCTAAGCTGAGTCTATTGACAGGTAATAAAGAGAAACCTGTTTGTTTTTGATGTAAGCCGCTCATTTTCCTCCGCTGTGTTGCTATGACATCCGATATAACTTCTGTTTTCAAAGTAACAGAACCGGAACCGAAGCGGATGTTTCAAACCAATCGGAAGTTCCGACTTAACGGAACCGGAACCGGAGCTCTGTAACATCCCTGCTCCATACAAAACCAAATTTTTTTATCGCGAGAATTTTTTTTCTTACTTTTTCATAATTATAATACGATACCAATTATGCCCATAAAAGGATACCAGCATTTTTGTTACACCAAGTTTTTGTATATTGGTTGAAATTAAATCGTATATCAGCACGTGATGATATAACCTTCAATCCATGCAGTGTTGAATAACGCTTCTCATCAAACCGGTACCAGACATAACTACATACACCGAGATACATACATTCATACTAATACGACAAATGCGCCGATTTTATTGCGTTATATTTTATGATAATTTAGTTGTAATACCTTTATGTACTTTTTCTACTCCAGTACTTTTATTTGACACTTATACATTTACGATGACATAGATAAGAACATGCATAATTGATCTGAAGACAAGTCTATAATCTATTGCCCAAAAACGCATTGGTGCCTACACGACGTATCGTTTTGGCAGTAAAAACGTATTTCGTGTAAACAACACTTAACAAGTAGATAAATTAACCAACCTAAAAACCTAAATAAACGCAGCCTGTAAAAAAAAACTTTCAAAAACAAATTACAAAGTTAACCAGAAACACACTTTGCTGATTTCTCGTCTCCCGCTTGTTCAGAAAGAGATCTCTATCTCTATCTACTCATTTGAGTGAAAGAGACGCAGATAATAGAATTTTGATTTCAAGGTTCGCTTTAACCCCATTTAAATTTTAGTTTTTGTTATATTTCTTTGTATTTGAGCTAGATTTAAAAATAGTACATTACTTACCTAGGGCTGTAAAAAAAAGAAAGCCCGAAATCGCAGGTATTTGGGACCCGAGCCGCAGGCGAGGGTTGTAAATATGCGATAGAGGGCTTTCTTTTTTACTGCCCGTGGTGAGTACACAATTTTACGTCCCCACCTGGCCATAATGCGAGTTTCACCGTAAGCGTAGCGAGCGGTAAAACTCACATTATGGCCAGGTGTGACGAAAAAAGATTTAATAATAACTGCGTGTGTTTGTGTTAGTAATGTTAGTATACTTGAAATTGAAATACATTGTTTTAAAAGGTGAAAATAAATTATTGTTGATGAAATATCTGCAATAGCTAAAGAGGTGAGCGAAAATGGATTGTTTCTACAATTTTATATTTTATGTAAAATTAAGTAAAAAGTATTGTATGCAACGTTGTATAACTAAGTCAAAAAATACTCATGGCGTCTTTTTTAACAATTTTCGCCTACGGCTTTACTGACCTCTCTTATCCAACGGTTGCATAATAGTACATTACTTACCTAGGGCTGTAAAAAAAAGAAAGCCCGAAATCGCAGGTATTTGGGACCCGAGCCGCAGGCGAGGGTTGTAAATATGCGATAGAGGGCTTTCTTTTTTACTGCCCGTGGTGAGTACACAATTTTACGTCCCCACCTGGCCATAATGCGAGTTTCACCGTAAGCGTAGCGAGCGGTAAAACTCACATTATGGCCAGGTGTGACGAAAAAAGATTTAATAGTAACTGCGTGTGTTTGTGTTAGTAATGTTAGTATACTTGAAATTGAAATACATTGTTTTAAAAGGTGAAAATAAATTATTGTTGATGAAATATCTGCAATAGCTAAAGAGGTGAGCGAAAATGGATTGTTTCTACAATTTTATATTTTATGTAAAATTAAGTAAAAAGTATTGTATGCAACGTTGTATAACTAAGTCAAAAAATACTCATGGCGTCTTTTTTAACAATTTTCGCCTACGGCTTTACTGACCTCTCTTGTCCAACGGTTGCATAATAGTACATTACTTACCTAGGGCTGTAAAAAAAAGAAAGCCCGAAATCGCAGGTATTTGGGACCCGAGCCGCAGGCGAGGGTTGTAAATATGCGATAGAGGGCTTTCTTTTTTACTGCCCGTGGTGAGTACACAATTTTACGTCCCCACCTGGCCATAATGCGAGTTTCACCGTAAGCGTAGCGAGCGGTAAAACTCACATTATGGCCAGGTGTGACGTAAAATACTATTATGTACTATCAAAGAAATTTCTTGAAATATTTTAGAGAAATATGCACGTAAAGTTTGCTCTCACGTGTAAGGCATGGTCATATTATACGCCTCAGTGGGCTGTTTCAATAATAGAAACGTGCTATGAAATGCTTCGTATTCCGTACGTTAACAGTATTATATATACAGCAACGCTTTAACGCAACATTGACCTCCGCAGAGTTCAACATCTGACAACCGCATATAATCGGCCGTTCACCCGACTGCTTATATCGATATGTAGTGCTTATCTCATGGCGCTGTTTATATAATACGAGATTTCATCAAAATACTTGTTTTTATTTATATACTGTCCAGTTTCTATTGTAAAGAAAAAAAACCGGCCAAGTGCGTGTCGGACCACGCATAGGAGTGTTCCGTACCTTCAATGGAATAAGAACCAAACTAATACCAAAAGGTCGTATCTGATGCCCTTGGAAGAAGTTTTTTGGAGATAACTCAAAAATGGCTGAACCGATAATGTTCAAAACAATTTTCGTTGAAAGTATATGATAAGGCGCATCTCTTCAAATTTTTTCATATTTTTGAACTTACGGTTCAAAAGTTACGGGGGGGGGGGGGGGCTATACAACTTTTCTGACTTTCGAAGCGATTATTTCAGAAAATATTCACTTAATCACAAAATAATCAAAGAAACTATGTTATTTTGAAAGACCTATCGATTGATGTGTCACATGTTGATATTTGGTTAATTTTTTTTTTTATTTAGTTACCTGTATGGAGCGCCCCCCTAAAAATATTTTTTTTTTCAAATTTAACTACATAACTAAGTAGCTGCATACAAAATACACCTTATGTGTAAATTTTATTCAGATACGTCGTATAGTTTCCGAGTAAAATGCCTGTGACATACGGACGGACAGACAGACAGACAGACAGACATGACGAATCCATAAGGGTTCCGTTTTTTGCCATTTGGCTACGGAACCCTAAAAACGGATGCCGTTTTTATGCTTAAGTATACAATGTGTTTGTACACCTATAATACAATCAAAATACGACAAAACTCGAAATCCGTCGGACAGTTTTGAAATTTGGTGTGTATGTTGATTAGAGGTCCTGTTTTATTGTCCACACGAATTAGAATTTTAAAGGGGTGCAGTTTAAAAATGGTTTAGAAAAAAAATGGTATGGGGGTTGATTTGTCGATAAAAATTCATCATACTACACGTGGTTAACGGCTCGAACATAGGTAGCCAAACACGTATACTATTTGTGTCTTACTTACTCGACCTTTATTGATTGATGTTACACTTTGATAATCCAAAAAGTTCAGATGATACTACTAAACCTAACCTAACCTATAAAATGCAATTGACGAGTCTATTGACTAGACTTGCTATTGAACAGGGCAATAGAGAGAAGTTCCAGATGTCCAAGGTGAACTGATATTGCAAATGGTAATTATTTATATAAGGTCACTAAGTACTCCTAACCTAAGCACAAGTTGTATCGATAGTAGGCATCATTCACTATGCCATATTTAGATAACGTTTTATGTATGTACGGAAAAATGAGTTATTATTAAAAACACAGTACAGAAATTAAATTTAAGGCAGTTTCTTGCAAAACTGTTTACACAGTTTGACTGCAGTTTGATTGTATATTTGTGTCTTACATACTCGACCTTTTTTGAATGATATTACACTTTGATAATCCACAAAGGTTTAGATGATACTACTAAATCTAACCTAACCTATAAAATGCAATTTATAGTCTATTGACTAGACTTGCTATTGAACACTACAATAGAGAGGAGTTCCAGATGTCCAAGGTGAACTGATATTGCAAATGGTAATTATTTATATAAGGTCACTAAGTACTCCTAAGTCCTAACCTAAGCACAAGTTGTATCGATAGTAGGCATCATTCACTATGCCATATTTAGATAACGTTTTATGTATGTACGGAAAAACGAGTAGCCTTGATTAAGGCATGTCTTACCGTAGCTTTATACTTAATGCAGTCGGGGAAGTCCTGCGAAGCGGAGAACTTGGCCTTGACGGCCACCGTGCACCTAAAGAGCAGCGCTTGGCCGGTGCTGATGACTCCCCCCGCCGTGTGGTACAGCGGCAGCGGGCAGTACACTGTGTCGTCGGGAGTTATAGCGGGTAGTGGGACTAAGACTTAGTAAAGCATGTCTTACCGTAGCTTTATACTTAATACAGTCGGGGAAGGACTGCGAAGCGGAGAACTTGGCCTTGACGGCCACCGTGCAGCCAAAGAGCAGCGCTTGGCCGGTGCTGATGACTCCCCCCGCCGTGTGATACAACGGCAGCGGGCAGTACACTGTGTCGTCGGGAGTTATACTAGTGGGACTAAGACTTAGTAAACCATGTCTTACCGTAGCTTTATACTTAATGCAGTCGGGGAAGTACTGCGACGCGGAGAACTTGGCCTTGACGGCCACCGTGCACCCAAAGAGCAGCGCTTGGCCGGCGCTGATGATTCCCCCCGCCGTGTGGTATAGCGGCAGCGGGCAGTACACTGTGTCGTCGGGAGTTATACCGCCCAGGTAGTGGAGACCAGCGGCCATGAACACGAATCTGGTGGGAAATAGAGTAGAGGATTGGCGCTAGGCAATTTGCTAGGGGCGGTAGAGCAGTGTGCGGTCACATTAAGTATGGGTTTTGTGAATGTTCGTGGTTTTATTATGCAAATGCAAAGAAATATGGACATACTAGCTTTTGCCCGCGGCTTCGCTCGCGTTAAATTCGGGGTAACAAACCATACAAACTTCCACCCCCCATTTTAGGTAAGTGGGGGGTTAGAAAGAGACAAAAAGTAGCCTATGTCACTCTCCATCCCTTCAACTATCTCCACTTAAAAAATCACGTCAATTCGTCGCCCAGTTTTGCCGTGAAAGACGGACAAACAAACAAACAAACAAACACACACATACACTTTCCCATTTATAATATTAGTATGGATGATAAGTAAATCCATAATTACTCTTGTGAATGAGCGTTTAATTCTTAAAGGAACTTTTGTAATTTATTTTTTATTTTATTAGCCTGTGTTAGTATCCCACTGCTGGGCAAAGGTCTCCCCTCTTCTCCTCCATTCAGTCCTGTTTATAGTGCTTCCCCGCCATTCAGTAAAGAACGCGTCCAGGTCGTCCCGCCATCTCCTTTTCGGTCTGCCTCTACCCCGGCGGCCGTCGATGGTGTCTCGTGGGTCCCATTCTGTAGCCATTCTGGCCCACCGTTCTTGGTGCATGCGGGAGATATGCCCAGCCCAATCCCACTTTAGCTTAGCGGTTTTGACACCCACATCTACAACACGAGTTCTGGAGCGCAGTTCCGTATTTCTGAGTCGATCTGTTCTGCGAACACCTAATATACTGCGCTCCATCGCTCGCTGGCAAACCTTGAGTTTGGACTTTAGAGCCTCAGTTAATGACCAGGTTTGAGCACCGTAGGTTAGAATAGGCAGGATGCACACGTCGAGGAGTTTGCGCTTCAGGCATAGGGGAAGCCACCCAAGGAAGTGCAGCGAGCCTTGAGGTTGGACTCACAATGAATACAGAGAAAACCAAGTTAACGAGCAATCAAACTAAACGTAGGGTAGTGGTAGATGGGCAGGATTTGCAATATGTTGATGAGTATGTTTACTTGGACCAGATAGCGTCCTTCGAGAACAGGCAGTCTTTCGAAATCGATAGACGTATCGAAACGCCTGGAAGAGCTTCTGGTCCATGAAAGCGCTAATGAAGGGAAATTTTATTTACACGTGAAAAAAATATTGACACACATTAATAATTTAATTACCTCCTGTTTAGTTAAACTCATTTAAAACTAGTAGTCCGCCTCGGACTCAGAACAAGCGATTTCCTTGCAAATGAGATGACCAATATAACAAGACCCTAATGATGATTTGAAGTGACCACGTATGATCAGGCGCCGCTTGGTTAGCAAAAAAGGGTGGGCGTTCATTAAAAAAACCAGCAATGATTCGTATATAAACAATGTGCAAGTTCCATATAATATACTAGCAGCAAAGCGAACTGGCGACTGCGGTCATAACGCTATCCTCTTCAGTCTTGCTACAGCCGTCCAAGTGTGAAAGAGAAGTTTTATAACTTCAGTCGCCAGTTAATTTTGTGGATAGTATAGTGGCTCTGTGAGCTGTAGACCTCGCGAACATAGCTAAAACTGAATGGATGTATGGCTGCGCCATATTGATAAATATACAATATCTTATCGAACTCACAAAAGTCTTAAGCGCCATAGACCAATATGGCGCTTAAGTCCTTTGTGCCAATTTCTACCATTATGAACATTTTCCAAAAAATCATACTACAAATAATTATATGTAACTATAGAATCTGCTCTCAAATTTCACGAAAATCGAGAAATGCGGCCTGTAGAAGAGAAAAGCCAGACAGACGCCGGTCGGACCGGATATGTCATGCATGTGTATTTTTGCCCAAGCTGAAACGGGGACCTTCACTATCGCTTGGCCAATTATTACATACGCTGACAAAGATAAGGTTGTATCTCAGGCAGAGATAATACCCATATCAATGCAGCAAAAACATTGTTACACAATTAATTACTTAATTACCATTACGATTCCTGCGTATACCTACTTCTTTTGTTTTACACACCGAGTACCTACCTAGGCACCTTGAACTCGAGTCACACTTCGTAGGTAGTTAGGTAAGTGCACACTACCTATATTAATGTATAGACTTGAAAAAAACATGTTTCTCATTAAATTGCCGTTTTAAATAACATCGCGTAGGTACAAAACAGACAGACAGACGTTATTGAAAAAGGGCAATTGACAAATTAGACGAGAAATTCTGATTTAGGTCCTATGTAAAACAAATTTTCGTACAGTGTTCTATTCTTACTAATCAAACACTATTAACACTTTCTAGAGAAGATCATAAATAGAAGAACTTAAGTACTTTGAATTAATTATAATAGAAAAAAAGTTACAAACAAAATATTACGAAAAACTGCTCTACATAATATTCACAAAACGTAAGGATTCTATCGCAAATATGAGACTAGTATAACTGGACTTCCAGATTCATAGCATTCTCGCTTATTCCGTAGTCTAGCTTACGCTGGTCTAATTTTAACGAAGCGCTTTGTGATTATTTTGTGACTAGCAATTTCTTTATTAAGTTTGGCTGTCTAAGGCAACTCGGCCTAATATACGCCTTTTTGTGTGTTTTTCTCGATATTATGGTACAGTCGATGACAAAGATATGTTTACACTTTTTCACCTTAAGCCTTAAGCTTTCGCACCTTGTTACAAAGGTAACAAGGTGCGAAAGTGCAAACATATCTTTGATATCGACTGTACTTCAATGCAGTAAGTCTATTTTTTAGTGTCCGCCGAACCTTTCGGCCGATAGTTTCAACACACGGCCATTTTACTCGGAAACTATAAAACGTATTTTAATAAAATTAATACATAAGGTGTATATTGTATGACGCTATTCAGTTATGTAGTTAAATTGCAGAAAAAAATATTTTTATACGTCCATACAAGTAACTAAATTTCAAACATTTTTTTTACCAAATATCAAAGCTAGTTCTAAAAATAAATACAGCTTTGCAGCCTTTCCATACTAAGTTCACTAGGTGAAAGCATCTCTAAGTATGATCAAGATCAAAAGTGAAAGTCGTACTTAACATTCATGTCTTGACTAAAATAATATCTAAAATAGTAATTTAGACAAACCTAGAGCTTGAGATGACGGCTGCTTTAGGCAATCCAGTGGTTCCAGAGGTGTAGATGTATAGAAGTTTCCCGTGGAAGCCATCTGCATCAGCCAGGGTCCACGGCGCTGGTGGTGTAGTCTCCAGCAAAGATGTCAGGTCAGTTATCTGATCGCCACTGGCTTTGTTTTCAGTGTTCGCGGTATTGAGGGGCCGGTGAACAAACTTCAATAATTTCAGTGATGGAGTCAATTGACCGGCTACCTCTTGAATTGCTGAAATATAATTAGGTAATTATTATTGACCTGTCTACGGCCATAGTCATTTAAAACCATTGTATGCAAAATAAAACTAAATTAAAGACAGTTAACAGCTTAATAAAATACAACTGATAAGGCAATTGGCTGTAATTGTTCTGGTTATCCTGTTATCCAGGGAAACCAGGGAAAGCGAGTGTGTAAATGGTTATGCTAAAAATTAGTCCAGATTTATAAGTATACATCTTGGGTGCATGAAATAATTACGTATAACGCGCCGCGAGACTTAACTGTGGTTCCATCATTAGCCGATTTTTCGTGTGTTTACGTGCGACATGCACATAATGACACCTAAACGCTGAGCTTGAATGGTCCAAAAGGCCTGAAAAGTGTGTGCGGAACCGCTTATAATGGAACCACAATTATGCCATTTTACCACAATTATGGTTTCTTTTTGTAAGAAAGTAGTGACTAACAATATTTATAATACCAACTAGTGCCATATTTTGAAAAAAAAGTATTTACAATCAGTCATAACATTCATAACAAAAGACGAAAAAATTACACAATCCCTTACCGGTCTGATATTCCTCTGAGTATATGACGACGTCACAATTAGCAACGTTGACTGAATGTATCAAAGCGTTGCCGCGCTGATTCGTGTTGATGAGCGGGCACACCGCACCCAACCGGCCCGCGCCCATCCAGATGCCAGGCATTTGGGGGCAGTTGCTCATCAGGATGCCCACCACGCCGTCTTTCTTCACGCCCTGCGCTTTCAGCACGGCTGTCACGCGTAAGCTGAAGTCTTCCACCTTTAAAGCATGTTATTTTATAGTTTCATACACGCGTAAAATAATGATGGTATTATAGGTCGTTGGCACCACAAACCAATCTCTCACTAGATATGTATGTTAATGGGAAAGAAATATTATTATTTTCTTCAGAAATATAAACCACAGCCAAATAGCACTAGACCTTACTTATAGTGTTGTGTTCCTGCCGGTGAGTAAGGTCCAGAGAGCCCAAAGAGAGAGTAGTGTGTTGATGAACCGTTGTCCTGTAGCTGTTACCGCAGTGAATACTCCTTAATATTAAAGGGTCGGCAACACACATGTCATACCTCTAGATTTGCAGGTGCCCCTACGCTATGGTAGTCATTTATTTACTGTTGTGGTAAAAATAAAAAGTCATTACCTCCTTAAAAGTCCACACTTCATCTTGGTACAGGAAGCATGGTTTGTTTGGATGGCGGGACACAGTTTCGTGGAATGCATCCGGAATAGTCCAGTTCTTCTTTGTCAACTGTCTCGTTAGCCATAGCAGTTTTACGTAGCATATTAATGCTCTAAAACCAACATAATGTTTGTGAGTCCATAATTTTTCTAATGAATCATATAAAAAAATAAAACTTGTTGAAATTGGTTATAACATAAAAAATTTACTAAAGTTGGTGTAGTCGCACAAATATGAATTATTAAATCTGAAATAAATATTATTCATTCATTCATTCAATTCTACCAGGACCGATTTTGTATGAAAGAGTTGGGAATCTTCTGGTTCTAGTAGGGAATGCTCCAGTTCTGATTTTGTATGCCAAGAACCGGGAATTCCTGGTTCCGGTACTAGATTTGTACAGAGAATGAGTACTAGGAGCACTCCCTACGTTCCAGCCACAAAAGTGGAATGAGGAAAGGGGGCGTCCATTAATCGCGTCATATTGTATAGGGGGGGGAGGGGGTCAAGAAAAAATCACTAATGATCACCAAAGGGGGGAGGGGGGTCTGGACGCGTATCACGTGTAATTTTTTTGTTCCTTCGTGCTATACAGTATTTCAATATTTCAATAAAATAAAAATTATCAACTTTTATATGAACCAATCTGTGAAAACCAGAGTAAAATTTGCCTCGCAGTTGGACTTCTGCGTTTAGTTGAGCGGGCGAGGCGTCGCTATGCTTTATGCACGGGGTCACTTAGATTCATCTCATTTTTCTCAAAATCAAATTCTAATGACGGGATCCACGAGGAATCAAGGGAACTCCTGAAACCTTAGAGAGGAGACGTATAGCGATTTTTTTAAATCTAAAAACCAAACAATTGCATTAGAATAGTGCTATTTAGTGAAATTGAAACTGCTTGTGAAGACCTATGGAACTCCTCCACGACAAGGATTTTTACGTCTTGGGACTAATTGTTATGACTCTTATGAAATGCACTATGATTGTAAATATTTTTAGTGGCATTTGAAATATTATTTTCTTCACAGTATGTTTTTAGGGTTCCGTAGCCAAAATGGCAAAAACGTAACGTGACGTATGTCCGTTTTCCCGTCCGTATGTCACAGCCATTTTACTCGGAAACTATAAAACGTATCTTAATAAATATTTGAACATAAGGTGTATTGTTGTATACCGCTACTTATTTAGTTTTGTAGTAAAATTGCTGAAAATATATATTTAGGGGGGGGCACTCCATACATGTAACTATTTCAATAATCACAACCAAATATCAATAATCACCCCGTAATTCTAAAAAAAATGTGCCCTGTCACTTTTGAACCGGAGATCCAAAAAATATGTATCGGTTTAGGAATTATCAAGTCCAAAAAACTCCACAAAACGTCTTTCATAGGCAGATACGATTTTTTGATATTACTTTTTCGATAGTAGGTACGAAACCCTCCATTATGCGTGGTCCGATACACACTTGGCCGGTTTTCTTTCTATTCAATATTATTTTAATGAAATTAGTGAGATGTGCATACATGTAGTTTCATTTTTTTACCCTTCACGTGTACGTACGTTACGTTTTCACGTGTTAGAAAACTGTACTTACTTTAGTTCGCAAAAAATTACACGTCATATTGGACGAGGGGGGGAGGGGTCCTGAAAATATCACCAAAGATCACCATGGGGGAGGGGGGGGTCTAAAACAAGCAAAAAACGTATGACGCGATTAATGGACGCCCCCAAAGTCAAGTATGAAGATAAAGAATTAAACAAGGCATTACAATACCTACTGTTATGTAAAATGTCCCACATTATTTAAACATGTTAATTAGCAAAAATAAGTTGTATTCATTTACATATTAACAGGGCCCGGAATTAGGTGAGCCTGAGATACCTAAAGTTCGCGTGAGGACATAATATAGAGTGGTTACAACCGGATGAAAATAATATTTTATTTAGATTCCGGGTATTCAATATTCATCCGGGCACTGCAAGTAATACTCGTAATGATGAAAAATGGTTACATTGCAGCCATAAAGTTAACATTATAATAATAAATCTGAAAATGTGACATATATTTTAAATTAGTAAAAACTAACATTAAACATGCTGCACTGTAAACACAACATATCACGTTCAATATTACGACAAGCCCCCGAATAAACATCGAATACCCGGAATCCAAATAAAATATTATTTTCATCCGGTTGTAACCACTCTATATTATGTCCTCTCGCGAACTTTAGGTATTTTAGCTCACCTAATTCCGGGCCCTGCATATTAAATATAAGTTCATATTATATTGTATGCGAAAAATCAAGTACTTAACAACTTATTCCGGCTAATTTTTGCTATAAATGTCTCCTATATTTTTGAAATGTCATGTTTGTGATACAAGAGGCTTAAAAGTACAAAGGTCAATTTAACATTACAACGTCAATTTAGTCTATTCACCAATTTTAATTTGCTACTTGAACTTTAATTCCTGTTGCCTAATTACAGTACACTTTAATATAGTAGTAGAAGGTGACATGCATAATCGGGAAACTTACGCTATATCCCTCGGGATAGTCCTCAGGGCGACGTAACACCATCTCCAGTGGAACAAGGCAATATACACTATCACTAAACCAACAGATACCGTCAAAGTGGAGAGAAAGCCATAATAGAGGAAAAAGGCACACGCTGCGACTACAGCGGCTCCGGCAAGCAACATCGCGACTAGCTTTCGCCACGAGTAGCGGCTTACTGAGCGGCGACCCACGGCCAGGTTGTAGCGGGACCCTCTCTAGTGGCCGATAAGTAGATCGCAGAACTTGCGGGCACTCTTCACTTCCATTCAAGCGACGGCGTTCATAGCCCACGCACTTGTTTATGTGACCAGCCAGATGTACTCATATATGCTGCGTGGTTGTGGTAAATAGAGAGAAAACCGGTGTTAGAACAACAATTAAATACAAGTAACTATTAACTTGTTAAATAATTATTTTATTTTGACATTAAAATGCAGCTTTTGACAGTTGACCTTTGTGGATTGGTTGGACTGATTGGTGTTCATACATGCCGCGATTTGGCGCCAACATGATGTCGGGTCGGGGTCACAGTTGACCGTACCTCAGAAGAAAGAGATAAAAAGAAGCTCGGTAACGACGGTAACCAGATCGAGCAAAGACATAATATACTCGTTCTGTATGTCCTTATAGCTTTAATAATGCGTCAAAAAGAGATGTATTTGTATATATGTTTGTTTGTACTTCATTACTGTCGTTACATGTAAACTTAGAGAATTCAACCAACCGGAGTCGCAATTGACAGGCGTTCCCCTCTGCCAAAAACATGAAATAAATGTGTATGACCAATGGTCAATACGCATTTATCTGACGTGGCTATTTGTACTTGACGTTGACGTTCCCCTCACCCGCAAAAATTGGCGGACTTTTTTGTATAGAAAATGACAGACATGGCTACTCCGTCTGGGTTGAATTCTCTAAGGATGTAAAGCCTGACCAGAAATATACGAGCATGCGCTATGTTGCGGAATTTCATTGGAACTAATTTCTTACACTGGCAATAATTTTAATGCCAGAATGATATGCATGTGTGAGTGCATGTGATAGGCTGTCATTATTGTCATTGAGGAATGAGGCGGTTTACTTCAATAAAAATAAAGTGTTGAGTAAGTATTAAATAATAAACGACAAAAAATTCCCAAAATTATCCATATTCAAGAGTGAAACATTGTAAATAGTGTATGTAATCAAGTGCTGTAAATAATACGCTCGGGAAATGAAACTATTTCGCTGTGAAAAAATTTCAAATTAACATCAGAGCTGACAGGTAAATAAATCAAGATGTCACTATACCATAGATTATAATACGCTCTATGACTGTTGCCATATAAACGACAATAATCATAATATTTCTGGTCAGGCTTTACCTGTCTTGATTATTGATATCGATAAATCATGCACTTATTGATAAATTTAGTACTGTCCAGAAAAATAATAATGAAATAGGCAGATAGAAAAAGTACTTACTGTTGCATAAGCTACAACTAGCTAGATCGAAGAATATAATACTCACTAGGAGAGCTAGATGCTACTAAATGGTCACTTTTATGATTTACCGTGGACGTCCACCGTATATCGTGAGATCGTCACGTTATTAACAGGGGACCCAAATGTATAAAGTTTTATGAAGACTGTTTTAGTTTAAGTACCGTCGCTTGTATCAGCATATCGTAGCCGTGCACATCTACGGTAAATTAAAATTTGGCTCCCCTGCAAACATCGTGACTGTCATGACAACTTCGACGTCCACAGCAAAGCATGAAAGTTATTAATTTATTTCATGTAAGGGGTCTGCGCGTTATGTTGCGTTGCGATCGTATATTGTTGTCAAATAGGTATATGGTATATGGACTGTACGAGTATTATGGACTAAGAGCTGACCACGTCAGATATGACACAATAATGAGAGCAACGAAACCAGTCTAGTAAGGTTGCAATACTATCCTTATTGCTAGATCCGGGCATCTGGCAGCTTTTAATGGGTGGAGGTCAGAGTTACAGGCAAGCAAAATTTTTGAATTGCAGAATAGTACTACCAAAATAGGTAAAACTCCCGAAATTGTCTATGTTATAAAGAACAGGGCCTATATTTTAACATAAGAACAAATAAAATTTCGTATTATTACGGAAACAGAAACAGTAGGCGACCAACTGCGAATTATATTATACGTCTTTTTGGACTACTTGCCCCCATCAGAGAGTATTGGCAATGATATAATCTAATTGTTTATATAATTTCTCATAATACTGCATCAAAACCAGAACTCTGGGATTTGTATTCTTAAAGTGGTTTGCATTCTTTGACCTCCACCACTTTACAGTTGCCAGATGTCCGGATTTAGAAATAAGCATAGTATAGCAAACTAACGAGAGTGGTTTCGTCGCTCTCATTATTGAGTCATATCTGACGTGGCAAGCTCTCCGTCTATTATATTCTTTGAATACTTACCAAAAATATTGTTTCTATTTTTCTACTTTAAAAACGACGTGATAAATTTCACCATGTCCCCTTATAAAGCGAGGTTTAGACTAGAAAGAACTTGCATGCAATTTTCTTTACATTGCTATACAGGATGATTCATGAGACGTGAGCAGGCTTAACACTACGAATTCAGTTAATAATAAGCTATTGTTTGATATCAGTATTAGTGTGATAAGCGCAAAAAAATTTTTTTAAGTAAAAATCAAAAGTTTAAAATTATTTACGACACGCATGGTCACTCTTCAATTAGAATACTCCGTCAAGTACTGATGTTAGAATATTCTCTTGTTTTTCTGTGATATGTGTCAAATTGATGTCTGGTTACTTTGGAAACATCGTATCTTACTTAATTTGACAATTATTTTTTTCATAATCAAAGTGCTGTCATGATTGTTAAAGAGGTTTTAGCTTTATTGATTTGCTTATGCAGGGTGACCATGATTATAGAGAACAAAATTTCTACGAAACAAAAAGGTAAAAAAAATTGAACGGCGTTATTGTTTCACTTAAACATGATGGCGGCCGATTCATTATCGTTAACTAAGTGTGTAGGATTGTTTCTGCTCACGTCTCATGAATCAGCCTGTATATTACTGAATGCAATGCAATGTATTTAATCGGTCAATTACAGCAATGTAATGAAAATTGCATGCAAGTTCTTGCTAGTCCAAACTCGCTTAAGACTAATCTAGTAGTTACCTTATCTGTGCATTGAAAGTAGAATATGTAGAAGCAACCCTTATGTGACACCGATTTAAAAAATCCTTTAAGAAACTCGTAAACATACTCGTAAACATGTCAAATTTGGCTCATAGATTGAAACATGCGAGATACATTATGTTCTTTAAATTTCATAAACACCCCTCAAACGGTTATTTGGATATTAACGTCCAAAATCGTCATCATAGTACAGGAAAGTTACGGTTGCACCAAACATTAATTTATAATAGCCTGATTTTTTTATTATTCATTCTTATGGAATATTTACATATAATATATGCAAAAATCCTACCAACTTTTCACCCGGAAGTAGTTAAATAGGTAAAATAAAATATATACTTTTGTATATTGTTATTTACAATAATATCAATTATTTTTATTTGTAACTATGACGATATTTAAGTCTTCTTTCCGTTTAAAGCACAGACCTAAAATGGCGCTTGTTTAAAGCGAAAAACAAGAAACCGTGTCCATGTAAAACCACATAAATAACAAAATGTACGGCGCGGGCGATATATATCCTAATTCGATAGAAACAAATAGTAATAATTGGTAGTTTGTTCTTACACATTTTAAATGACTTAGAAACGATATATTCATTAAAATCTTACAAGAAAAACCGCTTGTAATATGTGTGTAAGAGATAGTTGGGTGAATACAAAGAAATTCAGGTATCACGGCAGTGTTGCCAGGTCTCCTGATTTATCAGGAGATCTCCTGATTTCGGGGTATGTCTACTGATCTACTGATTTTCGTACTGATTCTCCTGATTTTTTGGATTTCACTTCTCATATCAAATATATCCGCAATTTTCAACGAACATATATTGATCATAGTACAAGAAGACAGATATAGCACTCGCTCTTGCTACATCACATACACCACTTTGATTCTCAAACTTAAAATTTTGGGGTAACTAACTTAGAGGATGGGTATCCACCGCCGCTCGTGCACATTGCATTACCTAATTTTTTTTGAAAAAGTTGATTTCGCTCATGTATCTTTTTTTTTTCTGCCATATCAGGGAAACATTTAAACCAAATACTTGTTTCCATTATTAGTGATATGTATCACTAATAATGGAATGGAAGGATGTGTTTGGTTTAGACAGTAAGAGGCAAAAGAGAGGGTTTAAAAATCGTTTTCCCAGAAATCGCACGACGACATCGCACGATTTTTCTAATCTTAAAAAAACGAAGTATAGGTTCACCTAAGTTGCAGAATACAGAACCCACTAATTTAATTAAAATTATCCTAAAAGTTAAAATTCGACTCAAAGTGGGGACAGTGACGTAGTGAGTGCTATGCCTGTCTTATTATACCGTGTAATTAATCAGTCATACGTACCAACCTTAAAGCTATGACTTAAGGGCTTAAATAAAAATTACTGTCAATACGCACTATGGGCAAAGAGAGAAACTCTTTCGATACACGCCACTAAAAATCGCATGCGATTTATTTTATGGAACACTTTTTTTTTTTCTTCAAAATGATTTACCATATTTTCATGAAACGCAACGTCCATGCCAAATCGTGGAATTGATGTACTAAAATTACTAAATAATAATACATTACTTCGTTTCACTGAATATTTTCCGCAAGTCGACATCCAGCATATTTTGCGTGAAACGGAGATAGTGCTTTTACAACTAACGTTTCATTCTAAAATTTTAAATCAGACTACTTTGATGCTTTGGCAATTCATTCTCGTCTGTGGACACTTGAATCCTATTATTGAAATCGTTGTACCCTAGTAGTCTGTAATCTATACAAAATAATCAAAATTACTTAGGCGTTTCACACACTTGAGCGGAATTTAGTCAATCATAGATAAAAATCAACCGAATGTCGGGAAAAACTCAAATGAATTTCAAATGTGATTAGCGGTTTTAAATACCCGATCTGAGAAAATGCTTACTTTGCCGTTTAAATCCAATTCGTAAGAGCTCGTAAATGAATTTACACGAAATTAACAACTAAAAAATCATATCAAAATGCATTTTGGTAAGTTTTGGTTAATAAAACTGATCTCCTGATTTTTTTTCCAATCTCCTGATTTTTAGACTAGTGTTCTTTTGACTTTCGCAAAAAAGACCTGGCAACACTGTATCACGGGCAACGAGGTGGCGGATGAATGTGCAAAAGCCGCTATACACCAGAGTTTCGCTTCCAATCAAAGATGCTTTGCTCGCGACATAAGAGCATCGGTAAGACTAACTCTATTTGAATAATGGAATAAACTATGGCAGTTCTCGCGCAGATTAAAGGGTCAACATTATGGAAACCTACAACCAAATATCCCTCCTAAACCCATAGACATAAACAAAGGCGAAGATGAGTGACATTCATAGTAAATAAAACGAAAATGCAGTCCTGCACCTACACACTTGTAAAATGCTACACAACGCTAATATTGTATGTGCATCATGGGCAAAAGAGATAAACCTATATAGTTAACACGGGTATGCAAGGGAGACCTCCAAATTTTGCACATTGCACAAAGTGTGACTAAGAGACTCTGCCACGCGCCTAATGCAATATAGGTCCCTGAACCTATATTTGATGGCACACAATCGAGCGCCTGGTACCATATCTCCCTTTTTGTATAAATCAATGCCTAAACCCTGTTTTTTTAAGAACAAAGGCTTTTCTAAGGTTAATAGGGTAATTGTGCTAGTTTTCGTCCACTTATCGATTTTGCCAGCTTTGTGATGCAAAAATAATATCTTAAAGTACCCTTACTTAAATGTATTATATTTCATTTTATAGCTTATATAGTCTAGTTTATGTTAATATTACGCGATAATTATCCATACTTGCGAGATTTTGTATAAAAAATATTATTTGAAAAAGTGGGGTATTCGTTAGTTTTCGTCCATAAATGTCAGTTTTCCGTCCTGGGCTCTGCTAGTTTTCGTCCACTGAGTAGGGCGATTATTTCTGAAAATATTCACTTAATCAAAAAATTATAAAACAAACCTCAATGTTATTTTTAAAGTCCTATCGATTGATGTGCAACATGATGATTTTTGGTAAAAAAAAATTGTTACATGTATGGAAAACCCCTTGTGGCTCCCCCCTAAAACAAATATTTTCAGCAATTTTACTACAATACTAAGTAAGGGTATACAAAATACACCTTCTGTTATGTTATAATTTCATCAATATTAGTTATAGTTTCCAAATAAAAAATGGCCATGGCATACGGACGAACTATACGGACATGACGAAACTATAAGGTTTCCGTTTTTGCCATTTTGGCTACGGAATCCTAAAAACTAATGATAGTAAGGATTAACACCGTGTTTCTCTATTTCCGTTAATATTAGCATACAGTTAGGTACGGTTAAGGAAACGAAATGGCGTAGTTAGTTTTTATAAATTAGTTTTTTCCATACAAGTATGTATTGTTAAATCGATCACGGTATTATATTTAACTCAACCAAACAATCGAATATTATAACTAAGGCATTTTATCACCAAACAATGATATTGTAGGCCTTTAATGTTAACCACTGTGACTGCTTGTACTATAAAGCCTTGGCCAAACAGCAAGCGTGGCGCAGCGCCGCGTCCGCGCCGCGTGACGCCGACGCGATGACTGTTCAAACAGGGCGCGCGCGGATCGCGCCAGCCTCGCGCTCTCAACACGCCCTCATCGCACGCGCGAACGCGGCGGGGCCGCGCGCGATGCGGGCGTGACTCGCGCCCGATACAGCATGCGCGCGCGGAGGGTCGCTCATTCCTTCCGAAGCCAAGATTATTTTTTCGAAGAGAAGATATTTTTTTCTATATCCATAATCACAATCACAGTATATTGCTACGCTCGCACGACGCACCGCGCTGCCTAACGTCCGACTGATGTGACCCAGCGCGGCGCAGCGTGACGCCGCGTCCCGCCGCGCAGCGCTGCGCCCGCGCCGCGTCGACGCCAGGGGCCGTGCGGCGCGGGGCGCGTCAGAAGCGGGGCGCGGCGCGCACGTGGGACGCAGTCTGTTTGACGTCGCTAACCTGTTAACATGTGCCGCGGTTGCTGTTTGACCAAGGCTTAATGCAATTGACACGACTAGCGTAGTCAACCGCGCATTGGATCGTTCATTATTGGGTCGTTCCTTAGAGAATTCAACCCGGAGTAGCCATGTCTGCCGTTTTCTTTACAAAGCAAGTCTGCCGATTTTTGCGGGGGAGGGGAACGTCAAGTGTATTCTGTGGCTATTCGTACGTAACGTACAAATAGGTGTATGCATGACCAGTGGTCATATGTTTTCGGCAGAGGGGAACGCCTGTCAATGGCGACTCCGGTTGGTTGAATTCTCTAAGGATCGTGCATTACCCGGAATCGTGCCGCCGAAGGTTTCCGATTGGTTCCGATCAGATCCGAAGGTTATGCGACTATTTAAAAAAGTAGCTTTTTTCATAGTAATCAGCTCAAAACACGAGACTTCCTTTTTTCGGATGTATTTGTTCAAATATTTAACAGCGCATGTTTTTGTTTGTTTGTTTTCGTGTGGTTTTAATTGCCGGTAAATAGATAAAGGTGATGTGATAGTTCTTAGTGAAAGTAACGGATAATATTCATTGTGAAACATGTACGGGTGTGTGTGCGTGTGTGTGTGTACGGACGATGGCAATGGCACGATCACAAAGCTTTCTTTTGAAGTGAAATAAGCAGAGCACGCCATAGTATGGAGGTTATAATTGTTATTCTACTACCATTTGGTCATTCTAATGTTAATTATAATTTTGTCTACTCACAAATAACTCGTAAATTAACGAGATTAAAGTTTTAGGATATAATTAATATATAAACTTTGTGGACCAAAACTAGCAGAGCAATTTGGTATAAATTTCAGTTTTGCGACCACCTGATCCCGGAAACCCAGACAGCTAGGTAAATATTTCTAATGGTTATTTTACTTCAAAATACTTAATTAAGACGTAATATTATAGTATATAGTAGTATAGTAATATTATATTTGATTACACACTTTAGTTTCTGTCCATTCCTCATATAATGTTACGTAAATAAATGTAATAAATAAAACATTTAAATGACTTGAGCAAAGACTAAAACTATCTCTTCTGTTGCATTGTTATCGTTAATATACGAGTTATTTGTGAGTAGACAAAACTATAATTAACATTCGAATGACCAAATGGTAGTAGAATAACAATTATAACCTCCATAGTCCATACTATGGCGTGCTCTACTTATTTCACTTCAAAAGAAAGCTTTGTGATCGTGCCATTGCCATCGTCCGTACACACACACCCGTACATCTTTCACAATGAATATTATCCGTTATTTTCACTAAGCACTATCACATCACATTTATCTATTTACCGGCAATTAAAACCACACGAAAACAAACAAACAAAAACATGCACTGTTAAATATTTGAACAAATACATCCGAAACAAGAAAGTCTCGCGTTTTGAGCTGATTACTATGAAAAAAGCTACTTTTTTAAATAGTCGCATAACCTTCGGATCTGATCGGAACCAATCGGAAACCTTCGGCGGCACGATTCCGGGTAATGCACAACCCTTAGAGAATTCAACCAACCGGAGTCGCCATTGACAGGCGTTCCCCTCTGCCGAAAACATATGACCAGTGGTCATGCATACACCTATTTGTACGTTACGAACGAATAGCCACAGAATACACTTGACGTTCCCCTCCCCCGCAAAAATCGGCAGACTTGCTTTGTAAAGAAAACGGCAGACATGGCTACTCCGGGTTGAATTCTCTAAGGAATGACCCAATAATGAACGATCCAATGCGCGGTTGACTACGCTAGTCGTGTCAATTGCATTAAGCCTTGGTCAAACAGCAAGCGTGGCGCAGCGCCGCGGTCGCGCAGTGCGACCGCGGCACATGTTAACAGGTTAGCGACGTCAAACAGACTGCGTCCCGCCGGCGCCGCGCCCCGCTTCTGTCGCGCCCGTGGACGCCAGGGGCCGCGCGGCGCGGGCGCAGCGCTGCGTGGCGGGACGCGGCGGCACGCTGCGCCGCGCTGGGTCACATCAGTCGGACGTTAGGCAGCGCGGTGCGTCGTGCGAGCGTAGCAATATACTGTGATTGTGATTATGGATATAGAAAAAAATATCTTCTCTTCGAAAAAATAATCTTGGCTTCGGAAGGAATGAGCGACCCTCCGTGCGCGCATGCTGTATCGGGCGCGACTCACGCCCGCATCGCGCGCGGCCCCGCTGCGTTCGCGCGCGCGATGAGGGCGTGTTGAGAGCGCGAGGCCGGCGCGATCCGCGCGCGCCCTGTTTGAACAGTCATCGCGTCGGCGTCACGCGGCGCTGCGCCACGCTTGCTGTTCACTCTTGCAATCACAGTATATTGCTACGCTCGCACGACGCACCGCGCTGCCTAACGTCCGACTGATGTGACCCAGCGCGGCGCAGCGTACCGCCGCGTCCCGCCGCGCAACGCTGCGCACGCGCCGCGTGGACGCCAGGGGCCGCGCGGCGCGGGGCGCGACAGAAGCGGGGCGCGGCGCCGGCGGGACGCAGTCTGTTTGACGTCGCTAATCTGTTAACATGTGCCGCAGTCGCGCCGCGCGACCGCGGCGCTGCGCCACGCTTGCTGTTTGGCCACGGCTTAATAGTACAAGCAGTCACAGTGGTTAACATTAAAGGCCTAAAATATCATTGTTTGGTGATAAAATGCCTTAGTTATAATATTCGATTGTTTGGTTGAGTTAAATATAACACCGTGATCGATTTAACAATACATACTTGTATGGAAAAAACAAATTTATAAAAACTAACTACGCCATTTCGTTTCCTTAATCGTACCTAACTGTATGCTAATATTAATGGAAATAAAGAAACACGGTGTTAATCCTTACTATCATTCGTTTTTAGGATTCCGTAGCCAAAATGGCAAAAACGGAAACCTTATAATTTCGTCATGTCCGTAGTTCGTCCGTATGCCATGGCCATTTTTTATTTGGAGACTATAACTAATATTGATGAAATTATAACAGAAGGTGTATTTTGTATACCCCTACTTAGTATTGTAGTAAAATTGCTGAAAAGTTTTTTTTTAGGGTGGAGCCACAAGGGGTTTTCCATACATGTAACATTTTTTTTTTACCAAAAATCATCATGTTGCACATCAATCGATAGGACTTTAAAAATAACATTGAGGTTTGTTTTATAATTTTTTGATTAAGTGAATATTTTCAGAAATAATCGCCCTACTCAGTGGACGAAAACTAGCAGAGCCCAGGACGGAAAACTGACATTTATGGACGAAAACTAACGAATACCCCATTTTTTCAAATAATATTTTTTATACAAAATCTCGCAAGTATGGATAATTATCGCGTAATATTAACATAAACTAGACTATAAAAGCTATAAAATGAAATATAATACATTTAAGTAAGGGTACTTTAAGATATTCTTTTTGCATCACAAAGCTGGCAAAATCGATAAGTGGACGAAAACTAGCACAATTACCCTATATTAAATGTCATAATAACCTATATCTACTTTAAAAAATATAACCCTAAACATATTATTCGTCTGTAATTTGTGTCGTCCATATTTGTTAAAAGTAACTGTTGTCCGTTTCTTAAGTGGTTTATGGGTATTTGTAGGGTGGATGGATACGCTACCGAACACCGCACATTACCGTACAGCGAAACAACATACTGGCCGTGTTTTATCCAACCTCGACACTGGCGGAATCATCAAGCCCTAATTGAGCCATAATACGCAAAGATTGATTGATGTGTGTGATAGGCTGTCACTGTTGTCAAGTATCATCGAGGCGGTTTACTTGAATATAATAAAGTGTTGAATATTTAATAATAAGCGACAAAAAAATCCCAAAATTATTCAATACTAGCTTTTGCCCGCGGCTTCGCTCGCATTAAATTCGAGGTAACACCCATATAAAATTTCACCCCCTCTTTTAAGGGGTTGGGTGCAGATTTCCAAAAAAAAATTATGCATGATTTTTTTGTTAGTCACAAATAGTCCGCATACCAATTTTTAGCTTTCTACCTTGAAAATTGCGGAATGCTCCATACAAACTTCCACCCCCCATTTTAGGGAAGTGGGGCATTAGAAAGAGACAAAAAGTAGCCTATGTCACTCTCCATCCCTTCAACTATCTCCACTTGAAAAATCACGTCAATTCGTCGCCCCGTTTTGCCGTGAAAGACGGACAAACAAACACACACATACACTTTCCCATTTATAATACGAGTATTAGTATGGATTCATATTCAAGAGCGAAACATTGTAAATATTGTATATATTTATGGTTTTGCAGCTATTATACGCAAAAGGGTTGCATCCATAGTACGGAGAATCGAGGCTAGTACCAACGGCTTCCTAAATACCATTGTTGACAGGTTCCAAGGTCGTATCCAGCAGCACTGGAATGACCTGCACTGCTCTCCGGGGTAGGTTAGTCTTTAGCATTAGGTAATTTATTAAACTTTAATTGTATTTTATTAACATTAGCACTTAAGATGTTTTAGACTTAGGTATTATACTAACAAATATGGACTTGCTTCCGAAATAAATTATTTTGAATTTTGAATTTGAATTTGAATAATAAACTGCTGTAAATAATACGCTCGGGAAACGAAACTATTTCGCTGTGAAACATTTTGTTATTAACATCGGAGCTGACAGGTAGGTAAACAAATCAAGATGTCACTATACCATAGAGAATAATACGCTCTATGACAATAATCATATATTTCTGGTCAGGCATGCCTTGGTTGTTGACTTCAACAACAAAAGAAGTGAGATCTAAATGGGTGCCAAGTTCAATGGTCGGTCCTGAAATTTATTTAAAACAACATATTTTTATAACAACTCAAACTTCTTCTTAAACTAAGGATAATATATATTGATGCCTAATAAGGTTTAACTTGGCTAGTTCTCCGCCGACGGATAATTGCAACTTTTGCTGCCTGCGTCAGGAATTTATGAAATAGGTTTTTATTCCTTTATTTATAGTATGGAGGTTATACACGGTGCCCATGAGCATTGCGAGAGATTTTAACCACGCATTTCTGAGGTCAAAAGAATGAAAAAACATTATATGACTTTTGTTGTAAAACGCCAAAAAAAATTTTTTTTTTTTATATTTTTTTTTTCAGTTTTTTGGAATGCTGTTCTACATAAAAAGTAAATGTCATTAGAAAAAAGTAACGGAAAAAGTAAATTGCTACATTTTTTCTCGTAAAAACTAGTCCATGAAAAGTGTTTCTTAGGTCTTTGATATCAGTCAATAAGAGATGTCTAGACTATGCCCCATACCGGTGAGATCGCCATCAAAAAATCATTTTACACTGAGAAACAATTCAAACTGCAATTTTTTGTAAGTAGTATTTACTCTGAAACTATGGCGAATTTCGGAAAAGTTTAAAGGACATTTTGTTCTCTAAATATGATCATGAATACACTGTTAAAGTCTCTCGCAATGCTCACGGGCACGTTGTATAAATGTAACCTGGTCTCAGGCGCGGATCCAGGATTTCGTTCAGGGTCGGGGGGGGGGGGGGGGGGGGGGGAGGCACTTTCCTACACAAAACATCTCGCACCTACGGGCCCCGTAGTATACGAGGTTTGCATTTCAGGGGGGGGCACTTGCCCCTGTTGTCGCCGCCCCCCCGTATCCGCGCCTGCCTGGTCTACGTTAAATTAACTTACTAACATTTTATTCAAATACTTTGAGCATATAAGTAAAGAATTACTTAGTGAACGATAAAGTAAACACTTCAATATTTTTACTTGCAATTACAAGACTCCACCCCATTTTTCCCATACTGGAAATTCAAATTAAAAATACACAGATCATGGTTTTGGAATCATTTAATTTCACTCACTTTCATTTTACTCACTTTTCATAATATCACATTGTCTGACCTATAAGTTGAGGAGCCTACACGCCAGTGGCGCGGCGTCTATAAAACTCGGTCCCCAATTGCTTGCCTCATTTTCAAAAACTTGAGGCCTTTTCTTAAGGTCAGGAAGAAAAGGAAAACCAAATTTAAATTGCTTCAGCTTGCCTATAAAGATATTATTAGGCGCGCCGCCACTGCCGCCACTACACACAGGTAAACAGGTATAGGTATACTTATGTACGGTCTGTACCATAAGTCCAGTCCAGATGTAGAACATGAGCAACATGTTTTTATTGCCAGGACAATAAAGTCGGGCAATGATTATTTTGATTAGGGTACATCCACAAATTACGTCACACCAATTTCTTGATTTTTTTACCCCTCCATCCCGCTTATCACACTTTGTCACATTTTGTATACTTACTCCCTCTGATGTGAAGTCAAATATTTATCGATTTCATTTGAAATTTTAAAATGATAACAAGATTTTAAATTATTACGAGTATTACTCCATTTACTTTACTACTCTAATTTACTACCCTTCAAAATATTTTAACTGAAATCGACATCAGAAACAATCCAAAGTGTTTAAATGTCAGACTACACGGCATGGAGGGTTTCCTTTCTGTTAAAAAAAGTGACTAAGTGACCTACACGATATTTGTAAATGTGTCGTCACAAAAATTGAGCCTGGCCCCTACCCCTTGTCTAAACTTGTCGCACTTTGTTGATCCCTCCCTCATAACATGTGACGTAATTAGTGGATGATCCCTTAGCTACCCCCTCAACCATTTTAGCCGCTGACGGTAGCTAGAAATATCTTACAAAAAAAACACGTACCTTATATAACTACTTATTTACAATATACGTAGACATTGCGCGTGCTTTAAGTACACACGTACAAATTACAAAACCATTTTGTCTCCGACGCAATTTAATAACAACAAAAAAATTTACACTCAAGCCCTTAAGAACAATGAATTTGGGTCACCTTGCAAGGAAAAATCTAAACCTATGAATTTAAAGTGGCATACCCACCGATAGTGCTGCAAGAACGACTCGTACAGCAGTTTCTCGGGCAGTTTTATTAGACTTTAATAGTCAATGATAAGACTGGCCGGTTACAAATATTCACGGTATATTTTCGGTAAATATTTTTTGAGACTGTATCTCTACTAGATTCTAACTCAATGGACAAACCGGGTAAAATGACATGGGCCCCTGGCCGATGTGACCGAGAGGCTGTGAGCACAGGGCCCAAAAGGACCATATTTAATTTGCCACGGGCCTTACTTGGTATAGTTACGTCACTGCTTATAAAGTAAAGCCAGAAAACGCTGCATGGACTTTTCAATGTCAAATATAGACTTGCCGTTATCAACGTCTCATAGGACTTATTTGAGGTCTTTTCCATTAAGGTATATAAGGTGGAGCTAGTACTTCAATAACAAAAAGTGAGGCCGAAAGAGAAGGGAAAGTTAAGGGGCTGCATCTCGTTTTTACTAAGGAAGGAATGACGTATTCAGACAATAATGCTAACACATAATAAAGATTAAAAGAGAAGAAGAATGTCAGTCTTGTAACGAATGCCAGTCAGACACCGCCGCATCGGAATCTCTATCGGTTTTTCTCTTTGAGGATTCAACCAACCGGAGTCGCCATTGACAGGCGTTCCCCTCTGCCGAAAACATATGACCAGTGGTTATACACATGTATGGACTGACGTTTATCTGACGTAGCTATTTGTACGTTACGTACGACTAGCCATACATTTGACGTTCCCCTCCCCCGCAAAAATCGGCAGACTTTTTTTGTATCGGAAATGACAGACATGGCTACTCCATCCGGGTTGAATTCTCTAAGGTTTTTCTAGTCTCCTATGAACAATTGTTTCGCTCGGTATGAGTTAGTTATAAGGTTCAATTTTGGTTAGAGAAACTGTGTCATGGAATTTTCATATAAATACTGACTCATCGACACATTGCGCTTGGAAAGTCGGTGTATAATTAGCGTTGTCTGGCTATCCCGTTTTCACTGTCCTTGAGTACCTAAGCCAGGCGAAAATCAATCTTGAATCAATGGCATAAACACTTTGATATGGAAAAACTTTTCTCACTGTAACTATATATTTATTTATACAACTATCATTGGAATTGAAATACTCTTAGGGCCTGTTTGACAATGTTAAAAAAAAGTATTGGATAGCTATAGAACAAATAAATTAATTGCCAGATAGCAAAACTTAGCACTTTATCTACCAGTTAAGCTTATTTGAAGATTGTGAAACGCAAACGATGACTTTATTCGTCAGATAAGTGGCAAGTAGCTTATTCAGGACTTTACTTGGACATTGTGAAACAGGCCCTTAATAATTATAATACGTACATGTTAAATTTGCTAATATGTTATTGTCATGTTCTAACTTACATTTATAAATACAATCCTACTTTTTACTATCTACATGCTTATTGTCCTATAGTCCCCTTTAATACAAACCAGAATTAAAGGCCTGTTACATCTTTCTTATGGCGACATCTCCATACGTGTCTAACATATAGCGGCGTTCCGTTCTTAAGATGCTAAATAAGAAAGTTGTAAGTATAGGGCTTTTAGGACCACTGCACAATGATCATAGATTAAGAAGCTGAATTGGTTTAGCAAATAATTATCGGCGAACATAGTAAAATAATATAAATAGCGTACACCCGAACGTCCCCTTTTTATGAAATCGTTTTTAAAATCAGAGCTCATTCAGATTCTGAATTTGAGATCCGAAGGTGAAGAGGCCCGTACCCGTTTGAGTATTCTCAGCATCAGCCCTGCCTGCCCTGCATATGCCCTCATTATAATAATTAATAATCTTAAATTTAATCACAGTCTTATTTGTCCCGTTGAAATCTTCTCGTATTCCTCTGGACCTAGTGGAAGGTACTTGCCTAATTTCAAATCTAAGTAGTATAATTTGTCTTTTATTACTGATGGGTTGAATCCTTCTTTTTGTAAATCCACCTTTTTCATCTTGAATGTGCCTGTAAACAAAAACGTTAACACATATAATTAAGCATAACATACACAGGAATATGGAAAAAAAATATATGAAACCAAAAATAGTAAGATTAGAGTAGTTTAATATTGAGATTTTTTACTTGATTACGACGATTAGGTACTTATTTAACTTGCAATACGGGACTATAGTTGGGTGGTTTTACAGTTTTTATTGTACGTATCCTACCGACTACGCCATTAAATATCAGAAAAGAAACGGCAACCAACGCTACCTTGACAATGCAGAGTAATGGACACTTGGACAGAGGCCATTGACTATTAAACATTGATTGATATTTATATTACAATTAGGAATTAAGGTTACCCGTCATATCGACGCTTGTCATAACCCGCATGAATACGGGCCGTGCGTACGCCGGCAGATCCTTCGCGATCCGTTTAGCCAGCTGTTCCAGGTCTAGAGTGCTCTCGGGGTCCACGATGCCGCACATGCCCGCTCGTCCTTCGATGTTGGGTACCTGGAATATCATATCAGCTGCAAAATTTTGCTCTAAAGATGCCTGGGAACAATATTTTTGCATGAGAATAACCCAATATGGTATTAGCCGGTTTAATAAGTGAAGACTCTTAAGGCCTACCTCGACTCCATAGACAACAGCGTCTCTCTGGCCAGCGACGCGCGACACGGCGCTCTCCACCTCGGTGGTGCTGACGTTTTCGCCGCGCCAGCGGAACGTGTCGCCCGTGCGGTCGCGGAAGTACAGGTAGCCCAGCTCGTCTGCCACTAGTATGTCTCCTAAAATCAAAACTTCTGTCAATGAATGAGCTCATATACCAGGCCAAGAGTGAGAATATATGCGGGTGGTATTCCGACCCGGTACATAACCTCGACAGAGACTAGGTTCCAATGGGGCGAGTACTTTAAATTAGTAAAGGCGGTCTTACAAGCTTGCTCTCTCTCTCCCTCTTTTTCGCTCTCTTTCGTTCTGTATCTCCCTGTTAAGAAACCAAAGTAAAGTAAAACAGGTCGTGTTCTCACCTGATATAAAAGCGGAGTCTCCATGAGTGAACACGTCTCTGACAATCTTCTTGTCCGAAGCTTTTTTATCAGCGTAACCGAGGAATGCTCTTGACGGGTTGTTGGGCTTAATCTTACCGATGAACACTCCAGGTTCATTCGGTTTGGCCAACTGTAAACAAAAAAAGCTACGATTATTAAATAAATTGAAAGGCTTGAAGATTGGATGAAGAAGCCGGATGGACACGGAAAGTGGCAATATTGAATAACGTTTGCGTTTGTGACGCTCTTTAATTAGTATCGTATCATTCATGAGCATGAGCGGATGGGAGAAGATCGCTCCGACTGAGCGGACAGAGTAGGAGCAGATCTTCGTGAGCTAGGGGCCGGTGAAAGCTGGCGTAATATTGCACAGGACCGAGAAAAAATGGCGTTCTCTTGTGTCAGCGGCCAAGACTAACTTTGGGTCGTTGCGCCGACTAAGTAGGTAGTCCTAGCTAATGAGCAAAATACATAATGAAGAAATGATGCCCTAACGAATTATTGGTGATTAAATATTGTTATTAGTTAAGTTATTAAGTATTACAAGTGTTTCATTAAAGCCTCACCTGACATAAGCCTCGAGAGTTCCTGATAGGTTCACCAGTTTCTTGGTCGACTTTCAAAATAGCAATGGGATACACTGCGGGTATGATCCTGGATACAAACCCAATTGCTCCTGTCTTGTTGTTTATATTAACTGAAATCAAGAAATGGAAGAAATAAACGGTTTAAACTTGATTTTCAAAAATTGGTTTCTTGGCGGTAGTAGTGAGTTATTAATACAGTTTTCCCTCTAGGTTAATAATAGGCAGTCGTTTTCGTAGAATAAGTTTCGTAATCCTAACAAATGCTAGGAAGACGATGACGAGATTTTTTTAAATTCATTTATTTAAACTTCATTGCACAAAAGAAACCTTATCGTACAAAAGGCGGACTTAATGCCATAAGGCATTCTCTACCAGTCAACCTTAACTTATTAGAATGTCCTACGTTTCAACTATTTAGCTATAAGTAATAGCAGAAAGCAGTAAGTAGGTAATTACTTATATAAGGTATTACCTATATTAGCGTTGCCTTCGGTGGCACCATAGAACTCGACAACCCTTTTTATGTTAAACCGGGTAACAAATTCCGTCCATATCTGTAAAAATAAAAATACATTTCTAAATCAGTCTAGTCCTTTTGTACATCTTCCAAAAAAATATTACGAAGCCACTGTATGCCACAAGTATGGCCTGGTATATAAGGCCTGTTACACCTACTTAATTCAGCATCCTAAAACTGGATGATATCGTCGTAGGGGAGATGCGGATAAGACGGGGACGCTAAGGTAACGAAGTATAAAAACAGAGTATTTAAAACATTATCAATTTTATTTATTATTCAAATATTAATTACTTATCATAGCTTTATTTGGCACAGCTTTGGACTTGGTTACTAATCAAACAAAAATTAGAAAAATACAAGTATTAAATATGGGAAATACACCATCTTATCCCACATATGGGATAAGACGGGATACTAAAAAGGGGACAAGATAGGGACCGAGAGTAAGATGGGGACTAATTCTCCTCGCAGAATATGCATATCAAGACATCTTCCATATCATCTTCGTCAACTCCAGGACAAGCTGTGTGGGCCATCGTCCACATCGCTGACACTTTACCCAGTTTTCCGACGATTTAAGATAAGAATTGTCTTCATCATTGCAATATATACAAATTGTATCTTCTTCTGTTTTTTTTTCCTGTTCCCTTCCCTTTTCCTTTGCCTTTAACTTCACCTTTGACCTTCTTAGCCGTGTTAGTCAACAGCTGGTTTCGGAACTCGTTTTCTTTCCTCTACTTCTTTTTTATACTGCCTTTTTTGCCAATACATCTTTTTTCATAGCTTCTTTACACCACTCTTCCCTCTTCGTTTTTTTATATTTTCGTATCATTGTACCATACCATACCTCTGTTACCTGAAAAACAACAAATAGCTGCAATACTACGACAAGCATTATAACAAAAACATGTTAAAGAGGCAAGATGGGGTACGCCCCATCATGCCTAGAAAAGTTTGCCCCGTCTTGCCTTCGCCTCCATAGTTTAGCAAAAATATTAGTAAAAAAAACACCAAACTTCAGGCATTTTGACTTACATTACACGATAATTAATACAATCACAAATGCGTTACAAAATCTAAATTAATCAGGCAACTATTACTTACGGTTTTATAAATATTTATGCAGTTCCTAAATCATAGATCGATGAAATCGGTAAACACGTTTCGACCTGCAGGGAACAAAAACGCACGCGCTCTCGCTATCAACATCGGACTGATGGCCGCTTGGGAGGGGCGTCCCGTCAGCCATTACGTTGCGTTAGTATGATGTCTAGTTTCGTGTATGTGTGGGAGGCCCCGTCTTACCCCGTGTCCCCGTCTTATCCGCATCTCCCCTACGTGTCCCATATTTATAAAGCTGAATTAAGAAAGTAACAGGTTATATAGTTCTATTCTTGTTGGTTTTTTGTCAATCGAGTGGTACATTTTGCTAGGAAATGGCCAAAATTTGCACATTTACTTACAGCGGGTCTCATTCCATTGCCATATACCCGATGAACTTTATGCTGTTTGTCCGTGGGAGCTGGTGGTGTGGACAGAATGTACCGACACATCTCACCGATGTAATGGGCTGCCTAGAAATTTTATGAAAATAACATTGTTTTTTCAGATAAAGGTATAAGTTAAGTATATCAAATGGTATCTAACTCAATGTCAACGGCCTCCTAGCCTAGTCGGTAGTGAGCCTGCCTATGAAGCAGGAGGTCCCGGGTTCGAATCCTGGTCTGGGCATTTATTTGTGTGTTCATACCTGATATTTGTTCCTGAGTTATGGATGTTTTCTATGTATTTAAGTATTTATCTATATCTATCTATTATACTTAGTCGGTTCATAAGTTCTGTCACTAGGGTTTGGACTGGTAAAATACGAACTGTTAGAGGTTGCTTACTATTTCAATATATGATTAAAAAGCCTATTTAATACTGATTAATTTACGATATTATTTAAGGCAAATAGTTGTGGCAGTTTTACACAATTCCCTGTAACATTCGAAAAAGCGGAATAAAAAACCACGTCAAAAACACGCGCCCTGTTCGAGTTGATTTTGACCATCATTATTTTTATTCAATTTTAAGAGGCTTCAGTCTTGCATACTGCATTAGCTTGATCTTTAACCTTCATTTTAATATATAATTAACATGGGTCTGACTGACAAGAAGGCTAGTATACGCAATTTTGGAAGACTACCTTGATGTATGGCATCAAAATCATCGTGTTTTGCTCAAAACTGAAAAATACGTTGAGGTTCAGGAGAAGAATAGCTGAAGCACAGACTTGTAAGTCAACTAAATATTGGTTTTTAAATATGCCTTAATCATCTACTTTCATAAAAATAACAATTTGTAACTCTGGACAACTATAAAAATGATCTAAACCAATTTTTGTGAAGTACAATTTTCATAAATCATCGGCGTGTTTTGGACTGACAACAATCTTCAAGTTTCTAATACAAGGATCTATAAAATACGCGATCTTGATTATAAGTTAATCATGTTATATTTTAATCTGTATGAAATATGCTTTCTAATCAGGTCTAATTTTTTTAAATAAAAGCTTTGTATTATATTTTATCACTTAAAACCCTTGTGACAGAACTTATGGACCGACTAGGTATATATCGTCGCCTAGTACCCACAACACAAGCCTTATTGAGCTTACTGTGGGACTAGGTTGATTTGTGTAAGATTGTCCCATAATATTTATTATTATTTATTTTATTTATTAATGTAACTGAGAATAAAAAGAAAGAAATTCAAGGTAGACAGTAGGTACCTACTTATATTGCCAGAGGGCCACATTCTCGTATATTAGACATGCGCAATGGGATTGAAGATAAGTGAGATTATTGCGTGACAAAGGCGAGAAGGCGATAGCGAGAGAAGGAGTCGGAAAATACTATCTGTAGCCTATTTAGATCAAAATTAATAGAAGTAATGAGGAGGTCGTGAGCGAAAAATGGTTAACCTGCCTATACCCGAAAGATTCTTTTTTTTAATACGGAACATTAAAAAGAGCTTTGAGAATTTTAACAGGACTTTAAAATTCAGGCTGGTCAGTGAAAACTAATACTTACAGTGGCGTTATATTTGATACAATCTGGGAAGTAAGCAGAAGCCGAGAACTTGGTCCTCAAAGCTATGGTGCATCCGAAGATCATTGCTTGTCCCATGGTAATACATCCTCCAGCAGAGTGGTACAGCGGCATCGGGCAGTAGATGATGTCCTTGGAGCTCAACCCACCGAGATAATGGATGCCGGAAGCCATAAACCCCATTCTGAAAAACATAAAAATAAACATACTTTAGGAACAATGTATTTCCATAAAAACTCAATGACCCGATGACGTATTAACTAATTTAGGTAATTTCAAGATACCGTTGTTATTTAAAAACATAAATGACCTTTAACATCGCGTTAACGATCAATTCGTGAAAAATACTTAAAACATGATAATTTTGCTGTCAAAAATTGCCTGCTCATTGTAAGAAACAACAAAGGAAAACAATAATTTAAATGCAACATAGATGTCAAAGCGTCAATTCTGCAAACCCTCAATCAATCAAAAGGGCGTTACTTATTCTCAGTATTTATAAAGTTCTTAGCAGTTTGAGTTTAGCAGTAGGTAATCACCTAGACGAAGTAATAACAGCAGCTTTAGGCAGTCCTGTCGTTCCAGACGTATAGATGTATAGCATCTTGCCGTCGAATCCATCTCCCTCAGAAAGCGTCCAGGGTGCCGGAGGGGTGGACTCCAGCATCGATGTGAAGTCGTTGCTGGACTCTACCACCCTGACGCCATCGCCAGACGTGTTAAGTGGTCGGCGGGTGTAGTTCAACAGTTTGATAGATGGATCGAGCTCCTTGGCGATTTCGTTAATGGCTGGAAACAATATTTAATCTTTTAGATATTCGTTGTTTACTTTAAGTACCTCATACGACTAACTATAAATAATACAGGATCATTATAGCGAAAAAATAAAGAAAACCTGTATGAATAATTTTATTATAGACAATAAAATTTAATAGATATTGATGCAATCATAGATTTAAAGAATTCTTTATTAGTCGAAGGATGCCAATAGTTATTTCGTCAAACTTGTTTCTGTAAAGGAACATTTTCAGTTAGAAATTTTAATAGAATGGAAAAGCGATGTGCCTGTGTAACACAGACAAGGGGTACTGTCTGTTCTCTAGTTGGTATATAAGTTGCTCTGTTGTTGGTATTGATATTGGGGACGCTCGCACGAACACTGCAAATTATCAGCGGCTTATTCAACACGTTGGGGGATTTGTTCATCACAACGGCCACCATACCTCTTGTGCGATAGATGCGAAAACTCCTCAATCTAAAAAAAGCTGCTCTACTAACCTGACTCGAAGTCGCTTCCGTAAATGACGACATTGCACTTAGCAATTTTAATAGAGTGTATCAACGCTGTTCCAGTCTGGTTCGTGTTGATAAGAGGACACACAGCGCCTAGCCTGCATGCCCCGAGCCATGTGCTCGGCATGTCAGGACAGTTGTTCATCATTACAGCCACCACGTCGCGCGGCCCCACGCCCTGGGCCTTTAGCACCGCTGACACGCGTAAGCTGAACTCCTCGACCTAGAAACGAGCTTGTTATACAACTACGTAATGACGATTACGAGTATTTCCTATGGTGATTAGAAACAGGTTGTTATCTCGCGGTTAACATTGAACTTTCTTAAGTGTATTTTTGCGGTACTTTAAAACCCAATCGATTATTAATCGACATTGAGTTTAAGAATCTTGTAAGCGCTGGTAGCCTGGCGGTAAGACGTCCAACTTTCAATCCGGAGGTCTCGGGTTAAAACCCGGCTCGTACGGTCACGTCTGAAAATATGTATACATTTAATGTGACAAAAACATGTATCCAAGACTTTACGCCTTGGTAATAGAGTCGTGGCTACATATTTTTGTCTCATTAAATGCATACATATTTTTAGACGTGACTGTACTACCACTGAGTTTTTCGGAACTTATGTACGGAATATCATTTGATATTTACCAGTCGCTTTTCGGTGAAAGAAAACATCGTAAGAAAACCGAACCTAATCCCGAGAAAGCCTAGTTTGCCCTCTGGGTTAGAAGGTCACATGACAGTCGCTTTCGTAAAATCTAGTGCCTATACCAATTCATGAGATTATGTTGTCAAGCGGACCCCAAGCCAGGACAAAGGCCAGGAGGAAGATTGAGTTTTAGAATCTTGTTTTCCTATCCACATTTATGTAAGTGACTTGACTATAAACATTGGTACCTACTTAAGTAACTATTATAAGCTTTAAGATAAAAATATATGTTTACTACTGAAAGATTATTTAACAGTACTATAGAAACTAAAAGCCGATTATACATAATAATTTATCATACTCAATTGATCAGCATCGGTACGACTGGAAAGGCATATTCCCGATAGTTATACTATACTATAAGTACTAAATAATAAAAATATACCCCCTTAGCCCAGCAGCGGGACAGCAGCAGTTTACAGGGCCGCTTTATTACACGTAACAGGATTTTTGTAAAAAAAATCGTGCTTAGTGCAATTCCAAAGTAAACACATATTCAAAGGAAACACGACGCAGTAAATAATTAACACCTGCGGTCATGTCAAGGCTGGGCCTTATTGTTACTTCGTTGTCAACTTGTCAGTCGCTAATTTTACAACACATACCTGTTGAAACGTCCACGTTTCATCCTCGAAGAGGAAGCAGGCTTTCTTCGGATGCTTCTTGACGAGCTCGTGGAAGATGTCCGGCATTACCCAATTTCTCTTCGTGAACTTTTTGTACAGCATCAAGATTCGGATGTAGCAAAACAAGGCTCTGAAATGTATTTGTATGATTTGTGACACGTTTTCGGAAAAGGTACCATTCGGCACTTACGCTTTTATTGCTAGCATATAATATTGAATCTGTATGACGAACAACGTAAAAGCGCCTTCTGCCAAAAAAAGGTACCTTTAACAAATTACTGCCACATTTTTTGGTGTATGTATTTAATTTTGGTGATAATTCTACAACAAATATTGATGTTGAAAATTCCCAGCGAAGCATTTAATTCTGATATTTAGATACGATCACTGATCAATGAGGATAAGCTCAAAATGACGCGCAGATGGCGCATAAATCGATGAAAAAAACAACTCTTTGGATATAAGAAATCCATACACCACACCGGGGACTAGGTCAATTTGTGCAAGGTTGTTCCATAATATTTATTTATTATTAGTGTGGTACAGTCGAGTTTTCCAATATCTGGTACACACTGATTTTCAAAAATATGTGTACCTCAATGGGGAATACTAGTGAAAACTTTTTGTAGAGGGCGCTTCTGGTCGAGATTCCATACAATAAGAGAAAGAGACACATACAATGAGAGAAAGAGACATAAGATGAATGGTCCTTTAATAGTATGCAGTCAAAAAAAAGTTTTCTTAGGCAAAAACCTTCCCTGAGGCGCAGGCGTTAATCTCTTAGTGTATTTCAGAAACCGGTGGATTTCAATTTCGAAGCAATTAGAGACAAAACATTGAGTAATTTTCGAGAAAATAAATAAACACTACTTCGCGCCATACAAATTAAGCTTTTCTAATGGTCTAAGAGCGACCACATCAGATATGACACAATAATGAGAGCAATGAAACCCATCTAGTAAGATTGCAATTACTATCCTTTTGTTTTATATAATAATATGGCTGCCGATTTTGGCGAGGTGAATTCTGCCAATGTCGAGGTGTAGACTTATTATATTAATATATTAATTTTTCATAAAATACAAGCAACGTTGTTCGGTTGAGGCCTTGCTGATTGTAAGGTGATAGCCTCCCTACAAACACGTGGGTGGCCGAGACCCCGGATAACCGTTTGTTCAACTAAAGGGATGTTACGCGCGTTTTGAGACTAATTTTTCATTAGCTGCACACTTGTTCCTTAGGTCACCGCACAATAAACTATCAATATTACACACTGAACTACGTAAATGAGCACAAAACAAAAACCTATTCTAAACACGCTGTCACCATCTTGAGCTCAAACGGGTATCCTTATTATTACTATCCTTATTGCTAGATCCGGGCATCTGAGTTTAATGGGTGGATGTCAGAGTGACAGACAAAGTTTTTGAATTGGAAAAAAGTAATACCAAAATAGGTAAATCTTATTTATAGAGGACGGGGCCTATATTTTAACATTAGAAAAAAAAACATTGCGTAATATTTCGGAAACAGAAACGGTAGGCGACAAACTAAGAATTACACTATACGTCATTTTGGACTACTTTCCCCCATCAGGAACTGTTGGCAATGATATGGTCTAATTATTTATATAATTTTACATAATAGGTACTGCATCAAAACCAGAACTGTAGGATTTGTATTCTTAAATTGGTTTGTATATTGTTTGACTTCCATCACTTTACAGCTGCCAGATGTCCGGATCTAGAAATAAGCATAGTATAGCAAACTAACGAGAGGGGTTTCGCTCTCATTATTGTCATATCTGACGTGGCTAGCTCTCCGTCTATAAGGACCCATAGGACCAATGTTGGAGATGTCACTTTGACAGTTGCCTTCCCATTTCGAAATTGAAATGGGAAGGCAACTTAGCCTTTATTGACTGAATATATAATTTGTAGGTATCTATATTATACGCAATAAAGCACTGTTATCAAAAATTAAAAGCATAAGATGGATAATCACAACACTAATCGCTACATATATACGTACGAAAAATCTCTCTTCGCTGTTCTCAGTGCGACGTAGATCCATCTCCAATGGAACAATATAACGTAAACCACGACCAGTATAGCGAAGACTATAAGGCTCGTCTGCCAATCCTGGAAGACCCATGTGACGGTACAGGCGGCTACGACGACGCCTATCGCCAGTACTGTAGCTATGATGCGACCCCATGGCGTGGGGTCATCGGATATCTGGCCCTTTTTTCCATTTTCTAAATCGTTGCCATTAAGTTTAATCTATAACAAAGAAACTAGATTAAATATGGAACAATAAAAATAAACGCAAATCGACCTAATAGTTCGACAGTAAGCTCGATAAGGCGTGTGTTGGTACTAGACTAGACAACGACACATACAAACATCTATAACTAAGGAAAAATCATGCAAACACAAATAAATGCCCTTGCCAGAATTCGGATCCGACCTGCCTCGTAGGCAGGGTCACTAATACCTACCAACTAAGCTATGAGGCCGTTATTACTTTATCCTATAAAAAAATCTTTAAATAAAAAATATATTATAATATAGTAATCACGTAGGTTAGGTAAATCTCATTCGCTATGCTAATATGCAAGCACGAATTGATTTGATATGCTGAATTCTAGATTAGTTATGTAGTAGGGTAGACCGGGGACAATAGAAACACGTCATGATTGAAACAAGTCAAATTTCTCGATAACTATAATACCTACGCGCCTGACGCAACACTCGGAACACGCGGTCGGCCATGTTTAAATCTTTGGCCAGGAGCGCTCGCGCTCGAGCGCCGGTGCAAGACGGGAGTGTCCACGAGCCAAACCAGTTTTTCGCGGTAAAAAATAAGTATTTGTGCTCTCGTATATTTTCTTAAACTTCGTTTACTCTTGTATTTTGACTAATCAAATTATTTTGGTTTTATAGTTAGGAATAAACGAATGTTTTTAATGGCCGTTGATCAGCGTTCGAGTCTTTTTTATATATAATATTTGACCTTGAAGTGAAAAACGTGGTGTGGGGACGATAGAAACAACTTGCTTGTGGACGATTGAAACGTTTCAATCGTCCTCGCGTTTTAATCGTCCCCAAAGGTAACCGACTTCAAAATATAAGGTTCTGTATTCGATGCACATGTTTTTTCTATTAATGTTCACATTTATTTGTGTAGTTTTTGACCTAGTTGATAAATAATGGACATATAAAGTTTTTTTTTTAAATGTGCAGATTTTTTATTCGAGGTTATGTGAACATTTGTTTTTAACCGACTTCATAAAAAAGGAACTTCTCAGTCTGACCCGTATGTTGATTTGATATGTTTGATATATAATAATAATACGTTTTAGCAACAACCGACTGCTGCCAACCGGCTGATTAAAGAGGTCGGCCTCTGCTAAAATGTATATCAGAGGAAGTTTTTTTTTTATTGGCATATCGCTATGTTTTTGTTTACATAATAAAACTGATTATTTTATTGCGCCTATTATTTCATTTAACATTCCGACGTCTGCAACACTCGTTACAGGGTGTATGGGAAAGGTTATGATTGGAACATTGTTATAGTTGAAACAAGCACTTTTGTATGAAACATAATAATGCTTGTTTTTTGCGATTCTTTATCGTTATATCTTAGAATTGCATTAAAACTACTTTGGTTAAGGTAAATGTATAAGGTAGCTGTGACAAAGAAAACTAAAATTCTTTTTTTATACCAAGTTTTTTATCGAGACGTTCATATGCTCATAAATTGAGAAATATTTACGTTATGCTTGCAAAGTTTTGATGAGCTCATTGTATGTCGAGGTACGGATGAAAAAGATTGAAACTGATGTAAGTACTTTTATTGTGCCGAAGATATTTGAGTGTTTCAATTGACCTCACATAGTGTTTCAATTGACACTCATGTGAGGTCAATTGAACCTTACTGCCCCATTATCTTCATTACAATATTGTCAAATAACTATGGATTATACCATCCAAATACATTTTATTTAGGAACCAGATAACTAACCTTGAAATATTTTGAGCGTACATCTCTCTACTCATAAAAATATAACGGTCACACGAGGTTAAAGGCAAATTGTTTCAATTGTCCCCGGTCTCCCCTACCTACCTATTTAGAACTGAGTGATCCGGTTAAAAAAAAAACTAAATTCTCGAAACTTCGTTAAGAGTTCGTAGTAGATACTATCTAAGTAAATAAATAAAAAACAGCCGCATTTTGCCTAGAGTTAGACTGACAGCAACTCACCGTTGAGGGAATTATAAAATATAAATTGGTATTTAAATTATTTTATCTACACCAGTATCATAAATACTCTATCCCGCGTCTAAACCGTATCTAATTACCACCATTATTGCAACCAGTAACGTAACATCAGTGAATTATTTGTGACAGTGTGGTAAAACGTATGAAAATTAATGAATTATCAAAAATTAAAAGCATAAGATGGATAATCACAACACTAATCGCTACATACAGGGTGTTTGGTAACCGGATGCAAAGCCGAAAGTAGGAGATAGTCTAGGTCATGTAGAACATTTTTAGCCATACTTGTCTTAGACAAATGTTATTAGTTTTTTTTTAATTTAAATTTTAAGATTTGTCGGAGAAAACTGCAAAACTTCAGACTAAATCGATAATTAGTACTTTTTTTACTGCAGGTAGATTTTTTTTTGTTTTATTTCTTATTGTGCAATGTCTATCAAATACTAGAAAAGTGATTTCAAACATCTGTGTCTAAAGAAAACAAGTTGACAGCGATTTAAAATTTTAGTTACATGAAAATGTAAACGATTTAAGTGATTTCAAAGTACGATAAAAAAAAAACTAAAATAGCCACGAATTTTCAAACCATTTTAAAAACATGCTTGGCTTTTACCCTTTTATTTAAGCTATCAAACACGACTGTAGCTACTGTATCCTTGAAAATAAGCCACCTAAACCAACTGGGTAGCTAAAATGTTTCACTCTACTTGTGATACTTGTGGTAGTTGTGGTGACGAATCTCATTATGATTTTACAATAAAACATTGGTTCTGAATACTAAGTTGGCGTTGACTTGACATTTGACTTGTTTTAAAAGGGTTAAGTGTACTGGACAAAACTACCACATGCAATTTTAACAAACAAAGGCTTGCGGCGGTGAGAGACAAAAGAGACTGATAGCGGCAGGCGGTGAGCGGCGTTAAACAAAGATGATCGGTTTTGTGCTTTATTGACAAAGATAAACTGATTAGCTACATTTGTGCAAAAACTAGTAATTTAGTCTAGTTACAACTTCAGTTGCGATTAGACGTTCATTGTGGTTTAATTTCCCGCTCTCATCTCAATTTACCGTGTCAAGTTGTAGCTGCCGTAGGCGCTCCTTCACGTGTAATTACGACTTCTTCATTGTAAACATGGAGTTTACGAACGAAGAATACGCCGACATTATCTACATGTACTGCAAAGCTGACAGTAATGGAGCGATGGCCCGACGGATGTACCAAGAGCGTTTTCCAAACCGGAGATTGCCTAATGTGAGAGTGTTTTACAATTCATTCCGAAGGCTACGTGAGAATGGTATTGCTGTGCAACATGGAGGGAATCCAGGACGTAATCGCCCTGAAGTGGAGGAAGACGTTCTACAGGCATTTGCAGAGGATCCGAATACGAGCATCAGAGTGGTAGCTCGTAATCTGAACTTGTCCACATGGAAAGTATAGGCCACAATGAGTCGTGAGGGAAAATATCCTTTTCGCGGCATCGGAGTTCAAGGTTTGGACGAAGGAGATCCTGCACGCCGAGTGGACTTCTGCCGATTTTTACTCAATGCGGATATCGAAGACCGACGTTTTTTGCGAAGCATTCTTTGGACCGATGAATCGAAATTTTCCCGGGAGGGGATCACAAATTTCCATAACCTACACCAATGGGCTGACAAAAACAACAATCCACATTGGAAAAAGCAAGTGTACTTCCAAAGAAGGTTTTCCGTCAATGTGTGGGCTGGAATCATCGGCAGAGTCCTTATTGGGCCACATTTTTTGCCAAATAATTTAAATGGGGCAAATTATTTGGAATTTTTACAAAACGATTTGCCCAGGCTTATTGACGAAGACCAGCTGCCCGGTGCAGTGACATTTCAACACGACGGTTGTCCCGCCCATTACTCTCTGGCTGTAAGGGAGCATCTGGATAACTGTTTCCCGGACGGTTGGATCGGCAGAGGCGGACGAATCCCTTGGCCCGCTCGGTCACCTGATTTGACACCATTGGATTTTTTCGTTTGGGGCCGAGCTAAGGAGCTAGTCTACACACAAGAGGTCATTAATACCGTAGAAGAGCTGAGGGAGAGGATAGAAGCGGCGTTCGAAAGGATGAGGGAAGAAATGATATTCGGAACAACCACCACAGAAGTAAGAAGACGGGCTCGTGCTTGTATTCGAAACGGCGGGTCACATTTTGAAAACGAGCGATGATGTGTAATTTTAATGTGTTGATCGTAAAAATAAATAACTTATCTTTTATGCTTTTGTTTTAATTTACCCTAAACATTCCCTCTTATTAGTACAGGTAGCCTATTTTCAAAGATAAAATGGCTTGAGACATGATTGTCTTATCGCCCGCCGCCTGCCGCTATCAGTCCCTTTTGTCTCTCACCGCCGCAAGCCTTTGTTTGTTAAAATTGCATGTGGTAGTTTTGTCCAGTACACTTAACCCTTTTAAAACAAGTCAAATGTCAAGTCAACGCCAACTTAGTATTCAGAACCAATGTTTTATTGTAAAATCATAATGAGATTCGTCACCACAACTACCACAAGTATCACAAGTAGAGTGAAACATTTTAGCTACCCAGTTGGTTTAGGTGGCTTATTTTCAAGGATACAGTAGCTACAGTCGTGTTTGATAGCTTAAATAAAAGGGTAAAAGCCAAGCATGTTTTTAAAATGGTTTGAAAATTCGTGGCTATTTTAGTTTTTTTTTTTCGTACTTTGAAATCACTTAAATCGTTTACATTTTCATGTAACTAAAATTTTAAATCGCTGTCAACTTGTTTTCTTTAGACACAGATGTTTGAAATCACTTTTCTAGTGTTTGATAGACATTGCACAATACGAAATAAAACAAAAAAAAAACTACCTGCAGTAAAAAAAGTACTATTTATCGATTTAGTCTGAAGTTTTGCAGTTTTCTCCGACAAATTTTTAAATTTAAATTAAAAAAAAACTAATAACATTTGTCTAAGACAAGTATGGCTAAAAATGTTCTACATGACCTAGGCTATCTCCTACTTTCGGCTTTGCATCCGGTTACCAAACACCCTGTATATACGTACGAAAAATCTCTCTTCGCTGTTCTCAGTGCGACGTAGATCCATCTCCAATGGAACAATATAACGTAAACCACGACCAGTATAGCGAAGACTATAAGGCTCGTCTGCCAATCCTGGAAGACCCATCTGACGGTACAGGCGGCTACGACGACGCCTATCGCCAGTACTGTAGCTATGATGCGACCCCATGGCGTGGGGTCATCGGATATCTGGCCCTTTTTTCCATTTATAGGTAATGACCTATGGTAATGTAATGAAAATCTGCCCTCCTCTCCGACCGCCGGCACGCGCCCGCCCGACCGCCGGCACAACCGAGTTGGTCATGGCGGTGCAATGGCGGTCATTCTAAGGTTTCCGAACACTTCATTTAGGATATATAATATGTGTGTAGATAAAGCAGTGTATGCAACTGTACGTAATATAGGCCTTAAAACACTCGTGTGATCTTATTAAACCACACTCATGTTTTAAGGACCCTTATTACGTAATAGTTACATAAACTACTAGTTTGAAACAATTTTTAAGAGGCCGAAGACGGAGAATGAGTTGAATGAGAACGAGAATGACAATTTGTTTATTACCTATTAATGGTTACATCTATTCACTCCTGTAGGATTGTGTCAGCTAACTTATGTCTAAAAGATCTGTGTAAGCTGAAGGTGTTGTTAGGCGAAAACGGGATTGAAAGCTTTAGAGAATTTAAAACGGTCGTACAGGCGGAGGGTTTTAATTATATTATAGGGTGACTGCTAGAGTTAGTTGCCACACTTGCCACTGATATAGTTATTGGTCACTTTTGATCAGACAGAAATAAACAAGGCAATAGAAGTATGTACTGGAATGAATAATGGGACCAGAAATTACCTGTATTTTTCCTGCAATTATATCAGTGGCTCCTGCAATAAATATAGCAGTCACTCTATATACATACATACATACTGATAAATTATTATACTAGGTAGCTTCACGTACCGTCTCGTCAATAAAATACAGATCAATCAATGTTACAAATTGCCTATTTGCCCGATCATAATTCAAAGCACGTTAAAGCAAATTTATGGCAGGGCCACGCAAGGACCCTGTCAATACAAAATACACTATTAAATAGTGATCACTATACTGTCCGCAGCAAAAGTAGCTTAACGAGTGAGGTGTTCGAAATGACCTTTATGCGCTATTATTCTCTGAACAATAAAGTCGTGCCAAGAAAATTTGAACAGTGTTACCTACTTAGCTATTCTGTTGCTGATTATGCTCAATCGTGGAGCTCTGGCTAGACCCAGAGAGTATTTTAATCTTCCTTGATCAATTATGTATGTAATTTTATGAATTCACACGTTTGTGACTTGTGACGCAAAAAGGATTTCTATCGTCAGAGTTCTAATATTTATTACTTAATATACCCGAACCGCTACAGATACGTTAACTACACATGTATGCAAGACGTGTCAAAAAGAAAATTACCGTTTTGATGTTGTTTAACCAAACATTAATTCTGCGAGTAGATCTCAAAGGGTTCTTTCACTTTTTAAACAGGTAATTTCCAACTTTCTCTAAAATTTCAAAGTAAAAATTAAAGTCAATACCTATCACATAAAATATTTAGGTCCCCATATACGCGCATGTGCCATCGAGTTCCTGACGAAATATGTTAAAAAACTAGTTATTGCAAATATAATTAAAAAATCATTAGGTAATTAATTATAGGTATTTGGGCTCCTGAGCTCCTAAATCTTACAAGAAAGTTATAGAACTACGCCACATTTATAACTATTTATGAGGAGGGTACTTACGTAATTTTTTGTACGTAACGTTTTGATTTTGATACTTAACACGTTTGTTTGTTTACTTTTTCTATTAATGTTTGTCGTCTATTATTTATCTACATACATTGCAATTGTAATAGTAGCGTAAACTCGCATTATTTGGTGACACGCCTAATTCGGTGATACAAGTTTTGAAGCATAACACCGAGTAAAGCGAGTGACGGCGGGATGGGACGGGATGCGACCTTACGGCAAAGTATTAAGGTACAATTCCGTTTGCATTCTTGTGGGTCAAATTGAGAGAGCGAGATAGTTAATATTTTCAAATTTCTCGCGCTAGACCTCATTTCGGCGACGCGCGGACATGTACAAACTGGTTCTCCGTTTATAATTCGTTTTTAAATACTAAAAGTGCCTTGATTTGCATAAAAAGTGGACAGTGTAGTAAAAGGATATTATTTTTGATATATCAGTTATTACTTTTAACTTATGCTTTTAACCAAACATGCATACTTTTTTCACAGTATGTTGTGACAGCCGGTCAAAAAGTTATCATTTTCAAACGTTTGACGCCACAACGGTATTACCAAATAAAACAAGGTAAGTTAAATATATGAGTGAAATGTAGTTAAAATGCGTGTATTTTAATTATTTAATGCATGTATTGTATTGAATAGTCCATAATTAATAAATTTACGATACTTATGCAACGTTAGCATATTATTTTGGGGGTCTTTATCACCAAATTACATGAGTTATTTTTTGAACTTATAATTGTAATTTTTTAATTCTCAGAATATGGACGACGATAAAATAAAAAGAAAAACCGCAAGTATAATGAAGCTGCGTTAAAATCAGCTATTGCATGAAAACGTATTGGAATCAAACATGACACTATACAAAGCATCGCAAGAATTTGGCATTCCTTGGACTACTTTAAAAAGAAACGTTGAAAGAGTGAAAGAAGACCAAGTTAGGGGATATTTATGTATGATGCATTTAGTGTCGACAATTCCAGCAATTAATAATAAATAAACAAATTATAGACGTGATTGTTTAGATATTGATTTTGCAAAAACGTGCAATTTATTTGAATACTCGAGCTCCAGATTTTGATACCGGTACCATCTGCTCATAAGTACAAGTCGAATGAGCCCAAACAGCATGAGTCTATGATGCGCCAAACCCGAGATCCAGTAGGGATCCCCAGGATCCAGCATGACCTCCATCTTAGGATACCGGTCCCATTGCTTATTAATACAAGCCCCCGAGGCCAGAGTCAAAATCGAAACAAAAATCAAAACCTCGTAGCTTAACCTAAATTCGCGTTTAGTAAGGTAAATTATTAATGTCAATTACCAATTCAATCTACACTAAAAATTATATTAATGTTTCAATTTTTGAGAAAGACTAATAATTAAATATCTTCAATTATTAGTTATTCGCAAAGGATTAACACGTTAGTTACAATTAATTTCAATTCTAATTGAAATCAATTTGCATTAAACTATTAGTGTTCAATTTTAACTAACGCGTTTCAATCTTCAATTTTTAATTTTCAATTACACTAACGTTCGGCCAACACTGCTATCTACTTATACTTAGTTTATTTAATGAATTTCCGTTACCTAAAGGTTGTCTGCAAGAAATCGCATTTTAGCGATAAGATCGCTTGTTGTTTACCTCTAATTTAATGTTATATAATTTCGGTACGCGTTTTTTTAGGTGTTCAGTACTAGTTATTAATGCTACAGGTGCAGAAAACAAGTAATTTCTTCTGTTATGTTTATCTATTTTGACAATCATTACATCTTTGTCACTCTCATTGTTAGAAATTTACAGTTTGTCTCTTTCTCACGCGGGTGACGGGAGCTCATTGGCACGTCCCAGTGTTGCCAGGTCTTTTTTGCGAAAGTCAAAAGAACACTAGTCTAAAAATCAGGAGATTGGAAAAAAAATCAGGAGATCAGTTTTATTAACCAAAACTTACCAAAATGCATTTTGATATGATTTTTTAGTTGTTAATTTCGTGTAAATTCATTGACGAGCTCTTACGAATTGGATTTAAACTATTTTAAACGGCAAAGTAAGCATTTTCTCAGATCGGGTATTTAAAACCGCTAATCACATTTGAAATTCATTTGAGTTTTTCCCGACATTCGGTTGATTTTTATCTATGATTGACTAAATTCCGCTCAAGTGTGTGAAACGCCTAAGTAATTTTGATTATTTTGTATAGATTACAGACTACTAGGGTACAACGATTTCAATAATAGGATTCAAGTGTCCACAGACGAGAATGAATTGCCAAAGCATCAAAGTAGTCTGATTTAAAATTTTAGAATGAAACGTTAGTTGTAAAAGCACTATCTCCGTTTCACGCAAAATATGCTGGATGTCGACTTGCGGAAAATATTCAGTGAAACGAAGTAATGTATTATTATTTAGTAATTTTAGTACATCAATTCCACGATTTGGCATGGACGTTGCGTTTCATGAAAATATGGTAAATCATTTTGAAGAAAAAAAAAAGTGTTTCCATAAAATAAATCGCATGCGATTTTTAGTGGCGTGTATCGAAAGAGTTTCTCTCTTTGCGCATAGTGCGCATTGACAGTAATTTTTATTTAAGCCCTTAAGTCATACCTTTAAGGTTGGTACGTATGACTGATTAATTACACGGTATAATAAGACAGGTATAGCACTCACTACGTCACTGTCCCCACTTTGAGTCGAATTTTAACTTTTAGGATAATTTTAATTAAATTAGTGGGTTCTGTATTCTGCAACTTAGGTGAACCTATACTTCGTTTTTTTAAGATTAGAAAAATCGTGCGATGTCGTCGTGCGATTTCTGGGAAAACGATTTTTAAACCCTCTCTTTTGCCTCTTACTGTCTAAACCAAACACATCCTTCCATTCCATTATTAGTGATATGTATCACTAATAATGGAAACAAGTATTTGATTTAAATGTTTCCCTGATATGGCAGAAAAAAAAAAAGATACATGAGCGAAATCAACTGTTTAAAAAAAATTAGGTAATGCAATCTGCACGAGCGGCGGTGGATACCCATCCTCTAAGTTAGTTAACCCAAAATTTTAAGTTTGAGAATCAAAGTGGTGTATGTGATGTAGCAAGAGCGAGTGCTATATCTGTCTTCTTGTACTATGATCAATATATGTTCGTTGAAAATTGCGGATATATTTGATATGAGAAGTGAAATCCAAAAAATCAGGAGAATCAGTACGAAAATCAGTAGATCAGTAGACATACCCCGAAATCAGGAGATCTCCTGATAAATCAGGAGACCTGGCAACACTGGCACGTCCGCATCTCACGCTGGCCGGTGCACGACCACAGAATAACTAATAGTATGGCACGAGTGGCACGACTAGCGGCAATTGTTTGAAATCACTCATTTTAAGTGCTTCACTTTTGGAGCGTGCATAACCTATCTGTCATTATTATATATCATAGTTGTCATCCCCTTAATAAAATTTAGACATAAGGTGTGTTTTGTATTTTTGTATGCCGCTATTTACGAGTAGTTATGTAGTTAAATTTAAAAAAAAAATGTTTTAAATATAGTTTCTTACCAAATATCAACCTGTTGCACATCAATCGATAGGTCTTTATCGCTTCGAATGTCAGAAAAATTGTGTGTGTGTGTGTGTGTGTGTGACAAATATGAAAAACTTTCTTTCTACAGCAATTGTTATGATTATTATCGGTTCAGCCATTTTTGAGTTATCTCCAAAAACTTCTTCCATCGGCATCAGATACGACCAAAGATTAGTTTGGTTCTTATTCCATGGAAGGTACGGAACCCTACATTATGCGTGGTTTGACACGCACTTGGCCGGTTTTTTGACGTTTCGACCGATTTACCAAGTTTAAGGAAAAAGTGTTACAGGGCTCATTGATGTATTATACAGGGCTATCCGTATTTGGTCAAACGTTGCTACATTACCACATTATTTCTGAAAAACTGAAATATGATTTAGATAAAATACAATGTGGTAAATTGTATACGATAACCATAAGTATACCGAGGGCTTGATTTTTGTAACAACTAGTGAAATAGGTATATCCACAAAATAATATTTTATGGAGGGAAAACGAACACAGGTAAAGTTAACATATGTTTGGCATCTTTACCTACTTACCTGTTTTCATAGAATTATTCATGCTATTTGGAAGCCTGTTAAAGATACTATTAACTTCCAAATGTACAAAATCTATCTTAGTGAATCTACGTACGTAGTAGCAAAAAACTAACAATACTAGAATACGTGCATTCTCTTTGCATTCTAGATGTGACTATGTGACTGACGACATTTATGAATTACGCCCTATCATATCATAAGAAACACTAATGGTCGCATTCATAGGTACTTTATCGTGACGTGCCACGGCACGATAAAATTTTATGGTTTTATTCATATAAATAAAATAAAATAGCCTTTATTTACAGACTCAAGATTAACAAGATTATAACATTTCTCTTCTTTATATATATAGATATATATATATTAATATTATTATTTTCTTCTTTTTATCTTTCTATTATTTCACATCTTTTATATTCCTTGTCTGCTTGCCCTTCGGCAAAGGCCTCCTCCAACCTTCTCCATTCTCTTCGGTCCAATGCCACTCTGCTCCAGGTGCGACCTGCCACCTGCGCGATATCATCATCCCATCTTATGGGGTTTCTGCGCCTTCCTTACTCCTCGCTTGGGTACCATTGGGTGACTAGCTTGATCCACTTGTCTGCGCCTCGGATAATATGTCCCGACCACTTCCATTTGAGCCTTTTTATTTTCAATGTGATGTCTTGTACTTTAGTTCTACTCGTATTTCTAATTAGGGAGTTTCGCACTCGATCGGTTTTACGGACACCTATCATGCTCCTTTCCATGGCGCGCTGGCAGCATGCTAGTTTAGACAGAGAACTTTTTGTCAAGGCCCAGGATTGGCTACCATACATTAGTACAGGGAGAATGCATGTGTTGAACAGTTTACCTTTTGTCCTAGAATGAAGTTCTTTATCTTTAAAAACTTCTTTCAGGGACCAGTATCTCTTCCATCCATTTACTATCCTTCTCTCTAGGTCCTTATCCATCGTGTCGTCAGGTGATATTATCTGCCCGAGATAAATATATTCATCCACATATTCCACAGTTTGTTCTCCTATTTTAATGATGTTTTTCTTGCCATTTGTCATCACTTTTGTTTTATCCAAGTTCATTGATAGTCCTACTTCTTTGCTGTTGATTTCTATGTCATTCATCATTTTGCTTAGTTCTTCGGAATCTTTAGAAAACAGAACAATGTCATCGGCAAATCTTAGATGCGTTAGATGGCGACCATCTATGCCAAGACCGAACTGGTCCCAATTAAGCTGTCTGAATACCATCTCTAAGACGGCAGAGAACAGTTTTGGAGATGGGGGGTCTCCTTGCCTAACTCCCTTTTCTATTCTAAAAGTCTCTCCTTTTCTTTCTAGCTGTATGCATGATGTAGAACTTGGGTATCATCCTGGACCAAACACTCTCATGGACGCCGCATATATCGGAGGTCAGTAGAAGGGTGTTTGCTTCGCTGCACTCTCTGAGGCGACTGCAGAACTTCCTTCCTCTTCCTACTAAAATCACTCTTGCTCGCTCTCTCTTACTACCTATCCTAGATTATGGCGACATTGCTTTTATAGACCTCAGGGAAGAACTGCTGGACAAGCTGGAGCGCCTGCAAAATGCCTGAATCAAGTACATATTTGGGTTGCGTAAGTTTGATCATGTGTCCGCCTCCCGTTCTCAACTTGGTTGGCTTCCGATTCGCCGTCGTAGGGATGTGCATGTTCTGTCATTGCTTTTCAACGTGTTATTTAATCCTGCATGTCCTCCGTATCTGTCGGAAAGATTTAATTATTTGGCTAGTATTAGCGATCATCGCTTGCGGTCTAGTACAAATCTCGCTCTAGCCATTCCGCCAAAACACTCGCGTATTTACTCTAGGTCCTTCACTGCTTATTCAGTTAAATTGTGGAACGAGTTGCCAGTGGATGTAAGAAAGTCACAGTCTGTTTCCTCACTCAAGGAGAAATTGAAAAAGTTGTGGCTAGTGGACTCTTAATGTTTTTTGCGAATTGAATATTATATATATATATATATATATATATATATATATATATATATGTATATATATGTATATAGGTTTATATTTATTTAATTATTTATTTATGAACGTCTGATATTATATGTGTATAGTAATGTTTATTATATTATTATGTATGTAGTTTAAGTATTTGTATGGTACATGAATGTACCTATATATTTATTAGTGTTTACCTGCAGCTTTATGTGTTTTGGAACTTTTTATTTGTATCTTTTGTGCATAGTTTGTCTTTCACCATTTGTATTTAATCCTTTCTCATTTTCTCATGGGTTGGCTGGAAGAGATCCCTATCAGGGATAAGCTCGCCTTTGTGCATATCTTATATATACGTTACTGTTGTATTATGTTATACCTACTTGTTTATGTGCAATAAAGTGATACATACATACATACATGTACTGTCCTTATAAATGTTGCTGATTAATGATGTATTTGTGTTCTATACCTTGCTCCTTCAGTGCCGTCCAGATCTTCTCATGTATGAGAGAGTCAAATGCTTTGCTGTTTATCGATAAAAGCAATGTAGTATGTAAGGTTATATTCTTTATATTTTTCAAGTATTTGTCTCAGAACATGAATATGGTCCAGTACTGAGTAACCCTTTCTGAAGCCAGGCTGTTCTTCCGGTTGTTCTTCGTCCAGTCTTGTTTCAATACGCTTTAATACAATTTTTGCAAAGATGTTGTATAATGTTGGATGTCAGGCTTATGGGTCTGTAGTTACCAATATCCTGCTGATCCCCCTTTTTGTATATTAGGATTGTATTGGAATGTGTTCATTGATCTGGAATGGTCTCTATTGCTAGAATCTCGTTAAAGAGATCTGTAAGGATGGGTGTTATTACTTGTTTGGCTTATTTCAGTACCTCGTTACTGATTCCATCAGGGCCTGGAGATTTCCCTAAGCTTTGAGTTTCTAGCGCACTATCAATTTCTTCCTGTAGCAAGTATGGTACATCGGAGATCTCTTTAAGTTCTGTTTTGCTACTTTCAGTTGTGTCCTGGTATAGTTTCCTGTAGTATGCTGTGGCTGTTTGTATGATGTCCAGTATTCTGTGTTTTTGATGGTTCCTGTGGTTATCTACTTTAACAATCTATTTCTTGTTTTGAGAGAGTTCTTTATATGCTTTTTTAATGCCGCCGGTTTTAATTATGTGGTTTTCGATTGTTTTTATTATTTTGTTTGTCTTATCCTTTCTCAAGCTTAAATTTATTTCCTTACTTAATTCAGCAATCTGTTTTCTTCTTCCAGTCAAGTCTTTGGTGCTGCTCATGGTATTTCTTTGTTTTAGCAGGTTAATTGACTTAGCTCACAACCATTCTGAGTCTTTCTCCTTTTTAACACGCTTTTATTAGCTTCACTTGTAACTAACTATGTATGTAAGAAAATCTTGGAATCTTAATTTGACCCACTTCCCGGTCTTCGATTAGGATGAAATTTTGCACACGCTCTGAGTTCTGATGACAATACATTTTGTAATTTTTAGTGCGTGCTAAAAGCGTGTTTTTTTAGTTTTTTAAACTATTATTATTACTTGTACATTGTTGGGTTGTTTTCTTTATGGTTGCCTCAAACAAGTTATATTTCTTGGTGATATCCAATTCTGATGGTTTTTTTTTAAAGTCTGTGAAATTTTCGGACATAGTTTCAATCAGTTTGTTGTAGTTTCATTCATAAATAGTGTAAATGTCTATGGTCTATTTATGAATGAAACCATAGAGTTTTACCGTGCCGTGGCACGTCACGATAAAGTATAAAAGCGACCAATAAATAAACTGGTGAGTTTTAGTTAACTAACTTCTTTCAGATTGATCCCATTAGTCTTGTTCATATTGTCGTCCACGATCGTCTCTGTGCTCGACATGGCTGCGGGCTGCGGGGCACGTCACTTCGCACTTGACGGGATGTGAGAACACTAAATATTATGCATTCGAAAAACTCGTTGGTTGAGTCTTGGGAAATTCTGAAACAAAAGAAAAATACACTGTAACAATTTTAATTGGTTTTTAGTAGCGTAATTTCTTAACGCGGTCTTGTGTGTAATATCTACTTCTATAAATACTATAATGCATTTTAAACACTAGATAATAAAATACCAATTAGCACGTAAGTGCTGACTGTGGAAATAAATAAAATATGTTAGACGGCCTCCTAGCCCAGTCGGTAGTGACACTGCCTACGAAGCAGGAGGTCCCGGGTTCGAATCCTGGTCAGGGCATTTATTTGTGTGTTTATCACTGAGTTATGGATGTTTCCTATGTATTTAAGTATTTGTCTATATCTATCTATTATATATATCGTCGTCTAGTACCCACAACACAAGCCTTATTGAGCTTACTGTGGGACTAAGTCGGTTTGTGTAAGATTGTCCTATAATATTTATATTTAATATATATATTTAATTTATTTAATATTTAGGTTTAGGTTCTATAGGAACAGAAGGTTACAATTACAACACATTAAACATTTTCAAAATAATTCAGCATTTTAAACAGTGCGTCATGTCATGACCGTGGTTGCATCATGAAAATAAATTATAAACAGTGTTTATTATTTCGTATGAATTCTTCCATACGTTCAAATCGAGTTTAGGGTAGACTTTTGCACCTTACTCCTTTGTTATAAGGCTCAAAAGTGTAAACATATCTTGACGTCGAATGTACCTATAACGCTGCCTTACTGAGGCGGACATAAGAGGAGACGTGCGGGAATCAATTAATAGCATCATCCGCCGCTCATCTCCGCCTCAGTAGTGGAAAGGTAGCCTTATTTTATATATAATTTATACTTGGAGCTATATGAAGTCTTTGAACTTTGAACTACATGTTTTGTCACTGAGACAAGCTGGGACTTGGTTATTGCTTGCCTTGTGTTTCAGTATACTTAAAACATATTCTAGTTCAATATTATTTCGCAGCCGTACTTTAACCCCCTTATTCATAAACGTCTACTAAAGTTAAGAGGCCTCTGATAATCGTTTGTCCCTTTCCGTCCAACCTATATGAGGGAAAGGGACAAACGATTATCAGCGATCTCTTAACTTTAGTGGCCGTTTATGAATAAGGGGGTTAGAGTTTATTTTTTTCTTACTACTCGGTAATTATCTAGTAACTATAGTCTAGCAGAAATTTTAAAGCTTTATTTTTAATGGAACTAGTATAATGAATAGCATCTATTTTCATATAAACCTGTTCGATAAAAATATAACATAGGTATGCGCGTAAAATGTTTGTTTATATATTGTTTGGGAACTGCATTTTTTGCTACCAAACTTCAGATTTTCCACTAATTAGTAATTCCTAATTATAATATCTGATCTGCTTCCTAAAAATATATCTGTGTACATTTCAATCCAAATGGTCTCCAACTTTGAAATACCAACATAATGGATATTTTTATCCAATATTAAAATTTGATCGCCAGATTTGTATTGCCAGAATAATAGATCTACCACCGAATAATTAAAATAAGTCCTAAATTTATTAAAATTACAAAAAAAAATCGGGAGTTATCAATATAGGTGCGACGACGAGCTGTTATATGCACTCATAATTATTTAGCTTACCCAGCGATACTCAAATGTTGGTGAAGCATTGACAGCAATATTAATGTATAAAAATCCGAATACTAGTAAAACCATTGTCACTCGTAATTTACTCTTTAAATATAGATCTACTAATTCATTATTCGAAAATAAGTGTTTTCATTTATAATAAATAACAATTGTATAAAATACTACATACTTAGTATATGTAAATGAAACGCCTTTATTTCTTTACAGTTTCTTTATATACACATCAACACATCTTAAAATATGTCGTTAGAGTATTAACAATGCTATATGCAGTTTATAAACATTTTTGGTATTCAATAAACTTATATGCACAAAACAATAACAATTTGGTTATAGTTCTTTGGTAAATCACTGGGAAATTTTAAAATCACATTTGTTGTCACTATTTAATAGTATAGCTATTTTATTTATAAACATTTTCAGATACCTATGTATGTACCTGCAAATCTATTTACTTACCTACAAGGACAGGACAAATTTATTTAATACTATTTATGTAAAATTAAAAATATAAAAAAGGGGGGGGGAAGATAAACAAGAAATTTAGTCGAAAAGCCCACCCCGAGTCATTCCTGGTCCAAAGGTGCCCATCACGCTGGCTGCGTTGCCGCGTTGGACCGCGATAGACAGCCTTTGTAACAAGAAGGACCCGGAGCGGGGGTCGAGACCTCTCTCCTGTAGCCGGCGCCCCACTTCCCTTAAAAATATTAGGGCCTCCTTGCACCAGCATCCCGAAGTTTCCACCGCAAGCGGTGCAAATAAATAGTTTGATAAAGCTAAATATTTGTCCCGCTTGCGGAGTGCCGCTAACTCAGCAGCTGCACCTCCAGACCTGATGGTTCGACCAAGGTGAGTGGCGGCGAAAGTGCTGACGCAGGTTGCGTCCCATACCAGGCACTTTCCGTACTTCCACGGCACCAAGGTCAGGCCGTCGGGTCTTTTGCCATCTGAGCGGCTCAGGCCTGGCGGTTCAAGGATGCAGGGGACATTTGCGGAGACGAGTGCCCTCCTAACGATTTCATTGAGGGCGTGGTGGCGTGGGAACCTTCCTGCACAACGTTGACAGCTCAACGCGTGATGACCGTTGCTCTCCACACGTGAGCCGCAGATGCATATGTGAGGTTCGCAAACATCGCAGCCCAGGCGGAGAGCAACTGCCACACGAATCGAATCGTTGTCCAGGAATGTTCCCAAGTGGGGTGAGGGCAGTGCGTGCAGCCAAGCTCCTGACTCCGGCCTTGACACTGCTTTAAGTCTGGCCTTGTCCACGCCCTCAGCGTTCTCTAAAAGTCCGTCGAAGATACGCTTGACCCCTACGTCACCCCATAGCCGTTGGCATTCCGGTCTTTTGGGAACTGTGGCACCGGGGTTCAGTGCCGTCCAGACCGACAAGGCCTCGGATGAGTAGGGTATGGAAGCCTTGGCACCTTCTAGTGAGAAAATATCAGTGACAAGGTCCACAACCCCACTCGCCGAAGCCAGGAAGGCCGGAAGGCTGACGTCCCGTGCTCGACGAATTCCCAGACCACCAGACCTGATGGGGAGAGATGTTAGCTCCCACTGCTCTGGGTTGAGTGCGACATTGAGCAGGCACTCTACTGATTCCTTTAGTGAGTAGTCGAAGGAGTCAACGAGTGCGGGGAAAAGCCAGGTAGGTACGGTGCGTAAAAAATAGGTGATTTTGGGTACCGCAAAGCAGACACGCATTAGGAGAATTGCTACGTGAGCGGAGATGTTTTCTAGTTTTTCCTTTGCGTTAAGGAGGAGCTGTCTCCTTACCTCAAATGCTAGTGGGATGGCAGAGGGGAAAATGGGTGAGCCTAAAAGATTAAAATTTTGTTCAGTTAATTCTTTGAGACCGGGGAGTAATTGGTTAAAAACTGGAAACGAAACACGAGAATTCATTATTCTAAATCATTTAGTGTTTAAGTTTGTGCAGTGTATTTTGGAGAATAAACTGTAGGGTTATACTTATATTCAAGAGGTTTCTTCGAAACTCCAACCGAGGCTGCCCTATAACAGAGCGAAGCGAGTGAACTATGAACTAACCCAGAACCGACTACTAAATAAAGTAATGGAGTAATTTTTTATTTGAGTAATCAAAAGTTTTCCTAGGGATTTCAAATTGTTTTTTAGGTAAGTAATCGGATCTCTAAACAATATGTGTTTGGAGATCCGATTTTGGTATCAGATATAATATTATTTTAGTGCTCCATATAATTTGCCGGAAATATTAAGTAATTTTTCGGTAATCGTATTGACATTATTTGGTGATAAAATTTTGGTGTCAGAACTATTATTTTAGTAGGCAATCTTATTCGTTAGGTCGGGTATTTATTTAGTGATCAGCTAAATCATACCCATATTTTATCCACTACATGACCCGCATTCAACAAAGTGACGGCCTTAAAGCCCTGTTACACTTGTCCTAGTTAGCTTCCTAAATGATTTAGTTTTAGCAAGTTAATTTACTATTGAAAAAAGTTAGGATCCTAGTTAGGACACTAAAAAAAGTAAAGTGTAACAGGGCTTTAATTATTCGAAGGTCACAAACACAAAACAAGTGGAACCCCGATGACGTACAATAACATTAGAGCCTCTAGTGAAAGGACCGCGGGTCGACCACCTATCTATCCGTCCATAACATTTCACCGTCAAGCGCTAGCAAAATGAAAAGACGACTTTCTCATAAATCTCCGTGTCCGGCTCTAGCGAATCATAATCAAGTGCATTAACTACACTAGGTAATCGACTAACGATCAAGATTAACCAATTTTATCGAGAACAATGATTTCAAATGACGATTAATTCATCTTAGTCCTATGCGTTCCGATTAATTTAGTCAAGAATAATTGTTAAGTGTGACCAGCATAACCAGCCTAAAAAAAATATCCCAATGATCAATTAGATTATTTTTTCTTAATTAATATTTGAAACCTATAATATATAATTTTAGTAAGTCTAAGGGCCGGTTGCATCAAACCGTCTGTTAACGTCAACGTCATCGTTAAAAAAATCTTGTATGTTAAGTTTTCTATGGGATGACAGCTCCGTCGCCATATTTAACGTTAAGCAGTTCGTTAGTTATGCATGGTGCAACCCAGACCCACCCTGTCTCTGTCAGTCTCTGGTCAGGTTGACATACGGTTACATCTTAAATAAATTACTGTATTCCCTTGTAAACAACTACAAAGAAGGGTAAGTGGGTTTATCATTCTTTCATACGTCATTTTTGATATTTTTTTACCTGCACTCCAAGTTAGAACATTTACCTAGAGTACTGCATCAAAATAAACATCTTGTACTATTGAAACAAGTTTACTTATTATATCACACATCACAGCACACTATCATCTTTCAAATGTATATAACACATGTATCAATAGGGTCTTATTTAATCGTGACATTTAGTCCATTGAATAAAATCAAATTGACGATGGATTCATTCGAAAATCCGGTAAAATAATTTAATCGCGATTAAATAAATTGTGATTTGTGACTAATCTTGTGCCGATTGATTGTCTTGATAATTGAGTTGTTAATCGATTAATGCCACAACAACATAGTATGATTTTTAATTATATTTTATATATATTTACTTATCAGTTAAAAAAAAAACTTAATGCCCACTGTTGCAGCACTCGTGGAACATAGTTTAATACTTAAATACTTACCTATGTATGTATACTGATCGCATACTTACGGGATACCTACTACAAGCTACGTACCATATAATGTAGTAAGTCTATTAAAGCTAATTATTTTCAAATACAAGTCGCGGTTATGCACCCCTCAATCCCATCCCGCACTAACTGGCAGCTGGCACGTGGCAAAAAAACAAAACCTATACGCTATAATTTTAAACAAAAAACCGGCCAGGAGTGTGTCGGGCCACGCTCACTGTAGGGTTCCGTAGTTTTCCGTCCGTCACAGTAAGTGTCCCCACTTAAGAGTTAATAACACCGCCATGTAGGATATGATATGAGAGTTCCAGGTACAGCGACATCTATCGGCAAATTGAGTAAACTATTGCGCGCGAGCATAAAGTATGGAAGATGATTTTTATGGGATAATTCTTTATTGCGTGAACCGATTTTCACCGTTTTTACTTTATTTGAAAGCACGTCATTTCATTGTAATTTTGTAGAAATTACAGGTACAATAAACACCTGCTTATACGGTTAAATTACAAACTTAGTTCAGAAATTATTTTGTATTTTTTTTTCAAAAACTATTCATCCTATCAAGTTCAAAATAATTTTCCAAGAAAGTTTTTATAAAGTTCTACTTTTGAGATTTTTTTCATATTTTTAAAACTTATGGTTCAAAAGTTAGAGGGGGGGGGGACGCATATTCTTTTACTTCTGGAGCGATTATTTCCGAAAATATTTACATTATCGAAAAATGATTTTAGAAAACCCCAATTCATTTTTAAATACCTATCCAATAATATATCACACGTTAGGGTTGAAATGAAAAAAAAAATCACTCCCCACTTTACGTATAGGGGAGGTACCCTAATAAAAAAAAAATTTCACTTTTTATTTTACCACTTTGTCGGCGTGATTGCTATACATATTAGTACCAAATTTCAGCTTTCTAGTGCTAACGGTCACTGAGATTATCCGCGGACGGACGGACGGACGGACGGGCAGACATGGCGAAACTATAAGGGTTCCTAGTTGACTACGGAACCCTAAAAAAGAACCGACTTCACTAAGCATCCACCTTTCCAACACCAAATGCTCGATCTGCTGTAAAAAATACTCAAATCACCATAGGTGTGCCTATAATAGTTGAAGAGTTCCCTCGATTTCTCCAGGATCCCATCATCAGATCCTGACATGGTTACAATGGAACCAACTGTGAAGTATACGCTTTCAAACAAAAAAATAATATTCCATATCGATCCAGCCGTCTTCGAATAATCGGTAAACATACATAAAAAAAAAAAAAAAACCCGACGAATTGATAACCTCCTCCTTCGAAATCTTGAAGTCCGTTGAAAACGCTTAAAGACCGTTAATTTCACTTCGTGTATTACATATTGTTACATTCTAGAAACCTATCAAGATTCGTTCCTAATTACTTAAGTGCGTGATGAACAAGAGCTACCTACTCAACTAAACCAAACCAAACCCTAAATATAAGGTGCAAACCTAAGTACCTTACCTACCTAATTTTCAATTGGTTGTTATGTGGCCGTTCGTTCTTTAGTAATTTAACCAACTCTAAAATAGGTAAATATATAACTACTACTTATAGAACATCTAGAAAATCAAAATTTTAAATATTCTACCAGTTAAACCAGGTATGTATTAGGTAAGTATTGAAATAGGATATTTGTATAACATTTTAAGAAAAAACAATGTTAGTCTTGCTCCGGATGTGGTTTCGTTTAAAATGTTTGTTCCGTTGGTATCGCGACATAAAAGCTAATGAAACAATTTAGGTATAAGTAGGGGAAAAAAATTGCTTTTTAGTTTTTTCTAAGCTTTAAAGAAAATTGAGTACGTATTTTTATCTATCCTTAATTATTATAAGCTCGACACAATAGGAGTATCTAAGTATATTCTCGATTTGTAGGTGGGTATTTATACTATCTAAGACTACGTAAAACTTGCTTGTAAACATTAAGTAGGTATGTTTAAATTTTGCTCTAATGTTGACAATACCTAAGTAGTCAATTAACTGTGCGGAGTGTACATATCTACTTAACACACTTTGTAAATTAAGTTGCTACTTCTATCATGTTTATAAGCAATGTGTTGTGTACATAGACAACTGTTGCTTCTAAATCTTCTAATGCTTCTATGCCTAAATTAAATAGTGGGATTGCATTATACTCGTACATACATACGAGAAGCTCAAGGTAATAAAAGGGATGTCAATTCAATTTTTCTTATTTACTCGTAACAATCACCAACATTATCATAATGCTTTGTATGCACAGCTACAGTCAGGTACAAATATACCTACCTAATAATATATCTATAAAATTAGTCACACTTTTCCACGCGCGGAAACAGGGGTGGGGGGGGGGGGGGCAACAGGGGCACCCTGAAACGTCTCATACTACGGGGGCCATAGGTGTGGACCGCAAGATTTTTTGTGAAGGAAATTGCCCCCCCTGAACTAAATCCTGGATCCGCGCCTGCACTTTTCACTATAGATAAATTATCTGTAAGTATCATGATTTGAGTGTGTAGACTAAAAGAGTAGAATTTTTAGCCGCTGACTGACGTATTTGCACCTTTTTAGCGCTTTTTGTCACGGCAGAATAGTAAATACGAATAGGCAAGTCGTTCTTTAGACGTAGGGAGTTTACCTTAATATGAAGAACAACTTTCGGGTAATCAAATATTTAATTGCTAAACAACAACTATGTATCTTTATTACCTCACTAAGGAATTGTTGTTTGCTACGGCTTTGTGTATTCTTTTGTGTGTGACACTAATGATGCGTAACAATATAAATATTTGCAAAGTCAATTATCATCATCAGGTTTAATAAAAATGTTAACAAACTGTAAAAAATTGTGCAAACCACCACTTGGAAAAATACGTAACTGCGCTGAAATTTAAACTTTTTGTTCAGCGTCATAAACCAATAGGTTGTGTTATATTGGTAACCTACCTAGCGACCTACTTTTATTTTATTTTGAAGGATCGCTGATCCCTTAATGAAGGTACCTTCGTATTTTTTGCATCTTAAAATTATCTTTTCCAAATAAATATATCGGCATACCTATCCTATCCACAGAAAAATAAACAAACTTTTGTTGGTAGGTATCTATATCGTGTCACACTTGAATTTTACTACGAGTACTACGACTATGACATTGATCACGTAATCAAGCATCATAATTCTTAGAAACTGTGACTTTCTCTGATGCTTCAAACTCTAGCAATTTTATACCTTCCAACTTTCTCACTATGTAGGGGCTTTCAATGGTTTCAATCAGCCGACACGAACGCCGAGTCATTCACTGACATTCATTAACCATAAGTCGATGAATATGAAACATCAACATTAATGCGCTCCTTGCATAATTTATTAATGTGGTATTTTGGCCTTGTAATAAAATTATGTAACACATGGTAATTTTCTTAATATTATGAATAGGAAAGATGTGTGAAGAATAAAATACTAGTAGGGCTATAGCCAAACAAGTTAACGTTTACCTACCTACCTATCTAAATCATGACAATGTTCATTTATGCATATAAATCTTTATTTTGCTAAGAAAAAAATGATAATAAATTCCGTTTAGTGATCAAAAATCATGTACAAAATACAAATTTGTTAAAATCGTGACAACAACAAAGCCTTGTTAACCGATTTTAATTATTTAATCCTTGTCACGTCACAGAGTATTCGATGCGTGTCTGTAGTTCTCGTTTTCACTTACGGCCCATTTACACATTGATTAGTGTTAGTGCGAGTTCATACATTTGCTACTTGTGTTTAGTAACAAATTATGAACTCGCACTTAACACTAATCAATGTGTAAATGGGGCATTAGATATACTATACTATATATGAGAAACGCAGGTATATTCTTCTTAAGTGAACGGTACGTTGATAAAAAAATTACTATTGTTGACCCTTGGCATGCCTGTTGTAGATAGTTACCTATATTGTCAGTGTTAGTCACATTCGGTATGATGGGCCATTAGTATGCAACCCAGCCCTAAGGTTAAACGCATCCCGTCCCGTTAGCGGTTAGCGCCTTTGTGCCTATAAAGTCTATAAACTATAAAAAAGTACCTAAAGGGACAACCAAATTGTAAATTACGTTTTTCTACAGTCGCTGCGCAAAAATAATATATCTCCAGGCGAAACTACAGTCAGTCAGTAGTGGCCAGAGATTTAAATAAAAACTTTTTACAAAAAACCGGCCAAGAGCGTGTCGGGCCACGCTCAGTGTAGGGTTCCGTAGTTTTCCGTCCGTCACAGTAAGTGTCCCCACTTAAGAGTTAATAACACCGCCATGTAGGATATGATACGAGAGTTCCACGTACAGCGACATCTATCGGCAAATTAAGTAAACTATTGCGCGCGAGCTTAAAGTATGGAAGATGATTTTTATGGAATAATTCTTTATTGCGTGAACCGATTTTCACCGTTTTTACTTTATTTGAAAGCACGTCATTGCATTGTAATTTTGTAGAAATTACAGGTACAATAAACACCTGCTTATACGGTTAAATTACAAACTTAGTTCAGAAATTATTTTGTAAATTTTTTTCAAAAACTATTCATCCTATCAAGTTCAAAATAATTTTCCTAGAAAGTTTTTATAAAGTTCTACTTTTGAGATTTTTTTCATATTTTTAAAACTTATGGTTCAAAAGTTAGAGGGGGGAGGGACGCATATTTTTTTACTTCTGGAGCGATTATTTCCGAAAATATTTACATTATCGAAAAATGATTTTAGTAAACCCCTATTCATTTTTAAATACCTATCCAACAATATATCACACGTTAGGGTTAAAATGAAAAAAAAAATCACTCCCCACTTTACGTATAGGGGAGGTACCCTAATAAAAAATTTTTTTCCACTTTTTATTTTACCACTTTGTCGGCGTGATTGATATACATATTAGTACCAAATTTCAGCTTTCTAGTGCTAACGGTCACTGAGATTATCCGCGGACGGACGGACGGACGGACGGGCAGACATGGCGAAACTATAAGGGTTCCTAGTTGACTACGGAACCCTAAAAAAAGATAAACCGACTTCAAAAAGTATAAAATAAATCATTATATTATTTATATGCGTTACAAACTGATATGTTTGAAGTCGGTGCCAAGCCAAAAAGTTACAATACCGGTCAAATCAGCTTCAAGTCTGAAAATCACACAACAGTTAATATGAACGAGGCGTATTTGGTCAGTGAATTGTTCTTCATACTATAGAACTATTCTAATACGGTATTGACTGCACGTAGGTTCTCATTCCAGTACAGAAAGAAAGTATAATCATGCGTCTTATGATGTTTCTTAATAAACTTTTTTACTAGTTTCGGACTAACCATATCTCGAACGGAGCCCGTGCTTCGGTTTGAATTATTTATCCTACTTCATTTAAGGTGTAATATCGAAGTGTAAAGGAATTCAATGGCTAGATTGATCTTTCTATACTCAGACACACCGGTGTGTGGGACCCACCTTTTCAGTAGAAAAAGGCGCGATATTTCAAATTTTGGATGGAAGGTACATGTATACATGATACATGATTTTTTTGTGATTATTGACAAAGTAGACGTGTATCAGAATATATAGACATGGGTACCACATTTCATCAAAATTGGATTAGTGGTTTAGACGTGAAAATGTAACAGATAGATTCACATTCACCTTTGCAATGTAAGTAGGTATCGATATGTTTTGTGATTTTCAGACTTGAAGCTGATTTGACCGGTATTGTAACTTTTTGGCTTGGCACCGACTTCAAACATATCAGTTTGTAACGCATATAAATAATATAATAATTTATTTTATACTTTTTGAAGTCGGTTTATCTTTTTTTGTAAAAAGTTTTTATTTTTCCATTTTTAGTGGTTATATAATTATCATAATCGGACAACGGATCTCGCAATAATCGGTTAAGATATATAACAAAAAGTTCATAATACCTACTCAATGTAAGGAAAGTTCCACATATCATATGTGGTCTTCATCATAACCAGATTAATGTGGAACTATCTTAGAGGTAGTTCCTTTCAAACAAAAAAGAATTCCTCAAATCGGACCACGGGTGTCGGAGTAATCGCTGAACATCCTACATAAAAAAAAATCATCATCATTATCATCAAAACAACCATCATCATGAGGTCCACATCATCAAATTGGTGGTTGCTTAAGAAAACACCCAAATCACCATACATATGCCGTTATAAATTGAGGAGTTCCCTCAATTCCTCATAGATCCCATCATCAGAACAGCACCAGATTAATAATCGGACCACCTTGGAAGTAGACCCTTTCAAACAAATAAGAATTATTAAAATCGGACTACGCGTCTCGGAGTAATCGGTGAACATACATAAAAAAAAGCCCAAACCGAATACAGACCTCCTCCTTCTATGAAATTGAAGTCGGTTAATAAGTACAGTCAAATACAAAGAGATGTATCCACTTTTTCACCTTATTGCGTTGTAATATGGTCCAAAAGTGGATACATCTCTTTGTAGTCGACTGTACCACCCCCCGCGTTTAGGACGCATATAAAATAAAATAGTCGTAATAGGTATCACTAGTCTGATTGAGGTGGAAATCAAAACCCGAGAGTGCGCGGTGCAGTCGGTCAGCGATGCAGATGTAGTCGGTGTGAAGGCTGAGGTGAAGAGTTATATGTGCCACACGAGATTGACGTTATTAACATTTGCACCTCGTGCCTTAAACGCCCTCGCTACGCTCAGGCTTATAAATTAGTAGAATCTTTTGCTACGCTTTCTCGGGATCTCAATCAGCTCTTTCGACATAAACTAAATTTGCTTCCTTCTTTCACACAATGTTTACCCAATTCAAATAGCTATTTATTGAAGGGACTCAACATGTCATCTGCGGTTTTCATTATCGGGTCCTCTCCATCTAATTGGTAGTTCTCGAGAGGAAACACTCGAGTTGCTTAAAAATACACTCAAATCACCATACATGAGCCTTTTAAAACTGAAGAGTTCCCTCAATCCCTCATGGATTCCCATCATCAGGTCCAACCAAATTAGTCCGCTACTTTCGAGGTAACTCTTTATAAACAATAAAAATATTACTCAAATCGGACAACGGGTCTCGGAATAATCGGTATAGACGTATAAGAAAAAGTTCATAATACACCCGCTTAAACTAAGGAAAGTTCCACATGTCATATGTGGTCTTTATCATTAGGTCCGTTCCATCAAATTGGTGGTTTTCGAGAGGAAATGCTTGAGTTGCTTAAGAAAACACTCAAATCGCCATACATGTGCCTTTAAAGATTGAGGAGTTCCCTCAATTCCTCGTGGATTCCATCATCAGAACAGCACCAGATTAATTTGGGACCACCTTGGAAGTACATCCTTTCAAACATAAAAATAATTATTCAAATCGGACCACGGGTCTCGGAGTAATCGCTGAACATCCTACATTTAAAAAAAATCATCATCATTATCATCAAAACAACCATCATCATGAGGTCCACATCATCAAATTGGTGGTTGCTTAAGAAAACACCCAAATCACCATACATGCGCCTTTAAAAATTGAGGAGTTCCCTCAATTCCTCATAGATCCCATCATCAGAACAGCACCAGATTAATATGGGACCACCTTGGAAGTATATCCTTTCAAACAAAAAAATAATTATTCAAATCGGACCACGCGTCTCGGAGTAATCGGTGAACATACATTAAAAAAAAAGCCCAAACCGAATACAGAACCTCCTCCTTCTATGAAATTGAAGTCGGTTAAAAAAAAGTAGAAATATTGTTTACAACTAGGGAATGCAATGCAACCCGGATTTTATTAATATGAAAAACCCCGGGTAATACCCGAAAACCGGGGTTTTTTATAATAAAAAACCCGGGTTCATTCCACATCAACAACTCGTGTGTAGTGCACGAATTTATTAAAATGGTGAACATAAAATTACTACCCCTAAATGCGAATTAAGTGTTCATGCAGGCAGGTCCCTACTACTGTCACCATCAAACTAATTGTGACTAGTTGATATGGATAAATAAATCGTAACATCCTTATAAAGTATTCTTACGATAACAAAGGTTCGTCGCTACATTTAATGTCGACTGACTAAAGGAGCTGGTCGTTAAACTAATCATCATCCTCCTAGCGCTTTTCCCGACTTTTTGCGGCAGTTTAATTTAATGAAGCTGGAGCTACTTGGCAATCTAATCCTAAGAATTAACGAAAGCGGCTGCCATCTGACCTTTAAACCCAGAAGAGAAACTAGCTAGGCCTGATGGTGATTACGTCTGGTTTCCTTACCATATTTTTCAGTGAAATATACTTTGAATAAACATCAAATCATATTTAGCCGACGTTTGAACCCAAGATCTCCGAACTGGGTCAACTGGGAGTCTCGAATTGTTGTAGAAGTAGAGGTAAGTACTCGTAGATGCTACTCGACCGAATTAAAGAGATAATAGATTAACTTCATGGTTGTTAGTTAACATTGTTTGATTTGCAAAAGAGCATTATAGCGTTTTTTATGACATCAACACGAGCCGGTCCATTCTTATATTCGGGTCCGGTTCGAATAAGCGGCATCATCAAGCAGTGGACAAAGGTGAAGGTTAATTACTTACTTAGACAAAAAATCTAAAATCTTGTTTTTTTGCGCAGATTTTTATAATTGTATGCATTCACGTGTACGGAAAGAGTCAACATGACATAGTAGTAGTTTCGTACACACGACATAAAAAGGTCAAATACGGCTTTTCGTGAACCGAAGATTTCTATGGCATGATTATTCCTTAGGACCCAAGGATGGATTTGAGAAGTGGAGCCACCAATATTTTTGATGTACATTTTTACGGGGGCTCTCAACTTTATCACCATCGGAAAAAACATTTTGATTAGATTTTTTTCCATTTCAATTTTTAGCACCCTCAGCAGTTTTTTTAGTACACCCGTGTATATAATGTACTTTTTAGTTTGACATAACATTTATTTAATGAACGAATAACAGGGCTCTCTAAAGCACCTTTTATTTTTTCAAGATTTATAAATGTTTATAAGTTATGGATTTTTCATTGTGGAATAGCCAATTACAAAATAAGTATTTATTTATTTTATTTTACATATTTTGCCGAAGCCACCGTTCCGAAGAACGGTGTCAAAATGATACTACGGAATTCGGCATCCCCGATTTATACGAAAATGATCTTGGCCTAGTAGCTTGCTTGATGTAGATATCAAGATAAAGTCTTCTCACATCCATCCTCGGGTCCTAAAGAATAATCATGCCAAAGGATTTCTTTTGTTCACGAAAAGCCATATTTTATCTGCTACAACGGCCACTATAGTTAAATAAATTGCAAAAAGATAATATCAAAGCAAAAAAATGCTTTTTGATATCCATTGCATGACGAATGACCTTTTTCGTTTTCCCATACGTAGGGAGGCCGGGGCTTCAATTAACAGAGGTAAGTATTAACAAGCGAATTTCTAAGATACTATAAACAGCACGTCACTAGTGATTCCTAAAATTCGTCCCTGTGACAGCGGTCTACAGGTTGAGACTCGTCAGTCCAGCTCAGTGTGCCGTGGGAGTGAGTTGTGTGATGTGATATATATGGCGGTGTAAAATCGGGATTTTATATGGAATTTTGATTATTTTTTATCTCGCAAACCAAGCGTTTCCGCAACTTAAAATTTGGTGAGGAGTTGTCTTTTGGCGAGTAGAAGCTACAAAAAAAATATGAAGCCTGAACTCGATGTCACATATTGTACAGTTGAGCCGAAAACTACTCGAGGCATGACTTCGCTGGCGACCTACAAGTCGGCTGCTTTAGAAATAATGATCGCACCAGAAAATCTGCCATACTCATCGACACACCGGAAAAACAAGCACTAGATGAGATAGAAAGTAACAGAAATTTAAAAAGAAAAAAACCGCTGAATAAGGAAGATGGAGAGAAAAAAAAGCAAGGCAAAGAAAATGATAAAGGAAAGGGTAAAGGTAAGGGCAAAGGAAAGGGTAAAGGAAAAATAGCTAAAAAAAGGGGAAACAAACGGAAACATCACAAGTGGAAAAGGCAAAGGAAAGGATATTGGAATAAAGCAGCGACAGTGCAGAAGATGAATATTTCTGTAAAATTTGTGGTGTCTCATACAATGAAGACACATCTGGCGCAGACTGGGTGCATTGCATCTTGTGCAAGCAGTGGGCTCAGTCCGGATGTATCGGCAACTCTGTTTCATACATTTGCCAAAATTGTGATTCAGACGATGGATATGATTAAAATGAAACATATTGTGATTATATGAAAATTATTCCTAGTAGATCATATTGTAAGGATGTTGATTTTATAATGAAACTAAGCTTTATTGAGACTGCTTTAGACTATATAGGTAGGTTATATAAAGACTGCTACGTTTAAAAATAAGCTGTTTACTGCCTCATTTAAGGTGATTAGATTATATTGTTATTCGATAACACACATAAGCCTGATTAAACTACTTAAAAGACTGTTAACTTAATAATAACAGTAAAAATGGTTTTAATTAGAAATGATTTAAAGATTTGTTGATTTTTGTTCTAGTACAAGGAGGTTTTCTTTGAGTTTTTGTTTCTATACATTGATATAGCTGAAATATTGTTGTTTAACGGTGTGTTACAACTTTTAAGCATAATGTTAATTATTGTTCCACTAAGTGAACTTTGCGATTATTGAAAACTAACGTTTTCCTTCAATAATATAACAGTAAAAGTGTTAATAAGAAATCATTTAGATATTTGTTGATTTTTGTTATTATATAGAGAGGTTTTGTTTGGGTTTCCTTCTCTATATACTTATATCGCTGTTGCACGGACAAAGTGTTATATTGTTTAAGCCTAATGTTAATTGTATTGCTTAATAAAAAAATGTCATTGTAATTTTGCGTTTTCTTTATTTATAGAGGAAAATACTTACAATGTTAATTGTTGCCCCTTTTCTTAATACTTACCTCGGAACCGTTAATTGTGGCTTTAATCGCGGGGTAAGTATTAATTTCTGACTTTTCTGATTAAAATCGACTTTTGTAAAAAGGTACCAATTTCTTGTCAAATTAAAACCAACGATATGGTTATTGAATAGTTGGACATCATTTAACACAAAAATAATTTCAAAATGTTTAGGCGTTTTGAAGCTACAACTGAAAATATAAATTTTGTTAAGTCGCGCCCCGCCCGGTCTCCCCCTCGTAGATAAACGAATAGTAGGTACTTGATGTGTTTTTATATCGGTGGCTAACAAACATGCGGCCCGTCTGATGGCAGTTACCGTAACCAAACCAAATTATAAGTCGAATTTTAAAGCATTGTACTATAATAATAAACCGGCCATGAGCGTGTCGGGCCACGCTCAGTGTAGGGTTCCGTAGTTTTCCGTCCGTCACAGTAAGTGTCCCCACTTAAAATAACACCGCCATGTAGGATATGATATGAGCGTTCCACGTACAGCGACATCTATCGGCAAATTAAGTAAACTATTGCACGCGAGCTTATTTAGTATGGAAGATGATTTTTATGGGATAATTATTTATTGCGTGAACCGATTTTCACCGTTTTTACTTTATTTGAAAGCACGTCATTTCATTGTGATTTTGTAGAAATTACAGGTACAATAAACACCTGCTTATACGGTTAAATTACAAACTTAGTTCAGAAATTATTTTGTAATTTTTTTTTTCAAAAACTGTTCAACCTATCAAGTTCAAAATAATTTTCCTAGAAAGGTTTTATAAAGTTCTACTTTTGAGATTTTTTTCATATTTTTAAAACATATGGTTCAAAAGTTAGAGGGTAGGGGACACATTTTTTTTACTTCTGGAGCGATTATTTCCGAAAATATTTACATTATCAAAAAATGATTTTAGTAAACCCCTATTAATTTTTAAATACCTATCCAACAATATATCACACGTTAGGGTTGAAATGAAAAAAAAAATCACTCCCCACTTTACGTATAGGGGAGGTACCCTAATAAAACATTTTTTTCCACTTTTTATTTTACCACTTTGTTGGCGTGATTGATATACATATTAGTACCAAATTTCAGCTTTCTAGTGCTGACGGTAACTGAGATTATCCGCGGACGGACGGACGGACGGGCAGACATGGCGAAACTATAAGGGTTCCTAGTTGACTACGGAACCCTAAAAACGGGCTGGTTAAGCTAAACAGTGCTATAAAAATAATAAAAATCTGGCAATACTTAATTGTGGCAGCTATGTTAAAAAACATGATAAAGTTGAGAGCCCTTGTAAAACCACAGTGGGCCCTTTCACTAAACTCGTCCACATACATATTTATATGTCTACTAGCTTTCATCCACTATTGACAGTTGCGTACTATAGTCTTGTCCCATAAATGACAAAATTAGACTGTAGGTAGTCCATAGGTCTACACACACCAATGTGGGTAGATTAACTGAAGTGCTAGTTCGTATGTACCTCAAACCTAAACAATATTACCTAAATAAAATATAAACACCGATGGAAATACTTGCGTGTTTCGTAAACTGTAAACTGAAGTTACGTCCGTTACGGCGCACGAACTGCACCGCAATTGGCCAAATTGGCTTAGGTGCATGATGATTTGAAGTAATAAGAGTCATTACTCGGGGAAGCCATTCTCGAGGTCACTAGTAAAACTGGGCTGTTACCTACTCCACGCCACCATCTGAGCGCATCGCGCAGCCAAGACAAGAATCAGTGCAAATATGAATATGGCTCCTAAAAAGGGCCCTGAGATTCACTTTATGTTATCCCTTCACCCCCTTCCCGTGCTTTGAATATGAAGCAATACGCAATTCCCCGCTATTAAAAATAATGTTGGACAATAAAAGTTTTCATTGGCTCAAATTAAATTTTATAGGTCAAATGTCGTCGCGGTTAAACTAAAATTTGCTTTAATAGCTCGTATGCCCCGGCTCCGATGCCATAGAACACTCACAAAAATGTGGGGTAATTATTGAGAGTTACTACGATATCCAGTATTTCCAAGCTTATTACCGTGTACTTACAGTATTTTTCATCTTTCAGCCGATAGAAAAGGAAAACCAAGTCAGCTCCGGTTTGTCTTTGAATATTTTTGAGGCACTAACCTACCTACTTGTTTCGGATCGCGTTGACAAGTTGTAATGCTCAACTGCGGATAAGTTTACAGTCGAGAACTCAAGACAATATTTTGTACATTAGGTTAACTGTTGAGTTAAGGCTGCACTCGGTTACTGCTATAATTTACTCTTATATCAACTCTATCCCATAAACTATAGGTGCCAAAACCGCCTCACTGGTCAGAACCAGGGAATCTGTTTATTATACTTTTTACCCACGGAATCAAGACGGTTTACGGTCCATATATACGGTGAAATTTAATCGGTAATCCTAACCAGGAATTTCTAATTTAGTTAACGATACTGATAAACTTTTAGTTTAGTATGAGACCACCTGCGAAATCGCAAAAAAAAATTCCCATATTACCTACTTAAAAGTTATTCAGTATCGATAACTGAATTAGAAAAATTGGTTCCTGATTGATTACCAATTTACCGTGTATAAGCATTTAGCTTGAGGGGCTGTGTGTAAATATGTGTGACCAAAACGGCTTGCCCGAAATGGTTGCGTTTTCGGTAAAGATGGTTTCAGATAGGTACACAAACGATTTATAGGTGTTCTTTTTATATGTTTGACGCCGTGGATGGCGCATAATGAGTTTTTTTTTAAATTTATACATATTATGGGTGAAGATTATATACCTACAATAAGTATAGTACCTAGTTAACTAACTCGTTTGCAGCGACATCAATTAATCTTTGTCTGGTTTCTGTTTTTGCTCACAATTGTCATAATTTTTTGCCTGCTAACAACGTTGAAAAATGTTCAAATGTTCTTCTTGGTCGCATCCATCATGACTGATGATCGTGGTTGGTGGGTTTTGTTCGGGCACGAACACACTCTCGCCATCGATTCCGGTCCATCGCTTTCCTCACCACATTGTAGAACTTCTGAGAGGGTTCTTTGCCTTTGAGTTGGTCAGTCCATCGTGCTGGTGAACGGCCCCGTGACCTTTTGCCTTCAGTATTGCCAACAACGATTAATCTTTCCAAACTTTCGTCTCCCCTTCTCATTATATGGCCAAAAGTTTTTAAGCAATGACATGTAAAATACCTATTGTATCAATAAATGATCATATCATATCATATCAAGCGAATTATTAGCCATTTAGGTATCCACGACGGCTCACGAATGACATCAGCTAAATTATTAAAAATATTCGCGTGATGCCGATTAATTTTATGCTTTAAACCTCACCATAAAATATAAGTATGCAAAAACTATGTTTAATAAATACGGATGTATCACCTTATTATTTAAATGACATTTTTGAAGTGAGCATTAATAATTAATCTTAGGTCTCTAAGCTGATCGTGCACATACTTATATCTACTTACCTACTGTTTTGGAGAAACCGGCACCAGACCTCCAATGACGAAGGGCACGCGAATTATATCTAGTCTAGTCTGGCAAACCAAATCTGTTAGTACAGTAGCAATATTTAGAAGAAAAAACAATATACTTACTTACTCATCCATTTTTTGGAATACTTAGGTACCTAATAGTACTCGACTAGCGTACGAAAAAAAACAGTAAGTATGACGAGTCACTCTGTCTGTATGTGTAACGTGGGAAACTAGCCTGCAATCCTTATGAATCGTGCTCCTAGTTTTTTTTAATAACTTTCATTTTGTTTGCTGGTCTTACTTATCAAATTTTAATTGCCGTAAATTAGTTTCACCCAAAAATCGCTACATTCTCAACTTCGCTTACTTGCACATATGCACAAAGATACATTATATTACATATGTAGCGTGCCCAGCGTGCCATACCTAAAGGGCCCTTATGCTCGATTTTGAGTTAAACATGTATCCTAAATTGGCTTTAAATACAATACAATTTAGGATACATGCTTAACTCAAAATCGAGCATAAGGGCCCTTTAGGTATGGCACGCAGGGCACGCTACATACAATGTAATATAATGTATCTTTGTGCATAAATATGTGCAAGTAAGCGGAGTTGAAGTCTAACTAACACGACAACAAAATAGCCCAACCAAAAATGAGCCCAACGGCCCTTTACGTATGGAACGCCACATATGTTATTAGTCTTAAATTTAATTATACATATATCAGTTATTATTCAATAAATTGGATATTTTTTCCAGGATTAATATTATGAATGATAAGATTACTACGATACATACTATTATCGCGGCGACAGAAGACAATTTTATTTCGATGAATTAATTATCGATAAATTAAACGCGGATGTAGATTTGCGAGGAATTATTATGTGATTGTTGTTTACGTGTGACCAATCACGGTTTGTTCTGATCAATCATCTGTCATCCGTGATTGATTCTAGGCATTCAATTATGTACAACCTACCTACTTACAATGGCCTTTGCCACCATTTGACCAAAGCAGGTACCTGTATTTTTGAATTGTGCAATAATATTATATAGCTTCTAGTAGTAGTAGTAGTATAATACTTTATTGTACAACAAAGCAACATACAACAGAAAGAATATATAATATTTGTACAAAGGCGCACTTATCCCTTAAGGGATCTCTTCCAGTCAACCTTTGAGATACCTGGCTGTACAAAACGGCAATAAATATAATAATAATAAAATAATTAAACATTCTAATCACAGTAATCACCTACTAGATAGATGAAAAAAAAACGTAAATTTAAATAAATACCTAACCAAATACATACATGTACACTATACATAAATAAATACATACATATATACAGTCATACATACATACATAGTCTAAACATAAACAGGCTTCTTTCTAGTCGTCCTCTTATGACTGAGCATCGTGAATTCGTGAGCATATATATGTAATAAGTAAGCCTCCATGCAGACTGGGTTTTGATAATAAGTATTAGATACTGCCTCGGAGAAGTATATGTTAATGTGTTTTAAGTTATACAAAAATGCTGGTGGTCCGTTCGGCTTGGTTGGCTTCCGATCCGTCGGCGTAGGGATGTACACATCCTATCTTTACTTTTCAATGTTCTTTTTAATCCATCCTCTCCACCATATCTCTCAGAAAGGTTTTCATATTTGGCAGATGGTGTGGACACCGCTTGAGGTCAAGTGCAAACCTCACTCTTACTGTACCGTCCAGGAATTCCAGGACATATTCTAAATCTTTCACGGCACGCGCTGTGCAGTTGTGGAATGAGTTGCCGTTATCCATTAAACAGTCCCAATCAGTTGCGTCACTCAAGGGACAACTGTATAAACTGTGGCTTTCCAACGACTTGTGTACCTAGTATATATTTATGTAGGTATGTATTTATTGTATATTTAGTTATATCTATACGACTATTTATATATATATAGGTGTATATATTATTTATATTATATTATATAAGATATCGAATACTTTGTTATTTATTTATTTTACAGCACTTCCTTTCTGAAAGTACATATAAGTAGTGCTCGTTTGTCTATCTTGTGTATCTCTCTCAATTGCTCAAAGGTTAGCTGGAAGAGATCCCTTACAGGGATAAGTTCGCCTTTGTACGTTGTATTTTCTTTTGTTATGACTGTATTTTGCCCTGTTTTATGTACAATAAAGTGTTTACATACATACATATACATACATACTTTTTATGGAGGGTCGGTTTGCTGGCACTTCGTGTCCCATACAAAAAAAACTTATTGGACTCGCAATCCCAAGATACAACCGTTTGAGTCCTATTTTCAAACACTCTGCATGCAAACTAAAATCCCATAAACCTAAAATAAATTATTTGCGATTACAAAAAATATTTGCAGTGTGTAATGAACAAGCACATCGAGCCGGCATAGAGTCCACTAACTTTTGTATACGTTCATATGGTATATTTGCCCACTCTGACTTCAGTGCTTGAAAAAAAGCTTCCTTGTTGGAATAATTTCTTCGTCTCACTCTGCGATCCAGCTCTTCCCATTAGTGCTCGATTAGATTAAGATCAGCACTTTGACTCGGCCACTTAAAAACCTTGACTATGCCTTGATATGGTTAGATTTATGCTTAGGGTCGTTATCGTGCTGAAATACCCAGCGAGGTGGCATATTTTCTTTGGCATAAGGAACCATGTGTGTATTAAGTATATTTTCATACACAAATCGATCCATAATCCAATCTACTCGAACGAGAGGTCCGACTCCGTGGCGAGAAAAACATCCCCAAACCATTACGTTACCACCACCATGCTTGACTGTGGGTACTTGGTATCGCACATCGTGTTTTTTGTTATGTGGACATTGTGGACGACGTACATACTTTATTCCATCCGACGACATTAAATTAAACTTGCTTTCATCACTCCACAAAATTTTGGACCACTCAGCACTTGTCCACGATTTGTGCCTAAGTGCAAACGCTAACCGCTCCTTCTTATTTTTTGCCGATATATGTGGCTTTTTAGATGGACGTCGAACATGAAGTCCTTGCTCCGTTAGGCGTCGTTTGACAGTAGAAACATGGATGTTTACGTTGTAGCTTTCTTTCAGTTCATCCTTAATTGTCACTGCAGTTTTCCGTGGACCTTCTACAGACCTTCTACGGACCTTTTTTGATTACGCGATCAGTTTTTAACGTGGTTTTTCGAGGACGACCGCTTCTAGGCTTATTGCTGACGCTATTTCGAGCCTTGAATTGTTTATTCTAGATACTAACCAGTTGCCGTGATATATGAAAAGTTCGCGAAACGTCAGCCTGCGACCTGCCCTTCTTGAGTGCAGCTGCAACGGCTTGTTTTAAATCGCATGAATATACTTTATATTTGGGCATGCTGCATAAAGTCTAGGCCTAAATATATTTATAAAATGTTTATATGCTTTAACCCTCTGTATCATACTGTTGCCTACGGGCAACATACTCTTGACACTTTTCTCAATTTTAAAGGAAATTTTTAAACGCTAGTTTATGCACTGTACCTTGTAGTCTACACACCGATGCATGGACTAGACGCTTCCTCAATTTTCAACTAGATGGCGTTACTCGGTCAAACACAACAATGTTTAGTGTTTCGGAGAAATTTGAAAAACATGTGTTTGTGAATTTGTAAAAATCTTTTAAAAATAGTAGTTGGTGATTTTTGTGCACTTTTTTCACGATAACGTGAAAAAAGTTGAGGTAAGTGTATAAATCATAACATATATTGTTATCTTCAAGTAATTCCTTGTTTTTATGAAAGTAGTAGGTACTTAGTGTTTGTAGCCCATAAGCTACATTATCGTAAAAGGGTCAAAGTTTAGTACGGTAGGTATATGTTTTTAACGTAATTAATATCTTGTCCTAGGATGTCTCGTAAACGTCGTTTGCAAGATACCGACATTGCTGCGGCACTCTGTGATGATGATGCGAGTGAAGATGGGTTAGAATTTGATGACGATAGTATTGCCGACCCTGATTTTGATCCTGAGATGGAGGGGTTGACTGAGGAGATGGTTGAGGAGTTGATTGATCAGTTTGGCGATGCTTCTTCTGACGGGGAGTATGATAATCATGTGGAAATGACGAAATTACCACTTCGACTCAGGTAGAACCAATACAATCGACTTCAAGCGATTGTAATCTTCCAGCTTCAAGGTCCCAAGGAAAGAAACCAAAAAAACTGAACTTACGGTGGAAAAAGAAGAACCTGGAGTTAAACGCACTTCAGCTAGCATTCAAAGGTAATGAGACACTTAGTCCTGATACTTTAGAATTCGATACACCCGTGCAGTTCTTTCTGAACTTGTTCCCACCAGAGTTAATTCAAACGATTGTTGAACAGACCAACCTCTATGTGGTACAGAAGGATCCAAGTAATACCTTTCGTGTAACTGACCTAGATATACGACAGTTCATCGGCATAGTATTCCTGATGTCCCTGAATAAACTAACCAGGGTTACCAGTCACTGGGCACCTATACTCGGTACAGAATTAATTCAATGTACAATGTACACACAAAAATAAGACTGTTGCTGCATTTCAATGACAATAGCAAAGCAGTTCCCAGAAGCAATCCAAATCACGATAGAATCTTTAAATTTCGTCCGATTGTTGATACCTTAAATCTAGCATCACCCACACTGTATGTGAGAAGTGCGGCGTAGCTTTATGCTACACAAAAAATAAAAATTGTTTTAGAAACTATTATCTGTCATAGGCACTAGTAAAAGATGAAAAGGACAGGATTTTGAATATTTTTGATATGGTTGTTACTCAATGTTGCCTACGAGCAACGCTCCCTTTTTTTGATTTTTGTCGTAAAATAAAAAAAATAAAAATAAAAAGAGAAATTAAGTTTTTTATTTCAACTAGTTCCATCCAAATTTGCTTGAAATATTAAAATTGATGTTCTTGAGTGACAGAGGGTTAAGAGGGTTATTCTCAATAAAACTGAAAAAGAAAACGATGTCAAAATAATTTTGAACCAGTACACTCTACGTTTTAGTGACCAGGATCATAATATAATTCTAGGAAACTAATCTTTTTGTGTGTTTCAAGGAGGTCGTAAGCCATTAATAACCATAGCAAAAACTAAGTTGGGAAACTAATCTACCTTGTACAATATTCAAACTTTTGTCATTGTCAAAATACTTTTGATCGCTACTGTACCTATGACTCACACTTGGCTGATTTTTAGGGTTCCGTAGCCAAATGGCAAAAAACGGAACCCTTATGGATTGATCATGTCTGTCTGTCTGTCTGTCCGTCCGTATGTCACAGCCATTTTACTCGGAAACTATACGACGTATCTGAATAAAATTTACACATAAGGTGTATTTTGTATGCCGCTACTTAGTTATGTAGTTAAATTTGAAAAAAAAAATATTTTTAGGTGGGCGCTCCATAGATGTAACTAAATTTAAAAAAAAATGTTTAACCAAATATCAACATGCGACACATCAACGATAGGTCTTTAAAAATAACATTGAGGTTTCTTTGACCATTTTGTGATTAAGTGAATATTTTCTGAAATAATCGCTTCGAAAGTCAGAAAAGTTGTGTACACCCCCAACCGTAAGTCCAAAAAATATGAAAAAATTTGAGGCGATGTGCCTTATCATATACTTTCTAATTATTTTTAACATTATCGGTTCAGCCATTTTTGAGTTATCTCCAAAAAACTTCTTCCATAGGCAACAGATACGACCTTTTGGTATTAGTTTGGTTCTTATGACATTGAAGGTACGGAACGGATGCATGGTCCGACACGCACTTGGCCGGGTTTTTTTATATTACACTAGATGGTTGGTACTAAACATTATAATTTATAGTGCTTTAGCCGGCCGTACTGTAAATTTATCAAAAAACTTACCACTTTTCTTACGCATAACCCTTTCAGTGACTTGGATATTTTGGAAGTCTGTGTCTATTATCGTCGTTTATCTATTATGTATAATTAGAAGCCTACTACGTATTAATCATAGCGAAATAAAGGGCCTCAAGGAAAGCAAATGTGTTGGTGCAACGCAACTCATTATTGGGCAACCTGGGTTATGCAACGCACCGACATAAGATGTGATGCCGTGATCGTGACGGCTCAGTTTCGAGTGTTTCGACTCACCATTTTACTTTTAATTACACCATTCATTTCGATACGAGTTTGACTGCACCAACTAAACCATTAGTTAACTTTTATTAGCGCAAAATATGAATTAAGTACTTAAGTACAATTTTTTTTTAATGAGTGAAAACATGTAAATCGGTTGGAGGCTATCATCTCATCAGCATAAAAAAAAATCAAATATGAAATTTTCGCTTGCAGACGTTTCTGCTTAGTACAAAATTAATTCATCAGCCTACGTGTGATAACTCGGGGCACCAATACTAAATCGATGTAGCAAAATAATTTATCGATAAAAAATATATCGATATTACTGTTAATATCATGATGTTAGTCAACATAAAGAAATATTATTTATTTTCTTCGTAACAATCGTAGCGGAATATTACCTACCTCATATCTCATATATTATTATTACTCTAGCATATGAATAGCACTGACTGAAAATTGCCTTATTGTGATTGAAATGACATCCGCATAACTTTATTATCTTAAGAGGCTCACACATGATATCGATAATTTCGAACCTTTTTATAATTAGTAATCGAGGATTTTCAATGAGCACTGTATTAACATATAACGACATCTTTTTTATCGATATCCAATCCCTAGAACTTGCCCCAAGTTAGCACAGGTATGCCCATCAGTCTTTGAAAACTTTTATTCCTAAATTGAAATTAACTCAAAACAAAAGATAATTGTTAATTTTAATCATTTTTTATTAAAACTTGTAATTGTAGGTATATATGAAAATATTCTTTGTACGGTTAGTATAGTATAGGTTATATTTTAATTTTTAAATACCAAAAATGAATATTTAGGTATGCGCCCTGGATTGAAACACCCGACCCTCTAGACTAGAAATTAGTACATTCTTAGCAAGATGTTTGGAATTAGGAAAATAAAATAGTTGATGGTGTTTAATTAAAAAAATATCTATGAATTCACTGGTAAAAGGAATACTTTTAAATGCTCTTAAGTTTTGCACCTTATAAAATGTGTAGGTATAATTATTTAAAAAAAATTACAAAAGTCACTAAAGTGATTTTCCAAGACAACTCATAATAAACTTACCAAATTGTCCGATATATGAAAGATCTTCCCAAACACCTTTGAATATAGAATTTTCAAATCGCCGTCAAAGTACACAATCGCGTAACATCCGGCGACACTATTACTGTCGCAACACGCACCCGATGGTTTGAGCAGCCCGCGTGCTTGTGACGGCGGCCGTTCGGCGGAAGTACGGATCGCCGGTGGGGTGCTGATTGTGTGATAATGCCCGTGAAATACTGTTGCACAGACCGTTGACAAGCAGGTCATCTGTAAGCTGTTGTTGCTATGGCGCAGCATATCGTTACTTCAGGATAAAACACGTACAGTCGCCATCAAATATATCGGGGCAGCCAAGGTACTCAATAATATCTGAACATGCCTTGACAATAGAGGCGTTGTTCAGATATTTGTGACCACCTTGGCCGCTCCGATATATCTGATGGAGACTGTACATATATATTATTATGACATTTATGACTTATGAGGTTTTGAATAGGCCGCAAGATCTTAATGGATTACTTGGTATTAACACCCACAGGGGCCGTAGGCCATTACAGTCCAGAACGCGTATCATGGTTGTAATTTTATCGCCTATCACGTCATGCATCACTTTCGCACTTACATACTTGTTAGAACGTGACAGCTATGGTGACAGGCGATAAAAATCCGACCATACTAGCAGAGCCGTAGCTAGGGATGCCATCCCCCCCCCCCCCCCCCTCTATGGGGCAATACCCTACGTTAAAATACTAATGCCCTACTTTAAAAAAAAACTGCCATCCGCTAGAAAACTATGAGTATCGTAAGGCCCAATGGCCTATTATTAGGACGGTAAAATTTTGTCATAATGGCCCACGAGGTCACCTTTTTTATTTTATTCAAAATTAGATCTTGTTCCAGAAGCTGAAATTTTAAAATATGATGTTCTATTTTTAGGACACTGGGTCACTATTCCACTTGTCCTAAAAATAGGACTGGGCCTTACGAGGCTATCTTAACTGCAATGCAACGCTGGCTACAGCCCTGCATCACACTCACTCAGGCAAGACGAGATCAAATGTTTTGTGTTGTGAACATTACCAGACGTAAGTAGGTACCTAACTACAAAACAATAACTTTGGACATTTACAGAATTCCAAAACATAATAACCCTTTGTCTGTTCAATACGATGTCGATGTTTTGTATGCAATGTCGAATGAACTTCGTTGCATTTAGAAACATAGTTGACTTGCTCGTTACTGATCCTCAGGATCATAAATCATCATGTTAACATGGATAGGTATCTATAGGTAATTTTATATACCTACCTAAGTATGTTTTGAAATTGCATGTGCTTGTTACTAACTCCAGTATAAACTCACAGATTTACATACGTCAACTTACAAAAACTAGGTAGGTACCTAAATATATTTGATATTTCTTAGTAACAAGGTTTTCCCCAATATAATGCAACTGGAAATGCTCTGCAGTTAAAATGTCTTTAACTGCCCTGCCCACGTCACAATCTGTGGTCACGTCGAACAAAAATTAAAATATCTGCAAAAAAGCTGATGAGGAAACCAACAAAAAAACAACAGTAAAGCAGTGGCGGGGCAAAGATTCCTTAGGATATTTAAGTAGGTAGCTTTACGGGAAATTACCGTCACGATATTCTTGTGCATTTCACATGTATGGTTTCAATCTATGAGACACATGCGTCCAGCCCACCGGACGTGACCATACATGTGAACGCACCATTATGTCGTGACGGCAATATATATGCCGTCAACGGCAAATTATAAAAGCTACCAAAAAGTACATTTCTTAACAATATACCTGATCAACAGAAATATGTTACTTATTTTAGTGATTTAAATACATAGCTAAAACCTGTTTTAAAAATATTACGCATTAAGTAATACAACCGTTCAAACTGTCGAATGCGCGCCGTGAGACAAAGACACTAGTACCTATTCGTACTTAGTTGTCTCCATTGACGAAGTGTTTAGTGTGCTATCAAGAAGAAAAGGCAAAAGCAACCGGTGACTAGTAGAAAGCCGCTAAAAGCCATAATGGATGATAATGAAACTCTCGAACGATGCGCGGTAAGAAGTAAATTATATAGCATCTGATGATGTGATAGATGCATCAATCTTCGTTGACAATAATGGACAGAATATAATTTGTGCTACGCGAGTCTTCTCTTTAGTATAATTACTTTATATAAATAAATAAATATATTTATAGTGATGTGTTCCTGCTGGTGAGTAAGGTTGCCAAAGAGCTTAAAGAGGACTCAGTATGTTAATGATGAGGGACCTTCTTGTTCCTTTAGCCGTCAACACAGTGAATCCTCCGTTTTGTAAAGGGTCGGCAACGCGCATGTGACTCCTTTGGAGTTGCAGGCGTCCATAGGTTACGGAATGTGTTTGTTTGCCACCGTCGTGGTATTAAAAAAATGTTTTATTTTGTATTTATACATAAACAACACAACATAAATCCATAACTCGGGAAGAAAAATTCGTGATAAACACAAAAAAACTTCTTAATGCGCGTGATTCGAACATTTCGAACCCAGAAACTTCTGCTGCTGCGTAGGCAGGGTCACTAGCGACTAGTCTAAGAGGCCGATAGATATTAAAATAACATAGGCGTTGAAAGTTCTAAGTAACCCCCTTTCGTCTCTCGCAACTACGAGTAATCTCACAATGATCACAATTAAATTATTTCACGACAAACAAGCAAAATATTTACATAAAACGTTTTATCTAAAAAACGTTCAGCAATTATCAATATCATTCGATAAACGCATTAAGCGGATAAGCAACGGGCAAATCTAGTTAATCCGTGATTATATTTTTTTCGCTGTGTGCGAAGTGCTGGGGGGGTAACGTGAACGATCACAGTGCACTATGTGACAAGAAATGAAACTACAAAGGGACATCATCATCATCACATAACGTATGTCACCTCAACACGGTCAACTGTCAAAATAGTGAATCAGCCAGAAACATTTCATATAAGCAAGGAGTACAAAGTTAACCCCGTTACAGCTTACAGAAAACCACAGCTAAATAGCACTAGACCCTACTCGTAGTGTTGTGCTCCTGCTGCCTGCTGGTGAGTAAGGTTGCCAAAGAGCTCAAAGAGGACCCAGTGTGTTGACGCCCTCATCGTCCACACACTGGGTCCTCTTTGAGATGTGTTCCTGCTGGTGAGTAAGGTTGCCAAAGAGCTTAAAGAGGACCCAGTATGTTGATGATGAGGGACCTTCTTGTTCCTTTAGCCGTCAATACAGTGAATCCTCCTTTTTGTAAAGGGTCGGCGACGCGCATGTGACACCTCCGGAGTTGCAGGGGTCCATAGGCTACGGTAGCTGCTTACCATCAGGCGGGCCGTATGCTTGTTTGCCACCGTCGTGTTATTAAAAAAACCGGCCAAGTGCGAGTCGAACTCGCGCACCGAGGGTTCCGTACAAACCTGTATCCTACCTACCTATACCTGTAGGTAACTTTAAAATTATTAAAAATATTTTTATTATATGATGTAACTAAAATTTACGGTTTTCGCAATTTTTCCTTTATCTGTGCTATAAGACGTTGCTTCGTACCAAATTTCAAGATTCTGAGGTTACGGGAAGTACCCTGTAGGTTTTGATTCCCTTGCGAGTTTCCAAAATTTGCGGCATAAACGGCTGTATCTTTTGATTCCGTTGGCTTAGAAGTTTGATTTTTTTCACAACTCCAAGGGACAGTAGACCTGAGTATTTGATATAAATTTCAGCTTGATACCTCCACGCGTTCCTAAGAAAAAGGGGTCTTGACAGACAGACAGACGGACGGACGTACAACAAAGTGATCCTATAAGGGTTCCGTTTTTCCTTTCGAGGTACGGAACCCTAAAATATACATAGTTTTTGAGCCGTGGGCTCGTATAGATGCCAGAAGAATAGCATATTTTATAGGAAGATAGTAACATATTTTTAGAACGTGACGTTGGGCTGCCTCCAGAAACGAGAAATAAGCCTATAGATCTAGCGATCCCATTATGCTGATTCTTCTAAGAACTCGACTCTTCCGCGCAACGGCCCATACAATACGAAATTGAGAATGCATGGCCTGGGCCACACTTACACGTGACGAATGACAGTAGATCAGCAAGTCATGTTTGGTCTAACGACTGTCCTTGTCAGTCCATCTTTATAAACTTAATGGGTTGACTCCGGTGGCTTATGGGCTAAGAGCTGGCCACGTCAGATATGACACAATAATGAGAGCAACGAAACCCGTCTAGTAAGATTGAAATACTATCCTTATTGCTAGATCCGGGAATCTGGCAGCTTTTAATGGTAGGTCAGAATGACACACTAGCAAAATTTTTCAGTTGAAAAAAAGTAATACTAAAATTTGTAAGAACTGCCGAAGTTGTCATATTTATAGAGGACGGGACCTATATTTTAACATTAGAACAAAAACAATACGTATTATTTCGGAAACAGAAACAGTAGGCGACAAACTATGAATCACATTATACATCGTTTTGGCTAGGTACTTACCTCTATCAGAAAGTTTTGGCAATGATATAATCTAATTATTTATATAATGTCTCATAATACTCTGCATCGAAACCAGAACCGCATTCTATGACCTCCACCACTTTTCAGCTGCCAGATCTCCGGATCTAGAAATAAGCATACAACAAGCAAACTAACGAGAGGAGTTTTGTCGCTCTCATTATTGTGTCATATATGACGTGGCTAGCTCTCCGTCTATTAGTGACCTCCAGGAAGCATTTCTGAGGCGCGGTTCCACTCTGTTTATTGACGTTTATGACATGACGGACATACTCCCTCAGGCGCGGATCCAGGATTTAGTTCAGGGGGGGGGGGGGGGGGGGGCACTTTCCTTCACAAAAAATCTCGCGGTCCGCACGAGGTTTGTTCCCATCCCATACTTTCTTGTTGTTACCTAGTTTAATTTAGAGCAATTAATTAAATTCAAGAGACTGTTTAGGGCATTATCTTAGTTCTACCATTTACATGATATATTGAAACAATTTTTTTTTTTAAAACAACAACTGCTGCTTCCAAAAACTGACTACTACAAATACATGCTTACCTAGATACTGTCAAATATGCAGAGGCAAAACTACCAGAACAGGAGTACTTATACAAAATCCCATCACAAACATAAATGTGAAATGCGAGCTAAGTTCAGAATCAGAATTAGAATCAGAATTTTTATTCATAAAACACATTATTTTACATGTCAGTTTTCAATAAAGTATGTCAAGATATAATTTTTATCCTATGATAAGAAAGTATTTACATTAATGAAAAATTTACATTAAAGTATTTACATTTAAAAAATCAGTGACGTAGCCCGCAAATAAATTTTATTATTGTATGAGTGGGTCAATGATATTAGTTGTAAAATTATTTTTAAAGAAATCACGCGAACGAGAAGGAATCACGTGTTAGAATATAATAGGCTAATACATTTTATCTAGATTTTCATTATTAATAGTGGGAATCATTTATCCATAAATAATATGAATTAGTAAATAGTGTAGTAATAGTGTTTAGGTTCATAATAACTATAATACTTATTACTAATTTAGATGATAAGCTTTATCCTGTTAAAAGTGCTTACTTCTTTGGTTCTTGCATACTTATTTCTTTCTTCCTATTTGTTATACGCAAGATGATTTTGCCTGGTCTTAATTGTGTGAGCCTTTGCTTATGAATAATAATTTATTCGCTACGGAGCTTATTTAGACAACAAAGTTTTATTTATTTTCTTATACAATATAAGCAAATACTATTTGTGAGAAAAGGTCTGCTTAAAAATTAAGCTTACTTATTTTTTTAAAAGCACTTTCTATAATCACGTTTGATCCCGGTACCTACTGCACCGCTTTCTTCTTGTAATGCTGTGAGAATCGAATGTAGTTGCGTTGCCCGTGGGTTTGTTTGTACATTTTATTCGCGGCTACTAAACTATTATTATTACAACCAACCAGCATTTAATTCTCATAGCACCCCTTTGCTTTCCATGTACCTGGACTGCCCATCACACCCAATGATTGCTTCTTTGTAAACAAATACCCAACCCTAAGTGCTAGCGTGTGATGATTGCCAGTCCAGGACTAATTTTGAAGCCCCATTCTTATTATGTTATTGGACGCGTTCCAGGAACACCCTACGGGTTCGGCATGTAGCCGCTGCGCCTATAGACCTTTGGAAGCCTGAGTTGCCGCCCTGATCACTGCCTCGAGAGGGTAGCAGCTAGAGAGAGCCGCTCCCGCACTGACCTTGGCTCACCGCGACTGAGCTACTTGTTGCTCCTGTCTGCCTACTCGGACTTCGCCAGAGCTACTTGTCGCTCCTGTCTGCCTACTCGGACTTCGCCAGAGCTACTTGTCGCTACTGTCTGCCTACTCGGACTACGCCACGCGAAGCACATCCGAGGGACGTGGGGTACAGAAGAGGAAGGCCGTCCAACTCTCTTGTAGACAGACCCAGAATCTAGGTTTCGAACCCACTCCTAAATCTAAATTTAGTAATAAAAAAACGCCTCTTTGTTAAATATTTTAGGTCTACACTTAGGTCTAAATAATTCTTAAACTTAATTTTAATCTAAACTTTAAACTTAATCTTAATCTAAATCTTTAAACTTAGGGAGTTCTTATACCTACTTAGAGTTCATACGTATACAAATAAAATTGCTGTTTTAATGTATTACTTGTTAATTATTTACGTCCCAATAGTATCCTCTAGGCATTAGACGCTTAGGTCGGATATATTTAGGTGACAGTTTGGCCGACAATTCGTTCTTCGCCGACAAAAGAATTTAAATCTATTTGAGTGCCAATTATGTTCTGTAAAGAAAATCCTAAACCTTCAGTAACAAAAGATGCAACATTCTGAAATAAATTTACACAATGTACTTGGGATGTAATTCAAGTGCAAGATTTGACTTGGCTAGTTTTTACTAACAAACCAAATTTCAGAAAAGAAACGTTGGTACGATTACACATTTACACTAAACAGTATGAATACAGGGCCTACTCTAACGTATGACTTTATATTATATGACTAAGATATTAACCCTAGGACCGTGGGGGCCCAGTGCGAAATCTCTGTACAAGGAGATTTTTAAGCGCCTCATCGATGCTTCAGGCAACCAGAGGGCTGGCAGCTTCTTTGGACAGAGGATAAGCTTGGCCATCCAAAGAGGCAACGCTGTTAGCCTTCTGGGAACCATGACCCACGAATGAAGGCGACCTGGGGAGCATTTATTATTTGTAAGTTTATTTTAGTTTTATATTTTAGTTTATTGTAAGTTTATTTTAGATTTACCTTGAAGTTTATTGTAAGTTTATTTAGTTTTATACCTAAGTTTCTTTTTGTGTACCTAAATAAATAACTTATACAAAAATCACATGTTAATATTAAAAATAATAGTAGATTGTACACCAAGGGGATAAAGCACTGTTTTATGTCACGGGCGCGATATTGAATCCCGAACGGAACGAAGGACTCCAGACTTTACTCCCGAGCGTAGCGAGGGGGTTATGAGTTAATTCCCGAGCGTAGCGAGGGAATTAAGACTGAGTCTTGAGTGCAGTGAGGGGTTTAAGCGCGCCCGTGACAAAAACAGCTTTATCCCCGAGGAGTATACTCTACTTTTCTCACCTCTTGTGAGACAATAAAATAGTTAAGGCTACTACTAGAAACGGATTTTTATTAGGGTCCCGTAGCCAAATGGCAAAAAACGGAACCCTTATGTATTTGTCATGTCTGTCTGTCTGTCTGTCTGTCTGTCCGTCCGTATGTCACAGCCATTTTACTTGGAAACTATACGACGTATCTGAATAAAATTTACACATAAGGTGTATTTTCTATGCCGCTACTTATTTATGTAGTTAAATTTGAAAAAACAAAAATTTTAGCGGGGGGGCTCCATACATGTAACTAAATAAAAAATTAAAAAAATTTAACCAAATATCAACATGTGACACATCAATCGATAGGTCTTTAAAAATAACATTGAGATTTCTTTGACCATTTTTTGATTAAGTGAATATTTTCTGAAATAATCGCTTCGACAGTCAAAAATTGTGTCCCCCCCCTTGTAACTTTTGAACCGTAAGTTCAAAAAATATGAAGAAATTTGAGGAGATGCGCCTTATCATACTTTCTACGAAAATTGTTTTGAACATTATCGGTTCAGCCATTTTTGAGTTATCTCCAAGAAACTTCCTCCATAGGCATCAGATACGACCTTTTGGTATTAGTTTCATTCTTATTCCATTGAATGTACGGAATTCTCCTATGCGTGGTCCGACACGCACTTGGCCGGTTTTTTAAAGTAAATCAAAAGTATAAATTGATTCTTGATACATTAGTCCATTTTATTCGAATTTTATCTTCTATTTTTATAGAACCTGCAGTTTTACTCCGTATACTGAGCTCATATGACACTCGCGGCATTTGTTTTTGGTATTTAAAATTGAGGTGGCCAGCGCGAGTTTCAAATCAGTTCGACGACGACTCTTTACGAAATTAGACTTTAAGCACATAACAATAAGAACTATGGGAAGTGAAATCACATTATTAACCAGCGGGTTATAATGAGATTTAGTACAACATTATAACCCGGCTAAAGCCAAGGGCTATAATGATTTGCTTTCGGTCAGGTTTGCGTGATATATAATTTAGCATTGTCGAGCAGGTGGTGTGAAAATAATATTAATAGATATTAAGTTGATTCCTTATTTAGACAATATTTGTCAGGTTTGTTGGTCAATCGATAATTTTCGCGTTTCAGACTTTTCTGGTTATATACGCCTAAAAGCCTATATTGATGCCAAATATCATCTAGAAGTCGGTTAGGTTATTCACAGGTTTATTGATCTATAGGTGAGTCAGTCAGTCATAAAAATACCTGTTTTTGAACGTCAATATATCAATAACCGTTTGAGCTACATTTATGAAATTTTGGATTCTAGACAAGGTAAAAGACTTTATTATAAATATGCCAAATTTCATGTGTTCGTATCAAAAGTTGCTCGTAATGTGAATATACACACGGCTGCCGCGTCGCCAGTTCCTTTTCCTTTGAACTTGGCTGGACACGCTGCCGCATATCTAAATAGATTTTTTGGGGTTTCCCAGTGACGTAAAAAACCCCTGTCGTAATGTTATTTTGATAACTCATTTGCTTATCGACGAATTGACCCTTCGTAGAAGTACAAAAGGTAAAAAAATATTGGGGTACAAGAAATAAATTATAAAAGGTAGATACCTAATTTTATAATACTCGTAGTCACGTTTCACGTTTCAAGTCCAAGATGTACAGAGTCTAAAGTTTAACAAGAGATTACAAACTTATCAAAAGTTCTAATGAATGCATTGATATCGGGTTGTCATTTTATCGCCTATCACGTCATGCATCACTTACGCACATACATACTTGTTAGAACGTGACAGCTATGGTGATAGGCGATAAAAATCCGACCATAGTAGGCTAGCAGATGTTAATGGTAGTATGCAGGCACAATCGCAGTAGGTATGTAAACACTTTTATACGCTGTGTTACAAAAATAGTGGTAATCCGTTTAAAAGCATACCTATATATATTTGTTCTTAATCTCATCTAAGTATAATGAATGACAGATACAATCACATTGAAATTCATTCCTTAATAAAAATAAAATAATGGCTTTCTCCCCTTCTTTAGGCACTGGTCCCACCGCGGGCGAGTAACGATGAGCTATCGGCGATTTTCTCGCCCAAGAAACGAACAAAAGATAATCGCTCCCGTGTAAATAAAAGAGAGAGATGTATATTTATAGTTCATCGCAGTGTGAACAGCCAGCGATGAACTATAAATATATATCTCTCTCTTTTATTTACACGGAAGCGATTATCTTTTGTTCGTTTCTTGGGCTAGAAAATAACCGATAGCTCATAGCTTACTCGCTCGCGGTGGGACCAGTGCCTTAGCAAAGGGAATTGTGCCAATGACGACGTTTTTGAACTTGACACGCATATAGAAAAAAAAACCTTAATTATAAATAAACGTCTCTTTTGTCATTTTGACAGTTGTGTTTGTTAGAAACAGACAAAACATAAATTAACTAATTGAGGCCTGAGAGACGGTTATGAAGGGGGTAAAGGTTAAAAGGTATTATTTATGTAATAGTTTCATGGCTTAACTACCGGCATCCTTATACGAAACATTCCTTTCTTTTTCATAACAGATATATCTCTTTGACGTCATTTGATCACAGTAGGTATGTAAATATTTAATAACATTAAGAGTCCGGTAACGTTTTTTTCGATTTCGCTCAACTTTTGATACCAGTCTGCAGTAACTATCGAGTAACTGTTATTAGTTTTTATACATATTTTGAGAGATTGTTTCTTTTTTAAATGCATAGCACTTTTTTAGGGTTCCGTAGTCAACTAGGAACCCTTATAGTTTCGCCATGTCTGCCCGTCCGTCCGTCCGTCCGTCCGCGGATAATCTCAGTGACCGTTAGCACTAGAAAGCTGAAATTTGGTACTAATATGTATATCAATCACGCCGACAAAGTGGTAAAATAAAAAGTGGAAAAATTTTTTTTATTAGGGTACCTCCCCTATACGTAAAGTGGGGAGTGATTTTTTTTTTCATTTTAACCCTAACGTGTGATATATTGTTGGATAGGTATTTAAAAATGAATAGGGGTTTACTACAATCATTTTTCGATAATGTTAATATTTTCGGAAATAATCGCTCCAGAAGGAAAAAAATATGCGTCCCCCCCCCTCTAACTTTTGAACCATAAGTTTTAAAAATATGAAAAAAATCTCAAAAGTAGAACTTTATAAAAACTTTCTAGGAAAATTATTTTGAACTTGATAGGATGAATAGTTTTTGAAAAAAAATTACAAAATAATTTCTGAACTAAGTTTGTAATTTAACCGTATAAGCAGGTGTTTATTGTACCTGTAATTTCTACAAAATTACAATGCAATGACGTGCTTTCAAATAAAGTAAAAACGGTGAAAATCGGTTCACGCAATAAAGAATTATTCCATAAAAATCATCTTCCATACTTTAAGCTCGCGCGCAATAGTTTACTTAATTTGCCGATAGATGTCGCTGTACGTGGAACTCTCGCATCATATCCTACATGGCGGTGTTATTAACTCTTAAGTGGGGACACTTACTGTGACGGACGGAAAACTACGGAACCCTACACTGAGCGTGGCCCGACACGCTCTTGGCCGGTTTTTAATTTGATGTTTCAATTTGAAACAATTCACCTTAATCTAATAGCAGCTGTTTCACGATTTTTACTTGGAGAGGTGAAAAATGTATGATTTTTATTGATTAAAATGATGTAAAACTATTATGTAAAATACGTTGGAAAATGAGTCGCTCAAGGAATAAATGAAACAGATGTAACATATTTAGCTTGAGCAATTTTAAGAAAATTCGGCACAGTTTAGGTAGTATTTTTAGGAATAATTAAAGTATTTCATAAAAATAAGAATGTAGAAATGAACTGGGCTTTATGCTTTAATTAGATAACATAAAAAATAAAATAAAAAATTAAGCGACACGTTTGCACGAATCAACATCCTCAATAAACAAGTTCTGTAATGTTTGAGTTTCCGGGTATTAAATAATCATAAATATGTACCAAAAGTATATTTTTGCAATAAAAAGTCTTTTTTTAGCGATTTTCGTTCTCAAATCGTTATCGGACTCTTAATATTTATAGATAATGTTAAAAATGGCACATTATCATATCATGCAGAATTGGATAAGTGGCTTATTAAGTTATTACGGTTGTTTTCAAGTAAGTTATCTCTATCTACCTACTTGTAGAGGTAAGACAGGCAGCTTGTTGTTTCGGGACGTGCAGACTTTAATCGTTTGAACTTAATGTAAAACCCGGCCAAGGGCGCGTCGGACTCGCGCCCCGAGGGTTCCGTACATCGCACATTTTTAACAACTAACTTGTGCTAAATCAGCTTTCTAAATGATTTAGTCAAGTGTAACCGTATTTCTTAACCTTTTCTACTTAAAAAAAGTTAAGATCCTAGTTAGGTTCAGTCTACTGAAAAAGGTAAAGTGTAACAGAGCTTTTCATTCTACGGTATTTAGTCTTGGGAATCTGATAAAATTCATTATTTATATTTTTCAGATTTACGATTTTCCAAAAAAATATACATTGAGATTTTTTCTTGGCTGGGTCGGGCACCCCAGTCGCTAGCTTTTCCCCCTAAGACTTCCTCCATCAAAGTTCGACGTCTACCTTACGAGTATGTTACATCACGCTATCACTTCACTGTAGTCACAAAGGCTCAATAAAATGACATACAATCACAGCGGTATAAGGTGACATCGCGAGACCAATAAATCGTAATCGTTCGTGCTAACCCGATATTGCAATCCATTATACTCGTACCATTACTCTAACTACCTATCGAGAGACGTGGGCAGTTTTGTATCTACAGTTGGCAAGAAAAACTAGTAGACGGAGAGCTAACTACGTCAGATATAACACAATAATGAGAGCAACGAAACCCCTCTAGTTAGTTTGCTATACTATTCTTATTTCTAGATCCGGACATTTGGCAGCTGTCAAGTGGTGGAGGTCGAAGATTGCAAATTACTTCAAGAATACAACTCCTAGAGTTCTGGGCTTTATTTAGTTATCGTATGGCATATAGTGTTCTCTACTTAATTTTTTAAAGTATAAGATTTTAAGTATGCGATTGCATCCGTCGTAAGTGATTTGAGATCCACTGGTTTCCCGCTAAGCCTGGTGATGGGACATTCAAATACAGTGTGGTATACCGTCTGATCTGGATAGCTACACTGGTATTTAGCAGACTCACACCATCCCCATCTGTACCACAGACATGCTCAATTTCCGATGCCTGTTCTGATACGGTTTAAAAGATCCGTCGACACTTCCTCAAACCCTACTTTTTTTTTTAAACTCTGCTCCAGATTTGAGCGAGATGACATTCGCTGAACGTGCCCTACCACACTTAACGAGATGCCATTCGCAGTGCCCATACCTCTCTTGTTGGCGTAGTTTAAGGACATACCCAAGTCCGGACGTAGTTTAAGGACATACCCCGGGTCCTGGTCGGGCCCCTGTGTTGAGCTCAAACTAGTCCTTAGACAGTGAATTGTATTGGGTTGACTTGAGGTCCTGTGTCATCGAAATTCAAAGCAGGTGGTTTCCTGGACTTCAGTCGGAGGGCCTTAAGCGCGAATCATCGTTATTTCACGATCCAGGCTAGTTTCTCGTCGGCAGTTTGACGGTGCGATGTGACTGAGCGCTGGTCCGTCTGGTAGCCAGTGTGTGGGAGTGGGTTTGAGGCATCCACTGATAAGGCGCAACGTGTGGTTCAGCTGGACGTCGACTACAATGTTTTTTGGTTCTAAAGTTAAAATATAGGCCCTGTCCTCTATAACTAAGACAACTTCGGCAGTTTTCACTTATTTTGGTATAACTATGTCCAATTGAAAAAAAATCTAGTCTGTCACTCTAACCTCCACCCACTTTAAAGCTGCTAGATGCCCGGATCTAGCAATAAGGATAGTATATCAATCTAACTAAACAGGTTTTGTTGCTCTCATTATTGTGTCATATCTGGCGTGGCCAGCTCTTAGTCTATAGGAACGGGACCTGAGGAATTAATAAGAATGGAGACAGACCTCGAGGTCATCTTAAATAGTAGATACTTCAATGGATGTATAAAATACATACAGGGACGTAATCCCGTGAAAACAAAAGTAAGCGCCTATTATTTACGCGGAGATACGCATACATGTACAACTCGTGGACGAGCGGTTATAGGTTCAACCCCAACAAATGTGTGTGTGTGTGTGCACGAGACCGCCGCTTATCATGGAATCACGGTTTAATTAATCATCGCGGGATATATTATCGAGGGTAACTTGGGTAACAAACTTTTATATTATACTTAGGGCCTTTTAGTAGTAAGCAGTAATCACAATGTGAGACTATGACAAGGACCAACGATAATAGCGCCTTCTCTGTCATACCTATTGAAAGTTCTATAAGATGAATGGTCGTTCGGTCTTGGTATTATTATTACCATGCCCCGTCTATATCTAATATCCTAAGTCTATGGCGCTCTACTGACCTCGCAACTAATCACCTGCTATTTTCAATACAATGCGGTTTTTGATCCATTGATTGATTTTGTTGCACCTACCTGGACGGCAACGTTTTGAAATTGCCGGCGATTTTTGCGTCGAAATTGGGCTGAGTGTAGACCTCTTATGCTCGGCACGCGTATTTCATCACGTTTATCTTCCATTGGTTATTTATTTCTGTGAGTCACACTCGTTTTGGAATATGAACTCAAGTGAAGTTAGTTCCAAATTGGCAGGTTGGCAGTATTGTATCATAATCTGTCATTTAAATTGTCATCGTACATTTCGTACAACCGGTGTCATTCCATTGTCATTCTCAATTTCTCTTCTCATACTTTGTGTGTTATTGCTTTTAACACCACAAATCGTTAATATATTATTTTATAATGTCTCATTTCAAACTAATATCATCAACGAAAGCGTCTGATGTGATTCCTGTTAACAAATACAAGTCGGATAAAACAGGGCTAACTGTAATTATAGCTGATGTAGAAGGGCCGGTGGTGAACGGATTTTTCTGTCTCGGTAAGTATATACTTGTAAAAATATGGCACATACTACACTTTACAGCGAATTATAATTAACTAGTTCTTATATTACAGCTACTGAAGCTCATGATGACGATGGATTGCCGCATACATTGGAACATCTTATTTTTCTTGGTTCAAACCGTTATCCGTATAAGGGCATTTTAGATTTGCTGGCCAATCGGTGTATGGCTCAAGGCACTAATGCTTGGACGGATACCGACCACACCTGCTACACTATTTACACGGCTGGAGACTGTGGGATGCTGACATTGTTACCAATATACTTGGACCATATTTTGAACCCAACATTGTCGGATCAAGGATTTCTGACTGAAGTGCATCATGTGGATGGAGGAGGCGATGATGCGGGCGTTGTCTATTGTGAAATGCAAGGTCGGGAAAACACTGCAGACAGCAGGTATATACCACACTATTGTCTAAAATTTCATCACATTTGCTCCATTTGTTCGCCTGCAAATATCATTTAGCATACCAACATAATTATAAAAACTTCTACAGACCATACGGATCCAGCTGCCTCTAAACTTTCGGGGGACTAGACTGAAAAGAAGCATAAAAAAAAACTATTTTTAGTAAGGTTAAACTATAGTCTATATGGCTACTAAGCATTATAATACAATTTTCATTTTGGAAGTCTTCACTGAAGAAATATATAGAAACTTTGTTGCATACCCTGATCTAATTTTAATCTTTAAAGCAGGGGTTTTCAAAGTGGGGGTGCGGCGCCTCGGGAAATTAGAACAGGGCTAGCTAGACCATTTATTTCCGTTTCCTTGCATTGAAGCGAGGAGGACGTGGGAATTTCATTTTAGGCAGCAGGGGGGCGTGACTAAAAAACTTTGGGAACCCCTGCTTTAAAGAATATAATTATTTTTTTAGGTGCGAGCTAAAGCTGTCAAGAGCTTCATATCCCAACAGTGGGTACTCGGCTGAAACTGGAGGCATCACCAAAAATCTCAGAGAATCTACTAACAACACTAAAGTTAGTGACATTCTTAATCATTAGCCCTTTAACAGTCAGTCTATACTATATTATAGCATTTATTATTTCCAACTATATTGATAATGTGTTAGAGCTTAAATTTTTACAAATTTTTTTTGTTGGCTGTTACAGGATTAATTTTACACTTTTTAGATAATGAGTTATATTTATTTGCTTATTTGAGGAAGTGGTAATACAAATGAAATAAACATAGTTTTGCAAACCTGACCTTATTAAGAATTCTTGCTAGATATAGAAGAAACTTACTATTATCTGTGAGCTCTCAGATTCTGACTAAATAAAAGTGACCTCTTTTCAAATTCAGACCCTTGTTTGTCAGTCTATAATTCAGGCTGCAACATTATACTTGTTACATGGCGGGCAGAAGATGACAACTTGGAAGAAAATTGAACTTAAAATTGAGTTGCATAAGATTCAAATTCCTTCAATTTTATATCTGGAGTTAACAACTTCCCCAAACCTTCAGATTGCTTGTTAGTATGAGTAAAGTGTTGAGAAAATAATTTTTGCCCCTTGATGTTTGAATCTTAAAGTTCATTTTATACCTGGTTTATTTTTATACTTTGTATATTGCATAATTTTCTAAAGAGTTATGATAATTAATAAATAACTAAATTCTTCTAGTAGGTAAAATGTAAGTGTTGATGTTGACAAACGACTTGTGTTGATGTTGACAAACAACTTGTGTTGATGTTTGACATATATTTTTGTTCCATACATAAAATATGAATTTATATCCTATTGTAAATAATGTTTCCTCAAAGGAATAAACAAACATAAATTAATATTAGTAAGTATGTAGTTATCCATGTCAATACAAAATGACAGCAATTAAAAATGCATAAAATCAAACTTTAATAAACTAACTTTACTAATAAAAATTACAGATTCCTTGTTTTTATCTAGATTCTTATTTTTAGTTACTAATATTTATTATTCATTGTGTTTTCCTGTGATCTAACTTTTTTTGTTTATTTTATATTATGTGGCAATAAATTGTTCTTATTTTTATAATAAAATCCCATATCAGCTTGAAGGCATCCGTCGAACCCTCTGTACTTGGGGTAACAAAAACATCATATTTTGAATTTTCAATGACCTATCTTTTTCTTTACATACATAATATTAGTATTTTTTTTACCGTTAATTTTAGGTAAGAGACTACCACAAGAAGTTCTACAGGCCAGAGAACCTGACTATCATCTTGACCGGACAAATTAAGGCTGATGACGTGTTCCGTGCACTGGAGACCGTCGAAACGGACATCATTGCCAAGGTCAGTCACAATTGCTGTCACAAATCTATCCCAGTTACACGCCGGCTGGATATGCATAAATCTATTTCAGAGTATTGTATTCATATCGTTTTAGATGTGGTTTTAAGTACGGGCAAACATTAACAGCAAAAAATCTATCATATTCAGGTTTTTTTGTTATGTATTTTCATATGTATGACTAAGACTGCCAAAACGGCTATCATATTATTATAAAAGTACTTTAAACCTAGTAACACTAATACATTATATTATATTTTTATGTAAAGAAAACTTATTATTCATCATTTCATTTAATGTTGCATTGCATAAATTACAGATTTTTGACTAAAAGTCAGTATATTAGAGTAGTATTAAACCATTTGCATCAACAGCTAGGCATCGTCGGGGCTGTGATGCAATCAATATTGATAGAAAAGAGTTTGGAATGCGTCTCCATTCTTCCCTTAAAGGTTCAAGACTTATTGACATTTGTCAATACATTTTCTATAGCATTCAAGTTCAGACTTTAACTGGGCCATTCCAAAACCCTCTAGGTTTCAGGTAATTAATGTAATTATCTCGCTGAAACATAATGGTGGTACCTAACTGCATTTTACAAATAGCCACGAGGCGACCGCGGGACTGCCGGGTGCTTACAAAAGACTGGTTAAACGCGTTTTGAGACGAATTCTTCATCAGCTGCACACTTGTTCCGTTAAACTAACTCATGATCATAAACTCGTTACTGTTAAAGTCAAATATGTAATAAAACACAATCGCGTTCTGATGTTCTATAGCGCGAGAAGGAACAGTTGGAGCTGTGGGTGAAGCCGTGGCAGAGCATCCCGCCGCTGCCCAACTACGGCGAGTACAGTGAGCAGTGGCCGGCAGACACCGAGGATTGTGGACAGGTTTGTTCACTTTGTACGATACATATTATACCAAATAAAAAAAGATAACTTATAGTCAAATCTTTTTAAATATTGACCTTGTAGTAGGTAATGTTGTTCAGAATTTATTGATACTCGTAACACTTACACCACACCACTACATAGCAATGCAATAGATTATCAGTTTTGTGACCTTATTCCCGAATGTGGTTGTGTTTTTATTTTATTATTTATTACAGTAAAACTTTCCCGAGTTGCTATAACCTACTATTCATTATACTCAATGGCTATAACTGACAAATGTAATAATTTTTTATAAAAGATAGTTCTTTGGTTGGAAATGATTTGATTTACAATCGACTTCTTACACAAAGGGTTAGGCCACAGATTCGACGTACGCTTATTTTGCGCGAATTGCGGCGCGGCGAGCGGAGCGGCGTAGACGACCATTGTAGTGAAAAACAGGTTCATTTAAATACATAGATTTTGATCCTTTCGTCCATACCAGCCGCTAGCGCCCGCCACTCAGCGGGGTACGTTTAACACATTCAATGCCGAGAATCCGACTATCGGGTATTTTATGATTTCGTTCTCAGGCCGGCGACCCGATAGTCGGGACCGTGGTACTACAGCTTTATATGACGTTTTTTTTGTGGCCTGGCGCGGATGTCATGTTTGGCTGGGTGGCAATGAATGTGTTAATTATTATGACATACATTTATTGGCTACTCAACGACCTTTTCGTGTTTGTAGATCCTGTTCGGGTGGCGCGGGCCCACGCTGACAACTCCAGGGAGCACCAAAGAGCTGACGGCGTGCGCCGTGGCCCTGCGCTACCTGTGCGACACGGCGGCCGCGCCGCTGCAGCGCTGCCTCGTCGAGCGCGAGGACGCCAGGGCTGGCGACGTGGGTATCCTGGCCTGGGGCTTAGCAAAGATGACTATCGATTGCAGAAAAAGAATCGAAACGTCTCTCTATCGCACTTAAATTTAGGAGTGAGCGAGAGCGTGTAGCGTTTCGTTTTCTGCAGACGATTGTCATCTTGGCTACAGGGCCTATAGTACACTTTCTGTAGCGAGACGGGAGGACACTATGTACGCCGTGGCGAAGCCTCAAAAGCCGGCGATTTTCATAAAAAGGACAATTTAGTTTAATGATTCGTAGATTTGCCTAAGCGCCTCATTCAAAAACTATTTGAAAATTGACAGTGTGCTTACTCCAACCTTATCGGAGCAGTCTCGCAAGGAAATTGCCGCGCGAAGCAAACGACCTATCTTCGCGGTAGCGTACTCGTGTAAGTAGTGGGCACGTTTGCCTCGCCAATTTGCTCGGCAAAATGGCGTCACATATGTTTACTGCCGTGGCAAACATATTTAGTTTATTTTGTTTAGCATCCCATAGCCATTTGTTTGTTGCGAAAATAGTAGATTGTACACCAAGGGGATAAAGCACTGTTTTATGTCACGGGCACAATATTGAATCCTGAACGTAACGAAGGACTCCAGATTTTAATCCCGAGCGCAGCGAGGGGTTTATGAGTTAATTCCCGAGCGAAGCGAGGGAATTAAGACTGAGTCCTGAGTGCAGTGAGGGGTTCAAGCGCGCCCGTGACAAAAACAGCTTTATCCCCGAGGAGTATACTCTACTTTTCTCACCTCTTGCGAGACAATAAAATAGCTAAGGCTACTAGAAACGGATTTTTATTAAAGTAAATCAAAAGTAAAAACCGGCCAGGTGCGTGTCGGACCACACATAGGAGGGTTCCGTACCTTCAATGGAACCAAACTAATACCAAAAGGTCGTATCTGGTGCCTATGGTTTTTTGGAGATAAAGATAACTCAAAAATAGCTAAACCGATAATGTTCAAAACAATTTGCGTAGAAAGTATATGGTAAGACGCATCTCCTCAATTTTTTTCATATTTTTGGACTTACGGTTAAAAAGTTACAGGGGGGGGGGCACAATTTTTCTGACTTTCGAAGCGATTATTTCAGAAAATATTCGCTTAATCACAAAATGGTCAAAGAAACCTCAATGTTATTTTTAAAGACCTATCATTGATGTGTCACATGTTGATATTTAGTCAAAAAAAAATAGTTACATGTATGGAGCGCCCCCCCCCCCCCCCCTAATTTTTTTTTTCAAATCTACATAACTAAGTAGCGGCATACAAAATACACCTTATGTGTAAATTTTATTTAGATACGTCGTATAGTTTCCGAGTAAAATGGCTGTGACATACGGATGGACAGACATACAGACAGACATGACGAATCCATAAGGGTTCCGTTTTTTGCCATTTGGCTACGGAACCCTAAAAATTGATTCTTGATACATTAGTCCATTTTATTCAAATTTTATCTTCAAGTTTTATAGAACCTGCAGTTTTACTCCGTATACTGCAGCGTCTTATGACACTCGCGGCATTTGTTTTAGGTATTTTCTCAAACATGCTCGGAAATGTTCCTGTTACGTTAGTAATTAGAGACCAGTAGGGACTCTATTCCAAGGCAGGTTCAGCGCGACGTACGTAAAGGATTTTCATACAACATTAAATCACTCAGCCAGTAACTGAAGCACTAAACAAGTAATTTTATTTCCTTACATGTTTGAGAAAAGCACTATACATGCTTCGACCGTAATCAGCTTACTGGTCTCTGCAGTAATGTACTATTAAAATTGAGGTGGCCAGCACGATTTTCCGAATAAATTCGATTTTCAAATCAGTTCGACGCGGCGGCGCGGGCCCCGGCTGGCGTCGCGGGCCCGTGCACCGTGCGGACTTTACCAAATTAGACTTTAAGCACATAACAATAAGAACTATGGGAAGTGAAATCACATTATTAACCAGCGGGTTATAATGAGATTTAGTACAACATTATAACCCGGCTAAAGCCAAGGGCTATAATGATTTGCTTTCGGTGAGGTTTGCATGATATATAATTTGGCATTGTCGAGCAGGTGGTGTGAAAAATATATTAATTTGCGACACTAGTCTATATCTCTAAAAATGTAACGCTATTTGTAACAAGGTCTAGCACAGGCCTCGGTCTTTTTGGGCTGTTACTGCACACTATGCCTTTAAACGCTGGTTATAACAGATCTTGAATATTGAACTTTAAGAAATAGCGAATAATAAGAGGTGTATATGTATTTGTTGGTAAACAAATGAAATAAAAAAACAAATGTTCAATTTCACACGGAACAGAATAGCGACGCGCATCAAATAAACACGTCTTGGCCTGCGCGGCAAGACGAAATAGGCTGGTCGCAGCAATTTTTTCGCGAAGCAGCTCGCTCTGTGGGGTCTCCACGAGCCTAGTAACAAAAATTTGTATAACAATGTTCCAGGTGTCCTACAACATCACAGAGAACATAGCAGCCCTAATCAAGATCGAACTTAACAATGTCCCCATCGACAAGCTGGAGCTAGCCCGGGATGAAGCGACCAACTGCCTCCAGTGTGTCCGGGACGGGCTTGAACCGTTCAACATGGAGCGCATGAACAGGCTGCTGAAGAAACAGCTCAGGGAGTGCTTCGCGGGGCTCGAGTCAGACCCGCACCATGCTATTGCGTTTAGGTGCATTGGGGATGCGCTTTACTCGCAGAATGAACAAGATGTAAGTATTCATTTTCAATCGACTTGAAGATTTCGAAGGAGGAGATTCTCAATTCGTTGGGATATTTGTTTTTGCAATTTTATTTTATTTTTTGTTTGAAAGAGTATACTTTACAGTTGGTCCCATTGTAACCAGGTTAGGATCTGATGATGGGATCCTGTAGAAATCGAGGAAGCTCTTCAACTATTATAGGCACATTTAGTATTTTTTACAGCAGCTCGAGCTTTTGCCTTTGGAAAGGTGGAGGCTAAGTGAAGTCGGTTCTTTTTTGTTTAAAATTATATTTTACTAGAACTCATAATTGAAGTGATCTCTTACGTGGCCTAAGGATTGATACGTAAATCTAAATTATTAACTCTCATTGTTCTCCAGGGGACTTCATGTGGATTTTTTGTGTTTAAAAATAAGTTAAGAGTTTTTTTTATTCAGTAAATTTACAACAATATGTCAAGTATCGGATTATTGTTTTTAAGTCGCCTGAAGCAAAAATATTAAATAAAGCTACTCTTTCAGTTCATATCGCGACTAAATCCCCAAGAGGCGCTACAAGAGCTTCTAAGCGAGGGCGAGGAGTACTGGCGAGGCATCATGAGCAAGTACTTCACCAACCAAGTGGTCACCATCGTGGGGTCGCCCAGCATCAAGCTGCAAGACCAGTAATTATACTATTTAGGTTTATTCACGGGTCGGTAATAACAGTGTGCACTCATTACAATTACACATTTATCAAAATAATGTCTTACTTCGATCAAAATTATGAGTGAAAGACGAGAAAAAACAAGTGACTACTTTGCATTAGACAATGTCTACTACGATTAGATTTATGTCATGATTACTATGATTAGATTGACTCGACATGATTTCTAAGAAATCTCTATATATACCAAAATTTCAATTAGGAACGTGAATTGATAAGTGTTCGAGGATAGGTTACTGGCCTATAAATACAGGGACAATCTCGTTAGATTCCTATTAGATTTACGCCTTTTATTAAGCTTATAATGAATAGGGATATTTTTTACACAAAAAATAGTATTATATACAATCGTGATATAATGAAGAACTTTTCAGTCGAGTACTGTTAAGTAAGGTACGATATTGAAAAGCTTAATTATGTCACTATTGTATAAAATTTTTGTTATACGAGTGCTCAAAATAGGCAAGCCGGGAGAATTAAATTGGATGAATGGTCCTGCTCCCTCTATACTATTTAGTAACTTTAATCTCCCTGTGGATTTTGACGGCGTTCGGCGTCCCGAGGTCCCGATCATGCTATAATATTGTATGAAAATCCATTTCAGCGTAGTCGACGATGCTAAAATATGCGACCATCGAAAAGTATGCCCTAGTAGTTCGGTCTACAAAGTCTTAATTCAAGCATTATGGTCGACGAGTAAAAAAATAATATTATTCTTTATATAGGATGGCAGAAGAAGAAAACAAAAGGATAGAAGCTCAAAGAAAGCGACTAGGAGAGACTGGACTCGCAACGAAAGGCAAGATTTTAGAGCAGGCGGTTGAGTTCAATGAGGTAAAGGGACAAAATGTCTGAACAAAATGTCTTGAGTACTTATCTAAATATATAAAAGAAGAAACTAACTGACTGATTGACTGACTGACTGACTGACATATCAACGCACAGCCCAAACCGCTGGTTCTAGAGATTCCAAATTTGGCACGTAGGTTCCTTATAAGGTCTAGGGATGCACTAAGAAAGGATTATTCAAAATTCATCCCCTAAGGGGGTGAAATGGGGGTCCAAAGTTTGTATGGCGAATCAAGATTTGTTAGACTATTTTATTCGAAACTTCACAGGAGTATTCCTAACGATAAATGAGTAAACACGTGTTTCAGGTTTTTTGAAAATCAAACCAAAAAAAATTACATGTTCACGTGACCAGCTGACGGTCTTTCCACCGCGATACAGCCGGCTGATGATTTTTCATGCTTTTTATAGCTTTTAATCTATCGGCTGACAAATTTTGACCGGCTGACTGGGACGCGATGACTAAATTAATTAAATTTCTTTATGTGTTTGGTTGACAGTCGCTCCTCAAGCCAAGTCATGAAAACTTCGGGGCATTTTTAAACTATTATCTACTCCCATTTTATCTGATATCTGACGCGGAATTCAAATAATTATAGCAAGAATAAAATAAAACAATAAGTTTCAGTATTCTACGAAATTTTACTGCTCCATTAAATTGTGCAATATATTTCAACCGTGTTTGGCTGTTGAGCCTCATTAGTCATTATCTTAGTCTTAGAAGAAAATTTTACGTTATGCACTAGAGGTTAACAAGCGATTTTATGTCGTCCACGCACGACTTAAAGTCGAACTTTACGAGCATGATAAGTGAAAAGTTGCAAGTTAGTTTCCTAGTTAAATTGCGCATATGTGGTGACCTCGTTTTTGTAAAGATTCACAATACGGTGGCTGTGTCTGTCTGTATGCACACGAGTGTTTTTTTTTTTTATACCACGACGGTGGCAAACAAGCATACGGCCCACCTGATGGTAAGCAGCTACCGTAACCTATGGATGCCTGCAACTCCAAAGGAGTCACATGCGCGTTGCTGACCCTTTACAAAAAGGAGGATTCACTGTGTTGACGGCTAAAGGAACAAAGAGGTCCCTCATCGTCAACACACTGGGTCCTCTTTGAGCTCTTTGGCAACCTTACTCACCAGCAGGAACACAACACTATGAGTAGGGTCTAGTGCTATTTGGCTGTGGTTTTCTGTAAGGTGGTGGTACTTCCCCAGTCGGGCTCTGCTCCAGATTTGAGCGATGACATTCGCTGAACGTGCCCTACCACACTTAGCGAGATGCCATTCGCAGTGCCCATACCACTCTTACCCCCCTATTCATAAACGTCTACTAAAGTTAAGAGGCCTCTGATAATCGTTTGTCCCTTTCCGTCCAACCTATATGAGGGAAAGGGACAAACGATTATCAGCGATCTCTTAACTTTAGTGGGCGTTTATGAATAAGGGGGTTAATGGTTTATGTTCAGCGTCCTCCGCCCGCCGGCACGCTGGCCGCGGTGCCGGTGCCGGGCTGCGACAGCCTGCAGTGCCACGCCATATCCACGTGGAGCGCCGACGCCGCCGCCGCGCCCTGCCCGCACTTTGACTTCACTCAGCTACCCATGTACGCTAGGGTACATAGCCTGAAAACCAACTTTGTTTATGTAAGTGTTCAATGTTAAACTACTCTTTGTTTGTATTGTACATCAATAATAACCGAACATCTTTCTTATCAAGTTGTCACATATACGCACGAAGCGTTTTGCTTCAACATTCTTTATGCGAACTGCCAAGGAGTGGAACGGCCTACCCGACTGTCTGTTTCCACTTAAGTACAATTTGGGTCTCTTCAAAGCGAGAGTAAATAGGTATCGCATAGGTAAGCGTGCTCCACCGTAGACCGCATCATCACTTACCATCAGGTGAGATCGCGGTCAAACCTCTGCCTATTCTCCATAAAAAAAAACACTGAAGCACTGACGTCACGTTCTGGTCGCACATGCCAGCTGCACACATACGATAGAGTACAGAGCTTAAAGACCAACTTTGTTTCTGTGAGTGACGAAGCAACAAGAAGTTAAGGTTTGGCAGCTCAGTGGCCATCTGTAAATGGATAACTTGGCCAAAACAGTTAAGCGCTAATTTTGATAATCCCACTGATTTATCTGAGATAAAGTGGTGGCAAAACTGAAAATACGCACTTTGCTTTTAAGAAAACATCATTTACCAAATTAAGAAGAAACAGATGCTTTTCAACCGACTTCAAGATTTCGAAGGAGGAGGTTATCAATTCGTCGGGATCTTTGTTTTCAACCGACTTCAAGATTTCGAAGGAGGAGGTTATCAATTCGTCGGGATCTTTGTTTTCAACCGACTTCAAGATTTCGAAGGAGGAGGTTATCAATTCGTCGGGATCTTTCTTTTCAACCGACTTCAAGATTTCGAAGGAGGAGGTTATCAATTCGTCGGGATCTTTGTTTTCAACCGACTTCAAGATTTCGAAGGAGGAGGTTATCAATTCGTCGGGATCTTTCTTTTCAACCGACTTCAAGATTTCGAAGGAGGAGGTTATCAATTCGTCGGGATCTTTGTTTTCAACCGACTTCAAGATTTCGAAGGAGGAGGTTATCAATTCGTCGAGATCTTTGTTTTTGCTATTTTTTTTTTTTTTTTTTTTATGTATGTTCACCGATTATTCGAAGACGGCCGGACCGATTTGGAAAATTCTTTTTTTGTTTGAAAGAGTATACTTCACAGTTGGTCCCATTGTAACCAGGTCAGGATCTGATGATGGGATCCCGGAGAAATCGAGGGAACTCTTCAACTATTATAGGCACACCTGTAGTGATTTGAGTATTTTTTACAGCAGCTCGAGTATTTGGTGTTGGAAAGGTGGATTGCTTAGTGAAGTCGGTTCTTTTTTGTTTAAAATTATTGCTATTTTTTTTTATTTTTTATTTTATGTATGTTCACCGATTATTCGAAGACGGCTGGACCGATTTGGAAAATTCTTTTTTTGTTGGAAAGCGTATACTTCACAGTTGGTCCGATTGTAACCATGTCAGGGTCTGATGATGGGATCCTGGAGAAATCGAGGGAACTCTTCAACTATTATAGGCACACCTATGGTGATTTGAGTATTTTCTACAGCAGATCGAGCATTTGGTGTTGGAAAGGTGGATGCTTAGTGAAGTCGGTTCTTTTTTGTTTAAAATTTTTTTTAACTCCTAAAACCATATCACTAAAGGCATACATTGCCTGTCACCACGTTTTTTGTAATTTACATTTACGATGACAGATTCGGAACAATCAGAGCTACAAGACCTAGAGAATCAAAATATAAGTTTCGTGTAAATTATTTTCTAAATTAACTAAATTCTATTCCAGATAAACCTAATCTTCGACACGACAAAGGTAGACCAGGATACACGCAAATGGTTCCCACTACAACTGAACGGTCTAGCCGAGTGCCCTGTCCGGCGCGGAGATGCCCTCATACCGCACGAAGAGGTCATATCCACGACGGAGCAGCTAACAGTCATGTTTAGTAATGACATGGGATTTGGAAGACCGGGCAACTTCTCAGTCGGCCTGTTTGGCAACTTCATACATATTGAAGTCAGGGTAAGCGAACCCCACTACAGGTGAATTAATACAATTACTAACGCCGGCTGGAAGAACGGTATTCATAGCGCAAAATAGAAAATAGTACAGTAGGAATGTATATCGTATTCCGATGCTAATGCTAATGGGTTGAAAGATGTTGCATCTTTTCGTTTTTTTTTTATACCACGACGGTGGCAAGCAAGCATACGGCCCGCCTGATGGTAAGCAGCTACCGTAACCTATGGACGCCTGCAACTCCAAAGGAGTCACATGCACGTTGCCGACCCTTTACAAAAAGGAGGATTCACTGTGTTGACGGCTAAAGGAACAAGAAGGTCCCTCATCGTCAACACACTGGGTCCTCTTTGAGCTCTTTGGCAACCTTACTCACCAGCAGGAACACAACACTATGAGTAGGGTCTAGTGCTATTTGGCTGAGGCTTTTGTAGCTGTAGTTCACAATTTTAATTCGGGTTTCTACTATTAATATTGTAAATTAACAGGTAGAGTTGAGGTATACGCCCAAACCAAAAAAAATCTTAATTGGGAGAGTCAATTTTTTTCTTTACTCTGTGCCAGAGCAACGAGGGGCAGTAACAAATTGATCGACTCAATTATCTATAAATCTTTATTTACAGTGTGAACCCGGAGATTATGAGAAAGTAGTGGAACATTTATACGAAGTGTTGTATGCTGCCGAAATAACTAAAGAGAGGCTTCTGGTGTTCGCGCAGAGACTTATAAACGATGTCGCGCAGGTAAATTACATATTTTTACTTTCGACTTGACAACTTGTATAGCAATAAATGCTTCGCCTACATTTTTTATTGAGATAAATTAACGCCATAGCATGCGAGCGCAATAAATTTTGGACGTGATATCGCGCCCTGGCTGAGGGTACATCTTTCCGTGCGCGTGATTTGACGTCTTTTGCGCTCAGTACGCAAATGCTCAACGTAGTTCATAAATGCAGGTTCGTCGAAGCGGCCACAAGATGGTCTACGATCTACTCCGCGACTCAGTATACAACTCGGACAGCAATATGCACTGGAGCTCCATACTCCGTCAACAGAAATTCCTCAAAGATCTCATAGAAAACCTCAACGCGGGCGGCGAACGAGCGGAAACAGTGCTAAAGGAAGCTAGAGATTCGTTTAAGAAAATGACGGATAATGTTTGGTTGCATTTGGCGACGGACTTTGAGAGATATCCGCTGAGCACTGAGCCGTGGAAGAGGTTCCCTAATGTTGGAAAAGCTCCGTGAGTAACGTTTGAAATTCTGTTAAGGGTTTAACGGGGTTAGAGTAATTGATAAAGAAATATGCTGATGTATGTTTTGAATGGTGCAACTCATTCGGCATCTGGCAGACGAGGCCAGCCCAGTCCCACTTTAACTTCACCGCATTCCGAGGTACATCTCTGCTCGTTAACAAACCCCGAGTTTGGACATCTAAACTTAAAGACCGTAGGAACAGACTACAGTGGTCTGCCACATCATGAAGCTTTTGCAAGGAGCACGAGATCACCACACACATCCTCAATTTTATTAGTACCAATTTTCTCTCTCTCCTTGGCAATAGGGATGATGACACATGTTGAATTTTGTAATAAAATTAAGTTGAATGGATGCAAAATGATAAATATATCCTAATAAAGTTTTTTTTTTAATCTATTGAAATGGTTCAAAGACGAGACGAGACTGCAAAATTCTAAATTTTACGATTTAAAAAAAGTATGAAATTCAAAAAAACAATGACACCATTCGATTTCTTACATTTTATCGTAAAATAAATTGTATAGCAACCATATACATAAACGCAATATTTTACCATCAAAATAGCATTTTCATAATTTTTCCATTCTTTTAACAAGGCGACTATGCAACCGTGACGTCACTGTTGCATATCATTTTGTTAGGATCGTTTTGAGACACAAAAGCGAGTGACAGATTTTGAATCTCATTTCTAACTTTTGCGTTGCTTTGACGCAATTAGCTCCATATAGACATTTTATCCTTACAACAAAACGAATCGATTGATATCATACATGAAATAAATTCATCATGCCTATTATTGTTCCCATCCGATAGTGGGGTCTGCCTTCCTAATTTCTCCTGCCACTTTGCCCTGTTGGACATGTCGGCCTCAGAGATATTGCGGGCAGTGCAGCATTCCAGGTCTCTCTTAATGGAATCTCTTCCCCTCACTTCGTTCCCTTCCTCTGTCAGCGCGGTCGCGCTCCCATACAAAATTAGGTGACCTCGAGTTGTCCTTATGCTCCATCTTGTAGTTGAGGTTATCTGCGACCGTAGGTCTAGAGCTAGAAGAATATACATATCAATGAGCTTTTGTTGGAGTAAATGTAAACATGATTTTACGGTCCTTCCTTTGCGCAATTTCCACTTCAAATCGTACAAGAAATTCGTACCATGTAAATAATTGTCAATTTTATTGTAGGCCTTCACTGTACTGGGACGCAGAGCTACTAAGCGGGTGGGGCGGAGGCTTCGTCGTCGGCATCGGTGGCGTGGAGTCGTCGTTCCTGGCGGCGCTGAGCCCCGGGCCCCGCGGGCTACAGCTGGAGCAGGCGGCGCCGTTGCTGGTCGCACTCAAGTACTTCACACAGCTTGAGGTAAGTTCGGACCAGGACATAGACCCATGGATGGAGAGATTATTCAAGAGTTGGAATTATTATTAGAAGCTACGTTGTCTGTTTTTTATTTCATGTCTACATAATCTCCCTTAGCATCAGCTGTATCTAAATATATCTAGTCAAGTGTATTTAACTGACACCCACACCCATAGACTAATTAACCCAAGACCCCGTATAGCTGGGCGACCCCCGCTGCCACACTTGAAGTAATTTCACTCTATAGTGAGAAACTAATTATTGGAAGTGACAGTAAACTGAGTACGTTTCCATGGCAACCATTAATGACTGACTCTCTCTTACGCCCCACGGAACAATCGTGTGTTCCCCTCCCGCACCCCTTCTTTTTGGCAGCTTAGGTTTCAAAGAAATAACGCGCTAAGCGGAGTATAGAGATATCTTGTATATGCCCGCACCTCATACTAATATTCGTACGAGGAACGATACATCACTAAATCTTACATCTACTCTAGGAATACTTAAGGAAAGGGGTTACGATGGAAATGATCGCGCGAACCCACTAAGATGCTTTGGGAGTGTAACCGATTTCAAAGTGAGGATTTGGATATAAGTAAATATACCTACGTAATTAGACATGAAAAGTTTGTTCTCAACCGACTTCAAGATTTCGCAGGAGGACGTTCTCAATTTTTGCTGTATGTTCACCGATTATTCGAAGACGGCTGGACCGATTTGGAAAATTATTTTTTTGTTTGAAAGAGTATACTTCACAGTTGGTCCCATTGTATGTATTGTTGGTCAGGATCTGATGATGGGATCCTGGAGAAATTGAGGGAACTCTCCAACTATTATAGACACACCTATAGTGATTTGAGTATTTTTTATAGCAGCTCGAGCATTTGCTTTTGGAAAGGTGGAGTCTAATTGAAGTCGGTTCTTTTTTGTTTAAATTTATTCGGGTACAGGGTCCGATGTGGCGTCTTATCCGCGGCTGCGGGCTCTCGTACGGTTACGGCGTGCGGCCGGCCTTCGGCGAGGCGCGCATCGTGTTCTCACTGTACCGCGCCACCAACGCCATTGCCGCCTACACCAAGGCCAAGTCTATTGTGGTAAGACTTCTTTGACCGCCACAGGCAACGGTTACAGTTTGATGAACTTTCATGCTTTCGAAATTGATGTGTTTAAGAGTGAAAATATAGAGTACCAAAAGAGTAGAAAAAAAATCCTAATTTAAAGTTGAGTAAACTCTTGATCATTTTAATCTTTGTCCCTGCTTTTTGACTCGGCTCTTGTGAGCCCAGGCTCCGCTTGACAACCTAAACGCATGCATTGCATAGGCACTAGTTTTTACGATAACAACCGCCATTTGACGTTCCACCTCTGAGGGGAAACTATATGGCCATATTGAGATTAGGTCAGGTTTCCTCACTGTTTTGATCATCATCATCAGGGATCGAAAACTCGGGAGCTATTATACCTACAACTAGCAAAATTCCGGAAAAAGCTAAGCAAGTATGGAGTCGGCTTCTTAAAAATAATATTTTTTATTATTTAAATCCCGGGATCCCAGGATTGTATGCAACATCAGAAAATGGTTAATACGTATCAATTGTCGTTGGGTAAACATGAAACAATGTCGAAAATACAAATATATCACGTGTGCCGCGGTAGGTTGATTACTTGTTTACTTTTGCATAGGTATGTACATTTTGTTTTGATTTACTGATTTAACGAAGATGCATACCTTTGTACCATTCTTTTTACTAAAAGTAACAATACAACTTTAGTTTGATGTCAACTAATACTGTACTATCACTACTATCAGTTAAATGAAAAACACATGAATTACATAAAATTTTGATCATAGGAACAACTAAAATAGTCTATTTAAATACGTTAATACATTTGTATGGCTGTTATTCTAATTTTCGGTATTTCGGGAAATCCCGGGAAATTTATTAGTAAAAGTAAATTGAGTCCGCTTCCATACTAGTCAACATCGACGCGGCGTAGTTACTGAGCCCGAAGTTTTGGTATAATAGCTCCCGAGTTTCCGATCCCTGATCATCATTTACCCTTGTAAGTATCCATCCGTTTTAAAATAAATAGATTAAGAGTAGGTCGTAGGCAACCCTACCTCATCATCGAGTAGCAGAATTTTGCTTTTGTAGGGCACGATGAAAGGTTATGTATTTTAGTACTCGGTAGCTTGAGCTAAAATTAGAGCACTATGTATGTACAGTTAAATATCATTATAAAATCTATCTCATCGAGTAGCAAATTAAACCTTATGCCATTTGAAAGTACAAATTAACCTGGTTATAACAAAAAATGGTAGCCAACCTTAAACCTGGAGCTTTTGTTATTCAGACAAGTTTTATGTTGTAAGGTGAAAATCGACTAATGCTAGTACGACGTGCAAATGAGTTCACGCGATGGTTTAAATGCAGTTACACGCGCAACATTAGTCACTGCTTATCAACAAGTGCCAAAAAATAAGTGGTTGCATCGTGCAAATCTGGCAAATTCATGATTCTACCTTATTAAAAATTATTAAAATAATTAACCTAGTAGACGATAAAACTCGTGCCATTCGTAAGAACGCATAATCCTTTATGGAAAAATATCCTAAAATGTCAGGTTTGCGAGTTGCTACAACACGAAAACCTGACATTTTAGGATATTTATTCACAATTTTTTCGGCACTTTTCGATGAACTCTCGAATGGACCACGTGCCCACTTGCTAGTCAATGAAGTAGTTTTTACCAAAAAAAATAGGGTAATATTTTGCTGACTGTACAAAATGCTCCAACCTTAGCCCAGGCTACCAAGTTCTAAATTACATAACATTTGACCGTGCATTGCCCTACATAAGCCGAATTCTGCTACTCGATGAGGTAGGGTTGCCTACGGCATTCCTTTGATCTAAAAGTTAAACGCTCTTAAACTAACCAAAATAATGTTAGATAGCTTTTTATATAACTGAAGAACAAATCAAATTATTTTAATAAATGTTTTGATTTGTTTATTTTAAGTAGACACTACTATATAAATTATAAACTTATATAGATGTCATATACAAAGGAAAAAGTGACCTAGCCTACCTAAGAGACCTAGGTCACTTTTTCCTTTGTATATGACATCTATATAAGTTTATAGCTTTTTATATATGCTGTTTGTATTACAGGAGGAATATCTGGCGGACGGTAAATTCGACTCGGACTTGTTCGCGTCAGCTAAGAGCTCGGCTCTTTTTGAGGTCGTGGAGGACGAGAAATGCACCGCCGACGTCGTGACGCAGTCGCTGCTCAACTACTTCAAACAAGTCTCGGAAAACTACAACAGGTTGGTCTCTTCACCTAAGTAGCAAAAATAATATCTTCTTCTCTTCTTCTCAGCATATTTGCGTCCACTGCTGGACATATGCCTCTTTCATGGATTCCCATGTTGTTCTTGACGCGGCGGTTCTGTGCCAGGTCGGCCCTGCCGTCTTTTTAATGTCGTCCGACCATCTGGCTCGTGGCTTCCCGTCATCTCGTCTTCCCATTCGAGGCCTCCAGAACAGAACTCTTTGGCTCCATCGGTCGTCGTCCCTGCGGCAGATATGTTCGGCCCATTCCCACTTTAGTTGCGCAACTCTTTTGGCAATGTCGGTAACTTTAGTGCGTTGGCGAATGTTCTCGTTCCGAATTCTGTCTCGCAAGGATATCCCGAGCACTGAGCGCTCCATAGCTCTTTGAGCCACTTTGAGTTGGCGTACCCTTTCGACTGTTAACGTCCATGTCTCGCAGGCGTAGGTCATTACCGGAAGGACGCATTGGTTGTAAACCCTGGTTTTCAGTGACTGTGGTATTTTTGACTTAAAAACGTCGTTTAGCTTGCCAAAAATAATATAGGCATGGATTGACGTATTGAGGTTGGTCTTAGCCAATCTAATAGATTTGAAAAAAACCGGCCAAGTGCGAGTCGGACTCGCGCACCGAGGGTTCCGTACAAACCTGTAGTAGTAACCTGGGGTAGTAACTTTAAAATTATTAAAAATATTTTTATTATATGCAGTAACTAAAAATTTACGGGTTTCGCAATTTTTCCTTTATCTGTGCTATAAGACGTTACTTCGTACCAAATTTCAAGGTTCTGAGTTCACGGGAAGTACCCTGTAGGTTTTGATTCCCTTGCGAGTTTGCGGCACAAACGGCTGTATCTATTGATTGCGTTGGATTTGAAGATTTTGATTTTTTCACAGCACCAAGGGACAGTAGACCTGAGTATTTGATATAAATTTCAGCTTGATACCTCCGGACGGACGGACGAACAACCAAGTGATCCTATAAGGGTTCCGTTTTTTCCTTTCGAGGTACGGAACCCTAAAAAACGTATATAACAAGTCAGCTACTTTAAAAAATATTTTTTGATGGTGTTAGTGAGGAGATTATCTTATGGCGTCACAAAATATTGTGATGAACTCATATAATTGGGATTATATATTGATACTAGCCTTTTCCCGCGGCTTCGCCCGCCGCGTACTATAAGTACTCAAAAAGGATACGATTCCCATGTTGATTTTCAGACTTTGTGATAACATTTGCCCCTTTTAGGGGTTGAATTTTTCAAGAGACCTGAAACACGTGTTTACTCATTTATCGTTAGGAATACTCCTGTGAAGTTTCGAATAAAAAAAGTCTAACAAATCTTGATTCGCCATACAAACTTTGGACCCGCATTTTACCCCCTTGGGGGGTGAATTTTGAAAAATCCTTTCTTAGTGCATCCCTAGACCTTATAAGGAACCTACGTGCCAAATTTGGAATCTCTAGAACCAGCGGTTTGGGCTGTGCGTTGATATGTCAGTCAGTCAGTCAGCCAGTCAGTCAGTTTCTTCTTTTATATATTTAGATAATGCTGGGGGACAGATAGGAATAGGATTTTCATGAAAAACATACGACGATCTGTCTCCGCCAACGCCAGCGCGCGGTCGAGGCGGGGGCAGGTGGGAATAAACCTGATATTGCGGTATTATTCCGGTTTAATGTTATTAGTAGCGCAAAAGGACGGCATCGTTTTTCCGTAAGATTACATGGCAGCTGTAAAACATTTTAATTTTTCCATAGTATAATAGCCTATCTCCCTCTTGACAACTAGTTGTAATTTTAATCTTCTAACTTTGGTAATAAAGTCGCTATTTGAGGGGATAACATAGTTACACTTTGCCAGGAAAATATTGTTAAATCTTTGAACGGACGTATGGACGTCCGTCACACACGCGAAGATCATGCCTAGCGGGAGCGAGCCAACTTTATGAAGGTTACTTTGACAGCGTACGCCATAACACTTACACAGGGTGACTGGTAATTCGTCGTATTCCTTCAAGGGGGTTATTCTACAGCTTATTTGGAGTGATTTAAGTCCAGTCAAGCAGGGGTCAAAACTCATTGGTTTTCAAGTTACTCAAGATTTGAGATTTTTTTAATAAATACCCGCTTTTTGACCTAAAACTAGTATTTTTTTTAAACTACGTATTTTTCAAATAAAAAAAAAAGATTTTCCGAATAGCCAATGAATCACTGATTACGTAAAATAATAAAAAAAGTACAAAACATATCAAAATTTTGCAAATAAAAGCATCTGAAGTCAGAAGTTTTTGTATTTTTTTTCAAATCTTGTTACATTTTAAGGCATAACAAAAAAAAAGTAATAACACTTCGCGTACAAATTACAGAATTTATTTCCTCAGTTCATAAGCTTTCTAAAAAGGTACAATTTATGACATTTTATGCTCATTTTTTACAATTAATAATAATAATACCAGAGCAGGTACAGGACTTAGCGTACTTGACTTTACTTGTTTGTGTCGTTTTAAACTCGCCGAAGGCATACTTTGTCTCCAGTTTCTTATCTTATCTTATTCCTTGAGGTAGTAGGCACTGCAGATTGCCTTTGGTGAAACAAACAAACTGATTAAGGGTCATTAGCTAATGAGCTAATGAAGTTAAATTACTTTAATTAGTTTGTTTGTGTCACTTTAATTCTTACGGCGGGTTTTTCGCCTTCTGTTCCTTATCTTATCTTAATTTTATTGGAAGGCGATGCTTCTCATGGGGTGGGGGTGAGACTAACCAGGTTTAAATAGGTCATGTAGTAATTAATCAGTTAGTTACTTTCAACTTTCTTTCCAATTCGGACGATATTGATAACTAAGTTTTTTCTCAAATGGCTACTTACGAATTTGAAGAATACGCAGATATCATTTATTGTTACGGACTCTGTGATGGTGACGCCGCTGCAGCTAGAAGGGAGTACCAACTTCGTTACCCTATCCGCCGTTTACCTCACGTAAGCGTGTTTGGTTCATCGTACCGTCTTATTCGGGAAACAGGATCAGTTAAACGCCGTCAAGCTGATGCTGGAAGACCTCAACAATACGATCCTGCTGAAGAAGAAGAAATCTTGCACTTTTTCCGGGCAGACGGTACTACTTCGATGAGAATTATGGCTAACCGGCTCGGTATGTCTCAGTGGAAGGTGTGGTTTACCCTGCACTCAGCTCGACAGTATCCGTATCATTACACTCCAGTACACGCTATTGAAGAGGGAGACCCAGCAAGAAGGATGGATTACTGCAGATTTTTAATTAATGCTGATATCGAAGATCCCGAATACCTAAAGAGAATTTTGTGGACGGACGAATCTACTTTCGACCGTGACGGGATAACAAATTACCACAATCTGCACTTTTGGGCTCCCAAAGGTCAAAATCCAAAGAAATCAAACGCAGGAGCTCACCAACAAAGATTTTCTTTGAACGTGTGGATGGGAATCGGACCTTTTTTTCTGCCAGCTCGATTAACCGGCATCGCGTATGAAACTTTTTTGAGGGATGAGCTACCGACGCTACTGGAAGATGTGCCGCTTGCGACAAGAATTAACATAATTTATCAGCACGATGGCTGCCCTGCTCACTTTTACCGGGGTGTGCGGCAGTGGATGGATGAAAACTACCCAAGAAGATGGATTGGTCGAGGTGGCCCAACCCCTTGGCCAGCCAGGAGCCCAGATTTAACTCCGTGTGATTTCTACATCTGGGGTCACATGAAGGCGTTGGTCTACGACAGACCGATACGTGACGTAGAAGACCTACGGCAAAAAATCCTAGCAGCTGCACAGACGATGAAAGACGGGCTTTCGAGGCGAGTGACAATCACTGAAGTACGAAGAAGGCTTCGTTCTTGCATACGCAGGCAGGGCAAACAGTTCGAGCAATATTATATAATTTTTCCTTTTTAAGATTAAATTTTATTTAATAATGAAACTGTATTTTTCCTATTTTTCTTATTCCCCTACTTAATTACTTACCAAAGTATCACCCCGGGCAACTTAAAGTCTCAGAAGATAAGAAACTGGAGACAAAGTATGCCTTCGGCGAGTTTAAAACGACACAAACAAGTAAAGTCAAGTACGCTAAGTCCTGTACCTGCTCTGGTATTATTATTATTAATTGTAAAAAATGAGCATAAAATGTCATAAATTGTACCTTTTTAGAAAGCTTATGAACTGAGGAAATAAATTCTGTAATTTGTACGCGAAGTGTTATTACATTTTTTTTAGGTATGCCTTAAAATGTAACAAGATTTGAAAAAAAATACAAATACTTCTGACTTCAGATGCTTTTATTTGCAAAATTTTGATATGTTTTGTACTTTTTTTATTATTTTACGTAATCAGTGATTCATTGGCTATTCGGAAAATCTTTTTTTTTATTTGAAAAATACGTAGTTTAAAAAAAAATACTAGTTTTAGGTCAAAAAGCGGGTATTTATTAAAAAAATCTAAAATCTTGAATAACTTGAAAACCAATGAGTTTTGACCCCTGCTTGACTGGACTTAAATCACTCCAAATAAGCTGTAGAATAACCCCCTTGAAGGAATACGACGAATTACCAGTCACCCTGTATATGCGTTCTTGGCGCTGCGGTCACGACTACTCATGACACGACCGGCGTTCTTGGTGTTCAGAAGGTTAAAGAGCGGTGTCGCCCAGGGATGTTAGTGATTGTTTTCAACCGACTTCAAAATTTCAAAGGTTCTCAATTCGTCGGCATTTGTTTTTGCTATTTTTATTATGTATTCACCAATTATTCGAAGACGGCTGGACTTGTTAGGAAATTTTTAATTTTTTTTTAAAGGGGTATAATTGACAGTTGCTCCCATTGTCATTAGGTCAGGATCTGATGATGGGATCCTGGAAAATCGAGGGAACTTTTCATATCTTAGGCACGCCTATAGTGATTTGAGTGTTTTTTACAACAGCTCGGGCAAGTAGCCCAAGGTAAAGTCCGTTTTGTTTTTGTTTAAAAGTAAAAGCTGTCCCAGAAGGAAAGAGACAAATTAAAATGAAGTTCACATAAACAAAATATTTACAAACAATGCAACTGTTACAGTGACCATTTGTAGCAGTTCTGTCAATTTATTAGCCTCTTGAGTAGGTGTCGTCTTGTTAAACATGAACTATGTACAACAAGTAGTTCAGAATGATGAGTGTCACGAGGAAATAGATACTATACAATACACCATTTTACATAAAATGGAGCGTAAATAACGAGGTTTTATCATATACTAAACACAAATTCAAAACTATGGTGGAGTATATATTCAAACAAAATTAGGCTCCTAATATACCCCATCCTCGAGGTATCGAAATGCGTTGGTCTTAACGTTAAAAATAATATAAAAAGCGAACGGATAAGCCCAAATTACTACTTGCTTTCAAACATCTTTGGACTAAAATAGTAAAAACTGTAACAGTAAAGCCAGGAACAGCCCTTATGCGGTGTGCGGAAATAAATCTACGATAATGGCATTCACAGGCATAGTACCAATTTACTTTAAAATATACATGTTCTTATTAAATTGTCTATGTTTCTACGTATGTTACAAAACAGGTTTACTTTGTTTCGTTATCATTATTTTTTAATCCTATTTTGTCTCTTTACTTATGGGACAGCCCAGTATTACCGATAAAATACAAATGTTGTTAACTCGATCTGCAGGGACCTGGTGTGCGCTATAGCAGCAGTGACCCCGGAGGCGGCGCACTTGGCGGCGGCGCAGTGGCTGCCGAGCCTGTTCGACGTCGCGCGCACCAAGACCTCCGTCGTGTGCCACCCCAGCAAGGTCAGGGAGCTGCAGGCTGCGTTCGACAAGTAAGTGACGTAATAGAGACGTGAAGATATGCACATGCAGGGACCTGGTGTGCGCTATAGCAGCAGTGACCCCGGAGGCGGCGCACTTGGCGGCGGCGCAGTGGCTGCCGAGCCTGTTCGACGTCGCGCGCACCAAGACCTCCGTCGTGTGCCACCCCAGCAAGGTCAGGGAGCTGCAGGCTGCGTTCGACAAGTAAGTGACGTAATAGAGACGTGAAGATATGCACATGCAGGGACCTGGTGTGCGCTATAGCAGCAGTGACCCCGGAGGCGGCGCACTTGGCGGCGGCGCAGTGGCTGCCGAGCCTGTTCGACGTCGCGCGCACCAAGACCTCCGTCGTGTGCCACCCCAGCAAGGTCAGGGAGCTGCAGGCTGCGTTCGACAAGTAAGTGACGTAATAGAGACGTGAAGATATGCACATGCAGGGACCTGGTGTGCGCTATAGCAGCAGTGACCCCGGAGGCGGCGCACTTGGCGGCGGCGCAGTGGCTGCCGAGCCTGTTCGACGTCGCGCGCACCAAGACCTCCGTCGTGTGCCACCCCAGCAAGGTCAGGGAGCTGCAGGCTGCGTTCGACAAGTAAGTGACGTAATAGAGACGTGAAGATATGCACATGCAGGGACCTGGTGTGCGCTATAGCAGCAGTGACCCCGGAGGCGGCGCACTTGGCGGCGGCGCAGTGGCTGCCGAGCCTGTTCGACGTCGCGCGCACCAAGACCTCCGTCGTGTGCCACCCCAGCAAGGTCAGGGAGCTGCAGGCTGCGTTCGACAAGTAAGTGACGTAATAGAGACGTGAAGATATGCACATGCAGGGACCTGGTGTGCGCTATAGCAGCAGTGACCCCGGAGGCGGCGCACTTGGCGGCGGCGCAGTGGCTGCCGAGCCTGTTCGACGTCGCGCGCACCAAGACCTCCGTCGTGTGCCACCCCAGCAAGGTCAGGGAGCTGCAGGCTGCGTTCGACAAGTAAGTGACGTAATAGAGACGTGAAGATATGCACATGCAGGGACCTGGTGTGCGCTATAGCAGCAGTGACCCCGGAGGCGGCGCACTTGGCGGCGGCGCAGTGGCTGCCGAGCCTGTTCGACGTCGCGCGCACCAAGACCTCCGTCGTGTGCCACCCCAGCAAGGTCAGGGAGCTGCAGGCTGCGTTCGACAAGTAAGTGACGTAATAGAGACGTGAAGATATGCACATGCAGGGACCTGGTGTGCGCTATAGCAGCAGTGACCCCGGAGGCGGCGCACTTGGCGGCGGCGCAGTGGCTGCCGAGCCTGTTCGACGTCGCGCGCACCAAGACCTCCGTCGTGTGCCACCCCAGCAAGGTCAGGGAGCTGCAGGCTGCGTTCGACAAGTAAGTGACGTAATAGAGACGTGAAGATATGCACATGCAGGGACCTGGTGTGCGCTATAGCAGCAGTGACCCCGGAGGCGGCGCACTTGGCGGCGGCGCAGTGGCTGCCGAGCCTGTTCGACGTCGCGCGCACCAAGACCTCCGTCGTGTGCCACCCCAGCAAGGTCAGGGAGCTGCAGGCTGCGTTCGACAAGTAAGTGACGTAATAGAGACGTGAAGATATGCACATGCAGGGACCTGGTGTGCGCTATAGCAGCAGTGACCCCGGAGGCGGCGCACTTGGCGGCGGCGCAGTGGCTGCCGAGCCTGTTCGACGTCGCGCGCACCAAGACCTCCGTCGTGTGCCACCCCAGCAAGGTCAGGGAGCTGCAGGCTGCGTTCGACAAGTAAGTGACGTAATAGAGACGTGAAGATATGCACATGCAGGGACCTGGTGTGCGCTATAGCAGCAGTGACCCCGGAGGCGGCGCACTTGGCGGCGGCGCAGTGGCTGCCGAGCCTGTTCGACGTCGCGCGCACCAAGACCTCCGTCGTGTGCCACCCCAGCAAGGTCAGGGAGCTGCAGGCTGCGTTCGACAAGTAAGTGACGTAATAGAGACGTGAAGATATGCACATGCAGGGACCTGGTGTGCGCTATAGCAGCAGTGACCCCGGAGGCGGCGCACTTGGCGGCGGCGCAGTGGCTGCCGAGCCTGTTCGACGTCGCGCGCACCAAGACCTCCGTCGTGTGCCACCCCAGCAAGGTCAGGGAGCTGCAGGCTGCGTTCGACAAGTAAGTGACGTAATAGAGACGTGAAGATATGCACATGCAGGGACCTGGTGTGCGCTATAGCAGCAGTGACCCCGTAGGCGGCGCACTTGGCGGCGGCGCAGTGGCTGCCGAGCCTGTTCGACGTCGCGCGCACCAAGACCTCCGTCGTGTGCCACCCCAGCAAGGTCAGGGAGCTGCAGGCTGCGTTCGACAAGTAAGTGACGTAATAGAGACGTGAAGATATGCACATGCAGGGACCTGGTGTGCGCTATAGCAGCAGTGACCCCGGAGGCGGCGCACTTGGCGGCGGCGCAGTGGCTGCCGAGCCTGTTCGACGTCGCGCGCACCAAGACCTCCGTCGTGTGCCACCCCAGCAAGGTCAGGGAGCTGCAGGCTGCGTTCGACAAGTAAGTGACGTAATAGAGACGTGAAGATATGCACATGCAGGGACCTGGTGTGCGCTATAGCAGCAGTGACCCCGTAGGCGGCGCACTTGGCGGCGGCGCAGTGGCTGCCGAGCCTGTTCGATGTCGCGCGCACCAAGACCTCCGTCGTGTGCCACCCCAGCAAGTTCAGGGAGCTGCAGGCTGCGTTCGACAAGTAAGTGACGTAATAGAGACGTGAAGATATGCACATGCAGGGACCTGGTGTGCGCTATAGCAGCAGTGACCGCGTAGGCGGCGCACTTGGCGGCGGCGCAGTGGCTGCCGAGCCTGTTCGACGTCGCGCGCACCAAGACCTCCGTCGTGTGCCACCCCAGCAAGGTCAGGGAGCTGCAGGCTGCGTTCGACAAGTAAGTGACGTAATAGAGACGTGAAGATATGCACATGCAGGGACCTGGTGTGCGCTATAGCAGCAGTGACCCTGGAGGCGGCGCACTTGGCGGCGGCGCAGTGGCTGCCGAGCCTGTTCGACGTCGCGCGCACCAAGACCTCCGTCGTGTGCCACCCCAGCAAGGTCAGGGAGCTGCAGGCTGCGTTCGACAAGTAAGTGACGTAATAGAGACGTGAAGATATGCACATGCAGGGACCTGGTGTGCGCTATAGCAGCAGTGACCCCGGAGGCGGCGCACTTGGCGGCGGCGCAGTGGCTGCCGAGCCTGTTCGACGTCGCGCGCACCAAGACCTCCGTCGTGTGCCACCCCAGCAAGGTCAGGGAGCTGCAGGCTGCGTTCGACAAGTAAGTGACGTAATAGAGACGTGAAGATATGCACATGCAGGGACCTGGTGTGCGCTATAGCAGCAGTGACCCCGTAGGCGGCGCACTTGGCGGCGGCGCAGTGGCTGCCGAGCCTGTTCGACGTCGCGCGCACCAAGACCTCCGTCGTGTGCCACCCCAGCAAGGTCAGGGAGCTGCAGGCTGCGTTCGACAAGTAAGTGACGTAATAGAGACGTGAAGATATGCACATGCAGGGACCTGGTGTGCGCTATAGCAGCAGTGACCCCGGAGGCGGCGCACTTGGCGGCGGCGCAGTGGCTGCCGAGCCTGTTCGACGTCGCGCGCACCAAGACCTCCGTCGTGTGCCACCCCAGCAAGGTCAGGGAGCTGCAGGCTGCGTTCGACAAGTAAGTGACGTAATAGAGACGTGAAGATATGCACATGCAGGGACCTGGTGTGCGCTATAGCAGCAGTGACCCCGTAGGCGGCGCACTTGGCGGCGGCGCAGTGGCTGCCGAGCCTGTTCGATGTCGCGCGCACCAAGACCTCCGTCGTGTGCCACCCCAGCAAGTTCAGGGAGCTGCAGGCTGCGTTCGACAAGTAAGTGACGTAATAGAGACGTGAAGATATGCACATGCAGGGACCTGGTGTGCGCTATAGCAGCAGTGACCGCGTAGGCGGCGCACTTGGCGGCGGCGCAGTGGCTGCCGAGCCTGTTCGACGTCGCGCGCACCAAGACCTCCGTCGTGTGCCACCCCAGCAAGGTCAGGGAGCTGCAGGCTGCGTTCGACAAGTAAGTGACGTAATAGAGACGTGAAGATATGCACATGCAGGGACCTGGTGTGCGCTATAGCAGCAGTGACCCCGGAGGCGGCGCACTTGGCGGCGGCGCAGTGGCTGCCGAGCCTGTTCGACGTCGCGCGCACCAAGACCTCCGTCGTGTGCCACCCCAGCAAGGTCAGGGAGCTGCAGGCTGCGTTCGACAAGTAAGTGACGTAATAGAGACGTGAAGATATGCACATGCAGGGACCTGGTGTGCGCTATAGCAGCAGTGACCCCGGAGGCGGCGCACTTGGCGGCGGCGCAGTGGCTGCCGAGCCTGTTCGACGTCGCGCGCACCAAGACCTCCGTCGTGTGCCACCCCAGCAAGGTCAGGGAGCTGCAGGCTGCGTTCGACAAGTAAGTGACGTAATAGAGACGTGAAGATATGCACATGCAGGGACCTGGTGTGCGCTATAGCAGCAGTGACCCCGGAGGCGGCGCACTTGGCGGCGGCGCAGTGGCTGCCGAGCCTGTTCGACGTCGCGCGCACCAAGACCTCCGTCGTGTGCCACCCCAGCAAGGTCAGGGAGCTGCAGGCTGCGTTCGACAAGTAAGTGACGTAATAGAGACGTGAAGATATGCACATGCAGGGACCTGGTGTGCGCTATAGCAGTGACCCCGGAGGCGGCGCACTTGGCGGCGGCGCAGTGGCTGCCGAGCCTGTTCGACGTCGCGCGCACCAAGACCTCCGTCGTGTGCCACCCCAGCAAGGTCAGGGAGCTGCAGGCTGCGTTCGACAAGTAAGTGACGTAATAGAGACGTGAAGATATGCACATGCAGGGACCTGGTGTGCGCTATAGCAGCAGTGACCCCGTAGGCGGCGCACTTGGCGGCGGCGCAGTGGCTGCCGAGCCTGTTCGATGTCGCGCGCACCAAGACCTCCGTCGTGTGCCACCCCAGCAAGGTCAGGGAGCTGCAGGCTGCGTTTGACAAGTAAGTGACGTAATAGAGACGTGAGATATGCACATGCAGGGACCTGGTGTGCGCTATAGCAGCAGTGACCCCGTAGGCGGCGCACTTGGCGGCGGCGCAGTGGCTGCCGAGCCTGTTCGACGTCGCGCGCACCAAGACCTCCGTCGTGTGCCACCCCAGCAAGGTCAGGGAGCTGCAGGCTGCGTTCGACAAGTAAGTGACGTAATAGAGACGTGAAGATATGCACATGCAGGGACCTGGTGTGCGCTATAGCAGCAGTGACCCCGGAGGCGGCGCACTTGGCGGCGGCGCAGTGGCTGCCGAGCCTGTTCGACGTCGCGCGCACCAAGACCTCCGTCGTGTGCCACCCCAGCAAGGTCAGGGAGCTGCAGGCTGCGTTCGACAAGTAAGTGACGTAATAGAGACGTGAAGATATGCACATGCAGGGACCTGGTGTGCGCTATAGCAGCAGTGACCCCGGAGGCGGCGCACTTGGCGGCGGCGCAGTGGCTGCCGAGCCTGTTCGACGTCGCGCGCACCAAGACCTCCGTCGTGTGCCACCCCAGCAAGGTCAGGGAGCTGCAGGCTGCGTTCGACAAGTAAGTGACGTAATAGAGACGTGAAGATATGCACATGCAGGGACCTGGTGTGCGCTATAGCAGCAGTGACCCCGGAGGCGGCGCACTTGGCGGCGGCGCAGTGGCTGCCGAGCCTGTTCGACGTCGCGCGCACCAAGACCTCCGTCGTGTGCCACCCCAGCAAGGTCAGGGAGCTGCAGGCTGCGTTCGACAAGTAAGTGACGTAATAGAGACGTGAAGATATGCACATGCAGGGACCTGGTGTGCGCTATAACAGCAGTGACCCCGGAGGCGGCGCACTTGGCGGCGGCGCAGTGGCTGCCGAGCCTGTTCGACGTCGCGCGCACCAAGACCTCCGTCGTGTGCCACCCCAGCAAGGTCAGGGAGCTGCAGGCTGCGTTCGACAAGTAAGTGACGTAATAGAGACGTGAAGATATGCACATGCAGGGACCTGGTGTGCGCTATAGCAGCAGTGACCCCGGAGGCGGCGCACTTGGCGGCGGCGCAGTGGCTGCCGAGCCTGTTCGACGTCGCGCGCACCAAGACCTCCGTCGTGTGCCACCCCAGCAAGGTCAGGGAGCTGCAGGCTGCGTTCGACAAGTAAGTGACGTAATAGAGACGTGAAGATATGCACATGCAGGGACCTGGTGTGCGCTATAGCAGCAGTGACCCCGGAGGCGGCGCACTTGGCGGCGGCGCAGTGGCTGCCGAGCCTGTTCGACGTCGCGCGCACCAAGACCTCCGTCGTGTGCCACCCCAGCAAGGTCAGGGAGCTGCAGGCTGCGTTCGACAAGTAAGTGACAAGTGACGTAATAGAGTGACGTGATCGTGAAGATATGCCGAATGGCTACACAGTAGTCCGTCAGGAACTGCAATTGTGGATCCTGTGTTACGGCATTGTATATTGCGGTAAACTCAGTAACATTGTGAGTGGAATTGATGCGATCTGCGTAGCGCACGGATTAATCAGTACCTAGCCTGCCTAGGTGTGTACAGGGTTAATAGGGTCATGTCAGTAAGTCAATTGAGAATGCGTGAAAAATATTTAATTGAATTTGTTCAATAAACACGTTCAACAACACCAAATTAATATGAAAAAGTGGAATATTTAGTTTAGGAGGGTGAATGTTCTTGCAAGTGGAATTTTAGCACTTTTTACACAGAACTTGGCACCCCAAGAGATATCAATTCTTTTGTCGGCGAAGAACAAACGGCAGCTCGCATTTCACATGTTTTTGATGGGATTTAGTTAACGCGTCGCGATACAACATGACCAAGATGTCGCAAGCATTAAGTGGTTAAAACACTGCATAAACGCGTCTTCGACACTAATATAGTGTTTAAGAAAATATTTATTGTTAAAGCAATGGTGCGTAGTTTCAGTGACCGCAAGGCAACCGGATAGGGGGGAGGGGGTGAAAAAAATATATCTCGAGGCAACCGATTGAATCATCGGTTGCCTGAAATAATGTACGCTGGTTATATAACAAAATTTTAATCCCATCCCTCCTGGTTGGACTGGCGCCTTGTATGTTCAGTCGCCAACAAATATATCGGAGCGGCCAAGGCCAAATATCTGAATATGCACTTTATCGCCTTGACAATAGAGGCGTTGTTCAGATATTTGTGATCACCTTGGCCGCTCCGATATATCTGATGGCGACTCTACATACAAGGCGCCAGTCCAACCAGGAGGGATGGCATTACAATTTTGTTATACTGTGCACGAGAGTGAATAAAAAAAAATTGTCAGGCAACCGCTTGAAAATTAGCATGCTTGTTCTTCATCACATACAGATACCGGAAACAAATTTTCATCTTTTTTCATTGCCAAACAACGCACTTAAAACCATCGAAATCGGATGGCATTTTTGTGTGATGTGAAAAACGATATGCCCAAATGCCATCCCTCTCTTATGAAATTTTATCACTATGTCCAAGTTGGGTCAGTTCGGATTGCACAAGGCGGCTCCTCATCACTTCGGGACCTTGAACCTCTGAATATTAGAAAACCTCTGTTAAATTTAGTAGCTTAGTAACAAACATAAATGTCCGAATACCGGAGAGGGGCAAACGTTTCTCAACGACTTTTTAGGTCTGAGACGTTTTCCACCAATACCATTAGTATGTAATTACAGTCGCCATCAAATATATCGGAGCGGCCAAGGTACTCGAAAATATCGGAACATGTACTTTATCGTCTTAATACTAGAGGCGTTGTTCCGATGATCATAACCACTTTGACCGTTCTGGTATATCTGATGGCGACTGTACATTTAATACTTAAATTTTTCGATGTCACTTTTTTGTTTCAGAATCAATGTGAAACTGGAGGCATTCGAATCAATGGAGGCCTCGCATTTCAATAAGTAACCTAAGTACATACTGTACATACTGCAGTAATAATACATAATTATGCCTCTAGAGTATATTAGTCGAAAGTATTCATAGATGGCGCCAGCATGCGAGTTTCTGGTGAGTTTCAGTTTCAGTTCCAAATTCTCGTATTTTTTCGAAATTTTTCGACCTGGATGCCTTGACAGCCCTTTAAGCCAAATCTCATAGAAAAATATTAGTGACAGTGTATGTCCTGTGCTGGCGCCATCTGGTGTGAACTGTTGACAGTTGCCGGAAGGCAACTCGCGAAACAAAACACGCACAACACAAAACACACAAAATCGCGTTCCTTTATTTCAGGTTAAAGCACTAGCGTCATCTATCGGTCACCACAAATACTAAATTCGAGTTTCTAATATTTTGTTCGGCGCTTAACGCTGACAGAATAACTTGACTCCAGACTCGACAGATGGCGCTGTGGCACTTAGTACCGAAAACATACGTATAACCTGAAGGTTCGAGGAACGCGATTTTCTATAGGCATTGTCAATCTATGTCTTAATCATCCTTTCTTAATAGGGAACTATTAAGAAAGGATGATTAAGACATAGATTGACAATTTAATAGTTCCCTATTAAGAAAGGATGATTAAGACATAGATTGACAATGCCTATAGAAAATCGCGTTCCTCGAACCTTCAGGTTATACGTATGTTTTCGGTACTAAGTGCCACAGCGCCATCTGTCGAGTCTGGAGTCAAGTTATTCTGTCAGCGTTAAGCGCCGAACAAAATATTAGAAACTCGAATTTAGTATTTGTGGTGACCGATAGATGACGCTAGTGCTTTAACCTGAAATAAAGGAACGCGATTTTGTATGGATATTATCAATCCATGTGTTAATCATCCTTGCTATTAAGCCAAGTTTTTATACAGTAATCTGTCTATTATAATCAATGATATTTTACTCTGGATGAGTTACATATACTCTAACATAATGAGCACAAGAAATACTTCCGAATTCATAGCCTAGCAATGATTCTACTAGGGTTGCTACTTATATATCCGGAAACAAAAAAACAAACAAACGTACACGGCTGAAAATGGTTTTATTGTTTTTCAAAGTATTCCCCTTGATGATCTATGCACTTTTGCATTCGCGTGAACCAATTTTTAAAGCACTTCTGCCACTCCGCCTGAGGTACCTCCATAACGTGTTGTTTGAATGCGTCGACAGCATCTTCAGCGGTCGAAAATCGTTGACCGCGTAATTTATTCTTTATATTTGGAAATAAATAAAAATCGTTGGGTGCCAAGTCAGGGCTGTACGGCGGATGACCCGTTAATTCCACATTTTGACCCTCCAAAAATAGAGTTGTTTCGCGTGACGTATGACAGCTGGCATTGTCATGATGAAGAATGATTCTTCGTCGCTGGTTAGTTTTACGAATTTGTTCAAATACTTCCGGTAAGCAAATGGTCGTGTACCACTCTGAATTAACCGTTCTACGGTTTTCTAGTGGCACTGTAGCTACATGGCCATTAATACCGAAGAAGCAGGCCACCATTTGTTTCAATGTACTTTTTGCACGAGTAACTTTCGTAGGGTTCGGCTCATTTTGAAACACCCATACCGTTGATTGTTGCTTCGTTTCGGGATCGTATGCATAGATCCAGGATTCGTCACCTGTATAGATGTTATAAACGGCTTTTGAGTCACCACGGTTATATTTTTTTAACATTTTATTGCACCATTCGACGCGAGCATCTTTTTGCTCTTTTGTTAAGTTGTGGGGTATCCAACGCGAACAAATTTTTTTTACAGCCAAATAATTATGTAATATCATAATATGCTATTAATGCTGGTCATAGAAATACCCAGAGTCGCCTCTATCTCGCGGTACGTAACATGTCGGTCGTCCATTATAAGTTTTCGCACAGCCTCGATATTTTGTTGTACAACGACCGATTTCGGGCGACCTGTCTTAACTTCGTCCGTAAGCATACTACGTCCACGATTGAACTCACTAAACCAGTGATACACAGTAGTTTTAGATGGGGCTTCATCACCAAAAGTTGAAGTTAGTTGATCTATGCACTGTTGTTGCGTTAAACCACGCCGAAAATCATAATAAATCATAGCACGAATATTTTCACGAATGAGTTCCATTCTTGCTGCGAGATGACATTTAAAACCCGTCAAAAACAAAACACGAGCGTTAATAAGAAAAAAAAAATATACCGGCCAGTACTTAAAAAAGTTCAAATTTTACCATGGAGGTCAAATATGCTATTTAAGAAGATTGTAATCCCGGTTTCCAGATATATAAATAGCAGCCCTTGTATTATGTTTATCTATACTATACTGACCATCATTTATTTTATTTTATTTAAGTTTCATATACAAATTTACATGATAAGCGCCGTGAAACCCTACTGTACTTTGTACCTCATTCGCGGCATTATATCTTGTCACTCTCGTTGTTAAAAAAATACAGTTTGTCTCTATCTCACGCGGGTGACGGGAGCTCATTAGCACGTCCGCATCTCTTGCTTGTTGGTGCGCGACTAAAGACAATTGTTTGAAGTCATAAAGCTCTATAAATGGAGTACGCTTCGCCTCATCTTTCCAAACAAAAAAGTCTGCCAAAATCTGAGGGGGGCGAGGTAGCACGCATGTGATGTTTTCAAGTCAAAGGTACATCATTGTGGGTTGTTAATACAGTTTATTTCTAAATGATTTTTTATGGCAGCAACTCTTTATTGACAACAGACAAAGATGTACCTTTGACTTGAAAACACCAAACATATTTGACATATTCTTTTTATACTTCATAACACTAAATGGAGCAATAGATAGTCGACTGTACCAATATTAACATATGGTTCATTATTGGATGCAGTCTTTGCAAATGCCAAACAAAAAAAGCCAAGGATCATTTTTGATTGTATTTTCAAACAAAATATAGAAGACAGCAATCGCGTTAAATATGGAGAAGTGTCAAACGTCAAATAGTTACTGCCCGTCAGAAAGAAAACGATTGTCTTTGAATCGATTCTGTAAACAAAGCTTGATTTTCGATTTAGGTTAAATCTTTTATTACGAAAGTAATGATAAATAAAGTAAAACATTACTTACATCTGAAATGGTATTTCATCTTTTTGTAAACTAGACGAAATATAACATTTTTTACATCCAAAAACAGCGCATAAGGGCATTTTCACGGAGCTTGTTATCCATTGACAGCGATGACGAAAGTGCGTGACATCGATTATTGAAATAGTTTTTATAGATGTACTAGATTTTCCTGCCAATACTTTTGACGGAGGGGAAATGATACCTACGGCCTCTCCTGGTTTAGAACTCTCTATTTGAAGTCATTCATTCTAAGTGCTTCACTTTTGAAGCGTGCATAACCCTTGTCATTTATATCATAGATTATTAATTATAATCAAACCCAGAGAGAAATATTGAATATCGTGTACATATTTCTGCCGTCCATGCAGCAATAACTAACTGAATTGCATTTATATTTCACCAGAGCGCGATTTAATAAAACAATTAACTAATAGTAATTAAGCGAAATATTTTTATATTTAAATAATATGTTCCGTTTCCTGCTTTTTTTTTTGTTTGGCACCAGTTGCACCAGTATATTTTGTGAATTCGTGCTGTGTGATGTCACTCCTGTAATAGTTCCGTTTTTAAAATCGAGCAGTGGTTTTCAATATTTGTATGACTGTGCCATTTTATAATGTTGAGCAAATAAAGTATATCTTGCATTTTAACAATGTGGTTTCAATTATAAAATACACTAAATAAGTAAAATAAAATCCATTTATTTCAGGGTACAAGGGTCCATACATACTCTTAAAAGCTATGTTTAAGTCTAGGTTTAGTTCTGTTTTACATAATGTTATCATATCAGGAAGCAGGCATGTACACTAGCAATAACTAATCGAACGAGCGTCAAGCGAAGTGAAGTTCTTACAAACAACTTCGGACACAATTGGCCCTGTAGCCATGATGACAATCGTTTGCAGAAAACGAAACGAAACGCTACACGCTCTCGCTCACTCTTTCATATTAGTGCGATAGAGAGACGGATAGCGTTTCGATTCGTTTTCTGCAAACGATTGTCATCTTGGCTAAGTACCCTGAACTGTCAGCTAGAGGTCTGTATTTCGATGGCTTTTTGATTTTAAATAGGGTAAACCGCTAGTAACTAGCCACCCCCCAATAACTGGCCATATTATACTAAAATGATTAAATTAAGAATTCTATAATATATCCACACACTTCAAGTGAACCATCTGATAACAGCAGTTATCTCAAGTATTAATCAAGTATTATATCCATCGATTAACGTAAGAGTTCATAATAAAATGAGTTTGACTTTGACGAGCAGTCGAACTGTATAGTTGCTTATTTTTTCTATTAGCGTACATGCATTTCAAATTACGAATTTCTGTTATAAATTTGACTAATGACGTTTTGTCAGTGTAGTAAATGTGATCACAAAAGGTAAGAGAATAATTATTTCACTATTAATTTACTTACTAACTTCAAATTCTTTAACATATTTGGATGGCTAGTTTCTGAAATTAAATTCGGCACCATTTTAAATACTTAGCCACCTATGCCAGATACTAAAATTACTAGATTTAAATTAATTATGAAATAAATTATAAAAAACGATCTCAGCGAGTCATCTAGGACGTAGGGGAGAATGGGCAATAGTGGATCACTTTTTTTTCAAGCCGTGTAACTCAATTTTTTTACATTTTTTTTAGTTTTTTTAAGCAGAAATGTCTGCTAACGATACCACAATGCTTAGAAATAAAGAAAAAGTGGAAAAAATCACTGCCTCAGGTGAGACTCGAATTAACAATCGTGGATCTTTTCCGTTTCATCCTTTTTGGTATGAAAATGTTTTTTTTTCTATAAAACTTTTAAGCATTCATCTGACTTAAAATTTCACATCAAGTACAGGACAAAAAGACAAGTCAATCTGGGTCACATCACATGGAAAGTTCTTTAGCATACTTCTCGGCAGTGGAAAGGAATGAGCACATAGTATCTAATGATTTATTAGTTGATTATTTGTCATTAAGAAAATGTCCAGGTAAAAAAGAACGGACAGGGAAAAGACAAATTGAACGACAACCATATGCTATGACCTCTAATGCTTTTATCAATTTAATGTCCGAGAAAAAGCAAAAACTAGAAGAAAAAGAAAAGGAAATAGAAATCAGAAAAAGGGCACGAGAAGTAAAAAAGGCAATAAAAGGAAATGAGAAAACGATATCTAAAAAACGAAAAGTAAATCTAAATAAAAACTTGAAACAAGAACCAGAAGTAAATGTAGATATCCTAAGTACTACAATTGAAGCTAAAGCTAAGAAAGTATAAGTAAATACTTACAAAAAAAGTCGTGAAAGAAGAACCAGAAGTCAGTGTAGATATCCTAAATACTACAATTGAAGCTAAAGCTAAGAAAGTAAAAGTAAACACAAAAAAAGTCGTGAAAGAAGAACCAGAAGTAAATGTAGATATCCTAAGTACTACAATTGAAGCTAAAGCTAAGAAAGAAAAAGTAAATACAAAAAAGGTCGTGATAGAAGAACCAAAAGTAAATGGAGATATCCTAAGTACTACAATTGAGGCTAAAGCTAAGAAAGTAAAAGTAAATACAAAAAAGGTCGTGATAGAAGAACCAAAAGTAAATGGAGATATCCTAAGTACTACAATTGAGGCTAAAGCTAAGAAAGTAAAAGTAAATACAAAAAAGTTGTGAAAGAAGAATCAAAAGTAAATGCAGATGTCCTAAGTACTATAATCGAATCCAAATCTAAGAAAACGAAAGTAAATATTAAAAAAAATCTAAAACTAGAACCAAAAGTAAATATAGATGTCCTTAGTAAAGTAATCGAAACCAAACCTAAGCAAGTGAAAATAAATACGAAAAAAGAGGTTCAGATGAAAATACAAGCATTAAAAAAGTCAACACCGATAACTCGATATTAAATGTTGGAGAACCATCCGTATCTTCAGAAGTTGTACACAAAGGAGACAAATGTGAAATTTGTGAACTTAATATTATCGGACATATCAATGAGCTTCTTTATTTACGATGCAGTAAATACTTCCATGAAGAATTTGTTCCCCTGTTTCATGGAAATAGGATACCTGTGATTGGAGTCCATATATATGTCATATTTGTTATCATCTTCACCAGGCAAGTTCCTCTTCGGATAATGAGAAATGAAGGATCTATTCCTTAAGAGTTTATTGTTTTTTAGGGTTCCGTACCTCGAAAGGAAAAAACGGAACCCTTATAGGATCACTTTGTTGTCCGTCTGTCTGTCTGTCTGTCTGTCTGTCAAGACCATTTTTCTCAGGAACGCGTGGAGGTATCAAGCTGAAATTTATATCAAATACTCAAGTCTATTGTCCCTTGGAGCTGTGAAAAAATCAAACTTAAAAGCCAACGCAATCAAAAGATACAGTCGTTTATGCTGCAAATATTAGTTTTTCGGCACTCGCAAAACCTACGGGGTACTTCCCGTAAACTCAGAAACTTGAAATTTGGCACGAAGCAACGTCATATAGCATAGACAACGGAAAAATTACAATAAGTAGAAATTTTTTGTAAAATCATACAAAAAAATATTTTTTTTAATTTTAAACTTACTACCTTTTTCCTCGTAAACGCGTGGAGGTATTAAATTGAAATTCATGTCAAATACTCAGGGCTATAGGACCTTTCAGATGTAGCAAAACCAAACTTTGATATCAACGCAATCAAAAGAAATAGCAATTTAAGTTGCATATTTTGAAACTGAGTACTTGCAAGAAACTCAAAACCTAAAGGGTACTTCCCGTAAACTCAGAAAGTTGAAACTTGGCAAGAAGAAACTTCATATAGCACAGACAAAGGAAAAATTACGAAAAGTAGACATTTTTAGTAAAATCATACAAAAAATATTTTTTTAAATTTTAAACTCACTACCTTTTTACTCGTAAACGCATAGAGGTATTAAATTGAAATTCATATCAAATACTCAGGTCTATAATACCTTTCAGCTGTAACAAAATCAAACTTCTACGTCAATGCAATGGGTGAACTTTTACTTATATACCTACAGGTTTGTACGGAACCCTCGGTGCGCGAGTCCGACTCGCACTTGGCCGGTTTTTTTTTTTACGTTAAGAAGCTTTTATTACCTATGTTAATATTTTATTTTGTCGGATATCTATTCTAATTAACATTAAAAACATAGTGGCCAGTAATTGAAAAAAAGTGGCTAGTATTGTAAATAGTGGCTAGTTACTAGGTTAAAAGTAATGTCCAATAAAACAATTACATATTTCAGGAAATAAATAATATCATCGTCTAGTAAACACTTGTTATAATTATTCAACATTCACTTCTTCCCCTAAAATAATAATATGAGCGATATCACTTTACAGGTAATCACAATACACATTCTAAGCAAGCAAGGTAGTAAAGTGGCCAGTTACTAACAATTTACCCTAGTTGTTCCCCGATAACTTTAGTAGCGTTTTTCTGATCGTTATGAGATTGTTGGGGTTGTAGCAGAGATAAATATAACAGGAATGATGTTTTTTTTTTCATGTATGGTATCAATCGATTCGTTTTGTTGTGAACATGAACCATAAAGTAGTTGCGGGGATCAAATGTCTATATGGGGCCAATTGCGTTAAAACCGGTATTAGACATTGCAATTTGTAGGGCCCAATCTGTCAGGTTGGGAGGTGTAATAAGAGTTAGGGAGCTGAAGGAAGGTTAGGGAGAGGCAGGTCACACAACAGACTGGGCCGTACAAATTGCAATGTCTATAGATATAGCAATTTGTAGGGCCCAATCGGTTGTGTCCAACTCCTGTGGCCCCAACGCCCGTTATTACACTTTCCCTACAAATCGCCCCTACCGACCCTACCACACCAACAAATCATCCCTACCGGCACTAGCTCAGAGTTTACATGGCTTCAAAACATCAAAAATTTGATTTGTGAAGCACGGTGACAATACTCATAACAGTACACCATAAAGCTCTATAAATGGAGTACGCTTCGCCTCATCTTTCCAAACAAAAAAAGAAAAAAGTCTGCCAAAATCTGAGGGGGGCGAGGTAGCACGCATGTGAAGTTTTCAAGTCAAAGGTACATCATTGTCGGTTGTTAATACAGTTTATTTCTAAATGAATTTTTATGGCAGCAACGCTTTATTGACAACCGACAAAGATGTACCTTTGACTTGAAACACCAAACGTATTTGACATATTCTTTTTATACTTCATAACACTAAATGGAGCAATAGATAGTCGACTGTACATACGTTAACATATGGTTCATTATTGGATGCAGTCTTTGGAAATGTCAAACAAAAAGCCAAGGATCATTTTTGATTGTATTTTCAAACAAAATATAGAAGACAGCAATCCTTAAGCGCGTTAAATATGAAGAAGTGTCAAACGTCAAATAGTTACTGCCCGTCAGAAAGAAAACGATTGTCTTTGAATCGATTCTGTAAACGAAGCTTGATTTTCGATTTAGGTTAAATCTTTTATTACGAAAGTAATGATAAATAAAGTAAAACTGTACTTACATCTGAAATAGTAGGTATTTCATCTTTTTGTAAACTAGACGAAATATAACATTTTTTTACATCCAAAAACAGCGCATAAGGGCATTTTCACGGAGCTTGTTATCCATTGACAGCGATGACGAAAATGCGTGACATCGATTATTGAAATAGTTTTTATAGATGTACTAGATTTTCCGCCAATACTTTTGACAGAGGGGAAATGATACTCAGGGCCTCTCCTGGTTTAGAACTCTCTGCAGTACACATTCAATAAAAAAATGAACTGTTTTTTAATTATAGATATTTAAATGACCGCTCGAGCTGCCTGAATCTAACTTCATCTGCCCAACCCTTCTATTATTTAAATACAAAATTAGTAAATATATTAATAAAATTACCAGCGAATCTACACAATTTAACATTTATTTTAAATAAAAAAACCAGACGGAATGTGTAGTAAATGGCTAAAATTATAAATAAAAAAGCTAAAATAACTCTAACGACCTCCCTAAACAGCTCCCTAACGACCCAACCGCCCTAACAGAGCTGTTACACTTTACTTTTTTTAGTGTCCTAACTAGCATCCTAATTAGGATCCTAACTTTTTTCAATAGTAAATTTACTTGCTAATGCGGTTAGACTTGACGACATTTAGGAAGCTAGAAGCCCTGTTACACATGTCCTAGTTAGCTTTCTAAATGATTTAGTTTCTAAATTTAGTCAAGTCTAACCGCATTTAGCAAGTAAATTTACTATTGAAAAAAGTTAGGATTCTAATTAGGATGCTAGTTAGGATTTTAATTAGGATGCTAGTTAGGATTCTAAAAAAAGTAAAGTGTATTAGGGCCGTAATTAGGACAAGTGTAACAGGGCTTTTACTGCTATTTCACTGCGCAATCGGCAGAGCGCGGGTGTCGGGGCACTTCCGACCGCCCTAGATCGGGACTAGTACTTACACCTACCAATCCGGGTAGGTTGGACCCTACAGATTGCAATGTCTTATACCCGTTTTAACGTCACACTTGACATCCCTACTCCCAACTTTACGTTTAATTTCACGCACGTTTTTAACTAATATTAACGCATTACCTAATAGTCCACACAGCCGCAGCGTTCGTGGGAGGAAATTCCTCTAAAACCGTACAGTGCATGTCGGTACCAAAGAGTATTGTAATATATTAGGAAGGTCGGTACGGTATGCTATCAGCCATCTTGAAACGTGTTTTAAAATTAGTCGCGTTGCGTGTATTATGCTCTTAACTCTTTTTGGCCGAATGCGTGTCTCATGGTGGCACCACACTTCGCCTATGCGGACAAATATTCGTGTTGCGTCTCTTTCCTATTCTATACAATAAGAAAGAGACGCAACACGAATATTTGTCCGCATAGGCGAAGTGTGGTCCAGCACCAGATACTTGCTTTGAGGATCAGATAGAGAAGTGTAATAAGATAGGACACATAGGGATTATATTAGAGAGAGAGCAGAGGGATGTTCATGGACAGGCAGGGTACACGACAGATCGCGCCCGAGAAATTTCAAAGTATAATATGGTCTACGGTAGAATTAATAATTCAGCGGAGTGATTTGACAGAACTTTACATACATTTGACAACCGCTTTGTATGCCGAGAGCTGTCAAATCACTCCACTGAATTATTAATTCTACCTTAGATCTGGCATTGTCATAATGTCTTGTCAATTTCATTGTCATTAATGTCATTCATCGAATCGTATCGTACACAACACAACCTAACCGAGTGAACCGGATGGGTGAATCATATTTTGCGTGTTATTGTTATTGCTTCTGCTGTGCTTCTGCACCACAAATTGTTAATAAATATATATTTTTTTATAATATGTCTCATTTCAAACTAATATCATCAACGAAAGCGTCTGATGTGATTCCTGTTAACAAATACAAGTCGGATAAAACAGGGCTAACTGTAATTATAGCTGATGTAGAAGGGCCGGTGGTGAACGGATTTTTCTGTCTCGGTAAGTATATATTTGTAAAAATATGGTACATACTACACTTTACAGCAAATTATAATTAACTAGTTCTTATATTACAGCAACTGAAGCTCACGATGACGATGGATTGCCGCATACATTGGAACATCTTATTTATCTTGGTTCAAACCGTTATCCGTATAAGGGCATTCTAGATTTGCTGGCCAACCGGTGTATGGCTCAAGGCACCAACGCTTGGACGGGTACTAACCACACCTGCTACACTATTTACACGGCTGGAGACTGTGGGATGCTGACATTGTTACCAATATACTTGGACCATATTTTGAACCCAATATTGTCCGATCAAGGATTTCTGACTGAAGTGCATCATGTGGATGGAGAAGGCGATGATGCGGGTGTTGTCTACTGTGAGATGCAGGGTCGGGAAAACACTGCATACAACAGGTATGTACCACATTATTCTATTTGTATGTCACTGGCTACTTAACATTGTAATTATACCGGGTGTCCAGTAAATAATGGATAACCTTCTAACCACCAATAGGCCACCTTAGGCTGGTCCAGAAAATCCACTTTAGGGTTTAGTAAAAGTCCCCTGTTTTTCGAGATTTTCACACTTTTCATAATTTTAAGTTTTCGGTTCCTTATTTGACTGTTATCATCAATTAAGGCCTAATTTCAAAAAAATCTGTATGATTATGAAGACACTTTAATATCAGTTAGTTAGTAGCACTATTTGAGACAATTTTTCAAAAAACAGAACGGAAAAATCTTTACATTTCTCGTTACCACGATGATAACAGTCAGATAAGGAACCGAAAACTTAAAATTATGAAAAGTGTGAAAATCTCGAAAACCAGGGGACTTTTACTAAACCCTAAAGTGGATTTTCTGGACCAGCCTAAGGTGGCCTATTGGTGGTTAGAAGGTTATCCATTATTTACTGGACACCCGGTATTTGAATTACACTAATGTCTATCCTGCAATTGCAGAATCAGTCTTGAATGAAACCAAGGATGATTAAGACATGGATTGACAATGCCTATACAAAATCGCGTTCCCTTATTTCAGGCTAAAGCACTAGCGTCATCTATTGGTCACCACAAACACTAAATTCCTACTTAACCTTTCTGTTAAGCCCATTGGTTGACTGGTAGAGAATGCCTTACGGCATTAAGTCCGCCATTTGTACCATCTTATTTTGTGCAATTAATATTAAATAAATAAATTCTAGTGTTAATATTTTGTTCGACGATTAACGCTGACAGAATAACTCAACTCCAGACTCAACAGATGGCGCTGTGGCACTCAGTACCGAAAACAGACGTATAGCCTGAAGGTTCGAGAAACGCGATTTTGTATAGGCATTGTCAATCCATGTCTTAATCATCCTTGAATGAAACTATAGGTCTATTTTTTGTATTTAAATTTTGATCATAGACTGTGTATGACTGTTTATTACTGAATAAATTAAAAAAAACCCTTGAAAACTCTCATGCAAAGTCTACTTACTGGTACAGTCAATATTTTTAGTTATTTTCTTATGAAACATCTATTATTATTATTTGTTATTTTAATTACTATTATTTTTATTTATTTATTTCAAGATAAAACTTAAGTGGTAGGTATACATCTTTTATTGCCAAAATGAGGACAGTTTGTTGGCGAATAGTTCACTCTAAAATAAAAATAACAATTTTGTGTCATTCCTACTTAGACATCACACAAACTATGATTCCAGGTGTGAGTTGAAGCTGTTAAGAGCTTCATATCCCAACAGTGGGTACTCTGCTAAAACTGGAGGCATTATGAAGAATCTCAGAGAGTCCACTAACAATACTAAAGTAAGAAACAATATTAAGCAACTATATAACGCTATTTGTTTTCCTCAATGCATATGTGTGCATTGAGGAAGTATAATAATCCTATAAAAAATAAACCTAGTTTCACAGTCCTACATTTATAAATGTTGCTACCTATTATCTAGCTTTCAATTTCTAACCAAGTAGAAGAGACCCTGTTTTCAAATTGAGACCTTCATTTCTCTGTGTATGATTCTGGCTGCACCACTTTAAGTGGGCTTATAAAAAGGTGGTGCTTTTTTATAAGCTTTTATTTAGTTTCACCTGTCCCATTGTCTGTAATTAAATCTTGCATCTTAAATTTGACCCAGTTTCCGATTGAGCTGAAATTTTGCAGGCATACTCGTATATATGTCGTGTGACAATGTAATATTATGATGACATGGAGCTGATCTGATGTTGAGATGGCTATAGGAACTCCTCAATTTCTTGATTAGATGTTTGACACGTATTGTTGTTCTATACATAAAATATGAATATTACTATTCCTATTGTATGTATGTATGAGCTATGTAAGTTTATTTATTTTTTATTTATATATTTTTCTTTCTTTTATATGTGTAAGTTTATTATTAATGTTTAGTTTATTTGCTTTGCAACCTACTTTTCTGTTAATTTACAAAGGTTTCCGCTTCCCAAAGGTTGTCTGGAAGAGATTGCTCTTTAGCGATAAGACCGCCAATTGTTTTGCCTCTGCTTTTTTGTTTGTGACTTGTGTATACTTTGTGTCTATTATTTGAGGTGTGTAATAAAGAGTATTTATGTTATGTTTATGTTAAATAGATTCCTGTAATATGTTTTCTCAGAGAAATGACTCAGCATAAAACTGCAAGGCTAGGTTATCAGGCAGACCTTGATGTGTTGTGAAGGAGTAATATGCTTAGTATACGCGTAAAAACATGTAACACAACAGAGGGCAATAAAGTAATACATAATAATGAATCATATATAGTAGGGGGTAGGTGTACATGTGTTGCAATCCTGTTTGTAAGCATGTCATTTTGAACTTTTAGTTACCTTAGTTATTTACTTATCTTAGTTTTTTTTTATAATATTATTTGTAGGCCTAATCAAAACAATTACTCCATTCGTTTTAGGTTAGAGACTTCCACAAGAAGTTCTACAGGCCAGAGAACCTGACTATCATCCTGGCCGGACAAATTAAGGCTGACGACGTGTTCTGTGCACTGGAGACTGTCGAAACGGACATCATTGCCAAGGTCAGTAACGATTTTAATGGAGTGTAACTCGATCAACGACATCGAGGATAGAGATTGTAGATTATAAGCAGACAGTCTATCTGCATACTAGGGCAGCGCTTGGTGAGTTTTATTACAAGCTTTTATTTAGTTTCACCTGTCCCGTTGTCTTTATTCAAATCTTGCAAGTTGAATATACAAGAAGAGTATATAGCAGCTACAAAAATTAGATAATTTTCCTTAAAATTTGAATACATATGTATAGATAAATTAACGAGAGCATGGAATTGCATATGTAGTAGTATTGTATGTTTACAGGCATTCTATATTTGAATTTTCTATTTTCTCGTACTATCAGCATAAAAAGAGGTTTGTTATATATTGAAGAAGTAAATACCAAAATAATGTCAGTGTCAAATTGTGAATATTATTTACGTTGTGCATATATTTTTACGTCTGATTTTATTGTATTCTCACAATTATCAGAATAATTTTGTGTCAGCCCGTACGACTAAGTGTAAGTTACATAATTTTCAAAAAATATGGCAGTGAGTAATTTTGGTCCGATTGAGAGTCAAAGTAAGCAAATTATTTTTAACTGTTATAAATATTTTGAACTTGAACTGAAGAAAAAATTAAATTCCCCTTACACCGCTGCCTAGTTAGTTGAAAAAGCTACAGGTGTTTGTCTCTCTACTGTTTATAACATTGTGTCTGAGAGCAATAGTGAGAAATTCGCAACAACAAAGAAATTCACCTCCCCGAGAAATAAAAAGTTACGTACTTGTCCGTCATCAGCAGTAGACGATTTTGATCAGGAAGTCATCCGGAGAACTATATACAATTTTCATCTGTCCCATAAGCAATTTCCAACCTTAAAGGCACTCCACTCTGTGTTAAAATCCGATATAGATTACAAATTTGGCATTTCCACCTTACGAAAACAAATACAAAAATTAGGATTTAAATGGAAAAAGACCGAGGACAACCGACAAATATTAATGGAAAGACACAGCATACGACTGCTAAGAATAAATTACCTTACCAAAATTGTGGAATATCGGTCTGAAGATAGACCACTAGTTTATACTGATGAAACCTACATCCACACTTCACATGTGTCCGGATAGGCTTGGACCGATGGAACAGAATTTGGTGTAAAAAAACAAATCAGTACAGGCCAGCGGTTAATAATAGTGCACGCAGGAGGAAAAGATGGTTTTATTCCCAACGCTTTGTTAATGTTTAAGGCAAACCAAAAAACGGGAGATTACCATGACCAGATGAACTTTGTCAACTACGAAAAATGGTTAAAAGAAAAATTGATACCGAACCTTAAACCGAATAGCGTACTTATCGTAGATAATGCGTCCTATCACAACAAACTTTTGAATCGTGCTCCAACGTCAAATTCTCATAAACAAGAAATGATGGATTGGTTGACAGAACACAACATTTCGTATAGCCCGTTGATGTACAAAACCAGTTTGTATGATTTAATTAAACAAAATAAAGAGCGAATCTTGAAGCAAATCAAATTATTTTGTTCAATATTTTTTGATTTGCAATTTTTTAAGTAGTTACACTACTATATATAAACTGGAAATAGATGTCATATACTTCAGAAAAAGTGACCAAACCCTCCGGTGTCCGAGGCCAGATTTGAACTGGCGTCTTCAGCTTTCGCGGCTGACGTCCTGACCACTAGACCACCCGGTCACGGCGGAACTTGACAAATTTTCTCATGTATATGCAATCTCTGAATTTGAAACGGCTAGGCGCCTCTGGCCTCGGACACCGGAGGGTTTGGTCACTTTTTCTGAAGTATATGACATCTATTTTCAAAATAAAGAGCGGTTTCGTGAGTACCATATAGATGCAATTTTAAAAGAACATGGCCACTCCGTTTTACGATTGCCACCGTATCACCCGACATTCAATCCGATCGAAAATATTTGGTCCGGTAAAAGGACATGTAGCGCAAAGGAACGTTTCATTAAACATGCAAGGCATTATGAGTTTAGCAACTGAACGAATGAATACTATTACTGCTGAGGACTGGGAAAATATTTGGCGCCATGTCGAAAGTGAAGAAAATAAATATCGATGTCAGGAAGGGGAAATGGATCGAATTTCAAACAATCTTATTATCAATACTTGTGACAGCTCAGATGAAGAACATGATAGCGACTAAAAGCAAAAAACAGAGGACTACTACTTATTCCATTTCTTACGGGTATGTAATTTTATTAAATTAAGAGAAAATTATTCTCCTTTTGTTGCAAACGGTACAACCACTACAAATGCAATTCCATGATCTCGATAATTCATCTATATATGTATGTAAAATAAACAGAAAACAAAATAAATAAGTTTGTAAAAAGAAGGCTTAAATAAATAAAAATAAATGTATACATATGTAAAATACAAGGATGATATAGACATGGATGGACAATATCCATACAAAATCGCGTTCCTTTTATTTCAGGTTAAAGCACTAGCGTCATCTATCGGTTACACCAGACACTAAATCCTAGTTTCTAATACTTTGTTCGTCGCTTAACGCTGACAGAATAACTCGACTCCGACTCGACAGATGGCGCTGTGGCACTTCGTACCGAAAACAGACGTATAGCCTGAAAGTTCGAGGAACGCGATTTTGTATAGGCATCAAGGATAATTAAGACATGGATTGACAATGCCTATACAAAATCGCGTTCTGGCTATACGTCTGTTTTCGGTACACAGTGCCACAGCACCATCTGTCGAGTCTGGAGTCGAGTTATTCTGTCAGCGTTAAGCGACGAACAAAGTATTAGAAACTAGGATTTAGTGTCTGGTGTGACCGATAGATGACGCTAGTGCTTTAACTTGAAAAGAGAACGCGATTTTGTATGGGTATTGTCCATCCATGTCTATATCATCCATGGTAAAATACTACATATTAATTATTAAATAATTAGTTTCCGTTTGGAGAGTACAATTTATTTTATATTATCCTCAATATAGTCACTAGGCTGACAGGTATTCACAATGATTCACAACCATGTCAGTTAAATTAATCGATAATTTAAAAAAAAAATCTTAAATAAAAATCTCAATTAGTTTAGAATATAAGCTATATTCTAACTGTCATTATTGACAGAAATGTCAAATTTTATAATGAATTTCATTTTTGTGATGCTACACTATTTAGTGAAAATGCCCATCTAAATGTATAAATGTATTATTATATTATATTGTTTAATACACTAGCAGCTATGAGCTGATGTGTGTATATCACTGCACTTGTTTATAAGCATAAAGTTAAATTATTTTTGATTTCAAATGTTTATCTAGTCTGTTATTAAAACTGTTCACTGATGGGGCACTTATCACTGTCTCTGGTAATTTATTCCACTCGCGCACAACTCGATTGCATAAAAAGTGTTTTCTAGGATGGCTTGCGCTGGGTCCTCGGTTAATTTTTAGGGTTCCGTACCTCGAAAGGAAAAAACGGAACCCTTATAGGATCACTTTGTTGTCCGTCTGTCTGTCTGTCTGTCTGTCTGTCTGTCTGTCTGTCAAGACCATTTTTCTCAGGAACGCGTGGAGGTATCAAGCTGAAATTTATATCAAATACTCAGGTCTATTGTCCCTTGGAGCTGTGAAAAAATCAAACTTAAAAGCCAACGCAATCAAAAGATACAGTCGTTTATGCTGCAAATTTTAGAGTTTTTCGGCACACGCAAAACCTACGGGGTACTTCCCATGAACTCAGAAACTTGAAATTTGGCACGAAGCAACGTCATATAGCATAGACTATGGAAAAATTACAAAAAGTAGATATTTTTAATAATATCATACAAAAAACATGTTTTATAATTTTAAACTTACTACCTTTTTCCTCGTAAACGCGTGGAGGTATTAAATTGAAATTCATGTCAAATACTCAGGGCTATAGGACCTTTCAGATGTAGCAAAACCAAACTTTTATGTCAACGCAATCAAAAGAAATAGCAATTTAAGTTGCATATTTTGAAACTGAGTACTCGCAAGAAACTCAAAACCTAAAGGGTACTTCCCGTAACCTCAGAAACTTGAAACTTGGCACGAAGAAACTTCATATAGCACAGACAAAGGAAAAATTACGAAAAGTAGACATTTTTAGTAAAATCATACAAAAAATATTTTTTAAATTTTACACTTCCTACCTTTTCCCTCGTAAACGCGTAGAGGTATTAAATTGAAATTTATATCAAATACTCAGGTCTATAATACTTTTAAGCTGTAACAAAATCAATTTTCTATGTCAATGCAATGGGTGCACTTTTACTTATATACCTACAGGTTTGTACGGAACCCTCGGTGCGCGAGTCCGACTCGCACTTGGCCGGTTTTTTAAGCTATGGCCTCAGACAATGATGCCTACTCATAACAAACATGTTTTTAAAATTTTGGTACGTCATAACAATCATGTAGGATCTTATAAGTTTCAGTGAGGTCACCACGCTGTCTTCTTTGCTCCAGAGTTGTCAAGCCAAGACATCTAAGCCTTTGTTCATATGGCATGTTACGTAATCCATATACCATTTTCGTTGCCCTGCGTTGCACCTTTTCAAGCATATTCATATCCTTCACGAAGTATGGACTCCAAATTTGGTAAGCATATTCAAGTAAAGGCCTAATGTATGCTATGTATTTCAATTTAATGTGGATGGTGGCCTGGTGAACCAATGTATACCTACCCATATTTTACATTGTGAGCTGAGGTTTTTCTAAATATCTTTAGATTTAATTGCAATAACTCATTACTATTAAGTATGTAATAATATTCGTAGCTATGTAAAGCACGATCGTGATTCCTTTCTTGTGTAGTGCGAGAAGGAGCAGTTGGAGCCGTGGGTGAAGCCGTGGCAGAGCATCCCGCCGCTGCCCAACTACGGCGAGTACAGGGAGCAGTGGCCGGCAGACACCGAGGATTGTGGACAGGTTTGTATGATACATATTATGCTATATTTCTACTTGCCTTCGGGTGACAACCCTAACTCACTAACTACTACCACAAGTTTATATCCATAATGAACCGTAGTGGTAATAAAACAAGGTTGATTTTCGTTTAATTATTTTTTTGCAATTAGTGATTTTTGGTTGCCACCTGACGATATTGACCTTGTAGTAGGTATTTTTTTTATATACAATAGCTTTAGAATATATTAATAGCACTTAAATACACCACACCACTGCAAAGCAGCGTAATAGACTATCAGTTTGGTATCTTATCGCCGATTTTGTTTTTTTTATTACAGTACCTAAAAGTTATCATCCAATAATCAGGGAATCATCTCCATAAATTGCGATAAAAGTATCAAGTATAGGGTGAAAAAAGTATCATTTTTAGGGTTCCATAGCTAAAATCACAAAAATGGAATCCATATAGTTTCGTCATGTTCCTCAGCCCGTCCGTCCGTCCGTCTGTCTGTCCGTCCCTCCGTATGTTATATGATACCTACACCCTAAAAATTATACTTTTTTCACCTTCTGTATCTTTCTGCGGCCAACGCTCCGCCCCCTCAAGGTTTAAAATCTAGATTTTTAATAACCACCCTTTAGCCTATCAATACCCATTATTTTCTACACCACCCGAGTTATACTATAATTGTACAATCGAATATTTTATTATTGATTATTTGGTTTTCAGTTAGATCTCATTTCTTTTATTAGCGAAACCGTTTACGAACTGCATTCAATGAATGCGATTGCACAGAGGGTAGGCCGCAAATTCGATGCACGCGTCATGTGGCGCGAATCAAGGCGCGGCGAGCGGAACGGCGAACGCTACCGCTGTACTCCAAAACAGGATCATTTAAACACATACATTTTGATCTAGTCGCGAGAACCCGCCGCTTGCGCCCGCCGCTCAGGGCGGTAGTTCAAAGTGTATTAACACTTTGGCAACCGAGAACCCGCCTGGTATGCACTCGTAATGTATGCTCAGATGCGGCTAAGCCCGCAAGGCGGGCTGTAGCTATAAACCTATACGCCACGCCAAAGAGCCCGCCTGGCGGGCACACATTGCATCTTCGCCACCACAGGGCTGACACTAACAGAAAGGTACCAGGTTCATTATTTCTGATTATTATGTGGTCGAAAAGTAGGTACAGTTGATTTTATATTAAACATACCGACAGTGTGTTTTTGCTTCACCTAATGCGATTAAAAAATAAAAATTCTTATCAGTTGGTTACATTAAATTGCATACACAGGTATGTATCAATAGAAGAAAACGGGGGGCATAAATAGATGAGGCAGTAGACTTAATTTTATTCACGTATACGACAGTTAATTGGCACAGCCCTGAGCGTCCGCCAAGTGCCCGCCTAGCGAGTACGCGGCGTGCAGCATTGCGTTGCACGTCGTAGCCCGCCTGGCGAGTTCTTTGGTATTGTTTCAAATTTGGTTTCTGGGGTATTGTTTAAAATTTTGCCCTATTGCGAAAGTGTTCATTGTAATTCATATTTATAGATCCTGTTCGGGTGGCGTGGGCCCACGCTGACAGCGCCGGGGGCCCCTAAAGAGCTGGCGGCGTGCGTGGTGGCGCTGTGCTACCTGTGCGACACGGCGGCCGCGCCGCTGCAGCGCTGCCTCGTCGAGCGCGAGGACGCGTGGGCTAGCAACGTTAGTGTCGCCGTTGACCCGTTAAGAGTTCATCCGTTCATTCCTTCTGTATACTCCAGCCCAAGCACACACCATGGCTGAGACCTCTACTCCAAATATGTTGCAGAAGCTCGCAGCCAGGGTTTGATAACGAAGTTGCCATCTCCGGCATGTTTGGTCCGCGGGAGGTATTTTATTTCCCTCCTACCCTTCAGGGTTACCCCTCCTACCCTTTACCTAGCGGGTATCCCCCGATCTGCCACCTGGCGACCGTCCTCTAGGGCAGGGGTCGGCACACTTTTTTAACAAAGAGCCTGATGGCGGAAAATATGGAATTTTCGGAAGCTCATAGAGCCGCAGTTGTCTGTATTATGTTTTTTTACGGTAATATAAAAAAAAAAATTGAGAGGAACTCGAGGAGCTATAACTGACCCTTCAAAGAGCCGACCCCTGCTCTAGGGTGAAAGGCTCCCCGAGGAGAAAATTCATATGTTAGTTGGTCACTTATCAACACAACTTATTCAAAACAACTCAAATATAACGGCATTGTGTTGTGTAGTTTAGAAACTGCTAAAACACGAATTTATTTATTTATACGAGCCAAGAGTGTCCCACTGCTGGGCCTCCCTCCTTCCCTTCCACGTGTCCCGGTCTTGAGCCGTCTCCCACCAGTTTTTAACGAAGGCGTCAAGGTCGTCTCGCCATCGCCGTCGAGGTTTGCCGCGACCTCTAATTCGGTTTTGTGGGACCCATTTGGTAGTTACTTTGGCCCACAAATCATCCGGCATGCGACAAACGTGTCCCGCCCAGTCCCACTTCAGCTTAGCGGCTGTTTCTGCTACGTCTGCTATTTTAGTCTTTGAGCGTAGTATAGTATTTTTAATTAATGCGATCGGTTAATTTTACGCCGAGTATACTACGCTCCATGGCCCCCTGACAAACTTTGAGGTTGGATTTCTGAACTTTTGTCAATGCACATGTCCATGAGTTTTCTTTTTAAAGATATGGGAAAGTCTCCTTTCCTTTGTTCCTTCATAGACCAATAGCTCCTCCAGGCATTTTCGGTACGTCTTGCGACCTCTTTGTCCTGTCGTGCCTGGAAGGAGACTAGTTGGCCTAGGTATAACTCATGGACATATGACATTTCACTGATTTAAACTTACACGATTTTCACTCATTATTTTGTCAAAAACGGGACTTAATCGCGTACACTTACTTTTTTTTTAGGGGTCTGCCTGCGACCACGAGCGTTACGGCACGCTCGAAACGTCAGGGAAATAATAAAAGTAAGTGTACGCGATTAAGTCCCGTTTTTGACAAAATAATGATATGACATTTCCTCTCCATCTACTACCACCTTTATTTCTGTGCTGTTGGTCATGAGCTTGGTCTTTGACATGTTCATCGTTAACCCTACCTCAAAGCTTGCCCTGCTTAGGTCTTGTAGCATGAGGCCGAGCTCCGCAGCTGAAGACGAAAACAAGACTATATCGTCGGCGAAACGAAGATTTGTTAATCGCATTTCGCCGACGTCTATACCCCGGCTCGTCCAGCCAGCCGCTAGTTTCCTGAATATTTGTTCAAGGGCACTGGTGAACAACTTGGGCGATAGCGGGTCTCCCTTGCTTGACGCCTTTATTTATGTTAAAACTTGGGCCGGGTGACTGTAATTTGATGCAGGCAGTACTTGAGGCATATACTCGTATATTGCGGATAAGATTTATATATGTGGACTCTATATCTTGTTCTTGTAGTGCAGTAAATATAGATGAATGCGTTAAACAGTCGAATGCTTTGGAGAAATCAACAAAGGCCAAGTAGAGAGGGATTTTTAATTCATTGTATTTTTCGACGATTTGGTTTATTGTCTGCAAATGGTCTGTCTTGAAAGGCCGGGCCGAAATCCTGCCTGCTCGGGGCGTTAGTGACTGTCCAATTTCCCGGCAATGCGACTCTCTATAATCATAATACTGTTAATTAAAATTTATACAACAATTTTCCCAGGTATCCTACAGCCTAACAGAGAACATAGCCTCCCTAATCAAGATTGAACTCGACAACATCCCCATTGACAAGCTTGAACTAGCCCGGGATGAAGCAACCAAGTGCCTCAATAGTATCCGGGACGGGTTGGAACCAATCAACATGGATCGCATGACCAGGCTTCTAAAGAAACAGCAGAGGGAGTACTTAGCTGAGCTAGAGTTGGAACCAATTCTTGCGTTAGCGTCTAGATGCATCGGGGATGCGCTTTATTCGCAAAATGAGCAAGATGTAAGTATAGTCATTGAAATTTAAAAAAAAATCGGACTCATAATTTTGTTTGGATTCTACTGGCGGACTCTTCTCATGGATTTTTGTGTTTAAAACTGATAAGCTGTAATGTAATTTGTCTTCGGGATTATTGACTCCTCGGGACCTATTTAGGAAACAAAATAATACACTCGCGTGCAAATAATTCGGGTCAGTACGAAAAACTATAATATCTCCTAAAATAATAAAGCTAGGAGCCTGAATTAAATTGTATATTATAGATAAATGCATAGTTAATAAAACAACGTCAAGAGTTAGAGATGATATTCACTTGTTTATTTAATTAACATAGTAAACACGATATCAATTAATTATAGGTAAAAAGCAACCGTGGTACCTCACACACGAAACTAAAAAAAAAAAGTAAAACATATCAATACTTCGTATTGCCTCCTCGGGCTCTTCTTACAGCTTCTAAACGATTGGGCATACTGTTTATTAAGTTTCTTATGCGTTCTTGCGGGATATTAGCCCATTCTTCCACTAACGCCTGTTTCAGGTCTCTAAGTGTAGCTGGGGCGGGGTTTCGATTTCTTACACGCCTTCCGAGCTCGTCCCATACGTGCTCAATCGGATTTAGGTCCGGGCTTCTCGAGGGCCAGTTCATAGTGTTGATGCCAACCTCCTCAAAATAATCTTCCACAATCTGTGCGGTGTGTGGCCTGGTGTTGTCATGCATGAACATTTGAGTTTTCTCCCATATTAATTAAATATGGGCCTACATGCTCATTAAAAATCTCTTCCACATACCTGGCACTAGTTAACGTTCCATTTTCTATCAAAACGAATTGCGTGCGACTCTCTGAAGAGATTCCAGCCCAAACCATAACAGACCCACCGCCGAAAGCAACTTTTTCTTCAAAACAGGCTGGAATAAAACGTTCACCTGGCCCTCTGTAAACACTTCGCCGCCCGTCATGTGCATAGAGCATAAATCTGGATTCGTCAGAAAACATAATTCTTGCCCATTCTTCGGCACCCCATCGCCTGTATTCGCGTGCGTAAAGTTTCCTTGCAGTTCGATGCCCTTTGTCAAGTTTTGGGCCATTTGCCGGTCTATGTGGGGTCAAATTAGCTTCACGAAGCCGCCGCCTTACAGTCCACTCGCTGATGTCATCTCTTCGGGTCTCCCGAAGTTGGTTTTTGACTTCAACTGCAGTGAGATGCCGATTTCGGAGCATTGTTGTTACAATAAATCGATCTTCTCTAGCCGTAGTACATCTCGGCCTGCCGGTTCCTGGTCTTCGAAGGTTCCTGCCAGTTTGTAGGAAACGTTGGAGGACCCTCTGCACCGTAGACAGTGACACGCCTGTTCTTCTTGCTGTATATCTCTGACTTATGCCTTCTTGTAACAAAGTGACGATACGTGTACATTCATCTTGTGTTAGCGACATGATAGTAATTCAATAATGATAATGACCATCAAAGTCAACAAAAACTGACATTTATCATTTTGCTTTGACAGATTGAAAACAAAAGTGAGAAAACAATCAAAAGTGAAATAAGCTCAATTTGAATTTGGTACCAAATTCGACTTTTTTTTAAATAAAACTTTTTCCAGAATTCTTGTAGAACATTGAAGGTTCAGTTTAATTCGATATGAAATTCTCTTTAATACACAGTTAGTTTCCTGCACATACCGCTATTAATTTGCAAAATATAAGGGTTTTTGTCACTGACCCTTATTATTTGCTCGCGAGTGTATATGTGAATTTTTCCATTCAAAGGTACCGGATTGTCAATCATTACTAGTTGAATCTTAAGGTGCCATAGATTCATCTAACACAGTTTTTGTAAAAATATAATGTTTATAAATAATGATATGGTTTGCAAACTTATGGATAACAATCTTGAGGTATTTCTTTAGGGACGAGAGCAATTGAAAACACGAGTTAAACACGTTCGCTTGATAGAAAAAAAATCGCAAACATACGTCTACACCGTACTACTTAAAATTTCTTAACAATGTTTGGACATCAGCTATATATCAACATGGATCTTATATCTAATTATGCGTTATTTGCGGGCAAATATTTTTGTGAGTTCTTAGCGATAACTTTTCTATTATTAACATAAATTAAAAACACATAATTAAATGACAAGGAATTTCGCACGCTCAACGCCATACGATTTGCTTCGCTGAACTCATACTTCGCTGGGCACCAATTGTAGTTTTAAATAGTCTGAAGCAAAAATATTAATTAAACCTTCTATTTCAGTTTATATCACGACTAAATCCCCAAGAGGAGCTACAAGAGCTTCTAAGCGAGGACGAGGAGTACTGGCGAGGCATCATGAGCAAGTACTTCACCAACGAAGTGGTCACCATCGTGGGGTCGCCCAGCATCAAGCTGCAAGACCAGTAATTATAACATTACTTCAAATCTCGGTTTATAAGCGTAGCGTAGCGATGTGATATTAGCATTGTACACTCATTACAACGTGTAATTCTAATAATGAGCGCTCCAAGAGAAAAACAAGTGACGACGTTAACTAACGACGTAGCTACACGTGATTACTTTGATCACCTATTGATTAGTAGCGTACGGACAGTTGGTGGCATTATTGAGCAGAGAGGCAATGGTACATTTTATGATTGAATGACGATTGGTTAAATTATTTTTCTGTCTAAAACATACATTTATTATTCAAGTAGTGCCAATATTTTTAAATCGATTTATTTTTTATTACTCAATTTAATTACGCAGACTAGAAAAGAGTTGGAAACATCAACCAAAGGTCTAGCGGAGAAAACGAGATCAATAATTCGTTCCAAAAATATTGGCACTACTGGAATAAGAAAAGTATGTGTTAGACAAAAAAATAATTGAATAATTAGTGATTCAATTATAAAATGTAACCTAGGCGAATCCATTGCCATCTCTGCTCAATAATGCCATCACCTGTCCGTACGCTACTGATTAAACATGATTTCTAACAAGCGGGCGGACTCATGTCACGCAGACATAAATACAGCTAGATTTGAAATTACGAACGTGAATTGAAAATGTTCAAAGATATTAGGGTTTAATTTTCCTGTTCTTAACAGAGTTATACTGTGGTAATAGTAGCTTGTGCGAGTTCTCAGTAAGGACAAAATTTAATATAAAATAAATGTTTTTATTTAAACTGTGTTATTTCACCAAAAGATAATTATTTATTAACAAACAAATCTCTAAATCAATTTAGTATTTAGATTCTTAGTGAATTATTAGGTCTACGGGAAGTAGAGGAAGTACTTTTCACCGACTAACTTTTAGACCGAACAAGTTTTAGATTAAAAAATGTTCTCAGTTAAATATAATTTTCTCAATTAATTATACAGCAATATGATCGTTTTTTATCACGGACAATCTTGTTAGATTATTTTTGCCTTTAACTCCTTCACAGCCGATAAAAAAAATCTTTTAAATTGGAACTCTGACGCGTTATTAATAGAGTTCAAAAAACCGGCCAAGTGCGTGTCGGACCACGCATAGGAGGGTTCCGTACCTTCAATGTAATAAAAACCAAACTAATACCAAAAGGTCGTATCTGATGCCTATGGAAGAAGTTTTTTGGAGATAACTCCAAAATGGCTGAACCGATAATGTTCAAAATAATTTTCGTAGAAAGTGTATGATAAGGCACATCGCCTCAAATTTTTTCATATTTTTTGGACTTACGGTTCAAAAGTTACCGGGGGGGCTACACAATTTTTCTGACTTTCGAAGCGATTATTTCAGAAAATATTCACTTAATCACAAAATGGTCAAAGAAACCTCAATGTTATTTTTAAAGACCTATCGATTGATGTGTCACATGTTGATATTTGGTTAAAAAATATTTTTTGTAATTTAGTTATTTTGTATTTTTTGTATCTATGGAGCGCTCCCCTAAAAATATTCTTTTTTTTTTTCAAATTTAACGCCATAACTAAGTAGCGGCATACAAAATACACCTTATGTGTAAATTTTATTCAGATACGTCGTATAGTTTCCGAGTAAAATGGCTGTGACATACGGACGGACAGTCAGACAGACAGACAGACATGACGAATCCATAAGGGTTCCATTTTTTGCCATTTGGCTACGGAACCCTAAAAATTACTGCCACAATACCGAGATCGGTTCGTGTTTGGTTGTTAAAGGGTTAATTGAGCTTATAATTAATGGGTATATTTTTTACAGACAATATTAATATTATTCTTTATTTAGAATGGCAGAAGAAGAAAATAATAGGATACAAGCTCAAAGAAAGCGACTAGGAGAGAGTGGACTCAAAACGAAACGCAAGATTTTAGAGCAGGCGATTGATTTCAATGAGGTAAACATTTCAATCTTAGTAAAATGTTATTTCGTCCCCCTAAGACGCATAAAGGATATAGTGGAGAAATTTGCAGTCATTCTAGCCATCAGGTAACCTTAGTTGGTCGGAGCGATGGGCATGTATCCCAGAGTCGCGAGTTCGAGTCTCGCCTGTGGCAGTGGATTTATCTACTTTTCCTTTATTTTTAAACATTGTGGCAGGGATGTTGTAACATATGTGGTTTTATCGGAACCGAAAGCGGAATCAGATGTTTCAAATTTAATTTATCGGAACCAGAAACGGAATCGAAACCGAAAACGGAAGCGGAACCAGAATCGGCGCCCGAGTGATAGCAGCACGAGGCAAATGAAACGTATAAACCTGTTTGTTTTTGATGTACGCCGCTCATTTCCCCCCGCTGCGTTGCTATGACATCCGATGTAACTCCTGTTTTGAAAGTAACAGAACCGGAACCGAAGCGAATGTTTAAAACCAATCGGAAGTTCCGACTTAACGGAACCGGAACCGGAGTTATATAACATCCCTGCATTGTGGCATCGTTAGCAGACGTTCTGCTTAATACAAAATTAATTGTACTTACACGTTAATAAAGAGGAGCCCATGGTAGATTATCTCCAACCATTTCAAATAGGCATTGGTACCGCCCAGGGGTGCGAGGCAGCAATCCAAGCCACTCGAGCTTTTGCACTAGCTAGCAAGGATACAGATGCCGTTATCCTGTAGATAGTACCCTCACTTTATCCGTCTCTTTACCAATGTTATCATGCTGATAGCAATTTACTGTATAAGGGCAATGACACTCTCATTACTTCGCGAGTTGATGCTCAGCAGGGAGATCCTTTGGAGTCTTTAATATGTTGTTTGGCCATACAAAAGGTTACCTCGTGTTTGTATTGAACTCTGAACGTATGGTACCTAGATAGTGGAGTACGGGAACGCCTTTTTAACCTATAAAAATGACAAATCACAAGTCCGATTTTATTTTGTGAACTGTTAGAATACGCTAAGTACTAATAATAAAAAATATTTTCTAACAATTGTTAGCATTGTGCTAGGTATAATACATGTATTTGTGTGCTACACATAGAAAATATTATGTAAGTTTTATTTTTCTCCACCAGACTATCGCTTTTTACTATTGCATCATAACTTGTAACGTCATTTTATAACGGTTTTGTCAAGAGCATAAGTCGTCTTAGCCATTTGTAATTCGTTTAGAATTCAAGGTCACTTATATTGGATTATGCTTACATAATCTATTGACCAAACCGTTATAAAATGACAGATGATGTTGAAATAGTTGAATGCAATAGTATGGTAAAGGAAAATATATCTTGTATATTTTTTTTCTTGTTGTTATTAACAAATATCTATATAATACCTAGCGCGACGTCAAAAACTGTTAGAAAATATTTTTTACTATAAATAATCATATCATATTCTCTAACTAAAAAAGAAAATCGCACTTGTGAGTTATCGAAGCTCAAAACTGTTCGCGTACTGTACTGACAAGATGACAGTGCGGTCGTAGTCCTGGGCGATCTTAATAAGCTCGTGCCGGCGTTGAAGGGAATTGGCTTGGAGATAAGCAGGGTAAGTTCGAGCTGTGAGCTAATCTGTTGAGACGCCGGGGACGTGATTAGGGGAAACTGTTCTACCTCAGACCTTACCTTTTACCTAGGTCTTAGGTTCTCTTTTGCAAAGGTGGAGTAGGCTAAGTGAAGTATGTTCTCTTATGTTTAAAATTATTTTAGATCGAAATTCACTCTCCAGCCGTGAGACTCATCATGAGAGCTTTTTTAGTGAAAGGAAATTACTTAGTTTAAGTAGGTTTTTAAAATTTTCCTATAACTAAGCTTATTGAAGAAATAAATTTTAAATTATTTTTTTTTGTATGTTCACCAATTATTCGAAGACGGCTGGACCGATTTGTAAAATTATTTTTTTGTTTGAAAGAGTATACAATTGGTCCCATTGTAACCAGGTCAGAATCTGATGATGGGATCCTGGAGAAATCGAGGGAACTCTTCAACAATTATAGCCACACCTACCTATAGTGATTTGAGTATTTTTTTACAGTAGCTCGAGTATTTATTTTTGGAAAGGTGGAGGCTAAGTGAAGTCGGTTATTTTTTGTTTAAACTTATTTACGGTTTTATTTGACTTGTAGGCATCAATGCTCAAGATTTCACATGCCAGTTAAATATTGTCATAATTAACTGTTTTTAGTTTATCATTATTATTTTTATGTTTCTTAGATTTTCTTAGTATCTTAATACTGGTGTAATGAAATGCATGGGCTAAAGCCAAGTGCATATTATATTAATTTCGAAGTGGTTTAATCCTGACAGTGTTTGTGAACGTTGGTTCGGGGGGGTTAGGTTAGGACTATGATGTTTGCATTAGTACATATGAATATGATGACAAGGACAGGGTTTTTATGAAAGTATGTAACTGTTGTGGAATGATATCTGTAGTGGACAAGACAATGGGATTTTTGGTAACTAACGGTGTTTAGTTTCTATTATTGTTGTGAGCCTATAATGGAACAGCAGTCCTAAGCAGTATGCCCATTTTCACAAAGTAGTCCAGCTTGTCTCGCTAAAAAAACAATACGAATAGAATTTTAATATTCAGCGAATACAAATATTCGTTGCAACACTAATATAAATCCTTTTGAGAGATCAGAGGTACGGACTCACAGCTACCTTATAGGGTAAATCGCCAGTTACTGGCCACTGTCCAATAACTGGCCACCTCATACTAAAAACGAACTCTGCGTACCTACAAACAAAATTCATTTTAGTATAACGTGGCCAGCTATTGAAACCCTTCAGTTTCTACTTCAGCTTTGTTTGTAGGTAAACAGAGTTCATTTTTAGTACGAGTATCAGGTGGCCAGTTATTGGATAGTGGCCAGTAACTGGCGATTTACCCTACTTCGTTTTTTTGAGATTAGAAAAATGTTGACAGAACGATGTGGGTTCTTTATTAGGCACGATAAATGTCACAACTGTCAAAGTGCCTACGCCGTCATTAAACATACTTAAATATATTTGTATTACAAAATATATTTCAAATACTTTAAGCTTTAAAATACATTAACATAAAATTATAATACACTCAGTCAAACACACCTTAACTAAAATTATTGCTACCGTTCGTTGTCGTTTCCGGTGCAAAAGTGCCCATAACGCTTGCAGCATTACCACGCTGAATAGCCATGGACAGTCTTTGCACCAGAAACGACTCAGAGCGGGGGTCCTCTCCCTTTTGCCGAAGTCGATGGCCTAAGTTTCGTACAATTTTTTTTTATTATTTGTATTTATAGTAAAGCCATGCCTACGTATTTGTAAATGTTATATTGAGTATTTTACAATATTTTGGTATGTTGTTCTTGTGAATGTTGTACAATAAAATACCTAGAGAGGAAGAGGTTCGCAACGGATGGTTCGATTTTTAAATATTTTCTCGCGCCATCTGTCATTAGTCTCTCTCAACCATACCTGGATAGTTTTTAATGTTTAAAGCTTATTGTGATATTTGTGATTCTTATTTAAGTAAAGGTATTTCCTTGCTCTATTATTGTGCGTTTGGTTGGAGGGTTATGGAGCAATCAGAAGCAGGCCCGAGTGGCATACAACAAGAAAATCCACCTCGCAGTCCACCAAATCTTTTACCGTCACCTAAGACAATTGTTTTATTATTTAATATTATATATCCATACTAATATTATAAATGGGAAAGTGTGTGTGTTTGTTTGTTTGTCCGTCTTTCACGGCAAAACGGGGCGACGAATTAACGTGATTTTTTAAGTGGAGATAGTTGAAGGGATGGAGAGTGACATAGGCTACTTTTTGTCTCTTTCTAACCCCCCACTTCCCTAAAATGGGGGGTGGAAGTTTGTATGGAGCATTACGGGGGGCAAAGGGGAACCGTGTTACCCCGAATTTAACGCGAGCGAAGCCGCGGGCAAAAGCTAATATTAAATAACGTTTAGACGCACTTTTATTTACGAAAATTATTATTATTAAATAATTTTCGTGAATACTGATTTAAAAAACTAGATGTCAAGTTTTCGTTTAGAACGTACGTGCGTCACTGTCAGGTCAGTTTTTCATTTTTGACGTGTGTCTCACGTTGGCATACTAAATCTAAAACGAAATTGTGTTTTTATTGTTGTGTTGGATTATTTAATCTGCAAATTGTTATTATTTATTCACAAATGTGAACTCTTAATCATGTTAACTAATCGTTTGTTGGTGTGCTTGCAGTGTGTTTAAATTGAACATTTAGAACAGGTTGGCAACTACTGTTTCTATGTTTACTCAATTTCTAACCTCAAAAAAAACGAAGTATAGATGATTGGCTAAAATGGGCCTTTACAAAGATTGCATATACACGGGAAAATTCGACCGATGCAGTTGTGACCCGGGTGGTTAAGGAGTCTGCCGCGAATGCAGAAGACGCTGGTTCGTTCCCAGTCCTGGGCACCGGAGGCCTAGGTCACTTTTTCCTTTGTATATAACATCTATGTAAGTTTATAATATAAACCCATGGATAGTAAATGGTTGTAATACCAACAACGGCAACAACCAAATACGTTTAGATCCTTATACCACAGACTGATTAGATATATCCAAAGCATAACAACCAAGATGTTTTTTACGATCGCAGCGGCATCTGTGCATTGCTTTGCATTTTTATCCTCATCATTGTGCTGTTAGAATCGTTATATTTACTAGTAAAATAGCGACCGTCAGAGTACGGTGCCTGTGTCTGTATGCCTTGACAGCATTGAAAATCGAAGTACAATAGAATATTTTTTATGACAGAACAAAACAGAAAATTTATTGAAACTTCAGCACACGCAGAATTGAGCTAAATAGTTGGCGATCATTTCACAAAAGAGCATCTCTTGCAAACAAGCTGTCATCAACGACGGAACGGCTTGACCTTATTGCATTTCTGTTTGTATTGCAGCGTCCTCCGCCCGCCGGCACGCTGGCCGCGGTGCCGGTGCCGGGCTGCGACAGCCTGCAGTGCCACGCCATATCCACGTGGAGCGCCGACGCCGCCGCCGCGCCCTGCCCGCACTTTGACCTCACTCAACTGCCCATGTACGCTAGAGTGCACAGCCTGAAAACCAACTTTGTTTATGTAAGTGCTGAAACAACAGAAGGCTGAGATTTGTTTGTATTATACATCAATAATAACCGAACACCTCACTTATGAAGTAATACTCGAACTCCATATCTCTATGAAGCGCCGACATGCCAGCCAGCTACCCACGTACGAAAGAGTACAATGCTAAAAAACCAACTTTGTTTATGTGAGTGACGAAAAAACAAGAGGTCAAGAATTGGCAGCTTAAGGCTGCGTTTCCACCAAAGATGAGCGAGGATACGTTGCGAGGAATGTGTTTGTTAGGCACAATAGAATCACTTCATTTGTTTATCCTCGCACAGCGCAGCTCTATGATTGGTTCTTAGAAAACACATTCCTCGCAACGCATTCATAGTGGAAACGCACGCATTTTTATTTATAGTCGTTCGTTTCATTCTTCAGATATAAAATATACCAGATAGTCCTACAGGCGACATCTTCACGATATTCAGAGACAGTCAATTGACTATTAAACTGATTTTCAACCGACTTCAAAATTTCCTCTTGTTGATCTTTATTGTTGCTGTTGCTTTTTATTTTGCTATTTTTTTTTATGTATGTTCACCGATTATTCGAAGACCGCTATTATATATTTTTTTGTGTTTGGTCTTATTGTCATTAGACCCGGATCTGATGATGGGATCTTGAAGATTTCCAGGGATTTTTTCAAATATTATAGGGACACCTATAGTGATTTTAAGTATTTTCATAGTAGCTTGGGTATATGTCGGTTTTTTCTTTAAAATTATTTGTTCATTCATTCATTCCCCTACCTTTCCAGGTCCCCCAGCCCTCCATTTTCGCTCATTCTTTTTTCGTGCACGGCGGCGAGCGCACGCGCCTCCTTAGCTCCTTGGCATAAAGTGAAAAAAATAAAAAGCTTGAAGAATATAAGAAACGCTACAGAATAATTTATACATCGTTTTCATCGGAAGATAAAGGTAAGTAATTTTTTTTAATATTCCGCTAATTCCGCTTGCACCGCTGTAAAAATAGTTGCAGCATTTCCGGACGAGATTCACTTTGTGGCTCCGCTTGTTAAATTGTTGGGTGAAGCTGTTATGTTATTCCTTATTAAATGAATATTTCTAACCACACCAAATAGTTCAAATAGTGCCATTGACAATTAAAGAATTAAAATAACATAAACAATTAAAGATGATATCGTAAAATCTAAAAGTTTACGACGATAAAGAGAAGCTTTTTTATTGTGTCGCCAATAATCAGCCCATTGTACATCTAACAACTCACAATGACCAACGTGGAGGACCCGTTGCGGTTAGACCATAGAAAGAGTGCTACAAATTCGAGATTAGCGGACATTTCGAACCGCAGAACCTTCTAAAAAACTTCTTAAACGTGCCGTCCTTCAGCTTCACTCTTACAAAATACCTACAGTCCTACTGAGGTTTTAAGCTTTCCTGGCTAGATACCGCCCTATTTGCAAAGGCTACTGCCGGTGGCTGTTTTAAAAAAATGTTGTTATAGTACAAATGCGTTGGAAAAATGATGAAGAGCATACACAATGGCACGTGCACCGAAATACACGGGCACTGGCCGCAGCTTGCATTGTAAGACGCGGATGCACATTAGAACGCCGTACGAGTATGTGAAAATAGTGCTTGATATGACGATAAGTAATAAAAGTAATTTTATTAATGTTTTCGCAATTTATTTGATTATTTTGACATTTATATGCGTCATTCACACATCAGCGCTCGGAAATAAGCGTGATCTCCTAGTATAGTATCAAGTTTCTAAGTCTAAGAAGTGGGTTAGGTTTTTCACAGGTTTTTGATCTATAGGTAAATCGGTCAGTCATAAAAATACCGGTTTTTGAATTCCGCGCGGAATTCAGCTCTAATGTGGGGTGCCCCTAAAGATAATGAGCAAGTATCGGGGCTGGATGACCGGGAATGGTAGATGAATGCATGAATGAATGAACAAAAAATCTGTTCAATCCCCGGCCTTCCCCACTGACTGTGACTGTGATGTCTAGCACCTGTACATATTCGGCCAACGTCGGCCGATCTAAGGGACGCAGCCATACGGCGGAAAGATACGCAATACCGATTGCTCCCTCTAACGCATAACTGCGTCCCGTAGATTGGCCGACGTTGGCCCAATATGTACAAACTGCAACACTCTTAACTGTACATCGGTGGGCCTTATTACAAAAGACATAAGGTCCACCGATTGGCAGTTAACAGTGTGCAGGCGCCCTTAATATCGTGCAGAAGTTACCTGCAGGTTTCTTGAAACCCAAAGGACTACCCTGGTAAATATATCAATCTCCAAATAAAACGACTCATATATTAGTGATCGAACTTCGCTGCAGAAGTTCGTTTGATCATCTAAACTAAAGGATAACCTGGTCAAAACAGTTAAGTGCTGCTTTTGACATTCCCACTGATTTATCTGAGATGGACTAGCATGGAAATCCTGGAAACTAAAACTGAAAGTCTGAGCTTTTAAGAAAAAACTTTTACCAAATTAAGAAGGATTTTTTTTTAATGGGTTCTATTTTTCGCTTCAAGACCATGTTTTTTTTAAATTTGCTAATACTTACACAATATTTGTGAAAATCGGAGCCTCAAGACCTAGACAAGAGATCAAAAAAATTGTCAATTTATAGTACATTACTTACCAAGAACTGTAAAAGAAAGAAAGTCCGAAATCGCAGTTATTTGTGACCCGAGCCGCAGGCGGGGGTGGTAAATATGCGATAGAGGGCTTTCTTTTTTACTGCCCGTGGTGAGTACACAATTTTACGTCTCCATCTGGCCATAATGTGAGTTTTACCGTACGCGCGCGGTAAAACTCACATTATGGCTAGGTGTGACGTAAAATTATTTTCTAATCTTACAAAATTCTATTCCAGATAAACCTAATTTTCGATACGACAAAAGTAGACCAAAATACTCGCAAATGGCTTCAACTTCAATTGAATGGTCTAACCGAGTGCCCCGTGCAACGCGGAGACGACCTAATTAATACCACACGAAGAAGTCATATCCACGACGGAGCAGCTCACAGTCACGTTTACTGTAGACATGGGATTTGTAAGGCGGTTTGGCAACTGCATACTAATATTGGCATTAGTGAGGACCATTTTCTGAATACTCTTACGCCACACAGTGGAACTAGGGCTTGCAACTTCGGAATTGTTTATGTGGGCTAACTCCGGAATTCCGGAATAGGCCATTCGAACAATTCCGGAGTTGCGGGCGCTAAGTGGAACGTCTTCATACCAAAGTCATGACATTCGCTTTAATTATTTGGGGGGGTCACTAATGCAGAAATGAATTTTTTGAGGGGGTCAGCAATTAATTTTTCGATACGACATGTACGATTGAGGGGGGCATGGGCACTCGTGCGGAAAAGTAGTTTTTTAATTTTCCTATTATAGAGTCCAACCCGAGTTGTTGATACCTAATGAAATCTGAGACCTCTGCTTTGGTACTTTAATTTTAAACATATAATAAAATATATCTTAGAAAAAGTAAACATGTTCTGAAATAATTGTTATTTGTATCAAATCAGATTAAACTAGTAGTCCGCCTCGAACTGAGAACTCGCGATTTAATTGCAAACGAGATGACCAATATAACAAGACCCTTTTGAAGGTTTTTTTTTTCGCCTTTTAGCTCCACAACCGCTTGATTGACCCTGCTCATATACGAACTCTCAAATTATAAGTATCTCTGCTACACCCCCAACCAATTTCATGAAGCTCAGAAAAGCGTTACTTAAGTTATCGCGGAACAAACTCAAAATCAAAAAGCCATCGAAATGCTGAGACGCCCCACTGGCCAGAAGTTGTTTGTAAGAACTTGCTTCGCTTACGCTCCGCTCGTTCGATTATGTATTTTCCGCAAAGTTATAATCAAAAATATTGTTCCTAATTTTTATCTCAAGTATGTCTCCCACATACATGTGTATTAGGACCACTGCCGTACAACGCGCATGTTCGTACTTTAAAAAATCGTAACATTCAATTCAACATGTGTCATCAATCATCATCCCTGTCCCTAGCCTGTTCTGTTAACCCTTTGACCGCCAAAGAGGTCAAATCACGGGCACGGAAATTTGGACGTGATATCACGCGCTGGCGCTGAGCGCGTGATATCACGTCCAAAATATAAGCGAGTTGCCTCGCGCGCAGGCGCTGAGGTCACGTCTTTCCGTCCGATGCTTGGCGGTCAAATATCTATGAAACTTTTTTTTACAGTGTGAACCCGGAGATTATGAGAAATTAGTGGAACATTTATACGAAGTGTTGTATGCTGCCGAAATAACTAAAGAGAGGCTTCTGGTGTTCGCGCAGAGACTTATAAACGATGCCGCGCAGGTAAAAAGAAGCACAATTGACAATACTTTTACTTGTATACCTATTAAAATAAACGCTCCATCGACATTTTTTCTTTTATGTGTTTTTTTAAAACGACAACTATAACATTCGTCACAATCAAATATATCGCAGTGGCTAAGTTCTCACGTATATCTGAACTCACCTCCATTGACAAGGTGCTATTGTGGTCATATATTTAAGAGCAGAGTACGCAAATGTAAGAATTTCGTAAATGCAGGCTCGTCGAAGCGGCCAAAGTATGGTGTACAATCTCCTCCGCGACTCCGTGTACTGCCCCGACAGCGACGTACACTGGAGCTCCGAACTCCGCCAACAGAAGTTCCTCAAAGAACTCATAGAAAACCTGAACGCAGGTGACAAGCGAGCGGGCACTGTACAGTCGAGGTCAAAAATACCTTTACAGTTGAGTGTTACAAAAATACCTTTACGTTTAAATATGTTTACACATTGCATGACAAAAACATGCTTACAACTCACATGTCAGATTCTGCTTTTCAGTTAATGCTCCAAATTTCAGTTTACAATCTGTCTTCCATAAAAACATTTACAAAAATTGTGTCATAACAGATTTACATATTACGGAATAAGATTTACTGCCAATGTGCCGTAAATACGTTTACATTTTCAGTGACATTAGAAACTTTACGATCAAGCTTACTTTTCGATTACGTACACATATTGTTACATAAATATCTTTACAGATTTGATTAGCCCGTTTTTAATTTTAATAATGACATGAAATCGTCATAAATATACATTTCGGCTTTATAAAGAGAGCTTCATTATTTATTAACGCTAACTAAACTTTACTAACTTTCGGCTTTATTATTTACTAGCTTTTGCCCGCGGCTTCGCTCGCGTTAAATTCGGGGTAACACGGTTCCCCTTTGCCCTCCGTAATGCTCCATACAAACTTCCACCTCCCATTTTAGGGAAGTGGGGGGTTAGAAAGAGACAAAAAGTAGCCTATGTCACTCTCCATCCCTTCAACTATCTCCACTTAAAAAATCACGTCAATTCGTCGCCCCGTTTTGCCGTGAAAGACGGACAAACAAACAAACACACACACTTTCCCATTTATAATATTAGTATGGATTGTTTATTAAGGGAGTTAAAATAGTACTATTTTTTTAGCTGTATTTGTTTGGTTTAGTGTTTTTACATACGTTCTATAGCATGTTGACAAGAAATCCTTAGTAGTAATTGGACGGTTTCTTTATATCATATTCTAACGCATCTCAAATTATGTAAGAGTTCCTTTTAACCCTTTGAACGCCAAAGACCCATAAAGTGGTCATGAGATGTCGTGCCTATCATGCTATTGACCCCCTAAAGTGGTCAGGACTAAGATGTATTGCGATCATGCAAAAAAAAACAATATAAAAGCATTCTTGTTTATTTTTATTGGTGCTTGTGTTGCATTAAATTTATGGTGGTTAGCGTCTGACTGACCACTTCATTCGATTTTTTTATATGTCAGTGAACTATTTTGCACGTCAGTCAGTTTCAATTTGGGATTGTAAGAATAATAAATTCTGTGACAAAAAATATTTCTGAGTGCTGAAATTCCTGACTCATTGATGTTACTTCGTAAAACACCCGTGTGAAACACTGAAATTTATGATGTTCCTATACTTATGAAGGCAAAAATCTTAATGAAGTTTCATTTATATATTTCTCCAACTACAAGAGCGTGCTTATTTCATTTGGGAAAGCCTATTGATGCTTGGGATTGTAACGGGCCGCCGTCATCTCATCACCCGTTCAAATAATTATAATTGTTAAATTATATTTTAGGTTTACTTTATATTTTTAGGAACCAAACTGCTTGGTTATATAGTGTATATCAGCCTTTTTACTTCTACTGTAGTCTATGCCTTAGAAGAGTGAATACTCTCAGAATTTCAAATTTAAAACCACTGACATTGGAGTTTGTTTATAACAACCGTCAAATTTATCAAGTATACAAGATCGTGTTTCACCAGAAAAATATTGCACCAGAAGCCACTAGGATACGCATGTGCATTAGGGATTGCAGGCAGACTTCAGCCACAAGAAAGTTAAGTATTCTTATATCTTTATGCTTGAAATACTATAATCTCCCGCCTTACCAAAGTTATTTTATTTGATGTGTTTGTGTGCATCTTATGTTAAATGCCCCCCCTGTGTCCCTAACTTCATTCCTTACTAACCTTTGAGTGCTAGAGTGGACTTTCTGCAAACCCGGTATTTCTGACTTTGTAACTAGGCAAGACAAATATATATAGACAGCGGAAGTATAAAGATGATACTTAGATGTGACCTATACATATATACTTATTTAATAATAACAGCATTTCACAGCGACAAGGTAGGTATTCATCTAATGGGCCCATCAATTCTAGGTTTATGACATACAAATAGCTAAAAGGACTGAGTAAAGACAATTCGACACACTGAACGTACCCTCCCTACTTTAAGCTCATTGTTCTATACTTACTCGGACTAACTGACATCGTACAAAGACAATCCTCATGAAAATATTCCCATATAGGTCTAGGGATACTTGATGGCCGTTTGGTCATACAATCTTTAAAAAACCGGCCAAGAGCGTGTCGGGCCACGCTCAGTGTAGGGTTCCGTAGTTTTCCGTCCGTCACAGTAAGTGTCCCCACTTAAGAGTTAAAATAACACCGCCATGTAGGATATGATATGAGCGTTCCACCTACAGCGACATCTATCGGCAAATTAAGTAAACTATTGCGCGCGAGCTTAAAGTATGGAAGATGATTTTTATGGGATAATTATTTATTGCGTGAACCGATTTTGACCGTTTTTACTTTATTTGAAAGCACGTCATTTCATTGTGATTTTGTAGAAATTACAGGTACAATAAACATCTGCTTATACGGTTAAATTACAAACTTAGTTCAGAAATTATTTTGTATTTTTTTTTCAAAAACTATTCAACCTATCAAGTTCAATATAATTTTCCTAGAAAGTTTTTATAAAGTTCTACTTTTGAGATTTTTTTCATATTTTTAAAACTTATGGTTCAAAAGTTAGAGGGGGGGGGACACATTTTTTTTACTTCTAGAGCGATTATTTCCGAAAATATAGACATTATCAAAAAATGATTTTAGTAAACCCCTATTCATTTTTAAATACCTATCCAACAATATGTCACACGTTAGGGTTGAAATGAAAAAAAAAATCACTCCCCACTTTACGTATAGGGGAGGTACCCTAAGAAAACATTTTTTCCCACTTTTTATTTTACCACTTTGTCGGCGTGATTGATATACATATTAGTACCAAATTTCAGCTTTCTAGTGGTAACGGTCACTGAGATTATCCGCGGACGGACGGACGGACGGACGGACGGGCAGACATGGCGAAACTATAAGGGTTCCTAGTTAACTACGGAACCCTAAAAACAGGTCGATGAGGGAGCATGATGGAGGACGGGAGGAGCACGGACGAGCTTTCTTTACTGTGTCGAGCCTGGTTACTTTAAAACACAACGTAGAGGAATAGACGATCACTGGCCAATTCACGAAGACTCACTATAAGGACATAAGGTAACTGGCGATAATTTAGATTAAGCTAGGCTAGGCCCTTAGTTCATAGGCTTCGTGACAGGATCAAACAGCTGAGGCCGAAGAAAATCTTATGGATTTTAACGCTGACCATACGAACGACATCACTACATAGTATAACACAAAGTCGCTTTCCGCTGTTTGTCCCTATGTATGCTTAGATCTTTAAAACTAAGCAACGGATTTTGACGCGGTTGCGGATTTTTTTAATAAATAGAGTGATTCAAGAGGAAGGTTTATATGTATAATACATGCATAATATAGTAGCGAAACACTGATGATTTTAGAGGTTTAAATAGATAAATAAATATTATAGGATAATCTTGCACAAATCGACCTAGGCCCACGGTAAGCTCAATAAGGCTTGTGTTATGGGTACTAGACGACGATATCTATAATAGATAAATATGGATAAATACTTAAATACATAGAAATAGATAAACAGACAAATAAATGCTCTGACCAGGATTCGAACCCGGGACCTCCTGCTTCGTAGGCAGTGTCACTACCGACTAAGCTAGGAGGCCGTTAAAAGGTTTCTAATGTGATGTCGTAAATAAACCCATTTTTTGAGCTTACATTGCAGACGCTGGTTGAGTCCTAAGAGATAGATCAAAATAATGTACCACAGTATTGTACACCTTAAAAAGATCTACAAAAAAGTCCGCGATGATATATCTATCTCTTAGGGATAACCCACAATAAACGTTTTTTATCCCGTGCGAAGCCGGGGCGGTTCGCTAGTAGTTAATATATTTATGGCCTATTTCACAATCTCCAGTTACAGCATATGTGTCAGATAAATGTGTGCTGTCCTTTTCTTTTATATGACTGGAGTTAAGGATAGCAATAATTTTAACTGGCAGATAAGTTTATCTGGTGATTGTGAAATAGGCCCTTAGAATTCTATTGAACGTTCTTATTTTCACTACATCGGCTATTGTGAATTAAATAGAAAATTGGTAATTATTCAAATTAAGAACGGGCCCATCAAATCTGTAAACATATTTACGTCACACCTGGCCATAATGTGAGTTTTACCGCTCGCTACGCTTACGGTAAAACTCGCATTATGGCCAGGTGGGGACGTAAAATTGTGTACTCACCACGGGCAGTAAAAAAGAAAGCCCTCTATCGCATATTTACAACCCTCGCCTGCGGCTCGGGTCCCAAATACCTGCGATTTCGGGCTTTCTTTTTTTTACAGCCCTAGGTAAGTAATGTACTATTACGGCACATTTACAGGAAATCTAATTCTGTAACATGCAATGTAAACCTATTATGTCACAATTTGTGACAATGTTTCTATGGAAGACAGATTGTAAACTGAACTCTGGTGCATTAAGTGAAAAGATGAATCTGTCATGTGTGTTGTAAGCATGTTTTTGTCATGTAGTGTGTAAACTTATTTAAATGTAAAGGTATTTTTGTAACACTCAACTGTAAAGGTATTTTTGACCTCGACTGTACTACAAGAAGCTAGAGATTCTTTAAAGAAAATTGCGGAGAATGTGTGGTTGCATTTGACGACGGACTTTGAGAGATACCCGCTGAGCACTGAGCCGTGGAAGAAGTTCCCTAAAGTGGGTAAAGCTCCGTAAGTAACGGTTTTCCTTTCCACATAAATGTAAAAATAATAATATGGCAATAATAATAAATTAAAAAGTCATGAAAGGTCTTCTAAGACCATTTTCGCGTAATGGCACGGATCTAGAAGCTGCCCTACAAACTGGTTAAAATATCCCTATATACTTAATTATGATATACAGGAGAAAACCATTGAACTAGCATTAAACCTGATTATATGTCCAGTCAGATCATGCCACATCCACGCTCCCAAGTACTTTGATTTCATCACGAAACTTGTACAAAAACACTTCAATTTTACGTCTTTGCGTATCCCGTCACTTTAATAGAGTTTATTTCTAAATATTTTTTTAATACAATTGCTCAAAAAGTTTAGTTTATGTAGCTGCAAATCGTGCGTAAAGTTTGATTTTATGCACTAGTGCTAAAAAGTAATCTGATTGATACTTTTTTAATAAATGAGTATTATGCGAGACCCGCTTATAAATGACCCACCTGAACTACGCGCGATTGGCCATAAAGGAGTATTATGCGAGACCCAATAGTATTACTTGAACAACGCGCGATTGAATGAAGCTCTCTTTCGTACACTGACAGAATATAAATGTAATTTTATTTCATTGTAGTTTTTTCGCAATTGTATTAAAAAACGTTGTTCGACACACGTGCGGATGTGTCATTTTCACTCGGCTCGGGTCAAGTAACCTGGGTAATCGTGCAAAATGTCATACTTCTCGCACTTGTATCGAAAACGACTATTTTATGGCAGTAATGCCTTTTTGACAATCGACGATGAATGTGTTGTGATTCATAACGTCACATTTAGAGCCTGTCATATCTGTTATACTGCTGGGCAATGACTAACGAGGTTTGCTAGATCCCCTATTTGAGTTTTTGGGCTCCCATTGCGGAGTGATTTTGCCCCACAACTTATCGGCAGACGTGATCAGCCCAGTCCCACTTTAGCTCCACCGCCTTCCTATCTTTAACAATGATTGGGGTCTTAGAGCGCACTTAGTGTTCCGGACTCGATCTACCAACTCGACTCATAATATGCTATGCTCTATGCCATGTTGAGAAACCCCGATTGTAGGCATCTGAGTTTTAGACGAAGACCAAATCGTAGATGAGAACTACAGCACAAATGCATGAGTTTCAGTTTAAGTGAACGTAAACTTAATTATCAACCGACTTCAAGATTTCGAAGGAGGAGGTTATCAATTCGTCGGAATCTTTGTTTTTGCTATTTTTTTTTTATGTATGCTCACTGATTTTTCGAAGACGGCGGGACCGATTTGGAAAATTCTTTTTTTGTTTGAAAGAGTATACTTCACAGTTGGGCCTATTGTAACCAGGTCAGGATCTGATGATGGGATCCTGGAGAAATCGAGGGAACTCTTCAACTATTATAGGCACACCTATAGTGATTTGAGTATCTTTTACAGCAGCCTGAACATTTGCTTTTGAAAAGGTGGATGCTAAGTGAAGTCGGTTCTTTTTTGTTTAAAATTATTTTCACTATAATTCCCTATCCCAATACAAATTCCCAAATCGTAGGCGAATTTCGTATCATGTATATAATTGTCAATTTTATTGTAGGCCTTCACTGTACTGGGACGCAGAGCTACTAAGCGGGTGGGGCGGAGGCTTCGTCGTCGGCATCGGTGGCGTGGAGTCGTCGTTCCTGGCGGCGATGAGCCCCGGGCCCCTCGGTATGGAGCTGGCGCAGGCGGCACCGCTGTTGGTCGCACTCAACTACTTTACACAGATGGAAGTAAGTGGTTAGACTTACTACATACTTATTTGTCGCAACGACCCAAAATGAGTCCTGGCCTCCGACACAAGAGCACGCCATTTTGTTCGGTCCTGCGCTATTTCACGCCAGCTTTCACCGGCGCCGAGCTCCTGAAGATCCGCTCCTACTCTGTCTGCCCAGCGATACTTAGGACGACCGACAGGACGCCGTCCAGTCGGTCGACCCAAATATCCTCTTTTTACAGAGCGATCTTCTCCCATCCCGGTTAGACGACCATATAAACTCATGTAGTTTGGCCAGGGACTGTCTCACTTCAAGTCAAGTTTTGCATTGAAGTTCAAGCATAGACAGAGAGAATCATACTGTCTTTTTCTTACGCTAGTACCCACATCACTTAAAAAGGGAAGAGTTATTACTTCTACTGTTTCTACGGTTTTTTGTAAGCCAGACTATAGATGGAGAGGACCCAATTAGGGTTTTACAAAGACAACTTAATCTTTTGCAAAGGACATATTGGAAAACTCGAAAGAAAAGCCTAGGATTGTTTTCATTATTTTTCATGGTCATTTTAAACTTCAAGTAATATAATCTATAACTTTCAATGCAGTATCCTGAAAACAGTACCTCGTATAGGCAGGAGGTTAAAAATAACAGAATAGGGTTAACAAGGACAAGGAGCTTTAATATTAATTTACGTACCAGCAAGATTAACCGATACGGAACCACCAATGGCGGAGCATCCATACAACTCGATGTGCACCATCTTGCCTAATTGTCAGCCAGTTGAGTACTTTTACTATGGTTCTTGAAGAAAAGGTATTTAATCCGCCGTAACTGATTGCCACCTACGTAATTTGATTTTAAAATGGGCACGAAAAATTTTTTTTGTGAAAGTATTCTGTATACAGGGTCCGATGTGGCGTCTGATCCGCGGCTGCGGACTAGCGTACGGTTGCGGCTTGTACGCGGCCTTCAGCGAGGCGCGTATTGTGTTCTCACTGTACAGCGCTACCAACGCCGTCGGCGCCTACACCAAGACCAAGGCTATAGTGGTGAGACATCTTTGACCGGCACAGTTACGGTTCTTAACATACATTGAAACTGAAAATGTCTCGCTTATTCTATCTTGAGTATCATCAGGCAAAGGCTACAAAATGAAAATTAATGTATATTCATATTTATAACTATTTAGCATAGCAACTAGTTTAAGGGATACCACTTAAGGAGTGGTCCGGAAAAAAAGTAGCCGTGCCTTTTTTGATTTATCTTTTTATTTTGTGCCGATTTAGAAGCAGTGTTTATATTTAAATAATCTCTAGATACAATCATACAAAACATAAATACAATCATACTTAAATAAAACAGCGTTTGGAAGTTTTCGCCTTTTGTATTCCATCATACACATAGTTTTTTGAACAGCGTCTTCTGACAGAATTTTTGAGGTGTTTCTCAAAAACATGTTTTTTCTTATAGTTTGATTTGATGAGCTATTTTATACCTTAATTAATTGTCTTTCTTCAATAGTAAACTTTTTTATCTGGCTTCATTTTAAGGTAGTTATAGTAATTTTTAATTAAATGTATTTGCCTTTTTTCATAGAAAATTATCTCCCATAGAAAAATCTTTGTCAGAGGTTAGATTAGAGAGTCTTCCTGACTATCCTAGCTAAAATACAGTTAATTAATGTAGCTTCTTGGTAAGATGAAATTCTGAAAAGCATAAAACGGGTTGTGAAAATGGAAATACAATTGTGGCATTGTAGCGGATGTCGATTGAAGATTGTCAAATTATGTTGTTCAAAAGGTTACAAAGTATGTTGAATTAAAAACGCGAAAACTTAAATATGCTCACATAATTATTCTATTATGATTGTATTTTTATTTATTAGTATTGTATCTACGGATTAATAAAATAAATATACTGCTTCAAAATTAGCACTAAATTAAAAAATACACAAGATTGTACACTGCTACTTTATTTCAGGACCACTCCTTACTACTGTTACACGACCAAACTCAAATTGTTATGACATTGAACCTGGAAGAACTCAAGCCCCTAAGGCACAGGTTTTTACCTACTTTAGGGGTCGAAAGTTTGACCACTCCACACCGACTTGTCTGTACAAAATTCCTGTTGTGTACTTATTATGTAACATGATGTCTATATGTACAAAAAATAAAAAAGTGATCCTTCATGTGGGTTAACTAGTAGTCCGCCTCGAACTTAGAACTCGCGATTTCCTTGCAAACGAGATGACCAATATAACAAGACCCTTATAATGATTTTTTCGTGCCTTCTAGCTCCATGACCCCTTGGTCGATCCTGCTCATACACGAACTCTCAAATTATATGTACCTATCTCTGCTACACCCCCAACAAATTTCACGAATATCAGAAAATTCAGTAACGTGAAGTTATCGCGGAACAAACTCTCAAAATCAAAAAGCTATCGCAATGCCGAGACGTCCCAGTAGCCAGAAGTTATTTGTAAGGACTTGCTTCGATTCGATAAAGGCTCCGTCAGACTGACGCGTTTTGCGGCCCGCATTCACAACGCGAGCGCATCGCGTGTCTGCGCGGGCGAGGCGCTGGCGACGGCGCTGCGTCCAAGCGCAATGCGGGCCCTGGTGATGGGCCGTTACCAGTCTGACCAAAAGCGGAATCATTCCCAGTAATGCTACCAGTGACATTACCCTCGATCGGAACATAGGGTAGTATTGAAAAGTTGCTAATAAACTTTAGGATAAAGCCAGTAACTGGCCTCCTTTCAATAACTTTCCCCCTCATACTAAAAATAAACTCTATTCGCCTACAAACAGAAATCATTTTTGTATAATTTTGCCAGTTATTGAAGGGTGGCCAGTAATTAAAACCTTATACTAAAATGAATTATGTTTATAGGTGAACTGAGGAGGTAGTATGAGGTGGCCAGTTACTGGCGATTTACCCTATTACCGAGTATTTTCCCGAAGCACAGACTACTATACTAATACAGACGCCCAACCTCCTACACCCAAAGCGATCCGTCCTAAGTATCCAAGACCTGTATCCCAACTTGATTCCATAGAAACGCTATCAGATGGCGGCACCGAGCATGAGGAAAATGATGTTCGCGTTGCGACATCTATTAAAGTTCTGACACACTAAGCTACCTGCTACCTTATATTAATAAGTTGAAATGTCACTAGATGGCGTTTTACAGCCACGCACCTAACTACTGAACACATCCACAACTGTGATTTTTACCGCCTACGGAGCTAATGCCAACACGATTAAACAAATAATTTTAAACAAAAACAGAGATCCCGACAAATTGATAACCTCCTCCTTAGAAAACTTGAAGTCGGTTGAAACTAGTATATGAACAATCACCGATTACGCAGAGTTGATATTAATATATAGTTCAAGCAACACTAGCTGTTCCCCGAAAACTTAACTCCAACAACTCAGAATGCTTGTGGTCGGGCGGGACTGCCGAGAGGCCAGGCTAGGGTGTCAATTTCATACCTACGTATGGGTTGTTGTCAAACATAGGCGAGGTGATCGTGCGCACTAACCAGTATAAGATCGTTTGCAAAATACTCATGATTAATAATAAGACTGCGAAGTCACGTGAAATGGATTTGACTCCGACTCGCACGCAGAGATATACCTACCAACATAACTATGTATCAATGCTTGTTAAGAACTTCGTGTCAATTTCATACCTACTTATGGGTTATTGTCAAATATAGGCGAGGTGATCGTGCGCACTAACCAGTATAAGATCGTTTGCAAAATATGGCGAAGTCACGTGAAATGGATAAGACTCCGACTCGCACGCTGAGATATACCTACCAACATATGTATTAATGCTTGCTAAGAACTTCGTGTTAATTTCATACCTACTTATGGGTTGTTGTCAAACATAGGCGAGGTGATCGTGCGCACTAACCAGTATAAGATCGTTTGCAAAATATGGCGAAGTCACGTGAAATGGATAAGACTCCGACTCACACGCAGAGATATACCTACCAACATATGTATCAATGCTTGCTAAGAACTTCGTTGGATAAATGGACTTTGCCTTTTATAGACAACAAAACTCAGTTCCCTCCGGCTTGCCCATTTTAATTTTAGACAACACTCGATTCCTTTCGGCTTGCTTATTTTAATAGACAACATAACTCAGATCCCTCCCGCTTGCCTATTTTAAATATCTCATAGTATTAGGAGTTTCCATACCGACGACCAGATTATACAATATAACGGTTACACTCACGTCTCTTTAGTCTCTACTGTCTTTAGTCACTTCACGCGATGTTTCGCTAGAGAGCTTAGGTTTTTATCTTCAAGCAATAAGAGTGCTTTTCGAACCGGCCCGTGGCGTACTGCGGCACGTCGCGTTGCGGCCTTGCGGCGCGCTGTGATAGAGCTTGTTGAGGGTAATCTACAGTGATCGGAATAGGTAGTGCCATTTCGGGTGAATGACCTTAAACATTGTACATAACATGGATAAGCCTTGAGATTCTTCGACTCGTATTTCTCACAGAAAATTTTCTTCAAAAAGTAAAAAAAAATGTCATTATAAATACTTTCGTTTAACAATAATACAATCATAAAATAAAACACGAAACATCAGAATCATTATATTAAATGAACATAATTAAATTATTACTTTCTTTGAAATTATAGTAGCATACCATATTTTTTCAATATTTTCTACTGTCAATCTATTTCTTTTGACGTCCAATATCTTATTGAAACCACATTTTTCATACGTTAGGCCCGCGGTTCTTAAAAACATTTTTATAACCAAACACAAACTTTAAAATTTTCATATCAAATCCTGGGGTTAAAAACTATATCCATACTAAGCTTACGCACCGAAGTCCCGCGAAATAGCACTACCAATTCCGATCACTGGTAATCTAATAATCTTGCGCCAGCGCTGCTAAAGTGTTTTGCAGCGTATTTGGTTCATCTGACTTGAGCGACAATAAACACATTTACAGGGTGTAACAATAATACTGGTGATCCGTTTAAGGGCATAATTTGTATCGTATTGCGACTAAGAAAAAATAGGAGGAAATTTTTTTACCCGCGACATTTTTTTTTATATGGAAAACGTCCCAGCCGGGCAACCCTTCATACAAAACCAATTTTATTTTCGCGTGAAATAATATTTTTCTTAGTTTCTCATAATCAGAATACGATACCAATTATGCCCTTAAACGGATCACCAGTATTATTGTTACACCTCGTATAATTATTAATTACATGGCAGGAACCGATGTGATCGGAGCTTTGAAAGGACTTGGTTCTAGGTAGGTCTCCCATACAAAACTGTTTCTAAACTTGGCATTCTTTGATGAGCTTTTTTAACTGTTTGCAGCAGTCTTATCCAAAGTAGGTAATGGCTTATCTAAGATAGGTTATGGATGAAATAAAATAAATATATAATGAGTTTTACAAAATAAATCTTCATTTAATCATGTATTTTGATTATTTCTCGAGGATCGATAGGTTTTTTATTCAAAACCTACGTTTCCTCACATGTTCTAAACACTCAACCATGTACAGTCGCCATCAAATATATCGGAACGGCCAGGGTGGTCGAAATATCTGAACAACGCCTCTAAATTCAAGACGATAAACTGCATGTTTATGTTAGGGCGCGTTTAAATCCAGCAAGCTGTACCCGCACCTTTTTAATTACATAATTTTAATTAAATATGATTCATATCCTTAAATTGTTACCTAACTTTTCATAACTAACATAGACTACTTACTTGCCTAACCTCGATACCTTAAGAACAACTGTAAAAAGTAATGAAATAAACTCATTTGTATTTGTAGATATATCTGATGGCGAACTGTACAACAACTGTATCTCACATTCGGAAACTACATTTGGCATAAGTACTTAGCGTCTTAATATCGTTGGATCAATCAAAATTTTCTTGTTTTTTGAAAAAGATCAAATCTAAATAAAAATATCGATTATTAGACATTTTTATTTACTTTTATCGTAGAAAATTTAATGAACTTTTAAGCTGCAAGAGTTGGCCTCGGACTAGTATGACTAAATGTATGTTTTAAATTGCATAAAACAAAGTGGTCCCCTGGGTTACCATGAAATAATTCAATAACACAGTGAGTCAACATAAAGTAAATCAGTGCACTGTGTAAACAAACAAATTCATATTCCTTATACCTATATATAAAATTTAATATAATGAAACACGTTATATGTAGAAAGTTATAACAGCAAATTGTGTATCCTCAGTGACAAAAACTGTACAACATTTCTCTTTTGTTAAATAATAAGTAATAAATATTTGACTAAAACATCTCATTTTTGTCAATACAACCGCGCGTCGACGGCGCGTCTTTTACTACAATTCCCATCGCTAACCGAGATATTTCGTATCCGTGCCGAAAAATTCAGTGGTACGAGCTGGGGTTAGAACTCAAAACCTGCGGATGGAAAGTCGCGCGTCTTACCGAGTTACCAACAGGCTTTCCAGGCACAGACTTTACCTGCTTATTACGATTAAGTATGCAATAGTAGTTTATCTATACTCACATTGTAAATCCTCTCAAAATGTGTTCAAAAAGTGTTTAAAGGCCTAATTAGTAATTACGTACAGTTGCATTCACTGCTTTATCCTACTCACATATTATAAATCCTAAATGACGTGTTCGGAAACCAATAGAATGACCGCCATTGCACCGCCATGGGCAACTCGATTGTGCGAACGGCCGGGGAGGAGGATAACCGCGGTCGGGGAGGAGGATAACCGCGATCGGGGAGGGCAGAATTTTCATTACGTTACCAAAATCGATGTGGTTATGCATTTTCGAACATTATAACGACACTGGCACAGATAATACACTAATGTTACATTACTGATTGTATTAATGGTGTTAATTACATACGGTTTCCGGACGCAAAATAGAGAATTTATGATATGGGTGTAGATAAACAATATTTCAAGTCAAAAACTGTAAACGTTTTCATAGAGATTCGATTTATAATTGTAAGAAAATGGGAAACTGCCGTTCGCCACCCTCCTAAATTGCACAAATGTTGCATGAATGAATCTTTTAATGTTTTTGCATTTTTATTATATGGACTGAAGTACTTTGTTGGTCCACCGCCAATGGCAATATTATGTATCTAAATCAAATCATACCGACTTATTTTCGATCATCTTGCATAATCAAGTTAGGGTCTCGAATTCTCGACCTATGTTACAAATATCTAGACACGCGGCAGCGTGTCAAGCCAAGTTCAAGCAAAGGAACTGGCTAGCCAGCGCGAAGTGTATATTTACACGAACCACTTGGTGCCACTTTTGACCCTTCTATAACTCAAAACCTCTTTAACGTAAACACATAAAACTACGTGTGTTTAATTATATCCATAAGGACATCTAGAAGCCCAAATTTCATGAAGCTAGCTCAAACGGTTATAAAGATATGAAGGTTATTTATTTATTTATTTAAAAAAAAAAAATATTTATTTAATTTAAAAAAAGGTCAAGAAAGTCGTAAATTTTAGCACTGACTGACTGACATATAGTACCTAAACCTAACCTACTTCCAGATGACCTAGAAGGATGAAATTTGGAATCCAGCTCGGTAATTGTGTGTAAGCGTAGGAAAAAATCTAAAAATAAAAAAAGTTAAAAAATAGGGGGGTCCCCATACAAAAAAAAAATTTTTAATTGTATCGTTGGAACTGTTACAAGCAGATATTTGAAACTATCCCAATATATGTATTATTATATTTGCTATATAACAGAAATATAAAAATAAAGTTAAGTCAAAAAATAAGTGGTGTCCCCATACAACTTGTAATACACGCTAAACGACCGGCCAACGGTGTGTCGTCGGCGGCGCGCTGCACCACATAATTATACACAGAACAGAAGTAAAGAGAATGTAGACAATAGTATAAAAAAGAAAACCATGCAGCGGAAACGCAAGAAAAAACATTAAATCTCAATACCTGCCTAGTTTTCTTTACAAAAAGTAATGATCATCATATCATCATCATATCAGCCGAAAAGTAATGATATCCCACCAAAAACATAAATGTAAAAAAGGAGAGCCAAGTTCAATACAAAAATTATGCTTGGCTGTGGGCTTCGCCGCAAAAAGAATGGAGATCTAAATGAGTGCCAATTCTATGCAAAATCCAAATATGTATTTATAGGAACAAAATAACATTATGAACAAGTATTAAACTCTATTTCTTTGCTTTATTGGATACCTATAACAATTGCTGTTATTTAAAAATGTGAGATCTTAAAGTAGGTTAGATTTGACTTGCCAGTTTTTATCAGAATTAGATATTGTATATATATATATATATGATGAATAACTTTATAAAATGACTGATGTAATGAACCTACTATAAATACATATTTGGATTTTGCATAGAACTTGGCACTCATTTAGATCTCCATTCTTTTTGCGGCGAAGCCCACAGCCAAGCATAATTTTTGTATTGAACTTGGCTCTCTTTTTTACATTGATGTTTTGGTGGGATTCTATTTAACATTTACACCTAATAGAAGTTAGACCTTTTGACAATAAGCCTTATTAACAATTTGAATGAGGGCCGCGTTGCTAGGATTCTACTTGATACTTACAATGATACATAGCATCGGACTAAAAGGTTGGTACCTTAATTTAATAAATAATCATAATTATGTAAATCATCATCACAATCATGTTTATTTATGCTGCAGAATTTTTAATTTAGATTTAGAATCAAATGATGATTTCATGGTCTTGCAGTAATCATGAATTTTGACTTCAAATAATTTTTTCATCAAAAAATCGAGATGATTTTCATTATGACAATCATCTGGAATTTTAACTTTCTTCGTCAAATTTGCAATCAAGTTTTCTTTATAAATCAATTTCATTCTATCATTAAACAACGTAAGCATTCGATCAACTAATTTCTCCAAAAAATCAGCAGGTGATTTTAACGTCGGCGTGATTATATTGCCAAACGATTTGTTGATGAGTAATAATTCTCGTTTATCACTTAAATAAACATCATTTTTAATCATCAGTTGTTTGCACGTCGCGCAATTAAATTTCTCTGTGCACACTTTGCCCAACCAACCTGCAAAGTATTCCACCGAACACGTTTCCAAAGTAATTTCGTGGTTGGACGTGGATGGTAGGTTGCATTCAGATGTTACATTTCCTGAATCGGAAATGGTAGCACCTGCATTCGAGGAGTCATTACTAGCTTCTTCGCTTTCAACATGATTTCTTGAATTGGAAAATTTGAAAGATGCTACTCCTGCCTCCTCCAATGGTTGTGTACGTTGCAGGTTGGTTGTTGTTGACACGAATGTGTCAGTGTCTGATTCGCAGTTAGTGTTCTGTAATTTAATTAAATTATTTCATAAATTTGACCGAAAAATGGCTCTTAAATTTTTTGATGTTGGATTACGATTGCAACCACCTTTAATTCTGTAGATTCCAAACAAATTTTCAATAACATCTTGATTTAATCGATTAGTCATCAAAAAATTTACCCCAGTTCCCTCCGTAAATTCTTCAGTAGAGAACTGAATAACGGCATTAATTGTTTGCTCCATGCCTTCGAAGCAAGGTGGTCGCGTCAATTTAAGTGAGCCATTTTGTGTAATCATCTTTTTTTTCAAATCTGCAAATATTTTTTTTCCTTCTATTAAGGTTTTATTTACAAATGATTTTTTATTGCTTGTCAAAGCGCATTTGTATGGGTTTCTATCAAATTTATTTTTTGAATTTAACGCATCAAATAAATTATTTACATGGATTACAAAATCAGCTGTGTTCTTTGCCGTTTCGCTTTTCAGTTCTCCGGTATCTATTGCCGTCTTTATTGCGGCACCTACCGAGTTGCTCAGAACTTGGGTCGCCAACTTCACTCTCATTTTTTGAAAATTATTCGGTTTGAGGTGCGCCGGGGTTAATTTGTGTAAAGATTTACTTTTATTGTTTTTGTCAATATTATACACATCAATTATATCTTTAAATGAAATTTCTTTTTTGTTTAATTCAAAATTATTTTGCATTAAGTTACTTCGTATATTTTTAATCAAATGAGGCACATCAAAAATCGCAAATAGTTTGTGATTATCAACAAAAAAGAAAGGATCATCTATTGTTACCCCCAAATTTTTAATCGCCTTAATATTAGGTTTGCCCTGATCGCACACGACAATTTTTGGCAGCAGCCCACACTCAAATAATTTGCTAATTACAGATTTAATTAATTGGGCTAATCTATTCCCATGAACTGTCGTATACGACAAAAAATATGCCAGGGGGATCTTCCATTTAGAGTAAATCCCTCTGGCAACAAACACCAGTGCGTGTTGGGCGAATTTGGGGGAACGATCGCCTCCTCCAAAATCTTCGAACCCTTCAATGAGATCGAATTTATTTGTATAATCCAAATCTAGCTTGATACACATCTCGTCAAAACATAAAACGCTCGATTTATCTTTTATTGAAGAATCAGCAAATTTAATTTTAATATTTTCAAACACGTCTTCATTAATACCTGGCAAGCAATTTGTGGCTTGTAGCCAGCTCTGTATAGTGGTGGGAGCAGCAAGTACTACACCTTGACTTCTTAAATAATTATACGCGGCTGGTGATTTATAATATAAAGACATACAAAATTTACGTTCTTCTTCGCTCCAATGTTGCTTATTGCTTTTCCTAAATTGCATCTGAGTCAACACTTTGGATGCCTCACTTTTGAATTGAGTTTTATTTATATCTATTAAATTTTATTCTTCATTTTTTTCTTTAATCTACATAACCTATTACGTTCTCTCTTTAAAATAACGTTTGTGTTCTGGACGAATGTTTTTAATTTTTTACATTTTGGCGTATCTTCGTCATCCGGTCGCTTGCGTTTTCTTGGTGTCGTGCAGATTTCCATGTCTTCATATTCCACTTCCTCTTTTGCATGTTCTTTAGCACCGGAATAAACCTTTTTTGGTGTTAAGACTTTCAGTTCAGGAGACCCTTGGGCTAAAACAAAAAAATCTAATATGAATTTTTTTTTATTTTGATTTAGATTTTCTAAGTGATCCCTTAGAGATCTTGATCTACTCTTTCAGCTTACTCTTGAGTAAGCCATAGGCGACCCTACCCTACCTCATCGAGTAGCAGAAATCGGCCTATGTAGGGCAATGCACGGTAAAAAGTTATAAATTAATTTTGTATTAAGCAGAAACGTCTGCAAGCGATAATTTCAATTTTAGGTCAGAGCGGTCGGACCGGTATTCCGAAAGGTCGCAAGTTCGAATCTTGCTCGACGCGGTGAATTTTTCCATTTTTCTTTCAATTATAAAATTGTAAAATGTTATGTATTTTAGTTATTGGTTTTTTTACAGTCAGCCAAATATGAACCTTATAAGTATAAGATAAGCTAAATAAATTTCAGACAAAAACAATTCGCTCCTCGATGAGGTAGATTTTTTAATGATGTTTTTGCTGACTGTATAAAATGCTCCACGTTTAGCTCAGGCTACCAAGTACTAAAATACGTAACTTTTCACCGTGCATTGCTCTACATAAGCCGAATCCTGCTACTCAATGAGGTAGGGTTGCCTACGACTTACTCTTGATATATATTATATATACTATTTGCATACAAGCTGTTAACAGTTGAGAGAACCACAATAAATGAGCCTCTAGGCATAAAAACCTCAAAAATAGAGTGTGACACAAGGGAGCAAATTTACAAATATTTCAAACAAAGGCGTATCATGTATCAATGTGAACACTTTTTGGGTCAGTGAGGGCAGCTACCAGATCTCGTACTGCTACGCGAAAATGGTCTTAGAAATCCTTACCAAAATTTTTCATTTATAAATATTGGCGCTTAAAGATTTTGGAAAAAATACACAGAGTGCGAGAAAAGGGTCATTTTGGCTAACTTTTTTTTTACTGCCAATCGATCACATTCCTATCCAGGCTCAAAAACATGCATGGGACCAAAAAAAATCCGGCTAGAAAGGCCACCAACCGAGGATTAAATATGTTACCATACAATTTCTATGAAATGAAAACTTTATTCTGTTTTTTGCGTATCCTTTCTTAGTATTTGTTGTTATAGCGGCAACAGAAATACATCTGTGAAAATTTCAACTGTATAACTACCAACGGTTCATGAGATACAGCCTTGTGACAGACGGACAGACAGACGGACAGCGGAGTCTTAGTAATAGGGTCCCGTTTTTACCCTTTGGGTACGGAACCCAAAAAATATAGTCCGATCTTCTCCCAACGCACCTTACTTACCCATACACCTACACGATAAGATGCAAATGTGGACGGTATAATCCATTAGGCGGTTCCACACGGCATGGCGGCCGAGGCACGTCCATACTAGCCGAGCTGCCTCGCGCGGCAATTTCCTCACAAGGCGGAAACAGGCGGTTCCACACTTGACGCACCGCCTCGTGAAGCGCCACATTCTTAATCGACTATAAACTGCACATCTTAAATGTACTTTACAAACTTTTCTAGTCTGTGACTCTGGCCTCCACTGATAAATAGCTGCTAGAAGCCCGGATATAGCAATATGAACTTTTTTTATATTTTCACCAAAGGCTTAGATAATTAATTAAAAACCCCCCGACACAAAAAATAAACTCTAAAAAGTAACAAATAATATTCTAAACCTAATAAAATTATTATCGTCACATATATTATGTAAATTCAAATATTTTTATTTTCCAAGCGTCGTCGCGTCGGGGGACCGCTAAGTGAGAAAAACCGGCCAAGTGCTTGTCGGACCACGCATAATGGAGGGTTCTGTACCTTAAATGGAATATGAATCAAACTAATACCAAAAGGTCGTATCTGATGCCTTTGGAACAAGTTTTTTGGAGATCACTCAAAAATTACTGAACCGATAATGTTCAAAATAATTTTCAAAGTATGTGATAAGGCGCATCTTCTCAATTTTTTTCATGTTTTTTGAACTTACGGTTCAAAAGTTACAGGGGGGGGGGGGGGGGCACAATTTTTCTGACTTTCGAAGCGATTTTTAGGGTTCCGTAGTCAACTAGGAACCCTTATAGTTTCGCCATGTCTGCCCGTCCGTCCGTCCGTCCGTCCGTCCGTCCGTCCGCGGATAATCTCAGTGACCGTTAGCACTAGAAAGCTGAAATTTGGTACTAATATGCATATCAATCACGCCGACAAAGTGGTAAAATAAAAAGTGGAATATTTTTTTTTATTAGGGTACCTCCCCTATACGTAAAGTGGGGAGTGATTTTTTTTTTCATTTCAACCCTAACGTGTGATATATTGTTGGATAGGTATTTAAAAATGAATAGGGGTTTACTATAATAATTTTTTAATAATGTAAATATTTTCGGAAATAATCGCTTCGAAAGTCGGAAAAATAGCGTCCCCCCCCCCCTGTAACTTTTGCACCGTAAGTCCAAAAAATATTAAAAAAATTGAGAAGATGTGCGTTATGATAAACTTTATAGAAAAATTATTTTGAAAATGATTTTGAAAAGGTTTAGCCATTTTTGAGTTATTTCCAAAAAACTTCTTCCATAGGGCATCAGATACGACCTTTTGGCATTAGTCTTTAACTCTTAAGTGGGTACACTTACTGTGACGGACGGAAATCTACGGAACCCTACACTGAGCGTGGCCCGACACGCTCTTGGCCGGTTTTTTTTGTTTAGATTTAGTTAGGTATATGTATGGAGCGCCCCCCCTAAAAATATTTTTTCTGCGATTTAACTACATAACTAAATAGCGGCATACAAAATACACCTTATGTCCACTTTTTATTAAGATACGTCTTATAGTTTCCGAGTAAAATGGCTGTGACATACGGACGGACGGACGGACAGACGGACATGACGAAATTATAAGGGCCATTTTGGCTACGGAACCCTAAAAACAGGTGTAATCGCAGGTTGCAACAAAGTATTTTTTCAACAACAGCTAATTAATTATTACAAATTACAATTAGGTACGAGCGATCTAAGTTTCATGCATAATCTACGCTCTACGTAATGCCGCGCGCGGCGAGCTCTGTGTGCGATATGCGGCGCGGGGGTGGGCGTCACCAAGTGCGGCGACTCGAACGGGCAGACACGAGAGGACAGACGACGTTGACGGTTGTGTTGTGTAAATTCTTTTTCACCTCAGCAGCTCGAACAAGCCTACTTCCCTGCGAATACAGTGCGACTTTCGTCACTCCAGGGAGTGAAACAAAGTAGTTTTTTAATTTAGCGAAGACCATGAACTGCCACTTCATATTTCGGGGTCTATTACAAACTCGAAATACATATTTTAACCTTTAATATGTTCTCACTACTGAGGTGAAAAGTTGTATGTGTCACACGAGAGCAAAGTTATTTTGAATCTCGAGTTTTTGAGTCCCTCGCTACGCTCAAGCTCGCTTCGCTCGTGATTCAATTATACAATCTTTCGCTTACTCGGGACTCAAAATCAACACTCGCAAGAAAAACCAACTTTCCTCTCTTGTTGCACAAATAACTATTGTTGCAATCTGCGACTACACCTGTGTTTCTCACTTAGCGGTCCCCCGACGCGACGACGCTTGGAAAATAATTATAACAGGTTTAAAATATTATTTGTTAGTTTTTAGAGTTTAGTTTTTGTGTTGGGGGGTTTTTTAATTTTACTTTTATTTTGTCCTTTTTAAAGTACATGTCATATTTAAAGTCATGGTTACCTTAACATGTTCTTTCAATATCATTGAAGTAATACGGTACCAAATTTCGAATCGATCGGACATAAGGAAGTTAGTCAGATCCCCTCATCAACTAGAAAAGAGCCGATGATCTTCAAACGGCTGTACAGATTTTCATGAAACATGGCTAAGAACACTTGGGATAAGATTATCTATGACACAAAAAACTAAACGAAAATCGGTTCATCCGTTTGGGAGCTACGATACCACAAACAGATACACAGACACACGTTAAACTTATCCCCTCTCTTTTTTGCATCGGGGGTTAAAAATATAATCACCTACTCGTATTAATTACCAACCATTAAGTAAGCATAAAGCAAGCAGGTACCTTTAGAAGTTGACGCACCTGGTGAAACTGGCAAGGTCTCTGTAGATTGGTCTCCTTTATAATGAATAGGGACGGCGAATTTATTTAATCGTGTATGTTTGGGTTTACCATCTCTACTTCGAATGAATTTCTTTTCGAAATGATCTATGCAGATCCATTTGTTTCGGAGAGCATCTTGTGGTAAGTGGGAAATGGTCATATTACCTAAAAATAATAAAAATGTAATTAATTTTATTGATATATTTTTATGTTTGTTAAGAAACTAGGATGCTATAATAATGACTGTAAATATTTTATTATATTTTAATTAAAGCAATGCATGTTTTTTTTTCTTAAAATGTATATGTATATGCCAGCAAATCGACATCATTATTTGTTTGATTATGTTTATGTGTAATACTTGTACCTAAGAATTATGATTTATACCTGCTACTAAAATTTTCAAAACTAAATTTACATTTCATTTTAGAGACTTAGAGGAGATAACCTTTTTAATTAGCAGGATGTGGCTTTATGTAATATAATATAACAAACAAAAGCCAGGTTTGTGTGACACAGTCATATTTTCTTTTCCTATTCTCAAAGAGTACTATCAAATAAAAAAATAGTGTTGCTTTTGCTCACTAAAGCTAGATTAGGCTTAGGTAACCAGGTAATAAAAATCCCATCAAAAATATAAATGTGAAATGAGAGCCAAGTTCAATATACATGTTATATATGCCTTGGTTGTTCACTTCAACGACAAAAGAAGTGAGATCCAAATGGGTGCCAAGTTCAACGGTCAGTGCTGAAATTTATTTACTTATAGCAACATAAAAAAATTATAACAACTCAAATTATCATTTCTTCTTAAAATTTTGGATAATATATTGAAGCCTAAGATTTGACTTATCTAGTTCTTCCGCATTTTCAAGTATGCCCATCTATTCATTACACCGGAGGCCTCCCCGATTGCTCCGGAGGACTTGATCAATTTAAACAAAAATTCAATCCCTTATGATTAAGATATTTCATGACATCAGGACCTATCTTAGCAATTTTGAAATACTCGTTAGGTTTTAAAAATGGTATCGCTACAAATCAATTTCCCAAAAATGAAAGGCTAACTTAAAAATAATATTTTTGATTTATTTTTAAGTAGGAGAGTCAATATTATTCTTTTAATCATGTCACATTATAAAATTATCATAAGGCGCTTCACACACTTGATCTGAAATCAGTTCGGAATTTATATCATATCATAGACAATTGTCAGCTGAATTCAGAACTGAATTCAGATCAAGTGCATGGAGAAGATCAATGATACCATTTATCACATTATGCTCATCACATCCAAATACAGATCAGTTTTTCATACCTATACAACCAGCAGTCCATCAAAGTAATTGATACAGTGAAAAAACAATACTGTTTTGCAACTAGTTGGTATGCCTTAACAGATTTAAACATATTTTTGCTGCACATGGCCAAGGATTTCTCCAAAAATTTAAAGTTTGTCATAAATTAGTATGAACTATCAAATAGAGTCCACAAAACATTCTTATGTCAAAGTGGGATGAGCTCCATATGGGCCCTCAAATTAGAAAAGGCATAAGACCCGGAGTGTGTCCTATGTTTACTTTGTTCATTCACATATATTCATTTACATGTACAGTTCATACTGTTCATAGGAATCAAAATCTGCCCTTATTCAAAGGTTTTATCTTTAAAATGCAATTATGTATTTAAAATTTACACACAACCTGTCATTTAAAATTAATGGGACTGTGTATAAGAGAGAAGAAGAAGAAAATGGTGTTAGAAGGTGTGGTCTGTATAACAGCTACTTTTCTAGATAACCGAGTAGGTACTCTATACATATATATTCTTCTGATCGGGTCTTGTTAAATATGTAAATGTAGGTACATATTACTCGTACATTTATAGAGTCATTGAGTTTTGTGGTAAGGTTTTTTTAGTGGTTTATGGTCAATTTATGGTTTATTGACTACTCAAACGGTAAATAAACACTACGAGAAGCAGATATACTTGCTGGTACGTGAATATAAGAAAATATAACAGAACTTACCACAGTTGTCAATCCAAGTTTGCAATCGAGTATCATCTCCAGTTGGGAAGCGAAACAAAGACTTCTGGCCATACCTGACCTTGCACTGGAAATAGGAACACGAAGGAGGCATTTTCCTTCGAGATTTCTTTTTCCAAAAGACTTTGCGTAAATTGCGTCTAAGATCTGCTTATAAACCAAATCGTCGCGGGTGTTTCGGGAGTCCAAATCCGAGCCAGGCCAGTCGCTTGTGTGGAATATCCGTCAAAAGTCCGTTTCAATGCCAGGTGCATAATTTTAATTTAAAATAGTAGCTAAACGTAAAATACGCGAAGATACGGATTTCAAATACGGCGAAGTGAAAAACTTGTGCGTTTTGACAGTGCAGTAGTGAAAGACATCAAGGTATAAGTCATTAATTTATACTATCATTCTTGTCACGGTCGTCCTTAAAGTATGCAATATTTTGTTTTAATTACCTCTTTCATAATTGTTTACACATCTTGTGCTAAATTCTGTATTTCTAACGCGAAATAAATTATTCGAAATCTCATGTGTGAAAAGGAAAAACAAAACGCAACTAATAAACAATAAACGTCTTGTTGTAGCACCATCTAGTGACGGTGGTCATTATTACTTAGAAAGATCGTTAACTACTGAATGGTGTTGCTTCTTTTGCTGTCTGCTACAAAATAACTATTGATAACAATACTCTAAAAAAATGCATTAAATTTGTGTAGAAATTGTACTTATATTTCATATATTGTGTCCTTAATTTATTACACTGCAAAGATCACGTAATATGTTGGACAAATATTTTACAACTTACAATAGAGACCGACAGCGCCATCTATGATATCGATTTAACAATAATTATATGATGTTCTAGATGGGAGGGCATGCCCGAAGTTACCCTTAACAGTACTATCGTTAAAGTAGAAGAAGGACAATTTTGATTAAGTTGTAATTTGAAGTAAAAAAGAATATTTGAATCCGGCCGATTTTTTAAGGGTCCATACTTCCGTAGTCAACTAGAAAACCTTCTAGTTTTGCCATGTCCGTCTGTCCGTCCGCGGCTTAGCTCGGTGATCGTAAGTAAATGGTAAAAAAAACTATCTATGTTGAACCTCATTTCCTTACGGTGAGTTACGTTTTGGGAATGTTACTGGTAACATTTGTAACTTACTGGTAATATTAATCACTGTAAACTTACTGGTAGCGGTAAGTGTAACAATGTACGGATTGCGTGTTACTTGAAATGGACGTACGTGTCAGTCGAAAGGGCGGATGTGAAGAATTTTCACTTGGCGGCAGAACTGGAACGTCAAGATGTCTACAGCGAATTTACCTAATTTAGCCTGGGTTCTGCTCGGCAAACAAATCTCATGAATTAACGTAGACACTAGTTATCAAAGGGGTTACTGCCATCTATCCTTCCAACTCTGTGGGATAGCTAGGCCTTGTTGGGATTATGTTCGATTTTAAGATATTTATAGATAGATTTGTATGAAGAAGTTAAAGCGGCTTAAACTAAAGATAAGGTTAGCTTTCCTTTATATTTATCGTATGTATTGCAGGAAGAATATCTGGCGGAGGGTAAATTCGACAACGACTTATTTGAGTCAGCTAAGAGCTCGGCGCTGTTCGAGGTAGTACAGAACGAGAGATGCACCGCCGACGTCGTGACGCAGTCGCTGCTCAACTACTTCAATCAAGTCTCGGAAAACTACAACAGGTTGGTCTTCACCTAAGTAGCAAAAATAATACTACTAGTTCACCTCGAACTCAGAACTCGCGATTTTCTTGCAAAAGAGATGACCAATATAACAAGACCCATACACGAACTCTCAAATTATATGTATCTCTGCTACAACCCCAACAAATTTACAAATACAAAATACAAATGCGTTTATTTCATTACTTTTTACAGTACACAGTGTCAAATTTCATAAAGATCTGGAAAAAAATACTAAATTTATCGCGGAACAAACCCTCAAAATCAAAAAGCCATCGAAATGCCGAGACGTCCCAGTAGCCGAAGTTGTTTGTGAGAACTTCACTTCGCTTAACGCTTCGCTCGTTCGATAAGCATGCATTGACGTATTTTGTCTAGCACGGACGCAAGCAAGGAACCTGCTCGACTTCCGTAGTTAAAGTGTATAAGAGCCCTTTTTTATTAGAAAGTATTTTGTGTGTCTGTGTCATAGTGTATATTTACGCAATGTACCATCGCCAACACTGTTAACCGGCCAATTTTAATCCTTATTGCAACGGCATAAGGTCTACCGATGGCCGATTAACACTTCGACTACCGAGAACCCGCCTGGTAGGCACTCGTAATGTTTGCTCAGATGCCGGGCACGTGGCGTGTGGCATTGCGGGTTCTGTCGGTTTCGGGGCTATTGTTCAAAATTTTGCCCGGTTGCGAAAGTGTTAAGGGTGTTGCTGTTTGGAGTTCAAATAATGTTTCAGATAAAAAGATAAGTCCCGCTGAGGTTCTTACGCTGGTTCTTCTCAGTTGAGGTCCCCTTTCGAACGTGGTATTTGTTTGCGCTCATAATCTAGTTTAATAAAAAGATAGAATGCAATGCAATACAGTTATTGATACAAGATGATATCGTTTTTCTGTAAGATAATATCGCAGCTGTAAATATTTTTGTTTTTCCATAGTAAATTAGCCTATGTCCAAGTTGATAACTATCTGTAAAAGCACTACTTATAATTTGAATCTTCAAACTTTGGTAATAAAGTCGCTATTAGAGAGGATAACTTATTGTCAGTTACACTTTGCAAGGAAAATAATTTAACCCTGTGAACGCCATACGTCATGTGCAAAAGCGTCACTCACACGCCAAGATCACGGACGCAAGCAAGTAAACCTTACTTGAAAGTATGAGTAACCTTCATACTTTCAAGTAAGGTTTACTTGCTTGCGTTCGACAGTCTACGCCATATCCCTTGCAGGCATTCTTGGCGCTGTGGATCCGACTACTCATGACACCTTTAGGTGTTCTAGTCGTTTAAAAGTTTAAAGAGCGTAGTCGTCTTAAGTCTTCTGTTAGTGATTGTTTTTAACCGACTTTAAGATTTCGAAGGAGGAGGTTATCAATTCGTCGGGATCTTTTTTTTGCTTTTTTTATGTATGTTCACCGATTATTCGAAGACGCCTGGACCGATTAGGAAAATTCTTTTTCTGTTTGAAAGAGTATACTTCACCTTTTTTAAGTGACGTAATAGAGACGTGAAGATATGCACATGCAGGGACCTGGTGTGCGCTATAGCAGCAGTGACCCCGGAGGCGGCGCACTTGGCGGCGGCGCAGTGGCTGCCGAGCCTGTTCGACGTCGCGCGCACCAAGACCTCCGTCGTGTGCCACCCCAGCAAGGTCAGGGAGCTGCAGGCTGCGTTCGACAAGTAAGTGACGTAATAGAGACGTGAAGATATGCACATGCAGGGACCTGGTGTGCGCTATAGCAGCAGTGACCCCGGAGGCGGCGCACTTGGCGGCGGCGCAGTGGCTGCCGAGCCTGTTCGACGTCGCGCGCACCAAGACCTCCGTCGTGTGCCACCCCAGCAAGGTCAGGGAGCTGCAGGCTGCGTTCGACAAGTAAGTGACGTAATAGAGACGTGAAGATATGCACATGCAGGGACCTGGTGTGCGCTATAGCAGCAGTGACCCCGGAGGCGGCGCACTTGGCGGCGGCGCAGTGGCTGCCGAGCCTGTTCGACGTCGCGCGCACCAAGACCTCCGTCGTGTGCCACCCCAGCAAGGTCAGGGAGCTGCAGGCTGCGTTCGACAAGTAAGTGACGTAATAGAGACGTGAAGATATGCACATGCAGGGACCTGGTGTGCGCTATAGCAGCAGTGACCCCGGAGGCGGCGCACTTGGCGGCGGCGCAGTGGCTGCCGAGCCTGTTCGACGTCGCGCGCACCAAGACCTCCGTCGTGTGCCACCCCAGCAAGGTCAGGGAGCTGCAGGCTGCGTTCGACAAGTAAGTGACGTAATAGAGACATGAAGATATGCACATGCAGGGACCTGGTGTGCGCTATAGCAGCAGTGACCCCGGAGGCGGCGCACTTGGCGGCGGCGCAGTGGCTGCCGAGCCTGTTCGACGTCGCGCGCACCAAGACCTCCGTCGTGTGCCACCCCAGCAAGGTCAGGGAGCTGCAGGCTGCGTTCGACAAGTAAGTGACGTAATAGAGACGTGAAGATATGCACATGCAGGGACCTGGTGTGCGCTATAGCAGCAGTGACCCCGTAGGCGGCGCACTTGGTGGCGGCGCAGTGGCTGCCGAGCCTGTTCGACGTCGCGCGCACCAAGACCTCCGTCGTGTGCCACCCCAGCAAGGTCAGGGAGCTGCAGGCTGCGTTCGACAAGTAAGTGACGTAATAGAGACGTGAAGATATGCACATGCAGGGACCTGGTGTGCGCTATAGCAGCAGTGACCCCGGAGGCGGCGCACTTGGCGGCGGCGCAGTGGCTGCCGAGCCTGTTCGACGTCGCGCGCACCAAGACCTCCGTCGTGTGCCACCCCAGCAAGGTCAGGGAGCTGCAGGCTGCAATCGACAAGTAACTTACCTAACTTGTAGCTTGTTGTAACTTGCGGATTTAATGGCCTCCTAGCCTAGTCGGTAGTGACACTGCCTACGAAGCAGGAGGTCCCGGGTTGGAACCCTGGTAAGGGCATTTATTTGTGTGTCTATCACAGATATATTTGTACCTGAGTTATGGATGTTTTCTTTGTATTTAAGTATTTATCTATAATATAACATAAATACCCTTTATTGCACACCTCAAAATAAAAAAACACATAAAATACAAGTTACAAACAGAATAATCAGAGGTAAAAGAATTGGCGGTCTTATCGCTAAAAAGCGATCTCTTCCAGACAACCTTTGGGAAGCGGAAACCATCAGCGGATATCTATATCTATCTATTATAAATATCGTCGTCTAGTGGCCACAACACAAGCCTTATTGAGCTTACCGTGTACTCGGATAGAATTAGCTTTCTGGCCCAGACAATTCCTATTGGACGGGATTTTTTTTTTGTATAGATCAAAGTGTCAGGAATTGATACCAATAAAATTTATAAGTGAATATTGGGCGCTAAGGTGCCAAAAATAATGGTAAAAATGGTAAAAACCAGTTTTTCGATTCTAGAGGAAAAACTACAGCTCGGACAAAAAAAAGTTAAATGTGAAAATTTAACTGTAGTTAGAGGACCACAAAACTGGCATCATATTCAAATTTCAGCTGTCCATCACTTCCGGAACGCGAGTTATTGAATTTACAATATTTGCAAAAAAAGAACGTGTTTTTTTTGCGAATTGTGGACGATCCTCTGGACCGATTTTGCTCTACCGGGGCTCATTCTCTTTGTTTTTTTATTGCACACATTTGTTACATTTAACTTTTTTTTGTCCGAGCTATAGTTTTTCCTCTAGAAGCGAAAAACTGGTTTTTATCATTTTTACATTTTTTTTTGGCACCTTAGCGCCCAATATTCACTTATAAATTTTATTGGTATCAATTCCTGACACTTTGATCTATACAAAAAAGAAATTCCCGTCCAATAGGAATTGTCTGTACTTTTTATGATTTTTCCGCTTATTCTATCTGAGTAGTGAGACTAGGTCGGTTTGTGTAAGATTGTCCTGTAATATTTATTATTATAATTAATTTATTGTAGCCAAACGTAATTATGTAGCAAGGCGTAAAATCTAACCGCCCTTATTCATAAACGTCTCATAAGCCTCAATTAACTAATAATCGTTTATCCTTATCTATCACTCTGACAGTTGTTTTAAACAGACAAAACATAAATTATCTGACTGAGGCCTGTGAGACATTTATGAATAAGGGGGTAAGAAGTAATCGTGCTTGAGATAGCTTAACTTTTGCTCTCAAGACTTGAAGGTCGATAAAGCACACCACAAAACATGGAACCGTACAGCACCACCTATTGCAACGGTCGGCAACGCGCATGTGACACTTCTGAAGTTGCAGGCGTTCATACGGTAGATGGCGGGCCGTATGTTTGTTTGCCACCGTCGTCGTATATAAAAAAGTATGCATATTTATTTATGTTTCAGTTTTTTCAATAACATGTTTTGTTTCAGAATCAACGTGAAACTGGATGCATTCGAATCATTGGAGGCCTCGCATTACAATGAGTAACCTAAATACATATTGCGACAATCATTTTCGTATATATACCTCTAATTAAGCCAAGTTACTATATAGAACTCTAATTATACAGTATTCTTTCTATTATAAGACAAATCTACAGAAATATTGATTAACCTGTAGGTACATATTTCTGCCGTCCATCCAGCCATAACTAACTGCATTTATTTTATATTTTACCAGAGCGCAATGTATCCAATAATTGACTTAAATTAATGAATAATATTTATTTAAGATTTAACAATCCACACGTAACGTAACGTCGTGTTATAACGTAGTAATATAAGCATAACGTTTGATGAATGAATATTTATTTCAGATTTAACAATCCACACGTACCTAACGTAACGTCGTGTTATTACGTAGTAATTATAAGCATAATTTTTTATCAAAATAATGTTCCATTTTAGTATTTTTGATACGTTTGGCACCAGTTGCATTAGTATCTTTTGTGAATTCTTTGATTCTTTCTTATGATGTCACTCCTGTAATGAATTGGATTTTTTTTATCGAGGAATGGTTTTCAATGTAGGCTGTGGCATTTTATAATGTTGAAAAAATAAAATATATATTGCAATTTAAATAAGTTGTTTTAATTACGAAATGAAAGCCCGTAGTTTTGTGATAATGATAAAGTTTAATCACCTTCATCTTAAAGCTATGTCTATACAAAAAAATATAACTTACATTTAGTCAGATATTTAGTGAACATCATTATAAATCATCTCACAACCGCTGCAACACCTCCAACATAGAATTCATACCCAACCATAGAATAATATCAACTTCAACATTAATGCAGTTATTACATAATTCCATCATATCAACAGCAATACATTGTATCCATAACAAATGATAGCGTACAAGTTCTCATTTTATCTCCAAATAAAATTTTTTTCTTAAACTTTTTTTTCTGCTTTGTATTTCTGTATTCGTGAGCTTGTCTTGTTCTAAATGACGCGACTAAATACATTATAATTTAAACGTTTATAAGAGACATCACATTTATTACCATCTACTATCCATTATGCGCCATTTTTTTCTTATTTACATTTGTTTTTTATTTGGACAAAGTCTTTCAATTTTAATACTGGTTAGTTTATCAACCGTCGCCTGAAATGAATGAGCTTATAGTATGAATGAGGTACAAAAATAAACTGGCCCTTAAGGATGCTGAAACCACAATAACCACTCGCATAGGCCACGCTAAACAATATCCCAACCGTAGAAGGCGAAATATCTATATTACGAATACTCTAACTACTCGAGTGAGTACTAGTTACAATTACAAGACATACTATTTTATATTTACAATTAAGACATAAATTTGAATAAGGAAATAAAATATTTTCTAAAATAATTCAAGATTTCTAATTTTTATCTGCATATTCAAATGCATATTAAAGCACCAACATATGTACGAAAATACTTATAGCATTTATACATACGCGTCATATGTAAAATAATGATATACGTAAGGTCATCTATAACATAGTAACAAGGCGATTCAAATCTACCGAACTGAAATACGCTACGGTATAGTTTAGTACTGGAGTGCTCATCGTTCTTGCTTTGAAGAGATTTGGTAAACGTTATAATTACCTACGCGTAACAGTCTAAATATTATATTAATTCACTATGGACATCTAGATACTCGACGAATATAATTATCCTAATTAGCTGAACACCTTAACTAAATACGTTAATAATAACATACAACTACGTAATAATAAAGAGGCGGCCCCATTTTCTTTACCTAACAACTGGTACATACACTTATCTGACGAATGTCCCATATAATAATGTACATTTTGTACATTTGTCCGCTACACAGTAGGGCCGAACGAAGTAGGGTGACTTACATCACTGTATTTATTTAGTTTAAACATGTCACGTAGACTTGCAAGTTTGTGATGTTATACTGTAATGTAAGTCACCTACTTTTGATTGTCCAAGTCTCAGATAATCAAACGTAGCAGTCTCCGTATAAACAGATGTGTAGTGCATTATCAAGTCGTTCGCTTTAGAACAGGGTTTCTTAAACTTTTAGTCTCATGAACTTCTATTACATTTCTGGAGATTGTTTTCTAAACCTCATTCTTGAACGTTTAACACCTATGCGGGCTCTTGGGGGCTCTCGAAGCACAGTTTAAGAAACCCTGTTTTAGAACATTAGTGTAGTCATCACTCCTCAGTCTCGGTTGGGGCTCTCTGTCGCGGAATGCTCTCAACAAACCGCCTTATATAGTTTTTGGATCGCTTATACGCAAAAGGAATTACTGAAGCAATGACTCCTAGTCTAATATTAATCAGCCTCGCTTATATCGTTACGATATTCGACCATTAAGAAGTATTAGTTATGGGTATTAGATAATCACGCAACGCGCAATGAATATTTCGGTCGCATATCGTAATGATTATAGCTTCCATAACACTAGTAAACTATGCAATAGACCAAAGGCAAGCATAGTTAATGAAATATCGCCTCTCAATTTCGTTCATTCCGTTGCATAGTTTTAAATCTTTTGAACATTCTTTCGTGTAATCGTCGTTATAAATATCCGTTGTTTTTAATATGGACGTAAAAGGCTAGTCGTTCGACCGTATTTAGGGATTAGGTACTCAACTCAACTATCGCTGTGTTTTGGGATATAATTGGCATAATATAAAGTCGCTAAGATACGTAAAGTAACTTAAAATAATGCGTGGACCAGCCAGCGATCAAAATGCACATGCAAATAAAATATTATTAAGGCAAAACATCAGCGGAGAAGAGTTATCATTACCAATCTCAAATACCCTTGCAAATATAAAGAGAAGAGGCATAAAATATACTATGTATAATTTTGTAAGTAGTGGGTATCACATTTTTTTAAATAAGTTTTCGAGTAACATTGTGAAGGAGGTACAGATTCAAACAAAGATTTACTGAAAATATGTAACCGGCCAGTCTTATACCGTAATAAGATTGTCAGAGAAAGTACCGCTTGAGTCGTCCTGGCAGTACTATTGTAGGGGCATTTTTTGGGCTGATTGTGTATCTCTAATATTATTTGATCAGTGTTATAAGTACTTAATGTTATTACATTACGATGAGATTAATTATAGTATTAGTATAGATGACGATAAATTATGTGGTTAGTTTTAGTGGGTAAGTTTATTTTACGCGATTGAAAAAGTTTGACTGTCGGAGGCATCGGATGACTCAAAACTAGTTGCACTAACCATTTTTGACGGACTCATTAGCGGTTCCCGGCAGCGGCAGGTTACTATGAAATTTGATATATGATACAATTTTGCGAACGACTTGACGGTAACAGACGGTTTGGTACAACCTACCCTAAGTGTAAACGTAACATTACGTTAAAGAAACCCAGCGTTTTAGCAATAGAGAACATGTGTGAAAAATATTTAATTGAATTTGTTCCATAAACACGTTCAGCAACCCCAAATTAATATAAATAAGTGGAAATCCGTAATAATTTTTAACAGTTTTTTAAAGATATTGCGGTTTAAAAACGTAAAATTTTAGGCATTTTTTTTTATACCTCAAATGTATTGTCGAAACTTCAGTTCGATTACTTATGTTCTAACAAGAAAAAAAATGTACGAAAACTATATAGCTAAACGCATTTTTTCGTGCCTAAAATTACAAAAATCTTCCAAAAACTTGTTCTTTCCAAGCAGTTTTCTGCAACTTTGTGGTCGGTGACGTCACAAACCTCACACTTTTTGTATGGGGCGTTTTGACACGCGGCGCAGACGCCTAACGTATTTTCATTTCATTTTTGACGTTTCAGGGCTATCATAGATAGTAGGTTTATTAGAGACATTTGAATCTACAGGGAAATAGAATCGAATGACGTCTTCCAAAAAAATCATGCATGTTCCTAATTGTTTTTCACTAGCTGTTTTCGTGATTTCGCTCGCGTGCGTTTTAGAGAAAAAAAATACCCTAAATGTTGCTTCGGGATGTAAACAATATACAAGATTTCATTAAATTCTGTGCAGTAGTTTTTGCGTAGTTTTCGAAGAGACTTTTTCTTACCCGTTTATTATATGTATATATAGGTTAATACTCTTGATTCAGTGAGCACAAATATTTACGTTGGCAATTCGACAACTGTTGCAATTTTTTCAAGCGGGTGACTGTTGTAGCTCATTCGCAAGTTTATGTCTCTCGTCTGGGCGCAAGTAGAGAGTGGGATGGATACCTACGTATGCATAGTAGTTTTATTGCCTCTCCCCTCGGTATCTTGGGTGTGTGTAGTGTGTAGTGTGTGTGCGCAGCCTACAGGCAGGAGTTGGCGTCGATGGGTCCGGGCGTGAGGCGCAGCGCCTCGCGGATGTAGCCGGCGATGTTGGCGTCGGCCACGAGGTGGAAGAAGTAGAGGTGCTCGAAGCTCTTGAGCGAGATGGAGCGCAGCGCGGGCAGCCGCAGCAGCAGCGCCGCGAACCGGCCCTCCTCCCCGCCGCGCGCGCGCCGGCAGTACTCGTCCAGGCACGAGAACATCTGACGGACACGACCACGCGAACGTTACTCCACTAGTGCGGCCCGGACACCACTCCAGGCAGCCGGGCCGGCAGTATGTACACCCACGAGACGAACAAACGTCACTTTGAATTATACCACTTATTATTTATCTGGAACATTTGCGTTGAAAGTCATTCTCAAGCTTGTTGCATATTCTAAGAAATAAATAGATTCTATTGACTTTCGTAAGTCGTCTTAACTTTCCATATCATTAAAAAAGAAATTGGAAAAAGATTTCAACTAATTCACAAGTTTATTTCAGTTTACTTTTTTTTGGGAAAATTACAATGTCTATTAGGAAAAAACGATCAGTTTTATTTATTATATGATATCCCAGAAAGTTACTTACTTTTTCTCGTAAAACGTCAACTTCTTGTCGACTTTTCAATCCTTTGACGTCTGAAACAGAAAAGAAAATTAGAATGAACATCACGTCAAGTACAACTCAAAGTAATCTAAATGCAACGTAAACTAAAAAAGACTAATATCTCTACTTATCATGTTTCCATATATAAAAAGTTAGCTAAGTGATCAATAAATACATCGATTTCAATGTTGTTGTGATCCATGCCAGATCCATGCATATGCAAGGATTTCTCGGTCCGACATATACCATTACGATGTCGTAATACTCGTAGCATAACTGTAAAAGGTCAACTCTGGTTGACGGGGTCCTATATAAATATTACTGTTTTCCAATACAAAGTAATACTATCTAAGCTGCCGCCGCAAATTTCGTTGCGAAGACCTTGCAAGAGATTTAAGTAGCACAACACGCGATCGAAGATCGGCCCCACAACAATGTGACAACGCTCTAAGACGTCAACTGTAGACCACGGCCTAGAAAACTGTGAGTACTGACCGGGGTTGAGCAGCACGATGGCCTTGAGCGCCACGTACTCGGCCTGGTCCATGCGCAGCGAGCGCATCTTCAGGCTCAGCTCCGACAGCACGCGGTCGAAGATCGGCCCCACGCCCGCCTGCTGCGCCGAGTTGCGGTGCAGCGTCATGCCTGCAACACGGGGCTCACAAGGCTCAACAAGGCTTACTGCACACATCAACAATGGGCCGGTGAAAACTTATTGTAGAGGGCGCTGTTCCAGCACGATTAGCAATTGTGACGCGACAGTATCTCACTCGCGAGATAGACTACACGGCGTCTCTTTTTAAATTGATGCAGTCAGAAATGGATGGATAGTCTATTTAGCGTCACTCTTGTGCTAGCCGTGCAGATTCCATACAACGAGAGAAAGAGATAAAAGATTAATGGTCCTTAACAATGTACGAAAACTATATACAATCAGAATGCTTTTCATAGGCAAAATTCTTCCCTGTAGCTTCAATCTACAGCATTTTAATTTTATAGTATTTCGGAAACCTGCGAGATTCCTTTGACGATCAATTCGAGACGATACAGTGAAGTCATTTTCACTAAAATAAATACTACTTCCCGCCATACAAATTTAGCTTTTCTAAGGACCATTGTTGGAAATGTCATTGTGATAGTTGCCGTCCCCATTGAACGTGCTTTCGATAAGTTGACCAACCTCTCCCCGAGCCACGCAAGTAGCCACCTTTAAATATGTTAGCTCAAAAATTACTTAACACATCTTAAATGGTTCAAAGTGTGCAAACTGTCTTTTGTTTTTTGTTCACCTAAATTTGACACACTGCAGTGCCATGTCTGCATTGTTTTGCGCATTTCTTCTCATTAAAGCATTTTTTTCGTGTTTGCATCATCATAATTCATAAGGTTTTGACATAAGGAATAGACTTTGTAGACCGAATTACAAGCGCATACTACTCCGTAACGCTCGACCGACGTCGTTACGAGAATATAACCTTTTGAGAATATCGAATTTTCAATCTCGTACCTTAATCCACTCAGCAAGCTTCGTGACCTAAACACAGCACTCGACTGAATTATGGTGCTCACACACCAGCTGTTATAAATGTTATATAACAAAGTGTTGTTAAAGAAAGATAGTTGATGTTATATTTTGTGGGAACACCATTACGAAATACTATAGCATGACTCAAGATATGTTGTCACTTACCCGGCATGAGGCACATGAGCTGCGGCTGCGTGGTGCTCCGCGTGCCGTCGCCGTTCTCCCGCTCGTCCTCCAGGTACTGAAACATTGCAATTAAAACATTCAACACGTCTCTAACATAAACACTATGGACCAAACAATACCTCGACTGTCAATGTGTATTCAAAATCGCGTCCGAAATTCAGACTACGGTCAGTGCGGCCAAACCCGTCTCCATGGAGGCTAACAAACTACCCTATTGCAGACTGCATGGAGGCAGTATGTACTGTCGTTAGAACGACGCATTTTTATACTACGACGGTGGCAAACAAGCATACGGCCCGCCTGATGGTAGCAGCTACCGTAAGATAAGGACGCCTGCAACTCCAGAGATGTCACATGCGCGTTGCCGACCCTATAGAAAAGTGGTATGTTGACGTCTAAAGAGACCAGATGGACCATATAGATTTTGCTGCACTGACCTTTAATACCTCTGTTTTTAATATAAGGGCAATCTATTAAACGCATAATCACCGAACAAAATGTAAGAAACTTGAGACTATGCGCAAAACGCTTTACTGAATCAAAAAGATTGATTCATATCTTTCGCTCGTGGAGATATGTATCACTAATTTCGCTCAGAGGATCTGTTCGCATATTTGCATCGTCTCACTCCTTTTACTCGGCCGGCTCATTCGAATTATGACTGGAAAAGAGCGAGCAAGTAACACTTTCAATACTGAGATAGATGAGTTACTGAACGAGTTAAAGTTTCACTGAGTTGAAGAGTGAGTGAGTTGAATCAAAAGAAGTACGAGTAGTAGTTCATTTAAATGAACGGCCCATCTCTACTTGAGACCTGCTGCAAAAGTGACCCGCGATAGACGGCGCTAATGCGTTGGCCTGAACTACGAGAACGCGAATTTGCAAACACATTGCAGTCCTGTTATTATTTAGTCCATTATAAACACAAGAAAACCACTCTAATAGCCCCAAAACATAAACACGCGTTTGTTTATTTTCTCGCAGCGAATTTCGCCGCAAAAAGCGCTGCGCTATACTTTGCCCTTGGGACAAAGACGTTTTTTGACGCAGTGCATTCGTGGCTAAAATTGTTTAAAAAGCTAGGCAATTTCACAAGTATGTTGGCCTCATAGTCGTGGCACGTTCTAGTACTTTATCACCTTTGAAGTTAATCAACCTGACACTATAAAGTGTACGTAACAAAACATACGATAAAAGGGCAAGTTTACAAGTTAAACTTCATAGACAAGATTACAATTATGTACCATATAAAAAAAATTAAGATAAAAATGAAAGTAATCTAAGACCAGTTTGACCACTGATGACGTGCTAAATAAAAAAAAAACAAAGATTAACACGTTAAAATCCATACTAATATTATAAATGGGAAAGTGTATGTGTGTGTTTGTTTGTCCGTCTTTCTAGGCTACTTTTTGTCTCTTTCTAACCCCCCACTTCCCTAAAATGGGTGGTGGAAGTTTGTATGGAGCATTCCGCAATTTTCAAGATAGAAAGCTAAAAATTGGTATGCGGACTATTTGTGTGCGGTTTATTCTGTTCCGAGTTCTCTTCTGTTTTAAATCAGGAAAGGGGAACCGTGTTACCCCGAATTTAACGCGAGCGAAGCCGCGGGCAAAAGCTAGTATTTAAATAAAACGATTGTCCTATCTCTATCGTAGTACGTACCTATTCTAGTACCTAACAACTTTCTTATTTTAAATTTTTAGTCTATCATTTTTGGTTCCGTAGTTAATTGGCAGAACATAAGTTTTGCCTTGAGGAAAGTAGGAAATTATCAATTATGTATTGTATATGCAATTATATATTGTAGTGGGTATCCGTGTGATGAAATGTACACGGGTCAAAGATGGAACATGTAGTCACGTTATTGAAAGACACATTGCCTTTTTTATGAGCCATATGTGCTTGTTAACAATTTACGAGTTTTGTGGTAATTGTAAGCTACTACCAATTTACAAGCATCACTTTTATTACAAAACGTTTTATTATTAATTATAATCATACCTTTGCAGATATAATTTGGTGCCAACGTACAATTTTAGCCAATAGCAATAAATTATTGAATAACGCGCGCCATATGCTTTAGATTATTGTTTAATATCAGGTGGTTTTAATACTTTTAATCCTAGTGGCAATAACAAGTTGGCCGCGATATAATTCGACTTTATGAGCAGTAGAGGTCATCTTATTTTCTGAGCAAAACAGTATGATTTCAACTACAAGTTTTTTTATAAGGCAGTAGAAACTCTTTAAAGGCAAGAATCGCAGCGATGGATTAAGTTAACTTTTCTTAATTGTGTTGTCTAAATTATCCAATGTCAAGATGTCCTAAGTTTCTAATTTCATAACTACCTACTATGGCTTCGCCCCCGTCGGGTGAAAGCGGTCGGTCTTTTGTAACTAACCTTGGCAAAAGTGGGACGCCTTTGACTGTACCTTTTAATGTAGTAGTGTAAGGGTACCCACCCTTACACCCTTGCACCACGCATATGCATATAACTGGTCAACGTTAAATATGGCGACGGAGCTGTCATCCCATAGAAAACTGTCGAACTTTTCATACAAGATTTTTTTAACGATGACGTTGACGTTAACAGACGCTTTGGTGCAACCGGCCCTGTCTTTAATTGTATTAAAGTTTAATGACGAGTCGAGAAAATCATGGTAATTTTGATACTCATTGATTTCCAGTTTGATATCCACCCGATGCTGCTAACCATCCAAGTGGACATGAAGGACAGCCGCAAGATAACCCGCGCGGTGCTGTCCGGGTTCGCGGTCACCGGAGCCCTGTTTGCGGTCACGTCGGGGCTCGCTGTCTACCGGTACGGGGGCGCCGTAGAAACTAACATACTTCAAGGTATTGACAAAGACTAAAGAAGCGTATTTTGAAATTTGGCGCCCTGGGCCTAAGGGCCTAGGGTGAAGTCAGACGAGCGTCATTTTTGAGTTGTGACCCGCGTAATTTCTGCTACATACTAATGACACTCCTTATTTTGCGTCGCCGTGTGGCAAAATAGGGCTTTAGTATGAAACCGAATGTAGCAACACTTACGCGACCCATATACGTATTGCAAAAATAAACTTGGCTTTATGGTTGAATCAGATAATATAAAATATATGGAGAAGCATAACATGTAATAATAAAAAATCAAGCGACAAGCTTGCTCGAAACAACGTCCTCACTAAACAAGCTCTGCAAGAATTGAGTTTTTGGATAATAAATAATATATATATTTGGACTACAAGTATTTTTTTTGCACCAACAAGGCTTTAAAATATCCGATAAAATGTAATTATTAGCGATTTTCGTTTTCAAATCGTTACCGGACTCTTAAGTTACTCTGAATACTTCATCACGGCCTATGCAAGAACGCGTTAAATGACAAGGTGTGTACATCGTATAACTCGCTATAATAGGTATATTAAGAATGGAATAAGTAAAGCACACAAGCATCGAAGACCTCATTTCTACCTACCTTACTCATACTTCTTTACGGACCAATAGCTCCTCTAAGCGTTTCGGTTTGGACTTGCAGCATCCTATCATGTATTGGTGTTTGACTATTTGAGCAAGGACATAAGTAGTTATTTATACGGATATAACATAATACTTCGCCACCCACCTACATGTGATTTTTTTTCCCACTTAGTGTGTTTTTTAATATGCTTATAATTCATTCAACTATGTTTAATGAAGAGTATGAAGACGCTGCTTTCCTACATCTACTTCTTATGTCAAATTGTAAGTTACTTTACCATAATTAATTGAAAAGTGTCAAAGTTTTACATGTAGTAGTATACTCGTATTTGTTATGAATCACATGGATCACAGAGCTAATAAAACAATTGAATTTGACTATTGAACCGAAACTTTTGTGAGAATTTAGCTTTCGAATACGTAAATTAAATAAATTCTTGCTTGGTTTTTACCTAATACGGTGCTAACAATGTAGGTTTTTGGACCATAATTTGGTAATCTATTACTTGCGGATCCGCAGTGCTGGATCCAGCGTTCGGTGCTGGATCCAGCACACCGAAAAAAGCGCTGGGACCAGCTGGATTGCTGGATGCTGGATCCAGCAATAGCAATCCCTAGTTTAAAGTGTCTATGTTAAAAGACTTACAAGACAAACTAGGATTTCTGTTTATACTTTAAGGCATGGGTGAATAAAAATAAAATAAATATTATAATATTATGGCAAACGTTGTTAAGATAAATAAGTAGGTATTTAATTAATTTGTGTATTTTAGTTTTATGTAAATATATACTAATATACCTATATAAGTATTAGTATCCGACCGATGGTTCGGTTTCGGCCAGTTGCGGCTTACGGCCAACGTGTTTCGGCCAAAAAACGGCTAAACCTTTCACCTGCACCTGGGTACAAACTGTTAATACACAAAAAAATCCGGCCAAGTGCGAGTCGGACTCGCGCACCGAGGGTTCCGTACAAACCTATAACAAGCAAAAGTTGTAGTATGTTTATTACTAATTTCAATTTAATACCTCTACGCGTTTACGAGGAAAAAGGTAGTAAGCTTAAAATTAAAAAAAAAAATTTTTTGTATGATGTTACTAAAAATGTCTACTTTTCGTAATTTTTCCTTTGTTTGTGCTATATGAAGTTTCTTCGTGCCAAGTTTCAAGTTTCTGAGTTTACGGGAAGTACCCTTTAGGTTTTGAGTTTCTTGCGAGTACTCAGTTTCAAAATATGCGACTTAAATTGCTATTTCTTTTGATTGCGTTGACATAAAAGTTTGGTTTTGCTACATCTGAAAGGTCCTATGGCCCTGAGTATTTGACATGAATTTCAATTTAATACCTCCACGCGTTTACGAGGAAAAAGGTAGTAAGTTTAAAATTTAAAAAATATTTTTTGTATGATTTTACTAAAAATGTCTACTTTTTGTAATTTTTCCATTGTCTATGCTATATGACGTTGCTTCGTGCCAAATTTCAAGTTTCTGAGTTCACTGGAAGTACCCCGTAGGTATTTCGAGTGCCGAAAAACTCTAAAATTTGCAGCATAAACGACTGTATCTTTTGATTGCGTTGGTTTTTGTTTGATTTTTTTACAGCTCCAAGGGACAACAGACTTGAGTATTTGATATAAATTTCAGCTTGATACCTCCACGCGTTCCTAAGAAAAATGGTCTTGACAGACAGACAGACAGACAACAAAGTGATCCTATAAGGGTTCCGTTTTTTCCTTTCGAGGTACGGAACCCTAAAAACATGAAATTTTGTGCATTAGCTTTTGCGTAATTCGCAAACAAACAGATTTCTCCTTACGAGTTTATTATATCCATAGGTTAGCGTATTGCTGTTGGCGTATCGCTTATCTCATTACAATGGAGTAGTATAGGGACCTTCCATAATAGTCAGTTGTGACACCATACCTCCATGGAGCGCCAGGCGATGGAGAAGAGCAGCAGCTCGTTCCACGAGGACTTGATCAGTGTCACCTGGTCCTCCAGCTCCAGCTGCCCGAAGTGCGGGATGTCGCGCGCCCACACCACCAGCGCCGCGATCTGCTTGTTGCCTGCAATGCAATTTGTACTCTATTGTTAAATCTACAAGGCAAATAATTACTTGATCTTATTTCTGAATTTATTAGGTTTTGATATATACTCGTAGTCTGGCTGGCCAAAAAGTGCAGTAACAGTGGCAGTAATAAGCTATACTCATTCTAGTAGCGAGGGTACTAGCGTAACAAAAATACAGTATGATTCTGTCTGTTTATGCTTAAAGTAAAACAGTCTTTGGCCATACTATAAATTGATTTATTTGTGCACAAAGGCCACAAACTGTCGATGTCGTTAATGTCTATAAAATTAAGTATAGCTGAACTTTAAAAGTTGTATTTTTAAATAATGAGATAAGAAAGCATGTTAACAGTAGCAATAACACTTTAATGCTAGTACTGTTTCCCCTCTGGGCTAGAAGGTCAGATGGCAGTCGGTTTCGTAAAAACTAGTGCCTGCACCAATTCATGGACTAAGTTGCCAAGCGAACCCAAGGCAATAAAGAAGAGGCAAAAGCCGGGATAAACGCTGGGAAGATTGAAATATTGAATAATGTCTCTATTTTTTAGTCTAAAACTACGAAACTGATATACCAATGCAATGACTATAAAATACGCACAAAACGTCTCGGATTTCACGCAGTCATGTTGCCCTTGGCAGTAATTTCTTACCAACTTTTGACCTGTTTTATAATGAGGGTAATGTAATGTTTACTAAAAGGTATACAGTACAGGCGTCGTGGTTTATTTGCGTGCTCAAGTACTCATAATAATTATAATTAGTTTAGCAGAAACATCGACTCGTTAACATACTTGCCAGTGTTATTATCGTAAAAATAACAACAGATATGGGAGGCACGCATAGGTACAAAGATTAACTTAAACAAAACGGAGTCATTTTCCCTAAAAGGTCGCGAATGCTATCTGAACAACGGTACTATTATTAAAAAATAAAGCGAAGAGGATTCCGAATACTAAAACATTATTCAGAATAACAAACACCTACATTCCACTTTTTCCACCGCGACTTGGCAAGCAAAAGGAAAAAACCCTTAAAAATAACGCAACTTTTTGCTGCCATGGAATTGATATACTTATTTATTTCTTTGTCAACATTCACACTTTTTATTGTTCCGTTGTGTTGTGAGACAAGTTTTATAAATATTTATGACGTCACATATTAACGGCCAATTATTTTGCGCGATGCTAGCCAAATAACACGTGATGTTTGATTTCTTAATAGAGGCGATAATAATATTGACCTTAACAAAAAAACTCTAAAATCACGAGTCACAATGTGACACGAAATCCAAGGTACATCAAAATTAAGCGTGGTCAATAAAATACATAGTAGATATTTAGAATTTGTACGTCAACTAACTCAATCACGGATCTAAATTTTCTCAGAAACGTCGTCTCAACTAAAGGTGACCTAATGGATGCATAATAAAATATACAAACAAATCAATTTTCATCCTCCATCGATACTAAATGGACTCCCATTAGCGTACCAGATCACTTTAATGAATGATGACAAGTCCACTGATTTCATTCGTATTATACTAAGACATAAGGTGGTACTTCGCTATGAAGAAGACATGTCGCTATATTTCCATTTAATTCGTTGCAAATAAAGAAATCAATTTGCTATAGGATGTCTAAATGCAAATTGGGATCAAATTCGAAAATTATAGGATTAGACGCTAATTTAAGCCAATTTAAATTTCATCAGGATGTTTCATTCAAATGAATTATGTTTATGGGAACGACTAGGACCCGGAACTCTTCAAGTAGGTACCTATTTGGAATATAACATGGAACTTTTACTTATAATATAATTAAATTGGATTACCCTATAAATGTTGTATAGGCGTAAAATTTAAAACTTTTTAAGAAAAAGTGTACCTCTGTACTAAGGAATTAAAACAGGTTTTTTTTTAAATAACCGGCTTTTAACCAAAAAATCAATTTCATGCATTCCCTACTCTGCGCAGAGATAGATAGGTACAGAGCTCTGTATCTATCTATCTAATCAGGTCCATATCCGTTTTGACAACTTATAATAAAGACTGATTTCTGTGTGTGCATTGCCTTTCCATGAGCGGCTAACGGCGGTATAATGGGGACGTTATTTGGCCGTTAATAAGCCAACTGTGAGGTAAGTACTTACTCTTACAATCAGCAAACATACCTATCTGACAGAGGCTGGAGACGGGCACGCGGTACCGCGGCGGCACGTTCGTGTCGGAGCCGACGCGCAGGAACTGGTACTCCTCGCTGGGGTCCGCCACTAGCGACTCCATCTCCAGCAACCGCTCGATGGATAGCTCCTGCATAATACGAGTTTACTGTTAAACATTTTTTAAAGAAAAAATAAAATACTTAAGCTCTAACTTTCCAAGAGCAAATGCCCGTGCTACTGAAAAAACACCCAACTCACTATAGGTGTGCCTATAATATTCCCGAGAAGAGTTCCCTCGATTTGTCCAGGATCCCGTTATCAGAGCATGACCTGATGACAGTGGGACACGTATACCATTTGAAACAAAAAAAATTCCAACCAGTCCAGCTGTCTTCGAATAATATGTACATAAAAACAACACCAAAGATCCCGTCGAATTGAGAGACTCCTCCTTCGAAACTTTGAAGTAGGTTGATAACATTTTACTGTTAAATAATATGTAGAACAAGAATTCTGGCTCGACACAATGTTACCTAAATAAATTTACCATCGAGAACATTAGGTTTTTTTATGAGTCTTAAAAATTATAGCCCCCAACTCAAATATGCTTAACCTGTCCCGCCATACCCTTATCGCATATGACTCTCTGTTAGCAGCGATATTGCGAGTTAACTAAATACTAGCTAGTTAACAGCATCCCAGCGATGAAGCGAATCTAGAAGCGGATTTCTAAGAAAAAAGTAACTTAATCCGGAAAATCGCTGTTAAATCGGTTCCGCTAAGTTACTGAAATTAAAAAGCTAAACGAGGTCCTGGTAGTTGTCATTTTTAAGCATATATATTGTAAATCCTTTATTTTAAAACATACATAACTATTTTTAACCGACTTCAATTTCATAGAAGGAGGAGGTTCTGTATTCGGTTTGGGGTTTTTTAGGGTTCCGTAGTCAACTAGGAACCCTTATAGTTTCGCCATGTCTGCCCGTCCGTCCGTCCGTCCGTCCGCGGATAATCTCAGTGACCGTTAGCACTAGAAAGCTGAAATTTGGTACTAATATGTATATCAATCACGCCGACAAAGTGGTAAAATAAAAAGTGAAATTTTTTTTTTATTAGGGTACCTCCCCTATACGTAAGTGGGGATTGATTTTTTTTTTCATTTCAACCCTAACGTGTGATATATTATTGGATAGGTATTTAAAAATGAATTTGGGTTTCCTAAAATCATTTTTCGATAATGTAAATATTTTCGGAAATAATCGCTCCAGAAGTAGAAAAATATGCGTCCCCCCCCCCCTCTAACTTTTGAACCATAAGTTTTAAAAATATGAAAAAAATCTCAAAAGTAGAACTTTATAAAAACTTTCTTGGAAAATTATTTTGAACTTGATAGGATGAATAGTTTTTGAAAAAAAAATACAAAATAATTTCTGAACTAAGTTTGTAATTTAACCGTATAAGCAGGTGTTTATTGTACCTGTAATTTCTACAAAATTACAATGAAATGACGTGCTTTCAAATAAAGTAAAAACGGTGAAAATCGGTTCACGCAATAAAGAATTATCCCATAAAAATCATCTTCCATACTTTATGCTCGCGCGCAATAGTTTACTCAATTTGCCGATAGATGTCGCTGTACATGGAACTCTCATATCATATCCTACATGGCGGTGTTATTAACTCTTAAGTGGGGACACTTACTGTGACGGACGGAAAACTACGGAACCCTACAGTGAGCGTGGCCCGACACGCTCTTGGCCGGTTTTTTTTTATGTATGTTCACCGATTACTCCGAGACGCGTGGTCCGATTTGAATAATTCTTTTTTTGTTTGAAAGGAAGTATATCCGTCCGAGGTGGTCCCAAATTAATCTGGTGCTGTTCTGATGATGGAATCCACGAGGAATTGAGGGAACTCCTCAATCTTTAAAGGCACATGTATGGCGATTTGAGTGTTTTCTTAAGCAACTCAAGCATTTCCTCTCGAAAACCACCAATTTGATGGAACGGACCTAATGATAAAAACCACATATGACATGTGGAACTTTCCTTAGTTTAAGCGGGTGTATTATGAACTTGTTCTTATACGTCTATACCGATTATTCCGAGACCCGTTGTCCGATTTGAGTAATATTTTTATTGTTTATAAAGAGTTACCTCGAAAGTAGCGGACTAATTTGGTTGGACCTGATAATGGGAATCCATGAGGGATTGAGGGAACTCTTCAATTTTAAAAGGCTCATGTATGGTGATTTGAGTTTATTTTTAAGCAACTCGAGTGTTTCCTCTCGAGAACTACCAATTAGATGGAGAGGACCCGATAATGAAAACCGCAGATGACATGTGGAGTCCCTTCCATAAATAGCTATTTGAATTGGGTAAACATTGTGTGAAAGAAGGAAGCAAATTTAGTTTATGTCAAAAGAGCTGATTGAGATTCCGAGAAAGCGTAGCAAAAGATTCTACTAATTTATAAGCATGAGCGTAGCGAGGGCGTTTAAGGCACGAGGTGCAAAGTTAATAACGTCAATCTCGTGTGGCACATACAACTCTTCACCTCAGCCTTCACACCGACTACATCTGCATCGCTGACCGACTGCACCGCGCACCTTCGGGTTTTGATTTCCACCTCAATCAGACTAGTGATACCTATTACGAATATTTTATTTTATATGCGTCCTAAACGCGGGGGGCGGTACAGTCGACTACAAAGAGATGTATCCACTTTTGGACCATATTACAACGCAATAAGGTGAAAAAGTGGATACATCTCTTTGTATTTGACTGTACATTATTAACCGACTTCAATTTCATAGAAGGAGGAGGTCCGTATTCGGTTTGGGCTTTTTTTTTATGTATGTTCACCGATTACTCCGAGACGCGTAGGCTGATTTTAATAATTCTTTTTTGTTTGAAAGGGTCTACTTTCAAGGTGGTCCCATTATCAATCTGGTGCTGTTCTGATGATGGGATCTATGAGGAATTGAGGGAACTCCTCCATTTATAACGGCATATGTATGGTGATTTGGGTGTTTTCTTAAGCAACCACCAATTTGATGATGTGGACCTCATGATGATGGTTGTTTTGATGATAATGATGATGATTTTTTTTTATGTACGATGTTCAGCGATTACTCCGACACCCGTGGTCCGATTTAAGGAATTCTTTTTTGTTTGAAAGGAACTACCTCTAAGATAGTTCCACATTAATCTGGTGCTGTTCTGATGATGGTATCCATGAGGAATTGAGGGATCTCCTCCATTCCATGTAAAAGGATAAAGGCACATGTATGGTGATTTGGTTGTTTTTTTAAGCAACTCAAGCATTTCCTCTCGAAAACCACTAATTTGATGGAGTGGACCTTATGATGAAGACCACATATGATATGTGGAACTTTCCTTACATTGAGTAGGTATTATGAACTTTTTGTTATATATCTTAACCGATTATTGCGAGATCCGTTGTCCGATTATGATAATTATATAACCACTAAAAATAGAAAAATAAAAACTTTTTACAAAAAAAAGATAAACCGACTTCAAAAAGTATAAAATAAATTATTATATTATTTATATGCGTTACAAACTGATATGTTTGAAGTTGGTACCAAGCCAAAAAGTTACAATACCGGTCAAATCAGCTTCAAGTCTGAAAATCACAAAACATATCAATAAAGGTGAATGTGAATCTATCTGTTACATTTTCACGTCTAAACCACTTATCCAATTTTGATGAAATGTGGTACCCATGTCTATATACTCTGATACACGCCTACTTTGTCAATAATCAGAAAAAAACGGCAAATTAAAAAAAAAATCATGTATGGTTGACCTTCCATCCAAAATTTGAAATATCGCGCCTTTTTCTACTGAAAAGGTGGGTCTCACACACCCGGTGTGTCTGAGTATAGAAAGATCAATCTAGCCATTGAATTCCTTTACACTTCGATATTACACCTTAAATGAAGTAGGATAAATAATTCAAACCGAAGCACGGGCTCCGTTCGAGATATGGTTAGTCCGAAAACTAGTAAAAAAGTTTATTAAGAATCATCATAAGACGCATGATTATACTTTCTTTCTGTACTTGAATGAGAACCTACGTGCAGTAAATACCGTATTAGAATAGTTCTATAGTATGAAGAACAATTCACTGACCAAATACGCCTCGTTCATATTAACTGTTTTGTGATTTTCAGACTTGAAGCTGATTTGACCGGTATTGTAACTTTTTGGCTTGGCACCGACTTTAAACATATCAGTTTGTAACGCATATAAATAATATAATAATTTATTTTATACTTTTTGAAATCGGTTTATCTTTTTTTTTGTAAAAAGTTTTTTAATTACAATTTTATAATCCGGCTTCGTCAGGTGTATACACAAAAAAGATCAACCCCAGGTTTCGTCACATAACAATCAAAGATGATATCCGCTACACGCTTTGTCAATTTGAAACACACATTAACCTTAGTAACACTGACTACTCCGGACCGTAGCTGGCTCGTCCCCAATATTGTAAATAAAAGTAAAACTGAACACGTAATAATTTTTTTTAAATTTTATTATTGTTATGTAACTTATGTATCAATTTACATTTTACAGACAGCCTCTATGTCTGGACCACCCTTTAGGTATACTTTATGGCTATACGTAAGATACTAAGAAAAACTAGATACATTAATTTGTATTTCCGAGCATACCTAATATCATAGTTTCGCTTTCGTCATGTCCGTCTGTCAGTCCGTATGTCACAGCTATTTTACTCGAAAACTATAAGACTTATCTTAATAAACATGTAACATAAGGTATTCATGTAACTAAACTAATTGTAATAATATATTTTTTACCTAATATCAACATGTTGCACATCAATCGATAGGTCTTTAAAAATAATATTGAGGTTTAATCGCCGGGTTTAATGGAGCATTTTTTTATTTAGTTAATATTTTTTGGAAATAATCATCCTGAAAGTCTAAAACATGGTGTCGTCGTCCCCGTATCTTTTGAACCGGAGATCTAAAAAATATCTTTGAATGTTCTTTCAGCGAAAATTATTTTGAACATTATCGTTTTCGAGTTATTTGCAAAAAACCTCTTTCATAGGCGGATACGACTTTTTGATCATATTTTATTTCTTATTCCGTTGAAGGTACGGAACCCTCCATTATGCGTGGTCCGACACGCACTTAGCCGATTTTTATCTTTAAACAGTCTATCAATATTTTCATTCACTTTTTATTGTTTCCCATGAAAGAAGTTATATTAGACGTAGAGCTAGCCACGTCAGATATGATACAATAATGAGAGCAACGAAACCCCTCTAGTCAGTTTGCTATATCTGCTTATCTGGCAGCTGTACAGTGGTGGAGGTCAAAAAATGCAAACCACTTCAATAAAACTAATCTTAGAGTTCTGGGTTTGATGCAATATTATGATGAATTAAATAAATAATTAGATTATATAATTGCCAAAAGTTTCTGTTGGGGCTGCCAAACGACGTTTAATTTAATTGATTCCGTTTTTGTTTCCGTAATAATACGCAATGTTTGTTGTTCTAATGTTAAAATATCGGCCATATCCTTTATAACTGAGATAACTTCGGCAGTTTTTACTTATATTGGTATTAAAATTTTCCAATTCAATAATTTTGCTAGTCTGTAAATCTGACCTCCACCCATTAAAAGCTGCAAGATGCCCGAATCTAGCAATAAAGATAGTATAGCAATCTAACCAGACGGGTTTTGTAGCTCTCATTATTGTGTCATATCTAACGTGGCCAGCGTAGTTCATATAATGCCCTCGGATATATTATTGAACGTTACAGAAGGTACATACCTAGTTGCGAACTCTAACGAGGGAACGTTAAATTTATATTGCAAACACGCTAGAGATATAACAGCAACTTTATGAGTCTGTAATTGCCTGTAGAAATATTATAATACGAATATACATTCTTAATTGAATGCCATTTCGCCGTGCGAGTATCTGTAAAATGCTGCCAAAGACGAATTTATGACTACTTTCTTTTAAAGTCTGTCTAGACTAGATTTTATCAATCCTACTAATGACTACGCGACAAATTCAATTATCAAAATAATGTGCTGACAGGGGTCGGCAAACAGAGGCGGAGATTCAGACTGAGAAAAACTGAATTTACTTTTTTGTTCTTAAAAAGCCTTATGCTATATAAACTAATTAATAATTATCGAGTTCATAATCATAAGGTGGCAAATAAGTAGGTCACCTAATTAATTATTAGTCCGCATTGCACTTACTAAGATTAAAACCAAAGAGTTCTGCAGGCAGACACCATTAGGAATGGCTACATAATGATAATTAAAAAACTTTGCTGCGCACGAAAATTCATAACTCATTCACTAAGAGCTGGCCACGTATGATATGACACAATAATGAGAGCAACAAAAACACGTCTAGTTAGATTACTATCTTTATTGCTAGATCAGGGCATCTGGCAGCTTTTAATGGGTGGAGGTCAGATTGACAGACTAGCAATATTATTGAATTGGAAAATTTTAATACCAAAATAAGTAAAAACTGCCGACGTTTTCTCATTTATAGAGAACAGGGCCCTTATTGTAATAAAGGAACAAAAAAACATTGCGTATTATTGCTACTAACTATGAAATTATACATCGTTTTGCACTACTTCACCCCAACAGAAACTTCTGGCTCCTATTTCACCACGGTGACAATCGTCACAATTTCTGATATATCTCAATTACTGGCGACAGGGTAAGGCCGGGACTGACTGACGTCACAGGCGTCCATTGTCTACAGTAACTGCTTACCATCAGGTTGGCTGTATGCTTGTTTACTACCACCATTATTTTGAAATAAGATTCAACATGAATCTTGAAGCAAATCAAATTATTTTGTTCAATATTTTTAGATTTGCAATTTTTTTTTTAAGTAGTTACTATATATGTATAAACTGAAAATAGATGTCACTTTTTCTGAAGTATATGACATCTATTTTCAAGATTCAACATATTTAATTTATATCGTCAATAAATGTACTAGTTTGTTGAAGAGTTCACGACAATTGTCACGGAATAACAATATAGACGGAGAGCTAGCTACGTCAGATATGACACAATAATAAGAGCAACGAAACCCCTCTAGTCAGTTTGCTATACTATGCTTATTTCTAGATCATGACATCTGACAGCTGTAAAGTGGTGGAGGTCGAAGAATGCAAACCACTTCAAGAAAACAAATTGTAGAGTTCTGGGTTTGATGCAATATTATGAGAAATTATATAAATATTTAGATTATTTAATTGCCAAAAGTTTATGTTGGGGAAAAGTAGTGCCAAATAACGTATAATATAATTCATAGTTTGTCGCCTACTTTTTTTGTTTCCATAATACGCAATGTTTTTTGTTCTAATGTTAAAATATAAGGTCCTGACCTTTATAACTGAGGCAACTTCGGCGTTTTTACCTATTTTGGTAATTTTGGTATTACTACTTTCCAATTCAAAACTAACAATTTTTTTGAATTGGAAAATAGTAATACCAAAATAGGTAAACACGGCGAATTTGTGTTGTCTGTCACCCTGACCTCCACCAATTAAAAGCTGCCAGATGCCCGGATCTAGCAATAAGGATAGCATAGCAATCTAACCAGACGGGTTTTGTTGCTCTCACTATTGTGTCATATCTGACATGGCCAGCTCTTAGTCCATTAGTCCTTAAACGAATTGTCGATATTTTGCGACATAAGATTAGGCTCGTGTCGCAATTTCGTGACAATTGTCGTGTTTTTGTGACATTAGTCAAAACGTCTGTTGTTTTCCTATTCCTATTTACTTTAATGGCGTGTTGATTCCATATTCGCAGCAAGTTAAAAACCTTGGCATCATAATGGACAGTACCTTATCTTGGGGGCCTCAAGTTTGCGAAGTAAGCAGGAAGATGTTCGCTGCCGTAGCTTCGCTTAGGAGATTGCAGAACTTCTTACCCATTCCTACCAAAATTGCGCTCAGTCAGACTCTTCTCCTCCCCATATTAGATTACGCTGATGTTTGCTATCTTGACCTTACTGAAGATCGACTCAATAAACTTGAGCGCATTCAGAATGTCTGCATTCGATTCATATTTGGGTTGCGCAAGTATGATCATGTTTCCCAGTTCCGTTCACAACTCAAGTGGCTCCCTATTCGCCTTCGTCGCAACTCTCACATTTTGTCACCTCTTTATTCTATTATTTTTAACCCCGCAACTCCCCGCTATCTCAAGGTGCGCTTTAGCTATCTCCGTTCTGTCAGGTGTTCCCGAAATTTTCTTTTCTCCGTACCGTCATCCTCTTCAAAATTCTATAATAGCTCCTTTACTTTTCTAGCGGTTCGCCTTTGGAACTCACTGCCCGTGGGCATAAGGTGCGCACGTCTCCGACTTCGTTTAAAAAAATCTTAAACTTCATTATCTTTCTCCGTCGTGATACTTTTGTCTGAGTCCTTTTCTCCATGGTCTAGCACTGTTGTTTATATATATGTAAGAGTATGTATATGTAAGTATGTTTAAGTAGATATGTTTATTTTGTTATATGTGTAAATTGTGTAATATGTATATGTTTATTTTAATGGATTATTTATATAAGTAGATATAGATATTTTGCCATAATTACTATGTGTATGATAAATTAAGATCTTGTCATGATTTTCAACACCTACTGACATTAATAATTTAACCAATCTCCGCTACCTTAAGGTTGTCTGGAAGAGATCGCTTCTTAGCGATAAGACCGCCTGTTGTTTACCTTAAGTTTTGTAATTTTTCTGTCTTATATAGTTTCTTTTATTGAGGTGTACAATAAAGAGTATTTTATTTTTATTATTATTATTTTACCACGCACGTAATTTACCAAGAATGTGGTTGAAATGTGTAACTGTTTACGATTAATGAATAATCGAACTGGTCTGATGACGGAGACCGGTGATCATAAGAATTCTGTGACAAAACAATGGAAGCTCATTGTATTTGGGTTCGTTAGAAGCATCTCGTTGAGCAGTACATGACTTTTGCAAGAAAAGTACAGTCGGCGTTAAAAGCCTGTATTTTTTTTATATTGACAAAAACTTACTGTTGCATAATTTCTCGTTGACGTTCAATGGGTTTGAATTGAATTTGCAATTTGATCTAATTCACTATTTCCGGAAATTTATTTGTTTAGACTCGATAGTCTAGCAACTTAAAACATTATATCCCAAAAGTTGAACAGTCTATTTTTAGTAATAATTCCGATATGAACTTCTTGAGCCGTTTGTTTAGGGTAGCAGCGAAACTGAAGCTCAGGTTTTTTCTTTTTTTAAGGCTGGCGTCCGCCGTCTGCCTTAGGCACATTACGCCTCAATGCCTTTTATGAAATAATGGGTATAAATTCGAATGTAGCTTCATTAAATAAGCAATTCGTAGACTCGTGCCGCAAGAAGCTTATCAGATCACAGTATATTAATAATGTTAGAAGTTTATTTTGGCAAAACGTAGGTACCTCAACTCAAGTCGAGTTTAAGAAACACAAATTACTTCTAGAAATCGATTTTGATATGTCTGAATTTGTTGGAGCAAGAATACTACGGCAGTACTAGAAGCAACATTGAGATGTCCTATCTATAGCTTGACAATAAACCACACGGGAAAATGTAATTATATAATATTACATCCGATATTATTAACTGTATAAGAAAAATATATTCGTTTTATGCTATTATTCTTTCTCTCGTCTGTTACAGAATGTATAAAAAGACCATAAAACTTTAATTAACCATAAAGCTTGCTTCCAAGTGAAGCAGTAATATTTCAACAGATGAAGTAGATCCCAAATCTCAACTGCGTCTTGTCTCATCGATGCCGGATCAAGAAATATTTTTGCGCAAGCAATGGCGGCCCGGCGGGAGCCCTGTACCCATGATCATGAGATTTTAGTGCCCCCCCTAGAAGTAGGTAGTGCACTAAGCACAGATATGTGACTTATTAGAAATACTTGTGTACGATTTCAAGCTAACATGGTCATTAACATTATAACTATTATTGGAAACGGGGTATTTACCATGTATGTACATATATTGTAGTTTTTGAGCACCCGATATTTCGCCACAGTTGCATGCGCCAAATATCGGGTGCTCAAAAACTAAAATATACATGGTGAATACCCCGTTTTCAATAATAGTTGACAAATACTTGTATTATTTAAAATGTAAATGCAGATACCATTTTTCTATTTTGTATTTAAATACATTTTTTAACAAAAGCATTTTGTATTTTATTTGAAATAATTTTTGAGATAATACTTTTTGGTTAATATAATGTTGGTAGAAAGGGTAGCTTTGGCAGGTTATAGTTAGATTGCTTAGGCCGTGTCCTACGTTGGTGATTGGTAGATTTGATCCAGTCAACTTATTTTCCAATGTATGGGGTAGACAAACAAACTAATAAAGTTATGAAACCATTATAGCATCATACCTTTAGTTTAGGTATAGTGTTTAACGCACACTACCGCCCGTCCCTCAACCCCTGACGATACCCCCTCTTTGAGCAGGAAATGTATCCCTGTTGATAGGCTATTTTATTTTTTGAGAAAAATATTAAAGTTACGAAAAAAAGTCTGAAAAAAATATCCTTATTAAATTCTTAACAAACAAAAAAAACTTGAGGATCCCCTACATCATGGGCCCTAATGGGTCTAACAGGTGGTCTCCATCATGGCCTAGTGTAAGGTAAGGCTGCTTAAGGTACACAGCTAAACGACGGAACGAGCAATATATCGTTTGCATCCAAGCATAGATAAATAAGTAAGTAATTTAGAATTACTTAATTATCTTTGCTCCAAGACATAGCTGCGTGCCCATGATGGCCCAAGATGGCGATCCATTATAGTATAATGAGAGTGTGATACAGATGATTGCACATACATCGCTTACCTGCACCGAGCTGCTCGGGTGCGCGTCCTCGGCGCCCCGGGCCGCGCGCTGCCGCTCCTCCTGCACGGCCTCGCGCTTCATGCCGCACGCCAAACACTTCTGGTAGCGGCAGTACTGGCACCGGTTCCGCTGCCGCTTGTCGATGATGCAGTTCCGCTCCTCACGACACGCGTACGAGAGGTCTTTGCGCACGGTCCGCTTGAAGAAGCCTTTGCATCCTTCGCAACTGGAACCAAGGAATAGACTAATCAGAAATTATGCGAGAGAGAGTGTAAATGAACTTTCAATTGCCTAATGTCAGCCATAGCTACCAGGCGGCGCCAAAGTCAGCACATATCCAATAGCTGTCACATAATAAATAACAAAAAACTGCCCCGACGTATTAACAGTATCAAATATATCTAAAAGATTCATTGCCGCCGTCACAAGACTATGTAGTTTGTTTTTATACGATGCGTAGGTACGCATGTAGAGGTCTACACAGAGACGTACCAGTCAACCAACGTGCCAACAGCGCGTGTGGCCTCATGTTATGCAAAAAACTTATCATTTTTGTGCAAATGAACGGTACCCTAAAATAATTTAATCTTCTCCGGTTTGAAAAGGGTTGGGACTGATTGCGTACGCTGCAGTCGTCACGTAATCGCGTCGACGCGCTTTGAAAAAAACCCATCCTATCCGGTATTGGTAAGATAAAAAGATAAACGCGACGAGCGAGAGAAACAACGAAATGGGTAACAATGCAAAACGAAAACAATTTATAGTGCCGTGCGTACTGCGAATTGAGTATATTAATAGGTGCTATAATAGGGAGCCGTGTGAAATTGATTCGATTAATTGAGCACGAGGAAAACTCATCGTTAGCATTCAGCCCGAACCGCGGGCTTTTTTTGCAACATGTAATTTGCACAGACACGTCCATCTCGGACTGGATTTCATTAAAACCTTGGGCATTACGCGGGTTTTGCAAGAACGTTGATGATTATCAAGAAAAACTTTCACTTCTCAGAATTTAAATGACATATTTTGCCTACCATGTTATTGAGATAGCGAGATATGCCCGCCCTTGTAAAGAGCCGCCGACGCTGTTATTTATTTGATTTAAACTAAATAAAAACTTATTCTTCATTATTGTAATGAATTTAACACAGTCGTGTTTTTTTCGCACATGCAAAAAAATAACCACTGCCATAAAATTATCTACAAGAACATTTTACGCTGCAATTAACGTAGCCAAATTAAAAATATTCAAAAAAGCTTATTACCTATAGATATAGCAAAGTTTTATGTGTTTCACAGGCACGAGTATAAATGCAATAAGTTCGATGTTTTTTTTTTGGACTTAATGCGTCGCTAGTGAGTCATTTATGAGAAGTCAGTTAACATGTAAGTAAATGCCTTGGTCTAAATCTGTAAACATATACAATACATGTGTATAAATCATAATATTCATAAAAGATAAAGAACAGCGTCGGTACCATCTCAAGTACACAAGTAAAAAACAGCTCGAAGTGCATGTTTACATAAATCGAATGTGCCTATCTAAATTACATATACTTATATGTGTACTAAAAATGTTGATAAAAACACCACAGACCACATGTATCTCAGTAAAACATAAGTTTATGTTTTCCTGTCCGAGGCCTGAGGAATCGGGCAGGTAATCCCCTACTTTCCGGGCCCTGCCCGCTGGCAATAGAAATGAACTAATGTACGGTCAGCCATTTGGGTTGCACTTTGCACTGGACATTTCATAGAGTAAGTACTGAACAAAAGAATATAGCTTGGTCCCTAAATAGCTCAACAATTAAAGTCCGTGTCTGTAGTACTTTACGTATATTAGAATAAATATTTCAGTTTCAATTCGAGAATGTTGTCGCGATCTATGATATAATAATGACAGATGGGTTATGCACGCTCCAAAAGTGAAGCACCTAATATGAGTGAATTCAAATAATTGTCGCTAGTCGCGCATCGGCAAGCGAGAGATGCGGACGTGCCAATGAGCTCCCGTCACCCGCCTGAGAAAGACAATAATTTTCTAACAATGAGAGAGACAAAGATGTAATGATTGTCAAAATTGATAAACGTAACAGAATCGTTGCTAGGTCATCTGGAAGTATGCATTTTTTGTGTTCATTTTGTTAGAGCATAAGCCATCCATAGTAAATGTCATTGGTCGCGACTACTTTATTTTGTTAATGAATTCGTTAACTTACATAAAGCACGTCATTATTATACATAGCAGGGGCCTAAAGGTAGTCTAAAGTAGCCTTAGAATTCTTGACTCTTCAAATACTATAATAGTCTGAGCTGTTTACTTATTATTTGTAGATTAAATTAAATATTTAAGACGGATAGTAAATATTAAACATACAATATTTGACTGACGCACACATCACATAAGTAAACATATAATGTACCTAATCATCTAATACGGGATTAGGTCATTAGAGAATACGTAGATATAGCATTATTCATAAAAAAGCTTCGCGGTAAAAATAGCGTACACGCGTTCTACGTGCCACTGCCAATTGAACGGCTTTACGAAGTAGACATATGTATTTTATACTAGATATGCCACTATAGCAGATTGTGTTTCCGTCTGTAGGTATACCAGCCCTGCTAGCATGACTTTACATTGTCGCACGACTCCATACTTCAGGCGCGATTCGAAGTATGAATGAAGTCGCGCGCGACAACGCATGTCCGCCTGATATTTAAAAAAAAACGTTTATTCACAATTCGCTTACACTATTTACATATACACTCGCGATCAAAAAAATCGACTCAAGCAACATTTTTTACTTTTGGTCGTATTTCCGGAAAGCGGGAAATATTTTAATAAAACTTTGAATGCAATTTTATTACGAATTTATTCAGCTACAAAAAACAGTAAAAGACATCGATCTCAGTTGCGTAGTTTTTAGGTTATCGCAGTTTTTGTACAAAATGGCATTTTACATGGTTATGATATGCACGAGTTGTGCCCTCTTGAGACCAATAAAAACCGGTGTAACCGGTTATTTCTTATCATTCGCTTATCAGAAGTTGACCAGTGCACATCTCCTCGCAATCTTACACCGGAATCACCTTCGAAAAATGGATACCACCGAAGCTGAAGCCACCGAAGTCGTCACCTTGGTGAATCGAGGATTCTCGCAGCGTTCTGTTGCTGAGCAGCTGAATTTAAGCCAGTCTGCTGTCTCCAGAGTTTATCGTCGGTTTTGTCGGTTTGGAACCTTGAAACGGAAACAAGGATCTGGCCGTCAGCGGTGCACATCGGAGAGGGATGACCGCTTCATCGCCACCGTACCGCTGTTGCCATCCAGCAAGACCTGATGCGGAACCGGGTTGTGCCTGTTAGCACCTCAACAGTTCGGCGGAGACTCAAGGAAGCCAACCTTACCCCAAGAAGACCTGCTACTGGGCCCAAACTGACTCAGAGGCATCGGGACGCTCGGAAGGAATTCGTGGCGACCTACGAAAATTGGACCTACGACCAATGGAGCCGCGTACTCTTCAGCGACGAGTGCAGAGTGTGTCTCCATGGCAGCGACAGAAGAGGACGGGTGTACCGAAGACCTGGAGAGAGGTTCGCCCAGTGTTGCTTCGCTGAAACAGTCGCCTACGGTGGAGGTTCCGTCATGATGTGGGCGGGGATTTCCATGGAGGGGCGGACCGAGCTGGTTTTTGTTGATGGCGGGGGTCGAGGCGGTGGTTTGAATGCAGACAGGTACATCACCGACATCCTGCAAGACCATGTCGTCCCCTACGCCGGGTTCTTTGACGAGGGGTTCCATTTCATGCAAGACAACGCCCCTTGTCATACCGCCCGCGTCACAAAGGAGTACCTTGACGCAGTTGGCATCCCGACTCTGAAGTGGCCACCTCTGAGTCCTGTTTTAAATCCTATCGAGCACTTATGGGATTACCTGAAACGCAAGGTTCGAGCTCGCAATCTTGCTCCGGAGACAATTTTGGCCCTGAAAGAAGCTTTGGTCGAAGAGTGGGAAGCATGCCCCCAGGATACCATCAGGAAGCTGATAAGGTCAATGAAGAGACGCATGGCATGTGTGAAAAAGGTTTTTGGTGGTAACACCAGGTATTAAAGATAAAAATAAATTGTTATTCGTTCATGAAAATGTTTTTTCTTTCGTTGTTAAGGTCATTTTTGCACCCAAATTTTACACCTCCTTGGTATGCTAGCTTGTTTTTCATGAACTGAAATTTTTCGCCTGAAAAACATACTCGTATTGAAAGCTGATACTGTTAGCTCTAAAATGGTACCGTTGCTTTTTTGATCTCATGATTGGTTCCTGAGATATTAAACGATGAAATTAAAAATTAGTTTGAGTCGATTTTTTTGATCGCGAGTGTATATTCTTCTGCCAAACCACAGAATTGTTTGTTGGCAGACGAGAGGCTCCTGTTAATTTACGTAAACTAGTAGGTAGTTGATAGTTATGTAACTTAAACTTATCTACTTAACCCTCTACCGCATGTGCAGCCCTATATGGCAGTTATACTTTTCAATTCTATTTTAAACAAATACTCTTTATTTATGGCATGAGGTAAGGGGTTAACTTTATAATGAAGGAGCGTAAAGCGTGCCTGTTTATACCTAACTAACATTAGTTTTCATCAATGCGCCTGATCTGACCTTTTACCCTGAAACTATTTAGGCCTAATCCGGCTTGCTTATGATGTTTTACATGTACCTGATACTGCTAATACTATCAGCTTTTTTTCAGACTATATCTGTTTTTTTTCAGATTAGAAAAATAACGGTCGATTTCGACAATACTTTTTTTTTCAGCCATATCAAGGAAAAATTAAATGAGACTTACTTTATCCATTATCAGAGATACGCTTAAGCAAAATGGCGAATTTTAAAAATCGTTTTCCCAAAAATCGCACTACGTGTACGACAATTGAGAACATGCGTGAAATAGTAGTTTTCGATACAAGTGCAAGAAGTATGTCATTTTGCACGAGTACCGAGGTTACTTGGCCCGAGCCGAGAGGCGAGGGTCAAGACTCGGGACGAGTGAAAATGACACTTCTGCACGTGTGTCGAACAACGTTTTTTAATACAATTGCGAAAAAACTACAATGAAATAATAGTACATTATGATACAAGTGTGCTAAGTTGATCATTACATACGAAGCGATATTGTGCGCACGAACGCATGTGAGTGCGCATAAGGAAGCTGAGCTTATGTAATGATCAAGCACACGCATTTCATACGACGTTTTTCAACACACTTGCGAGGAAATAACAGAATAGTATAATTAATAACTTTTGATTAATACATTAATTGTCAGAATGTTTCCAGGATAGAGGTACTTACGAACCTAAGATAATTAAATTTAACTAACCTTTTTTGTGATGTTATTGAGTATCTGGAACTCTTTTTCAAATCATTTCATAAAATAAAAGACTTCACATTTATTGTGCAATAAATTATAGTAAGTATTTTTTTCTTACGTATTGCTCACTAGATTTTTATGATGACATTTTACTAGTACACAATATGTTATATATAGTATAGTATCACAATTTTGAAATATATCCAGAGGTTAAATTAACGCTAAAGTTGTCTTCTTATTCATTGAAAATATAATTTGTTTAAATTAATAAAACACGACGAGAAAAATCTAACAAATAAACAATGATTTGAGGTTAACTTATAAATGGCGCGCAATTTACTTTTTTGGATGTGCGTGCAGCTTGAGGCAAAGGCGCGGACGCATAATGCCAAACAGCCAATATTAAAACAGACAATTCGTCTTAAAAACGTAATTTATTGTGTATTACGAGCAATATAATAAGTTGAAATGATTCTTATTCACAATCAGGATCGTATAATTTGTATTCTATCGTAAACGTGTATATTTTTAATATATTTACTTTTTTTTCATTTTTTTAGAATGTAAACTCATAAAGAGTTAAAAAAAAGTAAAGGTAATACCCGACTAAATTACAACGTTTCGTCTGCGTAAGTACAACTTGGTACTAGAGTACAAACGTCACTTGATCGGATTATTAAATTATTCCACTAGTTGGATAATTATTGTGAAATGCACGCGTGTTTAATATCTAGGATTATGAGCATAAAAGCGGTGGAATAAGAACCTCGTTACGAGCAGGTGTGTTGAAATAGTAGATTGTTTTACAAGGGTCTAAAGTAGGCCATATTACCACCAGGTGGTTATTTTCCCGACCGAAGTGAGGGAAAATTGTTCGAGTGGTAATATGGCTTTTAGACCAGAGTAATGCATACAATGTTTCACTTCGATTGCGAGAAAATATCATAAAAATACTTATTATTCACGCACAATAACTAAACTAAGGTGAAATTATGGTATAACTTGACGGTCTTTTAATTTTTTTAACTTCTTTAACATAGATACAAAATATCAATACCGCGAATAAATGCCACAGACGACGGTATAATTAGCTCTTTTTAAAACGGCTATTACACATGGCAATTTGTAGGGCCCAACCTGTCGTGTCCAACTCCTGTCGGCGTTGGGCCCGTTATTACACTTTATCTACACTCATACTGTAAGTACTCTAAAATGCGTTCAAAAACCGTAGACAATGACAAGCATTACAACAAACGATTTAACTATGATAAGTTTCTTATCTGCGGCAGTAACGTAATTTTAACTTTGCATGCTCAAATATTGTTAAGCAATGAGTTTCAAATTTGGAACATCGAATTTGATAACATAATGTTACCGCCATGGCCAACTCGATTGGTCCCGCGCGAGCGCCGGCACAATCGAGTTGGCCATGACGGTACAATGGCGGTCATTCTATGGTTTCCGAACACTTAATTTAATATATATAATATGAGTGTAGATAAAGCAGTGTATGCAACTGTACGTAATTAGGCCTTAAAACACTCGTGTGATCTTATTATGAAATTCGCCTGCGGCTCATTTCATAAAACCACACTCATGTTTTAAGGACCCTTATTACGTAACAGTTACATAAACTACTATTCCCTACAAATCGTCCCTACAAACCCTACCTCACCAACAAATCGTCCCTACCAACGTTTACAGAGATGCCTTCAAAACATCTAAAAAATGTATTGGTGAAGCACGGTAATAGTACTCATAACAGTATACATTAAATAAAAGAAGAAACTGTTTTTATTATTATAGATATTTGAATGACCGCTCGAGCTGCCTGAATCTAACTTCATCTGCCCAACCCGTCTATTATTTAAATACAAAACTAGATAAATATATTAATTACCAGCGAATCTACACATTTTAACTTTTATTTTAAATAAAAAACCAGACGGAATGTGTAGAAAATGGCTAACATTATAAATAAAAAAGGTAAAATAACTCTAACGACCTAACCTCCATAAACAGCTGCGGGTGTCGGGGCACCGCCGATCGCCCCGATCGCCCTAGATCGGGACTCCTACTCCCTAGGTGCCATTACACCTACCAACCCGACAGGTTGGGCCCTACAAATTGCAATGTCTAATAGCTGTTTAAACAGATTAAACACACTTTAAAGCGTTTCTCAAAAAAATAAATCTTTTTTAATGATTGTGAAGTAGGAACTAAAAAAAAAACATTGCTGTATTCTGATTGGTTGATATTAAATACAATGTTTTTTTGAAGGACTTAAATTATTTACACAGTATACGCACCAAAAAAGTATCTAGCGTTCCGATTAACTCCGATATGTGTTGTGATTGGTGGATTTAATATAGTGAAGTGTTCTGATTGGTCAATTTAAAATGCAATATATCTTCAAATCGTGCGTAAAATCAAACTTTACGCACGATTTGCAGATCAGATTACTTTTTAGCACTAGTGCATAAAATCAAACTTTACGCACGATTTGCAGCTACATAAAGTCAACTTTTTGAGCAATTGTATTAAAAAATATTTTATTGAGTTTGAAACACGTCCCACAGCACCAAATTGATATAAAACAGAGGAAATCCGTAATCATTTTCTAACATTTCTAACATAAAGATATTGCGCTTTAAATACGTAAAATTTGAGCCTTTTTTTAAATGCCCCAAATGTGTTTTCAAAACCTCAGTTCGTTAACTAGTGTTCTGACAAGTAAAAAATTGTATAACAACTACAGCCTTGGCCAGAAGTGTTGAGCACCCTTGCGATTTTCATACAAACTCGAAAGTTTAGACCGGCGTTTCTATCTTTTTTGAAGTTATTTTATCAATCAATTCAAACTGAACAGTGTTTGTTGAAGTGAGTAGTAACTGCATATAATATTTGCAATTAGTCGCACCGACTGAAATTCGCATTTTTGGGACCTCCACTTTTCATTTTTTATAGGTACCTTGAAAGTGTTATTAAGTGATGTTTTCTAGATATATCAATAAATTATTAGTAGTTTATGTAACTGTTACGTAATAAGGGTCCTTAAAACATGAGTGTGGTTTTATGAAATGAGCCGCAGGCGAATTTCATAATAAGATCACACGAGTGTTTTAAGGCCTAATTACGTACAGTTGCATACACTGCTTTATCTACACTCATATTATATATATTAAATTAATTGTTCGGAAACCATAGAATGACCGCCATTGTACGGTCATGGCCTACTCGATTGTGCCGGCGCTCGCGCGGGACCAATCGAGTTGGCCATGGCGGTAACATTATGTTATCAAATTCGATGTTCCAAATTTGAAACTCATTGCTTAACAATATTTGAGCATGCATAGTTAAAATTACGTTACTGCCGCAGATAAGAAACTTATCATAGTTAAATCGTTTGTTGTAATGCTTGTCATTGTCTACGGTTTTTGAACGCATTTTAGAGTACTTACAGTATGAGTGTAGATAAAATATTTTACGTCATCGTCCATTCTTATAATAGGGTATTTATACTTAACATCAAAATTGTAAACAAAAAACAGCTATGCTCAACACTTCTGGCCAAGGCTGTAGAGGTAAACGCATTGTTTCATTTGTTTCGTGCCTAAAATTACAAAAATCATCCAAAAGCTTATTCCTTTCCAACAGTTTTCCGCAACATTGAGGCCGGTGACGTCATAAACCTCACGCTTTTTGTATGGGTCATTTTGAGTATTTTGACGCGCGGCGCAGACGCCTAACGTATTTTCGCATTTTTGACGTTTCAGGACTACAATAGATAGTAGGTTTATTAAAGACATTTGAATCTAATGGAAAATAGAATCGAATGACGTTTTTCAAAAAAATCATCATGTTGCTAATTGCACGATTTTTCGAATCTGAAAAAAAAAAACGTTATCATCCTCCTAGCTTTTGCCTCGGCTCAATTGAGCCTGGGTCCATTTGGAAACCTAATCCCATGAATAGGCGCACTAGTTTTTACCAAAGCGCCTACTATCTGACCTTCCAAACCAGAAGGGACTAGGCCTTATTAGAGTAATATTCAGTTTCCTCAACACATTCTCTTTCACGTTTCCAGTTCCGAAAAACTCAGTGATAAATACTTGAACCCAAGACCTCCGGATTGAAAGTCGGAAGCATTACCGCCAGGCTCCGGCGCGGGCGGTTCTTTTCAGACTAGTATATCTGTAGTGAACTATTATGTAATCTATGGTAGAGCGGTAGAGTATTTGCCTACATACAGAACAATATCGATGTTGATTGCGATCGTTATTTATTAAAGGCAATAGATGTAGAGGAGGGGCCCTGTACAGTACACAGCTACTTGAATATCACCTTGTCAATGAGAAATCGAAACGAGTACGCTGTTATTACACGATCTACACATTACCGTGTATATTACGCATTTCTCTGTCAATTATTAGGTATTTATCTCGGTGAAAGTCGAGAGTAGTATCGCAGTAAAACCACTGGAGATTAATAGTATGTCATTTTTCATATTATCTAAACTAAATACCGTTCATCTCTTGTTCCAACTTTACCTGGGAGATTTTATAATTTGTAGGATACGGTTCCCGCGCGATGTTATTACTAAAAAGCTACCGATCAATTCCAAATGGTATATGGTGTTCCGAGACAGATAGGATAATAAGGTCCCTAGAACTCTAGGTATCATTGGTACAAACCGGGGTCTGAACACTCGAGCCTACAAGTTCTTGAGGTTAGCACACACTTACTTAAGGTTAGTACACTGTCAGTAATAATGACATTATTTCTCTACTCATCTTTCTCATTCTACATTACATAGAAAAGGAAGAGTACAAAATTAATAACATTAATACTGTCAGTGTCTGGTTGCCTTTACATTTAAATGTATGTTGAATAATTAGAATAAATTTCCACCGACTTACACAATTTTTTAGACAGTTGGGCACTTTTCCTACAGGTCATCGAGAAAAGTAAAGCCAAAACTAGCTTCGCTTACTTACAAATATTTTTGACGCGGCGTCACTGATCAATTAGGTAGGTAGTTACTAGATATTTCCATCATGGGTATACCTGGATTGAAACACTTGGACCTATAACCTCCTGAATTTGCATTTGTACCTACGTATAATTACCAAGGATCGGACAAACGCCCGTCATTTCGAAATTGTAACCCTGTTCCGTACAGCAGAGACTTCCTTATGTTAATTAAAAAAATAGTATTTTATGGATTGATTGGACCATAATTTATATCCAGTGACAAATTAATTAATGATTGACATTCCGAAAATTACTTTCGCCAATAAAATAGAATGACCAAAATTTTTTCTAAATTTTCACTTGTGAGCCTAAACGATGTGATTTTAGGACCCATTTATGCGTTGAAAAAGTCCGTTCACAGTCTACGGACGTCATAGGGGCATATGTAATCGTTGACATTGGTATACTGTTCTTCCAATATGCTTGTGCCTCGGAGTTAATTTTGTCATGTATTTCTTTTACGGTGACGTAATCAGGATTCGTATTAAAAATTGCTTGAAATTTTGATATAGCTCTAAAGAACTATTATATAATCTGTGCTCTAGCTCTAAAAGAAAAGACGAAAAGACGAAGTTACACATAAAAGAATCATTAAAAAATTGTTGAAGACATACATACTGTTTTACAAAATATTCCCGGGAGTTTTAGATCTAGAGCTATGTATATCAAAATTTCAAGCAATTTTTAATAGGAATACCCTGCATATTGCAAGCATATTGGAAGAACAGTATACCAATGTCAACGATTACATATGCCCCTATGACGTCCGTAGACTGTGAACGGACTTTTTGAACGCATAAATGGGTCCTAAATTCACATCGTTATCCACAAGTGAAAATTTAGAAAAACTTTTGGTCACTCTATTTTATTGGGGAAAAGAAATTTTCGGAATGTCAATCATTAATTAATTTGTCACTGGATATAAATTATGGTCCAATAAATCCATAAAATACTATTTTTTTAATTAACATAAGGAAGTCTCTGCTGTACGGAACAGGGTTATATTTTCAAAATGACGGGCGTTTGTCCGATCCTTGATAATTACGTATTACACAGCTATTTACAGATAGGAACATATCAGTTCATTTTTATTGGATAATTTCATATGCGTTATTTTTATGTATAGTAACATTTACTAAGTATAATTATTATATAAGTTATCAGCAATTTATAATTGACAAGTAAGACTTATGAGTTATTTATCACCATACTTGTAAATAAATAACGTATTATACTCGTATTTATGTAGTTATTTAGATTTAGTATATTATTAAATTTATTCAGTTTAGCATTCGTAAAAGAGTTAGGAGCATATATAATTTAAAAGAGCTGTAGTGAAATGGCGTTTAAGTATTTCACTCTCGCAAAATATGGAAATTCTCTCCAAGCGGCCATTTTCTTAAATACCTACAATTATTGTTTATTGTGTTTGCATTGTTGAATATTGAAAACTACAGCGGCGTAAAAGAAATCTTTTCTTTGGTTACTTACTTTCAGATGATTGACGCAGTTTACGTTTTGCAGAGCCTGATTTTCAAAAGGCAAATTTATGTTATGTATTAAACTTATTTATCTATTCCGTCCTTACTTTGTCTAAGTGTTTATGATTTCTGAATTAGAACTATTAACGATAAAACATTTTTACTATACGGTTTAAAAAAAAAATACTGAATAGCTAAAAAGCTCTTGCTCAGAATCAAGAGTAGAGTAAAAACTAAACGCAGAATGTTTCATTCTTGGCAAAGCGAGCAAAAAAACTATTGAAGTACCTTCGTACTCTACATACAAAGATCTATTTCACTCCTTCAGTTGGAAAAAACAAAAATTTGGCATTGCGTGGCGGGGACAATAAAGGTTGAACACGCCAAAACTTGGGCACGTAAAATTTGTTTTTAAACCAGTTTGTAAATAAATAACTACATTATGAATACCACATTTAATGACAAATTTAATGAATATGAAATCACATTTTTAATTTTAATTAATGTTTAAACAGTAAGCCATAGATCGAACTTTTCTACGCACACGGGTCATAAGACTTTGCACGCTTTCTTTAGAAATGATTTTTGTCGCCCAGGTCCATATTTTTTGTAGACCAGGGACCTATTTTACTTCTCCGCCTTTCTTGTTTAGAATTCCTTTCATAATACTCCAGTACTCTCCAACAGGCCGCAGTTCTGGACTATTTGGCGGATTGCATATTTTGGGTACCACCATGATCCTGTTAGCGTTGTACCATTCCATAACTGATTTTGCGTATGGCAACTGGCTAGATCTGGCCAAAACAGCGGTAATGAGGCATGCTGTCTTATAAAAGGCAGCAAACGCTTCTGTAAACAATCTTTCCGATAAATATCGCCGTTTATTGTCCCGGTGGTGATAAAAGAGCGACTTATTTTACCACAGCTGCATATTGCCTTCCAAAGAAGGTATTTTTTTGGAAATTGCCCTCGTTTTTTTAATTCAAAATCTTCAGGAGTATCTGTCCGAGATTAGCTAGTATAAAACTCTTGACCAGGTACGAGTATTTGTTTAAATCCAATTTTATATACGTATCGTCGTCCATCACCGCGCATTCAAATTTTGTAAGAAAATCTTCATAGAGTTGTCGCGACCGTATCTATGCGGATAAGTTCTGTTTTGAGTCTCGATCTGGTGCGGCCTGGGCTTTATAACTCCTCAGTCCTGCCCTCTGTTTCACTTTTTGTACATAGGACTGAGGCATTTTCACTTTTTTAGCATCATCACGAGATGAAATCGTATAATTTGAGGCAAAAATCTTTAAAATACTCTTTCCTTTTTCTTATTCTTGACTCCCTGCAACCCACCACTTCCTGGGTTTCTATCTATTGTCAAGCGTTCACGGAAAGTTTTTAATACGTGACCAACCGTAGATTGTGGACATTTCAGCCTTTTCGCGATATCTCTGTAGCTTAACATGGGATTTTTTACATGTTCGTGCAAAATGCGTTCACGTTTTTGATGTTGTACGCTCGACATTTTGCCAACGAATAAATAAAAGAAAATAAAACTATCATCTTTTTATAGCCCAGTTCCTTGTAAGAAAATTGTTGTTTAATAAGTTTGAATATCTCCATTTTTCGAATAAATAACTATAGCTATTTTTACATGCCCAGGTTTTGGCGTGTTCAACCTTTAGTATTTTATACAATCGTGACATAATTAAGAGCTTCGTGGCTAAGTAAGGTACGAGATTGAAAAGCTGGATTATGTCACTATTGTGTACAATACTTTTTTTACGAGTGCTCAATATAGGCAAGCCGGTAAGAATAGAGTTCTATCTCCCGGTGGATTGTACCGGCGGTCGGGGTGGAGGACACGGGCGATCGGGAAAGAGGACAACAGTGTTACAATATTGTATGAAAATCCTTTGTACCATCGTTGGCGATGCTACAATATGCGACCATAAAAGCTCTATCGAAAAGTATGCGCTAGTAGTTCGGTCTGCACAATCTCAATTCAAGCATTACAGTCCACGAGTAGAAAAAGTCTGTTTTAGGTCCCTTATTTATATTCAACAACACGAATCTCAAGGGAAACGCATAAAAAACGAGACAACTAGTTTTCGTCTTATAGAGGCTAGGATCCCGACTGAATAGGGAATTAAAAGTTAACAATTCCACTAATTCATTAATTACAGGCACTTTAATGGATTAAATCCGATGCATTACGATTAATGCAGTCATTGTAAAACTCGCTTTATTGTTCTAACTGATTTATTACAACGACTTTTACGATGAAAGAGAAGTATTGCTTAAAAAGAATCATTTGATTATTTGTTGAGCAAAACTTGTAAATGGGAATTTAAAATATATTTCCATCAAAACTCAACTGCCCGCCATCTACAACATGGATGTCGACATAAAAAAATCTCAAGGTGAAAAGAAAATGTCTCATGCATGGTATTACAGGCGACCGCCGGTCGATAGAATTGTAAATTGCTTCAATAATGTATAAGTTCAGATTCTATAACGTAGAAGTTGGAAACAAACGTATTGAATACGCGTATCGGCGCGGAGCCCCTCACAATTCGATTAAAGCGTTACAAGAACAATAACAAGGTATAAAATCTTTAATTTTGCGCATGCCACAGCCATAACCATATTAACCCATTATCATTTTATACGCCAGACTTACAATATTGCAATTTTATTTATCTATTTATACGTCGATATGTTTACAGATATGCACCTTATTTCATGGTAATAAGAGGAAAAATGTATAGATCACGACGCCGAATGTAGATACATGTACACAGCTGTCTGAGGTGTCTGTCTAGTCTAGACGGTACTATACATAGCGCTGTAGAAAATATATACACTATATATGTAGGCACCTAGGCACCTACCTTAATAGCGTATGAGTTAGGTACCATCTATTGTTGATTCTGTGTAAAAAGCTTTCAGACCAATACACCTGAATTATACTAAAGTTTACCGGTTATTTCAATGACTATTATTATAGAGAATACCTACAATGGAATCGCTTCATTCTGTGATAAACATGTTGTGTAAGTCGCGTTGTAAATAAGATATTCAAGCTAAAATCAGATATTTAAAATTATTCTTCACGTGTACTTGTAATTCAATGACATCCTAATCTTCTCACCGATCTTGTAAAATTTTGATATAGGTACTTACGTGGGTTCCAGAATAAATAAAAATAGACACAATCAAGGGAAAATGGAAATTGCCCATGTACAGTCACCGGCAATAGTATATTCCTACATGAAGACCGCATAAATATGTGACACGCTCTTATGGCCCTACAAATAAGAGCGTGTCACATATTTTTGCGGCCTTCATGTAGGAAGATATTATTGCCGGTGACTGTACACAGCATATTTATCTGAATAATTCAGGATTTCTAATCCTTTTTTTACGTAGAGCCACCTCCTTATAATTGTGATAATCCATATTGAAAGGGCCCTTATGGCGGCAAGGGCTTACGTTGTAGTTCATCAAGCAATAAAGGCGTAAGCGCCGCCCGCCATAAGGGAACTTTCAATATGAAATATCACTTTTTTTTTTCAAAAATAACACGAATTGTATCGTCATCATTAATTCGCTATATAATCTATATATACAGACACGGAAGGCGTCTGTCTAGAAAAGCGCAAATAACGTAGTCCCCTTGGCACACTGGTACATAAGTAACTCCTAAATTCAAATCTATTGCGACATTAAATTCTGTATGATATCGATGACAAAGCGAATAAGATGCATATCGCGTTTGTTTACGAGCTGAACCTAACAAGCATTTTCCGTAAGAAAGCGACAAGATCACATACACGGAGGCATGTGCCAAACGTGAAACGTCCCACCTATATTGCTTGCTTGACTGCGTTTTAATGATCCGGCGTTTACTACTTATGAAATGTTTTGTCTAACTGCTAATGACTGTTATGACTGTACTATTTATTTTGAAACCTGGTACCATGGTCCTGTTACGACTATTTAATTAGATTGTTAAGCTTTTAGTCTCCCGAAGGCATTTTACAACGTTAAAAGAGTTAACTACACTTATAGTCTTATCGTACCGTTTTATGTCTTAACATAGCACTCCACAGGGAGTTATAATTGTTATAAAATATTACATCAATTGTAAGGGCTTATAAGGGTGGCATGGCCAAAATTATTAACGAAAGGCAATAGAATAGAAACCTTAATCAAAACTTAACGTTTTAATGGCTTAAGTTTAAATTTTAACATCCTCCGTGATCACACGGTTTTCCACCACAGTTGCAAAGACAATCGGTGGATCATAACATTCATAAGAGCCTTTACAAAAGTCCGCAAGGGAATCATGCCGTATGGCTTAAAGCTGTAGCATACCTGAGTACCTTACTCTTAAGCTTTAAATTATTGAAAAATGGTACGGTAATAAAACGCTTAAGTAAAATCCACTGCATTAGCGATAAAAGTTTGTTTTTAAAAGCAATCTCTCATCACGATGGAAGAATTCCATCAAACAAGGCGCCATTACTCATCCCAATATATTAAAGTCTTCTGCAATGATTGGCAATCGGTCCACAAACACGTACCAACGTTGACTGCAACCTAAACCTTAACGCAACGACTTAAAGTCTACTAATCGCCACCGAAGTGTGTCGCTGCTAGTACGTCGGTATCGGTATGTAACTATGGTGGCATAATGAAAAGCTATGCGCATAAAATTAAAATAATATTGATTATATGTTTATGCTATTTTTGATATGAATACATGATATAAAAATACCAAGACTAAGTCCGGTCAGACTTGGTCTTAGCGAATTCTTGCATATATCTAATATTAATGCAATATTTTTACCATTACATCACGCCTCGAAATTGGTTAGGAGTACTGTTTTCAACATGATTTTACGTATAAAAATACCATAGAACATGGCAGCAAACAGTGTACATTTTATTCCGGAAATATGCACGATCCCAAAGGATGTAACTTGTTGGGCGAATGGAATAGGATTTTTTTTATTACAGAAATGAGCATGGTTTCCGAATGACAGCATGAAAGTTTGTCTAGTTTTATATATCGGGTGTTCCAGAAAGTATAAGCACATATTTGGAGGGCTGCCATGTTTTTTCTAATAATGTTAAGAAAAAAGTTTGAATGCAGGTTTTCTGTTTCCATGTTTACCAACAAATACGGTTATTATTTGAAGTGCATTTCTGTAAAATACTCAAAATGCGAGGTATTTCTCCCGAAAAACGTAAAATGATCGTGCACAAATGGTGTACAATCCCTAACATAACGTTGAAACAGTTGGCGAAAACGGTAGGAGTCAGTATTGGAGCCGTCCGCACAGCGATACGAAAGTACGGCGAAGAATATTCCTTTTGCGATGCACCGAAAAGCGGCCGAAAACCGGGACCTTCAGACCGAAATTTGGACCGGAAAATCGCTCAAACGTTTGTTAGAAAACCCGACTTATCTGTTAGGGATGTGGCCAAAAAACTACGCACATCGGCAAGCAATGTTCATCGAGCCAAAGCAAGGATTGGTCTTAAAACATACAAGAAACAGAAAAAAACCGAAACGAAGCGAAAAAAAACCGGCCAAGAGCGTGTCGGGCCACGCTCAGTGTAGGGTTCCGTAGTTTTCCGTCCGTCACAGTAAGTGTCCCCACTTAAGAGTTAATAACACCGCCATGTAGGATATGATATGAGAGTTCCACGTACAGCGACATATATCGGCAAATTAAGTAAACTATTGCGCGCGAGCTTATAGTATGGAAGATGATTTTTATGGAATAATTCTTTATTGCGTGAACCGATTTTCACCGTTTTTACTTTATTTGAAAGCACGTCATTTCATTGTAATTTTGTACAAATTACAGGTACAATAAACACCTGCTTATACGGTTAAATTACAAACTTAGTTCAGAAATTATTTTGTAATTTTTTTTCAAAAACTATTCATCCTATCAAGTTCAAAATAATTTTCCTAGAAAGTTTTTATGAAATATATTTTTAAAACTTATGGTTCAAAAGTTAGAGGGGGGGGGACGCATATTTTTTTACTTCTGGAGCGATTATTTCCGAAAATATTTACATTATCGAAAAATGATTTTAGTAAACCCCTATTCATTTTTAAATACCTATCCAACAATATATCACACGTTAGGGTTGAAATGAAAAAAAAAATCACTCCCCACTTTACGTATAGGGGAGGTACCCTAATAATAAAAAAAATTACACTTTTTATTTTACCACTTTGTCGGCGTGATTGATATACATATTAGTACCAAATTTCAGCTTTCTAGTGCTAACGGTCACTGAGATTATCCGCGGACGGACGGACGGACGGACGGGCAGACATGGCGAAACTATAAGGGTTCCTAGTTGACTACGGAACCCTAACAGGCCGCAAGTGTGAAACCAAGAGCTCGCAAGTTTTATGATACTCTCTTGTGCCGAAAATCAGCATGCATTATAATGGACGATGAGACATACATAAAATTTGGTTACAAAATGCTCCCGGGTGATCAATTTTATACCGTACGAGAGGGCCAGGATATCAGTAACGCGAACAAATCCATCTTCACTGAAAAATTCAGTAAAAAAGCAATGGTTTGGCAAGCTATTTGTGAGTGTGGCAAATTATCCAAGCCATTTGTCACTACGCAAACAATGAAGTCCGATACCTACATCACCGAGTGCTTAAATCGTCGCCTACTGCCTATGATCCGTGAGCATGATGGACCTGTCTTATTTTGGCCGGATTTGGCATCCGTGCACTATTCGAAGGCCACGTTAGCCTGGTATAAAGATAACAAAGTCGACTACGTGCCCAAGGACAAGAATCCTCCGAACTGCCCAGAAGCCAGGCCTATTGAGACTTTTTGGGCACTAACCAAGGCATATCTTCGGAAAAATACTAGGGCCGCAGATTCCATTGAGGCTTTTAAAAGAAACTGGTTGAAAGCCTCCAAAGTCGTTGGGAACAAGTCTGTGCTGAAGCTTATGTCGAGTGTCAGGTCTAAGGTTCGGTCATTGGCTTACAATTAATTATTCTGGAAGAAATGGTACAATAATTGTTTAGATAATAAGTTAAATATACAATTCATTATAAAAATAAGTATGACGAATAATATTGTTTTGTTTAATTGTATGTAGAACTCGTGCTTATACTTTCTGGAACACCCGATACTCGTACATTCCGTATTCGTATGGTCGTAATCATGTAAATTTTGGCTCAAAAATACCTGCTCAATCGATGAGAGCTGAACAAATAGAGCTGGCTAACTCAACGCTGTGCCCACTCTCCTACATTCTCAGCCTGAAACACTCGAAGCTCGTGCGCAGACCATAATTAAGCCAATGTTTTCTCACCTGTACACTCCATAGTGTTTCCCCGATGCCCTATCGCCACATATAGAGCACAGGTGCTTGGAGCCGCTGAGCGGATGGTTGGGGGGGTAGTTCTTGAAGGTGGGGGGCGAGGTCGCGTCTTCCCGGAGCCCGTCCAGCATGGCCGTATCGGGCTTCATCTCCGGGGGCGACATGGGCGACATGAACCCACTCTCGAGGTTTAGCCCTGAAACAAAAACCGTAACGTCAGGATAGCTCGAAACGGCAAGAAACTTATTAGTCAGCTAAGCTAATGCGTAAATAAATATAGTTATTTGATAAAGCTCTCTTTTATTGACGACAAAGTTAAACAGCCGTCACCCTTTAAGCCAGCAAACGCCAATAGCGGACCGCGGCAAAACAGGAAAATGCATGTACATATTATATTTTAAATGTTTTGTTTTAATGACAACGTTTCTCAGTAAAGGATGTCCAATATGACCAGACGAAGACTAAATGGTGACTGTGATAGAATTCATTTGAATTACTATGTATGCATTCCAATATGTATGCTAATTTACAAGCCGTAGCCGTAATTTAAAAGAAAAGGACTCCCGCTCGTTTTACAAGTTAAAAGCTTTTGGGACATAGGCTCCAAGTCTATCGGTAAATTCTCTCAATTATTGATATCATAAGGTCTAACGTTAAAATTACAAATCTATATGTAAGTAGGTAAACGAAACTACTAGAAATCATTCTAAATGTTGGTCTTGCGAAGCAACATCAGGCCATCGATAAGTTCGATAACAATCCATCACAAAATATTAAGATAACAACCTCCGCTCTTGACGATAATAAAAAAATGCATTGATAACAAACTTATCTGATAAATATAATTTAACAAAATACAGCTTACAAACATTTAGCGCTGATTTTCGATTTATACAAAGTGCGCCATTTCAGGCTGAGCTCAGTTTAGCATTTAGCATAGAAATGTTTCAAATGAAATTACTGAGACGTGCTTTACGATATGACTTCAAACTGGAGTAACTTCGCTCTAGAAGCCCAACAGATGTAGATGTGCACTTTCGCACAAACCGCCTTCAAAATTAAATTATGAATGAGAATAGTAGATTGTACACCAAGGGGATAAAGCACTGTTTTATGTCACGGGCGCTATATTGAATCCTGAACGTAACGAAGGACTCCAGATTTTACTCCCGAGCGCAGCGAGGGGGTTATGATTATTAATTAAGACTGAGTCCTGAGTGCAGTGAGGGGTTCAAGCGCGCCCGTGACAAAAACAGCTTTATCCCCGAGGAGTATACTCTACTTTTCTCACCTCTTGCGAGACAATAAAATAGCTAAGGCTACTAGAAACGGATTTTTATTAAAGTAAATCAAAAGTAAAAACCGGCCAAGTGCGTGTCGGACCACACATAGCAGGATTCCGTACCTTCAATGGAATAAGAACCAAACTAATACCAAAAGGTCGTATCTGATGCCTATGGAAAAAGTTTTTTGGAGATAACTCAAAAATGGCTAAACCAATAATGTTCAAAAAATTTTCCTAGAAAGTATATGATAAGGCGCGTCTCCTCAATTTTTTTCATATTTTTTGGACTTACGGTTCAAAAGTTACAGGGGGGGGAACAATTTTTCTGACTTTCGAAGCGATTATTTCAGAAAATATTCACTTAATCACAAAATGGTCAAAAAACCTCAGTGTAATTTTTAAAGACCTATCGATTTATGTGTGACATGTTGATATTTAGTCAAAAATATAAAAAATAAAAATTTTGTTACATGTATGGAGCCCCCCCCTTAAAAAATTGTTTTTTTCAAATTTAACTACATAACTGAGTAGCGGCATACAAAATACACCTTATGTGTAAATTTTATTCAGGTACGTCGTATAGTTTCCGAGTAAAATGGCTGTGACATACGGACGGACAGAGATACAGACAGACATGACGAATCCATAAGGGTTCCGTTTTTTGCCATTTGGCTACGGAACCCTAAAAATTGATTCTTGATACATTAGTCCATTTTATTCTAATTTTATCTTCTATTTTTATAGAACCTGCAGTTTTACTCCGTATACTGCAGCGTCTTATGACACTCGCGGCATTTGTTTTCGGTATTTAAAATTAAGGTAGCCAGCACGATTTTCCGAATAAATTCGATTTTCAAATCAGCTCGACGCGGCGGCGCGGGCCCCGGCTGGCGTCGCGGGGCTGTGCACCGTGCGGACTTTATGAAATTAGACTTTAAGCACATAACAATAAGAGCTATGGGAAGTGAATTCACATTATTAACCAGCGGGTTATAATGAGATTTAGTACAACATTATAACCCGGCTAAAGCCAAGGGCTATAATGATTTGCTTTCGGTGAGGTTTGCATGATATATAATTTGGCATTGTCGAGCAGGTGGTGTGAAAAACTTTTTACTACCTATCCTATATCTGATATATCAAATATGAATATAACTATAAAACTTTCGAATGAATAGTAAATGTAATTTAACCAGTTCAAATGCTTTGAAATTCTGATGCTCCTACACCAAAAATATAGAGTTTTGATTTTTTCCACAAGGTTATTTTAGTTTCAATACTTATAAAATATATTTACACCTAATATGAGAACAATTAAATGTTATTTAGAGGTTGCTATAAATGACATAATTTTGCAGTACCTACAAAGTCGTATAAAGGAAAATTTATCAATCAATAATTCTTGATTGGATATATTTTTGATACTTTTTTTTTAACTAGTTATAACTGAATAAATAATACAGCGCTTTCAAATTGAATTTTAATGTGTTTTTATTTTTTTTCCCTTGGTGGAGATTATTCCTAATTAATATTAAATTCATAGCAACTAGGAAATTGTCATGAAATGAGCTCAAATTTAGAATAAAGGCAGATTTTTTTTCATAATAGATAATAATAATAGGCGGTCTTATCGCTAAAAAGCGATCTCTACCAGACAACCTTTATCAAAAGGAGCCTTGTGGAGATAAGATTTATTATACTTTTTTTCTCTCCATACATTCATGGACCACCCTATGCTGCATGCGTAAAGCTGATTGTGCTTTAATCATATTTAAAAAAAAAACATCATATGACATGCTCTTAAAAACTTTCCTTTCCTTCATCAATCGGGTAGAAAGAAAATAGACCATTTAAAAAATATGTGCATCGAGCAGGCGGCAGGCAGGTCATTTTATTTGCGCAAAACAAATACGATTTTGAAATAAGTAAAAAATGTATCGGTGCCGGCAAAAGGACCGACAAAACTGGTCCACATGTCTGAGGGCTGCAGAATGGAGCACAAAAAGGAAATAAACACAGCCCTCTCTGAAGCGCATTAGAAAGGAAACCATAATACAAATAGAAGCCTTTTACCGCGGACCTTTGTTAACAAAAACACGCTTGTGTGGCATTGTACGGGTTCAAATACACGTGTTAACACTGCTCGCAGTTTCGAAAACCTATGTAAGTACTTAGTACTTACGTCAGATTCGAAACTGAAATCTTATTTTTTAACTCAAATGGCGGACTCATTAAGGCATTCTCTTGCAGTCAACCATTGGGCCAAACCGAAATTAATGATTGGTGCAGGATTATAATTTATAATTTTTATTCATAAAAAAACATCTTGAATTATGTTGTAAATAATCCGCGTTGTAAATAAAATAAACAAACAACTGTTTATGGAAAAAGTTAATAAAAGCTAGACTAGAAATTAATGGAGCGCCTCAAATGATCCCGTTCTGTTGAAATTAAATATCGCTGGAGTCTTAAATAAGACGGCCCACGCCAGAGCTACAAGAGAAAATAATTTGTTTATTCGCGGGAGGGCTCAGGGAAATCTAATATCAAACGATGTTATGAAAAATAAGACGCCAAGCATGTAGATAATAATATAATAAAACCAAAATGAAGGAGAACATTTTTATCCCGGTTCGCACTTTGTTTGGCGAATAAATATAAATCGAGTTACCTTTGTATAAGTAGTATAAATATCGGTTCATCAGCATCACATATAACGTCGAATTTTAAATGGAAATTGAAGTTAATTTAGGGTTGAAGTTATTTGAAATAAAGAATTTTAACCAAATAAACGTTCAAGTAGTGTCTTATAGGCACAGTTTTTGTGACTGATCAACTTAATAAAGAGTGCCCCAAACCAAAAACCGTAATTATGTAGATAGATAGAAATTAAATAAAGCACACAATAGGCGTTTCTCTGTTAAAAACTTTCTGTAACCCCATAAATATGCGAAATTCTCATACAAGTACTATATCTACTTTACATGTTTAAGATGTAGATACAAAAAAAAAAAATATCATAATTAACTCTCTGTCATGCCATGGTATTAAATATAACTCCATAAAATATGAACCTAATGAACAAAACAATTTATTTTTATTATCACACTTAAAAAGTATCTGATTGATTTAAAACGGAAATACTTAGGCAACACGTGCGTGTCCGGTCACGCACAGTTTTGGGTCATTGTATTTATAGTGAACATAATATATTTGCGACAAATTATTTTTTTATTGTTGGCAAGAGCGTATTGACTAAATTATAGCAGAAAAGAAACGTATGCGCTAAATTTCAGATACATCATATATGTACAGATTGATTCAATAGACGTGAGCAGGATTAACACTACGGATTCAGTTAATAACAGGCTTTTGTTTGAGACCTGTATTAGTGTGATTAGCGCATTTTTTAATTTTTTACGACAGTCATGGTCACTCTACAATTAGAATACACCGTCGAGTACTAATACTCTCTTGTTTTTCTGTGATACGTGTCAAATTGATGTTACTTTGGCAACATCGTATCTCACTTAATTTGACAATTATTTTTTACATAATCAAAGTGTTGTCATAATTGTTAAAGGGGTTTTATCTTTATTGATTTATAGTCCATTTTCGAGATCTTGACCCATTTTTTTTACATTAGGGATTACTTACTCGAATACATGTATTGTACCAATTATCTTTTACTATGGATGGGTTATTAATTATTAATGAGCACAAAAAATACTTTATTTATTTCATAACCAAGCAATGATTCTGTTATGTTTATTTATATCTTTGTCACTATTATTTATTTCGTTGTAAGGAAATTACAGCTTGTCTCTTTCTCACGCGGGTGACGGGAGCTCATAAGCACGTCCCCATATTTTTTTTCCTTTCTACAACTTCATTATTTATAGTAAAAATAAGATTTCATTCAACGAATACAGCTTAGATGTTTTGATAAGCCAGAATTTTACTCATTACCTATCATCCTACACATTTACGTATAGATATGTAGATATGTATCAGACACGAGGTCATGAGCAAGGCTCACTAATTTTGAGGAAGTTTGCTGCTTGTTATTGAGGAGAATATGTGAATATAGATGCCTAATAAACTATAAATAATAAGTCTTAGCGAGCTTTCCTAAAAGTTATTATCAATAAGGTTACAGCGTAATACGTATTACGTTATAAGTGTGCTTAAAACTTATTAAGAATAAGTTTAACCATACCTCACATAAGACTTATTTTTAATAAGTAGTTTTGTTATGTATGGAGTTAGCAATCTATTACATACTTATTTATCTATGACAGAGATGGGCAAAATGTAATCGACTAACGATTAACAATTACGATTAATTTGTTGTGTGTGTGTTGATTAAAATGACGATTAATTAATCGTCAATTTAAATGAAATAGGTACTTACAATTAAATTAATCGTCGTTTAATTTCCAACGACAAAATTTTTTCTCGACAAATCAATCCGATTAATTATTTTCGATTAATATTAGGAACCAAGTACCAATACAAGGTTAAATCAAAATCGTGAAACAAATAAAATCTGAACATACTGATTTTGAACAACTTTTACTACTGGGTCAACTTTAGAGTCAAAAATAAAAATGAAGATAAAGATAATCCGTCAGGTGTAATGGTCTTGTTGAACATCTCCACTAATCTACTTCTGCTGCTGACTGTACAAGGAATAAATCAAAGAAACGCGCGCCCCATAAAACTAACCTATTTAGAATTATATAGAATTATATAAATATGACGTTTTCTGGGGTTCGTGTATCTAATTAAATTATTTTGTTGCTTGTATTTTCCTAGTTCACTTTCACGGTTTACCAGGGTTTGTTTTATAATTTTCGTCATTACTTATATATATATAAAACTTATATTAGGTACTTAAGGGGCTCCACACGTTTTTTATTATCGATTTTTGACCAGTTTCGAGTAGATATTCCAACATTTGCACTACAGATAGAATTATAAGACAAACGGCTATCGGTTCTTGAATCTTTTATCTTCATTCTGTAGCCGGATTTTGAAAAAAATTAGTACTTTTTTAAGATATTTTTAAATATGGTCTATAAAACCCTTTATCGATATTCGTATGCTGATAAGAATCTCACATATACGAAATCAACATATTAGGGTTCCTCTTTGACGTCTCTAAAAACTGAAGAGAGATTTTTATTTTAAACTAATTAACACAAAAGTTATGATCAGAAAATCACTTTTTTGGCCTAAAATTGTTCGACTTTGATGCCAAATATCTCGAATACAATGAATATTGAAGTAAATATAGGATACTATATTGTTTAAGGCCGTTACTGATAATATGATAAGCTATAAAAATCATTAGAGAATGAAGGTATTCAGATCGAAGGTCATTGGCGCCAGGGAGCCCCTTAATCTGCCAGCAGTCGGCAACGAATGTTGCGTAGGGGAGACCTAGGAGTTGTGACAGAGACGATTTCCCTACCTATAATAGCTAGCGAGCTGGCTACAATTCTCGTTTCTCGCTTTAGAAATGCGCTCCTTGACTTGGTACCCGCCGGTAATTATGACGTGTGCGTGTCAAAAAATGCGAAAAGTAAGTTTTTCTTCAAAATTTTGACCGAATTGATATCATGTCGTATTACATGTGCGTTGATGTATTATTTTTTCTAAAGTTATATAGTCGGTGGTGTACACTTATTTATACGGAAAATGGTGATGATGGAATTTCCATTTGCAGAGCTAATCCTTTAGGCTCTAAGATTAATTTAATAAGGGGAGCCAATCAAATTTCTGATGCAAATTTTTGACGAAGTGGGGGGTGCCCCCCATAATTAAATAAAAATAAAATAGAGCTATATAGTCAAGTTTGATATCATTTTCGTGTAAAGCAAGGATGCCGAATTCATTTTTGGTATTTTATTTATACCTTTCCATATAAGAAAACGGAGAAAACATAAAAAATATGAAATAAATGTTTGATATTTTTTTTAATAAATGCCTATATTTTTTTATTTATGGTCGTAACATGAAAAATATATTTTCATAATAAAGCCCTGTTATTCCCCTTTATAAAAAGTATATAAATCCTATATTGGTTATAATATCCTTAACGAAAAAAAAATAATAGGCCTGTTATCAACCACAATCTAATTATATAGGAAAAACGATGTGGTTTGAGCTCTAATACTTGCCTAATTATATCTTTCACAACTAAATGGACGTCAACCATTTTAAACGCTATTATTAACCTTGCCTTAGTATGCTAGTTATAATCCGTAAGTGAAATAAAGAGATCGTTTAGAAGATACCAGAACCGGTTACCAATAAAGGGGTATTAGCTCGAGTGAGTATTTGGTAGGGTTGTTTTTAAAAACTATCAATTTAATAAGCACATTGCGTTACCCAAAGGTAAGCGCTTGTCGGGTTCGGATCGGAGGAGGAGAGCAGAAGATCGAGCACAGTGGCGTGCCATGGGAGAGGCCTATGTCCAGCAGTGGACTGATACTGACTGCTACTGCTAATAATGATAATGTAGCGCTTACCGAAATGAAAATCCAAAATGACGCTTACCTATCAAGCTAATTTCATCTCTATTGCTAAGACATTAGACAGGGACATAACCAGGGACCGGAACCGGTAACCATTAAAGGGGTATTAGATTGGGTATTTGATAGAGTTGTTTTTAAAAACCCTATCAATTCGGTAAGCGTATCATTTTACTTACCCGAACGAAAGGCGAACCATGTCAATACAGTTAATTCGGGTAAGTGGTTACAACCCAGCATATGGTTTCCCTATCAGATAGGGTTTTTCAAATGCGATTAAGCTATTTTAAACTCTGTGACCAATACATTTGGCTTATTTATTATTCGACCATCCTACGAGCTAAGCGCTGCCGGTTGGCGGCACGAGCGAGCCTACAGACAAACAAGAATCTTTTTGCGTATGTTTTCGTACTTACGCCTTTGATCTAGACGCTATTATTGCTTGTTAGTGCGCTAAAAGATCGTTGTGTGGTGCCGGTGTTTTTGTTCTTGCCATTCGAGCGTGACGGCTCAAGTCGATTGAATCTTAGACCCAGGCTTATAGGAACCAAAATCAAATGCATATTGTGAAGTGTTAAAATATATAATTTGGTGTTATTCTAGTTATAGGTAGTATGTACTTTGTTTCAATGGCTCCATCAAAATGTGACGCCGTTCACCGATACTTCTAGTATAATGAAACGATCAATATCAGTCATTGTTGGACAATCAAGAATAAAATGATTATTTGAAAAAAATATCGTAAGAATAAACTTACGTTGATTTTTTCCCGTTAAAATGATTCAAAATAATTTCGTCGGGACTAATTCATATGCGAGAAAATGTAATAAAAATAATTGATTCTTAACAGAATTATTTAATCATGCTTTTTATTTTAAATAATGTTCCGCGTATAAGAATGTATTCTGGGTTTTTCGGTGTAAGAAAACATCGTGTGGAAACTGGACCTAATCCCAATAAGGCGTAGTTTCCCTTATGCCCAGCAAAAATTATATCTGTTTAAAAATCCACGGTAGGCAGATATACTCTTTTCACTTCTCATGCTCGTAAAGTTCGACTTTAAATCGTGCGTGGACGATATAAAATCGCATTTTAAGCTCTAGGGCATAAAGAAAAATTTTCTTCTAAGACCAAGAATGTGGCTCAACAGCCAAACAGAGTCAAAATATATTGTACAATTTAATTGAACAGTAAAATTTCGTCGAATACTGAAACTTGTTCTTTTATTATATTCCTGTACTCAGATAGAATAAGCTTTCTGGCCCAGACAATTCCTATTGGATAAGAATTTTTTTTTGTATAGATCAAAGTGTCAGGAATTGATACCAATAAAATTTATAAGTGAATATTGGGCGCTAAGGTGCCAAAAAAATGGTAAAAATGGTAAAAACCAGTTTTTCGCTTCTAGAGGAAAAACTACGGCTCCGACAAAAAATAGTTAAATGTAACAAATGTGCGCAATAAAAAAACAAAGAGAATGAGCCCCAGTAGAGCAAAATCTGTTTAGAGGATCGTCCGCAATGTGAAAAAAAGTACCAATGTAAGTTGACCTTTGTATAAGAATAATTACTAGGGCAGAAGAGGTCAGCTAAACATGGTTATTTAATTTTAAGAGAAATGAAGCATTATTGCAAATGGCATCTAAAATATAAGAATAGCAGAATTAAAATACTTAAATATAGTTTAAGTTAATTATTAATTTTTTTAGGTGCCATTTGTAATAATGCTTCATTTCTCTTAAAATTACACAACCAAGTTTAGCTGAACACTTCTGCCCTAGTAATTATTCGTATACAAAGGTCAACTTACACTGGTTAAACACGTTTTTTTTGCAAATATTGTAAATTCAATAACTCGCGTTCCGAAAGTTCTGGAGAGCTGAAATTTGAATATGATGTCAGTTTTGTGGTCTTCTAACTACAGTTAAATGTTCAAATGAAAATGTTGTAAACTTTTTGCAAACTTTTTTCTATGCATTAAGGAGGAGTTGAACTACAAATTTCAAATCATTTGACAATAAATAAAGTTGTTTAAATAATCTATGAAGTTCAGGCAGTTTTTGCGCGCGCGGCGGCGACGCACTATGGGCCAAACGCCCGATCTAGCTGGACAAAATTATTTTACACTCATAGACTAAAATTGACTATTTTTATTATTATTTTGCTATAATTAATGTGAAAAAATAATATCCAGTGTAAGTTGACCTTTGTATAAGAATAATTACTAGGGCAGAAGAGGTCAGCTAAACTTGGTTTAATTTTAAGAGAAATGAAGCATTATTACAAATGGCACCTATTTAAACTATTTAAACAAGTTTATTCCTTGTCAAATGATATGTAAATTTGGAAATTTGTAGTTCAACTCCTCGTTAATGCATAGAAACCGAAATTATAACGTTTTTCGAAAATTAAAATACCCTCCCAATCGATTTAAAAAAAGGTCACTTTTTGCAAACGTCGACGGTTTGCAAAAAGTTTACAATATTTTAATTTGAACAATTAACTGTAGTTAGACGACCACAAAACTGACATCATATTCAAATTTCAGCTCTCCAGCACTTCCGGAACGCGAGTTATTGAATTTACAATATTTGCAAAAAAAAATATGTTTTTTTACGAATTGCGGACGATCCTCTGGACCGATTTTGTTCTACCGAGGCTCATTCTCTTTGTTTTATAATTTCGCACATTTGTTACATTTAACTATTTTTGGTCCGACCCGTAGTTTTTCCTCTAGAAGCGAAAAACTGGTTTTTACCATTTTTTTGGCACCTTAGCGCCCAATATTGATCACTTATAAATTTTATTGATATCAATTCCTGACACTTTGATCTATACAAACAATTTTTTTCTCGTCCAATAGGAATTGACTGTACTTTTTATGATTTTTCCGCTAATTCTATCTGAGTATTGCTATAATTATTTGAATTGCGTGTTTTCTATAATTAAATAAATGAAATCAAATAAAATAGGAGTTGATAATTGTATAGAAATGCCCCGAAATGTTTTGATGACTTGGTAGAAAGTTTCTAAATTCACATTTTAAAAATTCAAAAAAATATATTAAAAAATTAATTGGTTGGAACCATATTTGTTTTCATTGTAATATTTTTGTTAGAACTTGAAATTGTTTTACGATTGCCGATAAATAATTTCCTCGCAAATGAAGTGAAAATTAGAATGTAAGCATCGTCCATAAAACCCATTTTACACTCGACTTTTAAACCGCGTAAAATCGTACGTTTTATGCACATGTTGTACAATCTACTATTATAATAAAAACGAAAATAAAAACGGAAATAAAAACGGAAATAAAAACGGAAATAAAAACGAAAATAAAAACGAAAATAAAAACGAAAATAAAAACGAAAATAAAAACGAAAAAAAAACGAAAATAAAAACGAAAATAAAAACGAAACGAAAACGAAACGAAAACGAAACGGAAACGAAACGGAAACGAAACGGAAACGAAACGAAAACGAAACGAAAACGAAACGGAAACGAAACGAAAACGAAACGAAAACGAAACGAAAATAAAACGGAAAAAAAATGAAAATAAAACGAAAATAAAACGGAAAAAAAAACGAAAAAAAAAAAATACACTGAATTTTTTAAAATATAAAATGAAAAAAAAAATTATATACACGGTGAATCTGAGTATCCTGACAGATTTTAACCATAAATTCCTGATACTGATAAATAACTGACTGAGACTAAAATGTCGTATAAACTTTTCTGGAATTAGCCTAGTTTCAGAGTTCTTCTTCTTTGTCGTTACACTCTTTACAGAGTGGTCGTGGCCAAAATGTACTAATTTATTTAAATTGACAGTTTTACCAATAACATTTATGTTTTTATGTTCAAAAGCATTTTAACAATCCGAAAAATGAAAAAAAAAAATTTTTTTGCGAAATCGACCTAAATTCGTAAAACATTTATTACTCCTTATGACCTCAGGAATTTATGGTTGAAATCTCTCGGGTTACTCAGATTCACCGTGTATAATAATAATAATAAAAAAACCAGTCTGTCTTGAATTTTAAAACAGATATAATTTATACACCCCGAATAATTAACCGAAAATAACTACCATGACTATTTTTCAGTAAAAAGTATATAACCTTGGATTATAAAAAAGAAATAATTTTCGAAATTACATCCCCTAATTATAAATATTAATTATTTGAAACGGGGTATTTACCTCGCACCCGAAATATCGGGTGCCCAATAACGCTAATATACATGGTAAATACCCCTTTTCAAATAATATTTATAATGTGAATGACAATGTGAGCTTAAAAAATCGTATATCCCATAATTAGCTGAAAACGACTACCAATCCGTACGCCAATTCATGGGATTAGGTTGCCAAGCGGACCACAGGCTCAACTGAGTCGTGGCAAAAGCCGGGACAAACTCTAGGAGGATGAATATTGGTTTTTGTCAAATCGATTTGAATATGAATAAAAATTGTGTTTTTATTCTTATTCAAAATAATTATTGCCCATCTCATCAGTACGTGCGAACTATGCAAAAATAAACTGAACGTAAGACACATTTCTTTAACAGAAATTCTTTAATTGAAGTTGTGTACGTGAGCAGAGGACTGGACTGTGAGTATGACTTTTCCAGAATGAATAAACGACAGCAAATCTTATATTTACTCAATTTGTTCCGCCGCCACCTCTCCTGTTCCATTTCAAATGAGAAAGATAGAACCGCCTGCCTGCGTGGAAAAGAGACAGGAAAAGGGTAGCCCTATGATAGGGTAAGCGGTAAATATTAAAGCTATCTTTACCCCATTCGACTCGGAAACCACATTGAAAAGGGTTAAGCCTATTCAAAATGATTTCCATATCGATAGGGTAACCCAATGATAGGGTAACCCTATCATTAGGGTAAGACTTTAATAGGGTTACCCTATCGAAACGATTAATCAAATGAAGGGGTTTTCCGGTCCCTGGACATAACATTGAATATAGGGTAACCATATAATTTTGTAACCAAATAATAGGGTTACCCTATCGAAAAGAGTTATCAGATAGAGGAGTTCTCCGGTCCCTGTTATCTAGTGACGTTTTCAAGTGAAAGGTCAATCATTGGGGATTATCAATAAGGGCCCGTTCATTTTTTTAGAGAGAAAACTTAAGTGGTAGGTATACATTTTCAACTGAGGACAGTCTGTTGGCGAATAGTGCGCTCTAAAACAAAAATAACAATTTTGTTATTTTTGTTTTAGAGCGCAAACAAAAATAATACTTAGACATTACACAAACTTATTTGAAAATTTGTTAATTTATTATAACTAATATTTACATAACTAAATGCAAGTCTGCATATCTACATGCTTCATCACACATCTCCATAATTTTGTGGTTGAATTTTACCCTCGTCCTGTTGACAAATTGATCCGACATCTGGTGCACACCTTAAGTTCTGATGACAATTACATTTTAATAGATTCAGTATCATTGTAAATCCAAGATGGCTGCCGCTACAGAATGCCGCGTATTACATATTTCTTAACAATTCCCTCAATCAAGTATAAAATGAAAGGGATTTACTAGTAGAACACAGTGCATTGCGGATCATAAAGTAAGCGGAGTTTAGACAGTTTTTGTAACAACAAATTGAAAAGAAAATAAGTATTGTTTAGGTAAATTCAAAAGCTTTTATTGAAAATAAACAATGCTATAGATAAATGTACAAAAAGCTATAAAAATAATTCGGTAGGTTCTAGGTACCAGTCATCACACCACTCTTCTCATCAATGTAGCTAGAGCATTGAAAAGACAAAAAACTAAAATCGTAGGGCGCTTGAATCTTTTATCAACGGACAACGCCTAATATCATTATATTATATATGAACTTAGGTTAGGTACGCTACGCTAGTGGTGTGATGAATGGTACCTAGGACCTATCGATTATGTTAGCCTTGAGTACATTACCTGCATCATTATTTTCAATTAAACCGTTTAATATACGACGTATAACATACTAATTTAACTACTATAACTATTAGAAACGGGGTGTTTACCTAACTCAAATATACATGGTATACCATAAATACCATACCAATAATAATATTTTAATAGTATCTAGTCAAAACAGAAAATAATTATTTTACTTATTTTATTTATGGCCTGGATACGAGACTTGAAGTATGTTGCTAAGACTTATAGTTTTCAATATATGTGTCGCGAAAATTTTAACCCTTTAAAACAGCTAGGACCAGGGATCGAGAACGGTTCCCAAAATACCGTTCGATATCGTTCGGAACCCGTTCTTAATTTCGTTCCCACTGTATACCGGTTTATTACAAGAAAGTTCTCTAAAAGAACAAAACCATTTCGGTTCCCGGTACTCAAGAACAACAAATTTTAAAACGTTCCGAAAGAACAAAATCATTTCGGTTACCGATATTGAAGTACGAAATTTGAAATGTTCCCAAAGAACAAAATCCTTTAGGAGCGGAATTCGAACCGTTCGCAAAGAACAAAATCATTCAGGAACGATATTTTAAACGTTCTCAAGAACTTTATAAACCGTTCTTAGCCGCGCGCCCTTCTCGATCGCAAGTCGGCCTTGCCAAGGCCACCGTTTTCCTTTGTAGGCGCCGACGCATTGATACCGCGTCGCACCATACTATAAGTAAAGTTATTCTGTGCTCGCACTGTCTCTTTTCCATACGAAGACGGCTTATATTTCCATTTCAGAGAAGCTATACCAAAGAAAAATAGTGTCGCAAATTCGTGACAACCAGTGCGGTGGAGCGACGCGCGGGGCATTAAAGAGTACATTCTTTTTGCAACCAAAACATCGTAAGCGCCGCGAACTTCGCGGCGCTTGCGACGTTTTGTGTAGTAACACACTGTTCTTATAGATTTTTACTGCAGAAGCGGCAGCTTTTTTACCTACGAACTACATTTGATTGAATCCATATTTTATTTCAAAATGTATTACAGATAATAGAGCATAATAAGGAGTGGTCCGGAAAAAAAGTAGCCGTGCCTTTTTTAAATTTATCTTTTTATTTTGTGCCGATTTAGAAGCAGTGTTTATATTTAAATAATCTCTAAATATAATCATACAAAACATAAATACAATCATACTTAAATAAAACAGCGTTTGGAAGTTTTCGCCTTTTGTATTCTATCATACACATAGTTTTTTGAACAGCGTCTTCTGACAGAATTTTTGAGGTGTTTCTCAAAAACATGTTTTTTCTTATAGTTTGATTTGATGAGCTATTTTATACCTTAATAAATTGTCTTTCTTCAATAGTAAACTTTTTTATCTGGCTTCATTTTAAGGTAGTTACAGTAATTTTTAATTAAATGTATTTGCCTTTTTTCATAGAAAATTATCTCCCATAGAAAAATCTTTGTCAGAGGTTAGATTAGAGAGTCTTCCTGACTATCCTAGCTAAAATACAGTTAATTAATGTAGCTTCTTGGTAAGATGAAATTCTGAAAAGCATAAAAGTGTCCATACAAAGTGACCCGTTTTCATAGTGCTTGGATGTAAGTAGTAGTTAAGTTAGGTAATGTAAGGAAATATATGTACAATGGGTGTATTCCATTCGCCAACAAACTGTTTCGCAGTTTGGCGAAGTTTTGTAGTAGTTTTAAGTATTTTTATTACTGAGCAATAAATAAAAAAAAAAAAAAAAACGGGTTGTGAAAATGGAAATACAATTGTGGCATTGTAGCGGATGTCGATTGAAGATTGTCAAATTATGTTGTTCAAAAGGTTACAAAGTATGTTGAATTAAAAACGCGAAAACATAAATATGCTCACATATTCTATTATGATTGTATTTTTTTTATTAGTATTGTATCTAAGGATTAATAAAATAAATATACTGCTTCAAAATTAGCACTAAATTAAAAAATACACAAGATTGTACACTGCTACTTTTTTTCCGGACCACTCCTTATTAAACGAACATTTGACGGGTCTCATGTGAATTAAGTCCTGAAAAAATTACCAGTGTAACCTGTGTCGAAACTCGAAACATCGAAACTCAAGGTAAATATAATTTAATTCGCGTTAAACCCATCTAATAATCGTTTAATATGTACTCCGATCTGAATCGGAATGCACAAAGGAACTATAAAAGTAATAATCCGCAATTAATTAGGGTAAACGCACCAGTGCTCAGCCATGCACCAGTATTCAGCCTTTCTTACCTATTTTTGACTGTAATTAGTAAAGTTTTTCTAATTTTCATGTCAAAAATATGCAATATTATAAATTAATGAACTGTTAATTGAAAAATAGCTTAACTCTTAAAAAAATCTCTAGCATGAGCTACAATAATACTATTTCAAAGAAGTGGTGTCTTCTGACATGACGGCTTATGTTAAATGCGCCATTTTTTATGGAGTGTCACATGATATTTTGGTAAGATGATAGCAGCCGAATTGTGATTTCTTGTTGAAAGAATGTGGATGGCTGCACTTAATTATTACTTAAACTATCTGAAAAACGTAAAAAATATGTATAAATCCATATGAAAGTAACATTTTTAAGGCGGCTGACTATTGGGAACTACTTTATGTACAAAATCCAATAGCCAGCCTCCCCTGGCTGACTATTGGGTTTGAAGCAGTAATTTTAAAAAGGTCGTAAACCCAGAGGTCAGCCGGGGGAGGCTGACTATAGGATTTAAGACTTTTTTTTATCATCAAATGAAGTGTAAGTCGTTAAATCAAGCCCCTTTAAATATTTACGTTATTACGACTTTATTTGATTGAAATACATTAAATACCCAGTAGTCAGCCTGTGGCTGACCACTGGACAATAAGATCGCTCAACTCGAACCTAGTAATCAGCCGTTAAAATGGGATGGCTGGGCACTGGATTCTTAAAGGCTGTGTATTGGTACACAGAGGGCTGATTACTGGCAAAAATGCCCTTTCATTATATTTAATAAAATAATTTCAAAAGCAAGATTTAATTAAGTTTTATTCTTTACAAACATTAAACTAGATTAAATTATTGAACAATAGAAACATTGATAACTCTTATTGGTCAATAAGTGGGCAAATTATACGATCTTGAACATAGACATTTCGTTAAAAGGCTGACTACTGGTGCTTTTACCCTATTCATATCAAAAAGTTTTTTAACATGCCTGAAATAACGAAAATGCATTAAAAAAATCATATTTCACTAACGAGTCACAAAGTTGTAGTACATCGACAAGGTGGTACCCTACCTATAATTTTATTAAAGAAAATCACTAAACTTAATCGTTTTAAAAATTGGGTTTAGATTAAGTTTTTGTGTGTTTTTAATACATGACAACAGTGTTTGTTCCGCTATCTTATGATATTTATTAGAGCTTACATGAAATTTGTAAGTTTTTGTCATACATTTTGTCACGACGACTTTTTTGAAATTTGATGGAATGGAGGAAAACGGCTTGTTTGGAGAAAAGTCGTCGACATCTCTTCTAACTACCTAAAACTGGTATGGGGTATGGATATGTTCCTCATTGTCTCTAAAATAGGAAGTGACCTGTTTTATCTTATGGAGGGGGGATTAGTCGAAAAAAAGGGGGAGAGGAAAGATGGCGGCCGACCGTCATCGAAATTTGTTCATATCTCGAGTCCTATGGAACCGATCGGTGCGTGTGAGATTAAAATATTTGAAAAATATGTTTTTTTACTGTGCATGTTTGCGTAAGTACTGATAAAACATGCTTAGAACTCAATAAAGTATCACTTAACCGCAATGAATGTCATTATAAAATATACAGAAAATTTTATGTGCTTTCTAAAACATAAGTTTTATTTGTATATAATATTAAATAACCAAGTAATGGCGAATTTTGTTCAGCATGGGTCACTGCGCTTCGTCATATAAATGGTGGCCGACCGTCGTAGTATTTTGAGTATTTTCATTATTTCTCAGAATCTATGTAACGGATCAATTCGTGATAGGTATCATTTGAAAGCTACAATTTTTTTTTTTTTTTTTTATAAAATATAAGATTTTTCCTAATAGACTGGAGGACACCGGCTTGGTTGGAGAAAAGTCCTCGATACCTAAAACTGGTATGAATGTGTTCCTGATTGTCTTCAGTGTACGAAGTGACCGGTTTTATTTCATGGAGGGGGCGACGGGTCGAAAAAAAAGCAGAGGGGAAAGTAATGATGTTTTGTTTAAGGTTGTTGTTGTTAATATGATAAGCTAGAAAACTAAGGCATTCAAAACGAAAGCCATTGGCGCCAGGAGCCCCTTAAGTATTTACATTAACAATAGTAAATAAATCATTTTTCATTTTCAGCTTTCATTTCCATTTTCCTTTTCATTTTCAATAGTTTCAAAATAATACATTTTAATCATTATATTTAGTCCCGTCGCGCTGGCAATATTTTGAGGGTTAAGTTTAGAAAATTCTAAAGTCACTTAGTATTGAAGTTGGAAATACAGTGTGTACATGAAAAGCTTTCAGTGCGTTTTATAATATATTCAATTGTTGCTTTTTATTCAATAATTTGAGGTTAACTTTTTCAGCTTGCCATAACTTGAGTAAAATAATATTAGAGTTAAAAAATATAACCGTTTTTTATTTAGAACAGTTTTATTGTTGTACAAAACCAGTTTGTGTCATTTACGTCGAGTGCAAATTGATATAAGTATGACAACGCTAAAAAACTACGTATAAAAAATTTGAGTTCATAAAATAAGGATTATCTATATCAGCACCGGCAATCTACCGATTTTACTGTAATCAATAACACACTAGCTGCTGTACTGAACTGGTTTACTATTAACAATTTGCTACTTAATGCTAAGAAAACCAAATGTATTAGATTTGTTTTGCCAAACGTTGCACCGGTGGACACTAAGATTCTCCTGAATGGTGAATGTTTAGAGATAGTAGATAAAGCAGTGTTCCTTGGTTCGACGTTGGACAAAAATCTACAATGGAGTCCTCATATAAGAAAACTCGCTCTTCGATTAAGCTCGGCCGCTCATGACGTTAGGAGAATTAGACTATTAACGAATATTGAGACAGCTCGCTTAGTTTATCACAGTTATTTTCATAGTGTAATGTCATATGGTGTTCTGGTTCTGCAAAGCAGCTGACATACAGACTATATTTGTTTTACAAAAAAGAGCCATCCGCTTTCTGTATAACTTAACGGCAGGTGCATCAGTTAGAGAACTATTTAAAGAAATTAATATTTTAACTGTTGCTTCCCAATATATCTATGACAATATTATTTTTGTTGTAAAGAATATACATACATTCAAAAAAAATTCTGACATCCACAGCTATAACACTAAAAATAAAAACAAGCTTGCTATCAGAAGTAGTCGTATCCGCAAAGCATATAAGTAATTTTTTGGTCAAGGTATTCACATTTATAACAAGTTACCCGTCGATGCTTTAAATTTATCATTTCCCGCTCTTAAGAAATATTTGAAAAAAAGTTTAATGTCAAAGGGTTATTACAGGGTCGAGGACTATATGACGGACAAAGATGCATGGCCCAAACCAGAAAATACTACAAAATCATCTAACATTTAGAGGACACAGTTCAGATAGGAAAGCATATCAAACGTTTTGTGAAGCAATCAGATTTGGATTTTATTATTATTATTTTATTTTAATTAAATAATAAGTACATTGTATGTCTCTTAAGCTGTTTTGATATGCCTTCTTATACAACTACGCATTATTGTGTATCTTTAAGATGTAATATTACTGTATTACTGTTTTGAAAAAATAAGTCCCGCCGAGTTTCTTGCCGGTCATAAATAATTCTTCTCGGGTCAGAGGTGTAGGGTTAGAACCGGAGGTAGTTTTTTTTTCTCTCTCTGACGTTCATAAGTGCATTGTAATGTGCCTAAATTCAAGAATAAATATCTTTTATCTTTTATCACCATAAAAAATGTGAATAAAATCAATATGTATCCAATGAAGCAATGAAAATTTAAGTTTCTTGGTAATTAAGTTTTTTTAGGCTGTTATCGTTTTAATAAATTATTAATGTCATCAGAGTTCACATTCTAATAATCAAAAATGGATTTAAAAGTAGATATTTCAATTTGTGTCACTTTCTTCAATGATATTTCGTCAAAAATTAAACAGAAACAATATTTGCGTTCAGAGGAAATCCTCCTAACTACAGCGCGTGACCTTGATAGCCTATTCGGCGTACTTCTGTATGACCACTAGAAGTAGACCCCCGGCTCGTTTCTTAACCAGCTAAAACATAGGTCAACCAAGCGCTGGCATCTTAGTAGTTACGATGTAGGTGCTCGCTCACGGAGGCGCGCACGGGGTGATAAAGCTGACATACTCGACAAAGGAACTGAGCGGAGGAGCGGGGCGCGGGAAGCCGGCGAGTGGGGCAATGAACTTTTGCGTGTCTTGCCTCATCATCAGCCTATACTAGTCCACTGCTGGACATAGGCCTCCCCTAATGAGCGCCATAGCGCCCTGTCTTCAGCTTGCCGCATCCAGCATCTGCCAGCAGTCTTTCGCAGATCGTCATCCCACCTGGCCGGAGGGCGTCCTACACTACGTTTGCCGAGACGCTGTCTCCACTCAAGAACACGTTTACCCCAACGGTTGTCGGTTCTTCGCGAGATATGGCCGGCCCACTGCCACTTCAGCTTGCTAATTCTTTGAGCTATGTCGATAACTTTGATTCTCTGTCGGATGTATTCGTTACGAATCCTATCCTTCAGAGAAACTCCGAGCATAGCTCTTTCCATAGCTTGCTGAGCGACTTTGAACTGGTGGACCAGCCCTACCGTGAGTGCCCACGTCTCAGCTCCGTAGGTCATTACGGGTAGGACGCACTGATTGAAAACTTTCGTTTTCAAGCATTGCAGTATGGATGGATGACGAGAAGGCTCGGCGTAGTTTCCCAAATGCTGCCCAGCCTAGTTGGATCCTTCTCTTGGCCTCCTTCTCAAAATTGTTTTTACCTAACTGCAGGATCTGCCCAAGGTAGGTGTATTCAGAAACAATTTCAAGAAGATGGCCATGTACGACGACCGGTCCCGGATCAATGTGGCCATTGATCATGACTTTGGTTTTATCAAAATTCATGCCAAGACCGATGCGTCGCGAGGCTGAAGCTAGGCCGTCCAGCATCTGGGTCAGCTCCTCTAGCGACTCCGCCATTATGACTATGTCATCAGCGAATCGCAGGTGTGAGATGTAATCGCCGTTTATGCTTATGCCCTTACCTTTCCAGTCCAGCGTCCAGATACCGTCTGGACTATCCCCCCTTTGGAACGCCCCGGTAGTCCAACCCGCGCACTCGAGGACGACGAGAAAGCAGAATGTCTCGCCAATAGTTTAGAGTCTCAATGTTCGGCCAGCCGCCTGCCTGCCGATGAAGCCCATGTCGAGAGGGTAAATTCTGAGGTGGACAGGAGACCGCGTCTCCCCGTAACTTCACCTCTCGTACCGGTGTCGGTTAAGGAAGTCCACGATCGAGTAAGGTATCTTCGAGTAAGGAAGTCCCCGGGTGCGGATGGCATCTCCAACCGCATGCCGAGACTTCTGCCCGAACATCTCTTACTCATTCTGGTCGGCATCTTCAATGCCGCCCTGTCCAATAGTCACTTTCCAGCCGCGTGGAAACGTGCCACGGTCATCGGAATAGCGAAGCCCGGCAAACCCCGGGCCTCGCCAGCCTCTTACAGGCCCATCAGCTTACTCAGCTCGCTTGCTAAGCTGTATGAGCGAATCATCCTCGCTCGGATTCTCAGGTTCACGACTGAGAATTCAATTATCACGGACGAGCAGTTCGGTTTTCGTGCCGGACACTCGTGCGTCCAACAGGTGCACCGCATCACGGAGCACGTGCTGGACGGCTTCTCGCGTCGAACAGGGTTGAAGACGGGAGCGATCTTTCTTGACGTGGCGAAAGCCTTCGACAAGGTCTGGCATAATGGGTTGATATACAAGTTATATCAGATCGGTATGCCGGACAGACTCGTACTCATAATACGAGATTTCCTTACGGACAGAAGCTTTTGCTACCGACTGGAGGGAACGCTTCCACCTCCACATCCTATTAGGGCAGGAGTCCCGCAAGGCTCCGTCCTCTCGCCTACACTCTATTCGTTGTTCATGAACGATATTCCTAGGCACCCGCGTGTCGAACTAGGGTTGTTCGCGGACGACACCGCGCTCTTCACGACGCACAATCGCTACATTCTTGTTCGGAAATACTTCCAAGAGGCAATCAATGGCCTAGGTCAATGGTTTCGTCTTTGGCGTATTGAAGTCAATCCGGACAAGAGCGCAGCGATTATCTTCCACCCTACTGCCATAGGTCCGACAGGCAGGAAGGTGGCTCCGGTCCGGCTTTTTGACCAGCCCATTCCGTGGGTTAATGAGGTCAAATATTTAGGCGTCACTCTCGACCGTCGTATGACTTTCAAAAGCCACATCCGTAGGGTACGCAACAGAGCGCTGTTCGTATTAGGAAGGCTAGCGCCGATGATTAACAAGTTTAGTAAAATGTCACTTGGAAATAAGCTGACACTCTACAAGACTTGTGTTCGTCCAATCATGGCATACTCAAGTGTGGTTTTTACCCACGTGGGTATGTCAAGTCTCGAGCCGCTTCAGACCTTTCAGAATCGTTTCCTCCGTAGGGCGACTGGTGCCCCGTGGTACCAGACAACCCTCAGTTTGCACCATGACGCGGGGCTTGACTCCCTTTATGGTTTCTTTAATGGCGTTATTTTGACAACGCTCCACACAGTAGTAATCCGTTAGTTAGGAAGGCTGCGAACTACATTCCCAACCCTCCCCCCCCGGACTCTTAACACGTAAGTCACTGATTAGGGGCCGCTCGCTTCGGAGGCCTAGACACTACGTCACGGACCAGGACGACGCACTCACAGCGGCCATTCATGAGAAATGGAACGCTGTGCGTGCGCCCTCCCCCACATGTACACTGCGTCCCCGCCGGCGGGGGCAGGCGGGGACGCCCACCTCGGAACAGTCGCGACCACATCGACACGTTCAGTCCCTTATCCACCCGGTACCGCCGCATACCGGATAGAGTCACCCCGACAGTCGTCGGGCCTAGCTGAGTTTCTTGCTGGAGTCTTCTCAGCTAGGCTAGGAATAGCAAACCAGCGACAAAACTCCCACTAGCTCGATCCCCCCCCCCCCACTCACCCAGATCAGGTTGAACTCGCTTCAACTGATCTCGCTGGAAGCGCAAGCTCGGTAGGAGCATTCCAGCGTAGCAACCACATCACGTCTGGTCGCGGAAGGGTCCTGGATTTTCCCCGGGCAACCATCCCACCGAACAGTCCGCCCGCTTTAGCACTTCAGAAGCATAAAGCCCAAGTCAGGTTCAAAAAAAAAAAAAAGTCCAGCGTCTTAAACATGTGAACAGTGCGCATGCGCATGCGCACAATGCGCATGTGAACAGTTTCGGGGATATGACATCCACCTGCCTCACCCCTCGTGATGACATTGTTCCGAGTTCCGAGTAGCGTCGCGCGCGGTACGACGTGCGTTCAGTGAGCGCGTTGGTAGCCTACTGACTTTAGCTCCCTGCGCGGAGGCGCAAAACGTAGGTATATAACTCGTTCGCGCGGGCATGATTCATAGGCTGCCCCATCGCTGGTTTTTTTTTCGTAGTCCAAATTATATACAAGTTCAGAGTCCATTATCTGGGCCATTTTTGATTTTAGAAAAAAGTTTTTCGATTAAAAAACGCTTATTTTACCTTATTGTATACGAAAAAAAATCATAAAAAGTACATGTTATAATGACGTCCCGTCAATGTTTTTTTTCGAAATCTAAATTATATACAAGTTCAAAGTCCATTATCTCGGCCATTTTTGATTTAAGACCAAAGTTTTTCGAATAAAACACGCTTATTTTAGCATATTCTATACGACAAAAATCATAAAAAGTACACGTTATAATGACGTCCCGTCGATGGTTTTTTTTTTACAAGTTCCATGTCCAATAGGCCATTTTTGATCTAAGAGAAATGTTTTTCAAATAAAACACGCTTATTTTAGTGTATTCTATACAGTAAAATCATAAAATATACTTTATGATGATACCCCATCGCTGGTTTTCTTTTTCGAAGTCCAAATTATATACAAGTTCAGAGTCCATTATCTCGGCCATTTATGATTTTAAGAGAAAAGTTTCTCAAATAATACACGCTTATTTTATCAATCTTAAAAGTACACGTTATATTGATGCCCCGTCACCATTTTATTTTTTAAGTCCAAATTTTACTACATGTAGTCAATCTTCAAAGTCCGGTTACTTCGAAGTTTTTGAGTAAAAAAAATGTTTTTAATAAAATTTGCTTATTTTAACACATTCTACTACACAGTAAAACAAAAAAAGTATGTGTCATAATGACACCATTCAACCAAAATAGTCTAAATTGTACTCAACCTTTAGAGCCCCATAACTTCGAAACTATTGAACTAAAAAAAAAGTGTTAAAGAAAGGTTGCTTATTTTTATGTGTTCTATACGATAAGTTATATAAAACATAGCCGTATTATGACATCACACTGATGAAAAATGTATTAAGTCCAGCCCCGTCCCTTTGCTAGTCCGACCGAGAGGCAGATAACGAAATTTCGATTTTCGCGTTTCACGATAGGCACTCTGTAAACAAACCGCCTTGGTGCATAAATTATACATTTATTAGTTTTAAATTGTCTGTGATAATTTGTCAAAATACTGTTTATATGGTACACAAAGTTTTCCGTGGCACACAAATCTGCCGTTGCAAACATTGTTTCGATACGCTTTTATAAAAATATTGACGCAAACTTTAATATTTTATTGTACTGTTAACAGGGTCATACAAGAAAAAAAAATTAAATAAATAAATATCATTGATTAATATGGCACAAATTTATTTAAATAATAGATACCGATATTTTAGAAAGCACAGTGCCTAATCGATCAACTCTAATTTATATAGGCTTATAAAAGTCCACATATATGTGCTGATTGAACGTCAGTATTCCCGTTGACGATAGTGACACAAAACGCGTGCGTGCGTCAGTAACAACTTTGCTGTTACAGTGAAAAAAACAATTTTGATCTCTTATTTTCTACTTACCGAATAATGTTTAAAAAAAGAAATGTCTAAGTTTCTACCTAAGCAACAACCTAAGATGACACAAATTATTATTATTATTATTAGTAGTAGTAGTAAAACACTTTATTGCACAAAACAAATACATGACCAACAAAAATATTGTGAGTGTGTACAAAGGCGAAGTTATCCCTCTAAGGGATCTCTTCCACCTAACCTTTATTAGCTAAGTTGGATGGCTGAACTCTGTATGTGAATAATAAGCATCTTTAATTTTATCGAAACTTCATAACTTATCGGTACGGGTCTAATTTATCGTTTTTGTATGCACTCTAGCATACTAAAGGCCTTTTTCTACTAAAATTTGAAGCCACCTTTCACTAAAAAAACTTAACGTATGCGAGTGAAACTAAGCTAGATATAGATTTGTATCCCTATATTCTACTATTACGAAAAGAAGAAAAAAATGATGATTTTAAGTATTTCAGAAAATCTTTCATATTTCCGTAACTAGAAATTAGCATAACGGCCCTTCTCTAATGGAAAGCCACATATAATTTTAAGTTGATGAAAATTTAACTGGCGTAAATTCGTTGAAAAGCAGCAAATGGGTCAGTGTTTCTTAGTTAACTAGCACTTGTTTCTAAATCATTCCTAAATAGAAAAGACGTTTTGCAGTTTAATACGTAGAAAAAACGTATCGAGCCAGAAACGTCCTTTCTTCGGAGTTACAAGTGTTTTTTGGTATTTTTTATACTAAGAAGAAACATAAAATTTAATTTATCATTAACATAACATAAATAAATAAAAAATTCGCATCTTCAGCGCTATAGTTCATACGGTAGTGTTAATACACATTTTTGTATTTATAAAAATTACATATTTTCTCCATTTCTCGCGGGGATTTTTTTAATTTTAATAACAAAACATTTATTTTTTCCATTTTTATGTTCATGTAGAAGTGCCTTTTTCCGTATGGCGGCAGTACGGCTTAAATATGTGCATTTCTGCCATGTTGGATTTTAACACTGACTTGAACAAATTCTTGACCGCTCCGCCTTTTTAAGTTTTATTAAACTTAATTTATACATATAATTTGGGCCGTATTCTAACTTTAAAACACGCTTAGACACGATCCAACGTCAATACAACTCCAATGTATTAACTACACAATATAGCTAGCGCCTAAATGTCTGAATGGAAAATATCAGAATTTGTTTGAAAATTATTCCAATGCATCTAACTCTAATACAACTTCAAATTGATTGATTGTTTGTTATGTGTTGGAGTGAAAAATACTCACCGTCGTAGAAGCGTATGCCGAACTCTTTTTTTGGTAGGTACTTATACCTACTACAACGTAGCGCGCGCGGGCAGGGAACCGCCGTGTTTGACGTTGGGCGCTGCGATAATAGTCCATATGCAGTTGACTTAAAAGCTAAAACAACTTGCTCGTATTTAATCAGCGCTTGAAGCGATAACCCTTGCCTGAGTTTTTGATATCGGTAAGCGCTAACCTAAATTAATTCAAATAAAGGGATTAGTTTATTCACCAGTAACCCAAAAGCTTACCGAAATGAAGCTGTTTTTGAAACCCAGCGTTAAAAAAACGCAGGTTTTAAACGGGTTAGAGTAAGCGGGTCCGGCTGGTCCCTGCATAAATACATACACAAAAATACAATGGTCTTGGAGCGACCATAGACGTGTAGGGCCTCTTCTCACGCACATATACCTACTCACTTCACGGATATTTTATGAAAGTACAAATACCTACTTACTTCAAACGGAAGAGCTTTCTCGACGCAGTGCAACACAAAAAGTACTTTGCAACCAATATAAAAGCAATCAAATCAACTCAACCAACCTCCACGCTATTCACGTCTAAGTTCGAACTAATGGACATCGCTGCTGAGTAAAAACGAAAATAGGTACTTAACACACTACGCTAAGGCATACACTGAAATAACTAATGGCCATTGGTTGGCGATGACGACTCATTTCATATCCGTTGAATTCAAAAGAACCGGTTTATATTGTTCCTGCGAACGCTATCGAAAGAACCGCTCTTTTTACGTTCTTTTGGAACGATACGAGCTTGCAAACGTTCGTTCCCAAAACCATTGTAAATACCGGTAACCAGAACAGAACGCTATCGAAAGAACGGTTCATAACGTTCTTTATTGGGAACTGTTCTTTCGGGAAATGTTCTTTCCTAAAACCATTGTACAAACCGCTCACCGCAAACGAGAACGCTATAGAGAACGGTCTAGGTTATTGACCCGAGAACGTTTTGAAAATAGAACCGGTTTCCGATCCCTGGCTAGGACTAACGTATGCGGAATGAAATCTGGACAAAGTTTTGAAGACGTAAAAAGTAAGTAAAGAAATAAACTCAACTTTTATATAAATGCCAATTGAAAGCTTATACATCTGTTAATTAATCCCGTACTTTTAATGGGCATTGGATTCTTCATCTTAAAATTATGGTTAATCGAGGAGAACAACGTCGCGAAACAGTATGTAATTTCTACAGTATTAATTCCCTATGACTGAAAGCGAAGACCGTGGAAAATTTTGTGGAAATGGGATAGAGCTAAAGAGGTATTTATAATATTTTTGCGTCCTTTTTCTTTACAAAAATTGCCACAAGAAAGCCTGGTTCAGGGAAACATTCCAGCATTAGAAAATGACAGCCCGCTGAGTCACAAAATCTTATAGAGAACTCAGGAAGGCATTCAAATGTGGCAGTAAAACTGTTTTAAAATATCTTGAAGACATAGGTATCAGTTAACTATTAAGAAAAGTTACGCCAATCGTCTCCAAAAATAAAATAAAAATAACCGAAAATACGGCCAGGTCGTTTGTTAAAAAAATGTAAAAACAGGTGTTTTTTTCATTTTTGGATTTTTGAATGACTAATATTATGTTGTTTACAATAGAAATTCGTGTCAAGGTAACTATTATTTTGAGAAGACCAATAATCTTACGGTCAAGAATGTGAAAAATGTCAAGTATACAAAACTTCCTTAAAAAGTTATACGATGGAAGATAAATTTAGATCTTAAAAAATCTGTACATTGTTGTTGACGACAGCGATGGACATAAAGTACCACAACTTTCGTTTGAAACCTCGCATTGAAGAAAACTTACTCTGGCGTTTAATGTGATTAAATACATTATTAAAAACCATGAAATATTATAAAAAAACCTATGTTATATTTATTTTATAAGAAATTCAATGTTGTCCAGATTTAATTCCGCATACGTTAAAAGCCAGAAAAAACAACTTTATGTACGAGCACTGTTTTCTTTCTAATGTATTTTTATTTGAAATCAGAGATCTATATAATGTAATTAAGTACGGCTAATCTGAAAATAGGATAGGTTGAAATAGTATGTTACGCTACACGAAATAATCTAATTTAAATCAAATGTCACATTTGTATCTTTGCCAACGCGAAAACAACCCAAATTAACTTGGTAATGGAGTTTCAGTTCAAAGAGATATTCAACAAACGCAATTACAATTTTCTCCGCCGTGAAGCGATTATCATGTTTAAGCAAGTGTATGTTTCGCTCAATTAAGTAAATCATAACGAGAAACATCCCGCCACGTATTAAACATTTTCTTTCTTTATAATTCGGTTACAGGGCCGTTTTGGGGTCCATTATTCGGGTGATATACCCGGCATCAGGATTCAGCATCCATCGTCTATTATCTGATCTTGGCAATGGTAATGGTAATGGATTGATAGCTGAAATATAGACATTACATAAAACGCTTAGCTGTGGCGGATTGTCACTTTGATAATAAAAAGCATACAACCAACGTAGAAAGTCACCATAAAAGTAACAGTTTATTAAATGTATTTATCTTGTTTAGAACAGTAAAACATTCTGATTCTGACATGGAACTTGTAATTATTAAAAAGCCAACTAGAGATAGAATTCATAATTTAGTAGAGTAATTAACCAGCACCTGCTAGCCTATAATGGTCGGATTTTTAGCGCCTGTCACTATAGCTGTCACGTTCTAACAAGTATGTAAGTGCGAAAGTGATGCATGACGTGATAGGCGATAAAATGACAGCCATGATACGCGTTCTGGCATACAAAGCGGATGTCAAATGTATACATACAAGTCCTGTCAAATTACTCCTTTTATTAGTTTTATTACTTATACTTTTAAACGGTCAAGCTTGTGTCAATGGCAAGAAAATACAAAAGTTGTAATTCTATGTATGGTACCCACCACGGTGCGCAAATTAGCCTCCCGCTTAGCAGAACCGTCGAAAATGTTAAAAATGTACCTACTCTGCTATTATACCCCAGATACTAAAATGATAGTGCGATTGTCCAATTGACTATAATATATACTTAACTAAATTTAACTATCTAATATGACATGAAACAGTTTTAAAACTAACTATCCCTGAAACTTAAGAGAAATTGATGAATACGAATTTGCAAATCTGAAATTTCAAGCACGCTCATTAACACGATTTCTAGGTCGTAAAATTCGTAAACCAAGGGGTTAAACAATAGGGCGTAAACAATAGCAACCACCAATACTGTTAAATTGTTACTTATGCCCAAACGATTTGAAAATAAATCATCCCTAAAATATTAGTGAATCGATGCATATGCAAAATTGGTATTTGCATGTCTGCAAGAATCGAACCATGAAACTAACGATGTCTGGCTGCGAACAATTGAATTGAATGACTATATTTTAAAATTTATAACCATATCGGGCTAACTGCGTAGTAGAGAGCCAGCTTACAAATCAAATTTATTTGAAATAATAACGTTTATGGTGGCGGCTCCGCATTTAAAGCTGCAAAGTCATATTTCTATTTTATGGCATAAAATTCAATGTAGATAAATAAACATCAAATTATTGCCCATTAACAAGTCTGCCCTCTGGTCTACTTTCAGGACACTAAAACAGGTGAAGGACATTAAGGTCCTCGCACACTATACCAACTCTACATCCACTCGATTCGAAAGTTAAATATTGAAAAAGCCTTGTTATGTCGTATTCACTGTGTCATATTTGACGGTCTCCTAGCCTAGTCGGTAGTGATCCTGTCTATGAAGCAGGAGGTCCCGGGTTCGAATCATGGTCAGGGTATTTAAACAACACAAGCCTTATTGAACTCACTGTGGGACTAGGTCGATTTGTGTAAGATTCTCCCATAATATTTATTTATTTATTTCCTATAATACAATTCTCAAAATTTATGCAATTGTAGTGTACGACGTGTGGTCTACGCGTCGTCCACACGTCATTCAATCAACTCCAACTCGTTTGCCACACGTTGCCTATAGCAAGGCCTCGCGCCGACTACGCGCTTATTCATGCCAGCCTAAGCCGGGCAGCGTTGTCCACACCTTATCTTTGTCCACTAGTGACCAGTGGGTGGATCACCTTAGTTGACTACTCTTCAAAATTGTGAGTTGAGTTGGTGCCGTAGTGGTGTCGCTGTCGAGTTGATACAGTGTGCGAAAGTCCAGCCGTTATCCGAAATTAATATTAAACACCATTCTCGAGCACGCTTGTCCAATATCCTATTCAGGCTCATAGGTATTTGTTAATATTGTTTGGTATTAGCTATATGTATAAGTTATAGAAACATCTCGAAATCTCTATAATAGTTCGCAGCAGAATGTCTTATGTTGGTCTGAATTAGTTAATAACTACGTATAGGTTTGTCGATGAATGGGAGTTGTTTGTCAAGTTTGGAACCACATCACGTGGCTCTTATTGATTTCGTGAGGTATCGATGGGGATCGTAATTCGTACCTAAATAATAGTCTTACCAATTAAAATTGCAAGTAGGTACAATTAGGTATAAATACACCGTTGATAATAAATATGCTACATATCAAATACATACATAATGCAGAAACAAGATAAAATTGTTTTGCCGTTTCCTAAGTTTAAGACTGATTTTGTTTTCCTAAAGGCTGATTATTGCCTGCAATAATATCTTGTATTTATAAAGGTCGTAAAATAACTGACATGCTCTCATGGCTTTAAAATTAGAATTATATTGTATTGGATAATTTTGCGCGCTTCGTAGATTGCTTAGTACAGGTGTCTGTACAATATTACTCTTTTCAGCTTTTTGCAAAAATATGATATATAAATATAAAGTAATGTGTGTGCTCCAAGTTTGATAGCTTTACTAGATGGAGCTGTACGGCACCATTATGCTGTAACTCTGAAACACCATATGAACCAGAGAAAACGATAGTTATACATTCTCTTTGATCTAATTAGCAGTTCCATTGCACTTCTTTCAAAATCCGTGATTTCCAAGACACAATATTGAATTAGACTTCTTGTTCTGTCCTAAATTACAGGTAAAAGGGGATCGGGGTTAGTTGCATCTTTTTTGAGAAATGAATCATCTCATCAGCATAACATAAAATATTTCTGTAGGTACCTTAGATCGTGTATCTGCTCCACTTTGCCAGAAACAACCGACTGGTACTGGTAGTTAAGATAATTTTCGAAACATCGGCGCCAACTTTTTGTGCAAGACAAATTAAGAATGAGACGCAATAAAGTTACATTCCACATTCCTTTCGTAGGAACAAACAAAACTAATCATGTTATGTGTTAAGTTTCAGGTAAAAAATGAGAACCCCAAGTTTACTTAAACCAGCTGAAGTTCCTAACTGTGTAGGAAGATTTAAAATCAATCAGCACCTACACTGCAGACATACTCGTCAGCATCAACTAGAATGCCATGTTACTACATACATATTTTAGCATTAGTACCCAAAAACTTTTTTTTCCGAAAACTGACCAATTGCGAAAAACCATCATCTTCCTAGCGTTTATCTCGGCTTTTTGTCATGACTCAATTAGAGCCTATCTGCACTGGCACTAGTTTTTACGAAAGCGACTGCCATCTATCTGACCTTCCAACCCAGAGGGGAAACTAGTCAGTATTGAGATTAGGTTCGGTTTCCTCACGATGTTTTCCGTCACCAAAAATCTTCAAAATACGTCGAATCCAATCTAGGAAACACTTAGTATGTGCTACTCGTCGAACCTAAATGTGTCCTAACTTACGTACATTCTTAAGGACTTCTCAGGTATTTTTATACTTTGTACAGCCTAATAGGTTAGTTTAAATAAATAATAAATATTATGGGACAATTTTACACAAATCAACCTAGTCCCACAGTAAGTTCAATAAGGCTTGTGTAGTGGGTACTAGACGACGATATATATAATAGATAGATATAGATAAATACTTAAATACATAGAAAACATCCATAACTCAGGAACAAATATCTGTGATAAACACACAAATAAATGCCCTGACCAGGATTCGAACCCGGGACCTCCTGCTTCATAGGCAGGGTCACTACCAACTACGCTAGGAGGCCGTTAAAGTTAAGTTTAGTTTGGTTTTTTGTGTGCAGGGTCTTAGTCTCGCACTGACGCCATATTGTTTGGGACCAAAGGAAACACTTTCGTTATACAGCAACACTTCTGTAAAAAAGTCAGAGAGTGCAGAGATACGGTCGAGACTAAGCCTTGAAGCCGTCCTAAGATTTTAAGCTGTGCGCGATTACCTACGTCGGATCGTAATAATTACATTGCATGTCGAGCGAGCAGTCAACGGTCGGGATCTGGTGAGTATTCTGCATCGACGGCGTCGGCATCTGCAGCGGCTGCAGCATGGAGACCGGCGCGGGCGCCGCCGGCTGCAGTTGCTGCTGCGGCGGCGCCGGCCGCACCCAGTTCATCAGCGCCGTCACCGACATTGTCGGCTTGTCTTTCTTCGCAACACTTGACATGACCACCCACTAACATACTCGCATCACTATCACTTCACTGCACTACAACAACGTTCGAGCTAATTTAATTTGCACGTCGAAACGGCCTCACGCGCGCTAAGTATAAAGAAAATTATGACATTTATTCCATACAATACGGTGCGAAAGCGAACCGAGATAAGAGACGGCGCATCACGGAGCTCGAGGACAAAGCAAAAGTCGCTGTGACATTGTGATAGCGATTGTTATTGTGCAGGCGATAAAATGACGGTGCAAGCGTCAACAATAGGTTCTCCGCGCTCACGGCGTTAATGCTTAACTAGTGACTAAGTAACGCGCGCTAAAATCAACGAGCGCAAAATTGACAAAAAATGTACCCGTCAACTTCCGCGCGGTTACGGCGTGAAGGTCTCACCGCCTCAAGGTCCGCATACAATCAGACGTGTATAAAACTGATTTAATGTAGGAAAACGAGTTGTATAATAGCATTTTTTACTATTAACCTGCAAATGATACCAAATTAGAATTAGTTAGATGATTTAAAATATTTTATTTGGATAGAATCATCTGAATAATTGTAGTTGTTAGCCGTTGGCCTTCGTGATCGCCACTGCGTGTTTCTGTAATTAAGTTTTACGTCACTCATGGACCGAGCTCCCTGCGTTAGCCTCTATCATATAGAAATTTGCGCTATGTCACTCAGCATATAGAATCCGATTCACTATTTATACCGGTCACCTCTATTTGTATAAAAACAAGCCTTTACGAAATCAACTAGGTAGGTATCTAAACTATTAGAGGCTGTCCGTATACTAAGAGAACAAGAATTGATTTCACCCAGTTACCAACCTCCCACGTCCCAACTTTCAGGTGAAGGTGAAACATAACGAAAAATAACTAAAATAAGTAATTAATACAACCAGTAATTTCGGCCAGATTCTTTATGGTTCACAAAACCTTATAGATACGTGATATACATATTAATTGTACGTTTCGCCAACGAATTACCGATTACGTCTTCACGAAGTAGGGTTATTTTTTGTCTACTTAGTGCGATTTTATCAGACAAGGCATCTTTCAACATTAACACATTTAGGGAGACTCCCCACATGGTTCTACAAAGTTTGGCTTTGTTCGCTTTAACATGTGTGTCCTTGGGTAGCGCATATATCCCAATCCACGTGCCCACAGTTTTTTGTTGTGTATAATAAATACTAATCCATCTGGCATCCGGCGAACAAAAAGGGGAGGGTAGAGTCCGTAAACTATTTGCGCTGAAGACGATTCACAAAATAAATAAGCAAGATTAATTCAAATTCTTGAATAAGTGTTTGGATATTCAAGCAATGCCGAGTCCAAGATTTTTTTCCAGATTGTGTACTCAATTCGAAGTTTAGATGTTTACTTAAATGAGAAGGCTTAACAGGATAACAAATAAATACGGGCAAACCCAATACACACATGTCAAATAAGCATGGCGACGAGGGTTTTGAGACTTTTGAGCGATATTGTACGATATTATAGGTAGGACCCGTAGGACGGTAGGAGGTTTCTGCTGTACCTACTTATAAAAAAATCATATCTAGATAGGCTACTTATAATGAGTTTGAAATGAAAATACGTAGCACGTGAAATAAAATATAAAACTTGTGAAGGAGAAAAGATTCTAAGGGCCTATTTCACAATCTCCAGATAAACTTATCTGCCAGTTAAAATTATTGCTATCCTTTTCTCCAGTCATATAAAAGAAAAGGACAGCAAACATTTATCTGACAGATATGCTTTAAGTAACTGGAGATTGTGAAACATTTACAATAATCAAAATTTTAAAATTGTGAAATTTAATTTATAAAATATTTATTTAAGTTATAAATGCCCTGGCTCATTTCTTGCCCAGAGAATCGGCATCGCGATTCAGCGAGGAAATATAGCCAGCATTATGGGCACCCTTGCGCAGATCCGGGCATTTTTGTTAGTTGTAAGTCAGTTTTTAATTTAGTTTTAATATAAGTATTTAGCGCGTGTAATTTTAAGGATTTTCTTGAAGGCTTGTTTTATAAGTAATAAAAAAGTTATAAATTGTCATAAAGAGATATTTTAAATGCAACTTTCATTCTTTGTGAATATACTTTATTAATACATTCGATTCGAGGTATAAGATCATTAAAATTGAAATAATAACAAGATTTTAGCCAACGTTAAGTCATGTATGTCATGTTACATACCAATTATTCCCACCAATCATTATCAACAATAAGTAGACTTATAGTTCAAAATCTGTAAGAATGAACTTTTGACACATCGCAACGCCCGTAGAACGTAAACGCGCAAGACACTTTGAAATTATAAACAAAATCCCATAACGATTTTACAGCTTGTCATGTACGTAAACACAATATTTCACTTTTTATAAACATAATTAATGTAAATTTTTTTCATATCTTGGTTATTGAATATTTTACGATAACAATTTAGCATGCAAACAGTTACGGTCTAGGCCTCCTTTTTTTTAAATTTAGTGTTGTGACCATGTCTGCTGTTCCGATTCATATAACATTTCCGTAAGTCGATAAAATCGATTATTTAATCAATAGACAATATAAGACTTTCTTATCATATTGTATTAATTATGGAATTATTATAATGCCATACATAATTAGTACATAACAATTATTAAATGATCATTTCCTAAATTTCTGCTTTGTTATAGTTAAGTTTTCCTTTTTTAATTTATTTTTGTATATTAGGCATAACTGCATACAACTCATCTCAACTCATATTCTCGGTGGAATCACTGACTTCTGAGTCACAGGCATCCGCCTAGTTCGGGAGACAGAGGCTCAGTTCCGGTGAAACTGTTTCAAACCTAATACATAAGTCTCTCTTAAACTATTAGCGTACTGTGCAAATATTACTTACACTTGTATTAGGTTTAAGTCAATAAACATTATTTATTCTCTCATTCTTATTGTTATAATTTGAGAAGATTTGTGATACAAAATATATAGGCATGTAACAAGAAAAAACCGGTTGTAGTAAAATCGATTCGAACAATTCATAAATAATCGCTAAATTTGACAAACGATACGTCCTAGCCCCATCACTAATGACGTCAATACTGAAGTGTCAAAAGTTCATTCTTACAGATTTTGAACTATAATCTGTAGCAGCCAGTTATGACAAGAGCGTTAATGGATCATGAAAAATACCCTCATTTATCGCGCCAACTCCGACCATTATTAAGGCTTGGATCAATAGAATCCATCCGAGCGCGAATCCATATCCTTTTCATGGTGATATTGATACGCGGCGGGGAATACATTAACCCAACCTGTCAATCAGCTAGGTATCCTTGACGATGAAATTGATAGCTTGGGTGAGAGAAGATATCTTCAAGAGTAAAAGTGGGCGGACACGTCTGTTGTGTACTTGTGTATATATAAGTTGTGTAAGTGTTAAGTCTAACAAATCGATAGCTAGGGTAAAAGCAAACACGCCTTTAATGCGACAAAAGCTTCGGTTAATCGCTACACCATCACTTCCACACGCATGAAACAAAATTAATATTGAGCTATTGTCCATTATGATGTATTGATGTGCCACACAAAGGAAATCGCGGTAATGACTAAGCATCCAACAACAGCTACTAACAAAGAAACGCTTCCATAGAAATATTGCGAAATAGATTTAAAAAAAAGGATAAGGATTCACATCGATGCGACGAATATTATCGATAAAGACATTTGATGACTAGAACAGATACCAATTTACAATCTCACTCAAATAGAAAGATGTCGCTGAAACTAGATACGAAGCGTGCACGGAGCGTAGAGCAATTTGAAGCGTGATCGAGGAATGTTTCCACTTTCCTACACTTTCGTTGGTGCGCGCAAAGTGCATACGTGCATGTGCAGACACGCCTGCCGCCCCACTCCAGTGCACGGCATGCAGCAATCGATCCATGCCGACCTTGACTTGACGCGCGCCCGTCAGCCACAATTAACATTGACAATTGCGACGCGAGCACACTGCCTTATCGGCCTTTTTATTTTACACGCACGTATACTTTCCTTTTCACTTTCAATGTCTTATCCCGACATTGTGCTAGGCATCCAACAGCGAAGTTGTTCGATAGTTGGAACTGTTGAAAGGGCGTGCCAAAAAACTATTTGCATATTTTTGTACTCTGTTACATATTTATATGCTGAAGTGAATGTTTTTTAGGCCATAAAAAGGTCTGGGTCCTATATAATGCTCGAAGCTGCGGTACATGTACGAGTATTACGGGGGTAATGTGGCGTTACGTCGAAATGTGAACGGAGCACGCAGCAACAAAGTCAAACGGTCGTTCTAGACTTGACCTGAAGAGAGATAGTCTGTGATCGGCTCAGCGGGTGTGCGCGGGTGCGGTGAGTCAGCCGCGGGGGCGGGCTGTGCACTCGCCGCGAGATATGGGTAAACGGAACGCAGAGAAGCGCGCGGCCGGAGGGGCCCGCGACCTTGGCGATTCACTGACGACTACAGGTGTTTTTTTATTTGCACTTTGTTAGGACAAGACCACGGAGCCACGGCTGCTGGAAGATGCCGGACGCGGTGACCGAGGCGCAACTCAAATAAGGATATGTTCTAAATACCCGTAATGTATTTAATACCTTCCCTACCTGTGGGATACCCACTAGTACGCGACATGTATGATAATTTTGGTGACGCAGGTATTGTACCTGCGGGGATTAGTAAGCTGTATAACCATTATAGACCAGCAGAATTAAAACAACGATCTATTGTTTGCACGAGATCGGCATCTCGATCTGCTAGCGCGTCTCCCAACAGTCCCCCACTATTAGCAATGCAAAATATCGATAGGTCCCAATCCAAATACATAGCTTTAATAAATACAACGATATGTTAGCGTCCCTCAAGTAACCCGAGCGCGTGAGAATAGTTTCATTTGTTTGGCAACATATTTTTCGCCGGGCAATTATGTAATGTCGATCGTAGCGTTGTGGCGGAAGACCTTGGCCATGACCAAGGCGACAAACATTGCCGACCGCGGCGTGACGACTCACGCTATGACTGTGAACAAGTTCACGGATTGCCAGATTCCGAGTACAACTTAGTGTAAACTACAACGCAATAGCGATAGGTACAAAATATTGCGTACAAAAGGCTAACCGAGAAGCATAACATTTCATATAATTTAGTAGAAATGAAGATAATGATTGCCTTATCAACACACTGCTATCGCCAATAATTTTAACAAATGCCCATGTTAAAAGTAAATCAAAGGGAAACGACTAGCTTGTTACACAAAATTAAGTAACATATTAGTATTCTATATGCGAGTTCCCATGAGGGCGGTAATGAATTCTAATAAAGTGGAAGGCCTTGACAATGGTACAATCGTCTTGAACAACTGCTCTATAAAAATTAAACCGAGCGACGCTAACGCGAATATTACAATTAATTCGAAAACCTTGTCTTTTTGTTTGCAGCTTAACACGTTTAGTTTCAGATTCGGGCCAGATTTATTATTTTGATAAGCAAATTGCATAGGTCTTTATTTTTATTATACCCGTTGCAAATCTTCTAGAAAAACCTGTTAAAATTTGAAACGTTTTAGTGGGTTTTATTGTAGGTATCACAGGGATTGTTGCTAGATAATAAAAAAAGAAAAACAAGCACTTGGACTTGCAAAAATATTGAATACAAATTGTGGATAGAATAATCAAATAGCAATGGATTTTACCAGGTAAGATCTATTCAAGCATAAGCTATTGATAGTATAAAGAAAACCTTTTTGCTGTGTCATTATTAGACGTTTAACAACAATGTTCATTTTGATGCTATAAAGAGGAAGAAGGATGAAGTAATAATTTACAACGAGATTCATATTTTTAAGTGCAAATTACAGATAAATAGGAATGGAAACCTTGTTTACAAGAAAAATCTTGCAGGTGTTTGAGGAAAAACGTGTAGTTTTAGGTGATTCAACATAACTTCAGTTCTATTAAAAAGAGGTATTATAATTTCAAAACTAATTCAGTCTTTCTATCAGCAGCTATCTTTTTCATCTACTGATAATGATTGGTTATTTTGATTTAAATTGGCTGGTAGGAAATGTAGAAAGGACGTGGCTCTTTGGATGACAAACCGAATCCCTGACAGGCGGATTCGCAGCCAATACCAGTTGCGCCCGAGGCTTCATTCACGTGGAAAGTGGTCTATGACAAAAAATTAACTTCTATCAATATATAATTGCTACTCTGCCGAATTTGATCACAATCACGTATATCAATAATTTAGATTATACCTATTCCTATGTTAAGTATGGACAGACGGTATGGCTACTATATTTTAATGTTGGTTTTGTGACACGAGTGACATGGTACCTCGGGGCCCGTCAGACTTTATTTTGGCACGATTTTAGTTGTCTATTACATCACCCTGACGTCAGTCTATCGAAAAGAGTAATCTCCGAACGATTCTCAAAACAAAGTCGAATGCACGAATGGTAAATAGGTATTTCAATGCCTAGAAAGATAGAGCCGAGATAAATGCAGTCAAAACATTAGTGTCAATACACTTGCAACCTTGCAATGTTCTCTACGACTGATGACAGATAAAGTATAGGTGTTTCTGATAAAATTTGCAGCGAAAATGTTTTATAGATATGTTTACTGCTTCAGTTTTATGGGGAGTGTTATTGTCAATATAATATTGTTATTATCAATTTGATATTGTAATATGAAACGGGGATTCAATTCAACCCCTTTGGTTTGTACATAATTAATAAACCCGTCAAATACTTGTTGAACTTATTGACACAGCGCAGGTGGTAATCGATGATCTGTTATTAAGTTTTCACTTTATGGTTCATTGAATATTCATAAATTAATATTACACTTAAATATTTTGTATGCTTTTTGAAAATAATACATTTATCAATTGCTGTAAATGCGGGATTGGATGCATTTTGTAAAGTAGGAGTTGGATTAACATGACCTCCAAAACATATAGTCATACATCAGACTTATATTACCAATTTAAAATTAATTAAACTAAAACTTAACTGTCTAAATATACCTAAGTTAGACACAAATTACAATTTGTCCTGTCCTCCAAAGGCCACCAAACTTGTTTGTATGTTAAATAAATGACATTTAGAAGTCAGTATAAAATAGGTGATCATGTTACTATGCTATAAATCCTTATGCATTTCAATAGTTATGTAACCTAGTTTTAGATTTAGGTAACACAATATGCGCATCGCTTTTGCATAAAAAAATAAAGTAAGTATTAATAACAAGTTTACACTAGCTCAGCTTCACAACATCACAACTTTTGCTCCCTAGGGTCTAAACGTTGGCAGATATTGTCAAAAATGAGAATGCGACTAAACCGGATATCATAACAAGATTTGATAAGGACATGGTCATGGACGCTAATTTCTTAATCCGTCAGGACCAAGACGGTCCGTCGGCAACCGTGATGCATAACATCCACCGTGGGCGCTAGGGGCCACAATGACGTCAGGACGGCCGAGTTGTTACCGTCAAATTTACGGGGTATGAATTAGGTTGGCGTTGAATGCCGGTTGCGGATCGTGCATCGATTTTATAGTACGTCGGTCGCGGCGGCAGGACGCGCGGCCAGTGCGGGCGGCGTCGCTGTTCTGACTGTCGTGCCGGTGCCGGCCGCGTCCCCGCTCGAGCCCCGCGCCGCCGCCGTTTGTTTTGCTGTATTTTCGTTGTTAATCATTCTCCTTGACCTTGTGCGACGTCGAGTGGTCCACTGCACACGACTGCGCACCCCTCGCCCGCGCGCGACCACTTGCATCGCAACACACGTGCTCATGATTTGACTGCATCGTTCGGTATGATTTGATACAATCAAATCACGGCTCATATGATGAAGTACATATGTCGATGAAAGTAGTTATCGAATACCGCGGTTATTCAGAATCCAGGTATTGAAACTTTGAAAGTTCTCTGAAGGTTTTAGTGGCGTCGAGACAATATTATTCATAGCTAGTGGAACTTGCCTGTTAGAAACAAAATATTCTAAAAATATTTGTAGAATATTTGATGTGCTTTCATTTGATATCCCACATGTATATTAGACAGGTTGGGTTCAATTTGGACAGTTCGAAATAAGGGGGAAGTAATTTTACAGGCAGACTATTTGCAGAAAGTTTTAGGGGCCTAGGCCTAGCCGAAAAAAATATTATTTTTAATAATTTCATAATTACCCGTTGCGCTTTCGAGGTGGAAGACTCAACTCGTGTAGAACATAAGTATTTTATCACTATTTTAACATATAAAACCCCGCCAAGTGCGTGTCGGACCACGCATAACCAAGGGTTCCGTTCCTTCAATATGGAATAAGAACCAAACTAATACCAAAAGGTCGTATCTGAAAAAGATACCTCAAAAAGAAGAGAAAAGATAACTCAAAAATGGCTGAACCGATAATGTTCAAAATAATTTTCGTAGAAAGTATGTGATAAGGCGCATCTTCTAAAATTTTTCATATTTTTAGGACGTACGGTTCAAAAGTTACAGGGGGAGACGCAATTTTTCTGACTTTCGAAGCGATTATTTCTGAAAATATTCACTTAATCACAAAAAGAAACGTCGATGTTATTTTTAAAGACATGGATTAATGTGCAACATGTTAATATTTGGTATTTTTTTAATTATTTAGTTACACGTATGGAGCGCCCCCCCTAAAAATATTTTTCCCTGCAATTTAACTAAATTGCGGCATATAAAATACACCATATGTCTAAATTTTATTAAAATGGCTGTGACATACGGACAGACGGACATAAAGAAACTAGAAGAGTTCCGTTTTTGCCATTTTGTTGTACTTGTTCAGATCCAAAATTTAAAAGGTATTCGTCGAACATATGTATTTATCTCTTCCTTAGGTTTTTAAGTTGACACTGTTGTTTCTTACTGTGTGTATTATATATGTATATATATGTACGTATATGTATGTTTATTTTGTATTTATTTAAGTATGTATATTAAAGGTTTATTTAAGGTTGTCTGGAAGAAATCGCTCATTAGCGATAAGACCGCCTGTTGTTACCTCTACCTAAATTTATCTAATTGTAAAATTTGTGCTTGTAACTGTATGAGGTGTGCAATAAAGAGTATTTATTATTATTATTATTTATTATGTATATTCATATGAATGTGCTGTGTTATCTATTTCGTCTCTTTTGTTTCTATGCACCACCTACTGCTTATTGTTTTTCTCTAGTCTCCACTACCCAAAGGTTGTCTGGAAGAAATCGCTCATTAGCGATAAGACTGCCTGTTGTTACCTCTACCTAAATTTATCTAATTGTAAAATTTATGCTTGTAACTGTATGAGGTGTGCAATAAAGAGTATTTATTATTATTATTATTATTATTATATTCATATGAATGTGCTGTGTTATCTATTTCGTCTCTTTTGTTTCTATGCACCACCTACTGCTTATTGTTTTTCTCTAGTCTCCACTACCCAAAGGTTGTCTGGAAGAAATCGCTCATTAGCGATAAGACCGCCTGTTGTTACCTCTACCTAAGTTTATCTAATTGTAAAATTTGTACTTTGTAATGAGGTGTGCAATAAAGAGTATTTATTATTATTATATGTACATATATGTACTTAATAGGCATGTATATTAACTTATTATCATTTCGGCGGTGTCGTCACGTCATGCATCTTATTGCTATAAAAGATGGCCTTTATAAAAATCATTATAAATTACAATTCTCAGTGGTGCTTAATTAAAATAGGTACTAAAGTTTCCCCCTTAAATTAGATACATCAACATCACCCCACTCCCCAAATTCATTAAACAGCTGAACAGATGATTTAGCTTCAATTGAATAAAGGTACTAGGTCCAAGTAACGTCCATCAGGAACAAAACCAAACAAAACCACACCAGTCAAAATTAGCACCCCTGTTTGTCTCGGAGATAAAAGTGTCTCGAGCACTTTAGTATCAAGAGTAAACAAAGGTACTATGAACGCCATCTAGTTGGTCATAGCAGAATTAATATGCGCCATCTAGGTGATATTCAAGGTTTTAACTGGTTGAACGGGACGATAGTTTGGTAGGCTGAAGTAAAAGATCTGCATAAAATATTCCATTGTTGAGCCCTATGTGCGGCCTTGGTTGTATTGGATACCATATAACCAAAAAAGAGCATGGAAGTAATTGATGAATGAATGCTTTATTGCACACATCAGAAATTACAACACAATAGAAAATACATAATGTACATAAAAAGAGGCAAACAACAGGGGGTCTTATTGCTAATAAGCGATTTCCTCAAGACAACCTTAGAATAGTGAGAAGATAAAGCAGAAATTAATCAACAGGAGGAATACAATATACATAGGTGGAATATATTTTTTTTTAGAAACCCAACAAAAACCCGGACTGAGGGAAGCCACGTCTTATTGAAGTAGGTATGATTATGTATGAATGATCCTTAATTGACAACATTTCATTTTTTTGAGTGCTACTTTTTATTGTATGGCCCGAAAGAACTCACAATTTTAAGACCCGTATTTTTTTATTTTTGCGAAAATCCATGTTTTTAGTGGAAAAATCCATTTATATTATTACTTGGGCAGAAAGGGCGTATGTAACAGTCGTCGAAGTATCGGCTAAATGACGTCACATGTTGTGTTTCATACACTGAAAAAAAAACGTTGAAATAGTTACATTGATTGGCATTTACGTAAAAACCATAGCGTGACCATAGTGCGCTTAAACAGTTTGACATTTGAAGCACAAGATAAACGTCAAAACTTAAAATATCAAACCGCTAACTTCGAATATATCTTAAGGGTTGTTGAAAATGCCTTGCATTAAATATTACCTAATGAACACTTACAATAGCAACACATCTTTATAGCCCAGTTATTTACTGTTCTACCATCAGCTGAGGGAAGTACTATCTGAGACTACATATATACATACAGATGGACCCAAGGAGAGGCCCATCTTGTTGTTTTTCTTGCGCCGATGTGTGTCATTAATTCATTATGTTGGTTTGTTTATTATATTGTGTGAGAATGTATATTTTATATTAGGCTACGTTTCCACCACAGATGTGCTAGGTATATGAAGGTATCCGCCTAATGAATAACTGAACGAAATTAAAATAATTTTATTATAATATACCTTTTATTTCTCCCCTGATTAACACATGGTGAATTTTACTTCTCCAGTAGTAACATTCTAAGTACAGGAAAGATTTAACTTATTATTGACAAGTCATCAGAAAGTACTTAAGATACAGGTTTAAAAATGACAAGTGTTCATACTAATAAAATAAGTACTTTATTTCCTATAAAATGTAATTTATTTACCACAATCCAAAACAACTTTGGCTCGTGACATTTTAATTGATATAATTTCTCAGTTTTATCTGTAAAGGGACATTTCAACTTGAAAGCCAAATCGTCACAGATTCCGTTCGGAGAAGCACAAACAGTCATCCATTTTATGATTGTTGGCTTCTTGGAGAAACTCTTGAAGATTTGGGACGTCAGCATCACTTCTATACTGTTTTCGTTTACAAATAGTAAAGGAACATGAGGCTGCACTTAATAAAGGCCTTTGCCAGTTTGTACATAAGAACTCCGCGAAGATACGAAGCTGTGGTACCTCTTGTGCCAGGCAAATTATATTTATCCGAGCTTTGCAAAACCTCACACGCGGCAAGCTCCTGCTGTCAGCTTTGACAAATCTTTCTGAGTTTCTCGTGTCCGCTTCGTTGTAGAGGTATTGGTCAATACCCAACCGGGGTATTTTCCGAGGATTCCATCGTCAGGTCGTCGTAGAAGAAAGCAGTCCGGGATCCGTGAAAAAGCAAAAATCGTAGTCGTCGTTGGAGAATGCAATACGGGGTCTGTTAGAAAGCGAGTTGTGGTCGTCGTAGAAGAAAGCAGTCCAGAGTCCGTGACAAATCGCAACACGTAGATAATTAAATTAATCCAAGGAAACGTAAATTACAAGCAAATATTCGAATTGAAAGAATTAACTGTCAGCTGTCCTGTCACTGTCGGTAGTGTTGTAACTGTCAAAGATGTCAAACGGAAACCCGGAAGATAACGTTTTTTCATAGTGGTAGTATTGAATCAGCCGTGTGACGTCATTTTCCGGTTTAAATATTTTGGTGATTTTTCCAAAAATTACTGAAAAAAAAATTAAAAAAAATGGTTTTTGTGTTCTACAAGTGTATTTCTCGAAATGGTTTTCGATTTATAAAATTTGTAAATTTTGAAATATTGTCAAGTAACCTTACTTTACCTTACCTTACTTACTTTTTTTTGTATTTATCAACCAACTTCAAGATTTTGAAGGAGGCGGTTCTCAATCTTCGTTTTTGCTTGTTTTTAGGGTTCCGTACCTCGAAAGGAAAAAACGGAACCCTTAAAGGATCACTTAGTTGTCCGTCCATCTGTCTGTCTGTCTGTCAAGACCCTTTTTCTCAGGAACGCGTGGAGGTATCAAGCTGAAATTTATATCAAATACTCAGGTCTACTGTCCCTTGGAGCTGTGAAAAAATCAAACTTCTAAGCCAACGCAATCAAAAGATACAGCCGTTTATGCCGCAAATTTTCGAAACTCGCAAGGGAATCAAAACCTACAGGGTACTTCCCGTGAACTCAGAATCTTGAAATTTGGTACGAAGCAACGTTTTATAGCAGAAATAAAGGAAAAATTGCGAAAACCGTAATTTTTTTGTTACATCATATAAAATTTTTTTTTTAATAATTTTGAAGTTACTACCCCTATATACCTACAGGTTTGTACGGACCCGTCGGTGCGCGAATCCGACTCGCACTTGGCCGATTTTTTTTTGTGTATGTTCACCGATTATTCGAAAACGGCTAGACCTAATTGGAAAATTCTTTTTTGTTTAAAGGGTTGTAATTGACAGTTGGTCCCATTGTAATCAGGTCAGGATCTGATGATGAGATCCTGGAGAAATCGAGGGAACTCTAAATATTATAGGCACACCTATAGTGATTTCAGTATTTTTTACAGTAGCTGGGGCGTTTGCTTTTAGAAAGGTGGAGGGAGGCTATGTGAAGTCGGTTTTTTTTTGGTTAACATTTTTGTTCAAACATCCCATATATTTATGTGCTTCCAATCTTGTAAGTTAAATTTCAACTACTTCCTGGTTTTACATGACAACGCTTTTGGGAGTTACTTGTTTTATCTGATGCTAGTGACGCGGCTCATGTATTTTTCGCGGTTCATCGATGTTGATCAGCATCATCACTCCTGTTTATGCTATTAACATAGACCTTCACAAGCCCGACGCGGCAGGGACGATTCGATGAAATAACTAACCAGGTTAATTTAAAATACTGAACAGACTGAACTCAATTAGTTAATGTATGTATGTATGTATAACTTTATTGCACATAAACAAGTAGGTATAACATAAAAACAACAGTAACAAATATAAAAGATATGCACAAAGGCGAGCTTTGCTTTTTGATCTGTCGATCAAAGGATTAAATGCATCGAAAATTTAACCATGATTTTTTTAATTATTAATTTTGGGCTGGGCAAAGGCCCATCTTTGTCTTTTAGAACTTAGAATCAACATCTAATTTGATTTATTTTGGACGGTCCAATAAATACTCCAATCCAGTAAGTAGGCTTCAATTCAGAGTGTTTATTGCCAAATTCCTCAAAAGCAAGTGGCCAGTCAAGTGATAGAGTTAAGACATAAGGAGGGCTTATTACTGATTATTCTGAGGAACAGGATGTTTTTATGTAGCGTTTTCTAGGTTTCTCTAAAAAAAAATCATATAACCTATAATGTTTTATGCTTAAATATATTCCAGGAGCAGAGTACTATCAGCTGTAAAAGTAACCATACTTAATTTGTTAGCATCTTATATATCCTCCTCGAGTCTTCCGGGGCCTCACATTTACAAGGGCCTCGCAGAGCAGAACCTTACAAGAGCTGCCCGTGGCCTCGACAAAGTTTAAGGACACCCCTGAGAGCCTGTATGTAGTTGTAAAACATTGTCACATCTAGGGTGTTTGTCACTTCTACAATCATTACCTGCAGGTAAGGGGCAAATTAAAACTCAACAGAAACCATCCTGGTCCCACACTTTACAAACCTGCATGCAGCAAGTGAATCGTACACTATATAAATAGCTTTTGCATCTTACTTAAAAATATGTTACATTTAGAAGGAAAAACACATACTATTTGTTGGTTTCAAAATGGTGCTTTTGTATGTTGTCTGGTTATTGTCTAAAAATCCTTCCTTCCACCTTACACCTTACTAAATATGGGATGTTGTAATATGTCAGACATTTGTATTAAGGTGATATCTCAAATTTCAATAGGCCATACATGTCTAACTATTGCAACATCCTATATTAAGGATGCAAAATTAAGTAAGGTGGAACTTACAGCCATTAAAACATATTTATCTCAAAAGAATAGATAGAATGGGATGGATTATGGGTAATAAAAGTTCGATTACATATGTTCATAGTTTTATATGGATCATCTTTCTGACATGTTATAACAGTCAATGTCAAGGATGATTACACTCTAGCACTTTAACCCTTTGTAATAAGGTACACCAGTGCAAACATATCTTTGATATTAATTATACAATTCATTTTCTACAATATACACCCAAACATAGTAAACAAACTGCCCCACAGAATTGCATGTTGACTAGGTCATGGAAGGAATTTGTATCCTGTCATACTATATTTAACAGTATCTGAAATAAACTTCTTTTGCAAGGACAACTAGTTTTAAGGCAGACACCATACATTTTGGGAGAAAGAGAATTCATAAAGTATTATTACTTTTTGTGTTATTTACTTTTGCAGGTGATCCAAACAGATGACAGTAGCATTGTGTAAGCAATATTTCTATTTACATAATTATCCTATTAGGCTAGGGGAAAGTCTCACACAGGTTTAACTTCTAGCTTTTATAGTATGGATGCTTTCTTCTAAGATAGGATGGATAAGGATACAAAGTATCCAATTCAGTAATTAGAAGCTTTATTAGGATGTAAACATATAAGTAGTAGAGCAGATAAATACCACCGATAACACATAAAGTGATACAAATGGCTCAATGAAGAGTTAACAAAGCAGAAAGCTATGTCTTATAAGTATATTGGCAGAAGGTTATTGCTGTATGTTATTTATAAGTATGTACTCGCCTGGGTCTCTCGAGGGCTCCATCTTTCTTTGCACAGAACTAATTTATTTATCGTCTATAAGTTCTATAACACCACTTTCATGTATCGGTTCAATCGCAAAGATGAACCTGTCAGTAACAAGGTCGTTGAACTAAATATACCTATAGAAGATTTTATACTGGCTTGTACCACTCACGCCTACGATTATTAGATGAAATGTATAACACTTATGACTTATTCTTAAACTTAAGGGTTGATTTAATTCTAGTTAATAATATATCATCACGATTTCATTACTAAAACCTATTATTTCCGTACACAAGTGAAGAAGTGACATAAAATAAAATACCTAACGAGCGTCCGTCACGTCACGGAAGTTTCGTTCAGGAAATAATGAGGCACTCCGAGTATTTTTTTACTATGGTATCATTTTGAGATTAATTGTTTTTTTTTGTTAATTAATCCCTATCAGATCCCTATGATTGAAATGTTGTCAATATTAATGTCCAGGAGTGCGATTTTTGAATCTCACCAGGTGACTAATTCTCACCGATGTGAGTGATTTACTTACGGAAATCACTCACATCGGTGAGAATTAGTCACTTGGTGAGATTCAAAAATCGCACTCCTGGTAATTATTGTTAATAAATAAAATTATAAGTCTGGCAAACCATTTCTGTCAGTAGAAAAGCGCGGCAAATTTAAAAAATCTGTGTTTTATCTGTGGCATGTAACATTTTTATTTTAAAAAGTTAGTTTTGTTTACTTACGTTTTTAAGTTTCAGGTTGCGTATTTTATTATTTATTAATGTGATATCTGCCACGTTCGTTCAATAAATGTACTAACAAGGCTAAGATATATATGTAGGTACCTACTACCTACCTTCTGCAGGGATAATAAAATTTGCATTAGATGAAATATGGCTTTGAGGTTATGCAGGTTTGTATAGAATTGTTGAAGTTCTTTGTTTCAGTGTATATAAATCGAACAAATCAAAGCGAAAACTGGTGCCAAATGAAGTCCAAAAACGTTTGTTGCATAGGATGGTGCTCAATATTGTCACAAAGCGATAAAGCGGTAAACATCAGATTTAACAAGCAACAAGCACCCCGCTACTTTATCAAATTATTTTAATGTTTCCCTTCATATACCTAAGCTATGTATAAAATAAATAAACACCAAAATCTCACGTGCGTTTATTAACTACAAATACACTTCACATAATAAATAATAGTCTTATAAACGAATGACGAAAGGAAATCTCATAATTAATAGGAGTATTACCGAGTAATATGCATTACACTTTTATTCGTACAGATTATGCAGCTAACCCGATTCCATTCTAAACTGAAAAGTTGTATTTTCTGGTAGATATACTCGATTTCCTCGCCGGAGTTATGATTTTAGCATTCAATGTTTGTTTCGTTTCTGGATTTCAACACTTTCAGCAGTATTTTGACCGCTTGATCTCCACCTCTAATCTTCAGTCCTTTTAATATTTTGGTTATTTTAATTTCTTCGCACCTTCTTATTTATTGAGAAGTCATAATTATATGTACACTAGCTGACCCGGCGAACTTCGTACCGCCAACTTCCACAGACTCCCGTCGACCTCAAGTCCACTCCTACGCCAGTCCTACCGTATCCCACCATTCTCCCACTGTCGTCCAACCATCTCCCACTCTTGTCCACCCTTCTCTCACTCTCTTCCACCACCCTTCTCCCACCGACTCCTACTTCACTCCCATCCCATCGACTCCATTCCCACTGACTCTTACACTACGTCAGTCTCATCGTCTCCACCTCCTCCCATTGTCTTCATCCACTCCTATTAACGGACTTACACTTTCTTAACTTCCATATAGGGTTGCCAGGTGTTAGCCGGACATGTTTGGCTTTTTACCAGTGTGTCCGGCCAAATAATTCCTCGTCCGGCCTGTCCGGCTTTTGGTAGGCTTCTGTCTGACTTACGCTACGTGCCAGTCACGCCAGTGGCACGATTCGAAAGACCAGCGTAGCGTATGCAAAAAAGGCATGTCCGGCTTTTGGGATGAAATGTCCGGCTAAATTAAGCGGCTTTTTCATTTTTGGGCCTGGTAACCCTACTTCCATAGATTATGTTCCATTTCTTTTTAGTTTCTCCAATATTTTAATAGTTATTCTGTTATTCGGGGTGGAGATATGTACATCCAAATATTTTTTAAGAAAAAAAACCCGACTTCAATGGGGAAAGCTGGTGAAAGATTATTATGTAGATGGTGTACTCTTAGACTCCATACAATGAAATAACTTGCTTAACAAACACAGCGAAGAGGACAAATCGCCAAACGTGAACTATGCGTCGTTGAAGAGTTCCGTTCTGATCATCATCAGCAGTTCCACTTTATCAAATGTCACTCTTTTGAATGAAAATCTTGATTTGTTGAAAAAAATACATAAATCACTATGTGTATGCCCTTAAGATTTGAGGAGATCCCTCGATTCCTCATGGATCCCATAATCAGAACTTGAGGTTGACGAAAATTTGCCCTTACAATCAAAATTGCTTAACAAACACAGCGAAGAGGACAAATCGCCAAACGTGAACTATGCATCGTTGAAGAGTTCCATTCTGATCATCATCAGCAGATCTACTTCTTCAAATGATCTTCTTGAAAAAATGGTGAAATAAAAACTGAAGTTAACATTTTTTTTGGGTAAGGTTCACATGAAGTAGGGGTAAATTTTTTTGATCGGCTTCTAGTTTCTACCCTATTATATTTTAATACACAAATATGAAATTATAAAAGATGGTACAATTAATAATAAAACAGCTTTAGAAAATAAATAAATAATTCTTGAAATGATTCACTGTTTTGAATGAAAATGATGGATTTCTTGATAAAAATATGTATATGTATGCCTTTAAAGTTTGAGGAGTTCCCTCGATTCCTCATGGATCCCATCATCTGAACTGCGTATTGACAAAAACGGGACCAATCTGTAATATATATATAAACTAAATAAAAACATACACGCCGAATTGAGAACATCCTCTTTTGAAATCTTGAAGTCGGTTAATAATCAAAGATCATGAAAATCGGTTCAGCCGTGCTTGAGTTATAAATGGTATATAGCGTTTTGTTATACCACGTTTTATGTCACGTTCCGCGGGAATGAGATAAAAAGTATCCTATGTCCGTCTTCTTGTTCTAAGCTACCGCCCCACCAATTTTCAGCCAAATTGGTTCAGCCGTTCTTGTGTTATAAATAGTGTAACAAACCGACTTTCTTTTATATATATAATATAAAAGATTGTCTACGGACATAAGACATACAGCCTTGGCCAGAAGTGTTGAGCACCCTTGCGATTTTCATACAAAATTCGAAGCTTTAGTCCAGCGTTTCTATATTTTTAATTCAAACTGAATAGGCATGTTTTGTTGAAGTTAGTAGTAACTGCATAGAATATTTGCAATTTATCCCACCGACCTAAAGTCGCATTTTTGTGACCTTAAGTTTTCATGTTTTATATTTACCTTGAAATTGTTATTAAGTGAAGTTTTCTAGATATATAAATGAAATGTAACATTTTACGTCACCGCACATTGTTATTATTGGGAAATAATACTTAACATCAAAACTGTAAACAAAAAACTGCTATGCTCAATACTTCTGGCCAAGGCTGTATACAGCGAAAGGACAACGTCGTTGCTAACGCTTTATCTAGAGTTGAGATAGTCGATTTTCAAAATATTGCAATAGACTTTTCTTTGATTGCGAAGGCACAACACAAATATGACGACTTGTAAACATTATTACAATTCACCATTAAATTATGAGTATGACAGACAATGACAACAAACAGTCAAACACAAAAATAAAATAAAAGTTTATTTAAACTCGGTAAATAATGGTAATACAAACTCGGCTACCGGCGTTTATGTATTGATCTTGAACAGACTCGTCGTGCCAATGTTACGAATGCTTCAATTCAATTTTATAACTACCCTCATTTAAATATTGAGCTGCTACCCACTTTTAAATATTGAGCTCGAACAGGCTTGTCATATCAATGTCAATAAACAAAATGGCCGACATGGCCGGCTTTTAATTATGGTCATATTAGTTATTTCAAATCAAGGGTTTTGTGACTTTTTAATACTTATTCTGTTAACCAGGGCTGTGACCATTCAAACCAATCCGAAATCATCTAAATCGGTTTAGCCGTTCTCGAGTTATAAACGGTCTTACTAACACCACTCTCTTTTATATATTTTGATATATCAGGGATTTCAATGATTTTATCTGATAATGCAGTTACAATTTAAGAAATTACCAGTGTTGCCAGAGCACTATCAGCTAAAAGTACGGTCGTGTGTCAAAAAAGGTACGATTTGTGATAACTTTTATATTCCGCTACAGCTATAATCACATAAACGTACACGGTGTATAGATAGAAATACTTTAATTATATGTAACACAATAAAAATACAATAACAATAAAACACTACAAAATATTTCAACCTCCGCTGACATTAAATTTTCACGACAGAGAACATCACGAAAGTCATTCATTCAAAACATCCCTCAACTTTCAAACCAGCCAGTCTGTCATCAATTGTCCGGACCTCTTTACTCTAACACTCCTCCTCAATTGATTCCCTCAGACATCCCATCATCATCCAAAACTCACCTGGTTCCTTTGAATCTCACTATAACAAACAACCATCACCACACACCCATCTCTCTGCGACAAAAGTCATTTTTTCTCTTCCAACAGCTTTTGTCAAAACATCAGCGACCATCTGCTTTGTTTCCAAATATTTTAGTACTATTTCACCATTTTCGATTGCTTCTCTTATAAAATGGTAACGTACATCGACATGTTTCGTATGGTGATGTTGCACTGGGTTTTGTGCAATCGCCATAGCGGATTGGCTATCTGTATAGATTATTATGGGAGGCTCCTCCTTACCCATAATTTCTATAAGGAACCTTTTTAGAAATATGGCTTCTTTGGCAGCTTCGGACAGGCTCATATATTCAGCCTCAGCTGTCGATAAAGCTATACTCCGTTGTTTGGAACTTTGCCATGAGATGGCACCTTTAGCCATCTTGAAGACATTGCCAGAATAGGATTTCCTATCAACAAGGTTGCCACCATGATCGGCATCAGCAAATCCCTGTATCTTCCCTAAAGTCTCCTTTGAGTACTTCAGTCCCAGGTTCTTAGTACCTTTAAGATATCTTAAGATTCTCTTGGCGGCGATCCAGTGAATGTCATCGTAGCAGTTGCAAAACTGACTCATGAAGTTTACTGAGTGCGCTATATCTGGTCTAGAGCACACTGCTATGTACAGTCACGGTCATTAATCGATGAGCCACTTGCCGCTGTACGTATTTTAGCAGTGTAATACAAATCGGGTTTTTACTCGTATTAATTCCTAACAAGTCTTCGTATAATAAAAGAGCACAATTATATTTCTATCTTTATCATTGTGTGTTTATCAACCGTCACTAAGGTCCGAATGTTAAGGTTGGCTAACTTCAGAGCTACCAGATTGACAGAGTCACTTGTCACTTCGAAAAGTTAACCAATTGCAGATTTAGCAACCGTAACTTAGTAACAATTGTTACAGCGTACCTAGCGATAGTAACGGAGACATTATGATTGGCATTGGCATTTCGACACAGGAGAAACGAAAAGCCCGATTTTATCCGAATTAGTATTCGGATGAAATCAGGTTATCATAATTGATAACTAACAATTTGACGGCCATCATTAGAAAAATTAACTAAGAATTTGAATGCCTGTTTTGGTATGAAAGTAGCTAAGTTGTAGCTATTAACTATCGAATAGATCATATTAATAAATAATAACAATATTTAAAGTTTAAATTTATTAAATGTATTCATAATTATCAAATCGTTCCATAGAGCTGCGAACTTCGTAGGTCTAAATCTGTCAACTTCGTGTTCCGGAGCATTCCTCTTCGCTAAATGCATCGGGGCGCTGGTTGTTCTGACGATGATAGTTTAACTTTTTCGGTATAGGTATCGTCTTACCCAAAACGCAACGTGTTTTTTAAATCTTTCGAGCTTATGGTTCTATGCAATAAGTATTAGACAATTTAAATGTTTTAACAACATTATGGAATAAGCTTTCCGTCTCGAGGATTCTCTTGAGGCTGGCCGAATACTCAAGACCCTGATGACACATTGACACGATTCTTCGGAGAATTAATCGGAAATTGTGATTGGCATTATCGTGTAAACACTTTAATATTATTTTAGCTACGATTCACTAAATGCATAATTTAGAATTGTCGTCTTTGACATAACATTCAACTGACATTGCGTTTTAATTCAAAAGAGGTCAGAATCAAAAAGATTAACAACTTACTACTACTAGGAAATATGTCTTAACCATAGAGGTTAAAGGTTAGCTAATGAAGTTATTATCATATCAATAATGAATCGATTGAATTTTGCATAAATTACGCCGTTCGCACGAATGCAGCGAATCTGTGCTAAAACATTGCGGTAGCGAAATGTCCGAGGCAAATCTAAATCCAACTTATGATGATTCATAAGATAATTATATCAGACCTTTTTTGAAATAAAACTCGTAGTTGCAATAACGCATATTATTTTAGAAAATATTGACAACTGAAAAGTCAGGTGTCAAGAAATAATAAAAAAATTGGTAATAATAACCGTAGTCAATTCAATTTAAGCGAAAATGCCACCCACTATTAACGATGAGATTCGTCATAGAATTGTGACAATGCACCAGCAGGGTCTGTATTCGTGCAATTTCGAGGGATCTGCTCTTGTCGGTAGGTTTGCTCTGTCTGATATGTCTCCAGAATTAAAATAAAGTAAAAAAATCACTAACTTCAAGTTTGTATTTTTAGCGAAACACCGTTGCGTTATGGGTGGGGCGATATGCTGAGGAAGGGATTATTGCCGATCGTCGCCAAAACAATCATCGTCCTGCTGCTTTAAGCTAAATGCAGCGAACAGAAATGCTCCAAGGTTACGAACTAAATGGATTCACACCCACTAAACTATATGCAGAACGGTTTGATGTGGATCCCAGAACTATCCGAAGGCATCTGCATTCAATGAATTTGCATCACAGAGTTCCGGCTTATAAGGTTGATTTGACGGAAAATCATAAAATCGCCCGCGAAAATTTCGCCAACCGATTCGTAGATTTTGATTGGACTTCAACAATTTTCACTGACGAGAAAACATTTCAATCAAGCGAACACGGTCGCCTACAAATGTGGCGGTATAACGCAACACGGTATGACATAGATCATGTCATACCAAATAGGGAATCGGGCAGAATAGGTGTTAATATGTGGGGTTGGATGAGCTCCGAAGGTGTTGGCGAACTCGTCCAAATGCCACCGCGTGCAAATGCCCTGGACTATATTAGCATTTTGGAAGAAGTCATGCTCCCTTCCGTAAGAACGGTCTATCCACAGCACGATATGCCTAACATCAATTTCGTGCATGATAACTGCTCGATACACCGTGCAAGAGTCGTTAACGCCTGGTTCGATGCACACCCAGCCATTACGGTAATTCCGTGGCCATCTAAATCTCCGGACCTGAATCCCATAGAAAATCTATGGGGTTTAATGGTGCAGCGATGGGATCACCGTAACGAACGCAGGGCTGATGTTTTGGCTCAACATTGCCAAGACATCTGGGAAAGTATGCGAGGAACTGATATTGGAACAAAATTAGTCGCCTCTATGCGAACACGACTACAAGCTGTATCGGACAGCCATGGAGCTTATTCTAAATATTAAATTTAAAAATAAATATGTTTTTGCTAAAGGTTGACTTTTTATTAGACGATGTATACTACTCAAAACAAAGTCTATATATTTCTGTTTAATTGATAATTCTGGGCCATCAACTAATTGATAAGTGATAAGTGGCTGATTAATGATGCCTCATATCCGTAAGTGTCCAATCTCTTTCATGCTGTCTAATAACTAGAAAGAAATATAATACTGTAAAAAAATATGTTTTACGTAAAGATCAAAATACTTAGTGGCCCCTATTTACTTTTAAGTAGTATATAAAAATTACACTGACAATAGCTGACATATAAAACATAAAAATATTTAAAATTACTTCGTTTCAAAATGGCGGGATTACCATGCATATTCAAATATTTGCAACAGTTATGTATGTGACAATGTGATGGATGTCATTATTTTGTTCTATATGTTGGTATCAATCTCTAGAGTTACTATGGATACGTTAAAACGTCGCCATGGTGAGGATGAAATATGTATTACACGGCTAAAATACGTACAGCGGCAAGTGGCTCATCGATTAATGACCGTGACTGTACATATAGTGCTGGAGCCCGCCTAACTGGAAATTTATCAAAATCCTAACCAATTTTCTTCCATATAGCGTTGTAGAGCCCATCTCGGAGATCATGAAAACATAAGTCTTAAAGGTCTTAAATGGCCATAAGTATGTATGGCGTCAAGTTGCTAATACAATTTTTTGGCCTAAATTTATCAACGAGCCTACCGCTCCAAATTTTGACACATGATTTAGCCCACGTCAAATAACCTACATACCAATTTTAAGACCATTCTGGTGTGCACATAAGATTTTAAGACCAGTTGAAGTTGCAATTTTTTGGCCTAAATTTATCAACGAGCCTACCGCTCCAAATTTTGACAGTAGTTAAAGGACCCATTCAACACACCAAATCCTAATTTTAAGACCATTCTGGTGGGCACATAAGATTTTAAGACCATTTTAAGAAATAGTCGACTTCATAGAAAAAATAGCAAATTACTATAAATTCCTTAAAAAAATAAATTTTGCTGGCACAAACACAACTGCATATTCATATATAAGTATCTTGTAATTAAAAATGCCCTAAAAGTATTCCGCAATAAGTCGAAAATTGGAGAAATTCGTCATAGCAGTACTTTAGTCACGGGGGTCTTAAATCACTAAAATTATTATTTATTTTAAACTTAATGTCACAAAATATGATTTGAAAAGCCAGACGTAATGCCTATAAACATTTTCTACCAGTCGCTCATAAGTCTAAACTGATAAGCGTCAAGTTAGGTGCACTGAGAGTATATCACTGACTGAAAAAATTACCTAAATTTATTTTAAATCCTACCATTCCAACTATTGACAAACGGTTTAGCTCACCTCAAATAACCCACATACCAATTTTAAGACCATTCTGGTGGGCGCATGAGATTTTAAGACCAGTTGAAGTTGCAATTTTTTGGCCTAAATTTATCAACGAGCCTACCGCTCCAAATTTTGAAAGTAGTTAAGGGACCCATACACCAAACCAAATACCAATTTTAAGACCATTCTGGTGGGCGCATAAGATTTTAAGACCATTTTAAGAAATAATCGATTTCATAGAAAAAATAGCAAATTACTATAAATTCGTTAAAAAAATATTTAGCTGGCACAAACACAACTGCATGTTTATATTTAAGTGTCTAATAAGTAGTAATTAAAAATGCCTTAAAAGTATTCGGCACTAAGTCGAAAATTTGAGAAATTCGCCATAGCAGTACTTTAGTCACGGGGGTCTTAAAACACTAAAATTATTATTCATTTTAAACTTATAACACAAAAATATGATTTGAAAAGCCAGACGTAATGCCCATATTGCCCATAGGCATTTTCTACCAGTCACTTAAAACTCTAAACTGATAAGCGTCAAGTTATAGTGCTGGAGCCCGCCTAACTGGAAAATTATCAAAAAACTTAACTTCCATATAGCGTTGTAGAGCCTACCTCGGAGATCATGAAAACATAAGTCTTAAAGATCTTAAATGGCCACAAGTATGTATGGCGACAAGTTGAAAATATTTTTTTTTGGCCTAAATTTATCGACGAACCTACCGCTCTAAATTTTGACTTTTTCACGAATTTATAGTAATTAGCTATATTTTCTATGAAATCGACTATTTCTCAAAATGGTCTTAAAATCGTATGCGCCCACCAGAATGGTCTTAAAATTGGGATTTTGTTTATTGAATGGATCCTTTAACTACTGTCAAAATTTGGAGCGGTAGGCTCGTTGATAAATTTAGGCCAAAAATTACAACTTCAACTGGTCTTAAAATCTTATGGGCCCACCGGATTGGTTTTAAAATTGGTATGTACGTTATTTGATGTGGGCTAAGCCGTTTGTCAAAATTTGGAACGGTAGGATTTAAAATAAATTTACGCAATTTTTCAGTTAGTAATATATTCTCAGTGCACCTAACTTGACGCTTATCAGTTTCGACTTATGAGCGACTGGTAGAAAATCTTCATAGGCATTATGTCTGGCTTTTCAAATCAAATTTTGTGACATTAAGTTTAAAATAAATAATAATTTTAGTGATTTAAGACCCCCGTGACTAAAGTACTGCTATGACGAATTTCTCAAATTTTCGACTTATTGCGGAATACTTTTAGGGCATTTTTAATTACAAGACACTTATATATGAATATGCAGTTGTGTTTGTGCCAGCAAAATATATTTTTTTAAGGAATTTATAGTAATTTGCTATTTTTTCTATAAAGTCGACTACTTTTTAAAATGGTCTTAAAATCTTATGTGCCCACCAGAATGGTCTTAAAATTGGGATTTGGTGTGTTGAATGGGTCCTTTAACTACTGTCAAAATTTGGAGCGGTAGGCTCGTTGATAAATTTAGGCCAAAAAATTGCAACTTCAACTGGTCTTGAAATCTTATGTGAACACCAGAATGGTCTTAAAATTGGTATGTAGGTTATTTGACGTGGGCTAAATCATGTGTCAAAATTTGGAGCGGTAGGCTCGTTGATAAATTTAGGGCAAAAAATTGTATTTTCAACTTGACGCCATACATACTTATGGCCATTTAAGACCTTTACGACTTATGTTTTCATGATCTCCGAGATGGGCTCTACAACGCTATATGGAAGAAAATTGGTTAGGATTTTGATAAATTTCCAGTTAGGCGGGCTCCAGCACTAATAAGAGATCCTATCAGCTCTCTGTAGGGGATATTCTCATTAGGTGTATAGGGCTCTTGTGGCTTCTGGAATCGTTGGCCCGGAACACCCGGTGTAGTAACTGGTTTGCAGTCTTCCATTTTGAATCTGCGGAGGACTTTCTCAATGTATTCCTCTTGATCAATTTGAATGCATCCCTTCTCTTGTTTAATCCTCATTCCCAAGAATAACTCAGCCTTTCCTAAATCTTTCATTTCAAATTTCTCCTTAAGTTCTTCTTTGACCTTTTTCATTTCATTCTCATTACTATACATAATCAATATATCGTCTACATATATTGCTAGGATTATAGTATCCTTATCTGTTGTTCTTTTGTACACACACGATTCGTTTTTGGACCGTTTGAAATGAAGGCTCTCCAGCTCAGTGTGTAACTTCAAATTCCAGGATCGTGGTGCCTGCTTAAGTCCGTATAAGGATTTCTTGATCAGACACACGTGATCTTCTTTCCCTTTTTCTTCGAAATGTGGTGGCTGACGCATAAAAACTTTCTCGTTAAGACTTCCATTAAGAAACGCAGTTTTTACGTCCATGTGGTCAATCTGTAGACCAAGATTAGCTGCTAAAGCTAGTAGAAGTCTCAATAAACTGTGCCGCACTACCGGTGAAAACGTTTCATCATAGTCTATGCCTTTTCTCTGGCTAAAACCGCGTGCGACTAAGCGAGCCTTATAACGAGTTTTATTCCCCGCCTCCTTTTTGATTCTAAATAGCCATTTGGAATCAACAACGTTGCTCGCTTGTTCAGGTTTTACTAGAATCCACGTCCCGTTTTTCTTTAATGCGTCAATCTCCTCCTTAATTGCGTCTCTTCACTGTTGTGCATCCTTCCTGGATAGTGCCTCTTGCACTGTAAGCGGATCATCCTCTTCCGATGTCGCTTGGTAGGTTACATAGTCGGGTAACTGAACAGGTTTTCTGTCTCTAAGTGGATATCTCCTTTCTTCCAATAAGGGTTGAACAGGTATCTCTCTATTCTCTTCATCCGGTGTCTCTTCGAAAGAAGCCCAATCTTCTTCTTCACCGTCAGCTATTTCAGTGTGAGCATCATGATCTCCATCATCTGACCCCAGGTTCTCTCCCTGAACTCTATGCTCTTCCTGAACATTCTCTTTTTGCCTCTGAGTATCCTGTTCCAGAATATTATCTCTTTGTTGTACAGTTTCCTGTAGCTGAATATTCTCTCGTGGCCTCTTAGTTACCTGTTCATGATCTTCTAGGTTGACTGTTACGTGCTGCTTCTTCTCATGACCATGAGTCAACGTGTCTCCTTGATATTTTTGGCTCTCGAAAAATACCACATCACGGGCTCTATGCAGCTCTCCATTTGACGGATCAATCAACCTGTACCCTTTAGACTCTTCGCAATATCCTACAAATACCAGTTCCTTGCTCTTCGGATCCCATTTGGTCCTCTTTTGATCTGGTATATGCATATATGCTTTGCATCCGAACACCTTAAGGTGGTGCAAATCTGTCTTTCGTCCATTCCATGCCTCTTCTGGCGTCATACTCTTTACTGCCATGGTAGGACTACGATTTTTCAGGTAAACAGCGGTATTTACTGCTTCTGCCCAAAAATTGATAGGAAGACCTGCTTCTTGTAGCATAGCTCTGCTTTTATCTCCTATCGTGCGGTTGGCGCGCTCAGCTACTCCGTTCTGTTCAGGTGTGTATGCAATGGTTAGCTGATGCTTTATGCCATGCTCTCTGAGGTAAAGCATCAACTCTTTTGTTTACATATTCACCTCCATTGTCTGTTCGTAGCACTTTCAGCTTCTTTCCTGTTTGCGTCTCTGCAAAACTCTTGAACTCCTTTATCTTCTCAAATGCTTCATTCTTAGCTTGAAGAAAATACACAAAAGTTTTTCGCGAATAGTCGTCAATAAATAATATATAGTATCTATGACCTCCAATTGACTTACCATTCATAGGTCCGCTTATATCTGAATGAACCAGCTCCAAGAGCTCGCTAGCTCGGGTAGCCTTGTTCCGTTCAAACGGTTGCCTAGTCTGCTTCCCCATCAAGCAGGCTACGCAGTCCAGTTTGGAGTTAATAATGTTTGGAAAACTCACCCCAGTTGCCAGTTTGTCTCTTAATAAAGTGAGGTTACGAATACCCAAGTGTGCCATCCTTTTGTGCCAAAGTTCCATTTCGTTTTCAACTGTGGACGCTAGTGCAGTTGCCTCTGAAGAACATTTTAGTTTATAAATGCCCCTATCAAGCTTTCCTGTCACACATGGTTTTCCTTTTATAATACACTCATCAGCATTATAAATATCGCAGCCTTTTTTACTAAAAACGACAACTTTATTTTTGGTGTTGACCATACTACTGACACTCAGTAGATTCGTAGATAAATCTGGTACATACATCACATTGTATATGCTAATATCAAGTCAATCATCCTGTATTATACCAAAACCATCTCCAAAGACCTTACCTCCATTCGCGCAACTCACTTCTACCTTTTTGTCAAATTCCACAAACTTATCCATCCAGTCTTTCCTAAAACTCATATGTGCTGACGCTCCTGAATCTATAATCCATTCATCTGGATGGGTCTTCTCTTGATTCATGCTTGTTAATGCCGTCGCCATATGATTCCTCTTCGACTGACGTGGGTTGTGGGGACAGTCACAGGCTTTGTGAGGTCCCTCGCATATGAAACATTTCACAGTTCTCTTCTATTGTTTCCTCTGAACAAACTTCTTGTGAGGCTTCGATGTAGTAAGCGCGGAGCTCGTACTAGGCTTACTTGGACCTGCGCTCGATCTGTTGTCATCTAATTGAAGCAGTTTAGTTTTGACGTAATCCAATGTCAGTGTTATGTTGGTATTCTCGAATGCCAACCTCATAGGCGCATACTCCTCCGGTAGTCCTTGTAACATCAGTGCTGCTAGCAACTCGTCGTCAATCTCTTTTCCTAAATCTGCTAGTTGGTTATTTACTTGCATCAGCTCAGTTATATATTCAGTTATTGAATTAAACATGTGAAGCTTTAGGCTCACCAGCCTTGACAGTAGTCGACATCTATTATTGAGACCTTTATCTTCGTAAGCTGCTTTAAGATTTTTCCACGTCTCATTCGCAGTAGTAGCTTTACGTACGTGCACCTTGCACTGGTTCTCAATCAGCAAACAGATTTTTGTTCGCGCTCTCTGATCGCTTCTCTTCGCTGTAGCGTCTGCTATGTCTGGGACATTCTCTACATATTGCCACAGATCATCGTGAACTAATATACATTCCATGTCAAATTTCCAGGTATTATAGTTACTATTACCTTGCAGTTTCTCTATAGCCGGAAGTCCCGACCCTGCATTTGACATCGTGCTTGTATTATTCGTACTCATTGTGTTACTCGTGCTAGTAGGATTTTAGTTGGCAATTCTCACCGTTCTCCTCTAGATTTTCCATAAAAATATTCCACTCTCTATTTACACTCTCAAGTGTAGCACCGTGTACACGATCATATTTACAGAAATCGTACTTGCCATAACCTGTGATAACTTTTATATTCCGCTACAGCTATAATCACATGAACGTACACGGTGTAAAGATAGAAATATTTTAATTATATGTAACACAATAAAAATACAATAACAATAAAACACTACAAAATATTTCAACCTCCGCTGACATAAAATTTTCACGACAGAGAACATCACGAAAGTCATTCATTCAAAACATCCCTCAACTTTCAAACCAGCCAGTCTGTCATCAATTGTCCGGACCTCTTTACTCTAACACGATTTTGGCCAAAAAGGTACGATTTTTATTTAGTTTTACAAAATCGCCACAAATAAGATCTGGGTGGTGTTTTATTGATGTACGAGTTATAATTTGGCTATTTATATCTCGTACAACCATATTCGTTAGAAATAGCTAAACATTGAAATTGTAAAGGAACTTCTATGTGGACCACGATCAGCGGGGCCATACCGCGAACGTCGTATATCGAAATTTCGTTGTCTCCCTGTCTATCGCACTTGCTTATATTTACGAGCAAAAGAGACACAAATAGCGAGGTTTCGAAGTTCACAGTAGGCCTCTGGTAACGATATAAATCGAGCGCTGATGCCTTATCACTCTCATGGCAAACTCGGGCCAATGTGAATGGAGGTAAGTGACGGCCAACCCGCACGAGGACACAGATTAGTGACTACACAACACATTGGTGACGATTTCTGCTACTTTGATCCTATATTTCTGTGACACAGTCTAGTGACAGTTGATTTGACACGTGACGTTATAGTGGTATAAAATAATTATAATTGAATACAGTGACCATATATAGATAGATATACCATGAGGTCAATTTTAACTAGATAACACGCTCGAAATTCATTACGATGCACATTCTAGATCGTAAATTTTAGGATTTCTAGATATTTGTGGTTCATGGACTAGGATCAATACGTATACGTCTGATTGGCGCCTGTAAAGTATAACTTTAGTATGCTTTTGCCGGGTACGCTATAAAGTACGATTTTTAGTACGGATTTTCGCCGGGTAGGTCAAATAGTACGGTTTTCCGCAGGGTACGTTAAAGGTACGAGAGGACCAAAATAGTACGTAAAATCGTACCAAAAGTTACGGTCTGGCAACACTGGAAATTACCACTAACTACACTGACGTACGAAAGCACCGTGCCAATGCAGCCAACTTAAAAAAAAATGTTGGTTCGATATACATAGCTGCTTTTCTATGGAGCAATGCTGCTGTTCGATTCGCCCTAGAGTGTTGCTATATTTTAGTTTGATGTGCATTGCTACTGCGTTCGTTGGCTGGCCAGACTATAATTATTAAATTTATTCAAAGAAAGACTGCATTATTTACAAATCACTGGCCCTGATAAATAAAATACATTTCAACTTGAAAAAATTAAAAGACAGCTTAAAAAAAGTTTTCAATATTTGTACAGTCGACGTCAAAGATATCTTTACATTTTTGGACCTTATTACAATGAATTAAGGTGCAAAAGTGTAAACATATCTTTGTCGTCGACTGTACTATAAAATATTGCTGACACTTTAAATAATAATAACGCAAATTTATTTAATGTGTTAGATCAATAACTGAAAAATGCAATATATTCCACGTCTCGTTGTAGTGCTGGAGCCCGCCTTACTGGAAATTTATCAAAAAACTTTCTTCCATATAGCGTTGTAGACCCCATCTCGGAGATCATGAAAACATAAGTCTTAAAGGTCGTTAATACGGCTATTAGACATGGCAATTTGTAGGGCCCAACCTGTTGTGTTGGGAGGCGTAATAGGAGGTTGGGCCCGTATGGAGCTGAAGGAGGGTGAGGGAGAGGCAGGGTACACAACAGGTTGGGCCCTACAAATTGCCATGTCTAATAGCCGTATTAACGACCTTTAAGACTTATGTTTTCATTCCATTTGGCCTTAATTTATCAACGAGCCCATTACTCCGAAATTTCGCCTAGAGCCCTGTTACACTTAACTTTTTTTAGTGTTCTAACTTGCATCCTAATTAGGATCCTACCTTTTTTCAATAGTAAATTTACTTGCTTAGGAAGCTAACACGGACAAGTGTAACAGGGCTTTAAGAAACGCTTTTTGACTGCATACTAGTTAAGGACCATGTATATTGTCTTTTACTCTCATCGTATGTGTCTCTTCCTCTTATTGTATGGAATCTGGAACAGCGCGAACAATTTTTCACCGGCCTCCCCATTAAACCGGTATTAGACGTTGCATTTTGTAATATAAGGTCTCATCTGTCAGATTGGGAGGTGTAATAAAAGTTAGGGCACTTAGAGACCTAAGGAAGGAAAGTAAAAGTCAGGGTACACGACAGATTGGACCCTACAAATTGAAATGTTGAAAACAGTTTTTAAACGTCAAGTTGGGAGTGGAGATGTCAACTAACGTCAATGTTGACTAGTCCGCACGGATCAGAATTGTATTTAACTTCATGCTAGTCCGTGACTAGTCCCTTATGTCTGTAGAGGCTTTAACCGGACGCCGTACGAAAAATTATGGCAAAAAAATTCAATGTCAAATAAATGTCATTGGCCGTCACACAACCAGTTTGTTCTATGCACCAGCACTGTCATTTTGCTAAAACTTGATTAGTCGATAAAATTTATAATGCAAGCATGTTTCTCCTTTATCCAATCAAATTAAATTGTAAATTTTTTGCAAATGAAAACATACTTTATAAAGTTTCAAAGTGCCTGTCGCGCAAACTTTGGCACTGATTTAAAGCATTGTGTTGAGTTAAGATATTCTAAAGAAAACGCATAATCATTGTGATAAAGTGTCATTGTTAATAATAGTGTACCAGTGCCACGGAACTCGGTTGACATTGTCCAGTTAGTCATAAATCGCTGTAGGTCACAGACTTCTACGATGGAGAACAAAACGGATTTTCGCTATCCGCATACATTCATACTCCTAGGGGCTTCAGGGGACTTGGCGAAAAAGAAAATATATCCAACCATTTGGTACCTGTACCGTGACAATCTTCTGCCGGAAAATACAAAATTTGTTGGTTATGCTCGCACCAAACAATCGGTGACCGAGGTAAGAGAAAAATGTAAGAAATACATGAAAGTCCGGGCAGGTGAAGAAAGAAAATACGAACAGTTCTGGGCAGCCAACGAGTACTTGGCGGGCTCCTATGACAGACGAATTGACTACGAAATGCTTAACCAGCAAATAACCAAGTTTGAAAAGGGGCCAGTTGCCAACAGGATATTTTACTTAGCGGTTCCACCGACAGTATTTGAAGACGTCACAGTGAACATAAGAAATGCCTGTGTTTCCATCAAGGGCTACACCAGGGTTATCATTGAAAAACCCTTTGGGCGAGATGATGTGTCTTCTGATAAGTTGAGTGAGCATGTGGCTGGCTTGTTTAAGGAAGAGCAAATATACAGAATTGATCACTACTTGGGTAAGGAAATGGTGCAGAATTTATTGACTACTAGATTCGCGAATCAGATATTCAGTCCTTCATGGAACAGGGAAAATATTGCTTCCATTTTGATTTCTTTTAAAGAGCCTTTTGGCACTGAAGGTAGAGGTGGCTACTTTGATGACTTTGGCATTGTTAGGGATGTAATGCAGAACCATCTTCTGCAGATACTCTCCCTTGTTGCTATGGAGAAACCTGTGACGTTGAACCCAAATGATATCAGAGATGAAAAAGTGAAGGTACTTCGACACATCCAACCCATTACTATGGATGATATTTTAGTTGGGCAGTATGTTGGCAACCCTGATGGTAAGGGTGAGGAGACTCTGGGCTACCTGGACGACCCTACTGTGCCCAAAGATTCAATTACACCGACATATGCCATTGCTGGACTCTGGATCAATAATGCGAGGTGGCAAGGTGTTCCATTTATACTCCGCTCAGGTAAGGCTCTAAATGAAAGGAAAGCAGAAGTCAGGATACAGTTCAAGGATGTTCCTGGAGACATTTTCAATGGTGGAACCAAGAGAAATGAGTTGGTTATAAGAGTACAGCCAGGAGAAGCATTGTATCTTAAAATGATGGGAAAATCGCCTGGAATGAAGTTTGATTTGGTGGAAACAGAGCTTGATTTGACTTATAGCACTCGCTACAGGGAAACTGATGTCCCTGATGCATACGAGCGGTTAATCTTGGATGTGTTCACTGGCACTCAGATGCACTTTGTGAGGAATGATGAGCTCAAGGAGGCATGGCGTATTTTTACGCCGATTTTAAAACAGTTGGACGAGCAAAGGGTGAAGCCGGTACCATATGTGTATGGCTCAAGGGGACCACCTGAGGCTGATGCTAAGCTGTCTCAGTACAACTTCAAGTATTCTGGCTCCTACAAGTGGCAAAAACCAACACACTCTTAAATTGCTCAATATTTTTTGACAATTACTGGTGGTGGTCATACTTTAGTACTCTAAAAGTTATAACTTTTTTTTATCCAGCTACAATTACCTAGTAATTTTAGCAAAGAAATCATTTTCAAACATTCCAAGTATATATTTATTTGAAAGGTCATTTTAAGGTTAAGTGTTTTCTTCTGGATCATTCTGTACTGCATCACAATTTGACATTCCTATTTTTGTATTTAAATGTTATTTATTGTATACAAATAAATAAGTGCCTTTTAATAATTTGTATTTACAACAAAGTTAAGTTCCTTAATAAACTGGTATTTATAAAGCCACTAATACATAAGCTGTTTATATTTACTGTGATGTTCTCATCTCACTCAGAAGTAATATTAAGGTATGTTTATAAAACACTTGTTGCTATGTAGTTTATCTACTGTGATTGTAGTGGTATTGTTTTGAAGTTGCATGCTGAAACATTTTAATACTTTATTCAAGAGGTCAAAATGTCATTTCACCTTGGATTCATTCGTGAGCGTCGCGTGATAATCACGCCGCGTTATACTTGCTTTTTTTTAAGATTAGAAAAATTTTCACTGAAATGGCTGAAAAAAATTAAGATATATTGGCGAATTTGACCGTTATTTTTCTAATCCTAAAAAAACGTGGTATAAATGAAATAAAAAAAGTTGGTTTCCACCTTGTGCATTTCTTATAGCTTTCAATGAGTATTTATATGTACCTACTTGACTTTTATCAAAAATTTATATATCATATCATAATTATTATGATTAAAATATGCCAATCACTGATGATAACAATAAATGCTGACTCAAGATGTGCATATTGAATTGATAACTAAGTACAAATAATATGGATGCTTTAGAAATAACAGTATATAATGTTTATGTATATATTTGAAAATTACCATTCATTGTTTTTTTTTGTAATAATATTGTTCCAGTAAAATGTTAACATATTAAACTAACATAAGACGTTATAACGCGAAGTAAATTTAATTTACCTCGAGTTCCCACATTTCGACACAGGCCTATAACCGCGAACCACTACATTCATCGAATCGTCTATATGCATCACTCTCTTTCAAATATGCAAGAGCGATAGAGACGGCCAACGATTTGTCAATTTTCAAACTCCGCGGTAGGCCCCCAGGTTACACAGGTTATATTCGCGTAATATGTGTACAAAACGCGAAAGTTTTAAAATGTTAACATTTTGATACGATCATGGTATAGGTAACTATTTATAATACTCTAATTTATATTTGAATAAGCAAATTAGTGCTTAGAGGGAAAGGTCCGAAGCTTTTTGAATCTTTACACTATTTTTAAATAAATTGTACTTATCAGAACTGTTATTTTTATTCAAATGGTATTACTTACTTTATATTCATTTCTAATGATGATTACGTAGATCCAAATTCCGAAACTAGGATAGGAATACCAAAGTAGCCTAGATGCTGAATTCTTCACCAAACTCGACTATAGGAATGTGCTGAGGGTAGGTGAGCGTAGGTGGCTCGGTCAGTTCAAACTTTTAAACCTTACATTAAATGGACTCTGGTTTTTTTGTGAGAATACATCTTATAATGGAGCATATTTATGCTGAGTATCAACATCCTAAATCCTAACTTGGACCGGTGACCAGTGGTAGTTTTTTCTTCTCTCTCTGACGTTCATAAGTGCATTGTAATGTGCCTAAATTGAAGAAGAAATAGCATTTATTTATTTTTTGATTTGTGATTTTTTGCAGTGTTTATTTTTCGGGATCTATTCAAGCGATTGGTTCATATTTTGAAATTGTTCTCTTTAGTTAGATTTGTGTCATCACCAAAAAAACTAACACTGGGTAATAAAAAAAAATAAAAAAAATGATATAGGGTGATTGTGCTAGTTTTCGTCCGCTCTTGTCAGTTTTCCCGTCCATACTTATTTATATATTTATATTCAAGTTTTTCCCAAAATAAAAGTTAAAAATTAAAAAAATCCACTATAGAATAAACTATAAATATGAAATTTGTAAACCTAAAAAAGTTTTTTCCAATTATTTGCAGCAGTTTAATCAAACGGACGGTAAGCCGGACCTGGACGGGAAACTAGCACAATTAAAAGAGAAAGTTTTTTGTTAATGTGGTTGTGATTGTTGTGAAGTAGTGACACCAATAGGTTTTTTCTTAGAATAAATCAAAGTATTTAAACCAAAAATCATTACAATTCTTATTGCTGGCTCTCCACTTGGCGTTGCGGTTTTCGCGTAGCGTATTCGCCGTGTTTGTCTAAATATTCGTATGAAGTCCGAACATCACAAACACGATATATCCACACTTGGGTTGGGGTGCCGCGCCAACAGGAAATATATCAAATACGCGAATAGCTCTTGCAATACTGAGCGACGGTATTTGCGTCCTTTAATTCTTTGATATGTTACCAAAAACCGACAAGCGGGTGGATACAGTGTTTGGCTTATTAGAGCAAACATGGCAAATACAGACGAAAAAATCCTCCTCGCATAGTAGTTTTAAAGTACGCGAGCACGCGACGCCATGTGAAGTGCCGCATTATAGTGTATTTGAATCTACTAACATGGCGCTCTTTTTCAAAACGGAAACGGAAACAATGAACTTTTACCCTATGGTTAGTTGGTTACTCAAGTTGAAGGTTGAAATATATAAAAGTCATATTTATTGTGTAATTACTATTAAAAGTTAAATTTCTTTTTGTTACCACTATTTAATAAAAATTAATTAAATTTACATATTATATTATATTGGTATAATTTACTTTAGTAATGTATTTTAATCATGCAAGAACAAAACGTCAGTGGACATTTTTATTGCCATTAAAATATCTTCTACTATTTGGTAGTTTAATTTAAATCCATTATCCAACGCTTCAAATAAAATTGGTAATTTTATAATATAAACCCACTTTTTTACAACTATTTTACTGTCGACTGTACTTTCTGTGAACTCAAAACATTAACATTGGGACCGTGCGTGTTGGAGGGTCTACCATCTTTTGGTCTAAATCGAAAACTGGAACTACTCCACACCGATGGGGAAGGCCGGTGAAAAGTCATCGTAGATGGCGCTGCGTACGATGGTCCTTTTTTATATGGAATTTGACAACTGGTTTAATGAATTCTATATGTTGCTGCGTACAATGGTCCTTTTTTTGTATGAGATTTGACATATACCACAGACAAACCAATTGCCTTCCCCGTAGACAGTGCTGTCTCCAATATTTGACTCACATACCCCTGCACGTTGTAGGTCGAGCCATCTAGTAGATTAATTTGGCAGCCTTAATGTGTCATTTGCACTTCGCGCCAATAAACAGGGGCGTCCTGTGCTGCCTCTTCAGTTTGCACACGTTCCCTATAAATGTGTTTGTACACCTATGTTCGAGCCGTTAACCACGTAGAGTATGATGAATTTTATTGACAAATCAACTCCCATACCTTTTTTTTTCTCGGCCATTTTGAAACCGCACCTCTTTAGAGTTCTGACACCACACTCTACCGCCCTTTATAAATTAACCATTTTTTGTCCTCTTTAGCATATGTACGGATATTTTGACAAATAATGGTTAATTTACGGATTTACCAAGGGCGGTAGAGTGTGGTGCCATAGAATTAAAAAAAATTATATGGGGGTTGATTTGTCGATAAAACTAATCATAATATACGTGGTTAACGGCTGCAACATAGGTAGCCAAACTGTGAGTACTGGCCACAGCACTGTCGGTGATACTCTCTATGAGAGATGTCACATAGACTTATTACTTAATGTCAATGCGATTCTGTTGATGGTTGTATGTAAACAATAAATATATTTTATGATCTCTTGTGGTCTGCCTGCGACCACGAGCGTTACGGCACGCTCGAAACGTCAGGAAAATAATAAAAGTAAGTGTACGCGATTAAGTCCCGTTTTTATCATAATAATATTTTATGATCGTTTATATAATGTCTTTCCACGGAAATAACTCTAGCAAATGGTAGCAGAGCGTGGTTGGTACATCTACAACAAGTAATTCACGTCAAGTTCATTGTACTGTCTCTCCGTAAATAATCTCCGAAAAAAATAGTTAAAAACGATAGTTGTCACAAATACGCAGTTCCAAGTGAAAAACTCAGTGAAATAAAGTGGTGGAAATAATAGTTTTTGTGCAAACATTGAATTCTACAACAATAAAGTGAAAAGAAAACTGGTCTAGTTTGGAGATTAGGTTTCTAGCATAGACAATCGGATGGACGGTTAGCTAAATAATCTCCAAGTGTCACCGTGATAGTTGTCAGCAAGGAAACTTAAAAGACCCCTACTACCTTTGCATTCCGTTTCATCTTGCTTAAAAAACTGGAGGCGCAATTCGAAATGTACTTCGCAAAGATGAAAAAAGAAATGCAAACTCAAACCGAAATAATAACCTCTACAATAACAGATAAAATAGACGAGAAATTAAAACCGTCTCTCTCTCCGGTCGTTCCCTCATGACTGAGGATCGTGGTCATCACCGGATGATTTGCACTTTGTGTGTATGAACCGTCTCCATCGGCTTCTGTCCATGGCGTTCTGTACAACTGCGCAAAGTTTTGAGGAAGATGAGTCCTTGAATTGGTCTGTCCATCTAGTAGGAGATCTGCCTCTTCGGCTGCCCTCAGTGTTTCCAACTACTATTAGTTTTTCCAGGCTCTCATCTCCCTTTCTCACTATATGGCCGAAATAGGCCAGAATTCGCTGCTGGCATATCGTGGATAGCCGGGTTTTGATTTTCAGCTGCGAAAGGATTGACTTGTTGGTGCGACGGGCGGTCCAGGGTATCCTCAACATGCGCCTCCAGCACCACATCTCCAAAGCGTCAATCCTTTGCCTTTCACGAGTCAAGATAGTCCACGTCTCAGCACCATACAGGAAGATGGGAAATATCAAGGCCCGGACCAAACGGATCTTGGTGTTGATTGACAACCCCCTCTTCTTCCAAACATTGTTAAGGCGAGTCATAGCGTCCCTGGTCATTCCAATGCGTCTCTTTATCTCTGGTGCGCAGCTACCGTCTTTGTTTGCTTGTGCGCCTAGATAAATGTAGTGATCCACCGTATCTACGCCAGGAATAATGCTATCCGAGTTTGTCAGCTTATTAGCACGATCCACCACCATGACTTTAGTCTTACTCCTGTTTACTGCGAGACCCATTCGATTGCTTTCGGTCTCGAGTCTCTGAAACAGCTCCTGTATCTCATCGCTGGTGGTGGCCAGAAGTACTGTGTCGTCCGCGTATCTGAGATTTGATAGTCTCTTCCCGCCTATAGGGAACCCATTATCCCAGTCTTCAATCGTCCTACGGACAATGTACTCTCCGTATATGTTGAAGAGTGCCGGAGACAGAATACAGCCCTGGCGCACTCCCTTCTTAACCTCGAACACATTAGAACAATCGGTGCCGATTCTGACGAAAGAGCGATTTTCCGCGTACAAGTGACCAATCAAACTGAGTAAGTGATCTGGTACTCCCATCTCCTGCAACACAACCCACAGTTTGTCCCATTGCACGCAGTCGAAGGCCTTGGTGTAGTCAATGAAGCACAGGATAACCGGGTTGTTCCACTCTCTGCTCTTTTCGATAACTTGACGAATATTGAGTAGCTGCTCCCTTGTGCCCTTGCCTTTTACAAAACCAGCTTGTTCTTCTGGGATCTGGCGACGAAGATAGTGGCAGAGCCGTTGGTTGATGATATGCAAAAGTATTTTACTTGCATGGAAAATGAGGGCGATGGTCCTGTAGTTTCCACAGTCTTTGGTGGACCCTTTCTTATGGAGAGGAATAAATACGGACTCTGTCCACTCCTTGGGCCATTTTCCCGATCTCCAAACACAGTTGCATATATCCAGAAGTACTAATGTTCCTTTGTCTCCTAGGTTCTTCAGAAGTTCTCCCGGAATACCATCTTTCCCCGGCGACTTCCCACATTTGAGCGATTTAATGGCTTGTTCCACTTCGGAGCGCAAAATATCTGGCTCGGTGTCTGTCCACTGGACTACTTGGGTATTTGGTACACCAGTATCATATAAGGACTGGCAGTAGACCTTCCATCGCTCCAGTATTTGAGACGTGTCGGTCAGGAGGCACTTATTTCCGTCTTCAATGGCACAGGATTTAATGTGTCGCTTTTGAGTTAGTTCTTTAACTTTGAGAAACAGGTTTTTGGTTTCGTGTTTCACGGAACTTTGCTCAAGCTCTATGCAGATGTTATTAATGTGTGCATTGTAATCCTGCCGGCATCTCCTTTGTACCTCCCGACTCAACTCAGCATATCTATCCTGGTTCTCGACGGAGCTCGTTCCAGACTCTTTAAGCTCTCGACGTTTTGTAATGACCTCCTGTGTCTCAGGTGTTATGAAATTCTTCATACCTGGTTTTTCGAGGACGTGTGCTTTGGCCGTTTCGACGATCGTCGCTTTTAAAAGATCCCATTTGGCGTCGGTATCCATTGTAGGCTCGTATGATACGTTCAGCATTCTCCTCTCTATTTCAGCATTGAAGCCGCTCAAGTTTACTCTCCGCAGATTGAGAACAGATTTTGGTTTGCGTATTTTCTTCAGACGGACTCGAACTGTGGCAACCAAAAGCTGATGATCGCTGCCGCAATCAGCTCCGGGGAAAGTGGTGGTATTTGTAACCGATGTTCTCCACCTTGTTCCTATAAGGATGAAATCTATTTGATTTCTATATTTGTCTCCCGGCGAAATCCAAGTGTAGAGTCGGCGAACATGATGGCGGAAGCAGGTATTTGTGAGGGTATAATTTTCCTCGCTGCAGAATTGTAGGAGGCGCTCACCGCGTTCGTTACGCTCCCCGATACCATATCTACCAACCACACGACGGAAATGCTCATCGTCTTCAGTTTTGCCAACCTTTGCGTTGAAATCTCCTATGATCATGGTAATTTCTCTTTGCGGAATGTCCTTGAGTGTCAGTGACAGCGTTCCATAAAAGCTTTCAATTTCGTCCTCGGTTGATTGTGCTGTGGGGGCGTACACTTGGATGATATTCAGTTTGCATGGCGAGGTGTTCAATCGTATAACTATAATGCGGTCGTTGACAGCTCTATAGCCTAGGACGCATTTTGCTATTCCTGCCGGAACTATGAAAGCAACGCCTTTGCTTCTTTGATCTTCAGGCCCGGAATAATAGACCGTATTACCAGAGTCCGAAGTAAACTGACCCTGACCTTTCCAGTGGGTTTCGCTGAGGCCCAAGAGGTTGATCTTCTTCCTCTGCATTTCATTTTCTACTATCAGGAGTTTTCCCGGTTGATTCAATCCCCGTACATTCCAAGTTCCTATACGATGTGGGTATCGGAAAGATTTGGCGGTATTGTTGTCACCAGTAGCTAAGTTTCCATGCGGAGCCTGATGAGTCACTTGCGCATGGCCGGTAGCACATTTCACACCACCGATCCCGGTTTGGTGGCGCCGGGCGTCAGCCGGGTCGCATGACATACTTGAACACATTGCTTGATTCTCCATGGTGATAACTTTCTTGGGAAAATAGTGACAGTGGTATCCCGTTGCCTTCTGTCCCAGTCTTTTTGAAGTTATTTATACTCCAAGGCTCCTGCTGCCTCTTCCAGCCGGTTTCCCGTGCCAGGTGTATGGTTATACCGCCATTTTCTCGGTCGCCAGAGCCTCGTCCGTTATCCAGCAGGGAGCACCGCGGAAACCGATTGGTCGCCGCCGCCATCCGGCGCGGGCAGGTGAGGTTGACAATAGGGCCGGCATGATGTTGTAAGCCGTTCTCCCCTTACTCCCCCGTTATTACAACCGTATATAGAGGAAAATGAGAAACTAAGGAAGAAAGTTGATCAACTGGAGAAGAAAATCACGAATCGAATACCGGTATTATTTTCATACAAATTAACCGGTATTCATTTTCGGTATCTCGGTTTTTAATGATTATTTCTGAATATTTTCTGGATAATGTGATAATTTATGACCCTTACCTAAATTACACTTTAAAATTTAATCGAAATATTGTGAAAGTTGGGCGCTATTTTGATTTTTAGTAATACCGGTAACGATCCCTGAAGAAAATAGAATTTATGGAGGTCGAAAAAAAGAACAACAATGTAATAATACACGGGTTGAAGGAAGGGGAAAAATCCACAACAGAACTAATAAAAAATGCTCAAGAAAAGTTCCTGACAGAATTGAACATATCTATAGAAGCTTACGACATTAACAAAATTTATCGCATTGGAAAAAAAAAAAGGAGAAATACCTAGACCAACAGTTCTATCTTTCGTGTGCGGATGGAAAAAGGCGGAAGTAATGAAAAACAAGAACAAGTCTAAGGAACTCCAGCTTACAGAAGATTACTCCAAAGAAATATTAGAGAAGAGAAAAGCATTAATGCCACAACTGATAGAAGAACGGAAAAAAGGAAATGTCGCCTACCTCAGATATGACAAATTGATAGTTAAAGAAAGCACAAACACTAAGGATAGCAGGAAAAGAGAATTATCAGTCTCCCCCTCAAGTAACTCACAGTCAAAAAAACAACAGACTTCTGCCTCATCTATGAGCAACAAAACAAATGCATTTGATGTAATGAGAGCTAGGTCTAGCTCAAACTCCTCTGATTATGGGAGGCAGAGGTCATTGAACGGACCGGATGAAACATCATAGCAACTAAAACAAGCAACAACTAAAAAATTAGGTCCCTACCCGGCTGATCCCCGTGGGACGTCAGATCAAAACCCTCCAAATGTAAACCACCAAAAGTCAAACACAAGATTATACATATGCACATATAACATCAGGTCTCTATCAAGCCAAGAGAGACTAATAGATTTAAAACATACACTCAAAACCATTAAGTACGACATTATTGGCCTTGCCGAAGTGCGACGTCTAGGAAGCACAATACAAGAAGAAGAAGATCACATTCTTTGCTGGAGCGGAGAAAGACAAGGACATCTGGGAGTTGGATTCCTGTTGAAAAAATACTTCAAAAAACATATAACTGGATTCACAGGCTAATCTGACCGAGTAGCAGTCCTAAACTTGACATTTGACAAAGAGGAAACATCAATAATACAAGTTCACGCTCCAACATCAGAATCCAGTGACAGTGAAATAGAAGACTTCTTCAAAGTAGTCAGAGAAGCCCAAGAAACATCAAATAAAACCCAGATCATACTTGGCGATTTCAACGCAAAAATTGGCATCCCAAAATCCACTGAAACGTTAGTTGCTGGAAAATAAGGTATAGGAAATAGAAACCATAGGGGTGAGCGACTGATGCAACTCGCTATGGAACAACACATGAAAATAATTAATACAATGTTTACTATGAAAAATAATAGGAGATGGACGTGGATCTCACCCAACCAACAAACAAAAAATGAAATAGATTTCATACTCTCAAATAACCAAGTAATTTCACAAACAGAGTTTTTGAACACATCCTTCCCATCTGGCCACAAAATGGTAAGAGGAACATATGTATTCAATAATAGCAATAAATCCAGAAAAAACTTCAAAACACTCCCCAAAGTACCTAAAAGCGAAGAGGACACTAAAAACTATTTATTCAAACTCGATGAAAACCTATCACAAGTGACAAAAGACCCTGCGATAACCATCCAAGACTACTACAACAAATTGGAAAAAAGCATCATTGACTCAGCAAAAATAGAACCAATCAAAAAACAACCACACTCAATATTACAAACAGAGACTAGAGACCTCATCAAGAAACGAACAGAACTACTAAGAAAACCACAAAGATCGAGCCAAGAAAAAGCACAACTAAGCACCTTATTGAAAGTAACCAATAAATATCCGCAAAGACTATGAAAACCATAGAAAGAAAATTATAGAAAAAAATATAGTGTCACATAGAAGCATAAAAAAGGTTTAAAGGAACTTGACTCACAGAAAAACTGGATTCAACAACTTACTGAAGGAGAGAAGAAAATGGTTACACGGGCCGATATATTAAAAACAGCAACCAATTTCTATCAACACCTTCACAAAAAAAGGAATGATGATGTTATCAACAACTCTGAAGACACAGAAACTCAATCAGAAAACGCAAACAATACCATCTAAGTAATTGAGGAAAATGAAGTCTTAAAACATATAAAGAACTTAAAAAAAGACAAAGGTCCTGGCCCCGACGGCATCAGCAATGAACTTCTAAAAATGGGAGCCAAACTGCTTGTAACACCACTGACCAAACTGTTCAACATGATTATACAATCCGAGGAAACTCCCAAACAATGGCATACATCAGACATCACATCACAATCTTATACAAAAAGGGTGACCCAAAAAATATAAGTAACTATCGGCCTATAAGCCTGCTAGCATGCATTTACAAGCTCTTCACGTCTCTGCTCTTAAATAGAATAACAAGACAAATCGACAACCTCCAACCAGTAGAACAAGCTGGGTTCCGGTCAGGCTACTCAACAACAGACCATATTCACACGATGGAACAAATCATAGAACGATACAGAGAATATAACAAACCTCTTTATGTAGCCTTTATAGACTACACCAAGGCATTTGACAGCATCTCCCACAACGCAATCTGGAAGGCCCTCAATGACTGCAAGATAAACTCCAAATACATCAATACTCTAAGGAATATTTATGAAACGAGAGGAAAATAATTCACAATAGGCAGAGGAGTCCGACAAGTTATTCATAGCGGTGCTACAAAACATATTCTGCCAACTAGACTGGGATACAAAAGGAATTAAAGTATTTGATAAACACTTAAGTCATTTACGATTCGCAGATGATATAGCTATATTTTCAGAAAATACCAGCATTCTACAAATAATGCTAAATGAGCTAAACGAAGAAAGCTGTAAAGTCGGTTTGTAAATGAACCATACAAAAACCAAAATTATGACCAACGGAGCCCCTACAAAAATACACATACAAGGCAAAGAACTCGAATTTGTAGACCACTACATATACTTGGGCAAGAGAATATCCTTTGACACTGATAGCAACAGCCAGGAGATAGACCGCAGAATCCATATCAGCTGGCGGAAGTATTGGAGTTTTAAAGAGCTTCTAAAAGGTCTCAAACTCTCAGTCTCAAACAAAAGAAAACAGTAATGGATACATGCATCTTACCATGCCTTACATACGGTTCTCAAACTTGGGTGCACACAAACAAAAACAAATTAAAGATAAGAACGTGCCAAAGAGCAATGGAAAGGAGCATTCTCAGTATAAAACTAAAGGACAAGGTCAACAGCAAGTATATCCGATCCAAAACAAACATCATAGATGCACTCGAGTTTGTGCTGAAACAGAAATGGAGATGGGCCGGCCACATAGGAAGATTGACAGATGATAGATGGACCAACAAAGTCACAAAGTGGCCAGGACCCCATGGCAATAGGAAGGTGGGAAAACCCATAACAAGATGGTCCAAGGATATCATAGCCACAGCGGGAGAAAATTGGCAAATCAAGACGAAAGACTGAGAAATAGTACAGTACGCGAACAGTTTTGAGCTTCGATAAATCACAAGTGCGATTTTCTTTTTTAGTTAGATAATATGATATGATTACTTATAGTAAAAAATATTTTCTAACAGTTTTTGACGTCGCGCTAGGTATTATATAGATATTTGTTAATAAAAACAAGAAAAGATTATACAAGATATATTTTCCTTTACCATACTATTGCATTCAACTATTTCAACATCATCTGTCATTTTATAACAGTTTGGTCAATAGATCATGTGAGCATAATCGAAAACAATTTGTCGAAATACAAGTGACCTTGAATTCTAAACGAATTACAAATGGCTAAGACGACATATGCTCTTGACAAAACCGTTATAAAATGTGAAGTTATTTTGCAATAGTAAAAAGCGATAGCCTGATGGAGAAAAATAAAACTTACATAATCTTTTCTATGTGTAACAAACAAATACATGTATTATACCTAGCGCAATGCTACCAATTGTTAGAAAATATTTTTTATTATTAGTACTTAACGTATTCTAACAGGTCACAAAATAAAATCGGACTTGTGATTTATGTCATTTTTACAGGCTAAAAAGGCGTTCCCGTACTCCACTAAACGGTGGAAAAATATGGAGGAGGCCTATACCCGACAGGGGTCCTTAATATAGTAAAATAAACAACAATATTATTAGAAAACTTGTATTATATAATAATATTTAAGAAAAAATAAATGCTTAAATAAATAAATAATAAATTGCGAAAAATGGCATCGACTAGTTATAGAAATATAGTACCGTTGACCAAGTCAAATTAGGACACTTGGTGCCTACAAGCGCAAGCCGTCCTAATAAAAAATGATTATGGGGACATCGTAAGTGGCGAGAAAATATTGTCATCAAATGCGGATGCGGCGGAAAAAACTGTTTTCGTCAAGGAAGCTTTAAAGGCAAGGCTGAAATTTTACTTTTGCTGTCACCTTCCGAACTGAAACAAATAAAGATCTGCACGTCATCTAAAGCTGTATGGGACAAATTAAAAGCTACTTATCAAAGCACCGGGCCCGCAAGGAAAGCAACCTTGTTAAAACAGTTAGTCTTAAAACGAATGACTACTGATGAAGACATCCGTGACCATTTAAATAATTTTATGGATGTAGTAGATAAGCTCGCCGATATGGACATAGTAATACCATCAGAACTGCTGAGCATAATGATGCTCTACAGTCTGCCAACGACATTCGAAAATTTCCGAATAGCCATTGAGTCCAGAGACACATTGCCCAATCCTGACAACCTGAAAGTAAAAATCCTTGAAGAATATCAGGCCAGGAGCGGTAACGATCAACCTGAAAGTTCCAAAGCATATCACTTCAAGAAAAACAAGCCGAAGTCATTTTGCAAGAACTTTAAGAAAAAAGATCATACCACCGAGGTATGTTGGGGTAAAAAGGAACGCTCAAATGAGAAACCAAACAGAAACCATTCGAAAAACTTTAATGGTTGCCTGAGTTCCACAAATTCAAGCACCGACGAAAACTTGTGGTGTTTAGATAGCGGTTGTTCATATCACATGTGCGGCAACGAAGCGATGTTTTCTACTATGACCCCAGAAAATGGCAACCTAAGATTGGCATCAAATAAATACACAAGCAAAATTAAAGGCAAAGGAAAAGTTACAGCTTATAAGGAAAAAGAAGAATACTACTTCAATGACACCTTATTCGTTCCTGATGTGTCAGTGAATCTACTGTCTGTAGGCAAGATAACAGACAGAGGAAACAAAGTCATCTTCCAAAAAGACAAAGCCAGCATTATATCAAAAAGCGGCGAAGTGAGACTGACAGCTCAGAGAAGAGAAGATCTGTACTACCTTGAATTCGAGAAGAAGGAGACTGTAAACTACACACAAAAAGGCAGCAATGACATCATGGAGTTGGACCGTAAACTTGGCCACATAAATAAAATGGATCTGAAAAAGATGGCTACAGATAACCTTATGTATGGATTGACCTTGACCAACAAAAATTTGGAAGCATGTGAAACCTGCATCAAAGGCAAGCTGTCAAGATTACCATTCACAAGACATATGATCGATACACAACGGAAATGCTGGAAATAATCCATAGCGACGTTTGTGGACCTTTCGAGTGTGAGACACTAGCAGGATCAAGATATTACGTCACATTTATTGATGATTTTTCTCGATATTGCCACGTGTACTTTATTAAAAAGAAAAGTGACGTACTCAACAAATTCAAACAATACAAAAATGAAGTCTGGACGTTCCACAATAAAAAGATAAAACACCTGCAATCAGATAACGGCACAGAATATCGTAACAAGGAATTTGACGATAAAAAAAAATTTCAAAAATTTAAACTTTTATTTTTAATTTTACATGTTTACAATATTACAGGAGCTCAGTTGCAATCTCTAGTTTTTGAGATTATGATTACTAAGCAAAGCCTCAATTATATAGGTAGTTATAGTGCTTACATTTATTACAATAAGTTAAGTACATTAATCTTTATTATTCAGTGCTTTCTTAAGTACATATTTTGCCTTATCAGGGTTTTTTACTAAGGTTTCAACAACTTGTTTGGGTAAGCTGTTCAGGATATTAGGTAGGTATGTTGACCAGACCCTATTCCCATATTCATTGATGCTTTTAGGTATTTTAAAGTATGGTTAATTAGGTAAGGTCCGGAGGTGGAATGGTCTCTTATACCTGTCCAGCTGATCCAGCAAGTGTTTGTATTCTAATATCACAGCAAGTTTGACTTTGTCATAAACACTATATATTCTACAGTACTTAAACAATGTATGGTAATTATTTATATTGAAGTTTTATTTTTAAAGGAACTATGGTTTTTAACAATCTTATTTGAATATTGTATATTTTTTGTAAGTATGTTTTAAATGATCTCCCATAGCTGGATATTCCATAGTTAATTATAGTCTGCTAGAGCCATGTATAGTAGCCGAAGTATAGAGTATGGCATTTTATACTTTAGTACACTAAGATTACTTAAAATTGCCCTCAGTTTGTTGCACACATGGTCAACATGCTGGTCAGCATGTTGACCATGTGTGCAACAACCCCATGTGTACCAGTTAAATTTGGTGTCTATTTTAAGGCCTAAGTAGGTATGTTGATCCACAACTTCAAGTTTCTTACAGTTACAGCATGTCGGCCCTGTGTGCAAACATACATGTTCATGGGCTACAATACTAGGGGTATACATAGTTTTGACATAGGGTGAGTGAATATACATTAACTTGGTTTTTTTGTAGTTAAGGGATAATCCTGCATCATGTGCCCATTTACATAGGGCATCAAATTCACTTTGCATTTGACTCTCCGCCAATTTTATATCTTTATTGGCCGTTATTAGGCATGTGTCATCAGCAAATTGGTACACAGAGGCGGATCTGAATATATTGCACATATCATTGACGAAGATCAAGTATTCAGTCGGGCCAATTATCGAGCCTTGTGCGGTCCCAAAATTTGATTTTCTAAGTTCGCTTAAGTCTCCGGCAATACTAACTGCATTGTATCTATTATTATGGTAATCTTTAAACCAGTTTAAGGTTAGCCCCTGTATACCACTTTGCTGAAGTTTTTTAAATAGGGTTTCATGGTTCAGAGTGTCAAATGCTTTGCTGAAATCAATCAGCACTACTAGGACATGTTTTTCATTATTTAAGTGCCCGTTAACTTCGTCTGTAAATTGAGCCAGGAGCTGTGAGGTATTTTTCCCTCTTTGAAAGCCGTACTGTCTTTCATGTATGATGCCATTACTTGACAAGAAGCCATTTATTTGATTACTTAAATATTTTTCTATTATTTTGTCTAAGATTGATAGAATTGTTATGGGTCGGTAATTATTAGTATCAGAGTAGTCACCTTTTTTATGGACAGGCCGGATTAATCCTATTTTAAGTTTGTCTGGGTATGATGAATAGGCTATGCATTGGTTTGTCAAGTGAGTGAGAACACGGGTTATTTCCTGGGTTATGCATTTTATGTCTGTGGCCCTTAGCTTACCATATCCTGCACTTTTATTTTCAATTATGTCTTTAATTAAAAATTACCTCAAGCTACATGGCATCCAAAGAAGATTGACCACAGTCTACACCCCACAACAAAATGGGATAAGTGAGAGGAAGAACAGATCCTTATTTGATAAAGCTAGATGCTTACTAATCGAAGCTGTAATAATGAAAAGTGATTGATGGTGGTAACAGATTGAAGGTTGCTTGATGGACGGGCAGAGTCAGGGAGACGGCGTAGTATTGAAACACCTTACATGGTAGTCGAGTATAGAGTTCATCTTTATTAATGAATGCCTACCTATTTATACACATAGGTTGTCGCTGACACAAGCAATATGCGTTTAGGTTGCAGTAAACCAGAGTGTTACTGCTAAACACTAAAAGTGGCTAATTGCCATATTACACCTCCCCCGAAAGTCCCTTCACCGCCGGGGTGGCAGAAGAAAAAATTTAAACGCATGTTACTTGTTTACAATTTTTTCTGAAATTTATAGAAAAATAAAATCAATACACATAATTTATCAACATTTGACAAATTCGATCAAAAAACAAAAATTATCCTTTGAGTATCCTAGTGTTAAAGTCCTTTAAATATATGTACTTTATATTTTCAAAGGTAGCTTGCTAAGCTAAATAAATTAAAATCACAATTATTTACCATTTTCAAAATATCTGCAATAAAATATCAAACAATTAAATTCTTTCAGCAGTAAAATAGTACTTCTCAATAATTGCGTAAAAATAACTAATGCCGTATTAAGACGGAGTTCCTACTCCTAATAAAATAAATGGGAATGGTTACCCAGGGCATGGTCACCCTATAAAAAAAACAATGGGCTACGCATCCGTGCGTACCCTTAACCTCAAACTATACATGGGATTGGCTACCCAAGGGCATGGTCACCCTAAACTATTATACACAATAATAGCGGCATATCAGGCCAGGCTCTTCGGCTCTGTCTGTACCTAGAGACACAAATACATTAAGACATAACAAAGTCTCCTACAACTTTCACGGAGGATACGGTAGCTCGCACCATGATCAAGTACGAAGGACTAGTGTTCTAGCTCTAAGGTCACATTATACAAATGTGCCTATACTCCTAAATTCTTAACTTGTACCGTACTGTAAGATATCAAAAGAAAAACTAATTATCATAATTTTTTTTTTAAATTACAAATGAAAACAAGTAATAAATTAAAACTTTCGCTGTATGTCAGGTGATCAGTCCGACACGTAGCTAAATTATCAATTATTACTGAGAAATAACTAAATAATTTTATTGAATTGAGTTGTTAATTATTTAATTGGTATGCGATGGTATCATATTTCATTCATCACTTATTAAAAATATGTAAATTCGCGGCGAAGCCTCGCGACCTAGATATTTTTTACTGACGCGCGCGCAACTAGACGGCGCGTGCGACCGAATTACGAAATTTAAAATGTAGGACTATATTCGACACTAAGTATAGCAATTTAAAATGTGACTTTATTATTTTCTCTACGCACCCAAAAAGCTCTGGGCTGAAGCGGTATCTACGGCTAACTACCTTATAAACCGTAGCCCTTCGAAAGCGTTAAATGGCGATATACCATTCACGAAATGGATAGGCCGAACACCGTCTGGCAATCATCTCACGTTTTTGGCAGAAAAACCTTTGTACTGAAAAAGAACAGACGAGGAAAGCTAACACAAAAAACCAAAGATGGTATATTTATGGGATACTCGTTCACTACAAAAGGATACAGAGTATACATACCTGAAGATGATGACGTAGTGATAAGCAGGGACATAAAAATGTACAGACACGATGTACTTCAAAGAAAAAGATACGGACTATGAGAGCCTAGTAAACGAAGAGGAACATCATTACAAGAATACACCTGAAAAAGAAAAGAAAAATAAAACACAAAATCGTAAAGTTAGACAGGGAATAGAAATTGAATTCACAAAGAAGAAAAATGACATAATTTTGCAAAATCCGGAAAATTTACCCGAATAACAACCTGATGATTCTTTTAATGATGCATCAGAGTCAGAGATTATAGAGATACCTGAAAATGGGAGGCCACAAAGAGAAAGGATTTTGTACTGGATGAGACTGAAGAAAGTCATTTACTTACCGAAATTTCATACCTATCTGACGGAAATGAAAATGAAAATGATGAATACTGGCATGATGCTATAAAGGCCGAAATAAGAGCGCATGTTAAAAATGGAACCTGGAAAGTCCAAAAGAAAGGCAAGGATGTGAAAGTCGTAGACTACAAGATGGTTTTGAGAAATAAACTAGGACCAGATGACAGCGTCACTAGAAAAGCCAGACTTGTAGCTCGAGGTTTTACTCAGCGACCAGGCATTGATTACAATGAAACATACGCGCCAGTTGCAAAGCTAAGTTCAATCAGATCTGTCATTGGCATAGCTATAGAAGAAGGGTTAGAATTGAACCAAATGGACGTCACAACCGCGTACCTGAATGGTGATCTGGAAGAAAATATCGTTATGAAATACCCTGACTATCTAGAAGAGTACCTGACAGAAATCATGGTGGAAGAAAGCACGAAAGAGGATTTGACTATCTACAATAAGACCGTTGAAATGCTAAGAGACATAAAATGCATCCCAAAAGAGAAAGTTTGCTGTCTTATTAAAGCACTTTACGGACTCAAGCAGGCAGGGAGGCAATGGTATAAAAAGCTCGACACAGAACTAAAACACATTGTTTTTAGAGCTTCAGAAGCTGACCCATACGTATACCTACTAGAGAAAAGAGGAGTAAAAATTATAATAGTAATCTATGACGACGATTTATTGATTGCTTACTCGTATCCCAGAAAACTAAAAGAAGTCAAAGACCTGCTAAATTCTAAATTCGAATTAAAAGATTTAGGAAGACCAAAACGGCTCATCGGTATAGATGTAACTTACAAAAAGGGAGAAATAAAAATCAACCAACAAAAGTTTATCGAAGAAACTCTAAAGAAGTTTAAAATGGAAGATTGCAAGACCGCATCAACACCAATGGAGCCGGGTCTCAAACTGGAAAGAAGTAATAGAGATGAAACACAGCATCTTGATCTCCTTTATAAAAAATTAATAGGTACACTTATGTATATGGCAGTGGCAACTCGTCCCGATATAATGTTTGCTATAAGCTACCTATCACAGTTCAATGACTGTTATAAGGAAGAGCACTTTAAGTGCGCAAAAAGAGTACTTCGGTACCTTAAAGGGACGAAGAGCGTTGGCTTGACATTTGTGAAAACCGCACAAGACATGCATGGCATGGCCGATGCTGACTGGGGTCATGTAAACTAGACCGGACAGGAAGTCATTTTCGGGCTACTGCTTTAAATATGCTGGAACGGCCATAAGCTGGATGTCGACAAAACAGAAGAGCATCGCACTTTCAACAGCAGAGGCCGAATATATTGCTCTAACCGAAGCTGCAAAAGAAGCAATCCACCTGAAAAGTCTGTTTAAAGACTTGGGCGCTGATTACGAGCGTATTGTCATATTGAACGATAATCAGGCCGCCCTAAAGCTAAGCCAAAATTCGATGCTGACTTCGAAGTCGAAGCACATTGATTTAAAAATGCACTTCATCAGAAACTGTATCCAAGAAGGAAAAATAGAGGTGAGGTATCTGCGAACCGACGAGATGGAGGCAGACCTTTTGACTAAAGCTTTAGCTGGTCTGCGGTTGCTAAAGTTGCGGAGCAGCCTGGGACTATCCTAATAACCACGATAGTGTCGTGAAGAGGAGTGTGAGTACTGGCCACAGCACTGTCGGTGATACCCTCTATGAGAGCTGTGACATAGACTTATTACTTAATGTCAATACAATTCTGTTGATGGTTGTATGTAAACAATAAATATATTTTATGATCGTTTATATAATGTCGTTCCACGGAAATAACTCTAACACAAACACATTGTATAACGCATAGATGGGGAAAGGTAATAATAGACCAATTGGGATGGTCTTAGGGTTAGGGATCTATTAAAGAGGGTGCAGATAAAGTTGCTATAAGCGCATCACACAATCAGCGGAATTCAGCTATCATAAATAAAAATCTGCCGGTCACGACTTCCGGAAGTCGGAAATTTGGCGACGGTAGCTGAATGTTTGTATGCGGTACAAATGGGGTTTGTTTATTTTTGTGAAAGTCATTTTGGTCCCTCAGCGACGTTTGGTGGGCACCTACCTTAATGCTCTAGACGCATTGCCCCTAACAAAAGCCGTCGAAAAAGTGTCTCGATAGGTTGACATTTGAGTTTAGTTTAGTCAAAGCTCGACAAGCTAAAAAGCGTACAATGCGAAAAACGACATCATTATTTATTATAATTATAATATGAATTCAGCTATTCATAGACAAAGACAATAGCGGAAATTTGTTTAAGGTAGCGGAAATTTGTGTATGATCTCTGAGGCTTTTATCTATGAATAGTTGAAATCCCCTCTGAATTCCGGTCTAATGTCACCGAGTAAATAATAGTACTATACAGAGGACAGAGGTCCGTCTTTGACGTTACGAATCATGTTATCCCTTCTTAACGCATAACAAGTTCTCTTTCTCACTTAGACAAACTTATCGGATACGTCGTGTCAAATTCAATTTTTTTGACAGAGATGCACACCCTTGCTAATGTGTGGGCCTCTAAAAGCATGGCGGTTATAATCAAAACAGCTAATTCGTTCCTATCTATGGTTTTCTACATCTGTGGTACGGGTATTGTTTTGGTAGTTTTTGCTTGTTGAAGTATGGCAACACTGTAACTGTCAGCTGAGTTTTTGATTATTGCGATTATCGAGCAATGGTGGTTGCTGTTTGCTGTTGACCTCAAGAGATTGAACTGTAGTCAGTGCGTTTTTGTGTTATTGTCTAGCTTTTACTGTTAGTGGATCGCAGTGCAACATGATTATATACGTATTATAAACCACACAATGTAAAACTAACCGTGCACAAAGCCTGGATGGACGAATATGATTATGTGTGTGTGTGTAAGTACAAAATCTTTGTTGTTCAAACGCAAAAAAAAAACACATTACAGAGCAATCATTCTTGTTTTGTGATCGGATTAGGTTAATGTTTTCAGTATATTATTGTTAATATTTTATGGAATCAATCCTTGAATCATAACATTAATGACGTTGTTTATTTTAGGTGAGTACCAACATAGGTGTTATTTATTTTGCGCATGGTCTTTATTTAGGCGGATTATAATAGCGCGCGTCTGTTTAAATAATTCGTTTTCACTATTCATCGTACTGTTATTAGTGGTAGTATTTGTCGTGTGTAGTCATGCTGGCATAATTAATTTTGGATATTTGAGGTCACAAAGATAAATGGGACTATTTAAGGTAAATTTGCGCGCAGATATCGTGCACGCATTGATTTCATGTTAGAGATAAAATAGGTACTTTGGTTAGGAGTTCATGAGTGGGTTAATTTACATACAACAATTAAATCTAATTGTAATGATTAATATTACCTGTTGTTAAATTAATTTGTTCAAGTTTACTTTATTTTTTTGTTTCTAACCATTTTTTACATGTTATTAGAATTCCCTAATAAACATGCAACTAAGCATTCACAACTCAAAAAACACACGGTTTTCATTGTCTAATGACAATATAGTTACAAAAAAACCACTAATATTGCAGAAACATTACAAATATTTATATTGTGGGTTATTTACATATTTGAAGTATTTGTTCTTTGAGTGTGACTGGAGTTTTAACTTGTTTACATGTGTTTTTAAAAAACAATGAGTCATTGAGACAAGCACTGTTTTGCTTTAATCAGACAGGTTTAGTACCTAAGATAAAATGTTGTTTGTTTATAGAAATATGAATAATGTTTTTCAGGTTCTCTTATTGAATAAAAAAAAAAAATTGCCACTGATAATTAGTTAATATAAAGATTAGCAACACCTGATCTTTGATTATGTAATAAAGTGTTGATACTGAACAAAGTTAATATATGTTAGGCTTCAGAAAATCCACTTTTTCTTGTAGTTTGGTGGTATGGTAAACAGTTTTTTATTCAGATTTAGAAACCACTAATTAGGATTTTTATTTCTAATCGATCAAAATAAAAGTGTGAAAGCATTTTAATAGTGGAGAAATAATAAAAATAAAACACCGTAAGTATATATGTCTGTAGAAATATTTATTTACCGGAACATGGACAAATAGATATCAAACGATTATGAGAATTAATTTTTTAAAGCACAGATTGATATGAGCGGTCCCACATAGGAGCATCATAGGTATTCAATTTATTTTATTCAGAGACCATTTTGATTCATTATTTTTAGTACAAATACTTAGCTAAATTATTCGAATTACACATTATCATAATAAATAAATTTCGGTCATAATCTAAGTCTTGGTCATACATAAAAAACGGTATGAAGTTCATGAGAATAAAAATAAAATTTCAAAATGTCCTACTTAAACAATAATATCACATTTCAATCAATTTTAATTTTTCATGGATAGGAATGAGTTTATTCAATTCAATGGGTTATGTCAATTGGTGCTAGACTTAATTGTAAAAGAACAATTCTCTTGGACAGAGTTAGCTAAGTTGGTTATAAATAAAAACCATTTCTCTAATGATATTCCTTGGGCTTTAAAACATTTATTAGAATCCATTGGAAATAAAACTGGAAAAGGAAAAAATATTAGCATCAAACTACCTCAACAAAAACCGGCCAAGTGCGAGTCAGACTCGCACATTCAGGGTTCCATACCATTATCTATAAAAACGGCAATAAAATTTATAAAATCATGTCTGAAGCCCCCTTAAATATTTATTTTATTATTTTTTAGTATAAGTTGTTATATCGGCAACAGAAATACACCATCTGAGAAAATTTGAACTGACTAACTATAGGGGTGGATGAGATACAGCCTGGTGACAGACGGACAGCGGAGTCTTAGTAATAGGGTCCCGTTTTTACCCTTTGGGCACGGAACCCTAAAAATAGTATGTCCTTGTCTGTTACTTGACAGTTGTGTTTGTTTGAAACTGACAAAACATGAAATAAGTAAACCAGAACGCGTATCATGGTTGTCATTTTTATTACCTATCACGTCATGCATCACTTTTGCACTTACATACTTGTTTTAGAACGTGACAGGCGACAAAAATCCGACCATATTAGGCTAGCAGGCTTGTAAAAGTTAATGAATGAGGGGTAAGTATTATGTAAAATTCAGGCATTTCCTTACTTACTTTGACCTGATTCCGTTTTCAACCGACTTATCACCAGGTTATCAACTCGTCGGGATCTTTGTTTCTTGTTATTATTGTTTTTCTTTTTATGTATGTTCACCGATTATTTGAAGACGGCTGGACCGATTTGGAAAATTATTTTTTTGTTTGAGAGTATACTTCACTGTTGATCCCATTGACCCATTGTAACCAGGTCAGGATCTGATGATGGGATCCTGGAGCAATCGAGGGAACTCACCACTGTTATAGGCACACCTATAGTAGTGATTTCAGTTTTTTTTACAGCAGCTCGAGCATTTGCTGTTGGAAAGGTGTATGATATGTGAATTCGTTTCTTTTTTGTTTAAAATTATGTTGTCTATAGTCATTTGGCAGAGGTACTGTTTGAAATAGTCCATTCACAATATATTTATTTATGTTTCTTGCAGTCTGAGGATACATAGCAAATGTAAGCAGTAAGGTGATACACAGCACTGATTTTAGTTTGAAGCAATATAAAACTGCCACAATGTTGTATGTATTCCACGTGGATGCTGGTCAGATGACCACATATGACATGAATCTTACGCTGCAGAGGTAAGTGAATAACTATCATAAAACCTAACTATCCAGTACTGCAACTATAATCCAAAAACAAACATTGAAAACCGAAAATCTATTGTATGTATTGTGTAAACAATCTATTGTATGAGTGGAATGCCCCACTTTAAAAACATGCTAAAATAATTATAATCCAAAAGTTCAATATGTAATTTAATTACGTATCAATCCCAATCTTTTTGGTTTGTCTAAGTTTCTTCTTTTGGTTATGAACATATTTTACCTTAGACTAAAATTCGTTTAAATAAACAAAGATATTAATAATACTACTAGTAAGGATTTACTGTGGACATTGAAGATGCAGTTTATCTTTTTGATTTATTAAAATTCTTAATGATTGCATCTTGCTTGCTGTTGGCAGTGTAATGCTCTGATAGTTTATATTATATTAGTATCATGCTTTGAAATACTGAGTGCACCTCACCTTTTTTAAATCATTGGAGCATTATGCCTTACAAAAGGTAGTGTAGAAAATGTTTTCATAATGCTGTAGCCTACTAATAGTCATTAAAACATTTTTCCCCGATTATTGGATTACTGGGCCATCATGGCCTAGTGCAGGGGTCGGCAAACTTTTTTGACAAAGAGCCTGATGGCGGAAAAATATGGAATTTTCGGAAGCAGTAGTTGTCTGTTTTATGTTTTTGTACTGTAATAAGTATTACTCATAATTTATTGAGAACAAAACAAATAAAAGGACTATCGACAATATATATTAAAAAAAAACTTTTTTGTTTCAATTTCACATTTGGTCACATTGTAACCAGGTCAGGATCTGATGATGGGATCCTGGAGAAATCGAGGGAACTCTTCAACTATTATAGGCACACCTATAGTGATTTCAGTTTTTTTTACAGCAGCTCGAGCATTTGCTGTTGGAAAGGTGGAAGCTAAGTGAAGTCTGTTCTTTTTTCTTTAAAATTGTAACATACCTTTTTCTTTCAGTGTGTCAAGTTTAAAAGCAGCAATAGAAAGGAAGACAAAAATAGCAGCAAGCTCACTAGTTCTCCTCGTAAGTGGGGGGGAGGTGCTGCAGTCCGACCACATGGTGTCGTCGTACAGCGCCGGCACGGACACGAACCCCATATACATGTTTAGTAAACCGTCGGAGAAGGAGAGCCATTTGAAGCAATCCAGTAAGTATAATAAATTTAGTGTCCGACCGAAACATGTTTTTTTGCCGAAACCGAAGCCGAAACAGAAGGTTCGGCTCTGAATCCAGTTTTGACCGAAACCGATACCGAAACTTGGATGGACATGTTTAAATCGTACATATTTCAGTTACATGTTGATATTTAGTAAAAAAAAAAATTTAAATTTAGTTACATGTATTTTTTTCTGCTATTTAACTACATAACTAAATAGCGGCATACAATATATACCTTAACACTTTCGCAATCGGGCAAAATTTTGAACAATACCCGCCCGAACAACCCGCCAGGCGGGCTACGACGTGTAACGCAATGCCGCACACCGCGTGCCCGGCATCTGAGCAAACATTTCGAGTGCTTACCAGGCGGGTTCTCGGTAGTCAAAGTGTTAATGTCTTAATATTATTAGGATACGTTTTATAGTTTCCGAGTAAAATGGCTGTGACATACGGACGGACGGACGGACAGACGGACATGACGAAACTAAGGGTTCCGTTTTTGCCATTTTGACTACGGAACCCTAAAAACGTTGTGACAGAACTGAGAATTTATGGACAGATTAAGTACAATGTTGAAAGTTCTTTTTCCGAAACCGAACCTTGGGCCGAAATAAGTTTTTTGGCCGAAACTGGCCGAAACCGAAACCGAACTTTCGGTCGGACACTAATAATAATTAATAATTTATTTTGTACGTTATTTTGTACATAGAATTTAAGTCCGGAAAGAGAAGTGGCGTGGCTTATATGGGAACTCATACATTCTATGACACTTTTCGGACAGACTATGCGGTTTGAGGAATTTAAGTGTATTTACGCAGTAGTTAAACAAACTTTTTAGTGTCACTTGTAGAAAATTGTAGTAACGTCAATATTGAGCGTGATGATTTCGTAAAGCAGCCTAGTCATAAATTTATGTATTATTATTGAATATAGGCTACATCAGGTTCTTCAAAAAAGTCGTGTCTAGGTTCTTAAAGGGTAGGCAACGCGCATGTGAATCATCTGGGGTTGCAGGCGGCCATAGGCTACGGTAACTGCATACCATCAGGCGGGCCATATGCTTGTTTGCCACCGTCGTAAAAAAAGCAAATAAAATATCGCAATTTGTCAGATACCCAGTCATTAGACAGTCAACAACTTTTATTTCGCATTAATTTCTAAGATAAAAAGCTTTAAAACGCTCCACTATACAATTTTGTAAGTAATTCGCCTTAACTGGTCGATACATTCTAATATCAACCCTGTGTTTTGCATCGGTGAGTGTTATTTAAAGTTAATGCCATCTATTTTCCTGATATAATCCAGATATTGCAGGCGGCAATGGACTAAGAGATGGCCACGTTAGATATGACACAATAATGAGAGCAATGAAACCTGTCTAGTTAGATTGCTTTACCATCCTTATTGCTAGATCAGGGCATCTGGCAGCTTTTAATGGGTGGAGATCAGAATGACAGACCAGCAAAGTTTTACAGTTGAAAAAAGTAATACCAAAATTGGTAAAAACTGCCGAAGTTGAGTCATTTATAGAGAACAGGGCCTATATTTTAACATTAGAATAAGTGGATTGTTGCGGAAACAAAAACAGCAGGCGACTAACTATTATACATCATTTGGCACTACTTTCCGCCTGCAGAAATTTCTGGCTACAATATAATATACTTAATTACATCATTTCCCATAATATGGCATCAAACCCAGAACTCTAAGATTTGATTTCTTTAAGTTATTTGCATTCTTTGACCTCCACCACTTTACAGCTGCCAGATGTCCGGATCTAGAAATAAGCACGGTATAGCAAACTGACATGAGGGGTTTCGTTGCTCTCATTATTGTGTTATATCTGACGTGGCCAGCTCTCCGTCTACAAGTTGTTATGTGTAGAATAGTAATTAATAACTATGTTTGGGTGTGTGTACATGTTGTGAGCTAATTATTTAGGTATTTCACAAATAGACAATTAAATACTTAACTCCGCGGCCCAGTACACGTGCAGATGACAATAAGTAGGTATAATTAACTCTTTATACAATGGAGGTCAAACGTAAGAAGTTATAGCGACAATAAAAGCAGAAATAAAACTTGTTATGACAAATCGTTTCCATTATTATAGCCTATATCGGTGAATTACTAGTGTTGTAATTTTATGGTATCTGCCGTTGATACGGCTAATTGTTCCTTATTATATGTAGATCCAGTGAATGAACCTTAGCGTGATGTGATGTGCATCATTCAATCATTGGCGAGTGCATCTCTTCATAAACGTAGTCTATTTTTGGAATATTAACGCAGACTTATTTATAAAATGACACTAAGATACAATAAAGTAAGATAACTTTTTTATATTCAAGGACTTTATGACATTGACGTAAGTTTTATTTTTAGCTGACCTGGTGGTTTACACAAAAAATATCGCAAAAGTACTATGTCTGATGTACACTCACGAGGTCCGTCCACCTTTCTGACGCACTCGTTCAATCAGATTTTATGATGCGCTTACACAAATTCATGTATGCCGTATAATATAAACTATACATGATTAAAGGGCTAAATATCTAAAATGATGTACTATGTTTATTTGAATGCCTTAAATTTTCCCATCGACACTATTATTTATGCCCTGAATTAAAAACTGTGGGATTATGCCCATATTGCCTATAGATACAGGCTTGATTTCCACTTAGATTATAAAGTTTGGACCCGGGGTATGTCCTTAAACTACGTCCGGACCTGGGTTATGTCCTTAAACTACGCCAAAAAGAGAGGTATGGGCACTGCAAATGGCATCTCGCTAAGTGTGGTAGGGCACGTTCAGTGAATGTCATCGCTCAAATCTGGAGCTGAGCCCGACTGGGGAAGTTCCTCCACCTCACAGAAAACCACAGCCAAATAGCACTAGACCCTACTCATAGTGTTGTGCTGGTGAGTAAGGTTGCCAAAGAGCTCAAATAGGACCCAGTGTGTTGACGATGAGGGACCTTCTTGTTCCTTTAGTCGTCAACACAGTGAATCCTCCTTTTTGTAAAGGGTCGGCAACGCGCATGTGACTCCTTTGGAGTTGCAGGTGTCCATAGGTTACGGTAGCTACTTACCATCAGGCGGGCCGTATGCTTGTTTGCCACCGTCGTGGTATAAAAAAAAAGTTCCAGCTTTCAAAATAACTCCTTAAATAATTTCAACATCTTTGATCTTATTACAACAAACAAGTTTATTCAAACCCGAAGATTAGTTAATAAATTAACATGACAATGAACGTGTCTAAACAAGGGTAAATTACTCAACGTATGTTTCGCATTGTAGTGTACAGCGACCTCAGTCCGATAGTGGAGCTAAGCACGGGAGAGTTCCGAAGCGACACAAGAAGCGGAGTGGAAGGGAAATCGTTAGCCGAGCTGAAGGCGAACGTCGACATGTGCTGTTCGCTTCAGCCGACCGTCAACACTGTGATAAAGTGCGCTACTCTTGCGCAGCAGTTCAGTGATCTGGCGCACGATGTGTCTAAGAGCTGCGATCAGTTGGTGCATGAGCAGCATTTGCAGCATCAGGTAAGATTGTACTTATGCTTTTTTTATTGAAGAAGAAGAAATGTACAAATGGCGGAGTTAATGCCTAATAGCATTGTGTTCTAGTAATTTTTAGGGCTAAGCAAAGAGATGCCAAAGGGTACAAAGGATAAAATAATTTAATAAAATGGCTCATCAAAGTCTATTTCTGTCGTTATGACGATTTTTTGATTTTTACATTTTTACAAGCAGCTTCGATGTGAATTTCGGACCTGTTATTAAAAAAAAATATATCAGAAAATGACGTTACCTATGTTCCAAGAGGTCATTATCATTAAATTTCAGGCAATACAAATAGGTATAGTGAAAAATGTTTCCACAGGCCAGGCAAAAATCAATCTTAAATCAATGGCATAAACACTTTGTCATGGATAAATATTTCTCACTATACAAGTATCAAAACTGCCTTATAGAAATATAGACGGTGATCTATAATAGTCGTAGTGTTGTATTCTTTACACTGATGTTAACCACGTGGGTCTATTGTCAAGTTCGTGCGTATATGCGTAGTGCGGCTGCGGCGCTTGCCTTCTAAATGTTGATCTACAATTTCAAACGAGGCGAAATAAAATTTTCTTCCTTATTTTTTGAAACGCCACATGTCGGGTTGTTATGGCTGGATTTTAGTGTCTCCCTCCCATGCAAAAGGAAATACACCTGAAATAATTTCAAATTTTCGATGTTCACCCCGATTAAGACTTTGTATTTGTTTTACTACAGTTTAGCGTTGAGCTTTTCCCATTGCAGTTTTAGTTGCCTTTGTTTACAATCTCAAGTATATAGAATTAACGACTCTGTATGCTTAAGACATGGTTCATAATCATTTGAAAGTCGGAACAAGCGGCAGTAAATTTCTGCGACCACTATACGTAAACAATGCATCTCTGTACTTCCCTGTGAACTACCGTGGAAGCGTGTAGACTGCATTCAGGACGTTAAAGCACAGCTAGAAGAACTTGTAACTCTAACGTTATATGAAAGGAACGTGTATGTACTTATATATGATATGTTATAGTACCTACTTATTTCTATGGGACATGTCCTAATACTCATAAGTCATATAAGTCATAACAGGCACAGGTGTTGATCTGTTGATTGATTACTCATGTCTATAATATTATTGAATGCTGCAGATTTGGTTCTAAGACGTAGGTATTACTGGTAAGGACTGTAACTGAAGTGTAATGTTATTTATTTTGTAGTTGTGTACATATTTAAAAATATTTGTTTCCATTCAGGGTTGGTCTGCGGTTGTGGCGAATTTAGAAGACATCTTCAACGAATTCTGCGAGAGATCTAGAAATTTCAAAGAATCATTCAGAAAACATCGCCTAAAAAAAGACGAGTACCACGAACAATTGACTGCGTAAGTTGAACATAAGTATTATCTAATGGATCAACAATGGACACACTGAACACTGATTATCATATAAAGATATCACGCGTGAACATTGTTGTAGTTACCTACCATTCATGATATTTTTATCTATTTTTTTCGGTTTACTCTGGTTTTTAAACAGGTTACAGCACAATCCTTTATAATCTCCTTCTGTCTGCCTAATGTGTGCATATAACAATTTGTAAAAGACGTGAATCACCTTAGTAAATTGTACCATTAAAACATAGTCTAACAACGTTCATTCTCTTATTCGTATCATCCTCCATCGTGTCACGGAAAAGCTAACGTTGTTCTAGACTATTTAAAGTTCAAATTTCAAAACTCAGTCAAGATGAGATATAAGGTTGCGAAGGTTAGCGTTTTATGTCGTTAGCGTTACCATGGCTGAGCAACGAGCATATTGTGGCCTTAATAGGTGAATAGTTTCCGACATTGACCTTACACTCGAGTATAAAGTATTCAACGGCTGTTATTACGAAAGTGATAAGCCTAAAATAGCGTGTTTAATTCGGAAATACATCTTTATCTACACTCATATTGTAAGTTCTCTAAAACGTGTTCGAAAACGGTAGGCAATGGCTAGCATTACCACGACCGATTTTACTATGATAAGCTTTTTATCCGTAGCAGTAACGTAATTTTAACTTTTCATGCTCAATTATTGATGTGCTATGAGTTTTGATAACATAATGTACACCTGCACCCTCCCGGGGATCCGCCGACAGCCCGACATGCGCCCGCGCGACCGCCGGCACAATCGAGTTGGCCATGGTTGCGGTGCAATGGCGGCCATTCTATGGTTTCCAAATAAGGCATTTAGAATAAATAATATGAGTGTAGATAAAGCAGTGTATGCAACTGTACGTAATTAGGCCTTAAAACACTCGTGTGATCTTATTATGAAATTCGCCTGCGGCTCATTTCATAAAACCACACTCATGTTTTAAGGACCCTTATTACGTAACAGTTACATAAACTACTATATCGCTATTGGTTTAAACGTGGAACGATATTCGAATCACATTACTAAATGCTAACTCTTTTGTTATTCTATTGATTGCATACGTAAATAGACAGTCTAGCTCTAGCTTGTAATCACGTGTGGCCTTGGGGTATTACTTTGATAAGTTTCGATATTTTCCATCTATGGTGCATTGTCCTTACATGATTATAATAAGTTGACCTATTTCTGTTGAGCACCTATCAGGCGATGCGGACGTGAGCCGCTCATTAATATTTAATTGGACGCACTTCTTTGTGTTTGGCAAATAGAACAAAAAAAAAAACGATGAGTAACATTCATTATGTAGAGTTGCAGAAAAACTGTTGCATATTTAATGATAGTAGACAGCTAGTAACTATACTTCGTTTTTTTTGAGATTAGAAATTGAGTAAACATAGAAACAGTAGTTGCCAACCTGTTCTAAATGTTCAATTTAAACACACTGCAAGCACACCAACAGAGGATTAGTTAACATGATTAAGAGTTCACATTTGTGAAAAAATAATAACAATTTGCAGATTAAATAATCCAACACAACAATAAATACACAATTTCGTTTTAGATTTTGTATGCCAACGTTAGAGACACGTGAAAAATGAAAAACTGACCTGACAGTGACGCACGTACGTTCTAAAACGAAAACTTAAGATCCAGTTTTTGTTATCAGTATTCACGAAAATTATTTAATCGACAATCATAATATGCACTTATTAATCAATCTTCTTAAATAAAAATGCGTCTAAACGGTATTTAATAGTTTTTTTGAACGGCCTCCTAGCCTAGTCGGTAGTAACACTGCCTATGAAGCAGGAGGTCCCGGGTTCGAATCCTGGTCAGGGCATTTATTTGTGTGTTTATCACAGATATTTGTTCCCGAGTTATGGATGTTTTCTATGTGTATTTATCCATATTTATCTATTATATATATCGTCGTCTAGTACCCATAATACAAGCCTTAATGAGCTTACCGTGGGCCCAGGTTGATTTGTGTAAGATTGTCCTATAATATTTATTTAATTTTATTTTATTTTTTATTATGTAATAATAATATTATATAAATAATAATAAATAATAAAGCAATTGTCTTAGGTGATGGTAAAATATTTGGTGGACTACGAGGTCGCTTTTCTTGTTGTATACCACTCGGGCCTACCTCTGATTGCTCCATAACCCTCCAACCAAACGCACAATAATAGAGCCAGCAAATACCTTTACTTAAATAAGCTTTAAACATTAAAAACTATCCAGGTATGGCTGAGAGATACTAATGACAGATGACGCGAGAAAATATTTAAACATCGAACCATCCGTTGCGAACCTCTTCATCTCTAGGTATTTTATTGTGAAACATTCACAGCACAGATAAGGTAACCACTAGATAAGCCTTACAAAGCGACTTGGGGTCACCACTTGTTTGAGTAAAACGACTAATAAATTGCGCGAGCGTCCGCCGTGCCGTTCAGTTGCGACCATGTTTTAGACCTGCACGTAGTGTGCGTGTATGCAAGTTTTTTTTTAAATACGTATGAAAACTATTCAAAATTCTGGCATATTGTAGTGTAAGGTGGTGTGGCAAATGTTTATAAACGTTAAGAATCAAAAGAGTTGGAGTTACATTCCACTTTTACTTCAAAAAATTTTTTTTACTTTAATGTGTTTCTAGCCAGCGGAGTTCATTTTGAATTAGTCAATTGAGAAGTAGTTAGTATGCCCGTCTCTTTTTATGATGTTAATAATGCAATGTGCTATTCCTTTCTTACGGAAGCACGTGTAGGATAGTGATGTGCGGATGATGTGTACCGGACTTATATACCGGCACCACGTACTTTTGACTTAACAAATATACGAAGTACAATAGAAAACAGAAGATCTTTGTTTTATTTTCTTTTTTCTTTTAATTTGAGTAGTTGGTAGAATTTAAAGATTTATTCTGTCGGTAGTTTTTCTTTTCATATATGTAGTTATAATAAATATGGGTATTAAGGGTGCCACATGAGCATTGCTTCTATAAGATACTTTCAATGGGTGTCACATGAGAGTTGTTTTAAGTAGCTTTTAATTGGTGTCACATGAGCGTTGCTTCTATGAGACATTTTCAAATGGTGTCTTATGAGAGTTGTTTTAAGGAACTTTTAATTGGTGTCACATGAGCGTTACTGTTATGAGACAAGTTCAATAGGTGTCACATGTGCGTTGCTTGTATAAGACGCTTTCAATGGGTGTTATATGAGTGTTGCTTCTATATGACGCTTTCAATGGGTGTCACATGGGCGTTGCTTCTATAAAACGGTTTTAATGGGTGTCACATGAGCGTTGCTTCTATAAGACGCTTTCCATGGGTGTCACATGAGCGTTGCTTCTATAAGACGCTTTCAATGGGTATCACACGAGCGTTTCTTCTATAAGGCGCTTTCAATAGGTGTCACATAGGAGTGGCTTTAAGCAACTATTAATGGGTGTCACATGAGCGTTGTATCTAGAAGACACCTTGAATTGGGTGTCGCATGGGAGTCGCTTCTAAAAGTACTTTCAATGCACAGATAAGGTAATTTTAGATTAGTCTATAAGGCGACCAGGTAAAATTTATTAGTAATACGTTTTTAAAGTAGGCATATACATATTGCATTATTGTTATTTGTTATCAATTTAGTAAACAGTAAATACCTCAATCAACAACAACAAATTACGGTACGGTACAGTACTGTCTACTTGTAGTACACATGTCCCATCACTACGCAACCACGTGACAGCGTGGTGATAGCGCGCGGTCCTTGAATCGACCAATCGCAGCGCCGCTATCACCCACCCGCCCCTCACGTCTTCCGCAAGATTTGGTGACTCGCGGCGCGAACAAAATGAGCAACATTAATACTCTATAGGAGGTTCTCTGTGATTCACAGGAACATTAACAATGATAAAAAATAAAATATTTAGTGCATATAACAACTACCAAAATATTGTTAAATACTCAATATAAAATTTACAAATACGTAGGCATGGCTTTACTATGAATACAAATATATTTAAGTATGTTTAATTGTTTAATGACGGCGTAGGCACTTTGACAGTTGTGACATTTATCGTGCCTAATAAAGAACCCTGTACACCGTTCTGTCAACGTTTTTCTAATCTCAAAAAAAACGAAGTATAGCTAGTTTGCTTTAAATTTATTATCAGTCAGACATTACAGGAGGATATGAAATAAACACCGGCCAAGTGCGTGTCGGACCACGCATAATGGAGGGTTCCGTACCTTTAAGGGAATAAGAACCAAACTAATACGAAAAGGTCGTATCTGATACTAATGGAAGAAGTTTTTTGGAGATAACTCAAAAATGGCTAAACCGATAATGTTCAAAACAATTTTATGTGATGAGGCGCATCTTATCAATTTTTTTCATATTTTTTGCACTTACAGTTCAAAAGTTACAGGGGAGCGGGACACAATTATTCTGACTTTCGAAGCAATTATTTCTGAAAAGATTCAGTTAATCACAAAATGTTCAAAAAACCTCGATGATACTTTTAAAGGCCTATCGATTGATGTGCAACATTTTGATTTGGGTGATTAACAAATAGTAGTTTATGTAACTGTTACGTAATAAGGGTCCTTAAAACATGAGTGTGGTTTTATGAAATGAGCCGCAGGCGAATTTCATAATAAGATCACACGAGTGTTTTAAGGCCTAATTACGTACAGTTGCATACACTGCTTTATCTACACTCATATTATTTATTATAAATGCCGTATTCGGAAATCATAGAATGGCCGCCTTTGCACCGCCGTGGCCATCTCGATTGTGTCGGCGTGGCCAACTCGATTGTGTCGGCGCTCGCGCGTGACCAATCGAGTTGGCCATGGCGGTAACATTATGTTATCAAATTCGATGTTCCAAATTTGAAACTCATTGCTTAACAATATTTGAGCATGCAAAGTTAAAATTACGTTACTGCCGCAGATAAGAAACTTATCATCAGGGCCCGTAATTTTCATGCCGATGACATCAATTTGACGTCACGCTCCATATAGGATGATCCCAAATAGTTTTATTGTAAATTATTAATCATTAGTCGTCAATCATTTTAATCATGTACAAATGACTTCAAGTACTCTATTTACACATGAAATAAATAATAACTACTCGATACGGGAGGCGTAAAAATCTATTTGATTTGTTTTTATACATACATTATTGTTGTTAACAACACATTAAAATTCATTAGAAAACAGAATTCCTCTCTAACGTAAAGCACGCCATCCTTCTTGCATTAACTCCCATGCAAAGAAAATCTTCGCGTTCATACGTAATGCAATATTCATAAAAATCATTTTGTTTTGTAATCGTATTTTTGTTTGTTGTGTCACACATTTGGTTAATTATTCCAAATTCTCTGCTAAAAAGAAAATGTATAATTGATGGACACATTTTTTCTGATTTTAACAACTAATACAATTAGGAAATCAGTATTTTTATTTCTCAGTGGCACTTGTAACATTTTTGACAGAACGTTTTTTTAATGCGAACGAATAAAAAAGGTTACATTTAAAAAGGTTTTATTACATATTGATTTATAAACAGCCAAGGAAATTGATTTGTGTAACATTACGTACTTTGTCATAGTGACAATCAACATCTAGACGCTAGAGATTTCATATTATTGTCACTGTGACCAGGTTCTAAATGGTATGCAAATCAAAGTCCTGGGACTCCTGGGCCATACCTACACAAATAACCAGATACTTAATGATATTATTTACAAACGAGGTTTTGTACAGTATTATATACAAGTTAGTTTTGTACATAATTATTTACAAATTAATTTGAAACATATTTACATTTTTACTTTTTTTGCCCCTTATATTTTGATTCGAAATTAATAATTAGAATTTGCTCAAGGTTTTTAGGGGTCATACTGCATCGCCGGTTTGTAAAAATCCATTTTAATATTGAAAAGGACCTTTCAACTTCTACAGATGTAATAGGGGCATACTTAAAATAAGGCCATAAATCTATTTTCTCATTGCTTCCATCAAGACGAACTTCCTTATTGTCGCTTAAGTCAGCCATTATTTGCATGGTTGGTAATTCCTTGTTTTTGTGTAAGACTGTTTTATGCTTTTTATAAATAAATTTTCCTTTTTCATGCAGACTAGCCCTTGATAATATGCCTGTCACAGTTTTAACTACTTGTAGCGACTCACTCAATGTCAGCGTAGAACTCTCCATTTGCTTGGTAGCTTTTACTAAAACTGTGCAGCTTTCAGTTATGAATTTTAAATTTTTTTTCAGATGAGGTTTTCCAATTGCTAATTTAGCCCGTCTTACTTTTGCGGTATTCTGGTCATCCAGATTATTAAGAACGTTTTTGATTTCATCGAAGTAAGTCGTGTAGTAAATACAGGCCTCAATCCACGTATTCCATCTTGTTATAACTGGACGGGGAGGTTGTGGCATATTAGGATATAACTGTTTTTTGTTCGTGATGGGGTTTTTAAAAATGTCGTTTTCATACTACAAATCAACTCGTTTACATCCTCATACAAACCTCGAACTGTGTCAGCAACACGGTTGAAGCCATGGGCCAAGCATGTCACGTGTATCATATTTGGAAATGAATTCCGTAGAGTTTTTCCTGCTTTTACCATATAGGGAGCCCCGTCAGTCAAAAATAACACCACCCTTTCATTGTAATTGTCATTTCCATAAAGATTTTTCAACGATTCGATTACTAAATTGTTTACAGTGGCATGATTAGTCCTGTCAAGGACCTTGGAAGCTATTATGTGTGGTTTACTTGCGTTAGTCTTTCTGAGTGCTCCAACGATGACATTAGCCACATTTTGGTCCAATTAATCTTTCGTCTCGTCAACACTTACGTAAATATACGATTCCGCGATATCATTCCTGATAGAATCGAAAACCTTTTTGAACATTTTAGGTAAATACTGTACTCTTAAGTTTGACTCCGATGGAACTTTTGTTGTTTTTGCATACTTGCCATCAATGCATTTTTGAAGGAAGTTACGGGAATTCTCATTTTCTAATTGAAACCATGGTATGTTTGACGCTACCATAAAATTCGTAAGATCCAGGTTAAACTCATTTTGTGTTAATTTTCCTTCTTCTCTTTCAATATGTTTAGTTGTTTGCAAATGTGCTGTGACATTGCTGACTTTTGATGTTATATATTGATCACAACAGGAACAATAAACGTTTTCGTCGTATACGATTAAAACGGATATCTGTAGCAAAACTGGTGTAAAGATGACATTGTGCCTATTTATATTTATCCAACAATACCTACCTAACAAATAAATTAACAATAATTAAAACACAACAATATGTATTATTTTAAGCTGACAGCTATATAAGTCAATTAGACATGGTACTGATTATTTCAAGTATCGATATCGGTTACCTGCAGAGGTTGTTCAACATAGACATAAACAAAAAGGAAGATGAGTGACGTTCATAGTAAGCAAAACTGAAATGTGGTCCAGCACCTACACACTTGTAAAATGCTACACACCGCTGTACTCAAACTCAAAGAGAGAAAAAAAAAATCAAACTACACCGGTTCTAACCCTACACTTCTGACCCGAGAAGAATTATGTCCAGCAAGAAACTCGGCGGGACTTATTTTTTCAAAACAACAGTACATCAAAACTAAACAATACATAAGTGCGTGTTTCTATAAGAAAACATATCAAACCAAGGTTAGATTAACCAACAATAGGTTATAGTTTAAGAAAAATACCAAAGAAAAGAGATGAGTCCAAATCTGACTATTTGAAAATAAATTACATACAAGTTTGATATAGTTTCTTACCTGAACTGTGTCTTCTACATAAATTTCCAAATTATAATAATCCATCATCAACAGTTAGAAACTAATTTTGAATTTAAATAAAAAAAAAGTATGTGATTCTAGTATACAATAAACATACTATTTCAAATTTATCCTTAGAGATGTATAAGGTCTCCAAGTGTCTTGATCTATATATTCTATATAATAATAAAATAAATATGGATAATCAAGCACCGAATGTTGTGTCTAAAGCCAATTAAACTAAAATTAAATATGATTAATAAAAAGTTACGTAATTGTGTGGCCCCAGTTAATACATGTGTATCATGGGGAAAAGAGATAAACCTATATAGTTAACACGGCTATGCAAGCGAGACCTCCATATTTTAAGTATTGCACAAAGTGTGACTGAGAGACTCTGCCACACGACTAATTCAATATAGGTCCCGGAACCTATATTTGATTGCACACAATCGAGCGCCTGGTACCGTATCTCTCTTTTTGTATAAATCAATTTTGTTAAATGATTAATTATGACGAATTTAATCGGAATCATACTCTATGCAGCGTGACTCTATGTAGCAATTGGGAAACATCATCTGAAAAATCATTTAATATTCATAACTGAAAGCTGCAGAGTTTTAGTAAAAGCTACCAAGCAAATGGAGAGTTCTACGCTGACATTGAGTGAGTCGCTACAAGTAGTTAAAACTGTGACAGGCAAATTATCAAGGGTTAGTCTGCATGAAAAAGGAAAATTTATTTATAAAAAGCATAAAATAGTCTTACACAAAAACAAGGAATTACCAACCATGCAAATAATGGCTGACTTAAACGACAATAAGGAAGTTCGTCTTGATGGAAGCATAGCAATAGGAAAATAGATTTATGGTCTTACTAGCCTTTTCCCGCGGCTTCGCCCGCGTACTATAAGTACTCAAAAAGGATACGATACCCATGTTGATTTTCAGACTTTGTGACCACTTTGCCCCTTTTGAAAACCTGAAACACGTGTTTACTCATTTATCGTTAGTAATACTCCTGTGAAGTTTCGAATAAAATAGTCTAACAAATCTTGATTCGCCATACAAACTTTGGACCCCCATTTTAGGGGATGAATTTTGAAAAATCCTTTCTTAGTGCATCCCTAGACTTTATAAGGAACCTACATGCCAAATTTGGAATCTCTAGAACCAGCGGTTTGGGCTGTGCGTTGATATGTCAGTCAGTCAGTCAGTCAATCAGTCAGTCAGTCAGTCAGTCAGTCAGTCAGTTTCTTCTTTTATATATTTAGATTTTAAGTATGCCCCTATTACATCTGTAGAAGTTGAAAGGTCCTTTTCAATATTAAAATGGATTTTTACAAACCGGCGATGCAGTATGACCCCTAAAAACCTTGAGCAAATTCTAATTATCAATTTCGAATCAAAACATAAGGGGCAAAAAAAGTAGAAATGTAAATATGTTTTAAATCAATTTGTAAATAATTACGAGTATGTACAAAACTAACTTGTACAGCCTTGGCCAGAAGTGTTGAGCATAGCTCTTTTTTGCTTGCAATTTTGATGTTAAGTATTAATTCCCTATCATAACAATGTACAATGACGTAAAATGTTATATTTTATTGATATATCTAGAAAACTTCACTTAATAATACTTTCAAGGTACCTATAAAATATGAAAAGTGGAGGTCCCAAAAATGCGAATTTAGGTCGGTGCGAAAAATTGCAAATATTCGATGCAGTTACTACTCATTTCAACAAAACATGCCTGTTCAGTTTAAAAAGAAACGCCGGTCTAAACTTTCGAGTTTTATATGAAAATCACAAGGGTGCTCAACACTTCTGGCCAAGGCTGTATATAATAATGTACAAAACCTCGTTTGTAGATAATATCATTAAGTATCTAGTTATTCGTGTAGGTATGGGCCAGGACTTTGATTTGCATACCATTTAGAACCTGGTCACAGTGACAATAATATGAAAGCTCTAGCGTCTAGATGTTGATTGTCACTATGACAAAGTACGTAATGTTACACAAATCAATTTCCTTGGCTGTTTATAAATCAATATGTAATAAAACCTTTTTAAATGTAACCTTTTTTATTCGTTCTCATTAAAAAAACGTTCTGTCAAAAATGTTACAAGTGCCACTGAGAAATAAAAATACTGATTTCCTAATTGTATTAGTTATTAAAATCAGAAAAAATGTGTCCATCAATTATACATTTTCTTTTTAGCAGAGAATTTGGAATAATTAACCAAATGTGTGACACAACAAACAAAAATACGATTACAAAACAAAATGATTTTTATGAATATTGCATTACGTATGAACGCGAAGATGACTTAGATTTTCTTTGCATGGGAATTAATGCAAGAAGGATGGCGTGCTTTACGTTAGAGAGGAATTCTGTTTTCTACGTAACAATTGTAATGTGTTGTTAACAATACCATTTAATAAAATGTATGTATAAAAACAAATCAAATAGTTTTATTTACGTTTCACGTATCAAGTAGGTATTATTTATTCCATGTGTAAATAGAGTACTTATAAAGTCATTTGTACATGATTAAAATGATTGACGACTAATGATTAATAATCTATACATCTATACATATAATAAAGCTGAAGAGGGTCGAAAGTCTGTACATGGAAGATAATCGAAAAAAAGTTGGCTGGGGATACTTAGAATCGATAACAGAACACGTTCCAAAAATTTTTAGAATTTTTGTCTGTTTATCTGTTTTTCTGTTTGTCTGTTTATTTGACCGCGCATCACGTGAAAACGGCTGAACGGATTTCGATGAAATTTTGTATAGTGATAGTTTGAGTCCCGGGAAAGGATAATATATAGTTTTAATCCCAAAAATCAACCCTGGTGGGGGTGAAAATGGGGTTGAAAGTTTGTATGGAGAATTTTTAACCGCTGAAACGATTTAGATAGAAATGAGTATGGAGATAATTTGAGTCTCGAGAAACGTCATAGGATAGTTTAAAACCCTTTTAGGGGTGACAAGGGGGTTGGAAGTTGGTATGAGGATTTTTTTACCGCTGATTTAGATGAAAATTGGTATAGAGATAGTATGGGTCTCGAAAAAGGACAAAGGATAATTTCATCTTGAAAAAAGCCCCCCTCCCATCTTACTTTAGAACCGTACGTCCAAAAAATTTGAAAAAAAATAATGGAAGTGAAGCCTGAAAGGTACTTTCAATAAAAACTATCTATCTATACATCTATCACGTGAAAACGGTTGAATGGATTTTGATGAAATTTTGTGTAGAGATAGTTTGAGTCCCGGGAAAGGACAAAGAATAGTTTTGGTGAAAGTTTACATGGGGAAGAAACAACCAATAACCGCTGTACGTATTAAGATGAAATTTGGTATTTATATAATTTGTATACTCCCCCCCCCCGACCGCCGCCGGCACGCATGGTTTCAGTGGATTTTTAATATGTGTGAAGGTAAAGCAGTGTATGCTTCTGTACATAATTAGGCCTTATTGCGTAACAGTTACATAAACTACTATTTATCTCTTTTTAGGGTTCCGTAGTCAACTAGGAACCCTTATAGTTTCGCCATGTCCGTCCGTCTGTCCGCGGTCTAGATCAGTTACCGTTCGCACTAGAAAGCTGAAATTTGGTGATTCCTGATAAAAACTTTCAATAAAACCTGTATTGAATAAAATCGTTTCAGCCGTTTTTGAATTATCAGTCAAAACCGCATAGTGAAAGGAAGTGCCGGATGGTAAAATGACGTAAGCGCCGCCAAATATCCCTTAATAAACGATCTTTTGAACGGATGTTTTGTAACAGGGCGGCATCTACGAAACTCTACACTGAGCATCGCCATGCTCTTGGCCTTGTATTGTTATCCCGGAAATCACCCCTTAAGGATTACTAATTCCAATTCCAGAAAATTCCCAGCCAGGTTATATTTCAACCGCACCGGTTCTTACCTTTCATGCTTAGACTGATTTGACGGGAGGATCGATTTGGATGATATTTGCCGTGGACATGAACGTATTAATACACCTACTACTCTATGTCGTTTAAATCATGCCAAAAAAAATAATAGGATAAAAAAAAGTATTAATTTTTGAGTGTAGTTTCATTTAGCGGTAATTGTAAAATATTTTATTAGGACTACTGTCCTCTAGCGTATCCATCTGTCAACTTTACTTCAAGTTCCGCCTCCAGGGTAGCGGGAGAGAAATTAGGGGTGAATTAGCCGTTTACTGACACAGACCGAATTCCACGCGGGCGGAGCCGCGGGCACAGCTAGTTTATAATAAAACTATATGGGATCACCCTATATGGAGCGTGACGTCAAATTGATGTCATCGGCATGAAAATTACGGGCCCTGCTTATCATAGTTAAATCGTTTGTTGCAATGCTTGTCATTGTCTACGGTTTTTGAACGCATTTTAGAGTACTTACAGTATGAGTGTAGATAAAAAATTGTTACATGTATGGAGTGCCTCTCCTAAAAATACTTTATCTACACTCATACTGTAAGTACTCTAAAATGCGTTCAAAAACCGTAGACAATGACAAGCATTACAACAAACGATTTAACTATGATAAGTTTCTTATCTGCGGCAGTAACGTAATTTTAACTTTGCATGCTCAAATATTGTTAAGCAATGAGTTTCAAATTTGGAACATCGAATTTGATAACATAATGTTACCGCCATGGCCAACTCGATTGGTCCCGCGCGAGCCCCGACACAATCGAGTTGGCCACGCCGACACAATCGAGATGGCCACGGCGGTACAATGGCGGCCATTCTATGATTTCCGAATACGGCATTTATAATAAATAATATGAGTGTAGATAAAGCAGTGTATGCAACTGTACGTAATTAGGCCTTAAAACACTCGTGTGATCTTATTATGAAATTCGCCTGCGGCTCATTTCATAAAACCACACTCATGTTTTAAGGACCCTTATTACGTAACAGTTACATAAACTACTATTTTTCTGTGATTTAACTACATAACTTGGGTTGGGTCCATTTTGTGATGCACGTTCATTGTTTGTTTTCATTGTTATTGTCTCTCAATGTTCATGTATTAAGCATCACAAATAAATGTTTTTATTCTTATTCTTAACTAAATAGCGGCATACAAAATACACCTTATGTCTAAATTTTATTAAGATATGTCTTATAGTGTCCGAGTAAAATGGCTGCGACATACGGCGGACGGACAGACGGACATGACGAAACTATAAGGGTTCCGTTTTGGCTACGGAACCGTAAAAATGGAGGGACCTATATTTACGATCGTCGACACAGTTGACTGACCATTAGTTAATCTACAGCCATGTCCAGATTACGCGCGGCATGTATGCTCGCATCAGCCGCTCGCAATACGGTCATGTTTGCCCCGCGAAGCAGATCGAACTACCCAAGTAACACAGGAAGCATTATAATATAACATATGAATAGTTAACTTATTTCGAACTTAAGGACCGTATAAACTCTTATATACGTTCACCGAGCAACTTGTCGCATTATATGATGCTTTGAGCTGTATAACGGTTGTATAATGGCATATCTAAATGCTTTTGTAAAGCCTTTAGCTTTAGTGCAGCAAACCACAACGCAACTGTACAGCTTTCGACTGTTTAAAAGCACTTAAGTGCTTTAGGTTCTACAATAGCATTATATAATGCTTTAAGCTGTATAACGGTTGTATAATGGCATGTATAAATGCTTTTTTAAAGCCTTTAGTTTTAGTACAGCGAACCAAAATGCAACTGTACAGCTGAATGCTGTACAGTTGCGTTTTGGTTTGCTACACTAATGCTTCGGTGTGGTTTAGTGCCTTAGGTTCTACAATAGCATAAATAAATGCTTAATGCTGTTTATGAGCATGAATATTAGCCATTATAATGCCACGTAAATCCGGTATACAGCTTTCAGCTGTTTTTAGTGCTTTAGGTTCTACAATAGCATTTTATGATGCTTTACGCTGTATAACGGTTGTATAATGGCATATGTAAATGCTTTTGTTTAGCCATTAGTTTTAGTGCAGCGAACAACATGCAACTGTACAGCTGAATGATGTACAGTTGCGTTTTGGTTTGCTACACTAATGCTTCGGTTTGGTTTAGTGCCTTAGGTTCTACAATAGCATAAATAAATGCTTAATACTGTTTAAGAGCATGAATATTAGCCATTATAATGCCACGTAAATTCGCTATACAGCTTTCAGCTATTTTTAATGCCTTAGGGTGTACAATAGCATTTATAAGTAGGCAATACGTTCCTAATGCAGTATAATAGCAATAATATAAAGCCAAGTAATTCACTATAAGGGGCTGTTCATAAATTACGTCATTTCAAATGGGGGGGGGGGTCTGGACATCGGATGATGGTAGCATGACGTAGGAGGGGGGGGGGGGGCGGTCATTCCGAAGATCACATCATCAATGTGTAAAAAAAGGAATGAAAGTCGTGTTTCTATAAACTTTTAATGCTATAAAATATTATCTACTAAATAGTTTTTTATTTTACAATTAAGCTTAAAACGCATTTTTTTTAATGACGTCACTTTATTTGGCAGCTTTACTATCAAAAAATTGATGACGTAATTTATGAACAGCCCCTATACAGCTTTTAGCGGTTTTAGTGCCTTAGGTTCTACAATAGCATAAATAAATGCTTAATGTTGTTTAATAGCATAATTATTCACGTGTAATGCTGTAGGCATAAATAAGGCATTTTTTAAGGGTCACTGAGCTGCTATTGGACTAAGAGCTAGCCACGTCAGATATGACAAAATAATGAGAGCAACAAAACCCGTCTGGTTAGATTGCTATACTATTCTTATTGCTAGATCCTGGCATCTGGCAGCTTTTAATGGGTGGAGGTCACAGTGACAGACTAGCAAAATGTTTTAATTGGAAAATAGTAATACCAAACTAGGTAAAAATTGCCGAAGTTGTCTCAGTTATAAAGGACAGGGCCTATATTTTAAGGGGCTCCCTGGCGCCAACGACCTTGGATCTGATTCCCTTAGTTTTCTAATTATTTATATAGTTTATCATATTATCAGTAACGGCTTTAAACAATATAGGATCCTATATTTACTTCAATATTCATTGTCCACGAGATATTTGACATCAAAGTCGAACCGGTTTAGGCTAAAAAAGTGGTTTTATGGTCATAAATTTTGTATTAATTAGTTAAAAATTAAAATCTCTCTACAGTTTTTAGAGACATCAAAGAGGAACCCTAATATGTAGATTACGTATATGTAAGATTCTTTACACCATTCGAATATCGATAAAAGCCAAAGAGTAGGCATTAACTTAAAAAACAGAATGTACTCTAGCACGTTTCTACCTAAAGAATAATTGATCGAAAAAATCATAGGTATATACAATTTATATATAATAGCTGACTATTATGTATATATATTGTAGGTACATATACCTATGATTTTTTCAAGTATTTTTTTATTAATTCATGTAATGACTGATCATTGTCAACCTCTTCAGTTAATCAAATAGTTCATAAATATCGGACGTCAAGATTAATATTTGACACTTACTATACCGTGTCTTTGTCTTAGGTAGATCTAGTTAATAAATTTCGGATATGCAATTGCATTTTTAAAATACTAAGTATATCAGTAGTAGTATAGTCAATACATACATGCCTCTAAGAAAAAAAGCTCGTATCATAGTGTGTAAGCTATTCACAGAGAGGTAGTTATTCATTAAGCATAATATGATATTTTCTCAGACTAACTTTCAACCTATCTGTTTATCTCTACTCTTTCTCAAATCGTTCCCGCACCGAAAACCCCGATGTATGATTATTACGGAAACAAAAACAGTAGGCGAAAACTATGAACTATATTTTATTATACATCGTTTGGCACTACTTTCTCGCAACATAAATTTTTGTATAATTTCTCTTAATATTGTATAGTATTTGTATAGTTTCTCATAATATTGCATCAAACCCAGATCTCTAGGATTTATTTTCTTGAAATGGTTTGCATTCTTTGACCTCCACTACTTTAAAGCTGCCAGATGTCCAGATCTAGAAATAAGCATAATATACCAAACTGACTAGAGGGGTTTGGTTGCTCTCATTATTGTCATATCCGACGTGGACGGGGCTACCACGCCATTTTGTAAATAATTAATAACCTAAAAATAAAATCATGCGGACCTATTTATACAAGGAAAATACCTATATAATAAAGAAATTACTTAATTTAAGACTGCTCAACCAACACTATTATGTTAATAATGCAACACTCGTTCTATACGAGGATTACACAATTGTTTTGCTTATTTGACGCATATCTTTTTATAATATTTTATAGCAAAACCACAATAAATCAAAGGCGCGTGAAAATTTTCAATGAAACTTATATACACATTTACAGTAAACTACATTGCGCAGTAATATTTGAAGGATATAATAACGTAAAAGTGTCAAAAACTTTTATAAATTTTGTTAGGATGCAAACAAATGTGACGTGTCACTCATTCAGTTTTTTGTACCGTCTTCGTCCATTTTATATTGCGAGACAAAGTAGTTAAATCACAAGGTTCATTGTATTATAACATTTGTTCCGTCGGTATTAGAGACGTTTTTGCATTGACGTAAGGTTTATTTTACTACACTCTTATGCTAGTATAATGCGTTTGTATTGCGATCGGCAAGTTAATCGAGAGTACTTATGCTTCTTTACTGCGATTAGCAAGTTTTTTGGCCGTATTAAGGCTTCTTTAATGCAGTCGGCAACTTAATAGAGCGTACTAATGCTTCTTTGAGGCGATTGGCACTTTCCATGACAACGATAATGCTAATAGCGCAGACATAATGCGCCTGCAATGCTATTAAATGACCTGTATAGGATCTCAAGCTGGGTAATTTGTGCCCATTTAAGACCTATATCAGCACTATAAACGTTTATAATGATACTATAAAACGAACTCAAAATGCTAAAAGCATACAGATATGCTGTAAGACGGCCGTTATACTGCTTTGATGTGTTACTTGGGTAGGTTTCGCTTAGAACTAAAATCTTTAGCTTTAGAACTAAAATCGCTGGTTTGCCGCGGTTAGAACATGCCATGCGGTCTGCCGCGCATACATGGACACGGTTTTGGAGATAAGGTTTGCTAATGGTGCACTGAAGATCGAGCTCAGTGGCACACCACGAGAGAGGCCATATGTCCATCAGTGGACTGATACAGGCTGATGATGATGATGAATGGTATACTTAGTACAGTTGACGTCAAAAATAAGTTACATTTTTTTACCTTCTTACAAAAGAGTAAAGTGTAAAACATGAGCAGACACTATACATTTTATAGCAAATTTGTTCTTAAAGAAATCGATAAACTCAATTACCCAACCTAATTGTTTAATAATTACCTACTAGTTATAATTATTAACATATCCCTTTAATTAAACCGTCCATCAGTGGCGCAACGTCCATATTCATATTAAAGAATCCATTTTCAGCCGGCTTCCATTATTCGCAGACAGTTGAGAGCGTTTCCTTTCGCGCATAAAGAAAAAGAAAACTAATCTAGCTTCAGCTCGTCTAGATATTTTTGACGCGCCGCCACAGCTTTTTATACCAATTCTTTACTTACTTCCTAACTTGACAACACCTCCACAAAAACGTCTAGTAATGAAATTGTTCTTGTCGACCGTCGACCGTAGATTATAAATCTGCTTTAGAAATTATGTTTTTGTCGGCGGCTCACTCAGTGTTTAGTTTCTAGTGTTTCTACACTATCGAGGCTAATACGATATGTCTGTCACGATATAGACTTATAGTGGTATCTTAATAGTAGCTGCGTCACGCAACGCAAGCTTACAGTAACGATAAAAAGTCATTCATATACAATTTTATTTTAACTTTCAAAGTTAGATGAAATGTATAATCTAAGGGTCTATTAAGGCGAATAATTGATTCAGCTAAGGTCCGTTTTACGACAGATTGTAACTTGTTAAACAAGCGGGTAAATAAGAATTCTAACTGGTAAGTAACAAACCAGTTACAAGTTCTAAGTAAAACGAGTTCTATCCCAGCTTTTTGTCGGGCTTATTTTCTTCTCTTTGCGTGAAAAACTAAGAAATACTTACCTTTTCTTACACGAGCTACCTACTTTTGAAAAGCTGTTAAGCTCATTCGGTGTTTCATTATCAAACTAAAACATTAAAAAAAAATGTATTCCGTAGTGCGTCACTCAAAAGTTCTTATAAATATAATATTATATATTTGAATAATAGAAATAGGTTCCGACTTTTCTCCGCTACTGTACCTACATTGCTCTATAAACTGATGGCCGAGTCATTACCGTAAATCGCGTACAATCTCGCGCGGAGGTATGCCAACGTCTATAAATATATATCTTTTTTACTCAATTCAAGGCACCATAGATTATTCGTAAGACCTTATAAAGAAACTTTGACGTCACAGCTATCGCCTACGTCGTCTCTTTGTTTGCTAATTAGGAAATGTGCCTCGGACACCTCCATTAAACTTTCTTATTTACGCATTTGAACTTTAAATCGGTATGCAAATTGCACATTTTAATTACAATTCTGTTGTACTTGTCGGCTGACGTTCACATTGCGTGTCTAATTCCGTTCGACACCTCATTAAATGTAACTCGATGCATGGCCATAATATAGTCGCCATCATATATATGGGAGTGGCAAAAGTGCTCACAAATATCTGAACACACATCTATGGTCAAAGCAAAACAGACGTTAGAGTGCAAGTGCGGATATTTTTCTGCACCTTGTCGATATGTCTGATGGCGCCTGTGCCTACAATATTGGACTCATTTAAACAATATGTTTGATAGCTACTGTTTATAAAATAAAGTGTCAAAAAATAATTATTACCACTATAAAAAAAGTACACTGTGACGTGCCAAATATAATACAGTAAAACTAGCTTGAGACGATTTTGAAAATACCCAGTCAAATACGCGTTTTAAGCGGGAAAGCGTATTGGAACTGTTCTGCGGGACCTCAAGTTGTGTAGAATAGCTTGATCGTATTAAGGGGTTTCTACAGTACATTTCATTCAGTTTGAGTTTCAATTACAATATACCTAGTAAATTATACCTATATGTAGTTGTAGCGCGTTCCCCAGTTCGACACATTTGTAAAAATATTACAAACACGCAAAAATAAATGGCTCCATATCGTCTCCCGTGTAATTATGCAATTGTTTTGCAAGTCACAAATTGGCTCAATCATCATTTTACTTTCAGTCTCAACGAAGTGTTAGAATCTTTAGGCAAGATTCCAATTCTGCCGGCACTCCAACTGAACGCGGAGGCGCACCGGTTCTCGGCCTTCGACGTTTTTGAGGAAACGGACTTCGAAGGTCAATACTATAGGATAAGCCAACCCTTGGATGGATCGGAGAAGACGAATCAGGACTTTGGAGTGGAGGCGTTCAAATTATCGGAAGAGGAAGATGGTAAGCAATTTTATTTCGCCTCACTCCTAAACCAATACAAATAGCTCGATCGTCAGTGCGTAACATAACTTAAAAGTGTAACTATTTAGCGTGCAGTTTAGTTCTTGAAAACATTAATAATAAATAAAATTTATTTATTTCGTACAAACAACGTATCCATCCACAGAGAGTTATTAACAAGCAAACAATCTTAACCTAGTGTTTTTGCAAAGGTATTTTTTTTAAATATTTATTTAATGTGGTGGGTGACGGGTGGCGCAAACGGCAAAACACAGGAAGCCTTTGCCCAGTAGTGTGACACAAATAGGCCATTAAACAAAAAAAACGTTCAGTAACAATTACATATAACAATAAAAAATATGTGACTTATTAATTCTTGTTTTGTATTTTACTTTCAATAAAAAAGATGTCACAAAAAGCCTAGCCGAAGAAGTAATTTTAATAAAGATAAAACCAGTCAATATGAACGGTTGATAAAGGTAAATGTAGCACGAGTCAACTCCTTTTTTCGAGTAGCTACTTAGATAATTTAATATTTGTCATAAAAACCAATAAGTGAGCTCACCGGATCTTCCTCACTGCGAGATATTAAGGAGACAGGTGACGTCAGTGCGAATAAATAAATATTATTATCTCGTTCATTACATTAATTTAAAAGTCACAACTTTTGGTAGCAACTTGCTTGAGTTATACATATTTGATTTATTGAAATAAGTTACTAATATAAAAGTAATTTAGTGGACACTAACAATTATGGTTATCGTTTTCCTTGTATGCAGTTTTATTTTAAACTTGTGTGACATAATCAATGTGGAGAAAAAAAAAAAATTAACCACAACGATCGAAAGTCCAATTTTAAACTCAATTCAATTCTATCCACGATACACAATCTGCAACTAGTTAATTTATTTATTTATTATGTCTTTTTGACTCTCTTCGCTGGTTTCAAAGCATCATTTAATATATCTCGTGAAAACAAATTTTTGTTTAGTATCGTTTAACACAAAAATTACACGTAAAGGTTGAACACGCCAAAACTTGGGCACGTAAAATTTGCTTTTAAACCAGTTTGTAAATAAATAACTACATTATGAATACCACATTTAATGAGAAATTTAATGACATCTAAAATCACATTTTTAATTTTAATTAATGTTTACACAGTAAGCCATACATCGAACTTTTCTACGCACACGGGTCATAAGCCTTTGCACGCTTTCTTAAGAAATGATTTTTGTCGCCCAGGTCCATATTTTTTGTAGATCAGCGACCGATTTTACTTCTCCGCCTTTCTTTTTTAGAATTCCTTTCATAATACTCCAGTACTCTTCAACAGGCCGCAGTTCTGGACTATTTGGCGGATTGCATATTTTGGGTACCACCATGATCCTGTTAGCGTTGTACCATTCCATAACTGATTTTGCGTATGGCAACTGGCTAGATCTGGCCAAAACAGCGGTAATGAGGCATGCTGTCTTATAAAAGGCAGCAAACGCTTCTGTAAACAATCTTTCCGATAGATATCGCGATTTATTGTCCCGGTGGTGATAAAAGAGCGACTTCTTTTACCACAGCTACATATTGCCTGCCAAAGAAGGTATTTTTTTGGACATTGCCCTCGTTTTTTTAATTCAAGATCTTCAGGAGTATCTCTCCGAGATTTGCTAGTATAAAACTCTTGACAAGGTATTTGTTTAAAATCCAATTTTATATACGTATCGTCGTCCATCACTGCGCATTCAAATTTTGTAAGAAAATCTTCATAGAGTTGTCGCGACTGTATCTATGCGGATAAGTTATGTTTTGAGTCTCGATCTGGTGCGGCCTGGGCTTTATAACTCCTCAGTCCTGCCCTCTGTTTCACTTTTTGTACATAGGACTGAGACATTTTCACTTTTTTAGCATCATCACGAGATGAAGTCGTATGATTTGAGGCAAAAATCTTTAAAATACTCTTTCCTTTTTCTTATTCTTGACTCCCTGCAACCCACCACTTCCTGGCTTTCTATCTATTGTCAAGCGTTCACGGAAAGTTTTTAATACGTGACCAGCCGTAGATTGTGGACATTTCAGCCTTTTCGCGATATCTCTGTAGCTTAACATGGGATTTTTTACATGTTCGTGCAAAATGCGTTCACGTTTTTGATGTTGTACGCTCGACATTTTGCCAACGAATAAATAAAAGAAAATAAAACTATCATGTTTTTTATAGCCCAGTTCCTTGTGAGAAAATTGTTGTTTAAAAGGTTTGAATATCTCCATTTTTCGAATAACTATAGCTATTTTTACATGCCTAGGTTTTGGCGTGTTCAACCTTTATGACCAAATGTTGAGTTTAATATGATTACACATGGTATTTAAACGTTACGTACTTTGCCGTGAGGATCGAATGCACACGCTCTCGAGTCGCGATTGCGATAATCGCCCGAGTATTTTATAAACAAACCTATTTTCGTAGTAGAAACTCCATGAGTGACGCGAAAAGCCCTGTAATATAATCTACGTAATAAAATTACAATGCAATAAAATTACAATAAAATGTTTTTATTGTCTCATTTTATGTCTGCGTCGCTATTGATAGCTGAATTAGGTATATGAGTGAGATATGTGTGTTATTGGCATTGGCATGCTCAACATATCATCATCATTGGGCTGTAAGGTCTATGGCAGAAAATTTGATGCAATCTCGAAATTTACTTAAACTAAACACTTCTAGACACTTTGGTGGCTGAACAAACCAATACGGAACTGGCAAACATGCCCACATTTTGCACATGTATATGTTGCAACTGATGTGCTGGTGTCTGCCGTCTCGCCCTCTTATCGGCTAGTTTATCGAACCAGATCCCATCATGCAGTTTCTGGCCTTCCTTGCTGATATTACGTCACTGGTCCCTGTTATCCGTAAGCTTCTCCTAATCACCATGCCTGATGAAATCAGGTCACACTTGACGCAATATTTAAAGCGAAGCGGCGGTCGGCCAATACTCCTCTTCGCACCCGCTACTGCGTCAAGCATGACCTGCTTGGATATACTTGCAGTTATCAGATTCTGAACACCTATATAACTTTGTAAGCCCTTCTCCCTATTTGGGTTCCCTATTGAGCTAACCACTTAAATTTCCAGTGTTCGGTCATAAAGACGCATCAACAAGTAAAGAGGCGGAGCAGGCGCCAGCGCCCGCCGAGCCAATTGAGGAGTCTGATGAAGGAGTCACGTTCAAAGCGAACTCTTATGAAAATAAGGAGGAACCCACGTTACTACACTGGATATTGGCGCAAGGCAACAAGGCATCTCTACAGGATATCTTAGACTACTGCCAGAAAGGATTGGCGTTGGTAAGATATTTGACACTTAATTTAGTCCATTTAAAACGATGAAACTCTTTCTCATGAGAATAAAGACTACGTTACTACGCTGGATCTAGGACACAAGGAAACGCAGCTTCACCTGATAAGATATACGATATTTTATTTAGGCAATCTAGGGCGTTCAAAGCGCACTCTTATGAAAATGAGGAACCGACGTTATTACACTGGATTCTGGCGCAAGGTACAGGATATCATGGAATACTGCCATTATCAAAAAGTAGCCGCCTTTAAGTGCTTACAAATTCGTCTAATTCTGTCATAATGCCTCATTTTACTAGGTACACATTGTTCTTTTAAACTCATTGATACGAGCGAGGATGCAACATACGACGTCTTGTTAGAAAGTCGCACGCTGTACCGTACGGCGCGGCTACCAAAACCGTGCGTAGCACATGGTGCGAAATTAAAACATTGGACTCTTAATATTAATAGTGGTAAGAGAGTAAATTGAACAGTGCAGGTTACTGCAAGATCTACCACATTTATCGGTAAAGCTATTAAGGTCTTATCAAAGTGGGTTTATAGGTTACTATTCCTATTTAATCCAACCTAGTGACTGAGATCGGGCGTTGAATGGATTGTTGAAGTTGCCTGATAGTGACCAATAATTAAATTATGCGAAGATAATATGAAGGATACATTCGTGTATTAAATGCGTAGTTTTTGGCAAAACAATACATAAAACACGATTGCATTGAGCTTTCTATGCAAAAGTTGAAATCGATCATATGTATAACAGATTTGCATTGAACTTCCATCATATCGAGAAACGAGAAAAAGTGACGCAGCAAAAGGCGTCGCGTAAGCCGACTTTTGCCGTAGACAGCCGATCTAAGAAATTGCTAGTCACAAAGGACTGAATATTACTGGAATCGTCATGCCATATTTTGGTGACATTTTTTTGTGTTTGTTATTCTATTATCTTCAATTCCATGCCGATTTGGGTTTATATTTAACTACTAGCCGTTCCAGCGGTTCCACTCGATTCGGTTTGTTGCCCCGCGCCCTCCAAGGAGGTAGATTTCGAGATATATTTTAGCTTTTGTTCGCCCATATCTTAAGCGTCCTACTGGCCTAATTTGAACGACATTAGTCCCTCTTATTTGAAGTTAGATATGTAAGTTTCGGAATAGCAGTTTTATGCGACACGTAAAAAAACTGTTGTATTTGATCGTTTCAATCAGATAAACAATTGAAAATCAAGCCTTGCTTGCTTGCACAGCTTTTGTCATACATTTTTAATCTTCTGTCGTATTCTTCTAGATTGACGCGGAGCCCCTCAAAGAATTAGAAGAGGAACTATGCAACGTGTTAGAATACGCGAATGTACACGGACTTAAGCAGATCAAAGGCATTGAGGATCGCCTGTACGGACTAGATCAGCTGCTGAGTGACGTGAAGAAACTCGAACGCGACCAGCATGACCAGGCCGCGTCGCTTATACAGGTGAGCTAAAATCGATTTTATTTGAAGGTTGTTCGAGTCTAGATTTGAACAGCAATGTGTAAAAATACGCGAATGTGCTCGGTAAAGCAGATTAAAGGCATTGAGGACCGCCTGTACGGGCTAGATTAGCTGCTTAGTGATGTAAAGTAACTTGAACGCAACCAGCACGACCAGGCGGCATCACTCATACAGGTGAGCTAAAACAGCTTTTATTTGAAGGCTGTTAGAGTCTAGGTTTCAACAGCAATGCTGTGTCAGAATACGCGAATGTGCTCGGTAAAGCAGATTAAAGGCATTGAGGACCGCCTGTACGGGCTAGATTAGCTGCTTAGTGATGTAAAGAAACTTGAACGTGACCAGCACGACCAGGCGGCATCACTCATACAGGTGAGCTAAAATAGCTCTTATTTGAAGGCTGTTACAGTCTAGATTCCAACAGCAATGTGTTAAAATACGCGAATGTGCACGGTAAAGCAAATCAAAGGCATCGAGGACCGCCTGTACGGGTTAGATTAGCTGCTTAGTGATGTAAAGAAACTTGAACGCGACCAGCATGACCAGGCCGCGTCACTCATACAGGTTAGCTAAAACAGCTCTTATATGAAGGCGGTTAGAGTCTTATGTTTGAACAGCAATGCTGTGTTAGAATACGCGAATGTGCGGTCTAAAGCAGATCAAAGGCATTGAGGATCTCCTGTACGGGCTAGGCCAGCTGCTTAGTGACGTGAAAAAACTCGAACGCGACCAGCATGACCAGGCCGCGTCGCTCATAGAGGCAAGCTAAAATCGATACTACTTAAGGCTGTTAGAGTCTAGGTTTCAACAGCAATGCTACGTGTTAGAATACACGAATTGCACAGTCTAAAGTAGATCAAAGGCATTGAGGATAATATGTACGGGCTAGATCAAGCGAGCTAAAATAACTCTTATTTGAAGTCTCTTAGAGTCTATGTTGCAACAGCGATGCTAAGTTTTAGAATACTCTAACTAGTGCGGTCTAAAGCAGATTAAAAGAAAACGATAAAGCAAAACGATCTTTTGTGTCATATATTTAAAGTTCTTTTTTTTTTTCATTTCAGTATCGAGAAAGGTTGAACGCCGCGTGCGACCCGTCAGTGTTGCCAACATTGGTGCAGTCGCATTGGTGCCAACTGGAAAAACTGCTTAAGGGACAAGAGACTCTAGTTAAGATTAGACGACGAATCGCCAGGTCAAAAGACGAACTGTCGCACATACTCAAGGCGAGGTTAAAGTAAGTATAGGCTTGACTTTTCAACCAACTTCAAGATTTCGACGGAGGAGGTTATCAATTCGTCGGGATCTTTGTTTCTGTTTTTTTTATGTATGTTTACCGATTATTCGAAGATGGCTGGACCGTTTTGGAAAATTCTATTTTTGTTTGAAAGAGTATACTTGACAGTTGGTCCCATTGTAACCAGGTCAGGATCTGATGATGGGATCCTGGAGAAATCGAGGGAATTCTTCAACTATTATAGGCACAGCTATAGTGATTTGAGTATTTTTTACAGCAGCTCGAACATTTGCTTTTGGAAAGGTGGAGGCTAAGTGAAGTCGGTTCTTTTTTGTTTAAAATTATATTCAAATTCGATTGGTTTGGTCACCTAGGTGACCTGATTGGATTTCCAAGATGGTAGTACTAGTGCACTATGTACTGTGTCGTATGAAATCCCCAATTGATTCAATGAGTCCCTGAGTAGTTAAGTCAATATTAAAGAAAACCCAATGTTAACGATGTTCTATTGCATACACACGGACACTACCTCCAAGGTAGCACGCTACAGTATTTTATACCACGACGGTGGCAAACAAGCATACGGCCCGCCTGATGGTAAGCAGCTACCGTAAGCCTATGGACGCCTGCAACTTCAGAGGTGTCACTGCGCGTTGCCGACCCTTTACACAAAGACGGCTAAATTAACGAGGGTCCCTCATCGTCAACACACTGGGTCCTTTGAGCTCTTTGGCAACCTTACTCACCAGCAGGAACACAACACTATGAGTAGGGTCTAGTGCTATTTGGTTGTGGTTCTGTAAGGTGAAGGTAGTAACCCAGTCGGGCTCTCCTCCAGATTTGAGCGAGATGACATTCGCTGTGCTGTTCGCAGTACCCATACCTCTCTTTAAAAAAAAAATGTTTTTTATTATTACCATAACGTATGTGCCCTCTGTAAACAAGTTTTGAGGATATGTAGGGATGTCTCTCTTTCTCTCACACCTTTAAACTAAAAGCACAGTCTGTTATAATTACAAGTCTTACTTAAAATATACGAGACGCTTACTCGGACAGTAGATAACTGCCAGTATAGGGCAATCATAATTCGCTCTGTTCTTCATTTGAAACATGATTGTGATAGCTAGCCTAATAGTAGATGGTATCTCGCTTATTAGATAATACCAACCAACCCTTAATACCAACCTTTCGCTTCCAGGGCAGTCCTAATGATCGAGAACTCCATGTCAGTTCAAGACGCACACGCCATGCTAAGCTTCCAGTGCTTCAACCGACTGGCGCGATACTTCGACATAGTCGCGCAACTACACCGGGCACCCGTGGTCTACGTCCGAGCGGTACACGAGGTCGCCAGGCGAAGAATGTTTTCGCAAGCACATTTAAAGGTATTTTAATATATTTAATAGCCATAAAGTACCATAGAATTATTAAGAATTTAAAATAAATAAATAGTAAAGGACAATTTTACACAAATCGACCTAGGCCCACAGTAAGCTCTATAAGGCTTGTGTTATGGGTACTAGACGACGATATATATAATAGATAAATATGGATAAATACTTAAATACATAGAAAACATGCATAACTCAGGAACAAATATCTGCGATCAACACACAAATAAATGCCGTGATCAGAATTCGAACCCGGGACCTCCTGCTTCGTAGGCAGGGTCACTACCGACTGGGCTAGGAGGCCGTTTATAAAGAAGGATATATAAAGAATATGGCGCAATCCTTTCCATAGAAGACCGCCGACGAGGTTGACCACGATCTGGGTAACATTGCAGGAAACCGTTCGATGAAGGGCAAAAGGCAGCACCCGTAGTTTGTATTATAGAAGATCGTAAGATCTTTGGGATGCCCAGCAGTAGACATCGTTAATCCTCTTGAACTTTAATGATTCCCCGGAGCCTTAAATCAACCTTTTTAAACTTCTCCTTTCTAATTCCATCGTCTGTGCTTCTTAAATTCGATGCCACCTTTTTAATCCTAGAGAGTCATTTCAAAACTTAATTAAACTATAAATTAGGGTATAAAGAACATTTCTACTTAGGCAAGTTGTTTTAAAGATATGATTTGATAGAACTATTGAGTACGAAGAAACATACGCGAACACGTAAATGTAACATAACGTTAAACTATTTCAGTGGGCAACAGACTTAGCAGCTAAACTAATAAAAATCCACGAAGAGGAGATCATACGACGGCAAGATTTCAACTGTCTATTCGAAGGGCATTTCCTCAAATCCCTGTTTCCCGGCATGACGGAGTTACCACCGGCCTTCGCTACGCAGTCGCCGCCGACCTTCGATGCGAGATTACCGCAAGTGACTGATGAAGATGTGGAACTTATAGCGACCGCGTTTCCGCAGTTGGCTAAGGATGTGCCCAATTATGATATGGAGACGACTGTTAAGTTCTTTCAGCAGAGGTACGTAAACAGAATCTGTAAACGTATTATATATTTCAAAGTCTGATAGACGCTTTTTGAGAGGCAAAAGATTCTAGAAATATTTTAGCTCTTAAGGAAAACAAAATACATTCAAAATCTGGGATCAATGCATGGGTATCGAAAACTGAAATATATTATTTCTAAATTTTCAGGATAAGTTCTTCAGATCATCAGGAAAGAGATATTGATGTTCAAGTAGATTTTGAAAAGTAAGTAACTCCAGTAGCTAAGTTACCTTAGTTCACTAGTGATTTCCACTATAGTATAGTGATTTTCAATCAAAGCACGCAAGTCTAAGTATTACAAAATATTCCATCATCACATTTTTATTCTAAAAATAGCAATAGTTTCTTTGGACTTGAGATAAATGCCACTTTTTTTTTGTTTCTTCATAACATGGACATTGCGCAAATATATTAAAACTCATTTTCCTACCCAGGGACTTCGAATCCGAGACAGACGTAGACTTCGAGCGTCTCAGTCGACAGAGCACATCACAGAAACAGAAAGTGGACACATCGACAATATGCGTCCCAGACACCGCAGCCGTGTCCACGGTCACTGAGGTGCGCCCTCCCGTTATACTCGAAGAGCGAAACGAGTTCGAGAACTCGGAGTTTTACATCGAGGAGTCGCTACCGTCAAGCTTAGAATGGGGTCGGGATGAACGACAGGTTAATTAAAGCCCTGTAAGAACGTTCTGGTGGGACCTCTCTGTTTTTTATGTATCTGGATTTTTGTGTAACATTTTATGTAACACATTCAGTGCCGAGAACCCGACTATCGGGTATTTTATGATTTCGTTCCCAGGCCGGACGACCCGATAGTCGGGATCGTAGTACTACAGCTTTATGTGACGAATTTTTTGTGGCCTGGCGTGGATGTCTTGTTTGGCTGGGTGGCAATGAATGTGTTAAGATCTAGAGACGAGTGAAAAATAAAGAATGCGTGTCTCGATATAAAATTGCGTTTCTCTGATATAAAGCTTATTTGCACTAGCGAGGTCTCAGTCCTGTAGATTGTGTATAGCGTTGTGATCTTACTTACAGCTAGTAAACTCGCTAAGAGTAACTTTTATAACGTCATTAAGTTATTTCATGTAGATTCACACTTGATAGCATTAAAACACAAGTAAGGTTTCATCGTAAATAAACCTGATAATAAATTGTTTGAAGAACGCAACTTTATAAGGCGAATGGCAGTCCTTATTATCCACTTATCACTCGGTAAATTACATTTTTTGCGAGCTGGATTCGCAAGTCATTCAACATTAATTATAGATAAACTAAAAGGTTGAAGTCTCGGCAAGTTCAAGGTTGTTTAGAGAGGTCTTATTAGAGTGTACATAATAGTTGTTTTTGTTGCTCCTGTCACCGGCCCCGTATTAGCTCTACCGTAGCGCTCTCTTATGATTTCGCTTGTATGTAATATTTTAGAGCAGACTGGGTTAGTCGATAATCGGAAGATTGGTCTTATAAAATTATAAAGAATTGTCAATGAATGCCAGATAAATTTATAATCTTTATTTTATGTTCGAATGATGAGCATAGTACAAATTAGAAGTGCTATTTTATTTAGAAAGAAAATGCTTTCTTTTGTAGATTTACAGAATTAAATGGTCTAAAATTTTGGCTAAACAATCGAGTTTGCCCCAGTCTCCCCTGCCGCAATCATACTATCATCAAATAACGCCATATCATAGTCAATACAGCATGCTATTTTTGTAAAGTAGCAGACTAGTTATAGTATAAAATAATTTAAGGCCTTTTTTAATTGCAGGATAATATGGATACTCACAAAATAAATATGGAAAGGCTCCAAGACTTCCTAATAAAACTATACGGCATATGTAGAGTTAATATCATCTTAATTCGGGAAGAGCTCGCTAGATTTAAAGACGAAATTGACGAACAGAAGAAATTCATAAAAGGGAAATATTTAGAAATTTTAGAAGCGTGGCAAAAAGAAAGTGAAGACAATGCCTTAAAATTTCGTGAGCAGACGCAACGGCTGACCGTCGATCACGAGTTAGAATTAAGTGACATGAAAGCAACCCTCGACAGCAAAGATGACGTCATAGAAACTTTAAAGAAAGAGAAAGAGGATTTAAAAACTCTGCACCAAACTGACATTGAAAGGTTAGAAACGGAGCACAACAGTACAAAGGAGTTATTAGAGAAGACTAGAGAGGAGATCAAGTCGATTGAAAAGAAGCTTGAGGAGGCTGATGTTCAGAAACAGAAGGAACTGAAAGAGGCTCAGGAGAAGATGCACTTGGAATATAAAGCAGAGATCGAGTCGCTGCGCTCAAGGTAAGGCCGATATTTATTACATTTTTATACTATGCAGTTAAAGTTACTGCAAAATAACGATAATAGAAATGCATTACAGCTGTATTGCGACTGCAATGTCTCTGACGTTCTATTGCCGTGTACAGTTACTGCAACTGCAACAGGATTTCATTACAACCGTGCAGCTACCGTGTCGTCGGTGTGCCTAGTTGCAGTTTGCAGTATTGATGAAGTTGCTTCAACTGCCATTTTCCAGTTTTAATTCTTAGCTCGCTGAGTCAGTAATCACAAAAGTAGTTAAAATATTAGTAGTATATAAATAACCTGTTTTTGTCTTCTTCGTAGATATCGTCTAGTAGCCCTAACAAATATGGACCGATCGCCATCAGAGTCCAGCCTCGAAAAAATCGAGCGATCGGACGTCATAGAAATAACGAGTCACAACGCCATAGTGATGCAGACGAAGGAAAACGCCGAGGTGGAGAAGGAAGAGGCGGTGGCGAAGATAACAACGGAGTTGGAACAGAAATACACTGAGGAGATCAATGCGGTCAAGGCGAAGTATGAAGCGGAGAGACAGGTATGGATGATTGTCATTAAGTACTTCTATGCGCTATCAAATCAATAATTGACGATATGCAAAAAAAAAATATCAATTTTGCACGCCACTGAAAGGCCGGATGTAAATGGCACCTAGAATTAACACCCTCACATCTTGTAATTTTGTACCTACATTCTTGCAAATAAAATAATTGAATTGAATTGAATATGGCGCTCATTAGGGGAGGCCTATGTCCAGCAGTGGACTAATATAGGCTGATGATGATGATGATGATGATGAAGTACTTCTTAAAAGTCGTATTGATGAGGTCAGAATATAACATAACCGGACCTTTTGTTCATTTTTAACCGACTTCAAGATTTGAAAAGAGGAGGTTCTCAATTCGGCGTGTGTTTTTTTTTTTTTTTGTTTTTTTTTTTATGTTTGTTACTCCATAACTCCGTCATGTCTCTGAACCGATTTTGAAAATTCTTTTTTTGATTGTAAGTATATATATACAGATTGGTCCCGTTTTTGTCAAAACGCAGTTCTGATGATGGGATCCATGAGGAATCGAGGGAACTCCTCAAATCTTAAAGGCATACATATAGTGATTTTTATATTTTTATCAACAAAACCATCATTTTCATTCAAAACAGTGACATTTGATGAAGTAGAACTGCTGATGATGATCAGAACGGAACTCTTCAACGACGCATAGTTCACGTTTGGCGATTCGTCCTCTTCGCTGTGTTTGTTTAGCAAGTTTAATTGTCAGAACAAATGTTCGTCAAGCTCAAGTTCTGATGATGGGATCCATGAAGAATCGAGGGAACTCCTCAAATCTTAAGGGCTTACACATAGTGATTTTTGTATTTTTATCAACAAATCAAGCATTTTCATTCAAAAGAGTGACATTTGATGAAGTGGAACTGCTGATGATAATCAGAACGGAACTCTTCAACGACGCATAGTTCACGTTTGGCGATTTGTCCTCTCCGCTGCGTTTTTTAAGCAAGTTATTTCATTGTATGGAATCTAAGTGCACCATCTACAATAATCCTTCACCGGCTACCCCCACCCCCATTGAAGTCGGTTTTTTTTCTTAAAAATTATAAACTAAGAAAAGAGTAACCAGGGCAGTAACCAGTGGCATAACTATACCAACTGAGGCCCTTGGCAAATCATCGATTGGGGGCAACGGGGACCCTGGCGTCACGGTATTTTGCTCAGGTTGGGGCCCCTCGTAGTATTTTGCCTGCTTTACCACCCAGCGGATGGTAAAGCAGGCAATAGTTACGGCACTAGCAATGACTACATAATTAGACTTGTTTCTTGTTATTTATGATATTGCAATATTATGATGCTATGGAGTTGATCTGATGATGGAGCTGGAAGGTGGCCATAGAAACTCCTCAACTACTCAACATTATCCTCGTTGCATTCGTCTTGGTGAGCAATTAGTGATTGTACAAAGAAAGGTACAGTTAGCAATCAAAGCTTGTCATAAAAACTTGTTTTGGTTCCTTTCAAATGGATGGAACTACATGTAAATATTGAAAACAGCTGAGGATTACAATAAAAATATGAACACTTATAAACATTCAACTGTTTTCAGATAACAATAAACGACGTGACCCGGCGTCTGCTCTCCGAGAAAGATCGGCAGCTGGACGAACTACGAGAACGCGAACATTTACTGTCGCGCGAGTGCTCTAAATACAGGGACACCATCCGCCAGCTTACCGACCCGGAGACTAATGAGTGCGACCCGTTGCTGCGATCACAGGTTTGTTCATGCAGTGTTAGCTAAGCGCCCAAGTTGTTCAAAATTAGCTGCTTCTGTTGACGGTTCTAATAAGGGAGCCCATGACACTGAACCTAGTTCGATAAGTCTCCTAGATGAGATATATATAATTAGACGCGTCTTTAATGGGGGAACACGAAATGCTGATGCTGCAATGCAAAAAAAGTGGTGGGGTATTTTTTTTTTTTTTTTAATTTAAAAAATCCGGTTTCTAGTACGATAAGTCTCCTAGATTTCCTTTGTTCCTCGTACAGGGGAGGGGTAGGGCTACACGATAATGCGGTGCTGCAAGCCCCCGTGCGTGGCCTTGTCAGTGGCAGCAGCATCAAAAGATTGTAGATGTATGAAAAATGCCTATTTAAATGGACTGGAATATTAAGGCAGCCCTCTCTTACTATTCCAGGCAATTTAAATAGGCATGATGATTTTTTTTCATGTATGGTATCAATCGGTTCGTTTTGTTGAAAGGATCAAATGTCTGTATAGGGCCAATTGCGTTAAAGCAACACCAAAATCAGAAATGAGATTCAAAATCTGGCACTCGCTTTTGTTTCTCAAAACGCTCCTAACAAAATGCTATGCAACAGTGACGTCACGGTTGCATAGTCGCCCTGTTTAAAGTATTAAAAAAATATGAAATTGTTATTTTGACAATGAAATATTGCGTTTATGTATATGGTTGCCATACAATTTATTTTACAGTAAACTGTTAAAAATAGAATGGTATCAATGGTTTTTTAAATATCGTACTTATTTTGAAATTTTCAAGTCTCATCTTTCAACCGTTTCAATGTGTTTTTTAAATTTCACTTTATTAGGATATATTTATCATTTTGCATCCATTTAACTTAATTTTATTACAAAATTCAACATGTGTCATCAATCATCATGCCTATTCAGGCCATTTCTTGGATTGGTAGCAAGTGTCTCATGTACAGAACCATCAGGCTAACAATTTCATATCTTTGCTTGTATGTAGATCAGTGGTCCTGAACCTTTCAAATTTTGATAAAGGACCACTACAAAATGTCTTCTTCGGGAGGGACCACACTTGGATATAAATTGCTGAATATAATTAACATAAGGTTGTTATGCTCTGTTCATAATTGCGCGGACCAATTCAAGCTTCCAGGAACCATCAGTGGGTCGCGGACAACTGGTTCAAAAAATGGCTCCTAGACGCCAGCAGAGGGTTATCCCTTTATCTCCATTACGGATGATAGATACGGATGATAGTAGTTAATAAATCCATTTTGACACACCTATATTTACGTCCATACGTATGTTCACCCGCTCTATTATTTGGTTTATAGTTGGCCACGCTTGAGAATGAGAAGGCTCTGCTCCAGCAGCAAGTTCAAGATCTGAAGAAAGAACTCGAGAAGAAGGCTGAGGATGCGGACAAAGTTAAGGAAGAAGACAGTGAAGGAAGGTAAGTCGTATGTAACATTTCGTAACCATGACAAGCTTTAGGCTAGTCATTAGGGTTTACAACTCCGGAATTGTTTGTATGGGCTAATTCCGGAATCCCAGATTGGCCATAGAAAAAATACCGGAGTTGCAAGCCCTACTAGTCATGGCATAGGCTAGGAACACTGATTCCACCGATGTCAATTGCCGTCCGTTCAAAAACAATGAATACCGCTCCTAGAACCCTCTTATCATGTTTGGCATTACTACTTAGTTTTTTTTATTTGGTTTCACCCGACTTTAAAATGTAAGAGTGGTGCAAGCGGCGCCCAGAGAACGTGCGCGTGCTCTAAATTGATTTGTATCTTATAGTCAGACCCATAGCCATACCCAAGTAACACATCAAAGCAGTATAACGGCCGTCTTACAGCATATCTGTATGCTTTTAGCATTTTGAGTTCGTTTTATAGTAGCATTATAAACGTTTATAGTGCTGATATAGGTCTTAAATGGGCACAAATTACCCAGCTTGAGATCCTATACAGGTCATTTAATAGCATTGCAGGCGCATTATGTCTGCGCTATTAGCATTATCGTTGTCATGGAAAGTGCCAATCGCCTCAAAGAAGCATTAGTACGCTCTATTAAGTTGCCGACTGCATTAAAGAAGCCTTAATACGGCCAAAAAACTTGCTAATCGCAGTAAAGAAGCATAAGTACTCTCGATTAACTTGCCAATCGCAATACAAACGCATTATACTAGCATAAGAGTGTAGTAAAATAAACCTTACGTACAATGCAAAAACGTCTCTAATACCGACGGAACAAATGTTATAATACAATGAACGTTGTGATTTAACTACTTTGTCTCGCAATATAAAATGGACGAAGACGGTACAAAAAACTGAATGAGTGACACGTCATATTTGTTTGCATCCTAACAAAATTTATAAAAGTTTTTGACACTTTTACGTTATTATATCCTTCAAATATGACTGCGCAATGTAGTTTACTGTAAATGTGTATATAAGTTTCATTGAAAATTTTCACGCGCCTTTGATTTATTGTGGTTTTGCTATAAAATATTATAAAAAGATATGCGTCAAATAAACAAAACAATTGTGTAATCCTAGTATAGAACGAGTTTTGCATTATTAACACAATAGTGTTGGTTGAGCAGTCTTAAATTAAGTAATTTCTTTATTATATAGGTATTTTCCTTGTATAAATAGGTCCGCATGATTTTATTTTTAGGTTATTAATTATTTACAAAATGGCGTTGGTCTATATAGACGGAGAGCTAGCCACGTCCACGTCGGATATGACAATAATGAGAGCAACCAAACCCCTCTAGTCAGTTTGGTATATTATGCTTATTTCTAGATCTGGACATCTGGCAGCTTTAAAGTAGTGGAGGTCAAAGAATGCAAACCATTTCAAGAAAATAAATCCTAGAGATCTGGGTTTGATGCAATATTATGAGAAACTATACAAATACTATACAATATTAAGAGAAATTATACAAAAATTTATGTTGCGAGAAAGTAGTGCCAAACGATGTATAATAAAATATAGTTCATAGTTTTCGCCTACTGTTTTTGTTTCCGTAATAATCATATATCGGGGTTTTCGGTGCGGGAACGATTTGAGAAAGAGTAGAGATAAACAGATAGGTTGAGAGTTAGTCTGAGAAAATATCATATTATACTTAATGAATAACTACCTCTCTGTGAATAGCTTACACACTATGATACGAGCTTTTTTTCTTAGAGGCATGTTTGTATTGACTATTATATACTTAGTATTTTAAAAATGCAATTGCATATCCGAAATTTATTAACTAGATCTACCTAAGACAAAGACACGGTATAGTAAGTGTCAAATATTAATCTTGACGTCCGATATTTATGAACTATTTGATTAACTGAAGAGGTTGACAATGATCAGTCACTACATGAATTAATAAAAAAATACTTGAAAAAATCATAGGTATATGTACCTACAATATATATACATAATAGTCAGCTATTTCATATAAATTGTATATACCTATGATTTTTTCGATCAATTATTCATTAGGTAGAAACGTGCTAGAGTACATTCTGTTTTTTAAGTTAATGCCTACTCTTTGGCTAATGTCAAACATTCCCGCACCGAAAACCCCGATGTATGGTAAGAATACACAATATTTTTTGGTCCAACGTTTTTTTTTATCGATTTTTGACCAGTTTTGAGTCGATATTCCAACATATTCACTATAGATGGAATTATAAGGCAAACGACTATCGGTTTTTGAATCTTTTATCTCCATTCTGTAGAGCCGGATCTTGAAATAAATGAGCCGTTATTTTTTTATGATATGGTCTAAAAAAAACACTTTTATCGATATTCGAATGGTGTAAAGAATCTTACATATACGTAATCTACATATTAGGGTTCCTCTTTGATGTCTCTAAAAACTGTAGAGAGATTTTAATTTTTAACTAATTGAAACAAAATTTATGACCATAAAACCACTTTTTTAGCCTAAACCGGTTCGACTTTGATGTCAAATATCTCGAAGACAATGAATATTGAAGTAAATATAGGATACTATATTGTTTAAAGCCGTTACTGATAATATGATAAGCTATATAAATAATTAGAAAACTAAGGGAATCAGATCTAAGGTCGTTGGCGCCAGGGAGCCCCTTAAAATATAGGCCCTGTCCTTTATAACTGAGACAACTTCGGCAATTTTTACCTAGTTTGGTATTACTATTTTCCAATTAAAACATTTTGCTAGTCTGTCACTGTGACCTCCACCCATTAAAAGCTGCCAGATGCCAGGATCTAGCAATAAGAATAGTATAGCAATCTAACCAGACGGGTTTTGTTGCTCTCATTATTGTGTCATATCTGACGTGGCTAGCTCTTAGTCCAATAGCAGCTCAGTGACCCTTAAAAAATGCCTTATTTATGCCTACAGCATTACACGTGAATAATTATGCTATTAAACAACATTAAGCATTTATTTATGCTATTGTAGAACCTAAGGCACTAAAACCGCTAAAAGCTGTATAGGGGCTGTTCATAAATTACGTCATCAATTTTTTGATAGTAAAGCTGCCAAATAAAGTGACGTCATTAAAAAAAATGCGTTTTAAGCTTAATTGTAAAATAAAAAACTATTTAGTAGATAATATTTTATAGCATTAAAAGTTTATAGAAACACGACTTTCATTCCTTTTTTTACACATTGATGATGTGATCTTCGGAATGACCGCCCCCCCCCCTCCTACGTCATGCTACCATCATCCGATGTCCAGACCCCCCCCCCATTTGAAATGACGTAATTTATGAACAGCCCCTTATAGTGAATTACTTGGCTTTATAATGGTTTATATTATTGCTATTATACTGCATTAGGAACGTATTGCCTACTTATAAATGCTATTGTACACCCTAAGGCATTAAAAATAGCTGAAAGCTGTATAGCGAATTTACGTGGCATTATAATGGCTAATATTCATGCTCTTAAACAGTATTAAGCATTTATTTATGCTATTGTAGAACCTAAGGCACTAAACCAAACCGAAGCATTAGTGTAGCAAACCAAAACGAAACTGTACATCATTCAGCTGTACAGTTGCATGTTGTTCGCTGCACTAAAACTAATGGCTAAACAAAAGCATTTACATATGCCATTATACAACCGCTATACAGCGTAAAGCATCATAAAATGCTATTGTAGAACCTAAAGCACTAAAAACAGCTGAAAGCTGTATACCGGATTTACGTGGCATTATAATGGCTAATATTCATGCTCATAACCAGCATTAAGCATTTATTTATGCTATTGTAGAACCTAAGGCACTAAACCACACCGAAGCATTAATGTAGCAAACCAAAACGCAACTGTACAGCATTCAGCTGTACAGTTGCATTTTGGTTCGCTGCACTAAAACTAAAGGCTTTAAAAAAGCATTTATACATGCCATTATACAACCGTTATACAGCTTAAAACATTATATAATGCTATTGTAGAACCTAAAGCACTTAAGTGCTTTTAAACAGTCGAAAGCTGTACAGTTGCGTTGTGGTTTGCTGCACTAAAGCTAAAGGCTTTACAAAAGCATTTAGATATGCCATTATACAACCGTTATACAGCTCAAAGCATCATATAATGCGACAAGTTGCTCGGTGAACGTATATAAGAGTTTATACGGTCCTTAAGTTCGAAATAAGTTAACTATTCATATGTTATAATGCTTCCTGTGTTACTTGGGTAGCGCTCAACGTGCGCCGAATGCCGACTTTGTAGTATAAGGTTACCCCACGTTCCAAAAGTAACAGCGTGCCATGGGTCATTTAATTTTCTCCCAAATTCCGATGCCTGCTAATAAACTACTGGTTAACAGATCATCATCCCCGGCACGCGAGGGCAAGCGGCGCGGCCGGTGCCATACGCCTTTCGGCCTGTCCGCGGGCACGCTCAGCCTGTCGTCCTGCCTGCCCGGACACTCCGTGCTCGTCATGTGGGACCCCGACCACTACAACTACACGGTCATGCAGGTATGTACTAGCAGCAACACGCCCTTCGGCCTGTCCGCGGGCACGCTCAGCCTGTCGTCCTGCCTGCCCGGACACTCCGTGCTCGTCATGTGGGACCCCGACCACTACAACTACACGGTCATGCAGGTATGTACTAGCAGCAACACGCCCTTCGGCCTGTCCGCGGGCACGCTCAGCCTGTCGTCCTGCCTGCCCGGACACTCCGTGCTCGTCATGTGGGACCCCGACCACTACAACTACACGGTCATGCAGGTATGTACTAGCAGCAACACGCCCTTCGGCCTGTCCGCGGGCACGCTCAGCCTGTCGTCCTGCCTGCCCGGACACTCCGTGCTCGTCATGTGGGACCCCGACCACTACAACTACACGGTCATGCAGGTATGTACTAGCAGCAACACGCCCTTCGGCCTGTCCGCGGGCACGCTCAGCCTGTCGTCCTGCCTGCCCGGACACTCCGTGCTCGTCATGTGGGACCCCGACCACTACAACTACACGGTCATGCAGGTATGTACTAGCAGCAACACGCCCTTCGGCCTGTCCGCGGGCACGCTCAGCCTGTCGTCCTGCCTGCCCGGACACTCCGTGCTCGTCATGTGGGACCCCGACCACTACAACTACACGGTCATACAGGTATGTACTAGCAGCAACACGCCCTTCGGCCTGTCCGCGGGCACGCTCAGCCTGTCGTCCTGCCTGCCCGGACACTCCGTGCTCGTCATGTGGGACCCCGACCACTACAACTACACGGTCATGCAGGTATGTACTAGCAGCAACACGCCCTTCGGCCTGTCCGCGGGCACGCTCAGCCTGTCGTCCTGCCTGCCCGGACACTCCGTGCTCGTCATGTGGGACCCCGACCACTGCAACTACACCGTCATGCAGGCACGTTAAACGCATTTCTGGGGTATTAAATACATAATTAAGGTTCAAAATTGAACGTTTTTATTGTTATATCTGAATCTAAAAGGTGCTAATAAAATGAGACGAAGCCACTAGCAGCTTCAATGTGCACCGTAGTGACCTTCAACACAAACACTTCTAAACAATATAAGGCTGTTGCTCTGTACGCCAATTATGTTTAAAGGGCAAGTACGAGGGTTGCTACTTATATATCCGGAAACAAAAAAACAAACAAACGTACACGGCTGAAAATGGTTTTATTGTTTTTCAAAGTATTCCCCTTGATGATCTATGCACATTTGCATTCGCGTGAACCAATTTTTAAAGCACTTCTGCCACTCCGCCTGAGGTACCTCCATAACGTGTTGTTTGAATGCGTCGACAGCATCTTCAGCGGTCGAAAATCGTTGACCGCGTAATTTATTCTTTATATTTGGAAATAAATAAAAATCGTTGGGTGCCAAGTCAGGGCTGTACGGCGGATGACCCGTTAATTCCACATTTTGACCCTCCAAAAATAGAGTTGTTTCGCGTGACGTATGACAGCTGGCATTGTCATGATGAAGAATGATTCTTCGTCGCTGGTTAGTTTTACGAATTTGTTCAAATACTTCCGGTAAGCAAATGGCCGTGTACCACTCTGAATTAACCGTTCTACGGTTTTCTAGTGGCACTGTAGCTACATGGCCATTAATACCGAAGAAGCAGGCCACCATTTGTTTCAATGTACTTTTTGCACGAGTAACTTTCGTAGGGTTCGGCTCATTTTGAAACACCCATACCGTTGATTGTTGCTTCGTTTCGGGATCGTATGCATAGATCCAGGATTCGTCACCTGTATAGATGTTATAAACGGCTTTTGAGTCACCACGGTTATATTTTTTTAACATTTTATTGCACCATTCGACGCGAGCATCTTTTTGCTCTTTTTGCTCTGTTGTGGGGTATCCAACGCGAACAAATTTTTTTTACAGCCAAATAATTATGTAATATGCTATTAATGCTGGTCATAGAAATACCCAGAGTCGCCTCTATCTCGCGGTACGTAACATGTCGGTCTTCCATTATAAGTTTTCGCACAGCCTCGATATTTTGTTGTACAACGACCGATTTCGGGCGACCTGCCTTAACTTCGTCCGTAAGCATACTACGTCCACGATTGAACTCACTAAACCAGTGATACACAGTAGTTTTAGATGGGGCTTCATCACCAAAAGTTGAAGTTAGTTGATCTATGCACTGTTGTTGCGTTAAACCACGCCGAAAATCATAATAAATCATAGCACGAATATTTTCACGAGTGAGTTCCATTCTTGCTGCGAGATGACATTTAAAACCCGTCAAAAACAAAACACGAGCGTTAATAAGAAAGAAAAAATATACCGGCCAGTACTTAAAAAAGTTCAAATTTTACCATGGAGGTCAAATATGCTATTTAAGAAGATTGTAATCCCGGTTTCCGGATATATAAATAGCAGCCTATGTATGTGGGTCTTATCTTTAGTAGTAGAATAATATTCTGCAAGAAATAGAACTATTTTTTTTGAGATTAATTTGCACTATCTGCTAATAATTCAGGTAAATAAAAGTTATTAAAATGTAACTTATGATTGCAGGAAGCTTCGATAATGTACTTCGTACACAGTGACTGCCTGCCGGCGCTCGACCTCAGCATACAAGTGAAGCACGAGTCCGACCGCCGCCTCTACGCAGTGGCCGTGGTCGAGTCCAAGGAGTATTGCTACGCTAAGAAGGTAATATTTCAATGTGGTTATAAATTAACATGAAAAGGCCCTAGACCTTAATCAGGCTAGTGTAGTTAAGCATTCGATGTCCTTTATCGCTCTTTCGAGGAAGGCGAGTAATCCGCAAGACTGGCGCTCTTTTGGGGGCGCTCCATTAGCTATTTGGGAGCCTGGGGCGAATGCTTTGCTCTACCTTAGAGCGGGGCGGATCGGATCGTGTTCCAGTCGCGGCCAGAAATATTATCATGATGGGTGTCATTCACAGACATGCATAGGCAATCTGGAGCTAATTACGCTCTATATTTCTTCGGGACCTATTGTACAAACTTTCTGGGAATGAGACAAGCCGGTGGTAATCAAATTTTATGACTGGATGTATAATAATAGTAGTTTATGTAACTGTTGCGTAATAAGGCCTAACTACGTACAGCTGCATACACTGCTTTATCTACACTCATATTATAAATTCTAAATGACGTGTTCGGAAACCATAGCATGACCGCCATTGCACCGCCATGGCCAACTCGATTGTGCCGGCGGTCGGTCGGGCGCGTGCCGGTGGTCGGGAAGGAGGACAGGATTTACATTATGTTATCAAATTCGATGTTCCAAATTTGAAACTCATAACTTAACAATATTTGAGTATGTAAAGTTAACACTTGACTACCGAGAACCCGCCTGGTAGGCACTCGTAATGTTTGCTCAGATGCCGGTCGCGCGGCGCGCGGCATTGCGTTGTATGCCGTAACCCGCCTGACGAGTTCTGTCGGTTTCTGGGGTATGGTCCAAAATTTTGCCCGGTTGCGTTACTGCCACAGATAAAAAGCTAATCATAGTAAAATCGGTTGTGATAATGCCTACCGTTTTTGAATATATTTTAGAGGACTTAGAATGTGAGTGTAGATAAACATAACGTATATGTGTGTTACAGAGCGGGAACCGGTACCACATGCCGCGCGCGTCGCGGTTCTACCGCGTGCGCGTGCGCCCGCTGCGGCCCGCGCCGCCGCCGCCGCCCTGCTGCGACCACAAGCACAGGCCGGGTAACCCAACCAACCTAACCTGACCTAACCTAACCTAGTCTAGTCTAGTCATGCTCACTTCTCTCCACTGGCCTACGTGGAGTGGAAATAACGATCACTGCTCGTCTAGGGAACGAATACTAAATTCCTAGCAAGGATGATTAAGACATGGATGGACAATGCCTATACAAAATCGCGTTCCTCGAACCTTCAGGCTATACGTCTGTTTTCGGCACAATGTGCCACAGCGCCATCTGTTGAGTCTGGAGTCGAGTTATTCTGTCAGCGTTAATCGCCGAACAAAATATTAGAAACTAGAATTTATTTATTTTATCTTAATTGCACAAAATAAGATGGTACTAATGGCGGACTTAATGCAACAAGGCATTCTCTACCAGTCTACCAATGGGCTTAACAGAAAGGTTAAGTAGGAATTTAGTGTTTGTGGTGACCGATAGATGACGCTAGTGCTTTAGCCTGAAACAAGGGAACGCGATTTTGTATAGCCATTGTCAATCCATGTCTTAATCATCCTTGATTCCTAGTCTCCCTATATGTCTATAACGTCACTTTAAATTTTTAAACAATATAAAATCGTAATTATTAAGACAAACGTGCAATGATAAGCACATATGACGTTGAAATCGTTTAAGAAACATCTTATTGCAAATTCTAAAACCAAATAAACACCATAGATAATAAAAATCTATAGACTATTGTTTGCATCCAAAACAGTTGGAGCCAATATAATCTGTGTGCTTAACTGATTAAGAGTCAATTCCTTTATAGCGTGGCAGGTTTAATCATCTCATATGCTATGGGACAAAAATATCACAGAATAACCGATTGTTCTGATATTTTTTTATTTAATAAATATTACTTCGCTTGTTAGTTTCTTATAATTAAAGTTCTCTAAGTAAGATTAACATAATGAAAGTATTGATCGTTGTTTCTATAAATTTGAATAGTATTTTATATTATGCCCATTAAATTTTTTATATTCTGTGACTTGTAATATTAGCGGAACCGTAGATAAAAAGTGCCGCGGTGTACACATCACAGATTGTAAATATTGTAATGCAATAGGCATTTCGTAATTCATATTCAAATAACTAAAATATTGTACTAGATGATGTGATGGCTTCTTAAATGTTGTACACAGATTTTTCAACAACATTTGTGAAGTTTTCAAGTCAAAGGTACATCATTGTCGGTTGTTAATAAACTTTATTTCTAAATGGCAGTGGCAATTTTTATCGCAGTAACGCCTTATTGATAACCGACAATGATGAACAGTCACGAACCCGGATTGTTGAGCCACTTGCCATTGTTCGTAATTTAGCCGTGTTATGAATGCCCGATGTTACCGACTAGCTGTCAACTGTCAGTTACATCGGTCATTTATTACACGGCTAAATTACGAACAATGGCAAGTGTCTCAACAATCCGGGTTCGTGACTATACCTTTGACTTGAAAACATCACATTTTATAAATTTCATGGCTCAATTAGTATTTTGTTGATTAACGCACATACTCGTAGTGACACTTTTTTTATTATGTTGTTACCTGAATATATTAAAACTTCAACAAAATTCGTAATTCTTTAATATGTGCTAAAGGTTCACTCTTGCCAACGTAGAGTCTATGTGCTTTTACATGCTCGTGCTAGTCCCCTGTGTTGTTTGTATAGCTTTGGACCCGCTTCGTAGGCCCATATTTTATACTGCTACAAGATATAATATTCCAAGAAATACCGGCTACATTGGTAACATTAGGGAACACAAACTGGTTTTTATTAGAATAAAAATAACCGGTTTGCTTTACCTAATTCTACGAAAAAGTTTACCATTGTCACGTACTAACGAGTATTTTCTGGAAATTGTTAAGTGTAAAAAGTTTCGTTAATGTACCGTGACAAAGGAGTACAAAAATGATTCTAATATTAATAATCATCGATATATAATGTTGAAAAATTACAAATTAACAGAAAAACCCTGCGTTTGTACGGGACAGCTTTCGGTACATTTGCCATACGCTTGGCCACTATTACTTTGCCTGCTAAACAGTGTTGCCAGTTCCAATTTGTAAAATTGTAACTTGCAGCTTTGTAAAATAGGGTCCAGTTGTCGTCAACCTTTTTTGCCATGATATGACAAAAATATGGCGGTCTCTGTCTAACACTGCACACACGCATTGCCTTGCAGATGTAATGCATCGCAGCGCTCTGCCGGTGTTTGGCGAGACGCGCCCGCTCAAGAAATGGTTGACCTACATGCATGCACCAGGTCTTTGCTTTTGTTTCATCCTTCACCTGGCTTTGTTTGTGGTTAATAACGGTTTGAGGTTAACTGTTATATATACACGCTGTCCCTTAAACCAACGTCAAAACTTAAGGCTCCTTATACTTAAAAGGTCGAAAAACTATTAAGGATAAAACCCGCATAAAATACAATTCTTGTAGAAAGTGTCCTGTGAAGTGTGATTTTATAGGTAATTTAAAAAAAACCATACTAAATTTAAATTTGCCGCTATAGTAATGTTTTTTTTTATCGTGATAGAAATATAGCTTAACTTTGCTATTGTAATATTTTTAGGGCAACATATTTATAGGGTTTTCGTGGGAAACATGAAATGAAACAGTGTTTTCATCAAAAAAACTGGCAGATAATCAGAAGGTATTTTGTCTGATGGGCTATCAGATAAAGCAACTTTTTCCCTAATGAAAATCAAACAAAAACTACGTTTTGAGATATTGGCACTTTTATGATAAAGTTAAAGTACTCATGTTGCCAATATCTAAAAAAAAATGCCATTTTTATTAGGGTCTGTTCCACGGACTAGATAAATACTAATGGACGCGGTACTGGACCGGGCGCGCGTTACATGGTTTATGATCAGATGCGCATAAACTTGTCGAAACCTCATGCCGCGCGGTTCAGTCGTCGTTCGACCACGTGTGACGAATTTAGTGCCAAAAAACACGTAAAAATGCCGTGTTGTACAATTTTGTCGTGTCGTGTACGAAGCAACGAATTAAAAGAGGCCCCTGGAGTAGTTACTTTCCACCGGTAAGTATAAAAACCGAGTATTTCGCATATTTTCCAAAAATTGTAGGCTTTTATTACGACATTCACCCATTATCTGATGGTACAACAGTATTCATATCAATTGCTCGCTGGCTATTGCTGGCGGTCGCAGGATTACGCGAGTGACGCGCAATGTATTTGGAAATACCAACGTCGCTTGTCAGTCTCGTCACACGATCGGCAGCCGCGTTGCTGGGCAACATGGCTGCCGCGCGCCTGCCGCCACGAGAGTGCGGCCCGTTATTTATTATCGATAATTTCGAACACATTGTTTAAGGTGTAACTTTCTGTCCTATAGTAGAAACTAATTTTATTTCTTTCGAAAACAAAATAACGTGATTGACTGGATTAATTAATCCAATGATCAACTTATTTTATAGATACGATAACTTTATAATGGTGCTTCTAACCATACTAATATTATTAATGCGAAAGTGTCTCTGTCTGTCTGTTACCTTTTCACACTTAAACTGCTGAACCGATTAAGATGAAATTTGGTATGAAGATAGTTTGAGTCACGATTATTTTTAGTATTTTAGCAGACACATAAATTAGATAGATAAGGGTACATCCACAAATTACGTCAAACAAATTTCAAGAATAATGTTTAAAATTACTATTTCTTTATTTTCCCATTTTAAATAATATATTAAATGAAATCAAAGCAAGAAAAATAATAATCCAAAGTGTTTGAATGTCAGACTAGAAGACAAAGAGTTCCTTTCTTTCCAAAAAAGTGTACATAGTACTGTACTATGTGTATATATGTACACGATATTTGTATTTGTGACGTCACAAGAAATAAAACTCCCCCTTCCCCTTATCAGAACTCGTCATACTTTGTTGATCCCTCCGACCCCCTTAAAATCTGACGTAATTAATGGATGAACCCTAATTAGGGTAGATATTTATCCAGCTATTAATAAAAATCGACATTGTTTTATTAATATGAGGTGTGGCGTGGTATTATGGAGTTAATTATCGATAATCGATATCGATAAAATATATATATCGAAGGGCCACATCCCTAATGTAGGCGGAGCCTACGAGGCAATGGTAGTGGTTACGTATTTTCGAGTGTACGCACACATCAACACAGCGAATGAGGGACTGACATTTCTTTGTGTGTCCTCGTGCGTACTTTAATGAGAATGTGTGCGTGTAAATGCCGGCTACGCTGGTTTTGGAACAAACTACGGCTGATACCGTCGCCATATACTCCGTGGTCTGTTCTATCAGCCCTTTGTCTTGACGTTGGTTTCAGGGACAACCTGTATACTCTGCAATGTAGAGTATATAAATAAAATACACGACCTTAATATTATGACAATAAAATTCTGAAAATTTGGTCGTTTCTACATATTGTGTCTAGGTTGTACCGTGGGCCTGAAGTACTAAACATATATTAACAACTTTTTGGCTCTATAAATTAAAGTAAATAACACACGTTTTGTAAAAATCTTGTTATTTTGCCATACAATGTGATGCTGTGCGCAGTGTACGTCGTCAACTGAAAGCCAATGCCTAAGACTCGAGTCTATAATCACATTGAATTAATTTTGTAACTGTTAAAACTAGCTAATACTAGATTATTTGAATCCCATCAAGTTATATTCATATTCCCTTTAGTTTTCTGTTTATTATTAAAATTTCATGTAATCAAAATAAAAGGATAACTCATCTAATAATCTAAAACAAACATGTATACTGATTGTAAATAATGTATTAAATTTGATAGTAACGTTTTCATAAGTTTCCTTTTAGTCGGTTGTCAATAAGGTTGATCTGCAGTTGAGCTTTAATGGCGCCTTATTGACAGCCAGCCGTTTACTTGAAAATTACACATTTGGTTTTTTAGTATAACTTAAAAAAAAAACCGCGCCATTCCACAGATATGTCAAAATCGGTGGACACGAGCCAATCAACTAGCTCGAACACCGACGAAGCGAGCAAAGAGGTCGCCACGGCCACACTCATCAACCTGGAGTCCCCCGTGTCCACCAGCGAGGCCACGGCGCCCGGCGAGGACCAGCTGGACTCCATCGAGGCCAACGACCAGTGGCACACTGCGAGGATGCAGGCCTCCACCGCCAGCGCTCTGTGAGTTTTGTTACAAGCTTTTAGAAGGTTACATATTGCAAATTAAATTTTAACTACTTTTAGTAGTCAGATTGGTTTTAAATTCGGTTTAGATACTAGTGGTTCTGTGAACCGTAGACTTCGGAGCATTTCCTATGAGTGAATTTATGGTATATTTTGGTTTTTTAATTGCCGATTTTTCTTACCTATTCGAAAACCTATTTAGCCTTTTCTACTCCTCTACCCTCATGCAAAGAAGCTTCATGGTACCTATCCTAATCAGTCGGTCCAAATCGAAAGGCTGCAAAACAATGTCAGCCAGCCGTCGAGAACGGGAAAGAGCAACGTAGGAACAACCAGCTGCCAGTTCCCTAGCCCCGATATCTACAACTACCCTACGCAAAGTCAAGCCCTGCGATTTGGGGATCGTTACCGCCCATGCTAACAAAATAGGGAATTGAATCCTAGAACAACTGACCTCACCGGAACGCCATGTCCTCGTAACTGCTGCGGCTGGCACTGAGCCTCCTATTGTGGGACCTGTATAACTACTGTAATCTACCATGACTACCAAAGGTCGATCGTTTGGTGGGCTGCATCCCGGAGAATAAACTAAATTTGTCACTGTCCCTATCGAACCATTTACTAATCCCTTTTCCACCCACAAATTCGTTCTCAACATTACCCTACAGCCTATGCAAAGGTACAGTCTTCTCCAGTCCCTGGGCTTGTTGATCGGCGCAGGCTTGTGCAGCCTGTTTATTATTGTGCTCTGCGGGCACTTTCGCAGTGGGACGGTTCAGACTCTTAAGCCTATCAAAGTTATAGCTGCTCACCGCCTTGTTTTCAGGGAATAACCTCATGCAATTACTAAAAAGTGATAATTCCCTAGCACTCAACCTACTTATGAGCGTCTCCCAATCACTTTTCGTAGATTTTCCCATGCTCAGCCTATCAAGGATATCCCTAAAAACTGCTTGATCCTCCACACCCTGCCGATACGACGCGGAAAGAACAATGCAGTGCCTGATGCTCCTGTAAAGAATTTGCCCTTGGTCTGCCAACATCCCTGAATACCCCGTGCCATAAACAGGCCGATCCAACACCGGTGACGCAGTTGCTTAATATCCCCAAGCAAAAAAAGTGTCATCCCACCAAATGCTAAACTTGCACACCTCGGTTTGGCCTCCCTACATCTATAATCTATTTTCTTTAAAAGGGAACACCTCACCATGCTCATTTCGTCGATTATAATGAAATTGCAGCCTGCCATATCCTCCTGAAATCGACTTAAATTTTCATCCCCCATCTTTTTGAATACTTTCTGAATCCCCAAATGTAAACCCGAGTGAATAGTGCATCCCCCCACATTAACTGCCGCAGCCCCCGTCGGTGCCATCAAACGGAAACTATTGGGACCTAACTCGCGGTTCAACTTGGCACACATGGCCTTAATTACTGTACTTTTTCCACTACCAGCCTTTCCCTGAATTATCATGATATAAGGCTCGGATGCCACTACGTCTGCTGATTCTTTTACTGCTTCTATGCGCTGCTCCAAGTACACCAAAACTCTCTTCTGCTCTTCCGAAAAGTCGACCTGGGGATCTTCCCAACTTTCATCCCTACTACTTGAGCTGGCTTTTTCCTTCACAACAAATCCTGGCAAATTCAAAGGATCGTCGAACTGCTCGTATGCATCCTCCCATGAAAAATTTCTATCGAATTCGCGTATTCCCATCTCAACCACTGCACCAACCTCACCATTGCGACCCATTCTAGCCGCAACCATCCACTCTTCTTCTGCACCGTTTGCATCATCATTTTCGTCAGGATCTTCATATTCTTCTTCGACACGCGGGACAACTAAAACCTCAGGAACTGCGCTATGCACCTGTGAAAAATAAATTTGCTCCCACGTTCCCTGATTACCAAATTCCTCAACTGACCGCCATGGCACGTAGAGCAATACTTGCTGCCGGAAATAAGTCTCACCCTGATCTATACGCCTCTTTGAGAAAACCCTCACAACACTTGGAATCCTTTCTTGTAGAATTTAGCAGCATGCTCTATCAACGGAATATTGCCATGATCATCAGGGCGCATGCAGTAATTGTCTACCAACGATTTGTTCTCATCTACCTTTATGCCTATTTTTACCCACTGCTTTCAAAATTCATGATCCTAACAATTGTAAATATCCGGTGTTGTGCTCATCATGTCGGTCAATGGTACGCAGCACGGACATGGAGTGCAGCGTGGGGCGCTGCGCCGTGGAGCCGCTGGAGCTAGCGGTGGGCGCGGCCGGCGTGGCGGGCGTGGCGGGCGTGGCGGGCGTGGCGGGCGTGGCGGGCGTGGCGGGCGTGGCGGGCGTGGCGGGCGTGGCGGGCGTGGCGGGCGTGGCGGGCGTGCTGGCGCGCGGCCGCGGCGCCCCGCCCGTGCTGGTGGAGGAGCTGGCGCAGGAGGCCGCGCCCTGACCGCCACGCCGGCCCTAGTGCAGCACCGCCCGTCTACTCGACACGGGGACACGTGTCCGACTGCTCTCACGACCGACAGCCAGGGTTCGGTTGTCCAATTGGGCCCCTGTTGAAACGAGTGCTCACGTGTGCTGTGCTGGAATATCGGGAACTGCGTGACGTTGGAGCTCCATGCGACGCGATTGTGCTGTAGTTTGTTAGCAGTGAAATTGTGCGGTTTCGCGCGGTTGAACGTCTGACCGAAAACGAGCGGGTCGACTCAGCCATAATGTAGTGACAAGAGGTGAACTGCCAAATTTGTGATTTCGGTAAGAGGTGAACTGCGGAATATGTGATGTGATTTCGGTATTAAGACCGTAGAAGTGATGATTAAAAATGACAAACAAGCGGTAACTTGGAGAAGTTAATTTATTGTGTGTTTTTGAAAAACCTGTCTCTTGCACTGCCGAACATTATTAGCGATTATCGTAGCTAAAGCAAATTAAACTTAATGCCTTTGGTAGTGCAAGAACAGAGTAACTCTGGCTATTTACTTGTATAGCAAAAAATATCTTACATGCACAGTTGTTGGAAAATTAAAATTGTCTTCTTTTAACATCCATTAAGGCAAAGAGAGAATTTAATTTGTATAGCTATACTTACGACTCTATTGTGTATTAAATTATGATTGGTACTGTCAATAGCAATAATGCGTGTTTTGAGACTATTGAAATATTGCACGCCAACATAGTGCTTAGAGATGAGACATAATTGCCAAGTCAGCCTTGGGACTTAAGCTCATTTCGAACATCACAATACTGATCTCCATAAGTGTTGTTTTTTGATAAATTTGAGTTATTTAGTAGTTAGCGCATTATTCTATTTTTCTTTTTATTTTATAAGCAATTACTTCATTTGATAAATATACTCATGTGCGTTGACGTCTAGCAGAGTTTGAAGATAGTATTACGAAGTCCCAAGGTTGGTATTTAGATTGAGGATTTGCAAAATTACGATAATGTCCACCTATTTGATGTCTTCCAAGGCCGCACGGGACATTATGCTTTTCAAAATTCTCTTAAATAGTCAACATTGTAACAAGTGTAATTTTTGTGTACCTAAATAAATGAAATGTCAGTGTAATTACATTGGGAATGTTTCTTGAAATGTCAGTGTAATTACATTGGGAATGTTTCTTCAACTATTGTACTTCTTCATATTAAATTATAAAGCTCAATGATAACCTAACTAAGTCGAAGCGGTGCGTAGGTACGTACATACGTTCATTCTTATATATAGTACCATCTAAAGCTTAAAAGCTTCAATTAATATGGACATTAGGTGTCGCTAAAGTATTTGAGGTGATATAAATACTGTAGTAACTAGACACTACAAATTATGACCGAAGTTAGGTTTTAAATGTAATTTTTATTTTACCGATGAGTGGCAGCTTTCTGCTCGAATTATTCTTTGTAAATTGAATTACATCTCAGTAGTACAAATTTTATTAATTAGTCGCTTTAATAGCTTTACACGAATTATTTTATTCTGCGATTATTATTTGTAATGCTTAAATATATTTGTTTATTTTTATATCCATGTTGTGTTATATTTTAGTTTCATTTGAAGTTGTAAGTTTTATGTGATGACAACATTAAGTGGCTAGTTTATGTTTGTTTATTTGTAGTGGACTAGATTAACCAAATGGTCAATGGACTAAGAGCTGAGTTAAAAAAACAATGGTAAAACGATGTATGCTATATTTTGACAAATATTTAGTTGTATTATTGCACAAAATTGTAACATGGTATCATTTCTTTTCGATCTTAGATTTGTTGTTAGACCCTAGACTCGATGAATGTTTTCCTATTCAATACTAGATATGTGTCTAAATACTGTTATAAACTAAAGATCTTAGCCATATTCATCCTTAAGATTCTCCTCTTTATAAGGCTATTACTATTGATACCTAAGTCATAGTGATTATTTAGAAGGACTATCCTTACCTTTAGGAATCCCACTTACAAGTGTTAGGCTTTCGCAATGAAAACGCTTTGGACACTCGATCTCGCTGCAACTTGAACTCCTTGACTACTATATAAGTTCCGACACCCTAGTAATAGTTTAATCGAAATAAATTTAGATGTTTGTCGAAGTATCTACCGAGACTTACTGAACGAGGCACAGGCACTTGCGTCCAATTATTTTAGCGGTTCTAATAATATTGTAGTTCGTATCGAAGCTAAGATCTTAAATGTCGTGTCGTGTGAAGATGCTTCGTGTTAAATTTGTTTGTGGCCTTATTGTAAATGGCGCCCGCTGGGGGCTGCAAGGCTGTCGTTCCCTTATTTATCGAGCGCATTGTCGTATGCACTCCAAATAAAGTGTGGTCTCTAATCATGAGTGTAACCACTAAAAGCAAATCTTTTAGCTGCGCGATAGACTATTATAAGAAGACTTGAGTTCATACTTGAAGTTTCTATATAACTTTCTTTCATTGTTACGGTTCACTTCAGTTGCATCCACCCTACGTAAGAACTTTTAGTGTAAAATAAAAAAAAATGTTCTAGAGGTAGACATAGGTAGATGCGTCTGTGTTTTAGGACGAAGCCAAGATCGTTGGTTCGACGAAAATACGCTCGTTAAGCAATGGATGACAGCCTGTGTCTTTGGCCTGGTCTGTTATCTGAAACTGGGCCGGAGACACATCCATCGGCTATAGCTGACTGCTGTGATAGTGTGTGCTGTGCTCTCCTCGATCCCTCGCACTGTTCAACTAATACAACACCTCACTTGAGTATTCAGTGTTTTTTTTTTTATACTACGACGGTGGCAAACAAGCATACGGCCTGCCTGATGGTAAGCAGCTACCGTAACCTATGGACGCCTGTAACTCCACAGGAGTCACATGCGCGTTGCCGACCCTTTACAAAAAGGAGGATTCACTGTGTTGACGGCTAAAGGAACAAGAGGGTCCCTCATCGTCAACACACTGGGTCCTCTTTGAGCTCTTTGGCAACCTTACTCACCAGCAGGAACACAACACTATGAGTAGGGTCTAGTGCTATTTGGCTGTGGTTTTCTGTAAGGTGGAGGTACTTCCCCAGTCGGGCTCTGCTCCAGATTTGAGCGAGATGACATTCACTGAACGTGCCCTACCACACTAAGCGAGTGTAAATTTCGTATTATAATTTTAGGCCTATTGCTAAACACGTAAGTACGTTTTAATCGGCAATGTTAAGCTACTTGTAAATACGTTTTGTATTAGTTGAACCGGTCGCATATTCGACTCCAGAAAGCAAAATACGAAAAATCTCGGATTGTTAAATTTTTTCTATGGTGTGCACTGTATGTAAGAGTACTGAAACATAGATATAGAGTGCGAAGTCCCCACTGCGTACCAAACTGCCACAAGGCTTTGGTCACATGTGATAATTTTTTTGTTAAACCCATATAGACATAAAATAAGCAGACGTAATGCCGTGAAGACAAACTGTGATTCCATAATAAGCCGATTTCCTCGTGTTTACGCACGACACGCATACATATACGAAGCGTGGTTGGTTCAAACGTCAAAAGTGAGTGTGTGGGCACAAGATCGCGGCTTATTATGGAATCACAGTTTTATCTTCGTGGGATTACGTCTCCTTATTTTATATGTCCATGGTTAAACCCACGTTGAAGAGTTTCATGTATTAGGAGCTAAAGTATTTTAATCACATTGTTATTGTACATAGTTGTTCATGAGGTATCATTATTATTGGATCGAAATCGAGCGGTTTAAATAGAATTAAATTAGTTGATTACAACCAAATCGCGTATTGTTTGTGCTGGACACAAATGAATTATTGGAGTGTTCACGCTTGGTCGGTCGGGCGACGGCAAGTCAGTCTTTCGTTACGTCATCGTCCTTTCGCGCGGAAATTTTTTCGGGAATGTTTTACGACTGCAATTGCATAATAAATCTTATCGTGTGATCGCTTTATGGACTATTTTGTAGTGACCAATTTTATCGTTAGAGAATAATACAAATGTAAAATTGACAATTTTAAATGTAATTTTTATATACAATAAATAGAAGTTTTTGTACAAATTGCGTTTTATTTACTTCAATAGATCATAAAACAAACAAATGTTACAGCCATCAAATGCTTTTAAAAATAATTTGTACTGATTCAGTATTCAAATTCATTAAAAATATTCAAACATGAAATCAATCATAAACTTTATAACTTTATTTACATTTGTACACTATATTTACAACCTAGCACTAGTGTTTATCATTAATTGTAAGAGAGGGCACTAAACGCGTTCACTGCCTGCTGATGTTGTGCGTCGAAGTATTGTTTGCATTCTGAGAGATCGTTGGACGCGAACGCACAGTCTGTGTAATTCCAAGTTTGTACCTCTGCACTATTCTGAGTACATTCCTCCCCGTACCTGTAATACCGCTGGTCTTGCATGTCCATGATAGGGGAGGTTCTTGTGCTTTCTGTAGGGTAATATTGCGCTTCCTCAGGGTAGTAGATTTGGGGAGGGTATGTCTGTTCGCAATAGTCGGTCTGCTGGTAACCGAATAGCTCTGGCGAGGGTGTTTCGCTGGATTCTGAGCCGCCGGCCGCTCGTTGCCATTCGAGCCAGTAGGCGTCTTCTGGCCTCGAGTTTTCATTGTTTAGTTCTGCAAAGGTAGGCGGGGAGCCAAGGGTGTTTTCTTCCATGGGGAAGTCCATTCGAATGGGATGGTCTAGCTGGAAGATTTCTTCGGGGTGGAAGATGTCGTCAGCTGGTAGAGCAGTAGGGTCATAGGGTTGCGGGACGGGTGCGGGCGGCGCGGGGGGCACGTAGTTGGTATAGTGGGGCTCCGGTGGCGACCAGGCGTTGGGAGCGTACATCTCCGGAGTCGATTCTGCCCGCCACCGGCACGAACACTCGAACGGGCCACAAGTACACGCCAGAGCTGTAAAAAAATAACCCGGATTTATTACGAGGTTAATTATTGTCGCTTGTAGGGTTTGTGCGCAAATATATTACTTTATAACTTGCTATAAGGTCAGTTGGTCGACAGTGGTATAGGCCGGTACAGTGGTGCAATGGCAAATTTGGAGAAAATAGTTTTTTTTTAGTTTACTTATATAATAATAGCCATCTTTTATCACGAACACGAACGAACCTATCGATAGGCATCCAGGCCGAAAGGTCGTCATTAACAAATACAGGTTACATATAGAAACACGAACCTCTGTATAAATAAAGCCGAACCACTCTGTTACGACCCCAACGTACTGTAGGGGTTGGCAAATAAACAATTCTTGATATTTCTATAATTGTATTCTTCCTTCCATGTAACGAATTACAGCATCTCGGCTATCTGTTTAGGCTGCTGCTTCCAGACTTTCGAAATGAAAATCGATCGTCTCACATAGTACGCGAGACTTCCTAATTTAAAATAACACAGTGCCAGACCGTGTTCGACAAGAGAGGCTGCAAAGCTATTATAGCAAATCTTTACAGCACACACTGGCTCATTTCTGTTTTCTTAAAATATCCCTATTTTTTTAACCGAATGCTTAATTTAGAAAACTAATAACATATACATAAAATATATCAAATTTGCTATGACGCCCTTCTTAATAGCAACTTCCTATGATAATGAGGGTGTCCGCGATCGAGTTTTTCACTAGATGGCAGCACCGTGGCGACAGGTCTAGCTGTCACAATCCACCAATCATGTTTAACCATATATTTTTTGATTGGTGGATTTTGACAGCTACTGCCAAAAAGACCTGTCGTCACGGTGCTGCCATCTGGTGAAAAACTCAATCGCGGAAACCCTCATTGGTTTCGCAGTTATGGCCGCTCAAAAAAAGTGTACTACTGTCGACCACCTGACCCTCAATTTCTTATAATACTTACGTAATGAGACCAGTAAATGTATCAAAATGTATCTATATACACAATGTATTATCTTACTCGACTTCTCACTCAATAATGTCCTTTAGGACGATTTACGTATATTTGGGTAATTCAGAAGTTGTTGATTTTCAACTACTTAAGACATTAAATATAGAAACAAATAAGAGGTTTCAAACATACTTCTTTGGTTATCAGGAATGAGCGGCGGTGGTTGTGGCGGAGGATTGCTAACTTTCTGCGTCATTTGTTTATCAGGTTTCATCGTCAGTATTGTATCAGTTAGCGCCGTCTCTCTCGCCAGCAACAACGCGAGCCCTCTCACTCTTCTGCCAGCACCTAGTGACCTCCTGACTTCGCTGGCCCCTTTGGCTTCGGGTCTTGGATGGTCGTGCGCTCCTTTAGCTTGAAAGAAGATGGCGTGCTCCGTGTGCCTCCAGAAGTGCGTAACGGGGTAGCCGCAGTGGCCTCTGCAGGGTTGCACTTCGAGGCGGCCGCCGTTACATAGTCTGTTTGGGCATGGCTTTCCTGTGGACAAAATAAAATTAATATACTACACTTCTTAGACTGCTAAGTTATAAAAAGATACTTTTTACGAAAATGGTGAGCGCTCTAGTTCTTTATTGACTTTTCTAGTAGGTTAGTAGGTACGTTTGTATTATGAACGTTGTGGTTAATGATAAAGTTTAATCATAGCTCCTATAGCCCAAAACGTTCGTTATATTTTACAAATAACTAATGCAACAACCAGTGGCGTAACTACGCTATGTGGGGCCCGTGGCAAATTCATTGTATGGGGTCCCTTTTACAGAAAATGTTAGGATCCTCCTTTAGTCGTTGCCTCTCAGAAGGTCCGGGGCTCGTGGCACTTTCCCAGCTCTGCCACCTTATATATAGATACGCAACAACGCATCCCTTACATTGCTGTTTTTTCTGCGCCTTGTCGCATATCGCTGGCATTTTACTAATAACGAATGCTACAACCCAACCTACCTTGTTGTTTTTTCCGCGCCTTGTCGCATATCGCGGGCCTGAGGTGCACCCTCGACCCATCCGGCAGTCGACACCTCACGGAGCACACGAGCACTCCTAGACAGCTCTTCTTAAGTATATGCACGTTGTGGTTGTTCGTGTTCCTCATGGCCCAGCCGCTGGCGTGCCGGCGGGCCTCCTCGCAGCCGGGCGGGTACACGCGGCGCACGTGCCCGTCACACCACTCGCTGAAACCGTCGAATGAAGACACTCGGGGAACGACGGCGTCGTTGATGTCCCACTCGGTGGTTGCTCCGTCTGACATCTCGGGGCGGCCGCTGGAAATATCAGAGTTGTAGGAACACTTAGAATGATAAGAACATTAAGAACGTGCAGGAGTTGACTTGATCAGACGATTTCTTTCAGTTCACATACACACTAAATAATTAAGTAGGTAGATCCCTGCAGATCTATGTCTACCTAAAACATGGTCGCGGTTTTTATTTATTACACATAGGTAGTTCCATCTTTTGCTAGGCACTCAAAGATCAGCCTAACCAACAAAAAAAATGCCAACTAAATATTTGCTGTAGTTACTCGTAACTAAGTAGACCCATCCGTATCTAGACTAGGTAGAGCTAAATTATCAATCAGTAAATTAGAGTAAAATTATCTACCTTCCAAATGTCATAAACAGTATCCTTTAACATGTATAGTAGCTACTATTTGTTTAGATTTCCTTCAAGTCTTGTTCAAATCGCAGGGAAAGTTCCCCTCGACGAATGCTATTGAGGCAATTGCTGCAACGTCGTCTGAAGGGGCTCCTTAATTGGCTCAACAACTTCGTATTCTGAGTTTGATATAAGGTAAATAGACATGATTCAACATTCAACACTAATACGCGCGAGAACGGCGGGGGGAGGGAAATCGTGGACGCTTTGCTTCATTCATTTAAATAACTGAAAGACAATTAATTAAATATTCAACATATTATTTTCTTAAGGCTTCTTTAATGCCAGCTGAACTATTGAAAGCCTAGATGCCTTAACGACTATCGCTGCCAATGCTCATAATGCCAAACAAATTTTACCCTTTGGCAATAGACTTGAAATTATAACGTTAAGTACGTTAAACAAATAAAATATACTGATTCGCGTAAAATAAGTATAGTGATTTGAACCCTAAATAAACTTATTCGTCATAAAGTAGGCAAAGTTCGGGTTAAACTTGTTGTTATAGTGGCAAACAATCACACGGCCCGCCTGATGGTAAGCAGCTACAAAGAGTAGGTACCTACAACTCTTTATTACTTATCCCTCTTCATTATTCGTACTGTAGTATATTATTTAAGGTAGAATTAATAATTCAGTGGAGTGATTTGACAGAACTTTACATACATTTGACAATACAAAGCGGTTGTCAAATGTATGTAAAGTTCTGTCAAATCACTCCACTGAATTATTAATTATATATATATTCTACTACGAGTAGTAGTACTTAGTTAGTTACACTTTATTGCTCTAAAACATTGTACACGAGGCAATTACAAAACTTACAATTGGTACAAAGGCGAATTTATCCCATTAAGGGTTTCTTTTTTGTATGTTGAGGTTAGTTTCGGTAAAGAAAGTAAATTAATATACCTACCTATATTTGAATACTTATCGAGATCGCGTGTTGAGACTGCGTAGGATTTCGATGCAAAACTAACTGAAAATATCTGCAAATGCTTACTTACTTGTAACTTAATCTACAGAACTGTATACTTACAAAAAATCTTTTGTTTATTTTCGAATAAACACAGTGGGTGCTCCCGGGTCTCAATAAGGTTCAATTAGGACCAATTGACGGCCCCGGCACCTTCCACAACTCACCCTACTGTGTGTGTTACGGTCAACGGTAGGTACAGCCAGCACATGCGATAGGAAATGTGACAATACACATATTGCATATTGAGCTAAATTAGGGATAATTGGAACAATATGTTTATATGAGCTTTAAGGGATTATAGAACTGGCAACTACCTGAGTATGAAAACATTCAAATACCTACCTACATATATTTTATATTAATTAACCTAATTAGCAAAACAATTATGTATACCGGGTGTGGCCTGTAATAGGAGCAAAAAATTAAAACGTAGATTCTACTCCTCAAACTAGACAATGTTTGTTCAACGACTTTGGAAAGTTATGTAGATTTTAGATTGTCTCTTTTTCATACAAACTAAATAGTATTTTCAATGTTACATCAAGTTCCGCCTAAATGACATCGCCTGTCAGTCTTGTCACCCTACAGATATTAATCAATGTCGTAGTACAGTCAGCATCAAATAGATAGTGACAGGGAATACTTCCAAATTTACCGCAACATCTACAATAACCATTAATACCGGTTCGTCCAGAGTGATCAAATTCTTCGGGCCATCCGACGAGTACAAATATACCTGAGCACGCACAACGCCTAATACTTGGTTACTTCCAATCCGCTGTTAGCACTGGAACACCCACAGCACAATCGGTATCGTAGCATTCAAAGTATCCAAAATTACGGGACACGCTAGAAAAATTAACTTTATTTTTAATGACATAGAGCTCAAAAACATATTGATGTCAGTACAACGTATCAAATCGATATGCATGTAAGTGACAAAATGAACGATCAAAATTTTAAGTTCTAAGAAGTTTAAGCTACGTAACCGTTATAAGCCTTATTGCATCCGGAATAAAGTTTGATTTCATGTTGTATACATATTTATGAATAATGGCTGCAACGCAACCAGTGGCGGTGTGGTTGTAGCGGTATTATTGCCGGCTTGACTGTTGTCAAGTATTAGGATTTGTGAGTGCTCCTGTATATTTGTAAACGGTAAATGGTCTGAAGTTTTTATTAATTACTACTAGTTTGAGTTATTATTAATTACTACTCTGGATGTGACAATATATTTGGGTATCTTAACAGCCACGGTATATATGATGCTGACTGTACATTGCATGTTCGAATTAGACGTGTGCGCCGCGCCGGCGTGGCGTAGCCGCGCCGTGGGACCCACGCCGCCGCCGCCGCCGCGGATTTCAAAATCCACGCCGTAGGGAAAAATTTCAGAATTCGGCAAAAATTTGAAGGAAAGTCAGTTGAAAATTTAACAACGTATATTGACGAATTAAACCATAAAAGCATCTACACATTGAACTAGTCAATTCCTTCTCTAGCAGAGCTTGAAATTAATAAATAAAAATAAAATAATTATTATAGGACAATCTTACACAAATCGACCTAGTCCCACAGATCAATAAGGCTTATGTTGTGGGTACTAGGCGACGATATATATAATACATAAATATAGATAAATACTTGAATACATAGAAAACATCCATAACTCAGGTATAAATATCTGTGATAAACACACAAATAAACGCCCTTACCAGGATTCTAACCCGGGACCTCCTGCTTCGTAGGCAGGGTCACTACCAACTAGGTCGTTAATTGCAAAAATTGTGCGCATCGAGTTAGTTGTGAATTTTAGAACATGGATAGAGTGCCCCACGATATATATTTGTAGTTTTGGAGGTCCGTAAAATTTTTGGACCTTCACGTCTAAATCAGGGGTCACACGCAATATAGTACTCTCTGGTATATACTGCTACTATATATCAGAGGCTGCTAGCTCTCTAGCTCTAGCCTCTGCTGCTAGGGTTTTTTTTTATACCACGACGGTGGCAATATATACAAGCATAAGGTTTGTGTGGTATCATTTTCGTATAAAACAGACATGCAGAATTCATTCTTAATATAAATAATTCTGAACAAAAAAGAACCGACTTCACTTAGCCTCTACCTTTCCGAAAGCAAATGCCGAGATACTGCAAAAAATACTCAACTCACTGGTGTGTGTATAATAGCTGAAGATTTCCCTCGATTTCTCCAGGATTTCATCATCAGATCCTGACTTCGTTACAATGGGACCAACTGTGAAGTATACTCTTTCAAACAAAAAAAGAATTTTCGAAATCGGTCCAGCCGTCTTCGAATAATCGGTGAACATACAAAAAAAAAACAGAGACCCCGACGAATTGATAACCTCATCCTTCGAAGTCATGAAGTAGGTTCAATATGTAACATTCCATTTTTTTTAAAGTAGCGCGGAGAGGAAAATTACTCAGAAAAAAATATTTTTTAGAACGTTATATAACTAATAATTATCATTATTTTGAAGTATAAAAAAATATCATAAGAAACAAGAACATATCAGAAGCACATACAATGTTAAGGCTTTTACTCAACAACAAACTACGTAAAAAAAATCTTTCGCGTCGTGGTGTATATGTGTTATCCATAGTAAGTATCTAAAATCAATGTGAACGTGAACTTCCTTAGTATATTGACCTGCAGTAAAATATTCGTCATGGGGCACTGTATCTATGTTTAAAATTTTTTCTCGATGCGTACAATTTTTTTCACTTTTGTACTGAGTGGTAACCATACTACTCTTTTCGGTATAATAATAAAAGAGTGTAATTTAAGCGCTCACCAAATAAATATGAAGTCGATAAACTAATTAATAAGATTGGTAACGAAAATAATAAATCTGCCACCAAAATTGTATCGCCAACGAAATAAACCTGAGAAAAGGAGTGTTTTCGGTGGCAGGATTGATCCTTAATACTGAACGGTATGTTTGGCCCTACTGCGAGTCAAAAAAGGACCTTAATTTATCACAATTATGAGAAACATCAACATAAATGCGATTTCCGAAAAATAGGCAAGAGTGAAGTGTACTAGAAAAACACCCTTAAATAAGCAAACAGCATTAAATATAGTTTTATGTTCCTTGTTCCTTAAAAAAAAATGATATTTTACATTTTTTCAATGCGAAACGTGACGCAGGCAAAAGTGACCTTGACCCCGGCGCGCCGCCGCCGCGGATTTTTATGGCGGCGCACACGTCTAGTTCGAATAAACTTTAAACTGTAATAAAATTCCAACTACTAGATATTTTTAAAAGTTGTTGAACAAACGTTGTCTAGTTTGAGGAGTAGAATCTACGTTTTAATTTTTTGCTCTTATTACAAGGCCACACCCGGTATAATTAAAAAAGAAAAGTTGATTTAGTACATATTTTTGCAACAAAACGTTTTTCAGTTTGAGTTTATTCCTGCTTCTAACCTTTTATTTATTCGTAGGTACCTAAATAAAAAAATCGTAAAAGTAAAGAAAATCTAGTACACAAATATCCGAACATCGCCTCTATTGTCAAGGATAAAGTGAATGTTCAGATATTTTTGACCTACCTTGGCCGCTCCGATATATTTGATGGACTGTACAGTCACCAGCATAAATATATGACTGTGGGCAGCGCTGTAAAAATATCTGATTCTCCATTGAGGGCAAAAGTATATGACGACACTTCCATGGTAAAAATATGTGATGGTTTCTGGCCGGCATAAACATCGTTTTGCATCGATCAGCATAAATATCGGATCCGTCCACTTAAAAATATCTGATTACCTATCAAAAGCAAAATTATGTGACTACTGCTACCGGCATAAATATCTAACCGCTGTGAAAGCTTTAACATCGGATGACAGGTCGACCGCATAAATATCTGCCATAATAACAAAATCAAAATTATGTCATCAATATACAGAACTAAATCTTATCTAGCTGGTATAAAGCAGTAAATGGTATATGATGGTATGGTTGATATTCATCATGACGTTTAATAGATGTGATAAACCTTCTTATTACTATCCTAAACTATCATTAAAAAGTAAAATTTTTACGTCAATATGGCATGTCACATCAGAAATAAACAAGTCAAATTATAATTTTGCATGGATTGCAACTCGTAATAATTAGATTAATTCAATGCCAATGTATAGGGCGTCTTATCAAATCTACGAGCAATTGAAGCATAGGATTCTTTAAATATACGAAAAAATAGACCGCTCCATTAAATAATTAATCCATTGAGAGTTTATGTGAGTTGTTTCTTGTTTACTTACATGATACCTACGTAATCAATAGGTTCTACCGACTTAATAATGCATTTGTAATTTCATATTGTTTTTAGATAAATGCCGTGAAATCATGGATTACTTGCAAGTGGAAGTTGCAAAATCGACCATCCTAAAAATTTTGGCCGTATTCGTGAAAATACAGCTTAAGAGTTATTCAGTATATAACCCGGAGGGCCCAGAATGGTCGAATTTATGATACCTACTGAAGATAAATAGTGCAAAATAAAATTATTGAATATTGACCTTGTTTTATTGCATGTTGCAAGGCACCTGTCCGACAAGCGACAGGAGAGCAACGAGCCAATCAGGGTTGGGCAAAAATGTGTGTATTGAAACTAAAGTTAAAAATTAGAACGTTAATCTTTATCATATAAACATGATTACGATTTCAATCATGAGCTTTCCAATCAGATTGAGCACCGACATAAGTAAATCATGACGATTTTTAGTTTCTATCGTGATTACTTAGCTGAAGTGATAACATTAGTAAGACATCTGCTTAGTTAAACTAACGATTTAGTTGTTTTAATGATGTTTTAAATAGGATTAGATTTTGCATAGCTACTAGCTCCATTTTTTTTCCCTGGCGGAACAGAGGCGGTACGAGTAAGGTCAGTGTCAATAGAAAAGTAAAATAAGGTAAACAAATATGTCTGAATTTGTATGCATGAAAGGCATTTGAAACATGACAAAATAATATTAAAGAAATCTGTTTTCACTTAAATATGTAAATAATAAGTTTGTGTATGAAATGACAAAAAAAAACATAATTGTTTAATTGTGAAGCAATGAAGGTAAATGTGTTTGGCTACATTATTTTACTTTTCTATTAACACCGACCTTATATACATTTAGGATAAATGGCTATTTGTGACAATATTTTGGTAAAGGTATTACTTGGTGGTTGGCGTTTAAGTCATAAAATGTATTATACAGATTCAATATTGTATTCGAGCAAAGAAAACGTATGTGCCAGCTGCCAAATGTTACCTTTACCAAAATACCGACATATTTGTTTGTTAATTTTTAGGTATGTGTAAAAATTAATGCTCCCATTAAACTTTGAAACGGCCCGTTCGATTTCATTGCAGTTTTCGGTTACGGTTAAGGTAACTATCACACTGCTGCGGTTTCCGCATGCGGCGACGACGTTCGAGTGAGATAGCGCTTTGCATATGTATAGTGCTGTTTCCTGGACGGGTGGCTGATATATGTGTCAAAACGTTTAGTTTCAAAGCTAATACCGAGTAATATGGCTGTGATATGCAGATTAACGGACAGATGGGCGGGCGGGTCGCATACGGCGTATATTCAAGAAATCTCAATCAAAGGTCTAATATATGTGCCGCTACTTAGTTTTATAGTAAAAATATATTTAAGGGGGGCACTCCATAATGCAAATAAATGTTAATAAAATTATTTTTAGGAACTACCAATATCATAGGTCTTATAAAATAAGAAGAAGAAGAAGTTTTTAAAACAATTATTAGCTTAAGTACATAGTTTCAAAAATAATCGCTCCGAGAATCTTTAAACGTGTCAGTGTTGTAACCGTTTGTTCTTGTAAACAGTTGAACGCATAAAAAATTCTTTAGAGTAAAACTTGTTGCAAATTTGATGCTATACAATGTACTAATAGATGTCAACTTAAATGGAGTTATAAGAACCAATATAATCCCGAAAACCCCATTTTTGGAGTTTGACCTTGCATAACTTCAGGCCCAGACACGAGATTTTCTGAGATTTTAGAGATAACGTTAAAAATATCATAATGAAAGTATATAAGAGTTTCCAGCGTATTATTTCTGATTCCGAGGGTTACCTTAATATGCTTAGGCTAATTTGAATTCTATTTTTATTCCCGATATAAAAAAAAGGAGTTCGGTTCTACAATATCTACCCATTCTATTTGGTTTTGGACGAAAGTAATAATTTAATTAGGTAGATTATGTGGTAAATTCTCAATCTATCAAAATTTGTATTAAAATTAAATCAATATTGATGATAATGTAAATGATAAAGTCAGATTAGGGCAGATTGAGCGGTCGTTTTAGTAACTGCAATAAAACCTAGAATTTATCGAGAATACTGATGTTTACCTCAATATCTGATCACATCTATATCGTAGAGTAGTTGCCTAAAATTATTTATTTACAAAAAAAAACGACGAAGCCATATTCAACCTCATATATATGTAGTCTACAATACAGCATTCACTATAAACTGTTCATTGATTTCAATTTGAAAGAAGTAGGTAAATAAAAAATAAATAAATAAATAAAACAGTGAGATAAGACTAACAAAATCCTCCCACACTTTTCGTTACCTATATTAGAATTTAGTTGCTATCAGATAGGTCTATTTTGCAGAAACCTTTTTAGCTTGACAGGATTTTTATAAACCACTTTTTTAAATTAAATTATGCAAAATGTATATTAACGAAAATTTCTACAATTCAAAATAAAGGCCTTATATCCTTGTAATAATATAAATCAACTTAAAAATATTCCAATCATATTAAACGAATCATGATTGACTTTAGTAGATTAGCATTACTTTAGTTTAAATCAGCACCCGTCGTTAATGATATATTCTTGGCGAAATTACCTGATTGTTTTGTGTTATGATTTAATCAGCGATGATTTAATAATGGGAATTTTTAATCAAATCACCGACTTCAATTATGAGTCCCCAACTCTGGAGCCAATGAACCTTGGCATCACACAGGAATCGTAGAAATAAACCATTTTTAGCTACCATAGAAAAAATTAAGCATTTACCTCTGATTTTGTCTACGAATTGATGAATTCAGAACTGAATTCAGATCAAGTGTGTGGAGTGCCGAATACGGTTAACGTCTATCCAGACGTCAAGTTGGTGCCATTACGCGGTGAGTATAGACCCCTTTACCTCAGTCACTCGCCGAATTTCAAATGGGCGAATCTGCTTCTGCCGGTGTAGGACTACATTTACGAATGGATGTGAGAAACTGTGAATATTTTATGACTTTCGTGCTTTTTACATTAGAAATCTATTATACTCTCGTTTGCAATATTTCACTTACCTCCTGGTGGTGAGTGTTCCCTAGGGAGTAATGGACTTAATATTAATTAATTTATGATTTATTTAGATATTTTTTGACTCATTTTTTTTCACAAGAGTGATGAATAATTCGTAAGAATATTGCAAACTTGAGTAACAAGGATCGTGAACAAAACCAAAATTAGCCTGGTATTGTAGTGACTAGTTAGATATTATTGTGTCGCCGGGAAGTTATATTATAAAAATACTACCCGTAAATGTTCAAAGTAATGTATTAAATAAACAGTACTGCTTCTTTAAATTAACAATTTATTTACCCTATATACGTAAATCAACCGTTTACAATGTTGGCGCGATTTTTTTCTTTAATTTAATAAAATAAAATATCGCTTCTCGGAGATTGACGGCAGTCGCACCGAGTCCTAACTGTATGAATAAATCGTAAATATTGTAATGAAGCTTTTAATGCAATGAAACATATGAATTTGAATGTGTCAAATTCGTGATAGAAACTGTGAGATAGACATATGCAATGACAGTTCAATGACAAGTCTGCACTCTTTTCGTGAATTGTCAAATAGCTTTATACAATTAAGATCTCTATGCCAGCCAAATAGGGTTTGGTTTTGTATATTGATGAATGACATAATTTTGATTTGGTTATTATGTCAGATATTTATGCGGTCGACCTGTCATCCGATGTTAAAGCTTTCACAGTGATTAGATATTTATGCCGGTGGCAGTAGTCACATAATTCTGATTTAGATGGGTAATCAGATATTTTTAAGCGGCCGGATCCGATATTTATGCTGATCGATGCAAAACGATGTTTATGCCGGCCACAAAGCATCACATATTTTTACCATGGAAGTGTCGTCATATACTTTTGCCCTCAATGGAGAATCAGATATTTTTGCAGGGCTGCCCATAGTCATATATTTATGCTGGTGACTGTACCTATATACCTACTCTATATGATTGATGATAGGTATGATATGAAAAGGCGATAACAATAACAAATGAGAGGCGTCGGGACAGAACAGACTTGTTAGGTACTCCAATAACTTAAGGTCTGTCCGGAAAGAGAAGTGCCGTAGAATGTAATGGCTCTCAGCTCCCAGCTCCCATATAAACCACGATACCAATTATGCCCTTAAACGGATCACTAGTATTTGTGTTACACCCTGTATGTAGAGGCTTGAAAATGAGCTATAGGTGGACGAGTTAGATCGAGTGTCCACCAGAGCCATAGCCACAGAATGACTAATAGTACCACCGTACAGAAAATTCACTCCTTCACAAAAGTCAAATTTCGGTATAAAATTATACCTATACTCGCCGCATGCAAGCAAAATTGAAACTTATAACCGCGCACGAACCGTGAATCTTCTTTGCGCGTCGCAGTTTTATGACCGAGCTGTGAGGGTTGTCACTTGACAAGTTTTTGTACCGATACCTACTGATTTATTATTTTTAAGATAAATATGTAGGAATTACAAACGTTGATTCTGTAAACATGAAATTTTTATCCGTAGATAGAAATTTTTATAGAGATTATGTCTGATTCTCACGGAAGTAGGTATGCCACAGCCGCCGTATTCCTTTGAAAATATGTCGGTCAGTTCCTAATATTGTTTTTTCAATAAATTAAGGATGTTTATTTTAACTATTACTAAATAAGGTCTTCGGGACCTTTCAATATCGTCCGGAATTTAAAAATGTTATTTCTGCTTCCTTGTTCTTCCGTTTATTCAGACATCCGCAAAGACATCTTTTATACGGATTAGATCGAGATTTAGGTTTCGAAGCCATTGTGTATTTTCAATTTTGCGCGAGCGCCACGTGATACGACTATCGTGCGAGCTGAGCGGCAGCCCACTGCCATACGCCTGCCCGGGAGGCGCGCCGGCCAAATGTGACTAAACTGCGTAGTGAAACCCCCCTGCCATAGCCAGAGTTGCGTTAAGATTGTGCATTGCCAATTTTAGGGTAGGACATTTACTTTATTTGCATAGGTTTTCGAGCCGATGGTAGTTTTCACGGTAGGGCTGTGCCCCATAACCCCCCCCTAGCTACGCCCTCGTAGCACCCATTATGTAGTACTCTTCTTCTCCTGTTTCTATTATGTGGGGTCAGGTAGCCTCACTGTCCTGCGTCAAGTCCTGCGATCTTGGGTTGTCTGTTGGGGCACCTGGGCTTTTCTCAGGTCTCTCTATATTTCTACACAGGGAGTATGGCGGTCGGCCTTCTCTTTTCTACCACGTGATCGTTTTCTCGTCGTTTGACATGGCCATACTAAGGAAAGCGGTTGGTGTAGCTTTGAAACTACCACGTATCTATTCATTACGGATTCTGTCCAACCGAGTGACAAAAGTTACTACCGTTTTCTAAACTTTTCGCTTAGTTTTTATTGGGGTACGTGAGTCGCACAGTACACCGGTAAGCGATTGCCATTGTTGCCAAGCTACATTTTAAGACTACTAAGAGGAATTAATATTCGACTATAATGGCTTTACATTTTGGCTCTACACCCTGTCCAATAAGTTCGAATACACATATTTTTGCGTTGACCCTGAAGGCATACAGGCTGCAGGCCATCCATTTATTATATTAATCTAAAGAATAAGTTAACTTGAACATAATGTAATAGTAAAAAACGCCAAGGACTTGAAATTTGTCTTCACTCTTCAATGAAGTACTTTCGATTAACAATTTAGTACAAAATTTCGTAATGGCAACTGCAAAGGTGTTTTTTCAAGGCGGTAAAACTTTTTGGAATCAAACGCAATCTCGTTTACACAACAATGAGAAGGTCTTAAAATAGCTCCTCTTTAGAAGACAGGAAAAAATCTGGTCAGCTACGCAGCTAGAACCATTAAAATACTATATATCGTGAGAGTGCGAGTTTAGAGGACAAAAGTCGCTTTATCCAAAAATCAACTGCCGATCTGAAAATTTTGAGGAGATCCTTACGTGGTATTTTGTAGGTGGATCCTGGATATCATAGCTACAATAAACGTGAAGTTCATCGTTTTTCCGTAGCAATCGAGAAAATTAGAGTACATAATCCAACTCAATACATTCCTGGCACGCAGGAAGGAGTTGATTTTCTGACGAGAAACTCTTTGAATTAAAATAGCCTTACAATGCTCAAAACGGTCGTTTGTGAGCAGCAAGTATAAAAAACAGCCTAAACCATGAGGTTAATGTTCCCAGACTCCAGAGGGAACTATTGGTGGTAGTGTGGGGTTCAGTTAAATATGTGGAGCCAAATTTCGTTATATTTACCGATAAAGTCGCACATTAATAATGAAAATTATAAATCAGAGGTTTTCGTCGAAAAACGCTCCTGAAAATTTGAAAACTGTGTTTAGGAATAAAAATTAAATTATTTTCTCACAAAATTGTGCTCAAAAAAGTCCAAACGTTGTTCAAGCTTTGAGAAAAGCTAATTTCGATGATTACGAGTATATTGCCGAAAGTAAACGGCCACTCCATTCTCCAGATTTGCGTTTATTACATTGATTTGGTATGTTTTTACATGCCTTGTAGGCACTTGTAGGTCACATTATTATAAAATAGCAAATATGGACAGTGAAAAAAAATATATCGAGCATATTTGGGACGAAATAACCTTGAAAGCGGTGCGTGCCGCGTGAGATTGAGTTGAAAAATGTAGTCAGCTAGTAAAATAAGTAAGAGGTGGAGTTAGTCCAAAATATTTGCGGCATATTTTGTATATTAGTATAGCTTTAATAAAATACAGATTTCACTACAATAACTATTCGTACAAAAAAGTTATAAGACCTCCAAAGTGTATTCGAACTTTTTGGGCACGTTAAATTCTACATAATATGGCTCTACATATTCGACTAAATATGGCTCTACATTGTGGCGCTATATTTTGGCTCACAGGTACACATCCAATTCTACATAATATATGGCTCTATTTTGACTTTACACGTTCAATCCTGCATATGGCTTTACATATTTGACGCTACATTATGCTTCTGCGTTATATTATGTTAAAGCTCTACAAAGAAAGTGCTACTTCTTTTTTCGCTAGCGTAGATTTGGCCTACGTTCCAAACTTGTAGGCTTCTGCATCCATTTTAAGATAAATGGCGCCCATAGACTACGGTAGCTGCTTACTACCAGACGTACCGTATGCTTGTTTGTCACCGTCGTGGTGTTAAAAAAAACACTATTTGGATTTCGAGCATAAAATCCACACATTATTAACTTTAAAACCATGGTGTACTAAATTTCTAATTGGATTACTTTCTAATGAGTTCTCTAATGCAAGCTTTCATAGACGTCTATTCCAAAACTTAAAGATGTTTTTTTAAGACAGAGGATTTGATAGTAGGGTAATGTATGTTGAGTACCTATTACCACTTTGGGTAATTTGTTTATTACGTATAAATAGTTTATTACAAGAAAAAACAACCTAGATATTTTTTATTTGTTTATAAAAAATCGACTCTACCTACTATCGATTCTAAATATACGGCTCGGCTTTTATGTAGGTAGGTAGGTAGTTTGTGTTACACGTATAAGATCTGCAGGCACCTATTGGGTCAGATACATTATGTTTAAATTAATCAAAAAATGCAATTGTACTAAGTAAAAAAAATGTACTTACAGAATCACCATCTCCGTAGGGCAATCAAAACCACTATCACAATTGTCCTTTCTCCAACTGTTATTAGACACGTCCACTCACACTAAAGTTTGTATAGTTTATCAATATGTAACTGCATTTGTTTACCAAGCTACGAACACTTTGAAAGCTTGCAGCTCACTAAACACGATCCAGAAAAATAAACAGAGGGTTGATTCCCCCCACCACCGATGGCAAACCAACCGGCCAATCACCAAGCCCCATTAATTTAACGCCGCCTACCGACCAATCACAACGCTCCGCGCTCGCCAATAGCGTGGTATGGACTTTAACGTATTTGGTTTTCAGGAAAAAAATGGTTTGGGAAATTTCAGCCATGCAATGTTATGTGGAATGAATGTGTTGTTTGATTCGGGGAAGGCCGAGAATGAGAATTATAAGAGATAGTCGGGTGTTTGACGTAAATGCATATTTCAAGGATGATATAACTAAGTATTTATTTTGTTGTAGAAAACTAGGCTGGTGTGGTAAGTAGATAGATAGTGTAATTAGTAATAACTTACTGAAAACTTATAAAGCGTGTATTTTAAATACTTACATCTTAATTTTACGAAACCTAAAGCGGGTATATTGGGTACGCCGTATACGCGGGGTAACCATGTAGCTCCTTTAATAACTCTACAAGTCATAATTTACAAGTAGAAGTCTCTTTCTAACACATATAGTTCTTTCGCTTGTAGCTTTATAAAATGGCCCTCAAAGGTTTCGAAGTTTTTTAAATTAAATTTTATTTTGCTTCCTAAACTTTACCCTTTAACGGAATAAAAGATAGCAAAAAGAGAAGTAATATTAAGTACCTATATTTACTGTGTCTATATGTAGGTAGGCTACAAGACTCAAATTTGTGAGTAGGTAGGTACCTACTCACAAATTTGAGTCTCGTATGTCTAGATCTACAATTATAACCTTTGTCAGTTTCAGTATTATTGGCTTTCACGAAAGAACCACTACAATATGTCTATGTGATAGCACTCGTATTCTACAGTTTATTTACCACGTAGCCCTTGAAATCCCGCGCACATTTTGAGAATGAGAGCGCGTTTAGAATGTTATGCGCGCGCGCCGGTTTAACGCTCGCCCGCATCGCGCACCCCTGTATATAGCGTTATGTACAATCACCAATCACCAGCTGCACTTCCGGTGGGAAAACAGAAAAAACATTTTATTTGCTGTAATTGCGAGGAAAGGCTGCGAATGGCAAAAGCGCTGGTGGCCTGGCGGTGAGACGTCAGACTTCAATCCGAAAGTCGCGGGTTCAATTCAAACCCCAGCTCGTAGTACTGAGTTTTTCGGAACTTATGTACCTACGAAATATAATTTGGTATATTTACTTGTAGCTTTTCGGTGAAGGAAAACATCGTGAGGAAACCGGATCTAATCCCAACAAGGCCTAGTTTCCCCTCTGGGTTGAAAGGTCAGATAGCAGTCGCTTTCGTAAAAAATAGTGCCTACGCCAATTCAGAGAATGAGCCTGGGGTCCGCTCGGCAACCTAACCCCAGGTTTGTATGACTGTCTGTAACGGGTACAGTACCGTAGCGATAAAACGGTTCAACCGATTTTAATAGGTTTAAAAAAAATCTTAAGTGCAGGTTTTCTAGAGAGTGATAATATGTTAGACTTTAATCAAAATTGGTTCAGCCGGAGCTAAATGTTTAATTTATAATATTTTTCTTTGTTTCGTGAACATTGGATAGATAGTAGGTATCTTACTTTCGATTAAGTAGTACCTAAAGTACCTATTTCACTTGCAGCTGCAGGAATAATGGACCCCCTTTTCACAAGGCTATTTAGGTACCTACTTAAACTGTAATACTTCTTGTGACATTGACACAAAATCTCAAGAAGGTAGAAATTCCTACGTTCAAGCCTATTTAAAAAAAATATGAAACTGAATCTCAATAACCAAAATGCTTTATCTGTCATTTACTAAGAGAGTTTTGAGAAAAAGAACGGTGCTATTTTTACATAGGTAGGTAGGTAGGTTGGTTAAGTTTTTAAATGATAAAAGGGGTTTCAAAAATAGTGTAAGTACCTATATGTAGATATATCTACCTGTACCGTTGGTGTCACAATCCTGTTTTGACACCGACAAACTGGCCCACTTTTTTAGTGCCCGTTGGCCCCGTCTTTACGAAGTTATATATAAGTCTATGACTCAAAATTTCTCTGATGGTTGTAACCACAATGATCGGAGCTTTTTGTGTAAACTAAACCTGTCTACGAGTTAAGCTCAAACAACACCGTTTTAAACGGTACCTAACTTTGACGGCGAGACAAACCATAAATCAGTATAATCCGATTTCCCACAACTTCTGGTTAATTCTAGACCAAACCGGTTAATCCGCAACCCATTTCTATTGTTTATTTGCCAAATTTGTACCAGGAGCTGTAAAAGCCTGGTTACTTATCAATTCCGCCACAGATTAAGCAATTGTTTATGATTTAATCCGATCCTTTGTTTGAATATTTGGATTAAAAATGCCTAATTTTAAAATTATGTCAGTGCAGCCGTTGGTTATTTTTAATCCGTTATGTTTAATGGGATTTTTAGCGCTTTGTTTGAAGGTAAGATTCCGTAGTTTGTGTGTTAGCAAGATTATCCAGCTTATAGTAGAGTTTTCGAGCGGCATCTTCGGTTCCCGGATTAAATGATCTGGAATAACATTTAAGACGCTTTTTATTGCGCTTTGTACCGCCAAGAATCCAAGATTGCCAGTTAATGTTTTGTCTGGTTTAAACTTGTGCTATTATTCAGCTTAAAAATGTTTGTTTTTTTTTCGTAGAGCCTGAATATGTAACGATTTAGCGATATTTTCAAATATTCTTTAGGACATTTTGAAACTGAAAATACTTCAGGTTTATAGCTCTAACTAATTAGTTCGGTAGTAAGTAAAATAAGATATTTAAAATTCGAATGTGATTCGAACGTACAATTGGCTGATCGTGATCTGCAAGGGTTCTGTTTTCAGGGAAAATAAAACACCCAAATAAAAATAAAATAATTGGTAAATAATTTTACCTTTATTTTTTTTAAGTCGAATGTGCTCTAGCATTACAACTCTTATTATAAAGATTACAGATAAGTTATGTTGTAGTAATAGTACCTACGTAAGAGTCCGGCAAGAGACTGTCGTAACCCTGTAGCTTTCGTTTAAAAGCCTCTCGCTGCAAGGTTAGCAAAAGTGTGCTAACCGTGCTGGAGTGTTGTGATTATCCAGCTTAGTAGAGTCGGGATGCGGATGCAGGGATACCTAGAACTAAAACAATTTTTACATACATAGACAGGTATACATTAGTATCTTATGCATATAGCTACTTGGAAGAATAATAAGTAAGGAAGCGTAATCAACGCTCAAAATCTGCTCCACTTTCCTGATGCCAAAGTGACGGAGAAGTGAAGAGGACGGCGGAGCTTGTGACAGCGGTGCCCTAATGTCATGTCAAACATTTTGAAATTGTCATGTCGTCAAAATATTAGTTTTTTCGGTCCATGAAATTTCGATAATATATTAATATATCGGTATTAAAATGCCGGCTTGTGCCGTGCATTGGTGCAGGAGCCACACAGGCGCCAAAGATGGTGATATTTCTTTTCATTAGTAAGTAAATCACGCATAGATATTCTCATACATTACGGACTTGGTCGATGTTATGCAATATAAGTTTTGGAAAGTAAACATAACTCATTTGAGGAAAAGTATAATGAATGTTCATTTATAAGTATTACCTAGTAGTAATAACAGTTAGGTTTCCGTTGTTAACAAATAATCTTTTCACTTTGTTTTTTTCGATATACAGTATGGGTCCTTGGAATAAATCTTTATCAATATTATACTACTTTGATAATATCGAAATGTCTCCCTTGTACTCATATATTGGGAATATGAGATACGTACTTAATAAACAATCTGAATATGCCACCTCAGTCGGTTTTACTTATACTAAATATAATTTAAATTCTGTTATAATGTTTAAAGTTTAATTTTTTTTTCAAATCACAAATATTAAGTAAAGTCAACGAAATCGACAAAACAAAACCCTTCGAATTAGTACCTATTATACTTACTCTGGTAAAATCATACCATTCTGGCCGTGCCATTTCTAGTACAACTGACTAATAGGTATGACTCTTATTTTTCATTAATAATGAATGCTATAACTTCATAGCATAGTCTTTAATTATCAAATCTAGAGCAGAGCCTGACTGGGGAACTGCCTCTACCTTACAGAAAACCACAGCCAATTAGCACTAGACTCTACTCATAGTGTTGTGTACCTGCCGGTGAGTAAGGTTGCCAGAGAGCTCAGAGGATGCAGTGTGTTGACGACGGGGGATCCTCTTGTCCCTTTAGCTGTCAACACAGTGAATCCTCTTTTATATGAAAGCGTTGGCAACGCACATGAGAACACCTCTGGAGTTACAGGCGTCCATAGGCTACGGTAGCTTCTTACCATCAGATGAGCCGTATGCCTGTTTGCTACCGTTGTAGTATAAAAAAATGGATACAAAATGTAAATTTGTCTTTGTATTTCCCTAAGCCTGCTAAAATAAATAGTACACATAAACGAACTCATCCGTTATTTTTTTAGTTCTAAAAAACGAGGAAGCAAAGAGAATTTAAACTATGTATTTATATTGAAGGTATGCTATTATTTTCTAGTCTGGTCATAAATATAGTTAAAAAAATAATGGTTTTTTTTGTTGCCATAATCAACCTTAGTTGCTTGAACCAAGAGGGTTTCCCGAATGTAACGGATTTATAAAATTGTAAAAAAAGTTCAAATTCTTTACTATTTTATGTTAATTTATGCTGATTTTGTAGTATGTAAGTCCCTATATTGTAATTAAGCACTTTAATTAAATAAATGAAAGATAAATAGAAGGTTTTTATATTACTCCTTATTCCAAGAACGATTAAATTTACGTATATTACATAAGTAATGAAAAATGCACAAAAAAATAAATTGTTAATTGATTCCATTATTATTTATTATGTAAACCCATCCGTCACACTTAGGCGTATTTATTATACGTTAACTTGACATTTCAGTTATTTTATTTGAGTATCTCCTGTCCAATTAAACTTCATTGTCAAATTGATTTTGACCACTCAGAACACGCTAACTTTTCTTATTGGTGAAATGGCATGAAACCTTTGCGGAATTAAGGTTAATACAAAAAAATATGCTTAAAGAATGAGTACTTGATTGGTTAATAAGACATTTTAGTTTTGTAAACGTGAAAATGGGTCGTGTTTTCACATGAACTTTGCTTGCCTTTACTCGTCTTGATATTATATGTCGATGATAGCTTATGCATAAATAGTTATAAGTTATTATTGTTTGCGATTACGTTGTATAAAATATAATCCTGTTAGTTTCTAACTTTCTATATTAAGTTAGGTATACTTTGTAGTAAGGTACAGTCGCCATCAGATATATCGGAGCGGCCAAGGTGGTCACAAATATCTAAACAACGTCTCTATTGTCAAGGCGATAAAGTGCATGTTCAAATATTTTTGAGTACCTTGGCCGCTCCGATATATTTGATGGCGACTTACAGCGATATATACAGAATTTTGAATAAGAAAAATAGTCTCCTAAAGCCGCAGGGTTCCCTCTCTCAAAGGAGATAATCCTTATGTTCTGAATGTGATGTGAGACAAAATTCTTCAGGACAGGTAATAATAATGAAATAGATAAGTAAGTTGAATACGTAAAACAGTATCAAATAAGTTTTTAGACAATTTCTATTCCCTTTGGTTTTAGCAGGCAAGTTATTGCTTAATCCGATTAAATAGATTTTTATCAGCGCTTTGTCGCTGATGTGTTGTTTAACTTTATCCTTTTTTAAGCCGGTAAGTAGACTTTCGCGGCGCAGCCATTAGGACGAGTCGGCGTCTTCGCTCACAGGATTATACGCTGAGCCTGGATGAGCTGGTTACAAGATTTACCGCGTCCGGCAAGCTAAGTAAACAAATATAAACTGGAACATTTTTTTGTTACTTTTCCCAGGACCGTTTACTGCAAACAACTGATGGCAACGGAGCGGGAGACACTTGCAATGTCTCTTCTCTTTTACTTTGAGGATGGGTAAATCTCATGTTTTAACTTACGGGTTTGGTCAACAAAAGAATAGTCATCGCGTGTGAAGCAAACTAAATCAGTTCAAAGTTGTTTAACGCCATTACGATCCAATTTTTACACACTTTTGTTCAGCTTCACCCCGTATAAATATTTATGTGGTTCAAATCTTGTAAGTTAAATACCAACTCCCGGTGCCTGATTGAGCCGAAATTTGGTATACCTAATTTACATGACAATGATAGCATTAGTTAGCAATTAGTTACAGGCAGGAATAAAAGAGTGTACTTACCAAAAAAATATTGTTGTTCTGAAATGTAAAGAAAAAAAAGTTTTTGTAACAAGTAACTACTTTATTAGAAAAATAATTCCGCGAGGGATGTCTCAAGTGACTCAAGCATCGGTAGAGTAGTGGGCCGTAGAGTGGAAGTCCCCTCCTTTACCAATTGACGCCCAAATGAAAGAGTCCCACCAATTTGCGACCCTCAGGCCGGCCCGCGGATGTCGCCAATTCGCCAAATTGACAAGTATCCCGTTTTTAAATTAAGACGCTGCTCTATCCCTTCCATTCGAATAAAGATTGAATATTGTGAAGTCTGATTAACTATAAGTACCTACTTGTAGTCTAACAAATACAGTTACCTAACCTAACTATGATTTTTTTGATAAAGGTAAATGAGTAAATTATATAAATAACTGGTATGCGGACAAATAACGTAGGTATAGATACATATTATCTACTATGTTGGTATATAGGATACAGATTGGAAGAGGAGAGCTGAAGATCGAGCTCAGTGGCGTGCCATGGGAGAGGCCTATGTCCAGCAGTGGACCGATACAGGCTGATGATGATGATGATGTTGGTATATAGTGGTCATAGGTAAGTGTAATTACCTACTTAAGCTATTAGGTAGGTAAAGGTAAAGATATAACTAATATACAAAAAATTAAATTAAATTAAATATTAATTTATTTCGGAAACATTCCATATTATGTTAGTAAGTACAATTTTTATTATTATTAAACTTATCCTACGTTAGTAATATCTTATACCTAAACATTTAAACATAAATTACCCCTTTAACACATGCAGGCTATTCCAGGCGTGCCAGAAAGCCCCATCACACCTGTCCGCGACTGTAGCTAGGAGGCTGTTGGCGCTGCCGCGCACGCGCCGCACCAGCGACGCCGCCCGCTTGCGCATGATGGCGTGGAAGCCGTCGGCGCGCGCCTCCGCGAACATGCCAGACGCGCTGCAGTGGCGCGGCAGCCCCAACAACATCCTAAACGCGTTATTATATTGGACGCGTAGGGCGCTTTATGCCTTCTGAGTAAAGTTGATCCATAGGCTGCAGGTGTAAAACGACTGACAGTACGCCTTAAAAAGAGTAATCTTTACATTGTTAGTACACCTTGCGAACCTACGGATCAACATATTACTTCTTACGGCCAGCGCCCTACGCTCCCTCTCCAAGTCGACATCGTCACTGAGCGTTGCGGTAACCCAGTGCCCCAAGTATTTGAATTCTTGTACCACCTTTAGAGCGGTGCCATTAAGTTTGACCGGGGGTAACAACAGGTCGTCTATTTTGACACCTCGCGCCTCAAACACCAGCAGCTCACTCTTAGAGGCATTGTACTTGAGGCCGTGGGTCTCCGCATACCGCTCACACACACTCACTAGCGTCCTGAGGGCGCTGATCGACGGGCTCAGCAACACCATGTCGTCCGCGTAACTGATGTTGTTTACAAATGTGCCATCTATTGAACACCCGACCTCAGTGTTACTGAGCTCCTCGATCAGCCGATTTACGTATAGGCTGAAGAGTCTGGGTGACGTTAGCCCCCCCTGCCTCACCCCACACTCCAACCCATACTCGTCTACAAAGTCATCAAGATCAATATCATCTAACATGTAGAAACCTACATGAAGGAGCTTAATACTTATCTAAATCGGTATTACCACAGTATTTAATTAAATAAGAACTGTATGTTTGTACTAAACAAACTGTGTTCTATGCAAATAAAATTCTTTGAATCTTTACCTAGTCAAGTGGTTCGTAACCCAAGGTAAATGTAAATGTTACCTGTCATATGATTAAGTATAAGTAAGTACCTATAACTATAACAAGTATTAAGTATATAGGTAAGATGAAGTTACTGTTAGTGTGTCAGAAGTAGTTTAATATGACTGGTGCTAGTTCACTTCTTAGCTCCGGTAGACTATTGTAGGTGTAGGTTGAAGGTCTCACCCTAAAACTTTGGTTACTTGACAAAGATAAGCAACCCACTAAGCCAAGTCACTAGTCCAGTTTGTAGTTGATTCACAGCCGGAGCCGTCCTTTTGGTTAACTTATTACACCTAACGTAAGTTCCTGCTGAGGTAGGTTAGGTTAGGATGGTTAGATGTCAAAAAAGTCCATAGTGAAAATTGAATGCAGGTATAAATATAATATGTCCATTTAAATTTGCACAATATCGCTAGGGGTTGCAAAAAGTTTGAAAAGTTTACAGAAATGGTAGCGGGAGATTAGCAAACATAATGACCAAGGGAAGACTGAACAAACAAAATTGCATCTTTAACGAGTTGCCACGAAAAATTTCTAGTTTTCCAACGGTACCTACATTTGTTGATATTTAAAAAGATATGTCTAGAATGCCGCTAGCAGATAAGATTACTAGAATACATAGATCAGCAAAAATAAATTTTATATCACAGTGTCGCTGGACGATTCGAAATCACACATGAAAATCATTAATTTTAGACGTCGAGTGAAAAACACCCTGTCCTTAACCTATTGTCTAATAGGCTAAGAAAATTAGATTTTTTTGAAGAATTAATTCCCAGCAGGCTGGAATCGTTCTAATACCTTCACGTGGTTCTAAATGCATGTGATCTGAGTTTGCCCAATCCCAGGAGGTGTGCATAACTTTTTAGCGAAATTTTTGCTCTTTGTCAGTTTTTTTCTTCTAGCTCGAAAACGGTACGTCCGACGGAAAATGTTACGTATATCAATATTAAAGATGGTTAAATTCTGCGTCGAATTAGCATAATAACTTCTAATTCAGTTCAGCGGTACAGCCGAAATCAAAAGTTATAAATCGGGAAAATGTCTCATTTATTTGAAAAACTTATATTTTGACTTTCATACCACATATCTTTGACACAGATGACTCCTGGTGAAAAACCTGTAGAATAAAAGTTGAAGACCATAAAATTTCACGTTATTTGGCATGAATTCAAAGACGTTTTTTTTCTAAATCCTTCTAAGTTGCATATTTTCCATAAATATGAGGTGTGAGGCGTACATTTAAGGCATTGTTACAACTAAGAACATTTAAGTGCAAATTTCTAAAACGCACCCAATCAGAAAACTATATATTTGAGTATTTATATGTATATATCTATTACATATATCGTCGTCTAGTACCCACAACACAAGCCTTATTGAGTTTACTGTGGGACTAGGTTGATTTGTGTAAGATTGTCCCATAATATTATTTATTATTATTATTACTACTGAACCTATTTGACTTAACACACAGGTGCATCATTTTGTAGCGGGTTCTCAGAGTAAAAAAAAAATAATTGTAGGTTTATACACAATTAGAAGGCATTAATAAAATATCGATTACCTCAGAACTGGAGCAAATTAGGACACTAGCGTCTTTAAGAAATATACTTATGTTAAGCTCAGGAATGTACCCTTGGAATTACCGTAAATGAAAAAAGCACGGTGTATAAATAGTTTTCTGATTAGGTACGTTTTAGAAATTTGCAATTAAATTTTTTTAGTTGTAACGATGCATTAAATGTAGGCCAGGCCTAACACCTCATATTTTATGGAAAATATGCAACTCAGAAGGATTTAGAATAAAAGTGATTTTGAATTCATGCCAAGTTTAGTCTTTCAAAATGACTGTACTTGTAAATTGAGATGTCAATATAACGTGAAATTGTATTCTCTACAACTTTTATTTTATAGGTTTTTTACCAGGAGTCATCTGTTTCAAAGATATGTGGTATGAAAGTCAAAATATGAGTTTTTCAATTAAATGAGACATTTTCCCGGTATATAACTTTTGATTTCTGCTGTACCGCTGAACCGAATTAGAAGTTAAGTTACTCATTCGACGCAGAATTTAACTCTCTTTAATATTGGTAAACATGACATTTTTCGTTGACGTACTGTTTTCGAGCTACAAGCAAAAACCTGACAAAGAGCGAAAATTTCGCTAAAAAATTATGCACACCTCTTGGGATTGGGCAAACTCGGATTACATGCATTTAGGACCACATGAAGGTATTAAAACGATTTCCAGCCTGCTGGGAATTAATTCCTCAAACACTTTTTATAGATCTTATTTGCTTGGCCTATAATTATGATATTTAGTTTTGTTAATAAATATTAATTTGCTTGACAATTAACGAATCTCTACAGCTCTTTTCTTAATCATTTGTTTTGTACCTTCGTTGTTAGATAATAACGATAATCTATCCAGATGGATTGACTGATAAATTATATGTACCTACTAAATTACAGAAGCATTCTTATCAGTGCTATCCAATGCCATCCCGATCACATACAATACAGGTTTATCTGTTGCTGACAACGCAGATAACCCTTCATGTGAGACCAATCTCCATACACATCTCCCCCGTGCCTTTACGAGTACACAGCGCTCAAACAAAGGATCAAATTAAACAAATCCGCACACAAACGCGTTCCAACGAACATGAAAGAGAGCTAATCAAACAACTATCCCGCCCTGGAATCGAACGGGAGTGGAGGATGTGTTTGGAACAGTAGCGCAACTCAGTTTATGAAGTCCGTAACAATGATATTTAATGATTAACTATGGATGGGTTATACTCTAACAAAATGAGCAAAAAAAATACTTCCATAGTTATTTCATAACCTAGCAACGATTCTGTTTAGTTTATCTATTTTGATAATCATTACATCTTTGTCACTCTCATTGTTAGACAATTACAGTTTGTCTCTTTCTCACGCAGGTGACGGGATCTCATTGGCACGTCCGCACCTCTCGCTGGCCGGTGCGCGTTTAGCGACAATTGTTTGAACTCAGTCATTAAAAGTGCTTCACTTTTGAAGCGTGCATAACCCATCTGTCATTATTATATATCATGGGTCCGTAACTGATTCTAGAATAGTATCGCGTGATTAAGTAATAGCTACTTAAAGTCGCTAATCATCTTGTGCTCTGTCACCGGTTCCACCTTCCACCACCATATTTGGTTCATTGTGACGTTTAGCGACGAGACTTTGTGTGGAAAGGAAAGTGTGGTTTGGGAACTAATATTCTACGACACTTTTATTTCTTTACGCACAGGCTATGTAAGTATTAACTTGGTATTTTGTTAATTAAACATCCTTTAACTCTTTTTTAAGAAAGTTTTTAGGGGGTTAAAATTATTGGTTCTTTACGAAAACTTTGTTGCTTGTTTTTGAACTGACTTTCTCTACGTATTGACAATGCAATAGTATGAATCCATACCAATATATCCTTTCTCTAATAGATGTTGTTCTACTGCTCCCAAACTGTGTACTGTGCAAACACTACGCCCCCGCGCGTCTCCAACTGTCACGGCAACAAACACGCCTATGATTGACCTCAGCCTGCCAAATCTCACGAGCTCACAATGCGACCCGGCGAGACTAATACCATACGCAACCATTGTAATACGTAACGAATATTGTAGATCAGCTTGCCCAGATGGCTGGTTAATTGAGTTTTGGAGTTAACAGTTTATCAATTTGTTATTGAGTAGAGTAAATTGGATCACTTGTTTAGGTGTCCACGGATTGTTTAATACAGTCAGTTTTGTGCAAAATCGTTGAGTTGCAGCTTTTGGTTGCAGAGTTAGATTTAGCGATTAAATGTGACACGTGATTCAGAGTTATTCAATATGCTCTTTTTTCGTTTAAGTAAAATTATGAAAAATGTTTAGGCCAAATAAATAAAACATACAAATAAACCCACAGCAAGAGCAATTAATAATGAAGTGCGATTTAACGGAGTAAACTCTCATGGAAGTCTAAGAATTATTTATGGCTCATCTAATTATATACATTGGCATAATCTGACGGTATTAATAGTATTTGTTAGCATCAAAGTATTCTATATGAAAGTTATACATTAATTTGCGTGCTGCTTGTACTAATTGAAATCGTTATTATAATTTATGAGCTGGAATAAATATCTATAAGCTGATATTATTTGATTTACCGATTTAGGCACATGTTGTATACTTATATACTTCAAATAGACATTATGTTTAAAAGCTGACCACGATCCACGATCATAGTGTACAAGGTTTTCTTTCAAAAAAAAATACCTTGTATGTTTTATCCTACTATCCTACGTTGACAAAAATCAAAATATTGCCTTGGAAATCGCCTTGGAAAACTATTAATCACTGTGAGTGGGGCACCTCATAAAATCAAATGGAACGTGCGTAGAGGCTGATATACGAGTCAAAGGTTCTTCCAACGTATCACGGGGAAAAAACGTCGATGATTATCGATTCCATAAAGTCGCAAGGTGAAAACTGTCATTAGAAATAGCTCAGTTGTGAAAGGCTGGCTAATTTATCGTCCGTTATCTCATGCGGGCGCGGCGCGTGTGCCTACCGCCGTTACTTTAAATGCAGCACGCGACTATCGACAACTGTTTTTGATAGTAACTTTATATATTGGTTTAAAAAAATATTTTGACGGAACGAATTACCTACCTGGTCCACCCGCTAGCAAATTCTGTTAGGATACGACTAGCGCTTCGTAATTACTAACCTATGAAAAATACGCCCCTAACAGGCATACTTCTATTTAATTTATTCTTAGCTTGTCACTACTGGCAGTATTATTACGAGCTTTATCTGGCTAGTTTAACGGGTATAGTCCCATTGCCTTGCAAATATAGGCTCTTTAGTAACAAGCTTGCAAAAGATCACTTTGTACAAACAATTCTATACAAGGTGACCCGTTTTCCGTTTCCGTGATTGAGTTAGATGTCAACCCATACTAATTTTGACGTAGGTACGAGTACGAGTATATGGGAAATCTGTCAATCATCAGGTCAACTATTCTAATCGCAGTTCAGTAATATATTAGGACATATCCAGACTTATATATCGTAAGCTTTTATATTTCACTCAGTGTTTGTCAGTTAGTTTGCTGTTTAGGTAGAATCTTGTAAAGATTTAAAAGATTTTTATTATCACACATAAGCTTACAGTACAGATAGAACCAAATCGCTTAAGTGATAATTATTAAAGGTAATCCATACTAATATTATAAATGGGAAAGTGTGTATGGTTGTTTGTTTGTCCGTCTTTCACGGCAAAACGGGGCGACGAATTGACGTGATTTTTTAAGTGGAGATAGTTGAAGGGATGGAGAGTGACATAGGCTACTTTTTGTCTCTTTCTAACCCCCCACTTCCCTAAAATGGGGGGTGGAAGTTTACGTATGGAGCATTACGGGGGGCAAAGGGGAACCGTGTTACCCCGAATTTAACGCGAGCGAAGCCGCGGGCAAAAGCTAGTAATTGAATAAAAGTCCGATTTTACCCAGTTCCTGATGTCCGATTGAGCTAGCTGAAATCTGGCATAGGCACCTTCGTAACTTGAAAGGCAATGGTACCACCGAACTGGTCTGATGATGGAGACTGAAGGTAAGAACTATGTGGTAAAAGAATGGAAGGTCAGTTTGTGGTTTGTGGTTTGTTAGAATCATCTCGTTGACTTTAAAAGCTTGTATTAAACATTATTTATCTAAACTTATTTGTGTGTATGCGTGATTTCGTTGTTTTATCATTTCTTTCATACGTCTCTTTTTAGGGTTCCGTAGTCAACTAGGAACCCTTATAGTTTCGCCATGTCTGTCCGTCTGTCCGTCCGTCCGCGGATAATCTCAGTGACCTTAGCACTAGAAAGCTGAAATTTGGTACTAATATGTATATCAATCACGCCGACAAAGTGGTAAAATAAAAAGTGGAAAAAAATGTCTTATTGGGGTACCTCCCCTATACCTACGTAAAGTGGGCAGTGATTTTTTTTTCATTTCAACCCTAACGTGTGATATATTATTGGATAGGTATTTAAAAATGAATAGGGGTTTACTAACATAATTTTTTGATAATGTAAATATTTTCGGAAATAATCGCTCCAGAAGTTTAAAAAAATGTGTCCCCCTCTAACTTTTGAACCATAAGTTTTAAAATATGAAAAAAATCTCAAAAGTAGAACTTTATAAAAACTTTCTAGGAAAATTATTTTGAACTTGATAGGTTGAATAGTTTTAGAAAAAAAAAATACAAAATAATTTCTGAACTAAGTTTGTAATTTAACCGTATAAGCAGGTGTTACCTGTAATTTCTACAAAATTACAATGAAATGACGTGCTTTCAAATAAAGTAAAAACGGTGAAAATGGGTTCACGCAATAAAGAATTATCCCATAAAAATCATCTTCCATACTTTCAGCTCGCGCGCAATAGTTTACTTAATTTGCCGATAGATGTCGCTGTATGTGGAACGCTCATATCATATCCTACATGGCGGTGTTATTTTAACACTTAAGTGGGGACACTTACTGTGACGGACGGAAAACTACGGAACCCTACACTGAGCGTGGCCCGACACGCTCTTGGCCGGTTTTTTTTAATACTACTACGGTAGCAAACAAGCATACAGCCCGCCTGATGGTCAGCAGCTACCGTAGCCTATGGACGCCTGCAACTCCAGGGGTGTCACATGCGCGATTCACTGTGTGGACGACAAAAGGAACAAGAGGGTACCTCGTCATCAGCACACTGGTTCCTCTTTGAGCTCTTCCTGGGTCCTCTTTTTAAATAACCCTACACATTTACCTTAACACACGACATTCTCAATATCATAGAGACATCAATATCCATACGTGAAGTAAGCATCTCTAACCATCACCAGTAACCTAACATATTCCACCCCTTGTAATTTGTAGATTCATTTGAATCTCGGACAAAAGACGCATTTTGCATAAACATAGGCACGAGCGACATTTCCGCATTAATATGTCTGCATTTCTTTACCCATTTCTGATTTACTGTTATTTTATACAAATTGTTCTGTGTTATGAAGAATATTGTGATAGCGTATAATTTATATTTATTATTTGATTTAGAATCAGATGCATGTAAACAAATTAGGTACCAAGTAACGGGAGACACTAATCATGAAATTATATTTGCTAATTCCCGCAAAATTGCAGAAAAGAGTCTCTTTACAGCAATTGTGCGGGAATACTCAGGTATAAATAATCGGTGTATCTCGTATGAACAGTCCAAATTAATCTTCTATCCTCATCTCTCGCTAGTATTTTCTCGTAAATCTCTTCAGCTCTTTTCTCGAGTGGCGTCCGAATGTCTTTGCGTCTCCGATTCTATTTTGCATTTTGCAGCATTTTGTCTAGGCTAACACTTTGAGTGTTAGCATGCTGACAATTCTTCCAATCTTCCCGTGCTCTCCCGTGGGCCTCCCTCCTGAAATCTATCCGAATATTATTTGTTGCGCCACCGGTGATCCTGGTTTGCCCTTGAGTCATCAAGGAGGTCTTCTGGTAAGGAGTCATCCTTGAATCAAAATGTCAGTGTAGACATGCACACCAAGAAGCAAACATATCTGTGCAGGATTGTAGTATTCAGGATCAGCTAGAATCCGTGTAGTTGAGACCATTGTTCTCTATTGGTCGTCGTAGCAGGCATTATGTCAGTGACTTCGTCCGTCACGTAATAGGCGGTACAATTCACCTTTTGGTTCTCATTTAATCTCGATACGACTTGTAACGCTATTGCGTCTTTGTAGATATAAAATCACTTAAGTATAACCTTTGCATAACCTTTATGTTAGGCTAGGTCCGAATACTTCGGATGATACCTACACGTACAGAGCTTGCACTAGCTACTAGTTTCATGTTATAAAATAATAATGTTCGTAATGCCTTTTACCGCAAGCAGATGTATCATTGCTAATAACGGTCAAAATATTTCACGCGCACCCCTTGAAACAACGGGGTAGTTCCCGGGGCCAGTAATCTAATAAAGGAATGGAGATGTTGCGTGATTGTGAGTTATCACGACGTGGGAACACCTTGATTGGCTGCTATTAATTAATTGACGCTAATAGTGCGTTGAGCGTGGGAAACTGTTTTATGATTTAAGCTTTGTATTAGCAGATTACTGTTAAATATTGCCATAGATATTACTTCAAATTTATTAAACATATGTAAGTGAGTGAGAGACATAACATTTTATAACAAAACTATCTTAGTCCTCCTCGTCTTACCTTCTTCATGGTAATTCGCTTCTTATATGAGTTTGAAGTACTTTATAGTCCGCTTGGTTATTAGTTATAAAATCCGAAGGACTAGCGCTCATAGCTTTAAGCTAAAGAAAAACTATAACTTGTTACAGTGTTTTCACACTGTCCGATCCGATATCGGATGTCGGATGGCCCAAGGAAAAAAGCTGCTAGAGAGTGACATTGGCATTGCATGGCCCTATGGCATTAAGTCCGCCTTTTCTGCGTTAGTGGTTTCTTTTGAGCAATGCACATTGGTATTTTATAAAAAAAATATAGAAAGACACAAATTTTAAATTTGTCTGTTCCAGGGTCCTATTCGACATCCGATATCGGATTGGATAATGTGAAAGCGCGTTTTTATATAGGATAGTTGAGACAAATATAACTAAGAATATCGATTATCTTCTTACCCATGCACTTTTGCTGTGGTCTCTCTCTATCAATGCTACCTAACTGAACACCCAATAATACTTAAAAATAAATAGCGAAAACCATCACCTATGACGTTGATGACTGATGATAACCTTTTAAAGCCGTTAAACCATCCCTCGCATATTCACAGATAAATCGCAAACATAATTATCGAAAACATCCAACGATGCGGTTGATAATTCAACATTTCACATACGATATCCGGAAATCGGATATTCACAATGAAATAAAGCTAGATTCAAATGGAACCGGCAGACCATTAAATTTTATTTGAATCCTCGATGAAGGGTGGCCAAACGGCGGGGCGTTCGAGACATAAATAATGGCGAAAAAACATATTGCGTTTGTTGGTTGCTCATTATGCGCAATTAGCTGCGATTGTAGTGGGCGCATGTGAACGGATTTTTAGCAATGGATGAGAACAGCGCGCGTGCTTATGCTGTTGCATAAATACACACAAGAACAAAAAACCTGGTTAGTTTGTATGGAAATTTCAAAGTGACCAAATTTTATTGTCTTCGAGTATAAATAGGCTATAGATAGGGTACGATACGTGGACTTCTAGGTTATTCTATTTTATATCTAATATTCCTATGTACTTACATGCCTACCAATATACTGGAGACATAATTGGTAGTCAGTAGGGCAGGTACCACAGCTCAAGAAAATTCTGTAAATGGTCGGAACCAAAGTATACAACCCCTTTCTAGGTTGGAATTAGAGTAAGTAGTTGAAGAAAAAGGGCTATTTAAAACAATTATAATTATAATAATTAAGCCTTTATTTCCCATTACACTTAAATTACATAACATGTATATCTTAAACCAAGTTATTTTAGTGAGTAACGTTTAAAAAAAGTTTTTCTACTCCTGTACTTTTATCTGTCATTCATACATTCGTTAACACCTTTATAAGAACATATAGTCTGGCAAACCATTTCTGTCAGTAGAAAAGCGCGGCAAATTTGAAAAATCGCGGGTTAGCAACACCTGTCTTTGAATAATTCGATTAAATTCGATAATTGTGCATAATTTGTGTTTTATCTGTGGGTGTTAATTTTGTTTACTTTCATTTTAAAGTTTTAGATTGCGTTTTATATTATTTACTTATTAATATAATATCTGCCACCACTGTTCAATAAATTAATGTACTTACTAAGATAGCTTAGTTGGGATATTAATATAGGTAGTGTACAGTCGAGGACAAAGAGATGTATACACTTTTGGACCTTATTACAACGCAATAAGGTCCAAAAGTGTATACATCTCTTTGTCCTCGACTGTACACTACCTATATTAATATCCCAACTAAGCTATCTTAGTAAGTACATTAATTTATTGAACAGTGGTGGCAGATATTATATTAATAAGTAAATAATATAAAACGCAATCTAAAACTTTAAAATGAAAGTAAACAAAATTAACACCCACAGATAAAACACAAATTATGCACAATTATCGAATTTAATCGAATTATTCAAAGACAGGTGTTGCTAACCCGCGATTTTTCAAATTTGCCGCGCTTTTCTACTGACAGAAATGGTTTGCCAGACTATATGTTCTTATAAAGGTGTTAACGAATGTATGAATGACAGATAAAAGTACAGGAGTAGAAAAACTTTTTTTAAACGTTACTCACTAAAATAACTTGGTTTAAGATATACATGTTATGTAATTTAAGTGTAATGGGAAATAAAGGCTTAATTATTATAATTATAATTGTTTTAAATAGCCCTTTTTCTTCAACTACTTACTCTAATTCCAACCTAGAAAGGGGTTGTATACTTTGGTTCCGACCATTTACAGAATTTTCTTGAGCTGTGGTACCTGCCCTACTGACTACCAATTATGTCTCCAGTATATTGGTAGGCATGTAAGTACATAGGAATATTAGATATAAAATAGAATAACCTAGAAGTCCACGTATCGTACCCTATCTATAGCCTATTTATACTCGAAGACAATAAAATTTGGTCACTTTGAAATTTCCATACAAACTAACCAGGTTTTTTGTTCTTGTGTGTATTTATGCAACAGCATAAGCACGCGCGCTGTTCTCATCCATTGCTAAAAATCCGTTCACATGCGCCCACTACAATCGCAGCTAATTGCGCATAATGAGCAACCAACAAACGCAATATGTTTTTTCGCCATTATTTATGTCTCGAACGCCCCGCCGTTTGGCCACCCTTCATCGAGGATTCAAATAAAATTTAATGGTCTGCCGGTTCCATTTGAATCTAGCTTTATTTCATTGTGAATATCCGATTTCCGGATATCGTATGTGAAATGTTGAATTATCAACCGCATCGTTGGATGTTTTCGATAATTATGTTTGCGATTTATCTGTGAATATGCGAGGGATGGTTTAACGGCTTTAAAAGGTTATCATCAGTCATCAACGTCATAGGTGATGGTTTTCGCTATTTATTTTTAAGTATTATTGGGTGTTCAGTTAGGTAGCATTGATAGAGAGAGACCACAGCAAAAGTGCATGGGTAAGAAGATAATCGATATTCTTAGTTATATTTGTCTCAACTATCCTATATAAAAACGCGCTTTCACATTATCCAATCCGATATCGGATGTCGAATAGGACCCTGGAACAGACAAATTTAAAATTTGTGTCTTTCTATATTTTTTTTATAAAATACCAATGTGCATTGCTCAAAAGAAACCACTAACGCAGAAAAGGCGGACTTAATGCCATAGGGCCATGCAATGCCAATGTCACTCTCTAGCAGCTTTTTTCCTTGGGCCATCCGACATCCGATATCGGATCGGACAGTGTGAAAACACTGTAACAAGTTATAGTTTTTCTTTAGCTTAAAGCTATGAGCGCTAGTCCTTCGGATTTTATAACTAATAACCAAGCGGACTATAAAGTACTTCAAACTCATATAAGAAGCGAATTACCATGAAGAAGGTAAGACGAGGAGGACTAAGATAGTTTTGTTATAAAATGTTATGTCTCTCACTCACTTACATATGTTTAATAAATTTGAAGTAATATCTATGGCAATATTTAACAGTAATCTGCTAATACAAAGCTTAAATCATAAAACAGTTTCCCACGCTCAACGCACTATTAGCGTCAATTAATTAATAGCAGCCAATCAAGGTGTTCCCACGTCGTGATAACTCACAATCACGCAACATCTCCATTCCTTTATTAGATTACTGGCCCCGGGAACTACCCCGTTGTTTCAAGGGGTGCGCGTGAAATATTTTGACCGTTATTAGCAATGATACATCTGCTTGCGGTAAAAGGCATTACGAACATTATTATTTTATAACATGAAACTAGTAGCTAGTGCAAGCTCTGTACGTGTAGGTATCATCCGAAGTATTCGGACCTAGCCTAACATAAAGGTTATGCAAAGGTTATACTTAAGTGATTTTATATCTACAAAGACGCAATAGCGTTACAAGTCGTATCGAGATTAAATGAGAACCAAAAGGTGAATTGTACCGCCTATTACGTGACGGACGAAGTCACTGACATAATGCCTGCTACGACGACCAATAGAGAACAATGGTCTCAACTACACGGATTCTAGCTGATCCTGAATACTACAATCCTGCACAGATATGTTTGCTTCTTGGTGTGCATGTCTACACTGACATTTTGATTCAAGGATGACTCCTTACCAGAAGACCTCCTTGATGACTCAAGGGCAAACCAGGATCACCGGTGGCGCAACAAATAATATTCGGATAGATTTCAGGAGGGAGGCCCACGGGAGAGCACGGGAAGATTGGAAGAATTGTCAGCATGCTAACACTCAAAGTGTTAGCCTAGACAAAATGCTGCAAAATGCAAAATAGAATCGGAGACGCAAAGACATTCGGACGCCACTCGAGAAAAGAGCTGAAGAGATTTACGAGAAAATACTAGCGAGAGATGAGGATAGAAGATTAATTTGGACTGTTCATACGAGATACACCGATTATTTATACCTGAGTATTCCCGCACAATTGCTGTAAAGAGACTCTTTTCTGCAATTTTGCGGGAATTAGCAAATATAATTTCATGATTAGTGTCTCCCGTTACTTGGTACCTAATTTGTTTACATGCATCTGATTCTAAATCAAATAATAAATATAAATTATACGCTATCACAATATTCTTCATAACACAGAACAATTTGTATAAAATAACAGTAAATCAGAAATGGGTAAAGAAATGCAGACATATTAATGCGGAAATGTCGCTCGTGCCTATGTTTATGCAAAATGCGTCTTTTGTCCGAGATTCAAATGAATCTACAAATTACAAGGGGTGGAATATGTTAGGTTACTGGTGATGGTTAGAGATGCTTACTTCACGTATGGATATTGATGTCTCTATGATATTGAGAATGTCGTGTGTTAAGGTAAATGTGTAGGGTTATTTAAAAAGAGGACCCAGGAAGAGCTCAAAGAGGAACCAGTGTGCTGATGACGAGGTACCCTCTTGTTCCTTTTGTCGTCCACACAGTGAATCGCGCATGTGACACCCCTGGAGTTGCAGGCGTCCATAGGCTACGGTAGCTGCTGACCATCAGGCGGGCTGTATGCTTGTTTGCTACCGTAGTAGTATTAAAAAAAACCGGCCAAGAGCGTGTCGGGCCACGCTCAGTGTAGGGTTCCGTAGTTTTCCGTCCGTCACAGTAAGTGTCCCCACTTAAGTGTTAAAATAACACCGCCATGTAGGATATGATATGAGCGTTCCACATACAGCGACATCTATCGGCAAATTAAGTAAACTATTGCGCGCGAGCTGAAAGTATGGAAGATGATTTTTATGGGATAATTCTTTATTGCGTGAACCCATTTTCACCGTTTTTACTTTATTTGAAAGCACGTCATTTCATTGTAATTTTGTAGAAATTACAGGTAACACCTGCTTATACGGTTAAATTACAAACTTAGTTCAGAAATTATTTTGTATTTTTTTTTTCTAAAACTATTCAACCTATCAAGTTCAAAATAATTTTCCTAGAAAGTTTTTATAAAGTTCTACTTTTGAGATTTTTTTCATATTTTAAAACTTATGGTTCAAAAGTTAGAGGGGGACACATTTTTTTAAACTTCTGGAGCGATTATTTCCGAAAATATTTACATTATCAAAAAATTATGTTAGTAAACCCCTATTCATTTTTAAATACCTATCCAATAATATATCACACGTTAGGGTTGAAATGAAAAAAAAATCACTGCCCACTTTACGTAGGTATAGGGGAGGTACCCCAATAAGACATTTTTTTCCACTTTTTATTTTACCACTTTGTCGGCGTGATTGATATACATATTAGTACCAAATTTCAGCTTTCTAGTGCTAAGGTCACTGAGATTATCCGCGGACGGACGGACAGACGGACAGACATGGCGAAACTATAAGGGTTCCTAGTTGACTACGGAACCCTAAAAAGAGACGTATGAAAGAAATGATAAAACAACGAAATCACGCATACACACAAATAAGTTTAGATAAATAATGTTTAATACAAGCTTTTAAAGTCAACGAGATGATTCTAACAAACCACAAACCACAAACTGACCTTCCATTCTTTTACCACATAGTTCTTACCTTCAGTCTCCATCATCAGACCAGTTCGGTGGTACCATTGCCTTTCAAGTTACGAAGGTGCAAGAAAATTCTGTAAATGGTCGGAACCAAAGTATACAACCCCTTTCTAGGTTGGAATTAGAGTAAGTAGTTGAAGAAAAAGGGCTATTTAAAACAATTATAATTATAATAATTAAGCCTTTATTTCCCATTACACTTAAATTACATAACATGTATATCTTAAACCAAGTTATTTTAGTGAGTAACGTTTAAAAAAAGTTTTTCTACTCCTGTACTTTTATCTGTCATTCATACATTCGTTAACACCTTTATAAGAACATATAGTCTGGCAAACCATTTCTGTCAGTAGAAAAGCGCGGCAAATTTGAAAAATCGCGGGTTAGCAACACCTGTCTTTGAATAATTCGATTAAATTCGATAATTGTGCATAATTTGTGTTTTATCTGTGGGTGTTAATTTTGTTTACTTTCATTTTAAAGTTTTAGATTGCGTTTTATATTATTTACTTATTAATATAATATCTGCCACCACTGTTCAATAAATTAATGTACTTACTAAGATAGCTTAGTTGGGATATTAATATAGGTAGTGTACAGTCGAGGACAAAGAGATGTATACACTTTTGGACCTTATTACAACGCAATAAGGTCCAAAAGTGTATACATCTCTTTGTCCTCGAGTGTACCTTAAATACCTTATGCAGGCATTTTGCTTGATAAATGTGGCTTTGAGGTTATGCAGAGTTTTGTATTGAATTATCATATGAAGTTCTTTCTTTCAGTGTTAATCGGATAATTAAAGTGAAAACTGGTGCCAAATGAAGTCTAAGAACGTTTGGTGCTCAATATTGTCGAAAGAAAGCGGTAAAAATCAGGTTTAACGAGCAGTACCTACCTACAAGCACCAAGCACTCCGCTACCTTCCGATATTTTAACAAGTCTTTGTAATGTTTTCCTTGATATACCTAAGCAATGTGTACAATAAATAAACATCAAAATCTCACGTGTTTTAATTATTAATTAATGATACACTTCGTACAATAGGTAAGTACCTAAAAATCGTCTTAAAACAATGAAAGGAAATCATAATTAGGATTATTACTGAGTAATATGCATTATGCAGCTAAGTAAACGTATTCCATTCTAAGCTGAAAAGTTGTATTTTCTAGTAGATATGCTCGTTTTCCTCAACTGGCCTTATGATTTTAGCTATCAATGTTTGTTTCCTTGCTGGGTTTCAACACTTTTAACTATTGTATTTTGACCGCATAATTTCCACCTCCGATCTTCTGTCCTTTTTAGATGTTGGTTATTTCAATTTCTTCGCACATTCTAATTCATACAAAAGTCATACATAATAAATAGGTATATCATGTATCAGACTCAAATTATTTTATACAATGCAGAGCAAAAATTCTCCACAAACTTTACTGACATACGGCTGACGTACCTACGGAAGAGCGTGGCCATTTTGTTCGATCTACATTGCTGCTTTTCTATGGAGCAATGCTGCTTTTCGATTCGCCCTAGAGTGTTGCTATATTTTTGTTTGATGTACATTGCTACTGCGTTCGTTGGCTGGCCAGACTATAGATAATACACTCGATGAAAAGTATATCTAGTCTATTCCCCAAAATAACACTTGTTCTATAAAAGCGCCAAAATAGTATCGCGGAATCGCGTGCAAACACGGCTATTAATATAAAATAAATTACTGCCAACCTAAGAAACCTAAATAAACGCAGCGTTTTTAGAAAAAAAAAAACTTTAAAAAAGAAAAAATTATAAGAACCACAGACCTACTTCGTAGTTTTTTACGTTTCCCGTTCGTTTGTTGGGGCGAATTGCAAACTTTGAAAGTAATTTAGGTATTTTTACTAATCTCTGTAGCTCTTTAATAATTGATCAAATAACGACGGTATTTGTGTTAGTAATGTTAGTATTATTGAAAAATAGTGTTTTAAAAGGTAAAACTTAAATGATTGTTGATTATGTTGACAAAATAACTGCGATATCCATGAAGATTTCAATTTCGCATTTTATGTAAAAGTAAGTGTATTCGTAGAAAAAGTATTGTATGCAACGTCGTATAAGTAGGTAAAAAAATGTGCGTGGCGTTTTTCTTAACAATTTTCGCCTACGGCTCAAATTGTTACCCACGCCCATCCCACGCCACTCACCTTTTTTGACCCCTCTTATAGGTACAACTGTTGCATAAACTACTATAACAATATAGGTATAAGCTAGGATACACAAATTTTTATTTTTTTATTAATTTTTTTATTCTATTTGTTACCTTTTTATCTATGTTTTATGTAGGTAGTAGATATATTTCTATTATTTTAAAGGGACCCCTTTTGTAGGGTATAGGCCTCCTCCAGATTCTTCCACTTGCTTCTATCTTGTGCTACTATAAACCAATCTTTGCCTGTTATTTTTGCAATGTCGTCTTCCCAGCTGGGCCGGGCCATTTGGTAGCGGCGAGAGTCCAGCGTTGGTCGGTACATCTTCCTACATGGCCAGCCCATTGCCATTTTAGTTTTAAAGCCTGGTGAAGTGCATCTGTAAGCTTTGTCTTTTTTCTTATTATTGTGCATTTCACTTTATTAATTTTTCGTAAGTTTAAGATGCTTCGTTCCATAGCCCGTTGACAACTCGTTATTTTATTTTTAACTCTGTTTGCGTAAGTCCAAGTCTGGGAACCGTATGTCAAGCAGGGTAGGATACAAGTATCCATGACAGTTTTTTTCATACTTAGACTGTATGTAGGCCCCTTTTAATATATCTTTATGGGCCCAGTATTTGTTCCAGCTACAGGTGATTTAAAACAATTAATACTTACATATCTACCTCTTGTACCATCCTGGAGTAAGTATTTACGTAAAGCGAGTGTGTTTTAGAATAACTATCTAACCGAGAAACATCTGCGACGCAAAACCGCCGTTAACAAAATGTGAACAAACGCTGATATAATATTTACCTGTGTCAATACTGTTTAACCTAATTTGTAACCGGAGGTCAAATGTTTTAATGCGTTTACTCAATACTCTAACCCCTCCCGTAACCCTCCCTTTGCCGAACGCATTAGTAAAATTAGAGCGGTGGGAAAGGGTTGAGCTGCGCCGGATCCACTTTATGTTTATTGTTATTAGAACAATATTTGTACTTGAGAGATGTACGGTTATGGTTATTGCGTATTTTAGCGGTTATGTTTCACAAATCATCTCACAAATCAATCGTAGCAACTTGACTTTTATTTTGTGTGAAAACTGATCAGAGTATCTGCACAGTGCCAAATAAATTCTAAAATAAAAACTAATTGCTCTTTTCGCCGCATGGGTCTAAAATAAAAGATTATTTTTGCCAGCCTTACCTTACAGATTTAGCCTTGCCTTACAGATTATTTTAGCCGTATTATATAGTTAATTAACGTCGCTCACTTCTTGTTTTGTTTAGCCATCCTATTTAAAAGTTTCGTAACACTAACGGCTACCCTAACATTAACGGTTCATATCTATAGATGTTAGAATTTCAACACTATAAAATGTAAAAAAAAACTTGTTAATACCCAACTATATTTAAAATTAGCGATGTATTCTTCTTGATCAATGATCGATCCATAACTCCCGTGGTCAGTTTACCGCGATGCCTATTGTCGTGCTGGTGTCCTCGGCAGCTATTGTTATCGGGAATGTCCATTTAGCTAGCCTCTTCATTGTCACCGCGTGGACGCGTGCGCCTACTATTGTTTGCATACTCCCTGTAACTGATTATTTATTTATAAACAAAATTCTAATGCGCTTTTAACGAATGTTAATAATGGTTCTTGAATTAACAGCTATGGATAATGCGTATATAAATTACGATCGTAGTAGTAACATTGTCAATTAAGTTCAATTGGTGGATCGTTTCTAATTGTAAACGGTTTGAAAATAAATTATAAAAATTATAAATTAAGAAAATACTTATTTCAATGCACAAGTTAAAAATGTTTGACGAACCACGTCTGTAAATAATAAACTTTTAATTAGATAGACAGATAGATACTCGTAGGGATAAAAGCTACTTATCATAGTTTTCACTGTTCGTTTTTGTAAAATGGTTTGTAAGTTTGTAAAAAAGTACATTTTGAAAAATGGTTTGTAAGGCGGATTTTACACTGGCGCCGCGTCCCGCTTTGGTGAACGAGACAGCGCTATACACATGCAGAGCGCTATCTCGCTTGCACACCGTCGGCGTATGCAGAAACCGTGATAACCTCCTAAGTAAATAAAGTTTCGGAAAGCATCTGACGTTTTCCAGCGTTTTTATGGTCGATTTTTAATAAATTCAATTTTTAATTGAATCTTTATCTGCCGAAAATAAGTCAATACCTATCCTTTGTCTAGATAACTCAGTTACATTGTATGTAGTTTGCTAAGTTACCAATGTTACCATACATCCGACGGTAAGGTACGGTACGGTCAGGTGAGCGGATCCTCGCGCGGGCGCGCCCACGTGCGCTCGCCACGCGCCACGCACGCGCAGCGATAACACACGGAAATGCTTTCAACTTTACAAGTTCCCTGAAAGTTTACAACGTCCATGATCATTCGCGCGTCAAGCCACGTGGATTCTTAAGCCAGAACTTTTTGTACATATTAGCCGTGGATAAATATAACTTCTTAGGTATTGTCTTATATCTTTCGTTTAAATTCATTGGTTAGATAATAGCTGCAACAGTTATGCGGCGCTGAACTTTGTGTAGGAATATTTAGAGTTGTTATTGACAAAATACGCTTTAGAATTACAGAATCCAGCAAGTACATGTAGTACCTCAGTAACTTAATTACTTACCTATAGACACTTTCAGAAAACGTATTTGTGTAAGTAAGTAAGTGTATAATGTAAGTATTAGATCATAGAAGACACATAAGTCCCCACACATCCCTTTTGTCACACTGTCTGTTTCTTTTAATTTTGTATAGATTAAGAAAATATCCTATTTTTATTTTATTTTGTTGCTTCTTGTATGGTATGTTTTAAGTGACAATAAACCTTTATTCTTTATTCTATAAGTTAAATAAAAATACTACGAGAAAAAAAACATTACCTACAGCGTGTTTTTTTTCTCGTAGTATTTTTTCGAAACCAATTGCGTTATTTGATAGGTACCTATTTGGTAGCGTCATTTCTTTGTCACACTCTTTGACATCTCGTGCCCAAGTTGTTTTTTAAATAGAAAGTAATGATAGTTTACGATACTGTTAATATCGCTGCGTTAGCGTCTAGTAATCGCGGTGGCACCCGTGCACTTTATCACCGCGACCAATCCCCCTCTCATCCACTGGAGTCAAATGGATTAAACGGTGCACAATACGTATACGATAGTGCTGAGAGCTGCACCGCAAGTATACAAGGCAGGCAAGTCACCAGGCAAATCAGAAATCTTTACCTGGATTAGGTCATGGTTTTAGTGTTAGTCAATTAGAAAATATTCGAGAGCAAATGTCGATAAATATTACAATTTAAATATTGACAGACATTGATTGATTGGTTGAGATTTGTTGGAGACAGTCATTTATTTTTAGTGAATGGCTGATTCAGTCTAAATTAATAAGACGCTCCTAGGCTTTGAGGATTCAACCAACCGGAGTCGCCATTGACAGGCGTTCCCCTCTGCCGAAAACATATGACCAGTGGTCATACACATGTATGGACTGACGTTTATCTGACGTAGCTATTTGTACGTTACGTACGAATAGCCATACATTTGACGTTCCCCTCCCCCGCAAAAATCGGCAGACTTTTTTTGTATTGGAAATGACAGACATGGCTACTCCATCCGGGTTGAATTCTCTAAGCTCCTAGGTATTCGAGTCCTCGCCTCATCACTGTAAAAATGGCATAACATGTATTGACATGTCATGCCATTTTTAGGGTTCCGTAGTCAACTAGGAACAGGAACGTCAGGAACCTTTATTTAAATGTAAGTCTAGCCAATTAGGCCAGCGGTTCTCAAACGCTTTTTTTGACGGAAGTGATGGAACCCTTTTGGATACCGAAATATTTGACGGAACCCCAAAATTAAAAAATAAGTTTTCTCGCGGAGACCTTACAGAGGCTTGCGAAGCCCTAGCCCACGAAGCACACTTTGAGTATGGCTGCATTAGGCAATAAAGGTGACAACTGTTGGGCATAATGAATATTGGTTAACGAACCATAGTTATAAAAACACCATTAGTTTGCTTCAATATGATTTTTTTTGTGATATTAAAGTAGTTTTACGGGCATTTATAGTCAAAGGAACAAAACACAAAAAAAAGATAATTGCGAAGCAGTACTGTGGTAGGTAAGTATTATAGAGTCAGAAAGTTGCCCTTAATCCGCCTACTAGACGTTTGTATGGTTTTGCGAAACGTCACTCAAGTTACATGCTCATACAAAGGAAACAAACCCCCAAATCAGTTCGGATGCGCCGGAGCACAATATTGGACATCAAATCGATGCGTTTACGTAAATATGGACCGCCTTTTATTATCTGCGAAGTTCGATTGTGGTTGCTCACCCCTCCGACTGTTCATTCACCAAGGATGATTGATCTACAACAGATTGACAGATTTTTTACAGCACCAGTCGAGGGTCGCTGGCGAGCGAATATTAAAGGCAATTGTTGTTTAATTTTTAGATTTGAAGGGCGCGGGTGAAGCGATTCGAGTGTTGTAATAATGTTTTGATAATAGCAGTATCCGTTCGGGTCATATTTCTTATTCAGAGTGCGTGGGACTGCGGCTGGCCGTTGATGGCTCCCTCTTGAATTTAAAGTAAATGAGTTATTTTTGTAAACACACCTTTTCATTTTAATAAGTACTAAATTATTATGTAAGCAAGCGAGCGGCGCCTCGTAACACAGGTACTTACTTGTTATAGTTTGTCCTTAAGCCGACGGACAAACTATACTTAAAAAGTTGTTTTAATACTGTTGTATTTATGGACAATGATTAAAAAACAATCTAAACTATAATTTTATCACTTTAATAATTATTTGTTTAGAAATAAAAACATTTAATACATTTTTAATCCAAACCGCAATTTTTTTTTTACAAAATTCTGTCACGACCGTGTTCCAGCTTGCTATTGATTTGACACCGGACGGGTGCCCGGCTTATTTTTTTTTTCATTTTTTTATTCTTATTCGGACAAAAGTTCAGCTATTCGATACTTTAGTACAATGTGCCCACTGATCCTCATTGATCGCCAATTACTGGACATTAAGTACCTTAAATGCCTTTCATGTCCGCTATTTGTAGCACCAAATCAAATATGTAAAAAACACGACAATGGGCCGTTCAAGACTTGTATTGAGACCGTGTATTGGGGAGTTTTTATTGAGCTTTTAGGCACGTTTTTTCGGACATTGCAACAATAGCTTATGGGAGCTAAGTTCATTTTCTGTATAATACCGATTAATGGGTACTTAATAGTATAATGCTGAGGTCAAAAATTGGGTCTAAAACCGAACGGGATTTTTTCTGAAATCTGATGACCAACCAACTGAAACTGGCAACGGTTGAGTTGTTGATATGAGAAATGAACAACAAGTAGATATTTTATTTGTTTCTGAATGAGAGTATAAAAGTAGCATTTACAATGTAACGTTAATTTGACAAAGTAAAGGGAGAGATCAATCAATAAATGTATAACAGTGAATAAGTAATAAAAATTACCACAGTGTTTTATTAGGAAATTGTTTTAATACAGCTAATGCTAGTTTCATGAGCGTTAATAAAACAAAGTATTTTCGACACCTTTTTTTATAGGTAAACCATGTGGTTAAACTATTAGGGGTGGTATGCACGTCAAGGTGCGCACGCGCCGGCGCATCCATTGTCACGCTCGTCACGCTCCGCGGCGCAACAGTGGCGCCCAAGCACGCGTTATTGCGTTTTTATTGCGCATCTTCAAAGCTTTGTTAGTTTTGTTACATATTTGTATTTTACAGACAAAAGTTCGCACGATGTATTTATTGCTTTACGCTATAATTTTATTCTTTTATTACTTAGTCGTTTTTTATTCGGTCCTTTTATAGTTGCGGACAAATTTTCTCCGAAAATAGAGCCAATAATATATAATAACTGTTTCAAATTACAAAGAATATCTCTCATAAAAAGTAAGAAACATGTTAATTGATTCTAAGTATTCGTTATTCATTCAACAGCGAATAAGACTTACTACGAGTAAAAACTTCATTGAATTTTGGTGGTTCTTATGCAAACATGGATGGTTCTTATAGGTAAGTATGTATTCCGGCGCTATAATATATTAAATACCTATGCCTTGAATTGGTAACTTAACATTCCGGTCGTTAACCACCGATAAAATAAATATAAGTACATATCATTGTAAATACCAAGTCATAACATATTTTAAACAAAATGTCAACTTATAACTAAGTAACTTATAGATTAAGAATTTGAAAATCACTTTTATATAGGTACATATCATTTTAAAACCTGCCTAATTCTGTTCCTGACTGTCCATGCAATATAAGCTAGACTGATCTGCGATTCTATGATTCACGGAGCCACGCAGTCTGGGTTTCAAGACAAGATGCGGGCGTGTGACGTAGCGACTGTGATTTCTAGCGAGCAAGACGTTAATGTCTCGTTTCCTATATTAGGCCTATCATAACTGCGCAGTGGCTGCCCTAGAGCCAATTAGACGTTCTTATGTATGTCGTGATCGGGATTGTTGAGAATGGACCGTAGAGACGTTGATTATGTACTTAGGTATTAGCAGAGAGTATTATAGTTTGGTGGCCAAGGCCAAACCTTTTCAATGCTTTGAATTTCTACTACACAGTTACTCTACTACTACAGTTTTGATTTCAATAAACCACTACATATTGTGTAAGACTTAGGAGAGCCTTCCTAGTATTCCCCAGAACAACTCGTTCCGTTGAATTCCAATTACTTTCCAGGTGAAATGTACATAACTGCTGGAATATATTAATGATAATTACAACTGTTTGTTTATTTCTGTGATTCTGTGAATCAACTGCCTTGCCATCTGGCATCTCACTCATACGATATTTACTGCTACCAGCGTCTTGTGAGACAGTGGAAGCTTTACAATGGAAGATTACAAATAACTAAGTAGTCTCTGAACGAAATCGAGACTGCTAGTCTATTTATCTAGGTCTATGTGTATTGCTGTGATTCTGAATCAGTCGCCTCGTCGTCTGGCGTCTCAGACAGTCAGACATGCGGGTGATGACGTGGGATAGGAAGTGAATAGTAACTGGCGTCTTTTAGAACAGTGTTGCAACTGAAGATCACATTGTGGTCTTGGGTTGATCGGATATAGGACACTAATGCTCCTTTGCTGTTGCGCATATTTGGCTGTTCTGTGCAGTCGGCAGGGGCAGTGGCTAAATTGGAACTTTCAGAAGCGTAAAAAGTTTGGAGTCAATTGTTTTTTTGTTCCAATTGCTCTGGTAACCACTTTGTTGGTGTTTTGAAGAGTTTCTTAGGCCACTTACTTCATACGACGCTTTTGGGAGAAAATTCTAGCTCGACTCAAATTATTCCTTTCCTGACGCAAAGCTACGTAAATCCTGATGGTGACATCAAAAATATCTTAACTATAGGTACATAGTACTCAAAAATATCGCAACACATAAAACATAAACTACCGTCAAATAGTTTAAGACCAAACACATTTTTTTTGCAATTTTATTTAACCCATTTGGAATTGCAATTTTTTTTAACCCATTTGTTTTTCAAAAAGACAACGATCTCAAACATCTGTAGCGGATACACGACTAATAATAATAGCAAGGTGTGTTAAAAACATGATTTGGCCACCGCAATCACCTCTTCTTAATCCTAAAAGTACGATATACCTAATTGTTATATTGTTACTGTAAAGTGTACTTCATAAAAATATTGATTATTTTCATATTTTGTGTTTAGTCTTGATATTTGTAAGCATTCATTTCATTAGCTGGGTTTTATGATTGCATCTAATGGCAGCTGTAGCCAAGTATTTTACAGTCTATACGCGCTACAGTCCCCTCACAAGTCAAATTGAATTAGCATCTCGAGACTGGGAACTCCTCTTGAGAGTGGTCAGTGATTCACCATGCGGGCTGGCACTGGGTCAGCCCACTCGCACCTATAATTGACATTCGCCACGGGATGGGTGTGTCAGGATATGATACGTTGGACGACGCCAATTTAATTATGAGGGGCGAGTCTTTGGGCGACTTTTTAAATTCCCCATAAAATTCAATTAAATAAGGGTACGAATATTTTGTAGACACATTCAAAATATTTATTGCTGTTACAATAGATAAATAACGATCATAAATCAAAAATGTAGGAAAACTCCCGAAACAGCTGAACAGATTTTGTTAAAATATATCTGAGACCACTCGCAAAACGCATTTAAATAGGTTCAACCGTTTTACCGCTAATATGACACAGATAGATACACACACAGACATAGGTACATAGCCGTTAAACTTATAACATCCATCTTTTTGCATCGGGGGTTAAAAATACAATCAACTCAAAATAATCGAATTTTACTTGTAAATTAATTTTTACTTTGAATAATTTAGTTGTGCTTTACATTTTAATAGATCTTTTCTATCATACTTTAAATGAAATATGATTTATAAAATTAACCATCTAGTTAAGAGTTAATCACATGAATAAGCAGAATTTACCTCATCATCAATTCATCTCATCATTGTTCAAACCGCAACTGGTGTCAATTTTCAGGGCTGGCACACGACCGCCGAAAATATTGTGATAATCCGTCCATTCTATTGTCGCTCGATGACTTGATAAAAAACTAAAACGGGCCCTAACTCCCCCGGGACCACTCCACGGTGGAAAACAGACTTATTCCCATAATCTATTCCAATTAACTGACAGTACCATATTGTGATGTAACACAATGCATTCGGCACCCTCTATACTTGGTGAAGTCAGCCTTGGAACTCGCAGTTTCGACTCTATACTGTATTACACTAGGTAGAAATTGGTTTTATTTTTTAATTTAAAGTTATGAACTTATGATATTTAAAATCAATGTTATGGGCCTACATAGAGTGATCTTATTAACCTAACTTGGAGCTTAATAGTTGCATCTTGATAACTTGTCACTCCGCGGTAAATTTAACAAGATATCTATCAAAGTAGGATAGCAAAATGTAACAATGAAAATATATATTTGAAGTGTTGTCATTGTTAGACTCTAGGTACTCACGACACACGAGGTAAGTTAGGTTTATTTAGTAATAATTTGCTGTGAAATTAAAGGCTAATTGGAATACAATTCATGAAATTATAGTACATTATGATACAAGTGTGCTAAGTTGATGACATACGAAGCGATATTATGCGCACGAACGCACGTGAGTGCGCATAAGGAAGCTGAGCTATGTAAAGATCAAGCACACGCGTTTCATACGACGTTTTTCAACACACTTGCGAGGAAATAACAGAATAATGTAATTAATAACTTTTGATAAATACATTAATTGTTGTTAACAGGATAGAGGTACTTACAAACCTAAATAATTAAATTTAATTAACCTTTTTTGTGATGTTATTGACTATCTGGAACTCTTTTTCAGATAATTAAAAACTTCACATTTTTTGTGCAATAAATTATAGTATTTTTTTTCTTACGTATTGCTCACTAGATTTTTATGATAACATTTTACTAGTATGTATCCAATGATATTTACTATGGATGGGTTATACTCTAACAAAATCAGCAGAAAAAATGCTTCCAGAGTTATTTCATAACCCAGCAACGATTCTGTTATGTTTATCTATTCAACAACCATTATATCTCTGTCTCTCTCATTGTTAGGAAATTACAGTTTGTCTCTTTCTCACGCGGGTGACGGGAGCTCATTGGCACGTCCACATCGCACGCTGGCCGGTGCGCGACTACCGACAATTGTTTGAATTCACTCATATTAAGTGCTTCACTTTTGGAGCGTGCATCACATTGTTAATTAATAAAATGCAAGCAATTAAAGGACAAGGCTCCGTTAATTGGCATCAAAATATCGACGTCGGGATAAAACCAAAACAAATGGATATTTGCACACCGTAATTTGAACGGATTACCGTCCGTTATCTAACGTCATGATCAGGTAGTATCGGGCTACCTTTACTTTACTTTCCGCCAACTAATCCCGATAGATAAGTTCGGTTCCCGCGCGCCCCCTTTCAGATACTGATGGCAGCTATTAACTGTGATATAATCTCCATTGTCTTTGCCCTTTCCCACAATCACTCGAATTAGGGTGGATCCGCGTGTACGTGGCCGACGGCCGTGGTGCGCAGATATGTGAAGTGGTTGTGTTGTAATACTTGTAACCTCTCGTATATGGCAGGGTTATGAAAACATGGCACAAAAAATGTTGTATTTTGATGCACAAATCTAAAAAGTCTATTGAAATTCGTTTGTATTCACAAAACAAATCATTTACAATCATGATTATTGTTACCTGTTATGAAACAATTACTGTTACCTGTTTTAAAAAAACATGACATTACTTATCAATTTTATTAGCATAAAATAGATCCGAGAGGTGTTTGATGAAAATATTTCACTATCAGTTTTGCTTAAGTGGGCAATGGACTTGACTTAATATAGGTAGTGTGTGTGTCATGGAACTGGTAGTTGTTAGGGGTGCTATGACGGGAAACCTCCTCGAGTGCCAGGGCCGTGAGGGCGTGATCCGGGGGAAAGGGAAGGGTTCCTGGACGGTGCATCCTGGGGGCAACGGTAAGCGATCTCTTGGTGGACCCCAAAGATTTCTTACCGGTGCTGCTAATATCCTGTGGGGGGGGGGGGGGGGGATGGGGGGTTCCGCACAGGGAGATCTCTCATTTAGGGAGAGAACTCCTGAGTGTTGGCTGGAGGGGGCCTTTGGGCGAGGGACAGGAATGCCGCTGTCCTGTATAAAACTGCGGCCCCGTAACCTGTCTAGGCAGAGGGCCTATGATGACGGACCGGGTGTCAACACCAAGCCGCCGCTTGGTGTTGGCTGCGAGGATGACAACCTCTATAAAAAACTGAGGGGCCTTCGGGCCGGGCGGCTTCGGCCGCGGTGAGGGACAGGAATGCCGCTGTCCTGTATAAAACTGCGGCCCCGTAACCTGTCTAGGCAGAGAGCCTATGATGACGGACCGGGGGTCAACACCAAGCCGCCACTTGGTGTTGGCTGCGAGGATGACAACCTCTATAAAAAACTGAGGGGCCTTCGGTCCGGGCGGCTTCGGCCGCGGTGAGGGACAGGAATGCCGCTGTCCTGTATAAAACTGCGGCCCCGTAACCTGTCTAGGCAGATGGCCTATAATGACAGACCGGGGGTCAACACCAAGCCGGTGCTGGGTGATGGCTGCAAGGATGACCACCTCTATAAAAAATCGTGAAGGCAACCTGAGTGGGTGGAACCCGGGGTTTTTCCACCTGCTCCCGGCGTGGAGGTTGTCATGAGGGACCAGCGTGTGGTGTCGCCCTGCACGCTACCTTCGGGAGGGGGAGCTTCGGCTCCGGGGGCTTCGGCCCCAGCGAGGGGACAGCTTCGGCTGTCGCAGCAGGCGGTGTTCGCGGTTGAATACTTACGCGATCCCGTATCACCGTCACCAACGCTGCACGACGGGCATACCGTGGATGGTTTAGTTGGTAGTGTCGGCCCTTGCTGACGAGTCCAACATACCCGACCTAGTTCCCCGGCTAGGCGGGATGCCTAAATGCATTCCTCCACGTTAAAAAAAAACAAAAAAAAAACTGGTAGTTGTTAAGGGGTGTTGCTTTACATCAAAGCAGGCATGGTTGATTTTCTTTATTACCTACATATGTTAATAGTGATGAAATACTTATATTAGACAAGTGTTTCCGACCTCGTCACCGGGTGTCAAATTCTTAAAAAAGACACGTCCTTTGTGAGAAATAATGTTAAAAACTAGAAATAAAACGAAAATTTTAGTGTTTTTTTTAAAATTTGACTTTGACCCAGTGTGATTCTGAGGTCGGAAATTTTTGTGTAACATAAGTATTTGATCACTATTACTATATAAAAAAATCACCCATACCTGATTTGATGTAAGGTAAAATGTACCATTTCCAAAAAAAAAACTTACTACTTAAAAAAAAAATTAATTACGTTTATTTAATACTTAAACCTGTGAAACTTAATTGGAGGCGATGTTTTTGGTAATACATAACCAAAATTGATCGAAATGACATTTTACATACCTAATTACAATTTTATTTGACATTTATACTTAATTTTAATTCATTCTATAATTACAACTTTATAATTTTAATTTAGTTTTGATGAAATCTCATTTCTATTCATTTTAATCTTTTGTTTGTTTATTTTAATGACATTTTGTGATATTAAGTACTATAATTAGATGTGTTGTGTTATACTAACCATAGTAGTAATTACTTAGATATAGCATATTTACTAACAAAAATTTGATCCCAGTTGGTCTTCAAATAAATGAATATATATATATTTCAAGGTATTACTATACGTCTTTACTAAACGATTAGAACACACGCAGTAGGTAATGCATATCATTTATTATATAAGATCAGCTTCAGATATTAGACTTGCTTAAAAGTGGCATAAATGCCTAAGGAAGGCTGTAAACTGGCTATAAACTTTATGTTACGAGGTATTTATTTGCCGTTTACAGACGTTATGGCTATTTAAATTAAAACCACAGTAAAAACTTACATTAATGCCAAAAGGATATTATTATCTAGTTGTATTAACACCTTTTATAATGAGTTAAATATGAACAACGGCAATAGGCAGCTGTAACATAGGTACTTAATGTGCCAAAAATGCACTCTCAAGTCTAATTTCCGAATCAGTTCCCACAGAACAACCGCAATTGGCACGATATTATCGATACGCCAATTTAGATCGATAAATTTAACGTTATATCGATATCAATATAATTACTTGGATTCCTAATAAGCGAGGTTCTCTGGCGCTGCAGGGGGCTGGGGGGCGTAGTATCTTCATGTGAGATCTCGGATTTTACAAGTCAATTCACAAAAGTTGCAAGTTGTAAGGAGGGATGTAATTGAGATTATTGTTTACGGGAGCTTGGTTTCAAAGGGCGGTTGTTTTGTGCTTAATGGCTGTTTTATGAACCCTTCACTTAATATTTGTGTGGTAACGTTATATTTATTGTACCTTAACGTTTCATTGTGCTGCTTGTTTTTAATTCAGGGTAAAGGAAACATGTTTTCTTGCATTGCTTCTTGTTTGTTTCTTGTGGGACACTTTAGGAGACTTTTTGGTATTTTAGGGGGCATATTTATTATTGGTTGCTGGCTTATTGGTCTTACTATGATGTTTTAAAGTGGTACCTACGCTCGGGTCTTGTTTGCAGCAGCAACACTTCAAAAAAATTAAAGCGCAAACCGAAAATAATTTTTAGTTTTCCATTAATAAAAATTCCATCAAATTAGTAAAAAAAGTATGTACTCACCCTTCTGGAAATTAAGCAAACCGCTGGGAATAAATTTCTATGAATGTTCAAACACCTCTTGTCTGGATTAAGGATAGACCTTTATTTTTTATTTATTTATCCTAAGGGCCACCCCACACTAGCGTCTTTCGAGCGTCAACGCTGATGAGAAGCTGACGCTCGACGAACATCGCGCCGACGTTGCGTCGACACCGCGTCGCCGCTGCGCGGGCCCTGGCACGATGTCTACGCTCGAATGACGCTAGTGTGGGGTGGCCCTAAGATGTCATGTCTGTCTAAAACCGGTATTAGACATAACAATTTGTAGGGCCCAATCTGTCAGGTTGGGAGGTGTAGAGGTGGGGCCCTTAGGGAGCTGAAGGAGTGTATGGGAGAGGCAGGGTACACAACAGATTGGGCCCTACAAATTGCAATGTCTAATACACGTTTAACTAGTATAAGTAGGGCAGATGCCCCGGTTGTGGCCACTGTGCCGGTTTTGGACATTTTCAACTTTATTAAGGTATAGACAAATTTACATGTCTATGGCTTATAGTTAATATAAGAGTAAATTATGGCAGCACAGAAGGCACTGTAATCTGTCATGTACCAGTTGTCAGGAGCCTGGCCCCCTTTCTGACAAAAAAATAAGATCTAATGCCAGAATCTTAACATTGGAGAATAATATAAATATAGTAATATATTTTCAATGACTCAGTATACATAAAGAGAGCCATAATCCCTTATTGACACAAAATGAAGGACGTCTGAATAGACAAACTCTCCTTAAAGTGGCCAAAACCGGGGCATCTGCCCTATAGTCTAATTTAGTTTATTACATCCATATTTATGTATTCATTCAAACGCGTGTAAATAATACAGTAACACTATAAAATATAACGGGTTCACTCTCGTCTATTCAGTCACTGCGCGCGACATGTTTCGGAGAGCCTAGGTCTCCATCTTCAAGCTCTAAGAGTGCTACTACTAGAACTGGTCCGTGGCTCGCTACTGCGACACACGCTGCTTAATATAAACTAGTTTATAACGATATTACGTCTCACGAACGTTTAAATGTAGTAAGACAGTAATTATAAAAAGCTTGCATACAGGATGTAATAATAATACTGGTGATTCGTTCAAGGGCATAAATGGCATAATTGGTATCGTGTTGCGAGTAAGAAAACGTAGGAGGAAAAAAAAATTTTCGCGCGAAAATAACAAATTCTTGGTTTTTTAAATATTTTATCTACACTCATATTCAGGGCCCGTAATTTTCATGCCGATGACATCAATTTGACGTCACGCTCCATATAGGATGATCCCAAATAGTTTTATTGTAAATTATTAATCATTAGTCGTCAATCATTTTAATCATGTACAAATGACTTCAAAAGTACTCTATTTACACATGATATAAATAATAACTACTTGATACGTGAAACGTAAATAAAACTATTTGATTTGTTTTTATACATACATTTTATTACATGGTATTGCTAACAACACATTACAATTCATTAGAAAACAGAATTCCTCTCTAACGTAAAGCACGCCATCCTTCTTGCATTAACTCCCTTCATACGGAAAGCAATTTTCATAAAAATCTTTTTTTTTTGTAATCGTATTTTTGTTTGTTGTGTGGTTAATTATTCCAACTTCTCTGCTAAAATGAACATGTATAATTGATGGACACATTTTTTCTGATTTTAACAACTAAAATGCATGTGTAGGTATACTATATACTTCAAAACAAATTAAAATTATTTGTTAATATCTAGATTGTGATGTACTGCATGCTAGCCATAAGAAAATATACTATGTTACTGTTTTTCTCATGTAAGTACATTTTGTAATTCTTAATGAGAAATAAAGTTCTTTAACCATAAAATTAGGAAATCAGTATTTTTATTTCTCAGTGGCACTTGTAACATTTTTGACAGAACGTTTTTTTAATGAGAACGAATAAAAAAGGTTACATTTAAAAAAGGTTTTATTACATATTGATTTATAAACAGCCAAGGAAATTGATTTGTGTAACATTACGTACTTTGTCATAGTGACAATCAACATCTAGACGATAGAGATTTCATATTATTGTCACTGTGACAAGGTTCTAAATGGTATGCAAATCAAAGTCCTGGGCTATACCTACACGAATAACCAGATACTTAATGATATTATTTACAAACGAGGTTTTGTACAATATAATTAAACATCGGTATCAACGTTCAAATTTCGTGGCAATGTACGGTTGGCAGAAAAATAAATACAAACAAATCACTTAGTATTTTTAACCTTTATTTTGTATATGTAAATAAAAAAGCCCCTAAATAGTACATTTCCTAATTAGGGTGGTAAAACAAAGAAAGGCCGCGCAATCGCAATTGTTGCGGCCCAAGCTGCAAGCGAGGGACGTAATTATGCGATCGAGGGCTTTCTTTATTACCTCCCGTGTTGGAAAAATATGTGCACATTTGGCCAGAAAGCGGCTCTATCCGTACGCGTAGCGTGCGGAAAAAGCCACTTTATGTCCAGGTGTGGCATACAATATTTTACGAGTTAGAATAGATCACTAAAATTTGTTCCATAGATTTTGCTGTCAATCTTTGACGTCTGTAAGAATATATCCATTTTAAATGACTAAAAGATCTTTCCACGCTGACTGAGGTAATAGGAAGGTATGTCAAGCATTGAAAATTTTGCACACAGTTTTTATTTACACTTTCTGGTATTTCAGCCTCGTTGTTTTTAGATAGTGGGTTAATTATTTGTACAGTCTTATAACCAGGATTTTTCTTTAATACACTTTTTAATTTAAAATAAACTTTTCTGGCATTTTGATGTAACCTTAACGTTGATATTTTTTTTTGCAAACCATGAACAATGTTTAATGATTCTGCTAGACTCAGTTTTGGATCCTCCAATAATTTTATTGACTTAGCAATTATACTAAAGTGTGTATCGACGAATAGTAACTCAGTTTTTAAATTCCGGTTACGGAAAATTTTTTTTGCTTTAGAAATTGCACTCGCTTCACGCGGATTTAAGGCATCGATGACAGATTTGATTTTATCATAATGCATGTGATAATATGAGGCAGCATTTAACCATGTTCCCCATCTTGTTATCACGGGTCGGGGTGGTAGAGGAATATTTACACACATTTGATGAAATAAATTTGTCCTTGAAGGAGCGTTACGAAATATTTTTTTGATACAGTCAATCAAACTGTTTATGGTCGGGTAAAGACTTCTAATTATCTCTGCGACTCGATTACATCCATGTGCTATGCATGTTACATGAGTCATATTTTTATATTTCTGAACAAGGTTTTTAGCTGCTTTTACCATGTAGGAACCGGCATCCGTTATAAAAAATAATAATTTATCCATGTTTTTTTTGTATTCATCGCCCCAAAGATCTTCAAGGGTTTCCTCAACGAGTTTGGTTATTGTCGAATGGTTAGTCGCCTCCAATACCTTAGAAGCAAATAAATGTGGCTGGGTACTAGTTCCATCTAGAGCTCCGATCAAAATATTTGCCACTTTTTTTCCCACGGAATCTGATGTTTCATCAACACTGAGGTAAATCATTTTATTTTGTAATTTCTCTTTCAATTCATTTTTTTTCTTTTCATACAATTCAGGTAAGCATTTTACTCGTATTTTTGTTTCACTCGGCACAGTAATATCGTTTCCATATTTATGATTTAAAAGGTTTTCTACAAAATTTCTAAATTTAGGATTGTCTAATTTTGACCACGGTATATTCGAACAAATCATAAACTCTGTTAAATCTTTATTAAATTTTTCTTGTGCATTATTTTTATGAATTTTGTTGTGTAAATCTGTTTTTAAATGGCGGTCGATACTAGATTTAGAGGGAAATAATTTCGAATTACACAATTTGCAATATACGATATCGTCTTTAATTTCGAAATCAGCATTATCTCGTATTATATCCTGTAAATGGCAGCGTGAATCAGATAATTTATCTTGATGAGATTTTGATTTCAAATGTTTCTCTATATTGTACCTTTTCTTTTTTATATTCATTTCGCAAATAGTACAGCAAGCACCTTCGTTAGTGAATATAAAATCAGTATACTGCGTCAAATCCATTTTCTCAAGTCTGATAGGGAGTTGGGTAAAGATTTATCAATGCTAAATTGTAGTTGTAAGTGTTTTTAAGAACTATTATCGTTGAAGATTTTACCACATATTATTTTGCATGACAATTATGTTGCCTATTTGGCATTTAGAATTTTTTTTACAAATGGATAATGAAATGAGTATTGAGGTTCTATGACGTATTAAGAATATAAACCTCTTTAAATATATGTACAGTTTACCAAAGTACGATTAAGAATAAAAATAAATTAAATGTTATTTATTACTAATAAATAAAACAATGATACCTATGTATTTCTTTTTTTGCGACCCTTACCAAGTGCCACGAAATTTGAACGTTGATACCGATGTTTAAATATAATATACAAGTTAGTTTTGTACATAATTATTTACAAATTAATTTGAAACATATTTACATTTCTACTTTATTTGCCCCTTATATTTTGATTCGAAGTTAATAATTAGAATTTGCTCAAGGTTTTTAGGGGTCATGCTGCATCGCCGGTTTGTAAAAATCCATTTTAATATTGAAAAGGACCTTTCAACTTCTACAGATGTAATGGGGGCATACTTAAAATAAGGCCATAAATCTATTTTCTCATTGCTTCCATCAAGACGAACTTCTTTATTGTCGTTTAAGTCGGCCATTGCATGGTTGGTAATTCCTTGTTTTTGTGTAAGACTGTTTTATGCTTTTTATAAATAAATTTTCCTTTTTCATGCAGATTAACCCTTGATAATTTGCCTGTCACAGTTTTAACTACTTGTAGCGACTCACTCAATGTCAGCGTAGAACTCTCCATTTGCTTGGTAGCTTTTACTAAAACTGTGCAGCTTTCAGTTATGAATTTTAAATGCTTTTTCAGATGAGGTTTCCCAATTGCTAATTTAGCCCGTCTTACTTTTGCGGTATTCTGGTCATCGAGATTGTTAAGAACGTTTTTGATTTCATCGAAGTAAGTCATGTAGTAAATACAGGCCTCAATCCACGTATTCCATCTTGTTATAACTGGACGGGGAGGTTGTGGCATATTAGGATATAACTGTTTTAACTTTTTTGTTCGTGATGGGGATTTTAAAAATGTCGTTTTCATACTACAAATCAACTCGTTTACATCCTCATACAAACCTCGAACTGTGTCAGCAACACGGTTGAAGCCATGGGCCAAGCATGTCACGTGTATCATATTTGGAAATGAATTCCGTAGAGTTTTACCTGCTTTTACCATATAGGGAGCCCCGTCAGTCAAAAATAACACCACCCTTTCATTGTAATTGTCATTTCCATAAAGATTTTTCAACGATTCGATTACTAAATTGTTTACAGTGGCATGATTAGTCCTGTCAAGGACCTTGGAAGCTATTATGTGTGGTTTACTTGCGTTAGTCTTTCTGAGTGCTCCAACGATAACATTGGCCACATTTTGGTCCAATTGATCTTTCGTCTCGTCAACACTTACGTAAATATACGAATCCGCGATATCATTCCTGATAGAATCGAAAACCTTTTTGAACATTTTAGGTAAATACTGTACTCTTAAGTTTGACTCCGATGGAACTTTTGCTGTTTTCGCATACTTGCTATCAATGCATTTTTGAAGGAAGTTACGGAAATTTTCATTTTCTAATTGAAACCATGGTATGTTTGACGCTACCATAAAATTCGTAAGATCCAGGTTAAACTCATTTTGTGTTAATTTTCCTTCTTCTCTTTCAATATGTTTAGTTGTTTGCAAATGTGCTGTGACATTGCTGACTTTTGATGTTATATATTGATCACAACAGGAACAATAAACGTTTTCGTCGTATACGATTAAAAACGGATATCTGTAGCAAAACTGGTGTAAAGATGACATTGTACCTATTTACATTTATCCAACAATACCTAACAAATAAATTAACAATAATTAAAACACAACAATATGTATTATTTTAAGCTGACAGCTATATAAGTCAATTAGACATGGTACTGATTATTTCAAGTATCGATATCGGTTACCTGCAGAGGTTGTTCAACATAGACATAAACAAAAAGGAAGATGAGTGACGTTCATAGTAAACAAAACTGAAATGTGGTCCAGCACCTACACACTTGTAAAATGCTACACACCGCTGTACTCAAACTCAAACTCAAACATTTATTCAGTAAGTAAGCCACAAGGGCACTTTTACACGTCAAAGTAAAAGAGAGAAAAAAAATCAAACTACACCGGTTCTAACCCTACACTTCTGACCCGAGAAGAATTATGTCCGGCAAGAAACTCGGCGGGACTTATTTTTTCAAAACAACAGTACATCAAAACTAAACAATACATATAAGTGCGTTATTCTATAAGAAAACATATCAAACCAAGGTTAGATTAACCAACAATAGGTTATAGTTTAAGAAAAATACCAAAGAAAAGAGGTGAGTCTAAATCTGACTATTTGAAAATGAATTACATACAAGTTTGATATACTTTCTTACCTGAACTGTGTCTTCTACATACATTTCCAAATTATAATAATCCATCATCAACAGTTAGAAAAAAAAATTGAATTTAAATTTAAAAAAAAGTATGTGTGTGTATAAATTCTATATAATGATAAAAAAATATGGATAATCAAGCACCGAATGTTGTGTCTAAAGCCAATTAAACTAAAATTAAATATGATTAATAAAAAGTTACGTGATTGTGTGGCCTCAGTTAATACATGTGTATCAAGGGCAAAAGAGATAAACCTATATAGTTAACACGGCTATGCAAGCGAGACCTCCATATTTTACGTATTGCACAAAGTGTAACTGAGAGACTCTGCCACACGACTAATTCAATATAGGTCCCGGAACCTATATTTGATTGCACACAATCGAGCGCCTGGTACCGTATCTCTCTTTTTGTATAAATCAATGTTGTTAAATGATTAATTATGACGAATTTAATTGGAATCATACTCTATGCAGCATGACTCTATGTAGCAATTGGGAAACATCATCTGAAAAATCATTTAAAATTCATACCTGAAAGCTGCAGAGTTCTAGTAAAAGCTACCAAGCAAATGGAGAGTTTTACGCTGACATTGAGTGAGTCGCTACAAGTAGTTAAAACTGTGACAGGCAAATTATCAAGGGTTAGTCTGCATGAAAAAGGAAATTTTATTTATAAAAAGCATAAAACAGTCTTACACAAAAACAAGGAATTACCAACCATGCAAATAATGGCTGACTTAAACGACAATAATGAAGTTCGTCTTGATGGAAGCAATGGGAAAATTGATTTATGGTCTTATTTTAAGTATGCCCCTATTACATCTGTAGAAGTTGAAAGGTCCTTTTTAATATTAAAATGGATTTTTACAAACCGGGGATGCAGTATGACCCCTAAAATCCTTGAGCAAATTCTAATTATTAATTTCGAATCAAAATATAAGGGGCAAAAAAAGTAGAAATGTAAATATGTTTTAAATGAATTTGTAAATAATTACGAGTATGTACAAAACTAACTTGTACAGCCTTGGCCAGAAGTATGCCCCTATAACATCTGTAGAAGTTGAAAGGTCCTTTTTAATATTAAAATGGATTTTTACAAACCGGCGATGCAGTATGACCCCTAAAAACCTTGCGCAAATTCTAATTATCAATTTCGAATCAAAATATAAGGGGCAAAAAAAGTAGAAATGTAAATATGTTTTAAATTAATTTGTAAATAATTACGCGTATGTACAAAACTAACTTGTACAGCCTTGGCCAGAAGTGTTGAGCATAGCTCTTTTTTGCTTGCAATTTTGATGTTAAGTATTAATTCCCTATCATAACAATGTACAATGACGTAAAATGTTATATTTTATTGATATATCTAGAAAACTTCACTTAATAACACTTTCAAGGTACCTATAAAATATGAAAAGTGGAGGTCCCAAAAATGCGAATTTAGGTCGGTGCGAAAAATTGCAAATATTCGATGCAGTTACTACTCATTTGAACAAAACATGCCTGTTCAGTTTGAATTAATTGATAAAATAACTTCAAAAAAGTCAGAAACACCGGTCTAAACTTTCGAGTTTTGTATGAAAATCACAAGGATGCTCAATACTTCTGGCCAAGGCTGTATATAATAATGTACAAAACCTCGTTTGTAAATAATATCATTAAGTATCTAGTTATTCGTGTAGTTATGGCCCAGGACTTTGATTTGCATACCATTTAGAACCTGGTCACAGTGACAATAATATGAAATCTCTAGCGTCTAGATGTTGATTGACACTATGACAAAGTACGTAATGTTACACAAATCAATTTCCTTGGCTGTTTATAAATCAATATGTAATAAAACCTTTTTAAATGTAACCTTTTTTATTCGTGCTCATTAAAAAACGTTCTGTCAAAAATGTTACAAGTGCCACTGAGAAATAAAAATACTGATTTCCTAATTGTATTAGTTGTTAAAATCAGAAAAAAATTGTCCATCAATTATACAAAATTACAACAAAATTAACAGGGAACTTGACATACACTCAAAACCATACCACGAGTGTAAATCGCTCATCACAAAGTGGCTCAAAAGGAAATCCTATGAGGATACGGAGAGTATGTTGCGACCGCTATACTAGGAAGCACCACACACACATGTACACACACATGTACACACACCACACACACACACACACACACACACACACACACACACACACACACACACACACACACACACACACACACACACACACACACACACATACACTCACACTCACATACTACTATTATTCTAATATTAAGTATGTTCAAGCATGTCCCATGTATGTAGTGCCTAAGCTAAAAACCATTAATTACCTACAAAACTTTTACCCTTTTAACTTTTATAAACCTAAGGGAAGAGCGGTGCCTCCCAACACAGGCAATATTTTGCTTACCGGGTGGCCCCATCCCCTGTATCATAACCCTGTATGCATTTATGAAATAAATAATTTTGAATTTTTTTTTTTTTTGACATTTTCTTTTTAGCAGAGAATTTGAAATAATTAACCAAATGTGTGACACAACAAACAAAAATACGATTACAAAACAAAATGATTTTTATGAATATTGCGTTAGGTACGTATGAACGCGAAGATGACTTAGATTTTCTTTGCATGGGAATTAATGCAAGAAGGATGGCGTGCTTTACGTTAGAGAGGAATTCTGTTTTCTACGTAACAATTGTAATGTGTTGTTAACAATACCATTTAATAAAATGTATGTATAAAAACAAATCAAATAGTTGTATGTACGTTTCACGTATCAAGTAGGTATTATTTATTCCATGTGTAAATAGAGTACTTATGAAGTCATTTGTACATGATTAAAATAATTGACGACTAATGATTAATAATTTATAATAAAACTATATGGGATCACCCTATATGGAGCGTGACGTCAAATTGATGTCATCGGCATGAAAATTACGGGCCCTGCTCATATTGTAAGTTCTCTTAAACGTGTTCGAATACGGTAGGCAATGGCTAGCATTACCACGACCGATTTTACTATGATAAGCTTTTTATCCGTGGCAGTAACGTAATTTTAACTTTTCATGCTCAATTATTGATGAGTTTTGATAACATAATGTACACCTGCACCCTCCCGCGCATCCGCCGACAGCCCGACACGCGCCTCCCCGACACAATCGAGTTGGTCATGGCGGTGCAATGGCGGCCATTCTATGGTTTCCGAATACGGCATTTTGGATAAATAATATGAGTGTAGATAAAGCAGTGTATGCAACTGTACGTAATTAGGCCTTAAAACACTCGTGTGATCTTATTATGAAACTCACCTGCGGCTCGTTACATAAAACCACACTCATGTTTTAAGGACCCTTATTACGTAATAGTTACATAAACTACTATTGAATACGATACCAATTATGCCCTTAAACGGACCACCATCATTTTTGTTACACCTTGTATATTGTATTGTATATTATTTATATATTATAAGAATTTTCCTAGCATCTTTACCTGTCCCTGGTGCCGAGCACATCCTCCTTGTGCATCGGCACAGTGCAGGTGGCCGACACACGATACCCTATTCACGCGAGCAGCCTTCCATTTATCTCCTCTGAAAAGGATTCCTGACAGACAACGCTCGCTCCGCTACTAATTACGCGGGGTTCATGTAGCTTGAAGACAATGATGACGAATTTGGGTAGAGACGTAAACTTCCCCTTCTCTATCTGCCTATTGGACTAAGCTAGATACGGGTAACTGGTTGGCTCTGAATCAATAAACAAATATGAAACATGCACACATTCACCCTGAAAAGTTAAAACACAATTTGTTGCATTTGGAGTCGAGATTCTTGGTCCGTGGGGCCCAGCAGTACAAAAACTATATCGAGAGTTGGCTAAACAGCTGGTCGACGTAACGAGCTGGCAGCTTCCTCGCCCAACGTATAAGAATTGCGATCCAGCGAGGAAATGCTACCAGCATCCTCGGCGCCATGCCACAGGGGCCTACTTTAAGTTTAGATTTTTAGTTTTAGATTACTTTATGGTAAGGGTTTATTTTATAAGTATATCGTTTAATTATATTTTTAAGTCCTTATATATATTTCTTTTAAATACAAATAGATAAAAGCTAAAGGAGTTGTCTTTCCATTTCTGGTTATTACATTTTACACCCCTAGCCTATCCGTTTACACTTACAAAAGTTGTAGTAGGTACCTATACTAAAGAACAGTTCAGAAAAGTTTGACATGCTACGACTATCAGTTCAGAATTATTATTTGTAGACAACCTCTTGTTGGTAGTAATGGTATTTATATATTTGGTTCCTTTTTATTGATGGTTGGTAATGGTATTTTATTATGGAACGGTATAGTACTCCTCTTACAAAATGTTGTGCCATTCCACAATATATTTTGAACTGTTGTTAAGTAATTAAGGATTCCAAATTCAAAAACAAAATAACTGCTTCTGAGTCGCATACTTATGCAGCATACCTAAACTTCTCTTCAGGTCCGATAATAGCACATACCTGGGTACTGTATTTTACAAATCAATTTTATTTTTCTTTAATTAAAATTTATTTTCTGACTAAGCCTAATTTTGCAGAACACACGTAAGGCTCGGTTCGCACGAGCCCTTTTTAAATGACACAAATGGATATATGGTACGATACATGTATTTATTAACACAAACGCGATCTTAAAACACGGCGCTTTTTTATCGAGCAGTGTTCGATTTTCGGACGTTAAATACAGTATATATATTTCTATCATTTAAACGTTTTTTCGTGCACGTTGAAAAAGCGCTCGTGCAAACCGGGCCTAAGAGTCGCATCTATACCTGATATAATAACTCATCTTTGGCAGCACTTGTGACTCATCTTGCGCGCACACAGATTGCGAGCGATTCAAACGAAATGAAAAGCGTTTTGTGCGCCCGCGACTCAATGCGCGCATGTGCGCATTCACAAAAGCGAATGCTGTTTTGCTGATTTGCTCTATTTTGAATTATTGATGCTTATCGCGAATTGACTTATAGATATGTCTGGTGATGTTTTCGAGAATCTGCTAACGAGGAAAAATGTGATCTAATTTAATTCAATTACGATATATAAAAATTTATGCTCAACTACGTACTTCGAGATAATATCTATTCCATGAAATATTTACGACATACCTAAGAACATAAAAAGATAAGGACAAAACATTTAAATTTCTATTTTTGGACCTCCATATTACAAAAATTCTTTAATTCTCAGATATTAGCTCTATCAAAAACAAAACCACTTAAGGTACCTACTCTATTAAAATTAAGACCCTTTTATAGATACTTACATATTTACCAACACCATTTAGAAAGAACTTAAATAGGTACTAAATAAAGGGAAATATTATTCCGCATATCAAACAATACTGATTTGCGCAGCAAAAAGAAAACTGAATGCACACCAAGCGATGTTTTGATGCAACGGAGATCGTCAATTCTGGGCCATCTGATATAAACCGTATACAGTTTGTACTGCAATGTAAAATAAATACTCATTTTATTACTAAAGTAGACGAAATATTGCAAAAAAATGAAACGGGAATTAGAAATACTCAATAAATAAACATTATGTTGATTTTCCGCGATTAAAATACAGCAAGACAAGTCGTTAACGTCCTTATGGCATTAACATAAAGTTTAACTTCACCCTGGCCTGAAACGGTATTGTTTTTTGGTTTGACACTGTCAATGTATACCGTTACATAATCTGCGTTTTGATACTGTTCGGTAAGTTAGAACATTGTAATATTAAAATAGTATCTAAGCCTACGAATACGGAAGTTTAAATTAGAAATCGACTGTATTAAAACGCCTAAAGATTGAAAATGCGTATTTTTGCATTTGTGATCGGAGTTTGAATATTAAAAGTGGGTTTCATAATGGCATAATATCATGCTCCTTCGATAACGAAACGCATCATTTTTTCAATTTTGTAATGTCAGATACTAGTGCTATCGCACTTAACAGTGGTAAACCTTATCCCTTCGCAATAGGTGTTAGGAACGATGTTTTGACAGACGTCTTTGTTTACCGAAATACAGGAACTATAAATACGATCGAAATATGACTTTTTATTATTTCATCCTGATTCCCGTTTTGTTTTCAAGTCCGCTTTTGTACATTATCTTTAAAAAATCGGTACTTTTTTTACATTAATATATAAATCATAGGCAACCACGCTTTCAAATATTGTCCTTGTCAGATTCAAGTTTTAAATGCATGATTTTTCAGTTTTCCCATTAGATTAAGCAATATTTTTACCACCATCCTGATCTAGAAATTATGACGATTCTTTAAAGGTCAGAACCATTCCTAAACGGTCCTAAATAATCTGGGCCAGATCACCTAACAAAAATTGACGATCTCCTTTGGACTTTTTTGCTGTGCAAGTCAGTATAATAGTTAGGTTATGGATATTTTTTGTTGTGCATTTAAATACTAGTCAAATACATATAATACAAAATTCTGAGAGTAATAAAAAAATTGTAAACCTGGACACTTTTATTCTACAATGACTTTAAAAAGCTTACCGCAAAGATAATTATAATGAGGTACTTACATATAAAAGTGAAAAGTATGGGTACTAAATAACGTTACGCACGTGCCGCCCGTATCATTTTGCGTGCAACATCTAACGATTCTTGTACTAACGTAATTGCGTTAGGCCAAATGCTTAGTGCATTTCCATTTTGTCATTAGCAATCGCCTATTAATTCCTAGATTATGAGTAGACGGAGGCATAGGGGCTCAATTTCGCGGCAGCTGCCGGCATATGAGTATATCTGTGCAAAAACTTTTCCTGCAAGAAAGCCACCTGCGCTGATTCCTGTGTATCACGTATAAATGTGTATGTGCGAATATAAACCTTATTCAGTAAGAATAAGACCTAAATAGCTTAAGTATTAGAGGTTGCTGTATCTGTTACAATTGGTTGTGATGTTATGTTTGTCCATTTAAAAGGTGTCGCAGGTTTAGTATCAATAAAATAAGGACACAACCGTTTTTTAAGTAAGAAAATATAGGAGCGAATAGGTGTTTATTTGGGATCTTTATTGAATAAAATCAGCATATTTAGATAATAAACTATTTACTGCTTTTATTTATAAATATACCAATATAATAAATAGACTTGGATTAAATATTATACTATACCGCAATATCCTTTTACTTAAAACCGTGCATTTAACTTATTATCTAATACATACCTAAAACCTACTTACCTAAAATGGGTCACAGTATTTTCTGCAATAAATAGCAAATGCCAATGGGCCCGCCCATTTAAAAAATCCTTATAAGTTCAAATCTTGTACCTACTCATTCCGAGATATAAATTGTTCTTACTCAAAATAGTCAATCCATAATCAGCATAATATTAGAAATGGTGACACCCGGGGCGGACCGCCCCCGCCGCCCCCCCCCTAGCTACGCTACTGTTTCCAGCGTCTCAGGCTGTGAGGCCATTGCTAATCACTGTGCCATCCATGACCTGGACGAGGGTTTCTGCAGGCAGTATCATTTAGTTTTCTGTGGGCTAGAATAGTGACTAGGCGTCGTTGCTTGGCTAAACGGCATGCTGATGTCTCTGCTTCAATATAATGATGATGGTAAATAAATAATGTATTTACTAGAGAATAAATCTTAATTATTTAATTATATATTTTGGGTTAAACTCTTAGACTTCTATTGATATAGATTCTACTAGGGTACAAAAAAAAGAGTGCCAATGTATTCGAATCCAGTAATATGTGTAAATATATTTTTTGAAATATGTAATGATGTAATCGGTGTTAACTATTTTGATTATATGAGAGGTTATCGAGGGATGTGCGTATCGTGCTGGTATGTATTTTAAGCAAAAAAATAACACAAGGTATAATTTAAAACCTCTTTAACATGTTTACCCACGTCCAACCTCGCTTTACGTAAACATCAATTAAAAATAAAATTATAAAGCCCGTAAGTGCGCACGATTAAGGACTACCTACAGTATTAAGTACGACGACTCGTTTTGCACTTAGCTCATACTTAACTAGATGATAATTATTTATTATCCACCTGGCACAAACCTCGATCCATGGTTAAATACTATCCTCGATCATTATACATTATGCAATGCCATTCTCAATCAAATCGCAACAACTGGTTTATCCTGATGTGTGAACGAGCTCTTTAACTTCGCAGGGTTGGTAAAAAGATAATATGACTATAATATTCTAGATTATATTTTAACAATTTTAACTCATTCTGACGTCCGAAACATTGCGACTTGGCTATCAGATCTCGAAATTTGCGCAGCGTTCTATATAAAACTTTTGCATTACGAAACATTAACTATTGCAACAATATGTGGAACTCTTAAGGCCAATTTACACTTGACGAAGCTATTTCCAAAAACGAGGTACTGATATTCATTTCTTTTTCTAGTATAGCGGCGTCCCTAACTGAGTAAGCAAAATTTACAAGGTAAATCCGGTCTGACAAAATACGAGAATTAAGTTTATGTTGGCAGTACATATTACGCCGCTGTTAAAGCCCATGCCGAATTAGCATGGTTGTACAACTGCGGTTAGACATTAAGATAAAGCACCCTATTTCTAAATTGCCAGCCCTACCACCACGTGGTAGGTTGACCACACGGCACCTGTTAGCTAAATATACCAAGAGCAATCAGCTCTAAACATCTGCCTACTAGATTATTACGCAATAACTCTATGATAAGTAATGGAGTGTCCACATAAACAGATGTGCAGCAGGACAGTCCGTTGAACTTGAGATTTCTATGCGCACTGACTACTGGAATCGATTGCACTGGTTATGGAAGGACGTTAATGATCAGGTTTTTTACTGAGCTTGTTTGTGTATCGTTCTGCCGTATTAAGATTGACATGTGATGGATGCCAGCGTATAATAATTACAATTAATGCACCTACTGAACGATGTATAAGAATACTGAATTTAAAATTATGGTTGTCTAAATTGTTAAATGTTGTTGAGCTTAGTGAAAGGGCCCACTTTGTCGATTTACAAGAACACTCCATTCTTTCACTAATAGATGGCGTATATTGTGTAGTTTTTGGAAGCACTAATAACACCATATCGACAAAAAATGGGCCCTTTTTGCCTACACTGCCACAAATTTATAATACCTGTATGACGAAAAATTTAATCATCAGTGATCAAGAAAAGTTTGTATGATTTAGATGAAATTGAGTAATGAGATAGTTTGAGTTTTGGGGAAAGTATAAAATAATTTTGATCCCAGAAATTAATCAAGGGCATGAAAATGGGGGTGAAAGTTTGTATGGGGAATCAATAACTGCAAAACCGATTTAGATACAGATTTAGCTACTTAGATAAAATTTGGTATGGAAATAGTTTGAGTTCTAGGATTAGATATATAATATTTGTATCCCCGAAATAATCCCAAAAAGGTGGGTAGATTACTAATTCCACGCAGACGAAGTCGCGGGAAAAAGTTAGTTGTAATCAAACCTACAGTAATCATCTACAGATTTGTCAATATTAGGTATTTGAAGAGTTAACAACGGTTCCAGTTTATATTTTCTATTGCAAGTGTCCATAAATATTGGCAGGCGACGTAATAAAAATACACTTTTATGCTTAGATGTAATTGGATATACTTTATAGACGAAGCTTTAGAAAACAATTTGTGTTTCTAAATTTAGTAAAAAATAAAACTATAAATAGTATGGAACATGTAAGTAAGTACCTATTAACATACGAGTGTTTCAATAAGGCGAGTCTGCACCGCGGGAGTCGATTTTAAATGGTGTAGTTTACTTGCTTGCTAATTCTGATAATACTGCAGAGATGGAGATTACTTACTACTTAGCTAAGAACTGTAAGAACAAACTATTTAAAATTTGTTACATTTTTAAATAAGTATGAATAATACAATAATACTGGTTTAAATAATAATATTGACATATTTAACGAAAAGCTTTGTAAAATACAAGTAGCTAAAGAAAGTATAAAAGCAAAGCAATACATCCTATAGTCGTTGAAGTTTTTCTACGCTACGAAATACAGTAATGATTAAAATGAATTCACATTTAAAAAATATATTACAGGAGCTTGTTTAAAATGTTTGCTTGACATGATTTTAACTAATTTCAAATATAGTTTTACAAGCTTTACTTGTATTTTGAAAGAGTTTATTTTCTTGCGGTGTGCCCACTAAGTCACTGTAGTAATTGTAGTATACTTAGAAAAGATTCAAATTCCAGGGAACTCTAATACGTGTATATACGAGTAGTGTGTGTATACGAGTAGTAACAAACAAACCCCGCTAAGGCGGGTAGTAATGCGGCGTTCGTGAGCAAAAATGCCACAAACCTACTATTATATTGGCACGATCGCTAATTTGATGCGTTTGCGGTAATTTCTCAATTAAAGACATTAAGTCAGCATTACTCAGTAGGAGTAACATATACCAGTAGCAGCGACGTGTGTGGTTATTAGGCGTCTATCGTAATTTGTAAAATAAGATGTGAAAAGTTGCGCAAAGTTGTCTAAATAATTACGTTTCTGTACTATTAACTTATAGATATGTATTTAGGTGAACACTCGTAGTGTTATTATACTTAAATCTGTCCATTATATGAGAATTTGTATTAGTGAACTATAAAATTATATCTATAGGTAGTCGGTGGCTGACAGCGTTATATAGAATATGCGCCTAAATCCTTTAAAGAATAATTTGTATTTACACAAAGAGCTCAAAGAGGACCCAGTGTGTTGATGATGAGGGACCTTCTTGTTCCTTTAGCCGTCAACACAGTGAATCCTCCTTTTTGTAAAGGGTCGGCAACGTGCATGTGACTCCTTTGGAGTTGCAGGCGTCCATAGGTTACGGTAGCTGCTTACCATCAGGCGGGCCGTATGCTTGTTTGCCACCGTCGTGGTATAAAAAAAAGCCACTAAGGCGATTATCACACTGGCGCCGCAACCGAACTCGGCGACGGTGTGCAAGCGTGACAGCGCTATACACATGCAGATCATCAGATCTCGCTCGCGCACCGGTGCTGCGTGCGGAAACCGCATCAGTGTGAAAGCCGACTAATAAAAGTGGATGCGAATTGTATTCGTAAAGACAAAAATGTGATACATATAGATTCCTATTTACTTTCGTTTCTTAATGTGAAATTTTACTATTGCAATTTTAGGGTAAATCTTTATGTAGTTAATAGGTAACTGTATTTTTAATATCAAGAATCGTAATATTTACAAGCTAATCAGCATCGCTTAAAATGAGAAGTAATATTTTTAAATGATCATAAAGTATTAATATCGGAATGAATTTTCCCATGGCGGCACGTGTGCCTAATTGTGAACCCGCATCCCTGATTGACGGAGTTTAGCGAGACAATACCGTTACACTTTCCATTGACACCCTAACCTAATGCAATACTGCTTAATAAACTATGAAAGACGTGTTTGAAGGGTCTTGTACAGAATGAATACTCGCGGCCATTTTTAAGTAAGTCTATTAACCCAAGCAGTAAGTACGGTGAGGTTAGGTGTACTATCGGGTTCAGAATTGCATGGTCAATTTATGAATGAATTCATTGATAAATTGACCATGCAATTTTGAACCTGATGGTACCTACAATTAGATCGTGACCAGATACTTATGAATAAAATGCTTTGCTAAAGATAATAATCCTACCTGGTACAGAAACTGGTTGATGAGTATGGTAGGTTAGTTTTCATCCATTATTGTAAATCACAAAGCCATCGAAATGCAGGGACCCGGTAGCCAGCGGACAATTCCACTTTGCATGAAATTGTCTGTAAGAACTTCGCTTCGCTGCGTTCACTCGGTTAAACCTATGCCAATGAAATTTATTTTTACTGAAGTACACGCAATTAACAGATATATTCGCTAAAAAAATGTTGTGTCCATAAACTGATGATAGAACAGTTGAAGGGTACACGGAAAGAACATGTCTAGTCACTTTTTTTGTAAAATGAGATTTTTATATCAAAATGTAATGCTTGCAATGAACTATTAGTAACAACTTCTGTTACAGATGTAAATTTTAACTTATATTCACTTATTAACTCATAAAAACCATCTGGTTACGAAAATAGTATGGTTAATTGAAAAAATAGTATCGTTCCAAATTTTAAAAGCGCTATAACTCAAAATGTTGTCAATGTGACTAGACATGTTCTTTCCGTGTACCCTTCAGTTGTTTTTTAAGAGTACATGAAAGCGAAACAATGAAGATTTACATTATTTGCCATTTCTATTGAGGTTAGGTATAGGTAGGTTCAGAAATGTATCATCAATACAAGGTAACAATAGAAATGTTTAGTGTGAAGCGTTACCACAAAATGAAGAGGTTTTATATAGGAATAGATGGGTGTTAGAAATAAAGGGAAGAAAAGATGGATGCGGTTTGAAACATGTGTCGAACATTAGCAGAATGTAGCCAGTCCTCATAAATTAATGTACATTTCTTTATAAACCACACCACGACGTAAACGCTGTGGTTACCAGATCGTAAACTTGCACCTTTCGCTCTCCTGAAACAATTCCTTTGTCTATTCCTTTGGCTAATTCACTTTCTTTTGTTTTAACTTTTGTTACGTAAGGAAGGGTCTACATACACTGCGTGGCAATAATGATGAATGGTATATCACCGTTTTCGACTTCAACATTTTGAAGGAGGATTACTCTCAATTCGTCGGAATCTTAGTTTTAGTTAGTAGCTATTTTTATGTATGTTCACTTATTCGAAGAAAGCAATTGGTTCAACCCAATTTGGAAAATTATTTTTTTGGTTGTAAGGGTAGGTGACAGCTGGTCCCATTGTCATCAGATCAGAATCCGATAATGGGGTCCTGGAGAATTCGAAGGATTTTTTTACAGTATCAGGTTCAAAAGCAAATGCTCTTGTAATGGAGGAAAAGCCCAAGCGATGTCGATTCTTTTCTCTTTAAAATTATGATTAGCCGTTTAGGCGCCAAGCGTCGAACAAAAACGAGATTTTAGATAAAATTCAGAGATCGTAACTGGTTTGAAGCTCACGGACGATTGCATGACGATTGTATGACGATGCCGTGGACACAATATGCAAAATATGCCTGCCGTCATTTGCGGTCCGCATGCATTCATCAAATGACAACTACGTGGACATATTTATATAGTAGACGTCTTTCTTTAAGAGTCCAGTATTTTTTTTTTCGCTCAACTTTTTGATACTATTTTGCAGTAACTAACAAAACTTCAATCAGTTTGTATACTCATTTCAAAAGATCAATTCTTTTTAAACTGCATAGGTGGATTGGTGGCTGCTCTTTTGGATTTCAGGTTTCATTTATAAATAATTTACCGTAATCTTACAGCTGTTTCGCGATTTTTGCATGGACAGGTAAAAAAAGTAAGACTTTTATTGATTAAAATGATGTTAAACTGGTACGTAGAATATGTAAATACGTCGGAAAATGAGTCTTTTAAGGAATAAGTGGAAAAGTTCTTTTTATTTTCATATATATATTTTAAGCAAGAGTATGTTTAGCTAGAGCAATTTTAAGAAACATTCCCAATGTTCAGGTATGTATGTATCATAGGAATATATTAAAATATTTAATTAAAAAACCGGCCAAGAGCGTGTCGGGCCACGCTCAGTGTAGGGTTCCGTAGTTTTCCGTCCGTCACAGTAAGTGTCCCCACTTAAGAGTTAATAACACCGCCATGTAGGATATGATATGAGAGTTCCACGTACAGCGACATCTATCGGCAAATTAAGTAAACTATTGCGCGCGAGCTTAAAGTATGGGAGATGATTTTTATGGAATAATTCTTTATTGCGTGAACCGATTTTCACCGTTTTTACGTTATTTGAAAGCACGTCATTTCATTGTAATTTTGTAGAAATCACAGGTACAATAAATACCTGCTTATACGGTTAAATTACAAACTTAATTCAGAAATTATTTTGTAATTTTTTTTCAAAAACTATTCATCCTATCAAGTTCAAAATAATTTTCCTAGAAAGTTTTTATAAAGTTCTACTTTTGAGATTTTTTTCATATTTTTAAAACTTATGGTTCAAAAGTTAGAGGGGGGGGGGGGGGACGCATATTTTTTTACTTCTGGAGCGATTATTTCCGAAAATATTTACATTATCGAAAAATGATTTTAGTAAACCCCTATTCATTTTTAAATACCTATCCAACAATATATCACACGTTAGGGTTGAAATGAAAAAAAAAATCACTCCCCACTTTACGTATAGGGGAGGCACCCTAATAAAAAAAAAATTTCCACTTTTTATTTTACCACTTTGTCGGCGTGATTGATATACATATTAGTACCAAATTTCAGCTTTCTAGTGCTAACGGTCACTGAGATTATCCGCGGACGGACGGACGGACGGACGGGCAGACATGGCGAAACTATAAGGGTTCCTAGTTGACTACGGAACCCTAAAAAAAGTAGATATAAGCTTGACTTTATGCTTTAATAAAATAATATAAAATATATGAGGGAGCATAATAAACTATAAAAAAAAAATCAAGTGACAATTTAAGTTTGCACGAATCAACGTCTGCACTAAACAAGCTCTGTAAGAAATGAGTTTTCTGATGGTAATATTAATAATATATACACCCACTGCTGGGCAAAGGCCTCTCCCGCTGATAACCATAACTCTCGGTCCCGTGCTTTTTCCGGCCAAGTGCTGAGGAAAGCGTCCAAATCGTTCCGCCATTTCTGTTTGGGCCGGCCCCGTCCGCGCCTCTTTTGCGGCATCCACTTGGTGGCTACATATGCCCAGATTCGGATGCATGCGGCAGACGTGACCCGCCCAATCCCACTTGAGTCTGGCAGTCTTCTTGCCAACGTCAGCTATGCGTGTTTGGGAACGCAGCGTAGTGTTCCGGATACGATCCACCCTGCTGACACCTAGAATGCTGCGCTCCATTGCTCGTTGGCAGACCTTCAATTTGGACTTCTGACTCTCGGTGAGCGACCAGGTTTGAGCACCGTAGGTTAGGACAGGCAAAATACACATGTTAACGAGTTTGCGCTTCAGTGACATAGGAAGGTCGCCCTTCATTAGCTCCTTCATGGACCAGTAGCTTTTCCAGGCATTCTGAACACGGCGCTCAATTTCCTTGTCTTGCCTGTTGCTGAAAGAGACTAATTGGCCCAAGTAGATATACTCGTTGACATACTGTAAGATCTGCCCGTCTACCTCAACCCTACGTTTCGTGCTATAGGACATGACCTGAGTCTTCGCGCGATTCATTTGAAGTGCAACTTGAAGGCTTGCGTTGCTCAGATCTTGGAGCATAAGCTGAAGTTCATCGGCTGAGAAGGCGAAGAAAACAATATCGTCGGCAAAGCGAAGGTTTGCAAACCTTCTGTCACCGACGACTATTCCCTTTTCCTCCCAAGAAACTGCCAGACTCCTGAAGACTTCTTCGAGTGTGCTCGTAAAAAGTTTTGGAGATAGCGGGTCCCCTTGCTTGACGCCACGCTGTACCCGAAATGATGGACCGGAAGATTGGAGTTTGATGCCTGCTGTACTATTACTATTAGGGAATGGTCCCGGGAATTCCCGGTACCGAAAGTACCGGGAAATCCCGGGAATTTACAACTCAGCCAGAACCGGTACCGACAAATGAAAATCCCGGTTCTCGGTTCTTTTCGGTACTGGAGAGGAAGGATTTTGTTTTACGCGTATTGTGAAATTTTCCAGTGATATTATTGTGTAATGACCAGGAGTGCGATTTTTGAATCTCACCAAGTGACTAATTCTCACCGATGTGAGTGATTTACTTTCGGAAATCACTTACATCGGTGAGAATTAGTCACTTGGTGAGATTCAAAAATCGCACAATGACCTTTGAAATTGTATGGATCATTGTTTGTTGCAATTATTTGTGATACCTACATCAATGCGATTGACTAACAATATTGTTTTAAAGCCGAAATCCAACTATAATTTTTCACACATTTCCTTCAGTTTATATTTCATCACATTCTCTCTTCGTTCGGTTGCTTCTTATACATCAACGTGTATAGTGTTAGTGTCACGTCACATGTAACGTGACGGTATCTCTATCTGTACTTGTGTAGATATTGTTATGTCGATGTCTTTAAAGAACCAAGCCAGTTGTCTTTTGGTATTTGTCAAAAGCTTTTCATTTTAACTCCATTAACTCAAAACCCGGCTTAAAATTATTACTTATAGATGGAGAGCTAGCCACGTCAGATATGACACAATAATGAGAGCGACGAAACCCCTCTCGTTAGTTTGCTATACTATGCTTATTTCTAGATCCGGAAATCTGGCAGTTGTAAAGTGGTGGAAGTCAAAGAATGTAAACCACTTTAAGAATACAAATCCTAGAGTTCTGGTTTTGATGCAGTATTATGAAAAAATATATAAATTATTAGATCATATCATTGCCAAAAGTTTCTGATTGGGGAAAGTAATCCAAAACGACGTATAATGTAATTCATAGTTTGTCGCCTACTGTTTCTGTTTCCGAAATATTACGCAATGTTTTTTGTTCTAATGTTAAAATATAGGCCCCGTCCTATATAAATAAGATAACTTCGGCCGTTTTTACCTATTTTGGTATTACTTTTTTCCAATTCAAAAACTTTGCTAGTCTGTTACGCTGACCTCCACCCATTAAAAGCTGCCAGATGCCCGGATCTAGCAATGAGGATGGTATTGCAATCTTACTACACGGGTTTCGTTGCTCTCATTAATGTGTCATATCTGACGTGGCCAGCTCTTAGACCATTACATGAATCAAGGCAGCTAACGAATGTCAAAAATAGATTAAGATTTCGAAAAAGCCTTTGATACGCTAAGGTGGGCTTGTATCTGGGGCCGTCTGCATGATGTTGGTATTCCCTAATAAAATTCCAACCTCGAAGCCGAACCAGATATATTCTTGTACCGTCAGTACCGTGACCTCGTAGCCTTGTTTCGAAGCATATTCTAGTGAATGCGGGTGTGCGACAAGGGGTATTCTCTCCCTCCTTTTCCTTGTTGCCCTTGATGGCATCACACGAAAGCAAAAACGCCGTGGCATGGGCTGAGGCCTCTCAAAGATTTTAGAAGATTTGGACTTTACCAATGACCTTTGCCTACAAAGCCACACACGCGCTGATATGCAAGATGCAAGCCAAATTTGACGATCTTCGAAGAGAAGCAATGACGACGGGAAGTGAACACCCGGAAAATCCAGGAAATTTGGTACAAGTATCTTGCCGTTGCTTTTGGCACAAAGGAAGTGGAAGTATTAAAACGGTAAAAACGTGTTGCTATATGGGTATGAGACGTGGAAAGTCACAAAAGATATATCACGCAGGCTTCAAGTCTACATGAACCACTTCCTCCGCTGGATTTTCGGTATATACGTACTACTATCTATTGGTCCGTGAAAAAATACAACGCTAAGCTGTTGAAATTTTGCAATGATTAACCGTATTTATTATTATTAAATACCCAAAAATACGATTCTTACAGAAAGTGCCCTGTGACTGTGAAGTGTGATTAATACGTCATTTTTAAAAATTCATACTAAATTTCAAATTTACCACTATATAAAAAATTATAAAAAAGAAGTTGGTCAAAATTTTTATTATCGCGATAGAAATATAGTTTAGCTTTGCTTGCTATGGTATCATTTTTCAGGGCAAAATATTTAAAGGGTTTTCGTGGAAAAAATGAAATATAACTGTGTTCATCAAAAAACTGGCATATAATCAGAAGGTATTTTGTGTTTTATCCAAGATGAATCTTCGATTTTTATTTCCATGGCCGTCTCAGACATGATATACCCAATTGAATAAGAATTGTTACCTTTTTTTTTGCGTAATTTGAAATTGCCTTTCCAGATTTTCCAGTTAAATGTACCGTTAACTGGAAAATCCGGAAAGGCCTTCCAAGACAGCCAATTTTTTTCATATCTTACTCATTAAAATGTAATATTTGCTCCAATGGCCGTCTAGATAAAGAAATAAACAAAATATTATATGCATCTATAGTTGATTTAAAAAAACTAAGTATTTTCGCCATAGCCTTCGAAGATAATAAAGATTTTTAATGGTTTAAGAGGCCTTATTCCCAAAACGCGCGGTTTTGGGAATAAGGCTTCTTAAACCATTTAAAATGTGACCAAAAGAAAATCGTTAACTGTAAAAGAGCAGTTTGAATAGCAACCCGTAAAGAAAAAAAAAACATACGCGAGGGATCACGGCAGTGTTCATTATATTATAGCGAAATATACCAAAATCTCGAACCAAATAACTCAGTACCGAAGAGTACCGAAAGAACCGGGAATTCCCGGTTCCGAGCCAGTACCGGAAATCTCACTACCGATTCTGAAAAAGGCACCGGTACCGCAATCCCTAATTACTATAAATGGTTTTGATTATTTAAGTAAGTGATTTATGTAAGTTGGATCGATGTTTTGGTTTTGCAGGGCGGTAATAATAGTAGGATGGGTAATACTGTCAAAAGCTTTGGTGTAATCGACGAATGCTAAATATAAAGGGATTTTAAATTCTTTGCATTTTTCAACAATCTGGTTAACTGTGTGTAGATGATCTACTGTGGAAAGAAGTTGACTGGGAGGCTGTTGTCGATCGAGTTGCCCAGCAATGCGACCTTCGATTACCTTTATAAAAGTCTTATAGACGTGAGACAATTCATGTGCGTTAATTTCATTATTAGCGATTTTTGTTTCAAATCGTTACCGGACTCTTAAAATACATAAATATCAGACATATTTTCATAATCGCACAACACATGTTTAATACTTACGTCAAGCCTGAAAAATTATCGCGAAAGCCATACCAAAGTCAGTACTTACCGTATCTGGAAAAGGCTTTTCCTAATTACTTAGGGTGTGTTTTGTTTGCGGCTATCAGCGTGTAACGAGGCGCAAATGGGTCGCCGGCGATCGTGCGATCATGCGGGCCCGCCCCTGCCCGCCCCGGACGTACGTCAAAGGCCTTTGTACGTGTGTAAGGGGGGGTGTACTGTGAAAAGCGCAAGCGGTTAACGACGTGGTTTTCTTGTGTTTTGTTACAAGTTCGTTTTGGATAGTTTTTATAAATGACTGTATGCTGTATGCTTTTTGGTGTTATTTTATTACAGTATTAATGCAGATCGACTTTCTTAAAAATACGGAAGTGTTCAATAGACAGGAAAATAGTGGGAAAAAATTATCGAATAAAAAATAAATTGTATATTGGTTTTTGTTTATTTTAAGAGATTAGATTTCGGTACATGTAATAATAGAGGTAGTTTATCTCACGCGTGGTTTATAACAGTTAAAAAAATATACAGAATGGTTAATTTAACCAATCTACCATTCGCTTAATGTAGAGTCAAGTGGATATAAAAAGTAATGTGTAACTATAGGGTGACGTTATCAGAAAGAAGTTTTATAAAACCGTTTTGAATAAATACTTCAAAAACTATACGTTAGAAAATTTTCATTATTGTGCTTATTCGTTGTAATAGTTTAAGTAGAACTTAAAAGAATAATGTCGACTTACAGTATTTTCATTCAAACTACGTATTATTAATTTTTAAGGCTAGAGAATCACAGCCAAATAACACTAGCTAGACCCTACCTATAGCGTCCTGCCGGTGAGTAAGGCCGCCATTCGGCAGAGTTCAAAAGAAGATGTAGTGTATTTAATTGACGACTGGGGACCTTCTTGTAGCCTTCGCTGCAACACAAACACAGTGAATCCTCATTTCTCTTTAGTCGGCAACGCGCATATTACACTACGCTCTGGAGTTGTAGGCGTCCATAGGCTTATGGTAGCTGCTTACCACCAAGCAGGGTGTATGGTTGTTTGCCACCCTCGTTGTATAAAAACAAACTTTAAGTAAATTTGTTCCCGTTGTATAGAGTCTGTCCGGAAAAAGAAGTGTCGTAGAATGTACGAGTTCCCATATAAACAAAGACACTTCTCTTTCTGGTCAAACTCTAATCGCTTTCCGCTCTCTCTTCCTCCAGGTCGCTGCTTTACCAGATAAGACCGCTGCTAGAATCTCGCGTCTATCCTTGATAATGAGTTTATCTCATATGTGCAATTAGCCTAAATAATCTGAATCTGGCGCAAGGACTCCGCGGTGCGCTAAAGGTTTACCTCTAGGTATATATACCTACATTGTTATGTAAATGTAGCAATGTAGGTATATACCTAGAGGAAAGTGCAGTAACAAAACTAATAGACGCTTTAAAGCACGCCAAAACACAAAAATGGAGATGGGCTGGACACGTTGCCAGGCTGTCCGACTCTCACTGGACCTTACGAGCCACTACCTGGAAGGGGCCCCTGGAAAAACGACGTAAGGGCAAACCTAATAGCCGCTGGTCAGATGACATCAAGAAAATCGCCGGAATAAACTGGATATCTACATTATCTTTAAGTAGGGAAACTTGGAAGTCCTTGGAGGAGGCCTTCACCCGATGAGGGGTTCTGGTCCGTCACGAAGAAAGATAAATAATTGACAATTGTAAATAAAATGTAAGCTATATTTTCGACATACTGAGCTATAATAATTTTGTCATAGAAACAATACAAAAATGACATAGTACGAAATATACTTATATAATAGATAAGATTGTAAAAATTTCATGTACCTACCTACTTACTTACCTTTTCTTTTTTCTGTAAGGATTGGAAATAAAGGCTTTTTTATTTTATTTATTTATATACCTACATGAACTAAACATGCTTATCATAATATTATTATTATTTAGACCAGCGGGATATGCTATATAATAGTTTGTTATTAAATCAAATACAAACAGTATGAGTAACAGTTATGAGTGGAATGCCCCACTTTAAAAACATGCAAAAATAATTATACGCTATACGAGTAGGTACAGTTAGTAAAGCTGGACTTACATAAATAGTTACCCAATGATACAGTAACTTTATACAATCATCGTGTGCGTCAAATCCGGTAGATTTTTATGCATACTTGTTTGTGATGTTGGCCCAATAAATAATCCAAGTTTGTGACCTCGAGCGCTGAACGCAATTTTGTCAAAAAACTAATAATTAGATTTTTTTCAGATTTTGGCGATTATAACCCTTAAAGACTAGTTTTTGACAGTACATTTTTAAGACATTTTTATAGTAGACTAAATTTGCTACAATATAAGATTAGAATTGTCTCTGTAGACCCAATAGTTTCCAAGATATAGCTTTTCAAAATATAACCGCTTTTTTTTCCAGAAGAGAAGGGGAAGGGTAAAGGGTAAACTGTTCTGGGAAAAACGGTTCTATTTTGTCTCGGGTCTCGGAAACTATTGTGTCTACAGAGACAATTCTAGTCTCATATTGTAGAAAATTTAGTCTTCTTTAAAAATGTCTTGAGAAGGTATTATCAAAAATCACTCATTTAGGGTCATAATCGCCAAAGTCTAAAAAAAAACGATTTTTCGATTTTTTACAAAGTTGCGTTCGGCGCTTTAGGTCACAAACTGGATTATTCATTGGGCCAACATCATAAACAAGTCTGCAAAAAATCTTATCTACCGGATTTGACGCACAGTACCCCGTACTTTCAGGCGACAAGGTTTCTGGATTATAAGTGAATACCAAGATTATGTTAGCTGACGATAAATTCGCATCGACTTGGCAGTAATATTGTACGAGTGCACCATTTTTCAGGAAGGACTAGGATTGAAAACTAAGTTCTCACAACAAGGCGATTTTTTTTGGATTTTTATTACAACCGTACCACTTAAAAAAAAGAGTAATAGCATGCTTCACGGTAGAGGCCTTGCTTTTTGTAGGGAGATAGTAGTAGTAGATACTCCCCACAAACAACACGCGGCGGCCGTGCACGGGTTTTGAGACTAATTCTTCATTAGCTGCACACTTGTTCGTTAGATCACCACACAAAAAATTATATATTACGAACTGAATAACGAAAATGAACAAAAAACTAAAAACGATTCTCAAGAAAAAGCGGCCATGTTGGCTTTTCAAGAAAGTAATCAATGGGGAAGGCAACTGTCACAATGACATTTCCTACAATGGTCCTTGGAAAAGCTAAATTTGTGTAGCGGGAAGTCGTTTTTATTTATTTTAGCGAAAATGACTAAGTGTTTTGTCTCGAATTGGTCGCCAAAATATTCTAAAATTTAAATGCTGTAGAATAAAGCTACAGGGAACAATTTTGCCTACAAAAAGCTTTTAGACTGTATATTAGTTTCCATTCATCTTTTGTATGTTTCTCTCATTATATGGAATCGGAAAGAGCGCTCTCTATAATAAGTTTTCACCGGCCTTCCCCATTACTTACCACAATTTTATTAAAAGTAAAATCTAAATCAAATCGCTTCTACATAAGTTGCGCCGACATGTCGCGTGCAGTCTGTAGAGCCCTTAAATGCAATGCAACATGAAACTTTGTTTTTTTATTTTATTTGTCCATAAATTAGTTTTGGCATTCGTATTTGGTGCTTTTCGCTGAATATAATTAGGCTATGGGCTGAATGACGTTTTCCTTAGACCATTCGAATCCGTGATTCGATTACAAAAACTTGTGTTAGTTTAAAAGTATAACGGAAAAATGAAAAATTATTTTAAATAATAACTGTTTCAGTATAACTAGTAACTACTCAGATAAAATTATATATGTAGGTATACTGCTTTATAATTCCACATCGAAGCGATTAATGTAAGTTATTTTATTGTACCTACAAATGTTGTTATAGTAACGGTTTTATACATGAATAGCAAAAGTCGGATTGGGTTTATTGTGTTTAAATTTACTTACCTACACTGTCATATTTAGGTTTATATGCAGGGTTTTCTATTTTGAATTACGGGTTTTATGGTTTATTTATGTACAATGACTAATTTTTTTCTTATATTGAGTGTTTTGTACCTATTTAAGTAGGTACCTACTGTCACTGTAACAAAGGCATAAATCCATTGGGTAAATCTGCTTGCAATTAGATACTTCATTCTTCAGAGCTTGTAGCCCTTTACCTAATTCATAATAGGTAGTCCTAGCGTTTGCCCGGCTTTTTACCGCTACTCAAAACCTAAAGCATAGGGTCGCTTGGCAACCTAATCCCAATTATTGGCATAGATTCTAAGTTTTTACGAAAGCGACCTGCCACCTGGCTAGGATGCAGGATAGGAATGCAATAACCGATTTTCATAATTTCGTAACCGGTTATGATATCGGTTATGACCGAAAAAGTACCGTTAATCGGTTATAACCGGTTTCGGTTATTTTTGTTGAAATTTGACAAAAAATCTGACAAAACGTCATAAAATAAATAAGGTAATTGTATAATGTAAGGAGAGCTAGAATGGGTCTTTAATTCGAAAGAAAGTATGAAATTTGTGGTCCACTTAGTTAGGTGGTCATAATCGCTTGCCAAAATAGAGTAATAGGAGAGAAATCTGAAATTATTATAAAATAGAGTCAATGATTCATAGTTCCACACGAAAAACTATGATTTTACAACCTTTCATAATACAATTTTTGGGTAAAAATAGCATCGAACAAATAACCGAAAATAACCGAACCCGGTTATCCGAATTTTTAATAATTGGTTACTTAATTTAGACAAAATAACCGGTTATAACAGTTTATTTCGGTTTCGGTTATAACCGGTTTGCAATCCCCACACCTGGCCTTCCAAATATGCACAGTGTGACAAGAAACTTCATTATTGGAGGTGTTCTGTCTGTGCAGGAAAACTGTACCCGGGTATTGACTAAAACTTAAAACACGCTGAGAACCATACCGATTATAAAAAAATTGTTCAAACAAAACTTGTAGAACTATAAATATACTATGGAACGGAATAATCAGCACAGTCCTAACAGCATTCACATCAGTATTAGAACCGAATTAGTTATTTATGCTTTTTTTTATTTCTGGAAAGATCCACCATATTATTTTGTTATTTTTGTAGAACGGAAATATCCGGATATTGTGTGACAACCCTAACAAGACATTTAAACATGTCATAACTTTAATGCTCCATGGAATTAGTTAAATATTTATTTATGGTATAAAATAAATATTTATGGCATATAGAAAAGCTAAGTAGCTTTTCGTTCTACACGACCAAATGCGATACGCCAAATAATGATGATAAGTCAGACGACTTAGTAACATTTGGAAATCGGAAGCTTTAGTCGTAGCATTGTTTTGGTCTAGGCTACCGGTTTTTACCATCAACAGAACACCTCCAAAAATGAGGCGCCTGTCACACTGTGCTATCGGAATCTTCACGAAAATCACGAACTTTTGGTTTTTCAGGTAGAAATAAGTTACGCGGTTCATAATATTAGTGAGGATGTTATTGACCTTAATTGAGTTTGTAAGGATCCACCCTATCTATCACCGTTGCCACGTATTGTAACAATTATGTAAATGACATGGCCGCAATATGGCCTGTGAATTGCCGCTTATCGGCCCATCGACACGCGACGCTTTATTTAAGTGACTATTGTTATTTTTAAACTGTTTTAGCATTTTAGAGTAGTCATAATTAAATTGCAGTAAGAGGAGCGCGTCTACTTTGTTAATAAATAAGCTTTCTAGGACGCCATCACCCATCGCTCTTTCATGACACTGATGTTATATAACGTTATGAAACACAATGTAACAAGGATGGTTGTCTTCGTGGCACTGTATTTTAAGTATAACGCTAAATAACTATTAGCTGCCAATAACTACTTTAAATATTTATTGGATACTTATAAAATAAAATTGGGAGTGACCATAGTAGGTACTATACTTACGCCGCGCCGGTAACATTGTTCAAAGTTTGTAGTATTCTAGTATTCAATAAGTACTTAAACTACTGCAGTGTATTACTTCCACTAAAAAAACAAATAAAGAACTTGTTTATTTTGTTTTTATAAATAAATTATAACGATGAGTTAGTAATTGGTATTAACCACTAAACGGCTCACGAAAATACTAAGGCGTATACATTGTTGGATTTTCAACTGCCGATATAACACTTGAGTATCTTTCAAAGAGAACTAAACAAAGTTGTAACTTTGAATACTTCGTATCTTTGACATATCCTTTATTAAAAATGAGACCTTGTTATGATACGTTTAAGGTTGAAATTTGAAATAATAATTGATTGAAATGTGTCAGTTAAAACGTTATTTCTCAAAATGCAAGTGGAAGACCACAGGCCACAACGAGACCTTGACAGTTCAAGAAGCACTAACTCCTCGGGGTCTTTGCACCTGATTTACGATGCCCAAACCGCATCCAATGTGCCTTTGTTGAAAAACACTTTTATTGAATAATAAAACTGGACGGTAAAATGGAGCGAGTTTACAGTGTCATAATTTTTCCACCTATATAATTGTTTACTACTTTAGTAAAAAGCACTTTGTGTAGTTAATATTTAAATTGCTGTAGCAATAATCTCTAGTACCGTCAACTGCTACAACTTTGCCCACGATGCTCAACTTTGCCTGGAGTGCGATTTTTGAATCTCACCAAGTGACTAATTCTCACCGATGTGAGTGATTTCCGAAAGTAAATCACTCACATCGGTGAGAATTAGTGAGATTCAAAAATCGCACTCCTGGCTTGAAAAACATGGTTTCCTTCACGAAACAGCTATTTATCTTATTCCTGAGATGGCCGCCTTTCTACCATCTCAGGAATAAGATATAAATTGTAGCTGTTTCGTGAAGAAAACCATGTTTTTTTAATTTATTGTAATCACATAAGTGTTTATTTGAAACACTTTATTAAAACTGCAGTGCAATCTTGCTAGACTTTTTTTTTAAACTTATTCTAGATACGGCTTAGCCAACCCAGTGGCAGGATCTTGAACTTAAGCGAATACGCAAACAGGGTAAGTATTAGCATTTTTCTATATCGGTAGATAAATAGCATGAATATATTTTCAATAAAATCAATTTAAATTTATGGAATACACTAAAAACTGTTGCTTTACATATTTATTTTTCGAGTTGTAAAACAGGAAAATATTGGCTATCTACCTGAAGATGGATGATATTCTCGTTGCATCGCGTTGGGAATAACTGCAGTCTAATAAATAATTGACACAATCATGACACGACTTCATACACATGTAACGTTATGATGTCAATCCTGACCTATCCTTCGTATGCATGTTCGGTCTCTTGAGTCAGGGCTTTGTAGGGTGTTCGCGGTTTAATACTTACGTGATCCCGTGTCACCGTCACCAACGTTGCACGATGGGCATACTGTGGATACGGATGTGCAAGTTGCGGAAACTTTCCAAATAATTGGAAATATTCTCGGAATTTTCTAGAAACTTCATACCAAATATCATACCAAAATCCCATACCAAAATGTGAGAATTTTCCGAAATTTTCATATGTGGAAATTTCGCAATTTTCCGACAGCACATCAGTAACTGTGGATCGTTTAGGTTGGTAGTGTCGGCCCTTGCCCACGCGTCCAACATACCCGTCCTAGTTCCCCGGCTAGGCGGGATGCCTAAATGCATTCCTCCACGATAAAAAAAGGGCTTAGTAGGGTGCGTTGGGGTAAGACTTTTTACGAAAATATACCATAACCAGTCGCATTCTAGTTTTATACTTTTAACTTGTTAATGAATCATAAGGGGAACTATATTTTCTGCCACTAAAATTTAGATTTGCCACAATTTTTATCCCTTAATTATAATATACCTCCTACTCCTCTGTGACCATTTTAATCTAAACGGTGTCCGACTTTGAAACTGACCTACTCAACTATTACTACCTATTTTTAGATTTTTCCTAGGGATTTTAAAATGTTTAGTAGGTAATCGAATAAATTTCATATTGTTTTTGGAAATCCGATTTTGGTATCAGATATATTATTTTAGTGATACATAAACCGGAAAAAGTAATTTTTTTGGTAATTGTTTTGATATTATTTGGTGATATATTATTAATTAGGTCATCGATTTCATATTAAATTTATTTGGTGAACGGTTAAATCATACCCATATATATATCGTACAAAAGTGATCCCGATCGTTTTTGCTCCTTTTTATTTCCTTCTCTGAAGCTATTTCTATAAACGGTTGACGTTAAAAGGATCACACAAAAAGTATACAAACCTACATCGGAAAATAAAAAGTGCCATCATCAGTTCAAATTAGTGGCGTGACATTAAAAACATAAAGGTAAAACACATTCGTGCTTAAGATAGCATCGCGCGGTGAAACGCGAACAAGAGATAATGGCTCGATGAATAATAATGAGACTGGTAAGTGTGAATCATCAAATATATTTAAATTGTTATCAATTAAAAGCAATATAATAGCGATTTGAGTCGACCGTAGGGCCATATGGTGCGCGCACGGGACTACCGCGCGGGCCAGACAGTGGGCGATTATCATACTCCTTTTCCATGAGCAGATTGACAAGGCGAGAACTTGAATATACCCATGTGCAGGAGGTGTTCTTTTTTATTATGTGATTTTTTGGTCAAAGAACTTGCAGTACCTACACATATCCTGGATAGATGGTTGTTTCCTGGATAACTGACTACGTACTTCGAAGAATGTAGATTTTGGCGAGGCGAAATTAAGCATTATGGTATCATTCCTAGCTTTATCTTAGCGTTCTGAGTAATTCTGTATTTAAGTAGTTACTTGGTATAATGTTATACCCGGCAACTGCTTAAATTTTGTATAATATAAAGAAGCTATTCAATCGGATAGAGGAGTTTGCATAGTATAGGACTTCCAAACTTTGATTAAAGTAAAAAGAGGAAGATACCTGACGTTCATAGCTGACAAAACTGAAATGTGTTCCGGCACTCACACACTTGTAAATGCTTACACACTGCTATAAATGCTATAATGTACATGTGCATCAGGGGTAAAAGAGATACACCAATATACTTAACAATGGCGTGTAAGCGAGATTTCCATATTTTGCGCATTGCACAAAGTGTGACAGAGACCAACTAATATAATTTACAGTAGTGTAAGCAAGATGGTCATATTTCTAACAATGACGTATAGAAGTAATAAGAGAGTCATTTGGGTTTGAAAAAATTAAAATATTAAATTGATATTAATCGTAGTAAGTCCTTGTCGCATCAATCTGAAAGCGGGCAAGATGGACCGAGATAGAAAATTAAATGTCGAGTCAATAGCATACTATATTTTTTAAATATGAATAAATCTCTAGTTCTAAACTTCTGGTGCTCTAGTCGAATATTCCAGTGTTCATCGAAATAGGTAACGAACGATCGTCTCAAAAAACCAGTATAAAGGCATCTACGATTACGCGTAGGTGTTACGGATCTAGAGGTTTCTCTTTTTAATGCAATAATGGTTTGTCAAAAGAGACGCGTATGGTAAGCGACGGTTATATTGCACTACACAGAAACTGCGAATGATCCGTGTGGTCCTAGTATTTTAATTTCCATCGCCTACCTCGCGCACGACTCAAAAAAACCAATGTAAAGGTGTGACCTCGTATTGTGCATAGTTATAATAGTATTAAAGATTCACTTATCCTGAACGGTTTGTAAGTCTCGGGAATCAGCGCTAGGTGCCTAATTTCGTAAGTAGCGTTAGCAAATAAAACTTTTTAATACCACGACGGTGCAAACAAGCATACGGCCCGCCTACCTACCCGTAGGCTATGGACGCAACTCCAAAGGTGTCACATGCGCGTTGCCGACCCTTTACAAAAAAGGAGGATTCACTGTGTTCACGGCTAAAGGAGCAAGAGCAAATAAAACTGTTAGAAATTTAAGTAATTGCTACTTATATATCCGGAAACAAAAAAACAAACAAACGTACACGGCTGAAAATGGTTTTATTGTTTTTCAAAGTATTCCCCTTGATGATCTATGCACTTTTGCATTCGCGTGAACCAATTTTTAAAGCACTTCTGCCACTCCGCCTGAGGTACCTCCATAACGTGTTGTTTGAATGCGTCGACAGCATCTTCAGCGGTCGAAAATCGTTGACCGCGTAATTTATTCTTTATATTTGGAAATAAATAAAAATCGTTGGGTGCCAAGTCAGGGCTGTACGGCGGATGACCCGTTAATTCCACATTTTGACCCTCCAAAAATAGAGTTGTTTCGCGTGACGTATGACAGCTGGCATTGTCATGATGAAGAATGATTCTTCGTCGCTGGTTAGTTTTACGAATTTGTTCAAATACTTTCGGTAAGCAAATGGTCGTGTACCACTCTGAATTAACCGTTCTACGGTTTTCTAGTGGCACTGTAGCTACATGGCCATTAATACCGAAGAAGCAGGCCACCATTTGTTTCAATGTACTTTTTGCACGAGTAACTTTCGTAGGGTTCGGCTCATTTTGAAACACCCATACCGTTGATTGTTGCTTCTTTTCGGGATCGTATGCATAGATCCAGGATTCGTCACCTGTATAGATGTTATAAACGGCTTTTGAGTCACCACGGTTATATTTTTTTAACATTTTATTGCACCATTCGACGCGAGCATCTTTTTGCTCTTTTGTTAAGTTGTGGGGTATCCAACGCGAACAAATTTTTTTTACAGCCAAATAATTATGTAATATGCTATTAATGCTGGTCATAGAAATACCTAGAGTCGCCTCTATCTCGCAGTACGTAACATGTCGGTCGTCCATTATAAGTTTTCGCACAGCCTCGATATTTTGTTGTACAACGACCGATTTCGGGCGACCTGCCTTAACTTCGTCCGTAAGCATACTACGTCCACGATTGAACTCACTAAACCAGTGATACACAGTAGTTTTAGATGGGGCTTCATCACCAAAAGTTGAAGTTAGTTGATCTATGCACTGTTGTTGCGTTAAACCACGCCGAAAATCATAATAAATCATAGCACGAATATTTTCACGAGTGAGTTCCATTCTTGCTGCGAGATGACATTTAAAACCCGTCAAAAACAAAACACGAGCGTTAATAAGAAAGAAAAAATATACCGGCCAGTACTTAAAAAAGTTCAAATTTTACCATGGAGGTCAAATATGCTATTTAAGAATATTGTAATCCCGGTTTCCGGATATATAAATAGCAGCCTATGTATACTTTCTAGAAACGTTTTCATTATCGGGTAATTCGGGTGTTAAAGATAATTGCTTACATTAATCGGGTAACACCCAAAACTCACTAATTACTACCACAAGTTTATAGCCGTAATGAACCATATTAGTAACAAAACAAGGTTGATTTTAGTTTAATAATTTTATGGCAATTACTGAGTTTTATTTGTCACCTGACGAATTATATTTTCTAGAAACGTATTTATTCTCTGGTATTAAAGATAATTGCTTAAAAGGTTTTGACGTGTAAAATCGAAATTTATATCTAGACTAGAAAACTATAGGTATACATGTTTTTTCATTTACAGATGTTTCAAGTCAAAAAATAATTTATAATACCTATTAGGCTTAAGTAATAAGTCTCTATAGACCGTAAGCCAGGAACAAATTTTGTTGGTCATCGCGTCCCAGGCGATAACTTGTCAAGTGGTTAAGCTGCCTCTCCGTTGGTGGGTTGACACAGAGAACCTCCTATAGAGTAATAATGTTGCTCATTTTGTTCGCGCCGCGGGTCACCAAATCTTGCGGAAGACGTGAGGGGCGGGTGGGTGATAGCGGCGCTGCGATTGGTCGATTTTTTTTTTTTTTTTTATACTACGACGGTGGCAAACAAGCATACGGCCCGCCTGATGGTAAGCAGCTACCGTAACCTATGGACGCCTGCATCTCCAAAGGAGTCACATGCGCGTTGCCGACCCTTTACAAAAAGGAGGATTCACTGTGTTGACGGCTAAAGGAACAAGAAGGTCCCTCATCGTCAACACACTGGATCCTCTTTGAGCTCTTTGGCAACCTTACTCACCAGCAGGAACACAACACTATGAGTAGGGTCTAGTGCTATTTGGCAGTGGTTTTCTGTAAGGTGGAGGTACTTCCCCAGTCGGGCTCTGCTCCAGATTTGAGCGATGACATTCGCTGAACGTGCCCTACCACACTTAGCGAGATGCCATTCGCAGTGCCCATACCTCTCTTTTTGGCGTAGTTTAAGGACATACCCAAGTCCGGACGTAGTTTAAGGACATACCCCGGGTCCAGAAAGAGACACCAGACGTGTAACACCAATTGATTCAAGGACCGCGCGCTATCACCACGCTATCACGTGGTTGCGTAGTGATGGGACATGTGTACTACAAGTAAACAGTACTGTACCGTACCGTACCGTAATTTGTTGTTGTTGATTGAGGTATTTACTGTTTACTAAATTGATAACAAATAACAATAATGCAATATGTATATGCCTACTTTAAAAATGTATTACCAATAAATTTTACCTAGTCGCCTTCGTCTTATAGACTAATCTAAAATTACCTTATCTGTGCATTGAAAGTACTTTTAGAAGCGACTCCCATGTGACACCCAATCCAAGGTGTCTTCTAGAAGCAACGCTCATGTGACGCCCATTAATAGTTGTTTAAAGCCACTCCTATGTGACACCTATTGAAAGCGCCTTATAGAAGAAACGCTCGTGTGACACCAATTGAAAGCGTCTTATAGAAGCAACGCTCATGTGACACCCATGGAAAGCGTCTTATAGAAGCAACGCTCATGTGACACTCATTAAAACCGTTTTATAGAAGCAACGCCCATGTGACACCCATTGAAAGCGTCTTATAGAAGCAACACTCATATAATACCCATTGAAAGCGTGTTATAGAAGCAACGCACATGTGACACCTATTGAACTTGTCTCATAGCAGTAACGCTCATGTGACACCAATTAAAAGTTCCTTAAAACAACTCTCATAAGACACCATTTGAAAATGTCTCATAGAAGCAACGCTCATGTGACACCAATTAAAAGTTACTTAAAACAACTCTCATGTGACACCCATTGAAAGTATCTTATAGAAGCAACGCTAATGTGGCACCCTTAATACCCATATTTATTATAACTACATATATGAAAAGAAGAACTACCGACAGAATAAATCTTTAAATTCTACCAACTACTCAAACTAAAAGAAAAAAGAAAATAAAACAAAGATCTTCTGTTTTCTATTGTACTTCGTATATTTGTTAAGTCGAAAGTACGTGGTGCCGGTATATAAATCCGGTACACATCATCCGCACATCACTATCCTACACGTGCTTCTGTAAGAAAGGAATAGCACATTGCATTATTAAAATGATAAAATGAGACGGGCATACTAACTACTTCTCAATTGACTAATTCAAAATGAACTCCGCTGGCTAGAAACATATTAAAATAAAAAAAATATTTTGAAGTAAAAGTGGAATGTAACTCCAACTCTTTTGATTCTTAACGTTTAAAAACATTTGCCACACCACCTTACACTACAATATGCCAGAATTTTGAATAGTTTTCATACGTATTTAAAAAAAAACTTGCATACACGCACACTACGTGCAGGTCTAAAACATGGTCGCAACTGAACGGCACGGCGGACGCCCGCGCAATTTATTAGTCGTTTTACTCCAACGAGTGGTGACCCCAAGTCGCCTTGTAAGGCTTATCTAGTGGTTACCTTATCTGTGTGGGTTGAGGAACGGCAGCGATTTAATCAATTTAAAAAAAATGGTCATCGCGTCCCGATTGAAACTTTCGCGGATATAATGGCTCCAAAAATCCTTCTAACCTTTTAAATGGGAAAATACACGAGCCTAATAATTACTTTCAATTAAAGCTATTTTGAAAAACTATTGAGTTATTTGAGCGTTTTTTGAGTTATTTCAAAAAGTTGTTATTTCATAGTAAAAGGACGTAAAATATCCTAAAAAAATACATTTTGATCGGGTGTATTGTGAAGGCAAATACGGAACCCTACATTCAACAAATATTACAATTCACAAATTGTTATGCAACAGTCATTAGTTTAGAAGTATAAATAATAAAAACGTAACCATAGCAACTATACATAAATAATTTGTACATACGTTTAGCTTGGTAACGGTTTCAAGCACTAGGAGAACAGAATGAAATAAAAATGATTTTTTATCAGCATATTATTTGCTAACGCTACCCAAAGGGGCATGACACTCGGACATACGTGTTTCACGCGTGGGTACTGCCTATTTAACTGTCTCGCTTACTCAATAACAAAAATGTTTTTGACAAATTTTGTAAAAAAAATATGTTTGCGTATTTAAAACAGTACTTACGAATGAAAAGTTATTGCCTGAGATTTGTTTTTATGTTTTGAGCTATTAAAGCATTCAAAAAAGGCACAATTTGGCATGATTTTCGGGTATTTTAGTCGTTATTCTTGAAAGCACGCTTTTCGGCGGCCATGACACGACTGATTCAATATAGGCGCCGGAACCTATATTTGATGGCTCACGATCGTGCGCCAGGAGTGCGATTTTTGAATCTCACCAAGTGACTAATTCTCACCGATGTGAGTGATTTACTTTCGGAAATCACTCACATCGGTGAGAATTAGTCACTTGGTGAGATTCAAAAATCGCACTCCTGGTACCATATCTATTCCCTTTATATTTATCAAAGCTTCCAAATAAGGAACGTAGTCTAGAAATCGCTTCACCGTGGCTCGCTAATTCCATGGCCCGGCGATTCATGTAAATTTGTCTGGCTCAATTGAAGTTAATAGAACTTCGGGAGGGTGAGGTCGCAGCTGACGCGAAGTCTGAGGACTGTGAGGGAATGCCGCCCTCCCGACGACGTGCGCAATTGATGTTTAAACAAAATGACGATACCGTCTATTGTGTTACTAAATTGACTATCTCTGCCGACTAAAGCGAGTAGGGTTGAAAATGTTTTTTGATCGAATAGCGTGTGTTGGAGCTTAAAATAGGTTGTATTGATTTTATAATCTGTTTCTTTTGATGAATTTATTTTTAAGATATTTAATATCTTAAAAAAAATATATATTGCCAGTTTAGCTATTCTTGAACTTCACTCGTCATATCCCGACGTATATTTTTCATACTTGCAGTTGCGTTGCATTGCACGCAGGCAGTTATAGTAATCTAGCTTATTTTCTAGGGAGCTATGTATCTTCCCTCACCTTATTTAACGTGTTTTTGTCATAGAAGTATATCTTTTCTTTGTACATTACAATATTAAATACGATATTCGAAGGGAGATATATTTCTTATCTCGCACCTTGCCCAAAAAACTATTGCCTGTTGAGATATATTATATATTAAAAAGTAACAGTTATGTTATGATGCAGTTTTGGGAAGTACCCTTTTAACCCACAACATATAAATTATAGCTTTCCTTACAAAAACTATTTCAAACGGGGTATTTACCATGTGTATTTGTTTTTCGAGTTTCCGATACAAAAACACATAGTAAATACTGCGTTTTAAATAGTTTTTTATAGCTTTCCATATCTATTAGGCAGTCCAAAAAAAGAAACACCTTGTCAACCTCTGACCAAAACAAAAGAGTTTTTACATCAATTTGTCCGATTAAAAAAAAAACAAGTCGCGTGGCATGGCCATGACAGCTGTGCGCTGATCTCGTCTCTTCAGATTGGGATCTAGGGGGACACTGCCAGTAGCACACGTGCGTTTTGGAAGGTGAATTTAAAACAAACCATCAATGCAGAATCATTGGGTTTCGTCTTTCATCAATTCAATTGAAAATAATACTTTGAACTTATTTTAAATATTTACTTAATAGTCTGCCAAAATCTGCCAGACATTAAGTAGGTACATGATTTATGGGTACTTTCCATTAAAATTTGGGAACATAACTCAAAAATGGTTCAAAAGATGTTCAAAATAATTTTCATTAACTTTTTCGTAACTGTTACGGTTCAAAAGATAGATAAGGATGGATCCAATTTCTTAAACCTTCGGGGTGATTATTCCACAAAATAAGTAAATACTTAATCAAAAATTTTTTTTTATGACCTATAGATTGATAGTCTGTCCTTATGACCCTGTTATGATGACCCTGTCCTGTGAGTTCTCATATAATCGGGGACACTTGTCTTTCCGGACAGACTCTGTTATCTAAAACGTTAATCATGTTCATTGTTCATAATATTAAAAAAAAAATTTACATGCATAACGTGCCCGCCTGAAAACATTTTTTCCAACGACTTTAGTACAAAACTAAGTAGAGGCACAAAATATACACATCTAGTTAAAATTGCATTAAAATAAGTATCCTTAATAGTTTACGAGTAAAATGGCTGTGATTGTGACATATCACATGACATACGGTCTGGACGGACATCATGAGTAAAACGGTGACCCAGGCGGCTTAGCATAACATGCGTTGTCACGCGCGACTTCATACTTCGAGTCGCGCCTGAAGTATTGAGAGTCGCGCGACAATGTTAGTAATTTTCGAGGGGGTCTGGAAAGTGCACGCAAAAAAAAAACCGCAAATCGATGTACAGTTTAGCCGTTTGGCACACGCATACTAGAGCTCACAACAACATTTTTGATTCGCAGTTCTTAAAAAAAATCCCTTAGGAGGGGAGTGATCAGTATTTTTTTTTGTATGAAAAAAAAGAACAATTTTCAGAAACCCATCGCGAGTGGTATCAAATAAAAGGGAATTTCAAGACGATTCTAAAAACATACCACAATGTTACATATTAGCCATTTTTTACAATTTAAACAAAAACTATTTTCAAAAACCAAGTTTGTATTTTGCTCCTTGAAAATATTTCGTATACTTTTTTTTTAATGTTTCAATATTGCACAGTTCTACATCAGTATCATTTTCTACGAGACTTATGGAACTGTATTGCAGAAAATTAAAAAATAATAATAACTAAATGATGTTACTTTCAAAATTGCTTTCTTTGGGGTTAGATTAGATATGAGGATATCACGTATAATTTGTGGTATTGTACAAAAAAAAATCAGCCAAATATTTTGTCCTATACAAAAAAATATGACTCGGCAGGTCGGCACTCCTCTCCTAAGGATTTTTTTTTAAGAACTGCGGCTCAAAAGCATTGTTTTGACCTCCGCCCGCTAAGTATTTTCAAAAAGTAAATATTTTTAAAAGACAGACATTAAGAGGAATCATGACCGATACAACACCATAAGGAAAATTAAAAAAAAACTATAGGTATCGTACTGGCGCATTAAAAAAAAAGAAAATATCTTACGTGTTCTTTATTTAAATTACCTATGCCTCGCGTAAAAATCACGAAACAATAAGTAAGTTATTATAATACGTTAAGGTATTTTATGTAAATTTGACAATTTTTTTTATATTCTCGTAAATTGATGACTCAAAATAATTGTTATTATGCATCATATAATATTGCATTTGACGACGGTGCATTTTCTCGTTTTGCATTAGGTATGTAGACAAATATTAATAATCTCGTGATAAAGTCATTAAAGCTAAAGTAAAACATTTATTTAAAACAATATTATTATTAAATACATAATTAGGGAGCGTACGTAGGTTTATCAGTCTTATTGAATTAATTTATTTGAAAAAATACGATACAAATAATTAAAACACCGACTTTCACATTTAAACTTGATCTATTACAGTCAGAAATTTCAGTAGCACGATTAAAAATGTCCTATGGACTTCCCGACTATGTTAATTTATCGATAATTTGTACTTACTTATGACAGGTATGACATACTTACGTCTAATACTAATAGGTATATTATAACCAGATTTTTGTGAGAAAAACGCAGGTCAATGATAAAATAATTGTTGTTAAAATCGATGTTTGCTTAAATTATAAAATCTCAAAAAAAATGGTATGTATTATATACCTATCACTATACAACATCGGCAGGTGCTAGTGATCAGCATACAGGTTAATTTCTACTTTATTTGGTGAACCAAATACATAATTTTGTTCCTACTATGAAACGTCTCTTCGAATAAGTACCTTATTTAAAACAGTTGGTATTGATGAATGGAATATTGGTAGTAATTAATTGATATTTTTTTCCACAATAACTTCTGTCTGTTGATCTATCAAGCTTTCGATTCTGCTTGTGCTTTACATTTACTACATGTTTACTACCCAATAAACGCAAAAGGTGGATAGATTCCTCTTTACATTTATAGATAGTAGTAGATAAGACCAGTAGATACTTACATAGTAGGATTTACTTATTTAAGCTGTTTATTTATAATATAAGGCGTGGAATAATCTCTCCTTCTTTGTGCGGCGCTTGTGCTCGCACCTGTTGGTCGTGATCAGACTAGTAACATTGCCATTATGGATATGGTAATGGACACTAAAACTGGATGTTCAAGTATCTACTAATAGCTTCCCAAAGTAGCTGTAGGTTAGATTGTTTAGGTGCATAGCGACATAATTATTAGGTACTTAATAGCGTCCGGCAGCATGCCCTTATAAAAATTAAAAATAGATTCTTACGATAACAAGATTTAAATTGTTTTGAAAACTCGACAAAGCACATTTTTATCAATATTTAGATACAATTTATAATAATCTGAAATTTCGATCGAGTTGATACAAACAAAAACAAAATGTGAGATAAATAAAAGGTCACATTATTTATTAGTATTTTTTGCTGGAATCAAAACATTTTTAATTGCTCGGGATTATGAGAACTTTTATATTAATTACCCTTTAAATGAGCAGCGCGTTTCGCCGCTTACTTTTGTGTGCGTAACAAAAAGGGTTGAAAAGGCACTTGAGAGTCATTGTTTTTGCGCTATAAATCTAGTGGATAGTATAATTATGGCGTTTAATGTATGACAGTCGCTTTGTTAGCATGTAAATGTTGAAGGGATTGCATGAGAGGGGTGGGAACGGGCTGAGAGCGACAATATTGGGCCGCGGTGGGGCGCCACTTCAATGCCGCTTAGAACTAAAGTGTTAATAACTTTGGATAAACCGTGAGTTAAGATAGACTGAAATCAAAATATAGAGGTAAACTGATAATTTTTCGAGTTTACGATACAAAAACACATAGTATCTATATTAGTGAATTGAGGAGGCCTTTACCCGATGAGGGGTCCATATTGAATTTATGAAAAATAATAATTAAAAATAAATAAATAATTAAATTGAATCTTCATATGCAATGAAAATGTAAATTAATTATATAATTTCAATTTAATAAGTGTTTAAAACCCAAATATTTTTGCATGAAAAAAAAAAAACTTAATGTTTTGCAAGTCATTCATTATGGAAATAAAGAGACTTTAATAAATAATAATATGTATCAGTGCTTAGGTAAAGATAGATTAGAAACCTCTTACATAATAGGTACTTACTTCTAACTAATACCACTAATACCTAATACTAATAGCTTAACTGTTAAATGGTAGCTAAAAAATAGAATATAAAACAAAAAAACTACGATTCCTTAGGTACATATGCATGTAGATAGTACTTTGTAAGATATTTGTTAGTTAAGACTACATATTCGTTAAAGTATGAGGTCAATACATTTGTAAATAGAGTTGCGGCTAATAAAAAAAATCTCAATAAAAACATATATAAAACCCGATGATATCCCATTAAGGAAACCGAATAATGAAACAATAAGTGGCCCGTAGCTCTCTAGCCGTCGATATACAACCAAACCAACCATACTTAGATCCTAACTTGGATTGTTAACATTGTTCCACATACAAAGCCCTGAGTAGCCTCTCCTTGTGAGAAACTGTTGCAATTTCGCCACTCGTGTGGGAATGTGGGTTCATTTTAATAAGTGTTCAAATGCTTAAGGAACATTATGAGAACTTTTTACATTGATATGGATATTGTTTGGAATTCGGATAATTGTTTGTTAATTGTTGGTCGCAACGACAAAGACTGCTCGTTCACGGTAGTATCTACGTTTTTATACACGCACCTGGGAATAAGTATACTTATAATGTTGGAAACTGATTTCGATCATCAGTTTTCTTATTCTCTATTTCTAGTTAAAATCTTCCATAAAGGTCTATGGTCTATGGTCTATGGAGATAGACAAATATGTAAGCTATGATTGTTACGGTGTTATGTTATTTAGCGCGTTTATTTTATTGAAATAGGTGTTTTGCAGTCCACATAGACGGATTACATTCTAAGTAGCTACAACGTGTATGGGAACGGACTGCACACAGTTTACACTACTTAAATAGGTACCTACTTTATTATACATATCGATAGCATCGTAGATGTTAACAGCTGATACAATAAAGTAGCTCCTAATCATCGAATTTTAATACCGAAATCCGAATTCAATAACAAAGTATTATAATAACTTTTGAGCAGTCAATTAGGCAGAACGTATCGTCCATCGAGATAGCGCGATGGTGGTCCATTGTAGGCCGGCGCCCCGTGGCTCGCGCGCTGCCGAGGCCCAGGACAATGTACCGCTCTACTAAGCATACATGCAACATGTATTTTTTTTAAACGTTCAATTGTATACGTTATACCTATTATAGCAGTGTCTATAACAGAATAATTTTGAAAATGGAGTTACATTGCATACTTTTAGCGCGGCGATGCAGCTACTGTGTTATTTCCTATTTTCATAACTGTTGCGTTTAATGCGGTCCACTGACCACTGGAGAGGTTGAACTTTGTGGGAAGTTGTTGTAGCCAAAAATTGTTCCTTTATATAATAGGAAAGAACGGAGGGATACATTTTGGCCAATACCACTTGTGGCATGCCGCTCTAATGACTATTTTTTTAAAATAATGTTGCTTTTAGAAAACTACGCTATGGTGAATATATACGGGTTTCGTCCTGCCCCTAATAATATTATTGTACCTACTAACACTTCTTACCTCACCCCTCGTTTTAGCACTTAGCGTCTCCCGATGTTCAACCTACCCTGTAGTCCTCGTATGCCATAATTTTATTACTCTTACAAGTTAGGTCCAAACATATGTCCAAATTACTTTTTTGTAGCCACACCTAAAGTCATCCAAGTGCCCACATATCTCGCACCCTAAAAAAGGTTAAACAAAATTTATGTTTACATCTAAAAAAGTCGTTAAACACTTTATGCGATAGGCGAACCGTTAATCATAATAAGAAAACGGCAGTCTTATCACGTCGATATCGGTGCAAAGATCGTGACAAAAAATAATGGCGAGAGCATTCCCGCGGCGACCTCCCAAGTCCCAGCAGCAAGAGTTCACACTAAAGTCAAAGAGTTTCGATCGAGTCGATAGATAAGTGCGTTCTCACCTCCCCGCGGCCGCGAACTCGAAAGGGTTCGAATAATTGCGACAATCAATTTGAGGAGCCATCGAGCAATTTGTATGGTATTTGTGCGGGCTGTCACCCGCTGATGCTATCGAGCGCCTCGGGGCGCCGCTGTCGGTAGTGAAATCCTTTCGATTGTTACTTTCTCACACCTTACACTTTTATTTGTAATTATTCGCAAGTACTTCATGATAATATAATTAAGGGAATAAGTTTAATCGAATCTGAAGCTATTTCACAACAGGTGACAATGCAAAAATGCTGTGTATATTGTTTTTTTTTATTGGAAATCCGCTCCGAAATAAAATTTTATATTTACCAGTCGCTTTTCGGTGAAGGAAAACACCGTGAGGAAACCGGATCTAATCTCAACAAGGCCTAGTTTCCCCTCTGGGTTGGAAAGTCAGATGGCAGTCGCTTTTGTAAAAAACTTGTGCCTACGCCAATTCCTGGGATTAGGTTGCCGAGCGGACCCCAGGCTCAATAGAGCAAAAAGCTGGGACAAACGCTAGGAGGAAGAAGAGAACTTAAGCTCCCTATGTAGAAATATACCTAAATGGAGAAATATAACCTCTTGGAGCTAACTTTAAAATCTATCTAAGCTTCTTGCCTCTTGTAAAGAGGATGCGGCGATAAGTCGATAACGCAGTATTTAGAAATAAAGGAAAAGTAGAAAAATCCACTACTTCAGGCGAGACCTGAACTCGCGACTCTGGGATACATGCCCATCGCTCTGACCAACTGAGCTACTGAGTCAGTGGATTTTTCTACTTTTCCTTTATTTCTAAACATTGTGGTATCGTTAGCAGACGTTTTGCTTAATACAAAATTAATTGATAACGCAGTGGTTGAGTTGCCCAAGGAATGTTTCCAGTCATTCTACTTTGTGAACTACATTGTCTAAATTGAGAAGTATACATACGTAGGCCTACCTTTAACCTCTAAAACAATTTAAAACACTTTCCAAATCCATCTAACACTTAGCGTTGCGGTTTACCAAGAATTCCGGCGCAGCCCTAATTTATCTCAGCGTCCATAATAAGACGTAAACATCACCTCCTTGCAATATGTCACGCACAACAAAGGCTGTGGTAACGGTGCGCATCATTTGTCTGCCGGAGCTCTATTATTTATGATCTGCCGAAGAAGCAGGACAAAAACAGGGCTGATGTTAAATATTAGCTTGAGACAAGAGGGGGCGATAATTCGAGGCTATTATGACGTCATTTCACGCCCTTTGTGAGGTCGTCACGCCGTGTCATCTGCTCCTCGAGACGCCTGCCTGCACTATCTCTCGATTAAATCTATTGTGTCATTTTTTCAGTGGAAGCAAGTCGGATGTGCCACCGACGATGATTTCGCTCCGCTCGCCTGTTGGCCCAGCTTCGCAGTAAAGCACTCGTGGAGCAAGCCTATTGTCTCGAGGCCCTTTTACGAGCTCGGTTTTGTGACGCTGTTATTGTTTGCGGTTGATAAACATCTCGCCACTAGGTAGGTAGGGATCATCGTCACTTTTACCGGTAGTTTGTTTTAATAGACCTCTATTGGATTTGTTTGTCAATTATTTGCTTTGAAGACCCTTAAATGAGAACGAAAACGTCTGGTGTTTTTTTTAGCATAATGGAGCTTATGAATAAAGATTTGTTGATGCAGACGAAAGATTTATTGTTGGGTCCAGTAACAACATTTAGACAGGATCCGAAACTCGTTGCCGCTATAGATAAATTATTTAGCAGTAAACATCTAACTGCAATTAATCAGAAAGAAGGTGGATTGTTGTTATCTGAGAAGAAACATAAATTTAGTGAGGTGCAGCAATTATTAACTCAATCAACAATAAAGGACACAGTTCGTAAGTATACCTAAATGATCTAGTTAGCTTTAAGATTGTTTACTTTACAAGGTTATTTTATAATATATTTTATAATATTTTAATTTCTTCCGTAGGAGTTGAAAAGCCTCTAAATGTAATTGAGGAATCTAACCATACAAAAAAGGCAGTTTTAAAGAAAGTAGAGGACATTCTTGGAAATATTAATAGAACGGCTGAGACTGGAGAAACCCCTCAACTAGTAATCAGAAACCAACGGTTGTGGGGAAATTGTATTTATGAACTAGATCGGTAGCTATGAATGTATTGCAGTAACTATTATAAATAAGCTTTAAACAAAACATATGTCAAGTATTTAAGCGGGTTTTTTCTCTTTACACAACAGCGTTACTTTGAAAACTTTTGCTGAAGCCAAAAAAACGACCCTAGTCTATTCAAGCACTGAAGATAAAAACAGGTTTAACCAAATAGTGTTTGTGCTTACGAAAGTTCATGAATTGCTTTCCAAAAATCTTATAGTAACAAGACGGTAAGTACCTAGGTACACCTATTTTATTGTTTTCCCTTACCTATGACTTCAGATGTGCAATAATGCTACCTATTTTGAATTTATGAATCATTTTGAATTTGGATTTCTTATCTTTTTTCATGTATCAGTGATTTTCTTCATTAGAAAGAGATGGATGGTAAATAGTGAAAATATTATAGCGAGTTTATGTGTTAACGACCAACAAACCCCATTTCGGCTTTAAGTGACTTATTTGCTTTGAGTTTTTTGTAAATATTGTAATTTATTTGTGTCCATAACAGGGAACTATTTTACCAAAACGTATGTAAACTGCGTAATCAAGCTAACTTGGACGTGGCGGTCCGGGACGTGTGCTGCCTCCTGGAGTGTCCGCCGTGGGATCTGGGCATTGTGGCTACTTCTAAAGGACTCATTGCTGGACCTTTGAAGATACATGCCAGGGACGGAAGTGTAGTTGAATGTATGGGCTCAAATGGTAATTGCTTAGTTAAATTAAGCCTTTGTTTCAAATAAAATAAGATGATCTGATTTTACACACATCCTTGCACGTGTATGTATACTCACCTGCAATAGTGTCTTACACAACTAAGAACCCAAAAAATTCTGACCTATTTTGAAGAGCCATAAAAGCTTGTCACACATTTTTGAGGCCTTCGTTGTGCAAGATGTTACTGCAGGTTGTTAGTTCTTAGTAATAAAATAACTTTTCTAGGGACCTTAATAATGCAAGACATCAATGGAATAAAGCAGTTCGAATCATCAGCAAAGTACATACTGGTCGTAGAGAAGGACGCAATATTTCAGAAATTGCTGGATGAGGGAGCCTTGATTAGATTGGGGCCTGTCATTATCATGACAGTGAGTATGAATTTTTATACGCTTAGGCACAACCACCTCTGCTTATACACGGTGATACTGAGTAACCCGAAAGAATTTAACCATAAATTCCTGATCATAATTGGAGACTAATGTCGTATAAACTTTCCTGGAATTGGCCTAGTTTCAGAGTTACTACCAATTAAATAAAAAAAAACATTTTTTATTCTGAGTGTAAAACGCTTTTTTGATGGCGATTTCACCCTTTATGGGGTCTAGTCTAGACATTCTTATTGACAGATATCAAAGTGCCAAGGATTACTTTACGTAAACTATTTTTTACGTAAAAAAATGTACTAATTTATTTTAATCGACAGTTTTAACATAAACATTTATGTTTTTATGTTGAAAAGCATTTAAAAAATCGAAAAAAAAAGAAAAACAAAATAATTTTTTTGCGAAATTGACCTAAATTCATATAACATTTATTACTCCTTATGACCTCAGGAATTTATGGTTAAAATCTTTCGGGTTAACGTAAACTGGGGCTATTTAAGAACTATGAGGCTATTTGGAATAAAAAAATTACAAGTTTTAAGTCCATTTATTTTTTAATGTGGCAATAGTAGATGCGTAAACCTTCGACAGACAACCCTGTGTTTAATGTGAAATTGGTTAGTGGTTGCAGTGACGCCGACAAATACGGATTTGCGCGTAGAAAAAATAAAAAGTGTGACGGAAGAAAATTGGTTCCAAATATCATCGTCCTACTTTTGTTCAGATATCCGTTGGTGCTAGGGTAAGCTTGTTTCTGTTATATATACCTAAAAGTGTATATTCTCGGGAGTTTTTTTAAGCTATGGCAAACATTTTTGCCGTTTATTTTGAATGATATATCGTCAATTTTGTTAATTATTTGGTACGATTTTTAGGGGTTATTTAGTTTCTAGTACCAAATATCCCCTCCATACATTTCTATAAATGTAGGTTGGCCATATTTTTTCTCAACAAGACGATGGTGCGAAGTTACAAACGTACCTTCCGGAATTGCCGAAAGGAAAAAAAATCTTCCATATACTTATTATACACAATATTCACCAGAAGCACTGGCGGATGCTATGGCCGAGGTGGCAGCTGGCTTTGCCCATAATCACTTATCTAGTCTGTCTAAATAATTAACATTGTAGTGCTTAGAAAAGCAAATAGTTTTTTTTTTAAAGACTGGTATTTAATACCTCTTATGGTTTAAGAAACATGTTGATTTACCACATAGCAAGTTAAGAGTTTATGTTGTCTGAGAATATTTTTTTTGTTTGGTTTGCTGCTACGTAGCCGTATTATTTTATTTTAACGTAGAAAAGTACTCAATATTTATGTAATTAAGCTCCCATAAAAGTGTTTAACAGGAAAGATAGCACTTCAGTAAATCTTGTTTAAATAGTAAAACTTTGTGATTTTTTTTATCCCAAAAAAACTCCAAAAATTATGGTCACTTTACTTTTATTGCTTCCAGCGGTTGTTCTTGAAGCGTCCCAAATATAGATAGTTATGCTTAAACCAACACATGCCTCAAAATTTAGGCAAAATCAGATCAAACCCCCTCAATTTCCATAAAACCCCAACTACGAGGTAATTTGGGACACCTCTTTGAAAAAAAATTACTCGCTCTGTGTTAACAATTCAGACATGTGTGTAATGAAGAATGATGAAGCAGTACGCCTTTTATCTGTACAAAATATAAAAACTATTGATAAGTAAGTAAAATATGAAGTTATTTATGTTTTAGTCCAAAAATTGAACCAATTAGCCCCATTTTACGGTACTCAGATTCACCGTGTATATGAGTATCTATAGTCAGCAGCTGAAGCTAAGCGGGTGCGGTGTCCAAAATGGTTTCACACACTAGGTACTTAACATAAAAGTCGAGCCAGAATTGTCAATATTTCGTCCCATAATTATATATGATAAAATCATATTTTTTCCTTTTGACTTAGTCGCAGTTGAGTACAACATTAACTTTGTCTCAGTCGATATATATAGGTAAATGATGATTTTATAGACTAGCCCCCTTATTCATAAACGTCTACTAAAGTTAAGAGGCCTCTGATAATCGTTTGTCCCTTTCCGTCCAACCTATATGAGAGAAAGGGACAAAGATTATCAGCGATCTCTTAACTTTAGTGGCCGTTTATGAATAAGGGGGTTAGTTTATAGAGGTGATAATGTCAGTAATCCTGATAACTACTACGGAGCCAAGCCCAAAATCGCAAAATAAAATTGTCTTTCCCGAATAAACATCGAAATACTGTGTGTATCTTTGATATAACCGCAAAAGAAAACTAGACGCAGTATTTGAAATTTTAAATCGATATGTCAACAAATATTTAGTTAACTCTTAACCTAACATAGACTAATAAATTTTTGTTTTTTTTCGAGCAGCAATGTATTGCGTATATACATAAAGCTCTATAAATGGAGTACGCTTCGCCTCATCTTTCCAAACAAAAAAGTCTGCCAAAATCTGAGGGGGGCGAGGTAGCACGCATGTGAAGTTTTCAAGTCAAAGGTACATCATTGTCGGTTGTTAATACAGTTTATTTCTAAATGAATTTTTATGGCAGCAACGCTTTATTGACAACCAACAAAGATGTACCTTTGACTTGAAAACACCAAACATATTTGACATATTATTTTTATACTTCATAACACTAAATGGAGCAATAGATAGTCGACTGTACACGTGTTAACATATGGTTCATTATTGGATGCAGTCTTTGGAAATGTCAAACAAAAAAGCCAAGGATCATTTTTGATTGTATTTTCAAACAAAATATAGAAGACAGCAATCCTTAAGCGCATTAAATATGGAGAAGTGTCAAACGTCAAATAGTTACTGCCCGTCAGAAAGAAAACGATTGTCTTTGAATCGATTCTGTAAACGAAGCTTGATTTTCGATTTAGGTTAAATCTTTTATTACGAAAGTAATGGTAAATAAAGTAAAACTGTACTTACATCTGAAATGGTATTTCATCTTTTTGTAAACTAGACGAAATATAACATTTTTTACATCCAAAAACAGCGCATAAGGGCATTTTCACGGAGCTTGTTATCCATCGACAGCGATGACGAAAATGGCGTGGCATCGATTATTGAAATAGTTTTTATAGATGTACTAGATTTTCCGCCAATACTTTTGACAGAGGGGAAATGATACTCAGGGCCTCTCCTGGTTTAGAACTCTCTGCGTATATACTAATTTAACACATCGTCAAATGTGACGTTTTAAAGGCAAAGTAATCATGTAGCTATAGGTAGGGTATACACTTACATTGTGTGTGAACTATTTCATATGGATTATGTCGTAAAATTTAAAACATTTGAAAATATGTTTATTAGGGTCTATACAAACTATCCCTAGCGTATGCGGTTATATCAAAAATACACGCTGTAATGTATGCAATAGCTAAAGTTGTATTATGAGTAATTACTTCTCTTTCTAATATAAGCATTTTCTTCTCTCTCTACACAAAATATCCCTGTATTCTTGAAGGTGCTAGTATTAAACATATCATTTTCTTCCGTACAGGGCAAAGGTTACCCAGACGTATGCACTCGGCAGCTACTTTGCCGCTTATGTTCAGAGCTACATCTACCGGCACTGGCTCTGGTGGACGCCGACCCTCACGGCTTCGAGATCTTCCTCACCTATAAACACGGTTCCTTGGTAAACATTTATTCATATTGCATTGTCATTTAAGTACCTTTATAATAAATAATAATGTTTCCATGGCGAGTGCTCTCTGCGTCCCTTCCATGACATGGGAGCAGTCGCTTGCATTTAATTAAATTGTCGAAAGAGTCTCTGCGCGTTGGCTTCGGCTACCCATACGCTTCCGAAATGCCCGGAACACCATTGTTCCGTTACGGGAAGTACATACAATAGTGTGATAATGACAAGCAAATACTTCAAAAGCCATTAGCCGTTTATTTCTTTAATGGACGCAATGGGCTCTGCTTATCAGACAGTACAGGATGCTGAAGAAATAACCAGAAAATGTCACTAACACGTACCTAACCTATTTATCCTTAATGATTCCATGAAACACCGAATTTACTCTTGTCTACGCAGGACACACATACACTCACAACTAAGCGCTGAGCATGATTGGCTAAATCCGATGAGTGAATAGGTATTTGTGAGTGTTATATGAGCTTATCATGAAATCACTTTTTTCCGCTGCGCGGTATACCTGGTTGTTTCATACATATTCTCTCCAAGGAATTATTTTTTGCAGGCTCAGTCTCATCTAGCATCTTCCCTGGCCTGCAGTTCTCTATCCCTGCTCGGGGCTCGCCATCAGGATGTCATGACTTTGGCATCTAAGGAAGCCCGACTTGATCTCACCGATCTTGACAAACGTAAATTAGCGTCGTTGTTGAAAAGACCTTACTTGAATACTCCTTCAGGTAGTTATTTTTTTGAATAATGTTTTAATGGCCTTGCTTGTAATGATGGTTTCAACATTGGTACTTCTATGTTAAATAAATGTAGATATCCTCGGACACCACGTCGTCGTTCAAGTCCATAACACAAAAATATTTTTGGACCCGGGGTATGTCCTTAAACTACGTCCGGACTTGGGTATGTCCTTAAACTATGCCAAAAAGAGAGGTATGGGCACTGCGAATGGCATCTCGCTTAGTGTGGTAGGGCACGTTCAGTGAATGTCATCTCGCTCAAATCTGGAGCAGAGCCCGACTGGGGAAGTACCTCCACCTTACAGAAAACCACAGCCAAATAGCACTAGACCCTACTCATAGTGTTGTGTTCCTGCTGGTGAGTAAGGTTGCCAAAGAGCTCAAAGAGGACCCAGTGTGTTGACGATGAGGGACCCTCTTGTTCCTTTAGCCGTCAACACAGTAAATCCTCCTTTTTGTAAAGGGTCGGCAACGCGCATGTGACTCCTGTGGAGCTACAGGCATCCATAGGTTACGGTAGCTTTACCATCAGGCAGGCCGTATGCTTGTTTGCCACCGCCGTAGTACAAAAAAAATGATTTCAACGCCGAGTTAGTACGCACACATTTAAAATTTTGAGGTAAGTAGTTTTTTCCCCCTGGTGAGTACATTGTAACGTGCCTAACATTGAAGAATAATAGTACTTTACGTCACCACCTGGCCATAATGTGAGTTTTACCGCTCGCTACGCTTACGGTAAAACTCGCATTATGGCCAGGTGGGGACGTAAAATTGTGTACTCACCACGGGCAGTAAAAAAGAAAGCCCTCTATCGCATATTTACAACCCTCGCCTGCGGCTCGGGTCCCAAATACCTGCGATTTCGGGCTTTCTTTTTTTTACAGCCCTAGGTAAGTAATGTACTATTAATACTATTATACAATCGTAACATAATGAAGAGCTTTTCAGTCGAGTACCGTGTTTAGCAACTCAGCAAGCTTCGTGGCCTAGTACGAGGGTTGCTACTTATATATCCGGAAACAAAAAAAACAAACAAACGTACACGGCTGAAAATGGTTTTATTGTTTTTCAAAGTATTCCCCTTGATGATCTATGCACTTTTGCATTCGCGTGAACCAATTTTTAAAGCACTTCTGCCACTCCGCCTGAGGTACCTCCATAACGTGTTGTTTGAATGCGTCGACAGCATCTTCAGCGGTCGAAAATCGTTGACCGCGTAATTTATTCTTTATATTTGGAAATAAATAAAAATCGTTGGGTGCCAAGTCAGGGCTGTACGGCGGATGACCCGTTAATTCCACATTTTGACCCTCCAAAAATAGAGTTGTTTCGCGTGACGTATGACAGCTGGCATTGTCATGATGAAGAATGATTCTTCGTCGCTGGTTAGTTTTACGAATTTGTTCAAATACTTCCGGTAAGCAAATGGTCGTGTACCACTCTGAATTAACCGTTCTACGGTTTTCTAGTGGCACTGTAGCTACATGGCCATTAATACCGAAGAAGCAGGCCACCATTTGTTTCAATGTACTTTTTGCACGAGTAACTTTCGTAGGGTTCGGCTCATTTTGAAACACCCATACCGTTGATTATTGCTTCGTTTCGGGATCGTATGCATAGATCCAGGATTCGTCACCTGTATAGATGTTATAAACGGCTTTTGAGTCACCACGGTTATATTTTTTTAACATTTTATTGCACCATTCGACGCGAGCATCTTTTTGCTCTTTTGTTAAGTTGTGGGGTATCCAACGCGAACAAATTTTTTTTACAGCCAAATAATTATGTAATATGCTATTAATGCTGGTCATAGAAATACCCAGAGTCGCCGTTATCTCGCGGTACGTAACATGTCGGTCGTCCATTATAAGTTTTCGCACAGCCTCGATATTTTGTTGTACAACGACCGATTTCGGGCGACCTGCCTTAACTTCGTCCGTAAGCATACTACGTCCACGATTGAACTCACTAAACCAGTGATACACAGTAGTTTTAGATGGGGCTTCATCACCAAAAGTTGAAGTTAGTTGATCTATGCACTGTTGTTGCGTTAAACCACGCCGAAAATCATAATAAATCATAGCACGAATATTTTCACGAGTGAGTTCCATTCTTGCTGCGAGATGACATTTAAAACCCGTCAAAAACAAAACACGAGCGTTAATAAGAAAGAAAAAATATACCGGCCAGTACTTAAAAAAGTTCAAATTTTACCATGGAGGTCAAATATGCTATTTAAGAAGACTGTAATCCCGGTTTCCGGATATATAAATAGCAGCCCTTGTAAGGTTCGAAATTGAAACCTTAATTATGTCACTCTTGTATACAATACTTTTTCTACGAGTGCTCAAAATAGGCAAGTCGGTAAAAATTTTGTTTTTTTTTTCATTTTCAATTACCACCACGAACACCAGTTATCCTTTAAATTGTGATTATGCTATGCTTGTTGCATCTAAATACGACGAAATCGGCAATTTATGAAATAACAGTTTTGTCTTAGCGAATTGGTATCCGAGTATCTCTTCTCTTCGGTCCATATAAAATTTATACTTTGATTACAGGGTCTCTAATTAAGAATGAGTTAAACACAATGTTATCAAGTGGAGTAAAAGCAGAAATAGAAGCGTTGGCACCTACATCTGCTGCACTCTGCGATGCGTATTTACCTTCGAAGATAATTCAAGCTGAATATTTAGGATAAGTCATGTTCTTATTTGCAGTTATCGGTAAACACGGTGCCACACCGCGGGGCTCCAAAGAGATTTTTATTTTTTAAATTTTAATAAGGACATGAACAGTCTATCAAATTTCAATTGAATATTTTTTCGGACAGGATTGCGGGATTAAATAAAATAAAAATATCCAAAATTATGTAATGTGGCCCCGTTATTGCCGACCACTGCTTATTAGGTATATAATTAAATTCTAAATAAAAACATTATTGCTCCAATTGGAAGTCTTAGTGCCATCTAGTATATACTTCAAATAACCGTCATATACTGGAACACCATTATCACCAATAAAATGTAGACTCCCTTTCCACTTGGTTGCTTCGTCACCAGTCAGACTAGTTTATAGAAAATATAATAGATGGTGTTGCTTTGTTGCTAAAAGCGCCATCTAGTGATGTTATATTTAACTTATTAAAAGGGTAGGGTTGGTACACCCCTACAGGTCTATGTCCCTTAGTTTAGTTGCGCGATTACACTTTATCATCGTAAGGGGTCACTACTGTAGGTATGTTTTATTGTTAACTATTCGGGGCGGAGATAAATCCAAAAAATCAAACATCAATAAAATTAGTTCAGCCGTTCTTGAGTTATAAATGGGGTCACCGACACGGCTTTGTTTAAAATATAATGAATGATTAAAAACGTATTTTTAAAGATTGGCCATGGTTTAGCCTTTTTAAAGTTGAAAGTCGTTGACTTTAGTCAAAGGTATGTCAACGGTTTGTCAAAGGTACCTACACCCATCCTACGCCGTACGTTGACAGTAGGTACACAATGTAACAAGTTCATGATTTTTTATTCATTTACAAAATTATATTTCTGAAAAGAGATGTGGAACTTTTAAAATTTACTAGTATTTTAATACAAATTATGGACACCAATGACGAGCCACCTAACGATAAAAAGTCGACCTCTAGAGCCAAGTCCAGTGGCCCACCATCAAGGCTACGAAATGTGAGAAGAATAATGAACGCCAACGAAGCTGTGAAATCTTTAGACTTGGCTCTATGCAGTTTAAAAAGTCGCTCGTGTGTTTCCAATTGCGGCCCGAACAATTCACAATCAGGACCTCTTGGACACGCCGTGAACGCCATAGATGTGGACATTCCTTGCAGCACGACGGGTATAGATAATGCTTCTCTCATGTCAATGAACTTTTCACACTACGAATTAATCCGGAACTTGTCCCGTTCCAACAATTCCGAAGGAGCATTCAGTGATACTACAAATAAGTTGGCGAATCCCATGGATCTGAAAATGAAGCGGGAACACTTGGAGCGGTACTTCCGAAGCGCCGAAATGTGGAGATACGCGCGTGCTAGTTACGAATCCAGTAGCGTACATTTTGATATACCAGAAAAGTAATAAACCAGTCTTAATATTTCTTTAGATGCATGTGGAGTGTGTGTTTAAATGAAACTTCCCAATGAACGATTATGTAAATTTCAAAATTGTATTTAATTAAAGAAACTTTACAATAATAACAGAATAATCTCAGAATTTACAAATTAAACGTACCGATCTATACAACACTGTAACTCTTAAACGTGACGATAAGATTTATAACACTGATTAACAACAACGTAGATTTTAGATGCTTTACCTAGGGTTTACACCATCAAAGGCGAGATATTGAATACAATCATCATTCCCTAGTGTACGACTATGAGTATTAAGTATTGCTTTTATTTGTTTAGCCTAATTTTATTTCATATAATATAATCATCTAATATAAATAATTATTTTAAGCCTCAAAGACTGAGCTCGTGTTTCTTTTAATAATAAAATTCACAACATTACATTCCAAAGCTATTGCTAAAAAGCGTCTCCGCTTTAATTTATTTACCCTCGTTTACCAACAAGGAACTAGTAATTATTGTATTCAACATCACGCACATCATCAATCTAACCACTAAGAAAGATACCCGCGTCACTCTAAAGTTTCGAAGGCGGACACTACACTGCATCTTGATTGCTCTCCACTCAAAGATTCGTAACATTAAAAACCATGGAACACGTCGACTCTATGCATGAATAGAGACGCGATAGATTACTATTTGGATCGATATAATCCAGCATCACTTTGTTTTACCTACTCACTGTTGCACTGTCACCAGAACTACACTTGGGTCTGCAGCAGTTCAGTAGGTAATGATACCAATGCGTTCCTATATTACAGCAAAAAGTGCCCCATGTCCTATGACTCTACGTCCACAAGGATACCAAGAATATTTTATATTATTCGAGTTAATATTGGTTTAGTAAAACATACCAAGCTTTACCTTATTCACAAGACCTGGCGCGAGGTTGGTGCATTTCCATAAACATTCGGCATCAGTTATATAGTTATAAGGATCTGTAGGTAAGTATATGGACACTGTTCATGTGAAATCAAAATACTTCAGTTTTTAACTTGCAATATTTTTTTGTGGAGAGCATTCAAGATCAATCTGCGAAGGGATCCTAAGAACACAGCTTTACTGATTTACATTAATACCACATCCATTATTGAACCTGCTTTAACTAAAAAAATCAAATCTCTAGGGATTTATCTTAGGACATAGGATGACGCCGAAACTAAACCACTACGTTCACATGTAGTCGAGTCCACTGGAATAAGGAAATAATTGACATAGTCATCACATAACGGCCTTACCTATAAAAATATTTTAATCATTGTATACAACTCCTGAAGCTTTGTTGTCATCTAGCTAAGTAGCTTAGTTCATTATTGAATACCTTTTTACAATGATTGCAACATTGAGTAATTGCTTAGCAACATTTTAGGTAAAACGGTGGGTTCTTAATTTTAAATCTAAGGAAGTCGTCAAGGTACGGAAGCTTGGACATAATGGAAGACTAAGGGACTATAAATTTATAAAGGAAGTAGAGTTACGCAGGAGAGAAGCAGCGTGCAATTATAAGATCGTGCTAGAGTTTTGTAACAATCTGTCTCGTTTTAAATGCTTCCTTTACAAAATACAACACACGGTTAATTCATTTGGTGTTTTTTTTTGTGGAAAACCCATATCAACTAAGTATAGATCCACATAATTTGTATAAGGATTCGTAACTAGTTTTGCTAGCGTTACCGCTGCGCGTGCGCGGGCGGCGCGGCGGCGGCGGCGGCGGCGCCTACTACCCATACCGTACAACTAGAGAACAGATTCGCTAATGAAACCAATACTACAACAGATGTAAAATTTAAAGCACCCGGTTTCCGAACTCTCTCGTATTTATTCTAACTATAAAACCTCGTATGTTGTGTGATGTATACGTAGCCCGTATTATATTGTCTCTTTGTTAAGTCTGGAGAACAAAGCAATATTATTATAAGTAATATGTAATATAATGGAAGTATTTCAAAATATCTAAATTAATATTAATCTTATCATTAATTAATAATTATATATTATTAATTACAACGAAATCGATTTCACTAGGCCTACACAATATCAGATGGAGACATTATAATTATTTAGTATATTAATTTTCATTCAATATCATTAAAATTACGCAATAGAAGAATCACAGCATCCTTAAGACCATAATTGCAATTGAAATTAATCTCTTCGACGTACCGTATTTTAATTAGTACAATGATTTTAAAATTTAGACCAAATTGGCAGTCTTCACAAACATGGAATGTACGATATGCGTCTATGTAGGTTCCCGACAACACTAACCGTCGGCAAACGTTATCTCTATATAACAACGATAAAATAACTAGTAAGTCGTGCATCAGTTGTGATCAAATTAATAACAATGGTATATCAGCTTGCTACCCAGCTTTGCGACTGCCCCTCGTCTCGGCCGGCTATCGGAATGCAACCTGTAGCCAAATTGCTTCAGATCCAGTTCTACAGTGAACAACATTCGTCGACTACAAAATATTACAATTTACGTTACATATTGTTTATTTACTTTGGAAACTATTTTATTTATAACTATTACCCGCATTGGCCTGAACTACGATTTCGGAAGTTAATTTGTTACTATATACTACTCATTCAGTATCTTCACACGATATATTTTAATAAGAAAGGTTTAGGCTAAAATATGTATCACTAATTATGAAGTTTTGTACTAGCTAGTATGATAGAGGTGAAAGATGCATAATTACACTAATTGCCTTACTCTAGGAAGGTTAGTAACTGGTATGTGTTGGAGCAAAAGCAGCTAAGGTTAGGGGATAATCAAGGTCACTTCATTTCTAATTACTTGTTATGGATCACTATAAAATGCGTTTCTTTCGATCGAATTTAATTAACAAACGTTATGAATAGATTTTCTATCTACATTAACATGTTCATGAGGTATTTCAACAGCGCTATATAACATTAGGTACAACTCTTAACTTCTCAATATTCTGTCTTTCATTTAAAATAAACGTGTAGGTAAGTACTGTTAATGCTTATTTAGTAACGATAAGCTCCTTGTTAGGTTTGCACTGTAATGACTAATGATGATAATAAAAAAACAAAGTTAATTACCACAATTTGGGAATATAAAATAATTATGTATTTCATTTTCTGAGTTCACAGCAGTTGGTATTGGTCAGGTGACAACCAAAAGTCACTAATTGCAAAAAAATATTAAACAAAAATCGACTTGTTTTGTCACAGGCACGTTTCATTATGGCTATGATGATGAACTCGTGATGTTAGTTAATAAGTTTTGGTTGTCACCGGACGATTTCGTAGAGTCTAGATCTCCATCTTCAAGCACTATACTTCATTAGATACTTAGAGTTAGAGTTAGAAAATCGTTCTGACTCGCTGCTGCCAAATAACCGTGAGTGGAATCGTAAAATTTGATAGTGTTAGTATGTCTCACGAAAGTTGAAATTCAAAATATCTGTGAATTTCTTATAACGATTTATTTAAAAACAGTTCAAACGAGTTAATAGATAAAGTAGAAAAAGCTTTGGTAGGTATAGTAAAGGTGGCCGTAGAAAATAGAAGGTAGATAGAAAAGCCTAATGGGACAAGCTCGAAATTGTTGAATAAGTACGAGTATGATCACAATATATTTCGTCACGTTCACCGCGCCCGGATCGCCGGCACCATAGAGAAAGCTTAGAGTGCTGACTCCCTACAAACGCCTATTAGTCCGAAAGCTCGACACGATGAAGGCATGACGACTAAGGGGACTGAGAAAGGAACGGGCGGGATAGGGCGTCCGTTGTAAAAAATTGTATTCATGCCCTCTGCGCGCTCCTTTCTGTCTCTCTAGTCGTCCTGCCTTCATAATGTCCTGTCGGGCTAATAACCAGTTGTATGAAGTGAGCACTCTAACCGGCATCTAGGAATTATAAAAGTACAGGTTAACTTGTCTATAATTTATTCTCTATCTAGGCTTTACGTTAGATTTACAAAGACACAATGTTAGTTTAGGGTTTAGTTAGCCGAAGGGTGCTCAAGCAGATTTTATGGTCTTACTGATTTAAATTTGATTGAAGAAATTTTATTCTAATCGTTTAGCCCACCGTATGCTTCTATGAATTACGTATCTTTCTAATTATTTTACTATTGCTAGTTAGCTTTGTTAGTTATATTCATGCGACGTTCTCGGGACGACGCCGAGTGTCGCAGGCGTACTATGGCCTAGTCTAATCACTAGCAGCTTCCTTCCCTTCGTCGCGACATCGACGAGACATCATCAATGTACCCAACAAAAGGCTGAAGGCTGAATGTACTTAACCAAATGGGGGAACACATTTTATTAAAGCACTATCTCATGTAAGTACATATTTACAAGGAGTAATATGATAACAATAACCTCGAAGGTAAGCTGGTATAGTTATTGCTGAATAGCCAGTCGATACATCCTCCTTCGAACTCACTGCACGGTCGCTACACTCAGGACATTGTAAGTTCTAAATGACCAGTTAAACAGATAACATATGGCCCTATTACATTGATGTAAGAGCTACAAATAATTTAGACTTTTTAGGGAGTCAAATACGCGCTATTCGGTAGCGCCACTGTGACACTCTCGAATGCTGTTTTTGAATGAATGAATGCGCGAGTGTAGCGATGCCGACGGTACAACGAGGTTTGGTACTCTAACATAGGTGTGGAGAGTGGTCAGGAGACGCGGAAGGTGCCCTTATCTGTCGGGTGGCGGCAGCTTGGTGTCCTCGGGGTCGAGAGAGAGGCACTCGCGGAGGTAGTCCTCCATTGAACGGTACACGTGCTCGATGACGCCTTTCAGTTCGTGGCCCTCGTCGGCATAAGCCTGTGAGAGAATAAATGAGGATATAGGTTAGATATTATTAAACAGACACAGTTTTTTATTTGAACTAGGTACATTAGGATTAAGATAAAACAAGGACCCTATTCGACATATCAAACTATGACAAATGGATATCCATGTGAGATCAATAATAATTTAACACATGTAGGGGAACCTGCTCTACCATGGACAGTTTTTTTTGTTTTTGATTTTTAGAAAAAAATAAAAGCCTGCCTGCTCGCCAAATGTCCAATTTTCTAAAGATTGACTATTATTATGTTCGGTTATATGAATATAATAAAGCGAACTAATTGTGAGAAATATTTTGTAATTGAGAATAATATTTAATAATATTTTTTGGGGTTTAAAATAGCAGGAAATTGCTGCTGCATTCATGCTGTAATGTACTCAATGTGGTAGAATGAACGCAGAACTATACATTAAAAACCCACCCACCTATTTTTTTTAGACTATATCCAAGGTAGGTACAGTCGTCATCAGGTATATCGGAGCGGCCAAGGTAGTCATAAACATGTGAACATGCACTTTATCGCCTTGACAATAGAGGCGTTGTTCAGATATTTGTGATTACCTTGGCCGCTCCGATATATCTGATGGCGACTGTACAACAAATGCTAGGTGCCCAAGGTACAACGTAGATTTATTATTACTTTACAAGCTAAACTTAAATTTGACAAAATAATTACCTATAATTACCATTTGGTACTTGATTTAGACACGCACAGCCTACATATCATAAATTGCTCGAACATTGTTAGATTGTGGTTAGATGAAAGAATAACAAGCAAAAACCAAAATAAAAAATATGACGATTAACCAAAAATCAAACGGCCTCCTAGCCCAGTCGGTAGTAACCCTGCCTACGAAGCAGGAGGTCCCGGGTTCAAATCCTGGTAAGGGCATTTATTTGTGTGTTGACCACGAATATTTGTTCCTGAGTTATGGGTGTTTTCTATGTATCTAAGTATATATTTATCTATATAAGTATCTATATCGTCGCCTAGTACCCATAGTACAAGCTTTGCTTAGTTTGGGATTAGGTTGATTTGTGTAAGATTGTTCCCCAAATATATGTTTATTTATTTATTATTATTATTCATTTACTTGTACGTTTTTTCGATTTTGGTTTTTGCTTGTTATTTTTTTTCGCATGAAAAAATATTACTATTTAAAAGGGTAAAAGTGCCTTTAACAATATTTTAAAATATCAGTAGGTTTCGAGAAAAACTCGAGTGACCTAGGTAAAACTATGTCCAAGGTAGAACAGTTTCCCCTACCTATTAGAATGTGTATTGAAGTGGTCTCATTATCTATCAAGTATCTCCGAGAAATTACCGATATTCAAAGACAAATCCAGATATAATTCTAACTCCGATCACCAGCTGCACAGAATCTTCTGCCGTACTCTAAATTGAAATGTAAAATGTCATATGCAAAAATAACAAGCTTATGTGTATTTATAAGCTGACAATAAAACAATGGTTGTTCTTTAAAAGGATGTGATTGCGAAGCAATAAAGGTAAATGCGTTTGTTTATTTTACATTATCTAACTTTTCTATTTACCCCAAATTTAGTAGATTGATTTATACGGCTACTAAAGAAGACGGTATTACTCGTACAGGCCGTACCTGGTACCGGAACAGCACGCCGGCGTCGGTGAGCGCGCGCGCCAGCTGCAGCGCGTGCGGGTAGGGCGCGCTCATGTCGGCCATGCCGTGCAGCAGGTACAGCGCGTGCGCCGGCACGTGGTGCGCGCGCTGCGACGCGTCCGCCTCCACGTAGCCCTTGTAGTTCACGGACGGCAGCCCGAGGATTCGCTCCGTAAAAGCGCTGTCTGCAACAAGTTTTATTTATTAGGCTTATGGCCTGTTTCACAATCTCCAGTTAAAGAATATCTGTCAGATAAATGTTTGCTGTCCTTTTCTTTTATATGACTGGAGAAAAGGATAGCAATAATTTTAACTGGCAGATAAGTTTATCTGGAGATTGTGAAACAGACCCTTAGGGTAGTACGCTGGCCGCGCGGGCCACTGACAAAGACAACATTTGACATATATACAAAGTTAGACGCAATGCGATTCAGGCATAAGACATTATAACTCAACGCTTGAAGGGTACCTAAATCCTGAAGTTTTGAGTTACAACAAATACACTACGAACTTACTGTAATAGAGCCAATCTGTGATCGGCGACACGGCGATCCCGCACTTGAGCGTGGCCTGCTGCGAGCCGAGCAGCATTGTGGTGACGTAGCCGCCGTAGCCCCACCCCCACACCGCCACGCGCGTCACGTCCAAGAACTTGAACGTCTCTAATAAATATCTGGAAACAACACACTTTTGTTTTTAAAGGTTATTATGGAAAACATGAACACTTTTACGGAAACAATATATATAGGAAAGACAAAATGAAACTAGGTAAGAACAGGTGGGCTAAGAGGAATACTGGCATAAGGGAAACACTTGTATGGAATGCCTTTGCAGTTTCCCTTTCCCGGGACAAAATAAACTGTATCCCACCTAGACAGGTCATTAGTTTTCTTCTTGGGGGAAAACATTATCTAAGTTTGGTTTTTGCAGATAATTGATAAAAAAATATTGGTTTGAGAATAGACTTTTGAATTTATTAGACACATTTAAACGGGTTGGATGTATATATTACCTAATAACAGCCAACTGGTCGGCCACTTCAACACCGCCTATGCGCCCGCGCAGCAGGGCCCGCGGTAAGCCGCGCGCGCCCGCCACGTCCAGCTTCACGTACACCACGTCGTTGCGCGACGACATGTACGTGCCCCAGTCCACCACGAACTGCTCAGACACCTGCTGGCTGCCGGGTCTGCCGTTCCTGAAACCATCACCATTAGCGTCTTAAGTCATTAATTCATAATATAATCTAAGGCATATTTTCCAACTAGCTGTCTATTCCAGCGTCGCGCCTTAAAACCGATAGATGACTACACAATGGTAACTTCCTACACTGGAAGTGGAACTTGCATCAAGCGCCCATATTTGGCCTACATCGCGCTTATGATTACGAAGTTACGAATGTCAGTTGCAGAATGCAGGTGCAACTTCCAGCCTACTCTCATCGGACTTCGGTCCCTAGGTATAACACCGCCTGGAGAAAGATGTCTCTATAAGTCTCCGACCTCGACAGATCTATTGACAGATAATTTAACATTCCTTTATCTCCGCGCTAGACCCATTCGTAGCGGATGTGATGTATGTGATGTACACTTTTTGAATCTTATGGCAGACGGATTCCAGTTTGTTAAAGCTTGTAGTACTCACACTTGCACGAGCACCGGGAAGGCAGCATCGCGCAGCTCCTCGCGCCAGGACGGCGGCAGCAGCAGCTGCACGCGCGCCTTGGAGCCGCTGCCGAGCTGCACGTCGAACGAGCGACGCGTCGGCAGCGCCAGCTCACGTAACCGTACTGATCTGGAACATTCATTTCATACAATTAGCAGTCTTATTTAGGTCTATCTATATATTAATGTTGAAGTGAAGGCCAGGACTATTCGACGGTAACTGTGGTAGCTACGAGTATTTATACACGGATACACAAAGTAGGTACTTTGTGTTTTTTTGTATTAATCGACTGCTAAAGCGGTCCATTGTATGCACCTACGTATTCTTAAGGCCGACTCTTGAAATAGTATTTAATTATAAGTAAGTATTTCATTGCCTCTTAAAGCAAAATCAGGTAATATCATGATTATATACTCACTTATAAGGCCTCGTGTCATATAATATTCTCTCTAGCTTATGCGTTTGCGCGTCATGAAGACCAGCCAAAGGAGGTCCAGGGCCGCCGCACTCAAGCACATAGTGGGTGATGCCGACGCTCGGCTTCGGCGGCGCGAAGGCGGCCGACCAGTACGAGCAGTTGGCGTAGTGTAGTCGGACCGGCCACACGGCCAGCTCGCACGTCAGGCACCGCGGCTCCTCGCGCTCGGCGCGCGCACGCACGGAGTTGCTGCCCCCGCCGTAGCTCGGGTCTTGGACGACGTATACGTGTCTCTGGCCGGGTCGTTCTGCACTACCTGTATGTTATAACGAATTGATAAAGTGAATGGATATTTCAAATATACCTAGACAAAAAACCGAGCAGGTAGGGCTAGCAGAGATAATGGGTAAAAATGCACACTCATGATAATATTGAATCACTTGTCTCGGGCAAAATAGAACCACCTAGCTGTACACTCATCTCCTTCCTTGGGACATGCGTAAATGCTGTCAAAAGCTACGGAAAGGCTTTTTTAGTATGAATTTGTTGGTAGGGTTAGTGATATTAGGATTATTTTAAAGTATTCACACCAATGCACTCCAAATACTTAATTTGATTTGCTTCCATCATGTCAGGTTGTAGCTTAGGTATGTTAGACTGTACGGTTTCTGAACCTGATAGAAAATATTATTCGTTCAATCATTTAGGTAATTAATGTTAACTAAGTTTTAACAGCTTATATATACAAGCCAAGCTTATTATTTGTGCGCTTATATAAGTATCATTACTTTTACATCTAGCACTAAAATATAAGAAGGTTTTTTTCTGTGAATAAGAATGTATGTGTGTGCAGTGTGTGCTACTTGAATGTGTATGATCTGTGTGTGCGTGTATAGAGCGTGATGTTGTGTTTTTTATGTATCATATATTTTGTGTTCTTTTTAAATTTTGTAGACTTATGAGAATCTGAACTTATCATAACTGAAGTAACAATTTACTCAAAATACCTAAATAATAGACTAAATGGTTGATCTCGTCCCAGGCGAGTATCTCTGCGACCTCGACGCGTCCGTGGCTGAGCACGGCCAGGCGCTGGCGCACGACGTCTACGTGTTTGATGTGTGTGTAGTACTGTCCGCCACCCTCCTGCACAGCTGCCAGGAGCAGGAAGGCGCTGCCGTCCGCGGAGTACACGGGCTGCTGGTGGACTTCTAGCCACGGCTCGTCGGTCGCTTTCTCGGAATGGGTCTGAAATTGTGGTAATGGACAAACCATTTAGGTGCGTGATAAATTATCTCTGATAATTACTATCTAAAACCTAGGCTCACACTTAAGAAATACTTTTAAATTCTATGTTTGATCATATTTAAGTTTTGTTCAGTCGAATGAGGGTGAAAACCCACAGATCGTAAATGGCGTAAACTGTCATTTGTTTTTGACTCTCTAAATACGTTTAAAGAGCCATTTTGCCATAAACTGTGGACTAGACATATCCAATGCGTGTTTTTTTTGTTACTGTTGCAAGCCCATCTACACATTGCTTGGGGTCGGATTCTATACATATCATTAGATATAGGTATATTAACAGACATAGTTTTTAATAAACATCATCCAGCTACTAATGATTTACGTTATCTGTAGTCTTTCCTGAACACAATAACCTCTTTTCAAATGAAGCAACAGGCTTTTTGCTAAATTGATAAAGTAACACTTCATGAAGTCCCGAGTTCCCGACTGCCAGGAAGACCGTTCCGGCTCCACAAGTTTGCGCTCCGCAAACTCCATTCCAAGATGCAGTTGCAAACCAAACGATAACTAACTTTAAAACATATTGGGCTAGCCTTTAACTAAAATTTGCAAACTGCGGTGTAAGTAAATTTCGAGAATTGAGGCCTCTCCCTTTAATTTAATAGTGTATGTCAGCACGGTTAGCACAGGAGTGAACCAACAGTATCTCGCGCGCGAGATAATCTATCCGTCCTTTTCTGACTGTATCAATTAAACAAAGACGGTTAGTCTACTTCGCGCGCGAGATACTGTCGCGTCGCTGTTGTGCTAACTGTGCTGGGAGAACATAACCTTTTACCCACTTTTTAATTATTTTTTATAGGAAGCATTTCAATTGAGAGCCAAGGAGGGTTGAAGTCACTACCTTCACATTGTTGTGCCAAATTAAAGGTTCTATTAGGCATAGCTGTAACGGTAAGAAATGTAAATTACCTCCGTGCAGGTCCAGTTGGGTACATAACAGCTGCTATAAACCGTTATGTTCTGTGCTCGATTTATCCAGACCACCCCCACGTGAGAGTTGTCTTTGCCCACCCACTGGGCTGATATGAGATAATATTCCCTGAAAAAATATTATGGTTGGTTCATTTATTTCAGACTTTCAAACAGGTACTTTATTTATAATTTATTTTATTTAGGACCACCAACATATAACATCATGCTTAATTAATTAATAGCTTAAGTTATATAACGGGTAGATGTTTATCTAATTATAGGTTACCACAGCTAATAAACTTATACCTACTTTTTACGTAACATGCAGTTTATAAAAATACGCAGTTTTAAAAAAAATTACGTGTAAAGGTTGAACACGCCAAAACTTGGGCACGTAAAATTTGTTTTTAAACCAGTTTGTAAATAAATAACTACATTATGAATACCACATTTAATGACTTCTAAAATGACATTTTTAATTTTAATTAATGTTTACACAGTAAGCCATAGATCGAACTTTTCTACGCACACGGGTCATAAGACTTTGCACGCATTCTTTAGAAATGATTTTTGTCGCCCAGGTCCATATTTTTTGTAGATCAGCGACCGATTTTACTTCTCCGCCTTTCTTTTTAGGGTTCCGTAGTCAACTAGGAACCCTTATAGTTTCGCCATGTCTGCCCGTCCGTCCGTCCGTCCGTCCGTCCGTCCGTCCGCGGATAATCTCAGTGACCGTAAGAACTAGAAAGCTGAAATTTGGTACTAACATGTATATCAATCACGCCGACAAAGTGGTAAAATAAAAAAAGGAAAAAAATGTTTTATTAGGGTACCTCCCCTATACGTAAAGTGGGGAGTGATTTTTTTTTTCATTTCAACCCTAACGTGTGATATATTGTTGGATAGGTATTTAAAAATGAATAGGGGTTTACTAAAATCATTTTTTGGTAATGTAATTATTTTCGGAAATATTCGCTCCAGAAGTAAAAAAAAATGTGTCCCTCCCCCTCTAACTTTTGAACCATAACTTTAAAAAATATGGAAAAATCTCAAAAGTAGAACTTTATAAAAACTTTCTAGGAAAATTATTTTGAACTTGATAGGTTGAATAGTTTTGAAAAAAAATTACATAATAATTTCTGAACTAAGTTTGTGATTTAACCGTATAAGCAGTTGTTTATTGTACCTATAAATTCTACAAAATCACAATGAAATGACGTGCTTTCAAATAAAGTAAAAACGGTGAAAATCGGTTCAAGCAATAAAGAATTATCCCATAAAAATCATCTTCCATACTTTAAGCTCGCGCGCTATTGTTTACTTAATTTGCCGATAGATGTCGCTGTACGTGGAACGCTCATATCATATCCTACATGGCGGTGTTATTTTCACTCCTAAGTGGGGACACTTACTGTGACGGACGGAAAACTACGGAACCCTACCCTGAGCGTGGCCCGACACGCTCTTGGCCGGTTTTTTAGAATTCCTTTCATAATACTCCAGTACTCTTCAACAGGCCGCAGTTCTGGACTATTTGGCGGATTGCATATTTTGGGTACCACCATGATCCTGTTAGCGTTGTACCATTCCATAACTGATTTTGCGTATGGCAACTGGCTAGATCTGGCCAAAACAGCGGTAATGAGGCATGCTGTCTTATAAAAGGCAGCAAACGCTTCTGTAAACAATCTTTCCGATAAATATCGTCGTTTATTGTCCCGGTGGTGATAAAAGAGCTACTTCTTTTACCACAGCTACATATTGCCTGCCAAAGAAGGTATTTTTTTGGAAATTGCCCTTTGGAAATTGGAATTTTTTTAATTCAAAATCTTCAGGAGTATCTGTCCGAGATTCGCTAGTATAAAACTCTTGACCAGCTATTTGTTTAAAATACAATTTTATATACGTATCGGCGTCCATCACCGCGCAATCAAATTTTGTAAGAAAATCTTCATAGAGTTGTCGCGACCGTATCTATGCGGATAAGTTCTGTTTTGAGTCTCGATCTGGTGCGGCCTGGGCTTTATAACTCCTCAGTCCTGCCCTCTGTTTCACTTTTTGTACATAGGACTGAGACATTTTCACTTTTTTAGCATCATCACGAGATGAAATCGTATGATTCGAGGCAAAAATCTTTAAAATACTCTTTTCTTTTTCTTATTCTTGACTCCCTGCAACCCACCACTTCCTGGCTTTATATCTATTGTCAAGCGTTCACGGAAAGTTTTTAATACGTGACCAACCGTAGATTGTGGATATTTCAGCCTTTTCGCGATGTCTCTGTAGCTTAACATGGGATGTTTTACATGTTCGTGCAAAATGCGTTCACGTTTTTGATGTTGTACGCTCGACATTTTGCCAACGAATAAATAAAAGAAAATAAAACTATCATCATTTTATAGCTCAGTTCCTTGTGAGAAAATTGTTGTTTAAAAAGTTTGAATATCTCCATTTTTCGAATAACTATAGCAATTTTTACATGACCAGGTTTTAGCGTGTTCAACCTTTAACTCTGAAAGCCTCAAATTTTTAGACTGTACTCATATTAAACTATCAAATGCTTAAAAATAAAAATACATACATTCCATCTAACGTGCTTGGTGGCTTGATTTCCCATCTTTGTGGTGACGTCGAATTTTGAACTGCTACTATCCATAACTTTACTTTTGGAATGGAACTTCCGGGCTGAAAAAAAAACGGAAATTTGAAGAGAGATAATTGAAAATGAATAGCTACAAAAACAAAATAGATTAACTACGTCCTTAAGGGGAAAAGCTTATTTCGCAAGACGGAACGGAATTAGTTCCAGCAAAATTTTGTTGACTTAGGTAGATTTGTTGAATGTAATTATAGTTGCAAAGGTTAGCTGGAGTGATCCCTTATAGGGACCAGTTCGTGTTTGTACACAGGAATATTGAGCCACTTGTTACTGTTCTTAATTTACCCGTATAATGACAAGCCGTACAGCCACTGCTCAACATTCCCTTGACTGTAATTCCAAATCTGCAAAACTGTATCTTAGCATGTATTGCGTAAAGTGCTTCACTACTACTACTACTACTACATATTATTAGTGCATAGTCTGTTGGGATGTTAGCGGTCTGAAGTACCAGCTGAGCCAAAAGTTGACCGCAAGTATGTTGGCAAGTAAAGTGAAATTCCGTATAATTTAAAAATGATTTACGTATTTTATTGGGTTATTCGCGGATGGTCTAGAACTGACTGGTGTATATATTTTGCCAATATCGCTTTTGGTCTACATCGCGAAAGGTCTAGAACGCAAAATGTCTACATCATTTTCGTCGTTTTATCTTTACGTTAGCGATGTCGACCTATTTCTGTGCTGTTTGGATAACTAACGAACCTAACTTACCTATGAGTGGTCATTTTGAGTTCTAGACCGTTCACGATGTAGACTCAAAGCGATGTAGCCAAAATATTACACTAGTCATTTTGCGTTCTAGACCGTCCGCGACTATCCCATTTTATTAATCTTATTATCATATAAAACTTACTGTAGGATATCGTATAGTATCGTGGTCTGGGAAGACGGTAGGCACGGAGTTGTTGAAGGCGGGCAGCAGGAAGCCGGAGCGCGCGGCGCCGACGCCGCCGATGCCCTGCGAGATGCGCGGGAACCGCAGCTGCGAGACCGCGCTGTCGTCGTACTGCACGTATAGTACCAGCGAGCCGTCCGCGGAGCCCCACGACGCGGAAGGAGTTTTCGTCACCTCCTCTGTACAATTAAGGAAGGAAGTACATATATTATAGGTGTTTTCAATAAAGATGTACCATGTTTTTTTGACGTGATAACGTCTTTAAAATCGTTTTAGTCGGGTGACATGTTCAGAAACTTGTGTCACACCAAAACCTCACGAGCGCGATCGCAGGTATAACGAGAGAGAGACGGACCGATCTCCCGTCTCATCTCGAGCGCTGCCAGTCATTCCGTGAAACTTGTCACGCGGAATCCTCACGAGCGGTTAGACGTTATCACGTAAACATCTCGATCGTAAACCTACTTTATTGAAAACTCCGACATTATTTAGATTATTTAGGGTTATGGATTTATATAGGTAATTAATAAAAGTGTCCCAATTTTTTTGTCAGTTGTTACAAAACTGACCGTCACAATACTGACAAATAATTTTTCCTCAAAATAATTGACAATTTTTCTTCAAAAATGGTACTTTTCTAGATCTATGATGGCGTAAAGAAGATTGTCTAAACTTCAAAAGCTTCATATGGACTAAGAGCTGGCCACGTCAGATATGACACAATAATGAGAGTAATGAAACCTATCTAGTTAGATTGCTTTACCATCGGTATTGCTAGATCCGGGCATCTGGCAGTTTTTAATGGGTGGAGGTCAGAGTGACAGACCAAAAAAGTTCTTAAGTTGAAAAAAAGGAATACCAAAATAGGAAAAAACTGCCGAAATTATTTCATTTATAGAGGACAGGGCCTATATTTTAATATTAGAACAAAAAAACATTGTGTATTATTGCGGAAACAAAAGCAGTTGGCGACTAACTATAAATTGCATTATTCATCATTTTGCACTACTTTCCCCCAATAGAAACTTCTGGCAATGATATAATCTATTTAATTACATAATTTCCCATAATATTGCATTAAACCGAGAACTGTAGGATTTGTTTTCTTCAAGTTATTTGCAATACCTACCTAACCTACACCACTTTACAGCTGCCGGATGTCCGGATCTAGATAGGTGGATTTACAGAAATAAGCTCAGTATAGCAAACTAACTGCAGGGATTTCGTTGCTCTCATTATTGTGTCATATCTGACGCGGCTAGCTCTCCGTCTAATATAACCGTTATCACCCTGTCTACATATGTAGATAAAATATACTTACTGTGAAGATTATTACTATTATTAGTATTGAGTAAATTGCTGCTTAATTAAAAAATATCATAAATTGCATATAAATTTCATTTTCACCTCTCTAGCTCGGAAAGCTTTTATTCTTTAAAAACAGATAGCAAAACTGCATTTTATTCACAAGAGTGCAAAAAATATTTGAAATTGGAACGTGTTATTAGTTACTTTTTTCATCATAGTAACATGGCCACTCCAGACAGGACAAATGTTCGCCCATCTGATTAAATTGTCTGATCAAATCGCATTATTATTAATCGCATTCGCATTAATTAAATTGCATTCAATTTAAAATAAAGGCTGATTTACATATTCGAGTTGTTTTTCTTTTACCTATGTAGTATTTTCCTCGCTTTAGTGAACACGGCTGCAAAGTTGTTTTTACGTCTCGTGTGTTGCACTTGCAACACTCGCTACGCTCAGGATTCTATTTCTAAACTACTCGCTTTGCTCAGGATTCTATTTTCGACTATTTTTCACTATAGAAAGCCGACTACAGCCTTTGACTATAATTTTAGATATAAAGATAATAATCTTCTCCCTATACATTTTATTTAATGGGCGTTAATTGTTAATTTCCCATTCATGGAAGTTACAAACCTTGATACAACCAGTCGGACACCCCATTGTAGACCCGACCAGGACTGGCGTCGTCCGTGAGCCGCAGCAGCGGCGCGATCTTGGCGGGCGGGCCGGGCCGCGCCAGCACCTCGTTGTCGGCGGCGAGCAGTAAGGCACCCTCGGTTCCCAGCCACGCGGCGTGCTGCCACTCCCAGCTGCGTTGGCCGTCGCCGAACAGCGGCATGTGGTGGCTGGTGGGTTATGCACGTGTGAAGTTTAGTGAGAAAGCATCACATGATGAGTACAGACAGCAGTAAGTGAGAGTTATTACAGCTACCTAATCGTACAGGGTAAGATTTAAGGCGAAAGAGGTCCCGGAGGCATTGCGGCATTGGTTAAGAAAAAGCTTTAGTTCAATATTCAGACCTGCTGTGTCGTAGAGAGAAAATTCTATGAAGATTGCCAAAGAAGAAGAATCGTAAGTTTAGCGGACAGTTTAAGAGGTCAAATGAGGTAACTCACACTTAGTTACGCCGAGTATAAACATAAAGGGTAAGAGATAGAGTCGATTTATTCTTCGACTTCAAAAGTAAATAAACAAGATCATAATATTAATCAATAATAAATTAAAAGTTTATTAATACATATAAATACAGTCAACACTTACTAAACCTAAAAGCTAGGCATTAATTACTACCGTCCCTTGTCGTTTCCGGTGCAAAAGTGCCCATAACGCTCGCGCCTCGCGGCATTACCGCGCTGGATAGCTATGGACAGCCTTTGCACCAGAAACGACTCGGAGCGGGGGTCCTCTCCCTTTTGTCTAAGCCGATGGCCTATGTCTCGCACAAGCCTTTTCGCGTCTGCCCCCAACATCCCGCTGTTTCCACTGCGAAAGGGACAAAAATGTAACCCGCGCCCAGGGGAGCATATTTCTACCGCTTCACTGCCGCCTTAGCCTCAGCTGCCGTTCCAGCCGCGCGCGTTGTGCGAATGACATGAGAGGCAGCGAAGGTGCTGACACACGTAGCGTCCCACACCAAACACCGCCCTCTCTCCCACGGCACCAAGGTCAAACCATCAGGCCGTTTGCCGTCCGTGCGACTAAGGCCTGGAGGCTCAAGCACAGACGGAACGCCCGCTGACCTGAGGGCCCTCTGAAGTATGTCGTCGAGGGCATGGTGACGCGGGTGCCTACCAGTGCATCGCCGGCAACTCCGAGCGTGATGGCCGTTAGCCCCCACCATGGTACCGCAAATGCATAAATGAGGTTGACATACATCGCAGCCCAGGCGGAGAGTAACGGACACCCGCAATGAGTCACCGTCGAGTAGGGTGCCCAATTGAGGAGAAGGTAACGCGTGCAGCCATGCCCCCGATTCTGACTGCGCCACAGCCAGGAGTCTTGCACGGTCCGCTCCCACAGCATTTCCAATAAGGCAGTTCAGCGTGGCCTTACAACCTACGTCATCCCAGGCGCGCTGAACTTTGGGGTTTTCTGGCACGGTTGCACCAGGTTTGAGAGCCAACCACTCCCTCAACGCGTCCGCCACGTAAGGTATGCTCGCCCTGTCGCCATCTAAGGACAAATGTAGCATGACGCTACGTTTATCGTACGACATCTGTCGACTTTCTTCAGAACTTCCGTGTCTAAGGAAGGTCTAAGGCTAAGTCGCGGTTGATATATAAAAAAGCGTACATTGTGATTCACGGCATTACGGGTAGATGGCGCTTATATCAGTCCGCATTTTGTAATACGACTGGCAGTTATAAAATTGAGATAATATCCTCCCTAATTTTGAATATGAATTTTTGAGGTATTCCAGATTGTCAAAAAAAAAAAAAACAGTTGATTTTTGATTGAGTGTGTCAGTTCGACGAGGAGATTTTTAAAGAAAAAACATATTCTGGTTTAGTTTGAGGGTTTTGCTATAATTTGCTTAGTTGCAACGTGTTGAAGTGCGATCTAATTCCCTGGATCTTTGCGTTCAAACATTGTATAGCAAGTGCTGGTACATTATTGAATTAAATCCAAATTCTTTTTAAAAACCGGATACGTTGCCGGACAAAAGGGCCACCAGTGGAGCCGCCTAGGCCGGAGGGACTCCGGAAGGCGCTTGTGAGTTCCGGACCGGCGAGACGGTCTGCAGCCGCCGCGTGTTCCGCATGATTCTTCACCGTCGTCGGAGAATTGGAGCCCGCATCCAGCGGGCTCGCCAAGTGAGAAAGAGAGTTCAGCGAGCTATTGGGTCCGCCTAAACCAAAGCGGACACTTGCCCACGAACTCTTTTCAATTTCAACTACAGCTTTAGCCATCCTGTCTTTCGAGAATATCATATTATTTACATTTTTTAAAAAACGTTATAAATCCGATTCCTTTTTTTTGTATCCAGTGTTTTTGTGCCATAATAGTTTTTTTTTGTTGTTTTGCTAAATTTCCCCGAAATTCTAATTGGCTCGTTTGACGGGCGTACAAAGACCTGGCTCTTTAATTTAGGCTACGTTCAGCCAGCGAATCATCTGTCACCATCCATATCACCCGCCTCATTGACCCATTATTTTCCTGCAGCCAAATTACCAGCCGAGTCTTTATTGGTACTTACCAGTTTTGCTAGTACTCCATCCTTTTTATTTTCCTTTTGTGCGGAAAGTAGACGTTTACGATACTAAGGTAACTATTGAATGTGAAATATCCTTATATAGGTACAGTTATCGTCATTTTTATGTGAAGTGCTAATATTAAATATTCTAATTACTGTAATTTAATTACATTCTAACCACTAAGGTAACTATTGAATGTGAAATATCCTTATATAGGTACAGTTATCTGCATTTTTAAGTGAAATGCTAATTTTAAATATTTTGATTATTGTAATTTAATTACATTCTTACCACTAAGGAAGTCATTGAATGTGAAATATCTTTATATAGATACCGTTATTGTAATTTTTACGTGAAATGCTAATTTTAAATAATCTGATTATTGTTGCTAATTTTAAATAATTTACTTTATCTTCAAAATTAAACGTGTTAATGCAATTATAGAAGTGTTTTACTGCAAAATGGCGCCCGATAAGGTAAAGAGCTCTGGATTTACTTTTAATAATTGTAATTAAATAATTTTTTTTTGGATTTGTGAGACGGTGACCGTAGACCGGTCGCGGTTCTATTAACCTTGATTTTGGTTTGTTTCAGCCTGCTGCCTCCTTACGTCCCATCATTAACCCGAATTCCGTCATATTGAAATATTGCTTTTATTTATGTTAAAAAAAAACGAATTTATCTGTTGACCTTTACTTATGCCTTTTTCTCAATTACCCGTAACATATCCCGAATACCTTATTTCATAGTTTGAGTCCTGTAGTTAGAGCCCGTAGACGTTAGGGAATTCGCAGGTAAGTCAGACATAGAATGTATGATTTGCGTTTTTTTTTTTTCAGAAACTGAACTTGTTTTTTTTTTTAATTCGAACTCTAACTTAGCATTTAGACTTCGAGTGTTATTTTCTTTCTTTGACTTAAGCGCTTGGTTTAGACCACTGATATACTCGAACTTCGGATTTTAATTTTTAGGTCGATTAACTTTATTTTTTGTTTGAACTTGCAACGCAAGACAACATTCGACCTTTCGCCATGTCACACTTAAGTAATGAAGGATCAATTGCTGAGACGCCTCATGCACACTCGTCGTTAAACTCGCACCATCCGAGAATTTTAGAACCAATGGCAAACGATGAAGAACAGTTTTTTGATTCTGAACCACGACCCCAAGTGATGCATATGTCCGGACTTCCCCCGCCTTTTCCTTTCAAAGATTATTCACTTACGAAATGGAACTTGAACTTTTCCGGGGACACTTGTGTTCGCGAATTTTTCTTTCGAATCGAGGAAGAAGGTATGGCGCGTAACGTCAATCCTTCATATGTTGTCAGACGTTTCCATGAATTGTTGTCAGATAGTGCCTTGAAACATTTTAGGGCAATCAGATATCCGGGTCTTACTTATGCGGAATTAAAGTCTGAATTCGTTAAAACCTTCGACGTAGCCGATTTCGATTTCAAGCTTGAGAGCCAACTTCGCGCTTTATTACAGAAGGACAACCAGTCAGCGGTTGATTTTGTTATTCAGGCGCGTGATCTAAACGCAAAGCTTCGTGCACCGGTTTCCGAAGACAACCTATTTAACATTATTAAATATGGAATGAATCCTAGATATCATCCTTGTCTTGCAACTAACGTGGTCAGGGATATTGATGGTTTGTTAGAAGTCGCGAAAAATTTTGAAGCCTTTCAAGGTTCACGTCCAGCACGTTTGGCTATTGCACCGATTAGTGCTCAAGTTGTAGGTCAACCCAGTTCTATAGTGTGTATGAAGTGTGATGCAACTGGTCACAATTATCGTAATTGTCCTAACGTTTCAGGGGCAGTGTGCTTCAAGTGTAAGCGTGTTGGTGCAATCACACGCGATTGTCCTAGTTGTAATTCTGGTCCGTCAAAAAACGAATAAGTGGCGCACTGAGAGGTCCATCGGTGTCGCCCGTTTATATTAATAATGCCCCGGATAATAGACTTTTTATTGATGTTTTAGTTGCTGGCTCTTCGGTAAGAGCTCTTTTGGACTCTGGTGCTCAGGTTTCACTAATTGATATATCCCTCTTATCGGAGCTCGGTATAACATATCACGAGGATATCCGGCCTTATGTTGTCTCCGCCAACAATTCTCCTATTGAAATTCTAGGCGGTTTGGACGTCCCCATTTTTTTTAGTGGCATTCACGTTCTGCACCCCTGTCTAGTGAGCAGTAATCTTCCTACTGCATTTATTTTAGGAATTGAGTTTTGGAATGCTGTTGGTCTCATTGACATTTTAAAGAAGGCATTCCGTGATGGTTTATCAGGTAAGCTTTACGTCGCTTCACATCATGTTCCTGTCGCAGTCCCACGAGTAGGTGAGGTTCGCTATGTCCACCCTCGTACGGTGCTTGCACCACTGCAGGAATCAAAACTCCAATCTGTTATTGACGAGTTTGAGGAGATTTCTTCTGATAAAGCTGGATTAGGTTGTACTTCGTGGCTTTCGCATAAGATTGAGACTGTTGGTTCGCCCATCCGCCAACGTTACTATCCCTTATCTTCAGTCAAACTCAAGATTCTCAACGAAGAGATCGACAAGATGTTAGAGTCAGGCGTTATTCGTCCCTCACGATCACCCTGGGCTTCCCCAGTGGTGATGGTTACCAAGAAAGATGGTAGTGTCAGGTTTTGCGTGGACAGTAGGAAGTTGAACAGCGTCACCATCAGGGATTCATACCCTCTCCCGCGCGTCCAGGACATCCTTGATAACCTACGAGGTGCCAAATATCTAACTTCGTTGGATTTTAGGAGCGCCTTTTGGCAAATCCCCTTAGCTGATAAGGCCAGTTGTGAGAAAACGGCCTTTATTGTACCCCAAAGGGGCCTCTTTGAGTTCGTTCGTCTCCCTTTTGGTTTAACCAACGCTGCGTCCGAGATGCAGAGGCTTACTGACATGATTGTCAATTTTGAATATACCCCTGAGTCTGAGGATTTTATCTTCGGCTATGTTGATGATTTGATTTTGGTGTCTCGTGATTTTGACAGTCATATGCGGCTTATTCGTAAGGTTCGTGATAGGTTGAAAGAAGCTGGTCTTACGGTTAATTTAGATAAGTGCGAGTTTTGTAAGTCTGAATTGAAGTATCTCGGCTACATCGTCAATGAGCGTGGTCTTCAAACTGATCCGAAGAAATTAGAAGCTATTAGGGATTACCCTACCCCTTCTTCTGCCAAGTCTCTACGTGCTTTCATTGGTATGTGTTCGTATTATCGCCGTTTCGTGGATGGTTTTTCTTCGATTATTGCTCCTCTGACGGCACTTATCGGTAAGGGACGTGATTCCATCGATTGGAACGATAGTGCTAGTGAAGCTTTTTCTAAATTGAAGGATGCCTTGATGAGCGCTCCGTTGATGGCTTGCCCGGATTTTTCGAAACCTTTTATCCTTCAATGTGACGCTAGCCAGGTTGGCTTAGGCTCGGTCCTGGCTCAAGAGTTGGACGGCGTTGAACATCCAATTGCTTATTATTCTCGTCACTAAAGCTGAACGTGGATACGGGACAACCGAACATGAGCTTGTCGCTGTTGTTGATTCCATAAAGCATTTCCGCGGGTATCTCGATGGAATGAGGTTTAAGATCATTACTGACCATATTGCTCTTAAATGGTTGATCACCCTTGATAATCCTACCGGGCGCTTGGCTCGTTGGGCAACTTTGATTTCCCAATATAACTTTGAGATTGAACATAAAAAAGGTGTCCTTAATGTTGTTCCTGACGCCTTGTTCCGCGCTTAAGTTGGGCTTATCTCATTCGCGCGTGGCATGGATCCTTCTGGAGATCCTTGGTATGAACGAATTTACCAGGGGGTTTTGGACAATCCTCAAATGTTTACTGCATTTGCTCTTCGGGATGGTGTCTTAATGCGCAGGGTATCTATCGAAAACCCTTTAGCACCTAATCCGTGGCGTATAGTTCTTCCTGCTTCAAGGACTAGAGAGGCGGTTGCTGAAATTCATAATGGATTTCCCAACGTTCATCCTGGTGTTATGAAAACGTATTTAAAAGCTCGTGACTTATACTACTGGCTGAATATGTACCGTGATGTTACAAGGTTCCTTTCCGAATGTCAGATTTGCAAGTCTTATAAAATTGCAAATTCACAACCTCGTGGACTTCGCTTATTTCCTCGTCGTGTTGCGGCTCCAATGGATCTTCTTTCCATTGACTTAATTGGTCCTTTACCGGTTAGCCGTAATGGTTGTCGTTATATTTTGACTTTGGTTGACGTTTTTACCAAATTTGTTTGGATGGTCCCTTTGAAGTTGGTGAATGCGAGGTCAATATCGATGGCATTAGAGTCGGAGGTTATTTTGCGGTACGGTGTTCCTACTAACATTCTCTGTGACAACGCTACAGTTTTTCATAGTCGTCAATTTCTGGATTTCCTGGCGAGCTATAATATTCCAGGTTCGTGTTATACCCCATATTATTCGCCACAAGCGAATGTTGTGGAGAGATATAACCAGGTCGTGATTACTACTTTGAGCATTTTAGTTGAAAATGACCAACGCAGTTGGTCGGGTCATTTACATCGGGTCGCTCTTTATTTAAACTCTTGTATAAATTTGGCTACTGCTTATACACCGAATTTTTTGATGTACGGCCGCGAGTTGTCAATGATTCGTGAACGTGTTGAGAATCAGGTTGTGGACCAAGATGTGGGACTCAGCCGGATGGAACGCGCTTCGAATCTTCAGACGCTTCGTGAGGTGTACGATAAAGTTTCTGATTCGATGGCTTTGGCCTTTCATCGTAACGCCGCCAAGTTCAACACGAACCGTTCTTCGCCAAGAATCGTTGGTGACCAAATCGTTTGGCGCCGGAATTTCCAGCGTGGATCCGCTGATCCTTTTCGAGGCGGTAAATTCGCTCCACGTTTCGTTCGGTGCCGTGTGGTTAGACGGGTGTCTCCACAGGTATATGTACTGGCTGATACCGATTCCGAGCACGTCGGTACCTATCATATTAAAGATATCTTGAAATAGTTTCTTCTTTCGGCCCGTTCAGTATTCTCAAAATTCTAAAATGCGCTTTAGTCCGCCATTCCCTTATCGGTAATCCTTGCTTGATTCGTTTCTTATCGTTTTTTTTTGTTTTCGTTTGAGCGTTTCCTTGCTCCTTTTTCCAGGTTTGACTTTTTTTTTACCGTTGGTGCTTAAGGCTTCGTTTATCTTTCCCGTCTATGATAGCCTGGTTGTATAATTTGATGACTCGATGTGAGGGATTAAGATCTGTGGCCAGGTGCAGTTTCTGTCCTATCCCGGCCGTCACGTCTTGGACCCCGTGACGCGTTGGTTGGCGTTTTGTCATCTTCTTAATCTATTAGATTAGTCTTTATGGGTAATGTTAATAACTGGTTGGTTTTGTTTTTTTGGAATTCGTTTAGGGTTCTCTTGTTGTACCTTTTTTGGCCTTAGCATTAAGTTGTGTTTTTTTTTGTTGCTTGGGGTTAGTTTTCTTGTGTTTTCTTGTGTTGTTGTTTGTTTGTTTCTTTGTTTGGTAGGGAGATGCTGTAGCATGACGCTACGTTTATCGTACGACATCTGTCGACTTTCTTCAGAACTTCCGTGTCTAAGGAAGGTCTAAGGCTAAGTCGCGGTTGATATATAAAAAAGCGTACATTGTGATTCACGGCATTGCGGGTAGATTGCGCTTATATCAGTCCGCATTTTGTAATACGACTGGCAGTTATAAAATTGAGATAATATCCTCCCTAATTTTGAATATGAATTTTTGAGGTATTCCAGATTGTCAAAAAAAAAAAAGTTGATTTTTGATTGAGTGTGTCAGATCGACGAGGAGATTTTTAAAGAAAAAACATATTCTGGTTTAGTTTGAGGGTTTTGCTATAATTTGCTTAGTTGCAACGTGTTGAAGTGCGATCTAATTCCCTGGATCTTTGCGTTCAAACATTGTGCTGATACATTATTGAATTAAATCCAAATTCTTTTTAAAAACCGGATACGTTGCCGGACAAAAGGGCCACCAGTGGAGCCGCCTAGGCCGGAGGGACTCCGGAAGGCGCTTGTGAGTGCCGGACCGGCGAGACGGTCTGCAGCCGCCGCGTGTTCCGCGTGATTCTTCCCCGTCTTCGGAGAATTGGAGCCCGCATCCAGCGGGCTCTCCAAGTGAGAAAGAAAGTTCAGCGAGCTATTGGGTCCGCCTAAACCAAAGCGGACACTTGCCCACGAACTCTTTTCAATTTCAACTACAGCTTTAGCCATCCTGTCTTTCGAGAATATCATATTATTTACATTTTTTTAAAAACGTTATAAATCCGATTCCTTTTTTTTTGTATCCAGTGTTTTTGTGCCATAATAGTTTTTTTTGTTGTTTTGCTAAATTTCCCCGAAATTCTAATTGCCTCGTTTGACGGGCGTACAAAGACCTGGCTCTTTAATTTAGGCTACGTTCAGCCAGCGAATCATCTGTCACCATCCATATCACCCGCCTCATTGACCCATTATTTTCCTGCAGCCAAATTACCAGCCGAGTCTTTATTTGTACTTACCAGTTTTGCTAGTACTCCATCCTTTTTATTTTCCTTTTGTGCGGAAAGTAGACGTTTACGATACTAAGGTAACTATTGAATGTGAAATATCCTTATATAGGTACAATTATCGTCATTTTTATGTGAAGTGCTAATATTAAATATTCTAATTATTGTAATTTAATTACATTCTAACCACTAAGGTAACTATTGAATGTGAAATATCCTTATATAGGTACAGTTATCTTCATTTTTAAGTGAAATGCTAATTTTAAATATTTTGATTATTGTAATTTAATTACATTCTGACCACTAAGGAAGTCATTGAATGTGAAATATCTTTATATAGATACCGTGATTGTAATTTTTACGTGAAATGCTAATTTTAAAATAATCTGATTATTGTTGCTAATTTTAAATAATTTACTTTATCTTCAAAATTAAACGTGTTAATGCAATTATAGCTTAAATATTAAGTGTTTTACTGCACAAAATATTAGCAACAAGGTCCGCTACCCCACGGGCCGACGCCAAGAAGGCCGGTAGGCTTACGTCCTGTACACGCCGCACACCAATGCCCCCGTGCCGAACCGGCAAAGCCGCTTGCGCCCATTGGTCATCGCTGAGAGAGACGTTGACAACCGACTCGATGGTGGATTTAATGGTCTCGTCGAAGGAACTTATTTCGTCCGGGAAAGACCAATCTGGGGCCGTACGCAGCAGTTATTTATCTTAGGGACGGCGAAGCACTTCTGCATTAGGACCAGAGCTGCGAGTCTGAAGCGCTTCCTGAACCGCAGATAGAAAAATCGGAGCACCCAGCAAACAAAAAGAGTTGGTATCCAACTCCCTGAGGCCCGGAAGTAAAGAAAAGAAATGGTTGAAAAGACAAGGAGACTCTGATCCACAAGGGAAAAACTCACATTTAGACGAATTTACCTCCAGCCCCAAATCCCTCAGATGCGGCAGTAGGACGAGCAAGTCTCGCTCCACCTCCTCTGGTTTGCCTCCAATGGTACCAACGTCGAGGTACCAGATATTGAGGGAAAACTTGAGGTCAGCGATAATCTTGTGAATCGCGAGGCTGAAGGCAAGCGGTCGAAGAGGATCCCCCTGTTGGGCACCAACTTGAGAACGGATAAGATCGGAACCGTGAAAGAGGTTGGAAGGAAGTTGATAAACTTGGTGAAGAAAAGGAAAGAGCGACGGAATATTCTCCCTAACCTCGTTTAACAAGACATCACACTCCAAGGTGTTAAACGCGTTTTTTAAATCTAGTTTCAGAATCATGCTGCCTGAATTCGCTGGGTCCAAAGCAAAAGCTCGAACGGCATGAATGGCCGCTTCACACCCCAAACTAGTCCCGAATCCCAACTGATGTGATTGGAGGTAGGAGGCCATCTCTCCTCTGACTGCACGGCACCCAAGTTTCAATCAAGTTATCAATAATAATAAATCTATTGTTCGAATACTTTGTCAAATGTTGGCGCTTCTGCCTAATTTTTGCCTAGACTAGAAAAAAATTCAACACATTCTTGAAACGGTAGGAATAAGAAGCAACAAAACCGACAACTTTCGTTATTTTGCCCAAGGTGTAAAATTCACATTCCAACCCTATATTTTTATGATATTCTTGTATCTGTTATACGACATGTAAATGCTATAAAATGTCTAAATAGGATTTGAACTAAGATTAAGGATGAAAGTTACTACTTCATTTTAGTAATTATCTTTTTTATTATTTATTCGTATTATCGTCTCACTTTTTTAAATCAATAGCGTAAACTTGTGTCAAAATCAGTCTATGGCAGGCTTTGTTAAAAATTAAAGGCAATTACCTACATCAATAGGTATACCTACAGTAGCTTTAGACTTTATTTGCAACATCTCGTCGAAATACCGTAGCCATAGTCATAAAAATTGCACGCTATATTGTTCTTAAACCTAACTTTGAAAACTATAACCCTGTTAACAATGTGATGCTGCGGAAACTACTCATAAAATATTCTAGCCGTAACAGTTACCGCTGCACGTAAGGCAGGGTACTCATATATACTGGACGCCTAACCGTTTACACACGTAATAAAGCCTATCTACTTAGGTGATATGTGCACGGTTACCGTAAGCACTTACTAAGATGTGCTTATCAACATCTTAATACTAAAAAGAGTAACCCCCTTATTCATAAACGTCTCGCAGACTTAAATTATTTATGTTTTTTCTGTTTCTAACAAACACAACTGTCAAAGTGATAGATAAGGAGAAACGAATATTAGTTAATTTACATATCAGAGACGTTTATGAATAAGAGGGTAAACCACCAAGTTTGTCGTTGTGTATATAATGCAGTATATTTTACTTAAGCTATTTTCGTAAGCGGTAAATGGTTAGGTACGGGATTAAAAAAAAGGTACTTTAAAGATTTAAGGTAGTTTCCTCCAGGGTCCATATATTACCTCTACATTGTACTTATATCTAAATTAGTGGAATTCAAACACCTACAACTTCATGACCGTAGGGACCATTGGTAAATAAATACCATTGTAGTGGCTTATATCAGCAGTTCTCCATTCCAAGTTTAATTCTAAGTAGGTTAAAATGAGATGAAACGTTTTTAGCAATATTCATGTAATACAAGGAAGTAGAATCAGTTTGTACGTTTCCACTGTTCCCAGATCCGCCCAAGTTCCAGACAGCACCTAACAACGTATTGGCTCACAGCTTCATTCCGATTCCAGGCGCCAAGACGCGAACCACATTAAAATTCTGCTCGCAAAATTTCAAATAAATTGGGAATCGTATTCGCGTATCTATCGTCAAATCGATTTCTTCACCCGGAGAAAAGAAAGAGGAAATTCATGAAGTAGATATGATGTGCCGAACAGAAAATAACACGGTGAACTTATAAATCTCTTTTAGAACTGTCGTTAAAAGATTCTATATAAAATTCACATGGCAACGTTACTTCGAAAGTAAATATACAAAATATGGGGTGTAGGTATATGTACACCGCACGTGTAGGTAGGCGTAGGTAACACATATCTGCAAATTATTTATAGGGTTGATATAATAAAAGTTATCGTGTATTTTGTACTAACAAATTTAAATTTATATTTTATTTACTTTATACCGCGTGTATCTTTGATATAACCGCAAAAGGAAACCAGATGCAGGTTTTTAAGTTATAAATCGATATCACTATAGGTATATATTTACTTAACTGTTAATTAACACAGAATAATTAATATTTCAAAATAAATCGAGCAGCAATGTATTGCGTATACACTAATTTGACACATCATCAGTTGTGACGTTCTAACTTGGTAGAATAATAAGTAAGGAAGCGTACTCACCGCTCAAAACCTGCACCAAACCAGTGGTGCCAAAGGGGGTAGAGCATTGGTGGAGCTAATTATCGTGGTGCCCTAATGTCATGTCAAAAGTTTTGAAATTGTCATGTTGTGAAAATATCAGTTCCGATAATATATCGATATTATAATGCCGACTTGCGCCACGTATTGATGCAGTGCAGGAGCCATACAGGTGCCAAAAATGACAATATTTCCTATACACGGCAAGTATTTTACGCGTAAATATGAATTAAACGCGTAAAAAGCATATTTATTATACGTTAACTATATTTCAGTTATTTTAATTTGGGTATCTACTGCCCAATTAAACTTAATTGTCAAATTGATTTTGACCACTCACAACACGGCAACTTTTTTTATTGGTGACACCATTGACTAATTTTGTATATGAGTGACACTTATAGTATGGGTACTTGATTGGTTAACAAGACATAAGACATTTTAGTTTTGTAAACGTGAAAATGGGACGTGTTTTCAAATGAGCTTTGCTTGAGTTTACCCCAGTTTACCCGTCTTGAAATTACACATATCAAGATACATAATTATGTCGTCAGACGTCTCGACATACACGGTGCTCGTGAGCATTGCGAGAGATTTTAACCACGAATTTCTGAGGTCATAAGGAGTAATAAATGTTATATAAATTTAGGTCAATTTCGCCAAAAAAAAATTTTTTTTTTGTTTTTTTTTTCGATTTTTTAATGATTTTGAACATGAAAACATAAATGCCATTGGTAAAACTGTCGATTAAAATAAATTAGTACATTTTTTTTCGTAAAAAATAGTTTACGTAAAGTATTCCTTGGCACTTTGATATCTGTCAATAAGAATGTCTAGACTAGACCCCATAAAGGGTGAAATCGCCATCAAAAAAGCGTTTTGTACTGAGTCACAATAAAAAACATTTTTTTATTTAATTGATAGTAACTCTGAAACTAGGCGAATTCCAGAAAAGTTTATACGACATTTTAGTCTCCAATTATGATCAGGAATGCACTGTTAAAGTCTCTCGCAATCCTCACGAGCACCGTGTATAATTATGTCGATGCGTCTTAAAGCAAAGTAATATAGGGATACATTGCGTGCTGGAATATATTATATGGAAAAAGATATGTCGTAAAATTGTAACAAAACATATAAAAGTATGTTTACTAGGGCCTATACTAACTATATATAGTTATATAAAAATACACGCTGTATTTAGTGACGAATTTAAAAATACGTAAAGTGATCATTGATTTTTTAACATTTTTTTAACCTACTTAAGATATTAGAAAACATAAAAACGTAGCGAATGAAAAACGTAGGTACATTGAATTATCTCCTGGAATCATCCGGGTTTTAACACCACAACCCTCATGGTGTTTAAGCGGCAAATTAAAAATTAAAACACGCGTGTGAAGATACCCCGCACCTGCTATTAAAATTCCAGACGTACCTGAGAGAAAAATTTATAAAGGAAACGAATTGAGATCGTGCAGATATTTTAAATTCCTCCATAGGGAGCCGAACCGTGCCCCTTCCGGGCAGGAACAGATATTTTATAGCTAGAATTTCTCAAATAAAAAATAAATAAATTCGTGGATCTATACTTCTACGTTGTTTGAAAACAGAAGAAACTTTTTGATAGACGTATCAAATGGAGCTGTGAGTGAAAACCAATTTGGGAAAGCGAAATTGAATTTACCGCGTGGCAATATAACCGTAAACTCCAGGCGGGTCCGTAATCGCGTCCGTAACACGCGAGATGTTCAAGTATCGAAAATAGTAAAATAATACGACTTACTCATTTGTGACGTCATAAATGGTATAGTGAGCAGTAAACGTCCGCCGATAAACCTGTAAAAAAATTGGATGATTAAATGACATTGGAGCCATTGGAGGGTACGGTGGAGGTAGGTACTGTAACGATTGTTTACATTGTAAAAAACTAATTAAAAGTTTCACAAGACGGACGGAACGTACCTCCTTGATATTGTGTTGGAAGAGCACGTAGCGCAAGTTGGGTGAGCACTGGTACCCGCGTACATTGAGCTGCCTCTGTAATGAAATGAAATGCTTCAGTAAAAGATTCTTGCGGAAGATTCAGCGGGAAACTTGAAGTTTTTATTAAAGTTGTCGCAAAGTCTGTCTTTCGATCCTCGCCGTCGATCTACAGGCGATAACTCGGTGCTCGTTTCAAGTTAATTACCTATAGCAAGTTAAGCTTTTAGTTACGAAAGATCGAGTATCGGTTTTTTCTCACTTGCAAGCGCAGCGTAACATTATTATTTATTTACGTCGTAAGAGTTTTCGTGTGGGAAGCGCAAAGCATTTTCGGTTGGTAAAGTGGCAAGTTGCGGTCACTTTGGCTGTAGAGCGGCTTAAGCGGAGGCTTTCAGGCTGTGTTCATAATAACAATATGGACGGAGCCGAGCGCCACTACCCGGGCCACGTAAACGGGATTGTGTAACAGATAATGCGTATTCAGAACACAAAATGTTTTGTTGAGTTAAAAGCACTTAAGGATAAATTGTCTTTTATATCACGTACATTGGAACAAGTTAATTGAGCATACCGAATACCGGTTTAACTTACGAGTATCATTGCGATTTTGTTTCTGTATTTAGAGTTGGAAATATTTTATAAAAATCCATTAAAATACGATACTCGTGTATTGGTAATATTGGCATTCAATTGAGGGTCAATTTGTCGAAATTCTAATGTCACATAACAGGTACCTACATCACCATCCGATGAACATCTAAGTGCTCGTAACTGTCCCAGTGCAAGTCATCACAATTGGGCATTAGCGTGTCGAAGACTACAACGTTTACGGTATCTGATAACTAATAATGTTTACGTCACACCTGGCCATAATGTGAGTTTTACCGCTCGCTACGCTTACGGTAAAACTCGCATTATGGCCAGGTGGGGACGTAAAATTGTGTACTCACCACGGGCAGTAAAAAAGAAAGCCCTCTATCGCATATTTACAACCCTCGCCTGCGGCTCGGGTCCCAAATACCTGCGATTTCGGGCTTTCTTTTTTTTACAGCCCTAGGTAAGTAATGTACTATTAAAAGTCTAATCGATGGAAAATAAAAAAAATATACGAAGCAGTAAATACACCATGAATAAGTTTTAAAATGTTACTTTCGTAGCAAAACAAATAACTACATATAAGAAAACTGTATTTGGCTGCCATGCTCTTGAATGGGGAGGAAATATGGCCAATAAGAAACTAAAGTATATATACTAACTAGAGTGTGATTGGTGACAAGGACAGACAGCGTGTTGTTGAAGGTGTTGAACGCCAACAGTCCACCGTCGTCGGCCTGGTAGACCAACTGATGCGAGTTGACCCAAATGGTGGGCAGCCGCTCCCCGGTCAGGTCCCCACGAAGGAACTGCTCCAGTCGCATACGACGACCCGACCAGTATAATAACTCGTCCACATACCTGAAATAGGACAATTGTGAGCAAGAGAAAACTAAGGGGTGGTTGCACCAAACTGTCTACAACTAAATTTTATTGTAAATATGATGATTTTGTGTGCTCTGCTGACTGCTTAAGGTACTTTACTTTCTTTGATCAGTCGTTAACTGTGGTTGCAACTGGTGCTAAGGGTCCGCTGAACCAACTCGTATGTCATCAAACAGTATCAATATTGTATCGTATGAGAAGCTTAGGAAATAATAATTATACTCTATACTATTTACTGAATACCGTCGAGCAGTCCATCTTATCTTCGTTGCCTTATATAACTTAACAGTTGAGTTGTTTATTGAGAAAAAGGAAGCCTAATTAACCAGCCAATGTAGGTCGGTACCTATTCAATTAGGTTTAAGTACTTATCTAATTGAAATACATGACGCAATAAATTGAAATACTCACCCTAGTAAATAAATCGCTGTAACGATGCCAGCTATTACACAACTGATGACCATCAATGAGAATATGATGCTTTTCCAATTGTGACCATCTCCTGGGTATAATTCCTGAAAGAAAAATACGAGCCTTCAAACAACAGGATTGGCGGCGATTGTCATAAGTATATTTAGTATATCTATCAAATTGGAAAGTTTATAAATACACGAGCTTTCCGCCCGCGACTTTGTCTGCGTATAATACGGGTCCCCCTACAGAGTTTCGTTCCCTATTTCATCTTCTTAAAATGTGATATTTATTATTAGAACTTTCTTGCGTTCATAGTGAGAAGTCTAAAAATTACTTTTGAGCTATATACATACAAGGTGTAACAAAACTGATGATGATTCTATTAAGGGCATAATTAATATCGTATTCTGATTATGAAAAACGAAGGAAAAAATGTTTTCGCGCAATAAAAAAAAATGGCTTTGTATGGTAGGTTGATAGGCTGGGACCACGTGTCCCATAGAAATAAAAGAAAATTCTCGAGTACAAATTTTTTTTTCCTACTTCTTCTTACTAATTATTACCTGAAATGGATCACCAGTATTTTTGTTACATATTTAAACAAATTTTCAACCTTTTTTTAAATCCCTTAGGGGATGAATTTCATATCGTGCTGAAATTGTTTTTCTTTTTTTTTTATAAGTAGCCAAAGTACGAATACCCATTACTTTATAACCCCCTTTCAACTCCTCTAGGGTGAAATTATGAAAAACTCTGAATCTATTTTTCCAATCTGTCATAAAAAATATAGTAAATCACTATATAAACTTTCAACTCCTGTTTTACCCCGTTAAGAGGAGGAATTCCAAAAAACGCTGAAATTACTTTTATTATTTTTAATTAGCAGTAAACGTACGAAGTTTCAAGCCTCAAACTTAAAATTTTAAACTTTACCCATAAAAATTTTGACGCCCCTCTAGGGGTGAATTTTTCAATTCGCTTCCTATTACTTGTACACATTATATATGTAAGCCGACCTGCAAACTACAACTTTCTAGCCTCAGTAGTTTCGGCCTCGCTTTAATACAATTTTTCTTTTAAATTAGTAGCCTACAAACGAAATTTTAGGTCTGTAAAAAAAAAAGTAACTCTCTATAAAAACTTATTAACCCTTTTTTAACCCTGTTTAGGATGGAATTTCAAAAATCGCTGACATAACTTTTATTATTTTTTGATTAGCAGTAAACGTACCTACCTACAAAGTTTTAAAATATTTTAAAAATTAATATTTTTAAAATATTTAATATTTTTAAAATATTAAATATTTTATATTTAATATTTTTAATATTGTAAACTTAATATTTTAAACCCTACCCATATAAACTTTAACCCCCTTTTTACCTCCTCAGGGAATCACCATTTTAAACTTGTGGTTTGATTTTTAGTAGACCTTAAAATTTGAACACGCAATGTATTTCTAAATTGATTACTTCTACATATAGGGTGACAAGACTGACAAGCAATGTCCCTTAAATGGATTTAACGTACATTGAAAATGAACGATGTAGTTTGTATGAAAAAGAGACAATGTAACGAGTACATATTTTCTAAAAGTTGTTAAACAATAGTTTTATTGTTTGGGGTGTAGAATCTACGTTTTAATTTTTTGCTCGTGTTACAGGCAACACCCGGTATATAATATACCTAGGTAGAAGATTAAGATTGTATAAATATAAATTAGTCTCTGAGAATCTAAGGTGGCTATCACATTGCTGCAGTTTCCGCATGCGGTAACGGTGTGCGAGCGAGATAGTGCTCGGCACGTGTATAGTGTTGCCTTGTTCACCCATCCGATTGCGGCGGCAGTGTGATAACCGCGTAAATATTGTGTCGGGAAACGGTAAAAGGCTCCTACGGGCTACGGCGTAGCAAACAAAGCGTTATTCTTATTTCTTACTCTTGTCAGTGCACTTGAGCGGCATTCTAACTTAATTGATCTTCTTTTGACATTTCATATAATATATTTCGCTTATACTTACAGACCAGTGCCAATGAGATGTGCTGTGACTGATTTAAAAATAAGTTCAGTAATATAAAGCCGCTACGTGTTATAGTCTGGCTAGCCAGTGCAGTAACAGTAGAAATAATAAATAAGCTACATTCATCCCTTTTTTAGTGAGTACTTAGCGTAAGAAAAAGACAGTATGATTCTTTCAGTCTATGCTTGAAGTGAGACAGACCCTATAGTAGTGATGATAATTATAAATCTAGGATGATTAAGACATGGATTGACAATGCCTATACAAAATCGCATTCAGGCTATACGTCGTTTTGGGTACACAGTGCCACAGCGCCATTTGTCGAGTCTGAAGTCGAGTTATTCTGTCAGCGTTAAGCGACGAACAAAGTATTAGAAACTAGGATTTAGTGTCTGGTGTGACCGATAGAAGACGCTAGTGCTTTAACCTGAAAAGAGAACGCGATTTTGTATGGTTATTGTCCATCCATGTCTATATCATCCTTGTTATAAATGTACCTCTTCTTTGGCTGACTTGGGGTCGGCGACCTGCAGGGTCTCGTCGGGCGGCAAGCGCCAAGAGCCGCCGCCGCCGCCGCCGCCCGAGCGGTCCGTGTGGCCGGTGGCGTGCATGCGCCGCCCCCGCGCCCCGCGCCGCGCGCGCACCCGCCACCGCGCCGCGCTACTCGACCGCGCCCGCGCCGCACCTCGCGCTCCGAGCGCGCACTGCGGTGCCTGCTCTGTGCACCTGGTTTCTCACAACGCTACGCTCCATCACTGAAACAAATGAAAATGATTTCAATGAAGAAGGACGGTGAAATCCTATTGTAGAGGGCGCTCTTCCAAATCCCACACAACACAAGAAAAAGACAAAAGATGAATGGTTCTTAACAACGTAAGGGAACTATATAACAGTCTAAAGGCTTCTGTTTGGCATAATTGTTTACTGTAGCTTTATTCTACAGCATTTTAATTTTAGAGTGTTTTGGCAACCTGCGAGTTCTTTAAGGCACCAATTCGAGATAAAACAGTGAGTCATTATCGGTAAAATAAATAAAAACTAAGTACTTCCCGCCATACACATTTACTTTTCTAAGGACCATTGTCGGGAAAGTCATTTTGACAGTTACCTTCCCCATTGATTATTTGTTCCAATATTTATAGGTCGGGTGATTATATTTCATTTAATTTAATTATCCTAGTTTCCCGTCCAGGTTCAGTTTATCTTCCACTTGATTAAACTGCTACAAATATAGGGGAAAAACTCTTTAAGGTCAACATTTTTAATTTTTTTTATTTATAGTTGTAATTTCTTTAGTAGTTTTTTTAAATTTTAAACTTTTAATTTGGACAAAACATAAATTTAAAAAAATATAAAAAAGTATGGACGGAAAACTGACATTTGTGGACGAAAACTAGCACAATTACCACAAACACAGTACTTCCAAAAACTCTCTTTAGATTTTTTAGAAGGTGGACACAGGGTTGGTTTGTAGGTAATAGATCAATAGGTACTATCGGGTTCAGAATTGCATGGCCAATTTATGAATGAATTCATTGATAAATTGACCATGCAATTTTGAACCCGATGGTACTTACCTACCTACCTATTTAGTACCTAGTACTTAGTACGTAGGGTCGTATTCTATCTTTAAAACACGTTAAATCACGATCTAACTCCAATTCAATAGCAAGTTTCTGTTCAAACTTGAAAGCAGCAAATGCTGCGAGATAATCGCTTTGCTTTTTCCCTAAAGCTCTCAGTATAAACCAACTTTTAACTTCTGTTACCGAAAAGTGAACCAAACCGTGCAAAAAGAATAAACCACGAAACCGACCACGCTTCGTGTTTTGTACATACATACGTACGTATACATAATATAGCTACTATGTGTTAAGGTGGGTTTAGATTCAAGGAACATTAAAATAAAGCGTTAGTTTATGATATTTTAATGTAAACGATTTCTTCTCCTACTAAGTACAGTATTTTTATTTCTTCTCTGACTTTTACACCAGAATAATTAAGAGAGCAATTCCTACTCTTGCTTTAAATAATAAGAAAGTTACCTACCGGTATTTAAAGCATTTTTAAAAAATTAAGTAATATAACTACTTCTGTTCTGATCCACAGACATAAATATTAAACTACTAGCTGTGCCCGCGGCTCCGCCCGCGTGGAATTCGGTCTGTGTCAGTAAGCGGCTAATTCACCCCTAATTTCTCTCCCGCTACCCTGGAGGCGGAACTTGAAGTAAAGTTGACAGATGGATACGCTAGAGGACAGTAGTCCTAATAAAATATTTTAAAATTACCACTAAATGAAACTACACTCAAAAATGAATACTTGTTTTTGTCATATTAATTTTTTGGCATGATTTAAACGACATAGAGTAGTAGGTGTATATCGGACGATATAGGACCACTTTTGTATTTATACGTTCATATTTGAGGTGCACTTGGAGGGGTGGGGGGGTCCCCATGACCCATGCAAATTGAACTCAATCGAGTGTACTGGCTACCCCCCCCCCCCCTCCCAATTTTAGACGTTGAATTTATATAGGCTACGTTTAACCTGGCTGGGGATTTTCTTGAATTGGAATTAGTGATCCTTAAGGGGTGATTTCCGGGATAACAATGCAAAAAAAACGGCCAAGAGCATGTCGGGCAATACTCAGTGTAGAGTTTCGTAGATGCCGCCCTGTTACAAAACATCCGTTCAAAAGATCGTTTATTAAGGGATATTTGGCGGCGCTTACGTCATTTTACTATTCGGCACTTCCTTTCAATATGCGTTTTTGACTGATAATTCAAAAACGGCGGAACCGATGAGGTACGGAGGATGAGGACGAACGTGTAGGTAATGAATTTTCATACGTTTTTACCACACTGTCGCAGATAATACGTTACTGGTTGCAATAATGGTGGTAATTACATACGGTTCCGATAGAGGATTTATGATATTGGTATAGATCAAGATATTTATTCTTCAATGTAAACACATTACAATGCACTAATGAACGTCAGAGAACACGCGATTGGAACGAAGTTGTTATTTCATTTTTGACTTTTTCGTAAATTTTGTGGTTTTATTTTTTTATTGTACTTTTTTGAAATTTTGGAAATTTTGGAATTTTGGAAATTTTGGAAAATTTGAAAGTTTGAAATTGTGGAAATTTTTGAAATTTTTGAAATTTTTGAAATCTGAAATTTTAGAAATTTTTGAATTTTTTGAAATTTTTGAAATTTGTGTAATTTTCATTCCATTTTACATGTTTCTCAATCGTATGGGTGTCGCGTTTTCGTGACGTGACGCTTTTTCGTGACGGTCACGTGACTTTTTTTCACCTGGTCCCCCATCCGCGAAACGTCCGATAAGGAACTTCATTCCAAAACTACCACCAGTTCTAACCCTACACCTCTGGCCAAGAAGTATTACGAAAAGAAACTCGACGGGACCTATTTTTTTCAAAACAGTCATACATTATTAGATCTTAAAGATACAAAATAATGCGTAGTTCTTCAAGAAGGCATATCAAAACATCTTGAGAGACAGATAATGTACCCATTGTTTAATTATAAAGAAAAATAAATCCTAATCTGACTGCTTCATAAAACGTTTGATATGTTTTCCTACCTAAACGGTGTCCTATAAATGTTAGATGATGTTGTAGTAGTTTTTTGGTTTGGGCCATGCAACTTTGTCCGTCATATATAGTCCTCGAACCTGCAATAACCCTTTGACATTCATGACATTTTCAAATTATTCTTAAGAGCGGGTAAAGGTAAATTTAAAGCATCGACGGGTAAAATGTTAAAAATATGAACACCTTGACCAAAAAATTAAAAATTATTTCAATACCAAATTTCATCTAAATACGTACAGCGGTTATTGGTGGTTTCTTCCCTATGTAAACTTCCACCCCTTTTGCATCTGCTTAAGGGTTTAATTTCCGAGATAAAACTATTTTATTTCCTTTTCCAGAGCTCAAATTATCTCCATACCAAATTTTATCTAAATCGATTCTGCGGTTAATAATTCCCTATACAAATTTCCAACTCCCTTTTCACCCCTTTAGGGTTGATTTTCTGGTTGAAAACTATATCCTTTGTCCTTTCTCGAGACCCATACTATCTCTATACCAAATTTCATCTTTATCAGTTCAGCGGTAAAAAATCCTCATACCAACTTCCAACCCCTATATAAAAAAAATAAAAAAAAACCCCCTCCAGGGTTGATTTTCGGGATGAAAACTATTCTTTGTCCTTTCCCGGGACTTAAACTATCTCTATACAAAATTTTATCAAAATCCGTACAGCCGTTTTCACGTGATGCGCGGTCAAATAAAAAGACAAACAGATAAACAGACAAAAATTCTAAAAATTGTTCTAAAAACTTTTTTTCGAATATATTCCATAAACAGACTTTCGACCCTCTTCAGCTTTATTATAGGTAGTTTTTATTGAAAGTACCATTCAGGCTTCACTTCCATTATTTTTTTCAAATTTTTTGGACCTACGGTCTAAAGTAAGATGGGGGGGGGGCTTTTTTGAAGATGAAACTATCCTTTGTCCTTTCTCGAGACCCATACTATCTCTATACCAATTTTCATCTAAATCAGTTCAGCGGTAAAAAAAATCCTCATACCAACTTCCTACCCCCTTTTCACCCCCACAAGGGTTTGAAAACTATCTTATGACGTTTCTCGAGACTCAAATTATTTCCATACTCATTTCTATCTAAATCGTTTCAGCGGTTAAAATTTTTCCATACAAACTTTCAACCCCATTTTCACCCCCGCCAGGGTTGATTTTCGAAATTAAAACTATATATTATCCTTTCCCGGGACTCAAACTATCTCTATACAAAATTTCATCAAAATCCGTTCAGCCGTTTTCACGTGATGCGCGGTCAAATAAACAGACAAACAGACAAACAGACAAACAGATAAACAGACAAACAGATAAACAGACAAAAAATCTAAAAATTGTTGGAACGTATTCTGTTATCGATTCTAAGTATCCCCAGCCAACTTTTTTTCGATTATCTTCCATGTACAGACTTTCGACCCTCTTCAGCTTTATTATATGTGGAGATGGTAAACTTCTATTTACCTTCTAACTATTTACTAGTATTTTTGGAATGGCCCAAAACCGGTATTTCGGGATCGCTCATACAAAAAAAGCGGTATTGTATTTCTTAGTTTAAACGCAGCTTTATGGGAAAACGTAGGTAACGTTAGTTCTGTATTGGGCCATTTTTAGGGTTCCGTAGTCAACTAGGAACCCTTATAGTTTCGCCATGTCTGCCCGTCCGTCCGTCCGTCCGTCCGCGGATAATCTCAGTGACCGTTAGCACTAGAAAGCTGAAATTTGGTACTAATATGTATATCAATCACGCCGACAAAGTGGTAAAATAAAAAGTGAAATTTTTATTTTTATTAGGGTACCTCCCCTATACGTAAAGTGGGGAGTGATTTTTTTTTTCATTTCAACCCTAACGTGTGATATATTATTGGATAGGTATTTAAAAATGAATTGGGGTTTCCTAAAATCATTTTTCGATAATGTAAATATTTTCGGATATAATCGCTCCAGAAGTAAAAAAATATGCGTCCCCCCCCCCTCTAACTTTTGAACCATAAGTTTTAAAAATATGAAAAAAATCTCAAAAGTAGAACTTTATAAAAACTTTCTTGGAAAATTATTTAGAACTTGATAGGATGAATAGTTTTTGAAAAAAAAATACAAAATAATTTCTGAATTAAGTTTGTAATTTAACCGTATAAGCAGGTTTCTACAAAATTACAATGAAATGACGTGCTTTCAAATAAAGTAAAAACGGTGAAAATCGGTTCACGCAATAAAGAATTATCCCATAAAAATCATCTTCCATACTTTATGCTCGCGCGCAATAGTTTACTCAATTTGCCGATAGATGTCGCTGTACATGGAACTCTCATATCATATCCTACATGGCGGTGTTATTAACTCTTAAGTGGGGACACTTACTGTGACGGACGGAAAACTACGGAACCCTACAGTGAGCGTGGCCCGACACGCTCTTGGCCGGTTTTTTAGACCATACTAATGTGCTGGGAAAAGGCGAAGTTGTTAAACTTTAACGTTTTCTCAACCGAGGATCTGTACTGAAATTGGTTTTCGTGCTCTGTATACATAAATTCTTGCAGATTTGTAGGTAAGCACTAAAATGCTACATGGAAGAAAAGAAAGACATATAAATCCATATACATTTTAGGCAAAGGTTGCGGCTGGGAAATAAGTACACATAAATGCCATGTTTCACTTAGTTTTTTATAACTATTTTATTATACATTTGATTTAGGTAGCCCAGTGGATAATTTGTTAATAGCGGGAGTAGACGCGTGGAGCCGATACGATAGAGTAGCGTTGGATCGCCGCCAACGCGGGCGCACGCCGCGTCAGTTTATATATTCGCTCCAGGCGAACTTTACGACTCCGGAAAACTTATTCCAACTGCTCTCCCGAAGCAATTTTTAGACAGCCATTTTTATTGCAAAAATATTTAGTTCGGCCGGCCATCACGTTCCAAAGAAGTGAATTCGGTCGGCATATTATAAAATAAAATATGTGATTGAACAACGGTATGCACCGCCTGGGCAGTATGCCCGCAGGTCGAATGGCGACAAAAGAAAATCGGGACCGTTTGGCAAGAATTCTGCTGACATTTATTTTCCATTTTTAGGAACAGCAAGTAGACCAGAGAGCGTTAATTGTAGTCCGCGGCTGGAGAACGCAGCGAAAGAGCTTTTACAGATTTTTATCTAAGCCGCAAATGTTGAAATAAAATCCGCTGAAAAAAAATCGAGAAGCGACCCTATTTGCGGTTGGCCGGGAAGTAATGAGTCAAGTATTTAATTTTGCACTTTTATTCAATTACCTAGCATTTCAAATTACGATTCTATTTTATATATTGTGTCTATTAGACAGTACTTGGCCATGAGTGTGGCACAAAAGAGGCAGAGAGATTGATTGATGATGATGATTGATAGATGAATTGATATGCCGTTGCGGATTTGTAGGACTTTGATTCATCTTTCTATTCAGCAAATTAAATAATATCTAATTGTGTCACTCCTTAGTAAAGAAATCCGTTATAATATTCATTCATATAAATTGTATATAGGATATATACTCGTAATATAAATATAAAAAATACCTCGAAATGATCACAATCGACTTAATCATAATAATTGTAGCCGATCGTCAAATAGATTAGGTACCTACTTAGTAATTACACTAATGAAAGTGTTATTGCTTTAGAGTATGCTTAATTGAGTTAAGTTAATATTCTAGGCTTAACTAATTTTCTAGCTGTGCGGTTGCAGAGGGACGAGAGGACGTCGGACGTGGTCAATTAAACATTAGCCATGCGTCTTCCTCGTAAGTACGTTTGCTTTGGGCTTTGTAGCTGTTTTACGGCGCCATTATACCCCGGACCGTCCGGAGGGCTTCCGGGAATTAGCCACTCGTCTGCAATGCAGATGAACCAAATGTATGCAGTGTAAACTTAAGAAACCAAAGCATGAAAATGATTGATACGGCTTCTGATTAACGGTAGCTCCGTGAAACTTACTTTGTGTAGGGAGAAGTTAAAGTTTTACTCTGAATATTCTTGGTAAGTGATTGCTCATTTTCTACTTTAAAAGAATAAAAGCAAAACTTAGGTATCTAAGTAGGTATTAAGTTTTTGTTTACGATAGTAAATACCTATTTAGTAGTTTCGCGATGGATGATGGCCATGTAGGTCGGAAGTGGTACGAGTAGGTATACAAATGTGTGCTCATTCGTTATGAATAAGGCCACTTAGAGGCCATTGTTTTTATAGCATTGCTTGAAATATTGGCCATGTCAATGTGTGTTGTCAACACACTGGAGTGTAGTGCCCGTTGGCCGCGCGCCAGGGTGTAATTCAATTTGTACAGCCTAAGGCAGGGCCCGCGTTAGACCGTTTTCACACTGAAGGACACGATCGATATCTTCTGCCTATTGCATACCACGCCAAAAACTAAATGTATGATATGATTGCCTGACTATGTTTATTTCGTTGTTTCATATTTTTTATTGTTTCTAAGATATAATAGGCATTGTACAGCAGCTGATCCTACCTATGGTGCTACAAAACTGTATAAATGAAATGATGACGATGCAAGTAGATGATACAAATGCCAATGTGATAAATATATACATTTTCAGATTACAGAAAAACGAGCACTTAAAGTTGTAAAAAATATATACATATGAGTATATAGTATAGATAGTAACTAGCAACCTTGGTTTTTAAAATCGAAAACTGGAGTCAAAACTGAATCCGCGCCGAAATAGGAAGAAACACTGAAACCCAAGTCTATACTATATGTAATAAAATATTTACCTTAATTGATTACCTACCAAATGATAAATGGATATTAAAAGTATAAATTGTAATACTTAACAACCAAAATTAAGATCAATGTGGTCAAAAAAATAATTTTGGGGAACGTGGGGAATGTGTTACGATTTAGGTATAAGGTAAATAAATATAAATAATGTTTACTATGAGTATGTTATCGCGTCGTGCAGTGTGAAACTGCTCTTATTCGTGAAATCACAAGAGTGTTTTACGACACACTTATACAAAATAAATGAATGGCTGTGTTTAATCCTTATCAATAAATCAATCCATCGTTTTATGTATATACTCATTATATCTTCGTAAAAACATGAAAATTATTAATGTTGACTGATGGTTTTTTCCGACTAAAACGTAAACAGTGAAATGTTCTTCCACTTGATGGTAATTTACGGCTCGTAGCTTACGAGAAGTATTTTTATAAGGATTGGTTTATGATGCAAGGAAATTATATCGTCTTAACGTTCCGTTTGAAGATGTTAGTTTATTACGAAGCTTCGGATGCTGCCGTTAAATATAAAAATGTTCCGTTTTATTGCCCGAATAAAATGTCCATTAAAATGCAAAGTTCAATGAGGTCGCGATATAAATAGTGAGCAAATGTTTACAGAACGATATCGAAGCTCACTAAAATTAATTTATATAAAATTTGTTTAAATTCCGACGCTACAATTTATGCAACATTTAAAGCATAAGCACGATAGGTTATTTATTATACGTAAGGTTTAACAGTAGTATTGTAATTAAGTTAGCTCTGGCTTAGTGCCAGTGTTTAAATAGTCTACGGAAGCACTATATTAACGATTTACGGCTTTATCACTTTTAATGCTTTTTTAGTAAGAAAACGCTAAAGTTTTATGCGATTCTTCCATTTACATTAAAATTTATTGCGATGCTACATTAACTACTGAAATAAAACTACTTTGCTGGTTTGCCATATTGAATTGTACGCATTGTGCGTTTGACCCTCTCAGACATATGTAGGAGTTAGTCCCATACGGATTAAATTGACATCAAACTGATGAAAACCAATGCATATGTCAGCTCCGTAAAACAAAGAACTCGCGAACTGCTTAGATTGAGCACATCTGCAACACGATAGCGCTGGCAATACAGAATTCATGTACCATCATTTGTAATGCTATGGAACATCAACATAAGATAAAAGATATTCATCCTTCATTTTAGGCACACTACAACGATCAATGAATAAACGTCAAAGAAAAAAGAAAAAACTACCACCGGTTCTAACCGGCAAGAAACTCGGCGGGACTTATTTTTTCAAAACCAGTAATACAGTAATATTATATCTTAAAGATTCACAAAAATGCGTAGTTCTATAAAAAGACATATCAAAACAGCTTGAGAGACATACAATGTACGTATTGTTTAATAAAAATAAAATAATATAATAATAAGAACATCCAAATCTGATTGCTTCACAAAACGTTTGATATGCTTTCCTATCTGAACTGTGTCCTCTAAATGTTAGATGACTTTGTAGTAGTTTCTGGTAAGTATAACTTTGATCGGCGTCAGCCAGCATAAAGATACTAATAATAATCAGTATTCACAAAGTTACTGCTCTCGAGTCCGTCACACCCAATTTGCGCGAGTTTCATGAAGCCGTTTGGTCAGAATCAGAAACCCGCTGGAAAAAGATAGAAGGGAAGTGAAAAGCGTAGTAAAATGGCGTGAAGCTGGACGGCGTCGGCGTCCGGACTACGGCTAATCTCTTTATTGCTCGCGCAATCGCGCAATTGTACCACCAAGTCAGACTCTTTTAAAATTTATCCAGATGCAGATAGTTAGTTGTGATCATTTTTTTTGTTGTAAATTTCGGGATTAGACACTCTCTACGTGTAACTACGTTGTATTGTTTTACCATTACCCTATTACAAAAGCTGCCACATATTTTGATTCTTGCTTATTTTCTATTCGTTTATGATTGTCCCCACTGTCAAGTTTTGTAAATAAAGTATCCCATGTAGTTTTGTAAACACACAACGAACATACACTCGCGTGCAAAAGTATCGAATCACTTTGCATTTTTGCGTCTGCATCCAATATCTTTGTAAATCGGTTTATTTTTCTAAATTATCTAAATGTAATTATGTTTGTTGGAATATTAGCTTTAGAAAAAGCTATGAAACATGAGCATTGGCCCAGGATTTTTCAGATTATGGCCAATCTCCCGGTTTCCCGTGTCGTTACGGCTTCTAACGCCCACGAGTTGCACTACCCTTGACCCCTATAAAACGGGGGGTGGTGGGGGATTTCTTATCAGTCACTTAACAGAAGTCGACCTGCACACATCTCCGCATCTTATCCTGTGAAGAATACCCTGAAAAAATAGAAGCCACCGAAGCTCAAGTCGCCGTAGTCGTCCAGCTCCTGCAAGAAGGGCGTAGTCAACGATCAGTAGCTGCCGAAGTGAACCTGAGCCAATCCACAGTTTGTAAACTGTACCAGAGGTTCCAACAAACAGCAGCACTTACTGCAAGACCTAGAAGCGGCCGCAGAAGGTGCACATCGGAGAGAGACGACCGCTTCATTGTGTCGACGGCTCTTCGAAATCGTCACCAGACTGGAGTTACCATCCAGCAGCGTCTGCGGGAGGTGCGAGGAGTGGTTGCCAGCGAGTGGACCGTGAGAAGAAGACTCAAGGCAGCGAATCTGACACCCAGGAGGCCTGCGACAGGGCCCAGGTTGCTGGCAAGGCACCGCACAGCCCGAAAGGAATTTGCAAGGATTCACAAGAATTGGACCCTGGACCAATGGACCCCGATTCTGTTCTCGGACGAGTGCAGAATGTGTTTGAATGGCTGCGACCGAAGAGAAAGAGTCTACAGGAGGCCAGAAGAACGCTACGCTCAGTGCTGCATCTCCGAAAGAGTCGCCTATGGGGGTGGCTCAATCATGTTCTGGGGCGGCATCTCGTACGATGCACGGACTGAGCTGGTTTTTGTTCCTGGCGGTGGTCGTGGCGGTGGATTAACTGCTGCCAGGTACATAGCGGAGATTTTGGAAGACCACGTCGTCCCCTATGCCGGTATTTTTGATGAGGGGTTCATGCTAATGCAGGACAATGCCCATTGTCATACCGCAAGGGTCACCGCTGCCTACCTCCGTATTTGTTACGTATAAATTTTATTCTCTGTAAACAAATCAATAAAGATAAAACCTCTTCGAAAATTATGAGAGCACTTTGATTATGAAAAAAATAATGTCAAATTAAGTGAGATACGATGTTTCCAAAGTAACCATACACCAATTTGACACATCACAGAAAAACAAGAGAGTATCAGTACTCGACGGAGTGTTCTAATTGTAGTGACCATGAGTGTCGTAAATAATTAAAAACTTTTTATTTTTTACAAAAAAAATATTTTTAGCGCCAATCACACTAATACTGATATCCAACAATAGCTTGTAGTTAACTGAATCCGTAGTGTCAATTAATCCTGCTCACGTCTCCTGAATCAGCCTGTATAGTAGAGGTACAGTCTCAAACAAGATTTACCGAAAATATATGCCTCGTGAAAATTTGTAACCGGCCAGTGTTATACCGTAGCAAGACAGATAAACTGCTGTATGAGTCAATCTTACAGCACTATTGTGGGGCCATTTTTTGGGCTGATTGTGTATCTCGTTCTTTATTACTTATCGGTGGGTACAATACACCTTTTTTGTTCTAACGGCAAAGTTAGTGAACAGCACTTTGTTATTCTGAAGTAAGTAGCCGTTATCAAGGAATTGAATTACTCGTGGCTCCATTTTGTGGAGGGCACTGGAGGGGCTATTACGGAGTTGAATTGGCCGTTGGGTGAGAGGTCTCGCTTCTCGGCTAATAATTTAATTTTACTTGGCGAGAGGCCCGCCCCCCGCCCGCTGCAACGCGCTCGCGGCTAGTTACACGATGGAACTACCAACAATCCAAACTGCTTCGATCAGCATGTCTAATTATGGATATCATTTGCATGCAGTAACTGATTGTAGATATATACCTACACGAGAGTAATAAAATAATAATTCATTTTGACGTAAAAACATACATCGAAATATACGTACTAAGGCTTTGATTTTGAAAATGTGATGATACGTATCTATCATATATAAACAAAACAATGCCCTTCGTATGAAGGTAGTGTTTCAAACTCGCTCGCGGCTAGTTACACGATGGAACTACCAACAATCCAAACTGCTTCGATCAGCATGTCTAATTATGGATATCATTTGCATGCAGTAACTGATTGTAAATATATACCTACACGAGAGTAATAAAATAATAATTCATTTTGACGTGAAAACATACATCGAAATATACGTACTAAGGCTTTGATTTTGAAAATGTGATGATACGTATCTATCACATATAAACAAAACAATGCCCTTCGTATGAAGGTAGTGTTTCAAACAATATTTACAAAAAAATAGGTAAGTAGGTAGGTCGGTAATGTCCATGTCATGAAATATTGTGCTGTCAAAATGTGGCCCAATTTAGACATTTTTTTTTGTGGAAAAATATGACATGTAATATCCTGTTAGGAGCCGCCGTGAACAATATGTAGTTCGTGCGGGGTCGCCTATAAATCTTGCCGCCCAGGTGAACCTGCTGGCGACTTTGTAACGGGGATATCTCTCGTCGTAAACTTTCGAAGCTGGGGAGCGGGGGTTATGAACACGAAGAGGAACGTCTTTCTGCATTTAAACTATCGACTACGACTTACAATCCTTTTCATCATATTACCCAATTGTTTGTGTTACGATGGTATTGTCTGCTGCGTTTTTTTTGGCAAAAAAATAATTGTACTACTGAATGAAGATATTTTCTCTATCTGTTCGCAAAGGGTCCATATTGGGCCGTAGATAATTTTGAGACATATTTTCGAATTGCTTGTGTCATACTCATTATTGATTTATGCTTATACTGTCGAAAAGTCATATTGTTTAGTGTCATACTTTTTTACTCAAAATATTTTAAGCCATACTTAGCAGCTGTCATGTAATTTTTACGCATATTGTTATAAAGCCTAATAATAAAGGAGATCGTCAATTCTGGGCCACCTGATATAAACCGTATACAGTTTGTACTGCAATGTAAAATAAATACTCATTTTATTGCTAAAGTAGACAAAATATTGCAAAAAAATGAAACGGGAATTAGAAATACTAAATAAATAAACATTATGTTGATTTTTCCGCGATTAAAATACAGCAAGACAAGTCGTTAACGGCCTTATGGCATTGACATAAAGCCCCTTTCACCCTGGCCTGAAACGGGATTGTTTTTTGGTTTGACACTGTCAAAGTATACCGTTCCATAATCTGCGTTTTGATACTGTTCGGTAAGTTCGAACATTGTAATATTAAAATAGTATCTAAGCCTACGAATACGAAAGTTTAAATTAGAAATCGACTGTATCAAAACGCCTAAAGATTGAAAATGCGTATTTTTGCATTTTTGATCGGAGTTTGAATATTAAAAGTAGGTTTCATAATGGCATAATATCATGCTCCTTCGATAACGAAACGCATCTTTTTTTCAATTTGGCAATGTCAGATACTAGTGCTATCGCACTTAACGGTGGTAAACCTTATCCCTTCGCAATAAGTGTTAGGAATGTTCAGTTAATAGTATCAACGATGGTTTGACAGCCGTCTTTGTTTACCGAAATACAGGAACTATAAATGCGATCAAAATATGACTTTTTAATGTTTCATCATGATTCCCGTTTTGTTTTCAAGTCCGTTTTTATACATTATCTTTAAAAAATCGGTACTTTTTTTACATTAATATATAAATCATAGGCAAGCACGCTTTCAAATATTGTCCTTGTCAGATTCAAGTCATTTAATGCATGATTTTTAAATTTTCCCATTAGATTTCGCAATATTTTAACCACCATCCTGATCTAGAAATTATGACGATTCTTCAAAGGTAAGAACCATTCCTAAACGGTCCGAAATAATCTGGGCCAGATCACCTAACAAAAATTGACGATCTCCTTTCTAATATATTTATCGGTAATTAAAAGGTTTTTTGGCATAACGATTTGTATCATATTAATTACACATCATAAAGGTTTTAGTATACTCATTGATAGTAATTGTATCTTAGTTTTTTCAAATCAAAATTTATGCAAACATGCATCAGAGTAACACAGTTACTGGTAAACAAAAAATAGTATCTTATGCAACAGTTGTATAAGATGAGTCAAAAAAGGTGAGCGGCGTGGGTAACAATTTGAGCCGTAGGCGCAGCGGGGAGGCGAAAATTGTTAAGAAAAACGCCACGAATATTTTTTGACCTTACGACGTTGCAATACTTTTTCTACAACTACACCTTAGTTTTACATAAAATGCGAAATTGAACACTTCATGGATATGGCAGTTATTTTGTCAATATAATCAACAATAATTTACGTTTCACTTCACCTTTTAAAACACTGTATTTCTTCGGTTAGCAGTAATTTATTTTCTTTTAAAGTCGTGACTGCACGCGTTCTATTTTGGCGCTTTTATAGAACAAGTGATTTTTTGGGGAATAGACTAGGTAGACTTTTCTTCGAGTATATTATCTACTAGCTTTTGCCCGCGGCTTCGCTCGCGTTAAATTCGGGGTAACACGGTTCCCCTTTCCTGATTGCCCCCCGTAATGCTCCATACAAACTTCCACCCCCCATTTTAGGGAAGTGGGGGGTTAGAAAGAGACAAAAAGTAGCCTATGTCACTCTCCATCCCTTCAACTATCTCCACTTAAAAAATCACGTCAATTCGTCGCCCCGTTTTGCCGTGAAAGACGGACAAACAAACAAATAAACAAACACACACACTTTCCCATTTATAATATTAGTATGGATGTTCTTATCTTAGGTGATGCTGATGACGAATGTATAAATGACAGATAAAAGTGCGGGAGTAGAAAAAAATAGTTATAAGCCTTTATTTTAAACAGAATGTACCTATGCTTTAAAATCATCCACATATTATTTTTTAATATTTGATAATAAATTTGAAAAGATGTCTTCGCAACATTGCTATGTTGATTGCTATGTTTTGCACACATACCTAAAATGGCGCTTAGGTCTGTGGTTTTGCATGATGTATTTTAATTTACTTTAGGTAAAACGATGTACAATGACTACCTACCTTTATATGTGATTTTCATTGCTTCCTAATCAATAAAAGTATATAACCCATGATTACATTTTATTTTCGACTAAATAAATATTTTGTACTGACAAAACTAAGCCTATGCAAACAACAATCCAATCAAATATTGTCAGTCGCCATCAGATATATCACAGCATAGGATATATGGACGCAAATCTTACTACCACAAATACTTACTTACTTATACCTCCTTTTTTAATGAATTTCGTATAATTAAAGAAGGCAGTTTTGGCGTTCGCCGGCCGTCGCCGCTGCCGCGGCACGCTCGCTATGCTAACACCTATCACGCTCCTCCTCGCTTCGCTCGCCGTCACACCTATCTCGGCTCTGTCACGTGACTGACAGTCTTCTGTGATTACTTACGAGTATATTCTTTCAATTTTAATTTTATACTATCCCCGTCGCCCCTTATATTCTTATTCGTATGGTTGTGAGTAATAATAGTAGTTTATGTAACTGTTACGTAATAAGGGTCCTTAAAACATGAGTGTGGTTTTATGAAATGAGCCGCAGGCGAATTTCATAATAAGATCACACGAGTGTTTTAAGGCCTAATTACGTACAGTTGCATACACTGCTTTATCTACACTCATATTATATATATTAAATTAATTGTTCGGAAACCATAGAATGACCGCCATTGTACCGTCATGGCCTACTCGATTGTGCCGGCGCTCGCGCGGGACCAATCGAGTTGGCCATGGCGGTAACATTATGTTATCAAATTCGATGTTCCAAATTTGAAACTCATTGCTTAACAATATTTGAGCATGCATAGTTAAAATTACGTTACTGCCGCAGATAAGAAACTTATCATAGTTAAATCGTTTGTTGTAATGCTTGTCATTGTCTACGGTTTTTGAACGCATTTTAGAGTACTTACAGTATGAGTGTAGATAAAAAGATTTATACTTCTTAAATATGTATCACTAAATCACATTATGACCGCTAAAAATATGATATTAAATTTGTATGCGATGTTCCTATTATGCGTTCTAATACATCGAACTAAAACCCTTTATAGTATCAATAAGTAATATGACTAAAAAAATTATGCGATATAAATCTATGAGTATAAAAGTTATTACGTATCTAAATTATGACAATGAACCTGTCGTGCGTAACTAATTCTGTCAAAAGAATATTCTGAGTAACAATTGTATGCAAAAAGTGTTATGATAATTGAAAATATGACAATAGTTTTTATTCCACAAGATGGAATCCCGTTCGCAAACCGTTGAAGGTAGGTACTTATTTGTAAACGGTGAAACGGATTTTCGCACAACCGGTAGTATAGTTCTATCTAACTCGCGTCGATGAAAGCTTAGGTCGACTACAATACCCGGAGTCACCATTGGTTCCCCTCTGCAGAAATCATATGACCACTGGTCATACACATGTATGGACTGACGTTTATCTGACGTAGCTATTTGTACATTACGTACGAATAGCCATACATTTGACGTTCCCCTCCCTCTGAAAAATCGGCAGACTTTTTTTGTATCGGAAATGACAGACATGGTTACTCCACTGTTCTAGGTAGGAACTGAAGTCAGGTGTGACAGGAAAGTTTAGCGTCATCCAATTTCCGTACTTTTTAGTTAGTCTCTGAACTGAACGGGTGTCGCGGGGATTATCCACCATGAATAAAGAGCGAGTTACCTCTAGGTATTATACTAAACTCGCTTTATAGCAAAGGTACACGTAAAGGTATATCATACGGGATGATTTTTGTACGACTTAATAAAGATTTCGGTACTTTAAAATATCATCCGAATGGAAAATAATATAATGTCGTTTCAACGTATGGACTAAGAGCTGGCCACGTCAGATAGGACTTATAGGACACAATAATGAGAGCAACAAAACCCGTTTGGTTAGATTGCTATACTATCCTTATTGCTAGATCCAGGCATCTGGCAGCTTTTATTGGGTGGAGATCAGAGTGACAGACTAGCAAAATTTTTGAATTGGAAAATAGTAATACCAAAATAGGTAAGTACTTCGAAGGTTGTCTCAGTTATAAAGAACAGAGCCTATAGTTTAACATTAGAACAAAACACCTTACGGATACAAAAACAGTAGCCGACAAACTATGAATACATTATACGTCGTTTGGTACTACTTTCCGCCAACAGAAACTTTTGGCAATGATATAATCTAATTATTTATACAATTTCTCATAATATCGCATCAAACCCAGAACTCTAGGATTTGTTTTCTTGAAGTGGTTTACATTCTTTGACCACCACCACTTTACAGCTGCCAGGTGTCCAGATCTAGAAATAAGCATAGTATAAGCAAATTGACTAGAGGGGTTTCGTTGCTCCTATTATGTGTCATATCGGACGTGGCTAGCTCTCCATCTAGTACTTAAAATATGATAAATTTTCAGAAGCAATTCTGATGTGTGACCTCGTTAGTGTGGAAATGAAATAGTATTCCAGTAAAAATGATTATTCATTATCACTGACCAATACATGCGATATGTTGTCGAGGGTTGAGTCAGAATTTTAATGTAACTCATGTCTTGGTAGATCCTACAACATAGGTACTATTTGATACTGTTTAATCTTAGTTCATATATACATATATATGGACGTCACAGACACTAGAGAACGTTTATGTTATACCATACTAAAAAAAACATTTCCTAAAAATAATTTCTTTTATTAAAGAAAATTGTTATCTTATTTACCTTCTCGAGTATTATTTTATTAACTCTTCAAATTCAAGCAATAAGAGTATTTTGGGGACTCATTTGAATCTCTTAAATTTAAAAAACATAAGCACCCTCGAAGCGGGGCCTGGCGGGGATTACCGGCCCTCAATCCTTCTATATACAGAATAAACAGTGGGCTGGTATCCCACCAGCGATTTAGGTGCAGTATTTAAATTCAGATCCTTTGTAGCGGAGTTGATTTCCACTAAGTTATGCTAAATCCGTTTCAGGAATATTATTATCTGGGTTAGTCTCTCTTTAATAATTTTTACTGTATATACCTATAGCGAATCTTATATTACCTATTTAGACGATTTGTAAGGTACATAAAGGTACTTTTTTTTTTTTTTTTTTTTTTTTATACCACGACGGTGGCAGTTGTGGTCTACAATTTAGCAATTTAGACTTCCTAATACACCTGCCTATTTTATACTAACATAAAAAAATACTAGAAACTTATAACAAAAATCGGCTAAGTGCGAGTCGTGCCCAGGGCTGGCCAATGTTTTCCTTTACTTGTGCTGTAAGACATTCCTTCTTGACAAATTTAATGATTCTAGGTCTATGGAAAGTAGGGTATGCAATAATCGGAAGAAGGTAAGTGGCGGTGTATCAAAAAAAATATTAGGCTAGCCGGAGCTTAATTTGGTTTAAAATTTCTTTATGAGCTGCTCAGGTACCTAAAAATTAGGCAAGCTGACGGGAATCGTGTTCTGTGGACACGCCGCCACTGGTTGGTATCCCACAGGGGTTGGTTCCCCTGCGAAGTGTTACAAAATAAGGCTGTTTTTTATAGCTTCAAGGAACAGCAGACAAATCAATTTGGTGTTAATTCAACTTGGTCTTTGACCGCATCTCAGAGGTCAAAACTTGGGGTTTGCCAGCGAGCCATAGAGCGCAAAATATCAGGTATAAAATTAATGGATCGTATCCGGAACACCACGCTGCGTTTCAAAACACAAAATGTCAACGTAGCTCAGAAAGCGGCCAAGCTGAAGTGAGACTGAGCTGGTCATGTCTGTCGTATCATTCGGCCCGCATACCGAGCTAGATGTAGGCCAAGAACGCCACTGAGTGTCAGCCCAGCTAAAAACGGGGATTTGGCAGAATTCGTCGGCGATGGCGAGATGAGTTAGACTCCTTTTTAAAGGAATGGCCTAACGCTGCACAAAATTGGGAGGGTTGGAAAAACCGGGGGAGGCCTTTGCCCAGCAGTGGTGTTGCAGGCTACTAATAATAACACAATTTTAAACAAAAAAGAACCGACAGTTTTCCAAAAGCAAATCCTCGAGCTGCTGTAAAAAATACTCAAATCACTATAGGTGTGCCTGAAGAGTTCCCTAGATTTCTCCAGGATCCTATGATCAGATCATACCTGATCTGACCTGGTTACAATTATGGGACCAACTGTGAACTGTGTTCTTTCAAACAAAACAATAATTTTCCAAATCGGTGCAGCTGTTTTCGAATAATCGGTGAACATACATTAAACAAAAATTGCAAAAACAAAGATGCCGACGAATTGATAACCTCCTCCTTCGAAATCTTGAAATCAGTTGAAAATTTAAAAAAAATCAACTTGATATCTTCAAGCGTACTTAAGAAAAAGGGTCTTGATATAGACAGGCGGACAACAAAGTGATCATATAAGGGTTCGGTTTTTTAATTTTGAGTTACAGAACCCTAAAAATATACTCAAACAAGCAAGCAAGATCGGTTTTTTATGTAAAATAGGCTAAATTGTGCAATTTTATTCGATCCCAGATGACCAAAGCTAACAGATTTTTCTCCAGCCAGCCAAGAAATGCAAATGTTTAAAGTTAGATCGCCGCGAATGCCACGCTATTTGTCATTGGTTTGCCGCAGTGAGCTCTTGAGAGCTCTCTTCGAGTGGAGATCACGTATACACACGCTCTAAACCATAAGGATTGCTGCCAAAGATAAGAAAATTACTGGCCCTTGGGGCGCTAGTTAGTAGGTACGGGCAACTTAGTTTTAAGAGCTAGGTAGGAGTATAAAAGAAGTAATTTTGAGGCGAAACGCTATTTGTAGCAAAGTAAGCTATAGCTAGCAGCTAGTCACTCCTGCACTAGGCTATGTATACGTAAATTGAAGCCAAGTAGTAGATGAGTCAATTTTTTACGACTATGATCTTTCCCTTAATCTCGTTATGGATCTGGTTTAGAAATTTATAAATAAGTATTTTTATAGAAAAGTATTTTTTTACCTAATCAACACATAGCAATCTATCAATTTCCCTGGTTAGTATATTTATAAAATAGACCTTATTCACTAAAAACCGTAACAGAATGGTAAAATGTTAAGGTGTCTCCGCGTCCGCTGCAAAATACTTACCACTCAGTCACAATAAAAAAAAAAAATTCCAAATAAAATTCCTCATCGACGTAAAAACAAACAATTTATTTGTCGTTTATAATCAAAGAATACCGTCTTTAATCAGTATAAAAAATATTAACCATAAATCAAGAAAATGTCGTGCCATTGTCAGTGAAAAATAATTTTGACCCAGGTAGGTATTTTGTTAAAAACTACTTGAGTTGTTGTACAAAAATTTGATACTACAGTTATACTCTGTGTCTTTAGGTATTTAAATAAAAGTAAATAAGATCTACCCTCAAAGGGCTCCTTAAGCCAGTTGAGGGTAGATGAAAACATTACACGATCAAATAATATTGGTTAAAGCCAGGTCGTTAAGTGATAGATCCAGGCAGTTTTGTATTTGATTGGTTAACCAATAAAAGTTATAACTACCCGAAAATGTAAAAATTGTTTGTTTACTTTTATTTAAATACCTAAAGACGTAGAGTATAGGCCAGAGTTTGTTTTACTTCAAGCATAGACAGAAAGAATCATACTGTCTCTTTCTTACGCTCGTACAGCTATAGCTTATTACTTCCACTACTTACTATAATTTAATTACTTTTTTTAATGCCAGGACGGTGATAAACAAGCATACGGCTCGCCTGGTGGTAAGCAGTTACCGTAGCCTTTGGACGCCTGTAACTCCAGAGGATTCACAAGCGTGTTGCCTACCCTTTAAGGGTCTATACACATACACTCCTTTTTTCAAGAATCTCATCTTGTAGCTCCCTGGGAAAACAACCAGAGGAGTTCTTTGTGATATAAAATCAAGAATTCACCTATCCCTTCCTTCCTTATTTTTCTTTAAAAAAATAAGCGTATGTTTATAAGATAGGCGTCTGCTTACATTACCTACTTATTTAAATAAGGCTGGCTTAGTTTAGCACGAGTGCGACGTAATTACGTCTCCGACGAAGGGAGTGGCGTAAATGCAAGTTCTTTTAAAGCATATTTTTTGTAAAAATATTATGAACCTGGTTATGATCTCGAGATTTTCGCTTCGTTATTAAATATGAGTAGGCAAAAACATTTCTGGGTAAAACGTGTACCAAGAGTGCACTAAAAGAGCCAAACTGGATGAGCACTTCACTTGCATGTTTGTAATTTGGGCCTTCTACGGGCGGCTTTATCCCCTAGAGAGCATAATAGCAGCTTTGTGCCAAGACATTATGAGCTAGACACTTACCTATTTATAAACGAACATTCTACCAAAACAAGGAGTAAAGACATAAAAAAGCTAATCTGGGTTCAAACTAAACAAACATCAAATATTTATTTAAAACACTTATATGACTTTGTAAACGAATTTGTATGGCAGGAAGAAGAATTTGGCAATGAAAACCGACTTCAATACAAGAAAACATTGCATTGCAGTTTTTGAGCTTAGAACTTCCTGTTTTATAGACAGGGTCACTACTGATAAGCCTAAGGGGCCCGATAACGGCATTTATTTTTTGTGCGTCAGCGTCAGTCACGAATATTTTGGCCTGAGTTTGCTAACTCAGATTCCTAAATAAGTAAATAAAAATCTACATATTTGTGTAAGATTTGTCTCATAATATTTATTATTATATAAATGTATTTTCCTTGGTAAGTGTTTGATTGAAATAGATCATACTGATCAGAGTTTAAACTTTGTGCAGGATTCTCACACAATGTAAACTGTTTATTAGGCAAACCAGGCATGCCTGAGCATAGATATGGCCTACTCAGTTAACTGGCGAGACGAGTTCCTCCATAGGATTAGGCCCATCATGTTTTAAGCCATCGCTGAAATTCAGCCTGATCTGTGCGGCAGAGTTATTCAAAAATTTGACTTTGGATATGGGCTACCAGAAGAAGCCAAGGTGGACATTTGAACGGTGTCATATTTCAAAAAAAATGGCACGTATGTGCCTTTCAAATAAAACTAAAAAGTAATTAATATCTTACACATAGTCTGTTTATTGCATTTTAAAACCGACCGGCCCTTATTGGAAAACCCTATACATTGATATCCCCAATCGACCCCATCTGCCCTAATCTAACCTCGACCTAATCTGCTTGTGTACAGTTGCTATTTTAATATAGAACTAGATGTCTAATTTATACTTTGTAATATGCCCAATCCAACTCTTGTTCTAGTTGTAGGTACATACAAAACCAGAATGGGAAGAAATTGTTCAATCGAGCTGCCATTTCAATGTCTGTACCTCTACCACGAGTCATGTAGAAAATTCTGAATATTTTTCTATAGGCGTTAACGAATAATCGGGCTTCGAATCGTTTTCCTTCACTTTCGACAGCAACAATAAACGATCTATGCTGACATTTCATGTCGGATTACGTTTAGTGCGCTGCATACATCCGTCTCATAGGTAGAACGAGACGGATGTATGCGGCACGTCGAATGTGATCTGTCATGTTAACGCACTGAAGGTCAGTACAGTATGTTATCGATAGGTTTTATTAAAACGTTACCATAAGACACTAATTTGACTTACGTCACCGAAAAACACCGTATCGACTGTAGAAAACTCTTTCACTATCAAATTATAAGGTGAGATGTCAAAAACATGGTGAAAGTGAAAACCATTCGTATTTATTGTGTTATATTTATATATTATTAGTTGACGAAATAATATCGACAAAGCCTTACATTAAGCATAATTTGTTAATAAGACTGCATAGTATGACAACTGGAACTGGAAAACGAAACGGTAAATTTCAGCCGCAATCCTGCGTTGTGTTATGTATGAAAACCGGCGGCTTGCTGGAGCATCTTTAGCTTCCCTTGTGCGTTTGTTAGGTCGTGAGGCTCCGTGCCCCTTGCTCCACGGATCGACTGCCTCGACACCAACAATAGTTAGACGAACGACAACTATATTTAATAGTCTTGTAGTGATTTCGGATGTCGGGCGCCGCTCCGGCTTGTTCGCTGGTAAATAAATTAAAGGACTTGGCCAACGTGTCGGCGTCGACGCAGGTGGGATGTGTAACAATAGCGCACTGCCTATACTTGAGAGAATCAACAACATCTTGAAAGGGTACTTATCCTTTTGTAATTATACAATAGACCTAAATAATAAGAAATAAACCTATGATCCACTATGATCACTTAAAGTCGAACTATCATGTTGACAAAATAACCAAATAAATTAAGAATCACCTAACACTACATATGGTCGTAGTTCTAGGACGTTTTAAACTAGTAGTGTTATTTGTACATTTGACATTTCATCAATTTGGTTTTCTAAGGTAATCCTATATCCTACGACGAAATATATATATGGATGGATGGATGAATACTGACAGTTTTCACCCCTTTTCCTAAACGTAATTTCCCTGTTTAAAAAAAGTTGCAATCGGTGAAAATTATGAAAAAATAGTAAAAATAAAGATCCTGACGAATTGAGAACCTCCCCTTCGAAATCTTGAAGTCGGTTGATAACATTTTATGCGTTAAAAGTCACGCGCGTTTAAATCAGGTAAAAAAAAGGCTTACTGTCATAGCTTGTATTTTCCGGCTCCAGCTGGCATGAACCGTAAGCCAGAAACAAATTTCATGACCAGCAAGGCGTCCCAGGCGATTATAATTTTTGAAGTGGTTAAGGACGAAGTATAATGATGACTCGCGTAGGTCAGCTGTCGCTCCGTTGGTGGGTTGCGAAACGTCAGTATTTGATGCTCTTATTATCAGGAAAATCGTCAGCCGGCTGATTTGAGGTAGAAAAACCGTCTGCTGATACCCTAAATACCATATATTCATGTGACTAGTTTACGGTTTTTTCAGTGCTATACAGCCGGCTGATGATTTTTTTTTTTTTTATACCACGACGGTGGCAAACAAGCATACGGCCCGCCTGATGGTAAGCAGCTACCGTAACCTATGGACGCCTGCAACTCCAAAGGAGTCACATGCGCGTTGCCGACCCTTTACAAAAAGGAGGATTCATTGTGTTGACGACTAAAGGAACAAGAAGGTCCCTCATCGTCAACACACTGGGTCCTCTTTGAGCTCTTTGGCAACCTTACTCACCAGCAGGAACACAACACTATGAGTAGGGTCTAGTGCTATTTGGCTGTGGTTTTCTGTAAGGTGGAGGTACTTCCCCAGTCGGGCTCTGCTCCAGATTTGAGCGATGACATTCGCTGAACGTGCCCTACCACACTTAGCGAGATGCCATTCGCAGTGCCCATACCTCTCATGCCCGATTTTTATTTTATTTGTAATAGCATATAAATTATCACCTGTTTCAACTGGGAGGCGATGGTCATCTTATTTTATATATATTTTATGTAAGAAAATGGCTGCTGTATCTCAACCCACTCAAGGAACGGCAGCTGACCATCACGAAGCTTGATTATTTACCGCCCTTAACCACTTAAAATTTACCGCTTGGGACACGATGACCAACGGAAATTATTCCTGGTTTACGGCCTAGCAAGCATATTAAATACCCACAAAAAGTATGGTAATTTTTCAGAGCTAGTACGGTTTCTATGCTTATTATTGTTCACTGCTCATATTATTGTCTACAGTTCTAAACCTTCAGATAAAATGTACTTAGGAAGTAAAAACTTTTTGGCTTACCTACAATCTGTTTCGGTTGGTGTGAAGGATGTGACGTTTGTCACGTCACGTCACTTTGTAAAGTATTGAAATCTACACAAACGAAACAAGCAATCGAACTTTCGTGAGCGAATTGCATAAACGATAATTTAACTTATGGTATGGCAGTAATTTTTAGTTCTACAAGTGACCGCTAGAGGCTCTGCACAAATTCTCCATACAAATAGTTTACGAATTCGTGAACGAATCTCGAATTGGGCTTATTTGCATGACTCGTGGTAGAGGTACAGTACCTCTACCACGAGTCATGTAGAAAATTCTGAATATTTTTCTATAGGCGTTAACGAATAATCGGGCTTCGAATCGTTTTCCTTCAGTTTCGACAGCAACACATACAAACGATCTATGCTGGCATTTCATGTCGGATTACGTTTAGTGCGCTGCATACATCCGTCTCATAGGTAGAACGAGACGGATGTATGCGGCACGTCGAATGTGATCTGTCATGTTAAGCACTGAAGGTCAGTACAGTTTGTTATCGATAGGTTTTATTAAAACGTTACCATAACTACCATAAGACACTAATTTGACTTACGTCACCGAAAAATACCGTATCGACTGTAGAAAATTCTTTCACTATCAAATTATAAGGTGAGATGTCAAAAACATGGTGAAAGTGAAAACCATTTTATTGTGTTATATTTATATATTATTAGTTGACGAAATAATATCGACAAAGCCTTATATTAAGCATAATTTGTTAATAAGACTGCATAGTATGATAACTGGAACTGGAAAACGAAACGGTAAATTTCAAGCCGATATGAGAAATAGATATCCACATCAACACTTCAATAAGAATAATTTTAAAAAAGAAATCTAGACCCAAGAACTGCTGAATATTTGTGAGATTTATGTATTAATAGTCAATTAATCTGATTTTAAATCGACACAAAAATACCAACTCTAACCTAAAACGAATGGTAAGTAGTTGAAATTTGATATGATAGTTATAAACACTTTCATTTTCAATCATAATAATTACAATGAAACTGTGAAAAATAACAAATAATATTGAAACACCTTTTACAGGTTCTTGTGCATCATTCATTTCTGATTGATTGCTGTAGCAGCTAACTTATCACCAGCAAGGCAAACTATTTATCCCAGGACGGTGTATTATTTTATATTCAAGAAGTAACAACTGCGTTACAGGCCGGGATCTTAGAATTATTGCATCCAAGTACTATAAAATAGTGCTTACTTAAAAAACATCCAGATTTATACAGGGCACTTTGAAATTATAATGTACATAATAAATTATATTAAAGATTTATTTATTGCGAAATAGCCTTTTAAGGTAACATTGTCACAAACTAGAAACTTATAAGTACTACTAACAATTACTCGTACGTGTAACTTATAAATAGAAATAAAACCATCATTATGCAAGAAGCGGCAAAGCCGCAATCCTGCGTTGTGTTATGTATGAAAACCGGCGGCTTGCTGGAGCATCTTTAGCTTCCCTTGTGCGTTTGTTAGGTCGTGAGGCTCCGTGCCCCTTGCTCCACGGATCGATTGCCTCGACACCAACAATAGTTAGACGAACGACAACTATATTTAATAGTCTTGTAGTGATTTCGGATGTCGGGCGCCGCTCCGGCTTGTTCGCTGGTAAATAAATTAAAGGACTTGGCCAACGTGTCGGCGTCGACGCAGGTGGGATGTGTAACAATAGCGCACTGCCTAAATTTTAGAGAATCAACAACATCCTGAAAGGGTACTTATCCTTTTGTGATTATACAATGATTATAAATAATAAGAAATAAACCTATGATCCACTATGATCACCACAGACTACTTAGTAGATACTACGTATATGATCACTAAAAGTCGAACTGTCATGTTGACAAAATAACCAACTAAATTAAGAATCACCTATTACATATGGACGTAGTTCTAGGACGTTTTAAACTAGTAGTGTTATTTGTACATTTGAAATTTCATCAATTTGGCTTTCTTATGGTGAACCACACTTCGCCTATGCGGACAAATATTCGTGTTGCGTCTTTTTCCTATTCTATACCATAAGAAAGAGACGCAACACGAATATTTGTCCGCATAGGCGAAGTGTGGTTCAGCATTAGGTAATCCTATATCCTACGACGAAATAACTATATGGATGGATGGATGAAGTACTGACAGTTTTCACTCCTTTTCCTAGCTTTGAATATGTATGACGAAATACGTAATTTCCCTGTTTAAAAAAAAGTTGCAATCAGTGAACATTATGAAAAAATAGTGAAAATAAAGATCCTGACGAATTGAGAACGTCCTCCTTCGAAATCTTGAAGTCGGTTGATAACTTTTTATGCATAAGCAAAGTCACGCGCGTTTAAATAAGGTAAAGGCTTACTGTCATAGCTTGTATTTCCCGGCTCCGATGGCATGAACCGTAAGCCAGGAACAAATTTCATGACCAATCGCAAGGCGTCCCAGGCGATGATAATTTTTGAAGTGGTTAAGGACGAAGTATAATGATGACTCGCGTAGGTCAGCTGTCAGTATTTGATGCTCATATTATCAGGAAAATCGTCAGCCGGCTGTATTGAGGTAGAAAGAAAGTCTGCTGATACCCTAAATACCATATATTCATGTGACTAGTTTACGGTCTTTCAGTGGTATACAGACGGCTGATGATTTTTATTTTATTTGTAATAGCATATAAACTATCACCTGTTTCAACTGGGACGCGATGGTCATTCTATTTTATATGTATTTTATGTGAGAAAATGGCTGCCGTTCCTCAACCCACTCAAGGAACGGCAGCTGACCATCACGAAGCTTGATTATTGACCGCCCTTAACGACTTAAAATTTACCGCTTGGGACACGATGACCAACGGAAATTATTCCTGGTTTACGGCCTAGCAAGCATATTAAACACCCACAAAAAATATGGTAATTTTTTAGAGCTAGTACGGTTTCTATGCTTATTATTGTTCACTGCTCATATAATTGTCTACAGTTCTAAACCTTCAGATAAAATGTACTTAGGAAGTAAAACCTTTTTGGCTTACCTACAATCAGTTTCGGTTGGTGTGAAGGATGTGACGTTTGTCACGTCACGTCACTTTGTAAAGTATTGAAATCTACACAAACGAAACAAGCAATCGAACTTTCGTGAGCGAATTGGATAAATGATAATTTAACTTATGGTATGGCAGTAATTTTTAGTTCTATAAGTGACCGCTAGAGGCTCTGCACAAATTCTCCATACAAATAATTTACGAATTCGTGAACGAATCTCGAATTGGGCTTATTTGCATGACTCGTGGTAGAGGTACTGGAGAAAAAAAAACATACTTAGATTATATATCGATTATCGATATCATTTCACTTAAATTGAAGCACTTATTTAGGTAGGAATAGGAGCACCGTTTCGGTAGTTAATACTATTAACAAATCTGTATTTGCATTGATTAGATACGAATTAAACCATTATACGGACGAACCACCTGCGGCTGGCAATGCAGCCGCGATCCAATTTTAATAGTTATCGGAATAATCGGGTACTCGTACAATGCCAAATTAAGCCGCATATGACCCAGTTTTGCAACACAATACCAACAATTTACAATTTGCAAAATGATGTAAGTATATTACTATAATATTACTTATTTTACCTGTGAAATACCTTATCACCATCATTGTGATCTTTGATATCGCATATATGTTTTAGAATCAAACTGCCAACTAAAAGGTTCATGAAATGGGCTTAAGATCGTTTATCGTTTTATCGCTTGTCATCTCAGCCGTATCGTAGCCGCTTGACAAGATAGATGAAAATATTGATAATATGTATGTATAGCAACCATAGTTGCGTTCGCACACCATGCACATAAAAAGGTCAAATATGGCATGATTATTCCTTAGGATCCAAGGATGGATTTGAGATGTGGAGCTACCAAGATTTTTGACGGAGTGGATGGAGGCTCTCAACTTTATCTTGATATCTACGTCAGTTATGCAGACTGCTACTAGGCCAAGTTTGGTATCTTTTTCGTATAAATCGGTGATGCCGAATTAATTTATGATACCTTATATACACATATAATTTTGACACCTTTCCGAAGCAAAAACTTACTTACTTACTTAAAAAAAATAATAGTACAATACTAGTAAAAGTACTTTAGTCATGTAAAAATGTTACGAACGCAGGTATACTCAAACTTTACGGCTATAAATAACCTCTTACGAACTGGACATAACATCGCATGGAACCATAATCCGAGATTATGCTGAGGTTAACCGTACTGAACCCTGATTGCAGCCACCGTGGCTGTTTGCTTTACAAGCTTGTCGACATAGGTATATCTGCTCATGTCATGAGGCATAGCTCTGAAGATATGGTCATGGTAATCCACGTATCGTTAGCGAAAATGGTAAAAGATTAGTACAGTAAGTTGGCACAGACATTAGAGGTAAAACTCTAAGATTTAAATCGTAAATATCGCTATTAAATTCATAAACAGTTAAAATGTGGGAGTTTAACTTAGGGACCAGACCTTTCTTTTAGGCACAAGGCTTTTAATGGCGGTTGCTCTAAAAGCGGCCACTCATGAGGGCGTCGTACAAAATCAGCAAAAACAGCAGTCACCGTTTAGGTTCCTGAGCTCACAATTCTTTACAAAAATCTATATTTTATATGTTATTATAACAACAAAGAGTGTGTTTACAATTTAAAGTAATAAGTACTCGATTATCATTTGTAGTTAACTCAATACAACGAAGTAAAGTTGTACAAAATCTGAGAAAAACGTTTGTGCGGTTTAGGAAAAACATGAATTAAAAATGCATACGATCATTAAATGGTTATAATATTTTGAAAGCCAGATAAATGCACTAGAGAATTAAGGGTTACTTATATTTTATCTACACTCATACTGTAAGTACTCTAAAATGCGTTCAAAAACCGTAGACAATGACAAGCATTACAACAAACGATTTAACTATGATAAGTTTCTTATCTGCGGCAGTAACGTAATTTTAACGTTGCATGCTCAAATATTGTTAAGCAATGAGTTTCAAATTTGGAACATCGAATTTGATAACATAATGTTACCGCCATGGCCAACTCGATTGGTCCCGCGCGAGCGCCGGCACAATCGAGTTGGCCATGACGGTACAATGGCGGTCATTCTATGGTTTCCGAACACTTAATTTAATATATATAATATGAGTGTAGATAAAGCAGTGTATGCAACTGTACGTAATTAGGCCTTAAAACACTCGTGTGATCTTATTATGAAATTCGCCTGCGGCTCATTTCATAAAACCACACTCATGTTTTAAGGACCCTTATTACGTAACAGTTACATAAACTACTATTTCCTTATAAAAATAACAAATTAATTCAATTATAAATATAAACTTTCGTGAAATTCCCATACATTCGCCACATCAGTCAAATTGTCTTTGTGACTCAGATGCCCCACGGGGCCCGTCGTAAGCGGACGCGCTGCTGAATTTCACACTTTGACAATTATTTTGACAGAAAATCATATAAGTACACGAAAAAGGATACCAGTAGCCAGAATGTATTCAAAATGAATAGGGAAAACAAACAGAGACCGTGTGTCATATTAAATTATATTTTTTGATGTTTACATCTCGTAATACTAGAAAAATACAACTAGCGATTTCAAAAAATAAACATTTCTACCGAATCCTCATAATTCGTTTCTTCCAAAGCTATTTAATGCGAAAAGAGGTTTAGGATTACTTTTTAATTACGGAGTTTTTATTTATTATGCTGGTCATATTATTGCGACATTTAAAAAAATTATACGAACGTCATGATTGACAATTTTCTTAGTACTCAAATCTTATTAACAAATTATTTTACTTATGGCCTGTTTCACAATCTCCAGTTAAAGCATATCTGTCAGATAAATGTTTGCTGTCCTTTTCTTTTATAAGACTGGAGAAAAGGATAGCAATAATTTTAACTGGCAGATAAGTATATCTGGAGATTGTGAAACAGGCCCTTAGTATACGCGAAATTTGTATGAGATATATTCCCGCAATATATGAAAATCATGGAACCTATTTCTTGTTGGCCGTTTGTGATAAAGAAGATCAAGAAATTAAAATAATGACTAGGCCAGCAGATCTATCGAGTTTTTGCACACAACATACGTGCATGCGTAATGAAGAACGTCTCTGTCTGCAGCACATGCAAATCGAGAGGCGTATGAATCGGTTGTTGTTACTATATGGTACGAGTAGGACCCCAGAGGTACAGATGGACTTCATGAACTCACGCCACGCCTCTCGATCATCAGGAGTGCTCGTAACATCACTCCAGGTCGTCTGAACGGCTTCTTCTCAACTGAGCGCCACCGTGAGTGCACGGGACGACCAGATCTACGTTCGCCTCCTGGTGGGACTTAGTTGAGAGCGGTGTACATGATAGTTTTCATCCCGGCTTATTGTGTGTCTGAACTATCTCCGTTATCGCATAGCGATTTCACTTTGCATGAATCTATCACCTTTATACAAATGTACCTACCTATTTATAAAATAAACCAATAAACATTGTTGTTTTCTGATTTTAACTTACACCATTTATCCAGGACTTTTTAGTCATAGCTGGGAGGCAGAAAGTAACGTCGCGTTCGAAACCTCAGGCGAAATAATAAAAATAAGTGTGTAAAGAATCCAGTTTTTTATTTCATCAGTATTCTGTGAAAATTAACTTATTTACTGGACTGAACCAGAGTTGGACAAAAATTATCTATTGGGAAGATAACTAAATCATCTTTTATTTGAAATAACTAAATAATCCGTTATTTGTTATTTTGAATTTATTTAGATCAATTTCATTTTTATCTAGATAATTATCTTTGAATAAATTTATTTCAAATAATTTTCTAGATAAGAAATTATCTAAATAACGCCAAACTCTGGACTGAGGGAAGCATGTAGTGTACAGTCGCCATCAGATATATCGGAGCGGCCAAAGTGGTCACAAATATCTGAACGCCACCTATTTGTCAAGGCGATAAAGTAAATGTTCAGATATTTTTGAGTACCTTTACTGTTCCGATATATTTGGTGATAACTGTACAGTCGCCATCAAATATATCGGAGCAGCTAAGGTACTTAAATATATCTGAACATGCACGTTATCGCCTTGACAATAGAGGCGTTGTTCAGATATTGTGACCACCTTGGCCGCTCCGATATATCTGATGGCGACTGTACCAAAATTTTAAAAGGCAACTGGAGCCAGCCGTACTGTAAATTTATCAAAAATATTACCGGTTGGCTTCTTTATGGCGTTGTAGAGTCCATCTCGGTGATCATGAAAACGGGCCTTAAATGGGCACTAGCAGTGTTGTACCATTCCCGGGAATATTCACCTCGAGGGAATATTGGGGAATTTTGAAATTGTTGTATAACACGTATATTGTATTTTCAAGGAATAGGTTAAACGAAGACCACAAAACTTACCACGACATCAAGCACAGTACCTCCACCGGAAAACTAAATTCCCAATATTGCCAAGTAATTACTCAATTTGGTTTTGGTTAATCCATACTTAATTTTATAAATGCGAAAGTGTGTTTGTCTGCCTGTCTGTTACCTCTTCACGCTGACACCGCTTAACCGATTTAGATAAAATTTGCTAAGCATGAAGATAGTTTGAGTCTCAGGGAACGATATATGATAGTTTTATCCCAGAAATTATCCAGTGAAAAGGGGGGTCGAAGATTGAATGGAACTGTTGCTCACTATAAACTTAAATAGCATGTGCGTTAAATTAATATTTGCTATGAGATTTTACTACGGCGTTTCATTAATTCCTTATGGCGAATCAGGGACCGGAAAACCCCTTCGTTTGATTAATCGTTTCAATATGGTAACTCTATTAAAGTCTTACCCTGATGATATGGTTACCCTATCATTGGGTTACGCTGTCGATATGGAAATCATTTTGAATAGGCTTAACCCTTTTCAATGTGCAGGCAGGCGGTTTTATCTTTCTCATTTGGAATGGAACAGGAGAGGCGACGGCGGAACAAATTGAGTGATTATCAGATTTGCAGTCCTCACGATACACAACTTTAATTTTAAAAATTTCTGTTAAAGAAATGTTTCTTATCTTCAGTTTATTTTTGCATAGTTCGCATGTATTGATGAATTGGGCAATTTTTTTTTAATAAGAATAAAAATAAAAACCCATTTTTTATTCTTATTCTAATCGATTTGAATAAAAATTATTCTTGCACTCGTTATTCAAAATAAAATGAATAGGGATAAATCACCTGATTCTTATTTGAAATAAATAATGGAAAACTGAATAATTATTCTAGGATTGGGTTTATTCCAAATACTATTTGGATTTTTTTTTATTCAACTAAAATGTTATTTGGAATGATGTTAAGTTTGTGGTACAAACCAATACAACCATCCTCCTAGCGTTTGTCCCGGCTTTTGCCACGGCTCAATTGAGCCTGTGATGAATTGGCGTAGGGCCTAGTACTTGTTTTCAGCTAATTAGGGGTTGTAGATTTCGAAAATTATATCTGTTTTATAATCCAAGATGGCGGTTATATACTTTTTTCCGGTAAATGATCATGGTAGTTATTTTCGGTTAATTAGGGGGTGTAGATTTATTAAATTATATCTGTTTTAAAATCCAAAATGGCGGCTATACTTTTTTATGAAAAATCGTTTTCGAAAATTATGCCTGTTTTAAAATCAAAGATGGTGGAAATACACTTTTTTGTATAAATTGTCATGGTAGTCATTTTCGTCTATTTCGGGTGTGTAGATTTCGAAAATTACGTCTGTTTAAAACCCAAAATGGCGCCTATACTCTTTCTGAAATATCGTCATGGTTAAAGTTTTTGGTTAATTGCGAGGTGTAGATTTTGTAAATTACGTACTTTAAAGATGGCGTCTATACTCTTTTGTCTGAAAAATCGTCATGGTAGTAATTTACGGCTAATTAATGGTTTTATTTATTATTATTAGATATAAGAGTATATCGTCCATCTTGGATTTTAAAGCAGATATAATTTTCGATATCTACATCACCTAATTAGTTGAAAACGACTATCAGTCCCTACGCTAATTCATGGGATTAGGTTCTTTATCAGTTCTTAATTTAATTTAATTCAATTCTAACTACTCAACTTAATATATAATGTATTAATTTTAATAATTTAGATTTTTTGGATTTGTAGCAATTAATAATATTTTACCTAAAAGATGTCATATACAAAGGAAAAAAAGTGACCTAGGCCTCCGGTGCCCAGGGCTATAAATATTTATTAAAAATAATTTGATTTGTTCTTCAGTAATATTTTACGTGTTGACGTTAACGATTTTATAATTTATTCCCAATTTTAATTGTATTATTTTGATGTTGAAATTTTAATTGTTATTTATTTTGATGCTTCGTATTAATGATGCTCCGGTCCTGTTTTATTGGTTTAAGTTAAAAATCGTATATTTATATATACCTACTAACATGAATTCTGTACTAACAACGAAATGGGCAATGGCCTGAAATAAACGTTTATTTAATTGAATTTAATTTAAATTCAATTAAATAAACGTTTATTAGGCCTTAGGCCTACCGCTCCAAACTTTTGAGACACGGGCGTAAATGGGCCCACTTGTAATAACCTATATAGTACATACCAAGTTTAAGACCATTGCGGTGGGCGCATAATATTTTAAAACCAATTGAAATCACAACAATTTTTTAGGCCTTAATTCTTTTTTATTTTTGATCTTCAAATTTTCACAGTACATAAGTAATTTCAAGACCCATTCAACAAAACACAAATACCAAGTTTAAAACCATTTCGGTTAGACCATAGTATTATACTTAATTATACGGAAAATGGTAATGACGGAAATTCCTTTTTCAGAGTTGGTCCTTTTGGCTCTTAGATTAAATTAAAAGGGGGAGATTATCAAATTTTTTCATGTGTTATTAAATAGCCCTACTATTTTTCATTTCAGAAGGTATACATACATACTACGATATATTTTAAAGAGTAATGTGAAGTATGTGAGCGAAAAAAAATACTTTTTCAGAATAAAATTACGATATCGCTATTTTTACGTTTTTTTACGGTACTTATACCTTTACAACGATATACCCGTTATAATTTCGGTACCAAAATTATTCACCGTAGCTTTTACGATGTAGGTACTTGCTACGGTGGTGCGAGCGGCGGTAAAGGATGTGAGCATGGGGCGGGGCACGGGGAGTCGTTTCAGAAAACGGTTAAGGTATTGCAATAAATGGCGGTGCCGTTATATTTCGGTACAGAAAATTTCGGTTGCGCAACGACGTCATACCGTTTTAAAACTGTAAACCTGTGTGTGTACCTTTATTTTTTGGTTATGATGTCGGCGAGTAACGTCTCTTCAGACAATTTAAGACATATAAGTTTGTAATGTGCGGTCTGAAACGCCCGCCACAACACTGTATGGAAGCAAATCGCTAAGAAATATGATAAATTTAAATACCCGTGGCTCCAATACTATACTAAAATAAATTCACACGAAAGAAGTATGCCTAACGTAAGTTAAAAATAAAATTAAAACGGATTGAAAGTAGAATTATTGGTTATTTAGTATTGCATGTAGAACCACGAATATGTATCGCTCAAATCTGGAGCAGAGCACCTTACAGAAAACCACAGCCAAATAGTACTAGACCCCACCCATAGTGTGGTGTTCCTGCTGGTGTATAGCAATGTGGTAGTATAAAAACAATGTATAAATGATCATATTTATTTTGCCAAATTTTGCATAGAAAATATAAAACTGTAGCTGTGAAGATATTGTATGTAAATCCGCCCAAAGACGTTGTTCAATCCTATCAGGTCATTTGATTTTACACCTTATCGAGAGCCATATAAAGTGGTTCTTGGCATTGTCAATCTGACTTCTACAGATATCTTTACAAAACTCGTATTTCAAAAACGCAACTAATCATTTAAATATAAAATACATTATTTCGCTGTCTTCTTGGAACGCATATATTACCTATGGTTTCAGTTTCTCAAAGGAGGTGTGTAGTCAAACTTATAATGGCAACCGAAAAAAATAGTGGTCAATGACCTGTCTCCCCAGAAGTGTGGTAGTGTGAGTGAAGTCTGGTAATGTTTGTATCTGGGTAATTTGACAGAATCTGAAAATTTACCCTCCTCGACACAGTCTTAACAACAGGTAGGAAATAGGTAAGTACTCGTAGTTATAGTTACGCAGTGAAAAGGAATATGAGTGATAAATACGGAAAAATAATGGATAAACTGATTAAAAGTTCAACAAGATTCGAGGAGCAAGATAACTTGGCATGATACAGAACTATAAGATGAACCTAATGATGAAGGTTATTATTTTTTTATCACCAATATTGATAATTATTTTTCAAACGACAATTAGAAAAATACATTTTTGTACACGATTTGGCCACGCTACTCAATGTGACGTCCCATTTGTCAAAAGTCATAGGGTTGCCATGATTTACGTTTTTTAAGATTAATTTTAATTGAAAAAAATATTTTTGTTTACTATCGAAGTACTATCGTATGATATCGTTGATCCAGTATGAAAGTCAGAAAAAGTGGTTCCGGATCACGACCCAGAAACCACCCTGTACTGCCTGTAGTAAAATAATATGTTAGCCTATATACGTCCCCACGCTGGCCCAAAGCGGGTTGGGGACTTCACATACACCTTTGAATTTCTTCACGGATGTATACAGGTTTCCTCACGAAGTTTTCCTTCACCGAATAGCGATTGGTAAATATGAAATGTTATATCGTACATATAAGTTCCGAAAAACTCATTGAACCCGAAACCTTCGCATTTAAAGTTGGACGTCTTACCGCTAGGCTACCAACCATTTCTAAATGGGTATTACAACATCTACCTACGACGTCCGCGGTGGACCGACTCGACTCGAATCTGCGGTTCAGCGGAGGGAGCGGTGTATAATTCGCATTGCCCCGCTCCGTGCCTAACGAGCTCGTTCCAGCGGCACTAGTCTTGAGCTCATCTCATGCTGGGATGGACGGTGCAATGGATATTGTTAAAATCAAGATGCTACTATTAATTGTTAAGGTATATTAGGTGTGCGCAATGTAGCCCGGGCATCAGAATACGGCTACGGTATTCCCTGCCTGTCATAAGAGGCGGGAACTTTGGGGCAGTCAAGGGTCACACTAACGATGCGTAACGTCAGGGCGGCACTGGCGCGTTTCGTAGGAGATCTCAGAGCTGGTCCAGAAGCTGATGAAGACCCTCGGGGACTCAAAAATGAGTCTGTGCAACTCCAACTTAACTTCCGCGCTGTCCCCGTGGCGCGAAAGTATCCATAAAGGATTTACCCCCGTTAAGAAAAGGTATATTAATTAGGTGTAAGTTGCACTACAAAGCTTCTATTCACTTACCTGGCTGTACCTACACAAAGTGCCCATAAAGGTCATAAATACTTTTCAAAGAATTGCGTGATAGAAATTACCTAAGTGGAAAGTATAGTAAGTAGCCTCAAAGGTAACGCTAGGAAAACATGGACATAATTTCAGAAAGTAGTTTCATACCTATTCTACTTATTTACTTAAGTATGTACCTATAACTATACCTAATATACTACTTCAAAATCTAAACTACTAGGTGCCTACTATTTTACAAACTTGCTACAGTATCCATGGTCGATATATCGAGAACTCTTGAATAATTATATTAAAACTTCGCATTGATAAAAATTAAGAAGTACCTAGATGTTTTCTCCGTATACACGGCAGGGCGAAAAATAAGATTACATAGTCGTCTGTGTGATCAATGTTATCATTATGAATTATGGTATTGTATTTTATTTATGCGCTCGTTTTATAAACGCCGTTTAAAATATTTTGCAAACAAACTCATAACGTTTAATTAATGGTTTCCAACAAAGTGAAGAACACTTAGCTTAACAAGGAAAACCACAAGTTAGAGAGAAACGTCTATCCCACTATTTACCACACGACGGCTCAATAGATCTCTACATGCGATGCAGTTGATCGGTGAGCTTAATTCTAGCTCATTAGCTAGCGAGCTTGAGCATCAATAGGATGCACCCATGCAAGAACGACATATGTCAATATATACTCCATAGGTACATCCGACGTTGCGCTACCCGAGTTAGGAGGTGGACTACACATCACTACATAGTTATCGTGGGTTATGTAACTGCTCTGATTACACTGATTTGACTGATTTGTTAAGTAAAGCTCGGTCGTTACGCGTCTGAATTAGGCTAATGAGGTATCCGACGAGGGAACCCCGACCGCGTACCTACATGCTGTCAGTCAGAGTGAAAATGCTGACTTGTGGCTATCCACATGCATGATATTAACCTGGGGCGTATTCTAATTTTAAAACACGTATAAACACGATCCAACTTCAATACAACTCCAATGCACTAACAATGCAATGCAGCTACGGCATAAACATCTGAATCAGAAATATCAGAATTTGCTTGAGAAATATTCCAACGCAACTCCAATACAACTTCAATATTGGTTGATTGTTTGTTGTGTGTTGGAGTTGTGTTTGAGATAAATAATATTTTATTAAAAAAAAAACAATATGTCAACAACAATACATCGCTGGGTGAGAATACGATTGTGTCATATCCATTTTTAGGGAAAATGAGTTTTTAGTGTTTTTCGCAATATATATTTTTTTGGAACAAGTAGCACGAATCGGCATTTTTTAATTCTTATTTTTTAGTAAATTTATTTCAATATTTTTGTTCCATGTCCACGTCACGAAATATATAGTGAGTGTAATATTGTGCCATGTCCGGATATGACACAAAACCATGATTAAATCCCGGATATCAGTGTGCCAAGCGACTAAGCGATCAACGTTTTTGTGCTATATCCATAACCGATTTATTTGTATTGACACTTTTATTTTCCTACCCTCTTTATTAGACTCATTTCTATTTCGTCCGAGTAAATATTTCGTATTGTACGACTAACGATTTCGTATCGAGGCTATGTATGACTTTATGAAATGCAACAATAAGGTTCATTTGATTGAACAAAAATTTTCTGAACCGGGTCATAGTTCAATTCAAGAAGTTGACACAGTTCATAGTATGATCGAACGCCACTTTCGAAATATTGAAATTTTATCACCAATACGAGTATCATTCTTACGTCACTTTTTAAAATTGAAATTGGACAAGTATGATTTTCAAGTAGTGAGTTGCATACTCAAGAAAGAAGACCTTTTTGATTACAAAGTTATCGCAAACTCATTCAATTTTACTGATGTACACTACACAAAAATCAAACACATTATTTACAGTTCTGAAAACCCCCTTCATTTAAAATGCAGGTATGGGTTTGACGAAAATATGGTTACAATAATACCAAACCGCCTTCAAACGCCAAGGCCGAAAAGAAATAAGAAATCTAAAGTGACAATTTTGTCCGAAAGTGTTTTGGTTTTACCGTCTATTCCAAATGAAACTAATGGAAGTAAAATTCCAACAAAAAAACGATTAGACATGTTAAGCATGATAAAATTCATGCCCCGTGATGACAAAACTTTTTACGAGGTTTTATTCAAATAATTATCGTAACGTATATTTAGAGTTTTATGAACAATTTTAAAGTACCTACACATTAGCGTTTAATTGGTGATTAATTTGCTCAACACTCTTGTTAGCATAGGGTAAATACCACCTATGAAAAACCATTCCTGAATAGCTAAATATTGTTAGTTATAATTTGATTTTAAAGTGTATCATAGATACTACGGGTGGACCTTATACCTCTGCAATACGGTTTATAACTTGTTAGCAATATTTTTTTTTTTTTTTTTTTTATACCACGACGGTGGCAAACAAGCATACGGCCCGCCTGATGGTAAGCAGCTACCGTAACCTATGGACGCCTGCAACTCCAAAGGAGTCACATGCGCGTTGCCGACCCTTTACAAAAAGGAGGATTCACTGTGTTGACGACTAAAGGAACAAGAAGGTCCCTCATCGTCAACACACTGGGTCCTCTTTGAGCTCTTTGACAATTTGACTCAATGTGTCATATCCAATTTTTTGTGCCACGTCATACATAGTACATTTAATATTTAGTCATCAGGAATGGATATGACAAACATAAAAATGCATATATCTCATGATTACCATTATGTTGATTAATAGTGTATATTAGAAAAGTTAGCCAACTTGTGTACCTAATTGACAGTTATGTTAAATTTTTCATAAATAGAATATTTTCCGAGAAATAATTTATATTGTTTAATTTCGCTCTCCTGTAAACCTGGCTAAGTGGTCTATGGCACAAACGTATTCTCATCCGGCGACATACTTAACATAATAATCTACTTGAAACCTACTATTAACCCAAATACAAAAGTCCTTAAACATAACTGTGTGAGTGTGGACTGAGAGACCAATTGGTTTTTAATGGTTTTAGTAAGTGGAAAATTTAGTAGTAGTAGTGAATTACTTTGTAAAAAAATCCTGGAATTCGTAAAGAATTCACTAAAAAGTTATACAGCCAAAGGTATGGTCCCTCAGTTCACACACTGAACCTTCCACTTCTGGGCAAGTATTTAATATGCTGGCTTATGTTGATGTTACAGATTTAGTAAAAACATGTTTAAACGCATTCGTAATGACCGAAACGTAATTTGGCAATGATTATACACTAAAGCAGTCTTCCTTCTTTGGTCCCTAAGAGACCACATAAAATAACTAATAAATCGGTACATTTGTCCAAAAAAAAGCATTTTCTTTGCAAACATTAGTAAAAATCGCAAGGAAGATTATAAAAGTTAAACAAAAGCACAACTATTAATCAATTTCGTCAAATTTATATTTGTTTGTGGTCCCTCAGTTCACACACTATGAATTAATAAAATGATTAAAATATCCTAAAATATAAACATTATGGAAAGGTTTGTCGTACTGAGGTTTAGTTAAAAAGTTTGACTACATATATATATTATTTAACGTGGATTGATGGCGTATAACATAAGATAAATTGCTTTTTAATATTTCCTTAGCAGAGTGTTTATTAGGGTGTCCACACAATGAAAAGCATTTACTAACGTGAATCATTTTGCTTATTTATTAATTACAAATTAAATGAAACTACAACATTCCTGTTTGATTGAAGGTTACCTACATAAAAAATTATACATGAAAGTTATAAATATTCAAGTATCAACGAGGGCGTAAGTTATTACATGTAAATGCATGTTGTTTTAGTGCTTTCAACAATTTTACAAGAATTGTCATCATAACATACAAATTTCTCATTGAGTAAAGAGTGGCACTTGTAATGTGCTATGCTATCACTATATAGGGGGGGGGGGGGTACAAATTCAATTGCCCCTACAAAAGTATAAATTTTACTTTTAATCATAATTGAATGAGGTACGTCGCTTGGACAATGTTGATCAGTACCGTTTAAATCAAATGAAATTACTTTCGATATTTCGTAATTATTATTAGTCTGCCCTTCACAGTATAAACATTTTGTCATGCCGTCGTCCAAAAAAATAGCCTCCTCAAGAGAATTAATTCCAAATATTTTAATTATATCGACATTCAGGGACAAAAACATGATATCCCTTGTAATAAGGTTCGACGAACAAAACAAGTTTGAACATTGTTTTGTTTAAACTGCACTTCTACAGTATTGTAAAGGGAACCGTTCGAAAATGTTCGTGGCATTACATTCGCAATTGAACGTGATTTGATTTTCCGAAATGGAAGGCGGACTTTGCAAATATGTTTTAATTATTAATGCCCGTAAACTATAAATTTCGTCGTATTTACTTACATTGTCAGAGAGTCGATGTAAATATTGTGGAATTAATTATTTTTCTTTTTTTTGTATTTACTAGATTTCTAACATTTCTGTTGTAAGTATATCCTGTACATAATATAGTAGTTTATGTAACTGTTACGTAATAAGGGTCCTTAAAATACGAGTGTGGTTTTATGAAACGAAGCCGCAGGCGAGTTTCATAATAAGATCACACGAGTGTTTTAAGGCCTAATTACGTACATAACGTATCAATATATGAGCATGTAAAGTTAAAATTACGTTACTGCCACAGATAAAAAGCTTATCATAGTAAAATCGGTTGTGGTAATGCTAGCCATTGCCTACCGTTTTTGAATACGTTTTAGTGGACTTACAATGTGAGTGTAGATAAAATACATTACAGAATCGAAAGCACATGTGTTTACTAATTTAACATTTTGGGAATCAATGCGAAGAGAAGGACATCATTTTCAAATTTTTTTTTATTAAATTTTTTTTACTGGTTCTTTTTTTGTGATTCTAGCTTGTCCCATCGAATTTTCTATATATGATGACTGATCTGCAAATATGGAGTCATAAAAATATTCATCTTCGGCTGTGGTTTTAAATCAATCAATTTATCCTGTTGTTTCTTCTCTGTAAATGAAAGCTGGTCTTCATTTATGGTTTCTTTTTTAATACAAAGAGGCGATAATTTACCGCCTTTTTATTTTTTAAACATAATACGCGGGGCAAGTATATTCGAGCTACATGTTTTACCGCACCAAATCTGATACCATATACTTAGTTTGTTTTTAATTTCGTAATTTTGCTTACAGAATCTAAAATGTAGTTGGCTGTATGCAGTTTTTCCTTGGTCCATTTAATGTTAGTAAGCATAATAAAAAGTTTAATTTAAAAATGATTCACGTTAGTAAATGCTTTTCATTGTGTGGACACCCTAATAAACACTCTGCTAAGGAAATATTAAAAGGCAATTTATCTTATATTATACGCCATCAATCCACGTTAAAAAAAAAAATATATGTAGTCAAACATTTTAACTAAACCTCAGTACGACAAACCTTTCCATAATGTTTATATTTTAGGATATTTTAACTATTTTATTAATTCATAGTGTGTGAACTGAGGGACCAAAAACAAATATAAATTTAACGAAATTGATTAATAGGTGTGCTTTTGTTTAACTTTTATAATCTTCCTTGCGAATTTTACTAATGTTTGCAAAGAAAAATGCATTTTTTTTGTACAAATGTACCGATTTATTAGTTATTTTATGTGGTCTCTCAGAAACCAAAGAAGGAAGACTGCTTTAGTGTATAATCATTGCCAAATTACGTTTCGGTCATTACGAATGCGTTTAAACATGTTTTTACTAAATCTGTAACATCAAAATAAGTCAGCATATTAAATACTTGCCCAGAAGTGGAAGGTTCAGTGTTTGAACTGAGGGACCACACCATTGGCTGTATAACTTTTTAGTGAATTCTTTACGAATGCCAGGATTTTTTTACAAAGTAATTCGCTACTACTACTAAATTTTCCACTTACTAAAACCATTAAAAACCAAGTAGTCTCTCAGTCCACACTCACACACATAACTTAACATAAACATAACAAACCTATCCTAAACTAAATCTAAAAAACCGGCCAAGAGCGTGTCGGGCCACGCTCAGTGTAGGGTTCCGTAGTTTTCCGTCCGACACAGTAAGTGTTCCCACTTAAGAGTTAAAATAACACCGCCATGTAGGATATGATATGAGCGTTCCACGTACAGCGACATCTATCGGCAAATTAAGTAAACTATTGCGCGCGAGCTTAAAGTATGGAAGATGATTTTTATGGGATAATTCTTTATTTCGTGAACCGATTTTCACCGTTTTTACTTTATTTGAAAGCACGTCATTTCATTGTGATTTTGTAGAAATTACAGGTACAATAAACAGCTGCTTATGCGGTCAAATTACAAACTTAGTTCAGAAATTATTTTGTAATTATTTTTCAAAAACTATTCAACCTATCAAGTTCAAAATAATTTTCCTAGAAAGTTTTTATAAAGTTATACTTTTGAGATTTTTTTCATATTTTTAAAATTTATGGTTCATAAGTTAGAGGGGGGGGACACATTTTTTTTTACTTCTGGAGCGATTATATCCGAAAATATTTACATTATCAAAAAATGATTTTAGTAAACCCTTATTCAGTTTTTAAATACCTATCCAACAATATATCACACGTTAGGGTTGAAATGAAAAAAAAAATCACTCCCCACTTAACGTATAGGGGAGGTACCCTAATAAAACATTTTTTTCCACTTTTTATTTTACCACTTTGTCGGCGTGATTGATATACGTATTAATACCAAATTTCAGCTTTCTAGTGCTAACGGTCACTGAGATTATCCGCGGACGGACGGACGGACGGGCAGACATGGCGAAACTATAAGGGTTCCTAGTTGACTACGGAACCCTAAAAAGGCCCCTGTGGCATGGTACCAAAGATGCTGGCTGCGTTACCCCGCTGAACCGCGAGACTAATACGTTGAGCGAGGTAACTGCCAGCTCTCCGGTCCCCCGTTGCGTCTCTGAGTCTTTTCGATAGATCACCGAAAAGACTCAAAGCGCAAGGGCCCCACGGACCCAGCGTTTCGACGCCGAACGGAACAAAAGCGTATTCGACACCGAGACTACTGTACTGTACTTTCGGACCCGGGGTATGTCCTTAAACTACGTCCGGACTTGGGTATGTCCTTAAACTATGCCAAAAAGAGAGGTATGGGCACTGCGAATGGCATCTCGCTTAGTGTGGTAGGGCACGTTCAGTGAATGTCATCTCGCTCAAATCTGGAGCATAGCCCGACTGGGGAAGTACCTCCACCTTACAGAAAACCACAGCCAAATAGCACTAGGCCCTACTCATAGTGTCGTGTTCCTGCTGGTGAGTAAGGTTGCCAAAGAGCTCAAAGAGGACCCAGTGTATTGACGATGAGGGACCCTCTTGTTCCTTTAGCCGTCAACACAGTGAATCCTCCTTTTTGTAAAGGGTCGGCAACGCGCATGTGACTCCTGTCGAGTTACAGGCGTCCATAGGTTACGGTAGCTGCTTACCATCAGGCAGGCCGTATGCTTGTTTGCCACCGTCGTAGTATAAAATAAAAACTTCGCCACCTTTGCGCGTTCAGCCGCCTCCGCCGCAGCTGCTGCTCTCACAGATGTTCCGTGAAGATGTGACGGGGCCAGCGTGTCTACACAGGTTGCATCCCACACTAGTACCCGCCCCATACTCCACGGAATCAAGGTCATCCCATCGGGTCTCTTGCCGTCACTTCTCAAAATACCGGTTGGCTCCAACAGAGCAGGCACATTAACCGAAGCAAGAGACCGACGGATGATATCATTAAGAACAGCATGCCGAGAGAAGCGGCCCGCACTCCTCTGGCAGGAGAGACCGTGATGCCCCAACCGGTCCACGTCAGTACCGCAGGGGCATCGATGAGGAGCACAAACTGTGATCCCCAACCGGAGGCAAACCGAGAGGCGGAGAGTGTTGGGCTCTAAAAAAGTTCCAATTTTGGGAGAAGGATGCGCATGAAGCCAGTACCCAGCCTCCCTAGTACCAACTGCCAAAAGTCTGGCTCTATCCGCAGTACCGCACTGGTTGAAAAGGGAATCCAAAGTTAATTTGCACGCCGTGTCGTCCCAATTCCTTTGTGACTCGGGGTACTCAGGAATGTCTTGTCCGGGACACACACTCAACCAAGCAGCTTATGCGTCCTCCAAGCCAGAGATCTCACAGTTTACATGAAGGATTTTCCCTATGAGACCAGCCGAACTATGTACCGACGACAAAAAAGCTGGCAAAGCTACACCCGACATCCTACGTACACCTAAACCCCCGTGCCGGACGGGAAGGGACCCCTGAGTCCAAGACCGCTCGCTGAACCTATTTGAAGCTGTTTGGGATTGGTTGTGTTGTTATTGTATTGTTAACGTATTTTAAAATTAGAATCCGGGACCTGGAAAAGAGTATATTAAGCAGGTAATTCGACCGATCACGAAATCAGTTTATTATTAGCATTATTTTCTATGATAATGACGACGTCGGAGGCAAACAAGCATATGGCCCACTTATGGTAAGAGTTTACCTAATATATACATTTTAGATTTCTGCATCAAATGCCTGCATGCAATGCAAATAGGCATACACACACAGATCAGCCCGCTAGATCTGTCTGGCGGATGTGCCTGTCGGGAATTGGGCACGGATGTGTCTGCGCCTTAATAGCGCCATACATTGACAGATCATATCCGCCAGGCATACCTGCCAGACCGATCAGGCAGGCATGAATTAAAACATAAAAAATAAACCGTGGTGAGGATCCTAAGCTAATGGACTAAAGCATAAAAAAATAAATTTGTGATATGTTTCGTAGCATGAGGCTTAAAGTTTTTAAAAACATTTTTACCCTGTTAAGAATTGTGTATTTCCCCATGGAAGATTAAGTTGGATCATGTTAGTTCAGTGGCTCACTAGCCACACAATTGATTAAAGGAACTTCCCATCTGTAAGATAGTTCGGCCGACCTTCCGGGCTCAAAGTGGAACTAATTCAAACTATTGTATTATATATACTATTTAAGTTAATATGACTCTTGAGGGCAGAAAAACGATAAGTAGCATTAGACTATGTTATATCTACAAAAATATGTTTATGTACTGAGAAAAATATTTACTATTTAGTACCTACATACCTATCTAGAAAATATTTTATTGTTGGTAAGTACATGAATTGTTATGTAGGTATCAAATTATAGGCACGAATATTTCGTACACTCTACACGTCCTGTTAAATAAATAATTTTTTGACTAATTAGTCAGACGTAATTGACGTTATTAATTAATAGTTCTTAATTCATTCTTCATGAGACGGAAGTAAAACTGTTACGAAGGCGCTTTTTTAAAACTTGCACTTCTATTTTAATATTAATGCATAACAATCGCGGGGCCGCATCTCGTCACCTTTCTTAATTGTATCAGCCTGGTGGCCCGTGATCAGATTTCTTATAAATGCAATCAGTTTTCTTGTTAACTAGACTATTTGAAGATAATAATTTTTGCATAGCTCAATACTGCACTGCATTTGGTTCATTTATTATATAGATACCTTGGAACTGTTGTTCAAAAAAAAATTAGAGTCCATTCAAAACACGACTGATGAGATGAGTATAGTTCTACTTGTGTTATGCTTAAACACTTTCATATTTTAATATATTTCTCTACAAAAATTGTTGTAAAAATACCTATACGAAGGTATATACGAAGAAGTAGTAGTTAGTCTGTAAATTCCCTCCTGTTTTACGGTAAAATTTCGTAAAGAAAAATTAAAAAAATAGGCCACTGAGCGTAGGAACGCCCTTTTTAATGCATTTTCAAACACTTTTGATTTGTTAACATTAACATTGTTATTTAAAGATATTTCAAATTTATTTAAGACGCAATCAGTATAATATAATAAAAGTTTGTAAACTTAGTAAGTCGATTTTTTTACTCGTGAATGGAGCGACTAGTAATGAATTTGGGTATTAAATCCTGTACCTGTATTCAAAGCCTACAAACATAATGAGAGAAGCGTTTCCGTTTCCATATAGTAAATTATCTCAGTGAATCTGTAGACCGTATTAAAGCGGCTTCCATAGGACGGAATTAGGAAACGTTAGAAGTTTTAAATTGTTTTTGTGTTTATGTTTATAATTTATTCCTGTTTTTTATTGTTTTTTTTTTCTCTTGTTTTGATTAGGATATTATTACTTTGGGGATGTGATCGTGGCGTCAATGCGCCGTGTCGTCAAATGGTTGCAACGGAAGACCAGCCCTGCCGGCATTTAACGCTGAGTTGCGACCATTTTGTGGCAATTAATGTTTCGGGTTGTATATGTTATTGTATATTATGTCTTTTGTAATTGTCATGAATGAACCTTTCATTCATTCATTCATTCATAAATATCAAGCATAATTTGACTACAGTTCCTGGTATCCCTACCACCCCCTCCACCGCCAGCCTGGCGAGTTAGCCATCTTGGATATGCCTGCTCGCCTCTTGCCTCATTAGCGTTTTGATTTCCGACGTCAACGGTCACGGTCTCAGACGGTGCCCGTCATAGACCAGACAACAAAGACTTTTGAATTTAGACCGTTCGTAATAACGTATAGGTTATCGTGATTATTCTTAACTTAGTCCTAGCTTCTTAAGAATACTTTTAAGGTTGTTTAAAATACCATATTTTTTTAAAAATAACCGAACGGCAATCGGTTTTTAAATTTATAAATTTAACGATTACAGTCTGGTTTCGTAAGATTTAAGTTGTGCATTTTGTTTAAAGTAATTTGCTTGCAGCAACAATGAGTGGTCCAGGTAATGGCATCGAGAGAAATCGGACACGACAAAGAAGTTCCAGTTCAAGTTCGTCATCGAGTTCAAGTAATGATTCTTCTGAAATCATCATTCAAATAATGAGGTGAAAAAACTGGCAAAGGAGGTGAGTGAGTTACGTAAATTATTTTACCATTCCGCTAGTAGCACTCGGAACTACCCGCCATTGGATAATTTAAATTTGATTGATCATAACGTTAGTGGCGATTTATATGACGACGGATTGCCAGATGATAATGTTAATCTTGCTAATGATATCGTTGCCGAACAACAAATTGCTGTAGACGCGCCTGCCCAGTCGTTGTTTTCTATAAATTTAGAAACTACCGTAAAGGAACCCGCTATTCCAAGAACACCCGATAATTATCTCGAAGCCTTGCAAAAATTGAATCGGTTTACTAATAAATCGTGGACTGACGTGCGTTATCTAGACGTTCAAAATTGTACACACATTCACCCGGTTTTGTGAAGCTTGAGACTAATGAGGAAGTGTTAGCTTATGATACATCCAAAGCATTGTCTCACACTGAGCGGTCGTACGCTGCACTTACTTTTGCATTGTTAAAACAAAAAGAAACTATTCAAAACAATATTCGGGAGTTCTTAGATTGGACACAGGGCTATAGTCAGTTGTCATTCGTGTCAATAAAAGAAAAACTAGAAGCACTTTTCGACGCAGGTGAGTTTCACAAGGTTTCTGTAGATGCTTTGCAGCTTGTGTGTGGTCACCGAGCTGATATAGTTGAGCAGAGGAGAGATTTAATATTGCGGGGAGTGCGGGACCCGCTTGACAAGTCCAATCTGAGGAACGTACCGCCGAGTACCACCAACCTCTTTGATCCCCAGCCTTTTGCAGCAGTACTTGAGAAGGCTGGAGGTGTCCGTAAAGTTTTCTGGCCTAAGCCGAAGCCATCCACCAGTGCTCCCGCTGCGCAAGCAGGTAGCAGTGGAAACGTACAACACCCCGCGCAGGGGTCGTATTCTACTAACATGCCTGCACAAGGCTATCAATATCAGAATAAGAGGCGTGGCCCTCCTCAATACGCACCCGCGCAGGGCAATTGCAGTCATTACCCCTCGCAGGAACCAGGCCCATGCAACTGCCAACATTGTCCTGCGCAAGGAACAAACAATGGTGGGGATCAGAGGGCACAACCACGCCGCGGTCACGCCACCTATCGTCCCCGAAACTGGCGGCCGAACAGGAACGGACGTGACAACCGTGGCACCAAGAGGTGCGCATCCCCTTCTTACAGAGATAAATCTGACAAACGAAGGCGCCCTTGACTCGAGGCCCTTTGAAGCAGGACAGCTCCAACATTTTTTACAAAAATTGGAAAGACCTGCAAGCTCCGCCTTTCATTTTAAAAATAATTCAGGCCTACCCTTTCTAACAAATCACCTCTGATAACGCCCTTTCAAAACAAGAGCTACACGTAACGCAGTCATCACCAGAAATGTGTACAGTAATCTGGCTGTAATACAGGAAATAATAAATCAGGGTGCATTAGAGCCAGCTGCCGCGAGCCCGAGCTTTTTATCAACAATGTTTCTGGTGGAAAAGGGAGATACCTCCAAGAGGCCTATTTGCAACCTGCTTAACTTCTATGTTCGAACCGAACCGTTCCGCCTTATAAATATTGTGAAAATACAGGATTTTCTTCAAAGCAGAGACTGGCTTGCGAATACAGATTTGTGTCAGGCATATTTTCATATCCCGATTGTAAAAAGTCATCGTAGGTTGTTGCGGCATATCTAACAAAACCAGCTGCTGAAAATGACCTGTCGAGCGTATGGCTTGAGTTCAGCGCCAAAAGTTTCCGCTTCAATTATAAATTGCATGGCTCAAGTACTAAGTGAACGTGGGTTGGACGACTTTGTGATTGCCCACCAGGACCCACATACTCTCATGACCGTAATACGGCAACGTAATATTTATTCTCAAGACGTAGGACGGCAGATCAATTGCGAGAAATCCATCTTAAGCCCCAGAACTCGTCTGGAGTACTTAGGTACAATTTGGGATCCGTGGACAGACAAAAAGAGTCTCCTCAAAAAGAAAGTACTCAAAATATTAAGGCTCATATGAAAGCTTGTTCACCAACAACCTGCGAATCTCAGAGAAATGCAATCCTTAGCGGAGATGCTGAACCTTGCAAGCCTCGTGGTACCGAGAGGTCGCTTGAACTTCCGGTTCTTACAGAAGCTAGTCAACCAGCCTCTGCATCAGATATTGCCTGGGGAGGAAAGATGAACAATGCGCACTTCTCGGGTCTTTGGACTGCGGCTGAGAAGGATTTACACTGCAATCAAAAAGAACTGTCAAAATTCTGCAGCTGAATCAGTGTCGAAGCCTGTACGATGCGTCCCTATTAATTTAGAGCGACAGCCGAACTGTCGTGGCATACTTGTCTTAGAAACTCGGTCTTATATACTTATGAACCTAACGTACCAAATATACCAGGTTCTGGATATGTTGCGGATTCAGCTGCGAATATACCACCTTCTAGGAATATACAAAGTCGAAGTCGACCACCTTTCAAGACTTCAGGTTCTCCCCGAGTGGCATTTGCTAACAAAAGCTACATCTTTGAGTTTTCGCAAGTGGGGAGTGCCTGAAGTCGACCTGTTTGCGTCTCCAAGGGCGTATGTCTTAACGATCTACTGTTCGCTGGATCAGACAGACAATCAGGCTCTAATCAGCCTGACATGGGAATTCAAACTAGCATGGGTTTTTTCTACCCGCATGCATGACCCCAAGGCTTCTACGCCATCTAAATCAGGCCAAAGGGATATACTTGACGGTAGTTCCCAGGTGGGAGAAAGTATTTTGGCGCGTGGACCTGAAGAATCGAGCCATGGGCCCCCCGAATACGATATGGTACCTGAAAGACGTACTAGTCGATGTCGCTACCGGTCTTCCTCCACCCAGAGTTGATCAAATGACCCTGGGGGTCTAGAGGAGGTCTAGGGACTTAGAAAGCTGGTCAACCGATAAAAAGTCCTTCCTTTTATTAAGTTGGCCTCCTTCGACCTTAAAAATGTACTCGGTTGCTTGGAATAGATGGTGTCGCTGGGCTCAAGAAAATAATATCGATTTTTCCACACCTTTTGGGTCACAGCTAGCCCGCTATTTATCGGATTTGTTTAAAAAGGGAGAGCCTTACGTACAGTACAATTTTAGTGCACAAGTTAGTGATGTCGTCACTATGCAATGTTAATAGGTCAGAAGTACTAAGTTCACACAAGCTTGTCAAGCAAGTCCTGGAAGCTAGAGCACTACAAAGGCCCAAAGATTCTAAACCACCTATATGGAAGACAGCAAATTTCTTGTTACTGTGCTCAGGCCGACGGGTCCACGACCTTACACTCTTGTCCATAGACTCGGAGCACATGAACGAGTCCTAGGACTGTATTATCTTCTGGCCCTGTTTCAGTTCTAAGACTGAGTCTGCAGATCATAGCCAGTAGGGTTGGAAGCTTCTTAGTAACATGCAGTGCCCGGCTATTAATCGATTTTTTTTCCACAAAATTATAAAGCTTTCGCAACAAGACGTCTAAAGAGTCAATGTCTATCTTTCACTATAAATAATGTACCAAAGGCCGTTCCGTCCGTTTCAAGGACGATTACAGGCGGTTGGGTGAAAACTCTGTTATGTGAGGCCGACATCAAAGCTACACCAGGAAGCATCCGAGCTGCGATGGCCTCCGAAAACTGGATAGAAAATTTCTTTCTCGATCAGATTCTAGAGCAAGGAAATTGGCGCTCAGGAGATACATTTTGATTGTTTTACTGTCGATAAATATTAAAATCATTAACATCACGAGATGGTAATGAAAATGATACTAATCTAAGCAATTTGTTTAATTGTTTATGGTCAGAATGCTTTACAATTAAATATATAACTAAAGTAAATGATGATCTCTTCCGAACATTTTGTTGACAAAATGATTGTGTTCATTTAATAATTAACATTTACAATAAATGTTTCATTAATTCAAAATCTTGTTTAAATTAAATATGTTGCCCTACCACTATCTAAACTTTGCAGTTTATGTAAATATGTACCTACCTACTCATGGGTATATATAGTAATATATACCTGTTATATGTATTGGTTTCGCAAACCAGTGTACGAGCTAACTTGTCATCACATTAGCGTTTTGTCTCCACCGCCAGGCGATAACAAACACGTCTCATTATGTTTGTAGGCTTTGAATACCGGTACAGGATTTAATAAAGGCGTTTTACCTTACAATAAAACGCTTATTAAATACTTACCTTATTCAAAGCCTACAAAATAAGTCCTGCCTGGCGCATACTGAGCCGCAATGAGGCAAGAGGCGAGCAGGCCTATCCAAGATGGCTGACTCGCCAGGCTGGCGGTGGAGGGGGTGGTAGGGATACCAGGAACTGTAGTCAAATTATGCTTGATATTTACTATATGGAAACGGAAACGCTTCTCTCATTATGTTTGTAGGCTTTGAACAAGGTAAGTATTTAATAAGCGTTTTATTGTAAGGTAAAACGCCTTTATTAAAATACCTAAATTAATTTAAGCCGAAACGTCTGCAAGCGAAAATTTCATTTTTATTAATGCAGTATGGGTTAGCGCATTGTTATCGATTTCATTCCAATATGACTTAGAACTTCGATGCGCTTAACGTGTATATATACTTGCGGTAGATGTCGCTACACGTCTCCCTCTGACGTAAGCAATGATGGAACTAATGGAAAGATTTTACCGAGGTTGAGTAAGCGTCGATAGCTCAGTTGTTTAGAGCGATCGGACCGGTGTTCCGAAAGATTCAGAAGAAGTTCGAATCTTGCTCGACGCGGTAAATTTTTCCATTTTTCTTTCAATTATAAAATTAACGTATCTACTCTGGGAACTGAAAATCCTCACATAAAGTCAGTTTATAGTCTAGCATTCGTTTTATGAGGCGGTTCATTTTGCGGAGGAATTAGAAGATAATTAAAGAACGAGTAGCCACAAACTTGCTGCTCGTTATATTATATCACTCTTAAAAAGATAATAACTTAAGTCCATTTGAACTCGTACTAAATGGAATTTTCAACAGAAACGTTACCTAATGTTTGAAGGAAATGCTGCGAAAGATTTTCTTATTTCTTTATAGAAATATTTAACAAGTTATTATGTAAATTAATACAAATGCTCTTACGTCAGATCTATCAGTCAGAATCGAATAAGACCCAAGATGTGTTTACCAGAGATACCTTGCACACACATCCGTGCATAATTTTCATCTTGCATTGATGGATTCGTCCACTCGTTTATTTCTGTCTACGCATCCGAAGCTATTCAGTTAAATCAAATAATTTAGGCAGGCAGTTCATTATTTTTTTCCAATTTTACTTTTGGTCAGGTAAGCTAATTAACATAATCTAATACAATGCGACAATTAGTCTAAAAACGGGACCGTACTTATGTGACATAAGTTATGTCATAAAACCGGAATTACGTTGTTGTCCCGATATGACAGGTCGCAGGCTAAATAAATCGAGCTCAGGGAGATTCGTGTGAATTTTTTACTGTTCCCGGCTCGGTGTAATAAATTGGGATCGGGTCTGGTACAGCCGTGTGCCGCCATTAAAGGCACCCGCTACAGAGCCACCGACACTTTTCCGATTCAATCTCACCTACACGTGCCTTCCTGACTCCATTTGCCGCACGCCGGTCCCTATTAAACGGTAATTAGAATTAAATGTATTTATTTGGTTACTTGAAGGCTTTCCGATCAGCGAGAGTAGGCTTGTGTAATGTATCGTATACATTAAGTTTTAACGTGCTATAAGCTACTTTTCCGAGTGCTCGTTACTTTCTCAGTACACGTGATTTTTAAACTTAAGTCGTTGTTACACTGGAACTTTAATTTGCTGCCTACTGCCAAACAAAATTGTTTTCAACATGTGGGTAGGTCCCAACAGACCTACTTTGGAAGTCGTACGAATCCATATCCATACTTCCATACTAATATTATAAATGGGAAAGTGTATGTGTGTGTTTGTTTGTTTGTCCGTCTTTCACGGCGAAACGGGGCGACGAATTGACGTGATTTTTTAAGTGGAGATAGTTGAAGGTATGGAGAGTGCCATAGGCTACTTTTTGTCTCTTTCTAACCCCCCACTTCCCTAAAATGGGGGGTGGAAGTTTTTATGGTTTGTTACACCGAATTTAACGCGAGCGAAGCCGCGGGCAAAAGCTAGTTATTTATAAAGTAGAAATTAGAAATACAGGTATAGAAAGACCTGTATCAAAACTAAATAATCAAAAGAACCTATAAATTGCCAATCTTCTTGGTGTCGCGTGCCCTAAACGATAGTCTGTTGAATGGTAATCACGTTAATACCACGTCAATTGTGATTGCGAGAGTGGGTCGTCACAGGCGATAAGGGAGAATCGTAGTCGATACCACTCTAAACTTCGACTTTATCGTCGATTGAACTGTAAGCTGAATCGCTCGGTTGGACAGAGTTGTAAATTACAAAATTTTACGAGTTTCTTATGGATGGTTCATTTTTATGTCCAGGATTTCTAAAATTGTTAGCGATCAGTCCGATCGACCCATTGTCCTACGTAGTGATATGATGAACGATTAGGTGTAATGAACAATGTTATTAGTGCTTTACGCTACACCATAGATTATTATTATTTACTAGCTGTACCCGCCGCGGCTTCGCCCGCGTGTGTGGGAGGTTTTGTTATTTTCATTTACTATCCAGGCCATTAGTGTAGAATTTACGCGTTCTACACCTAAATATCTATCTACATTTATTAGTTCATTCGTGATAAATATAATTGACTAAAAGGCGTGCGTCGAGACCTGCTAATGCTAATGGCAGAGTTCCTGCAGGAGAATATGCTTCGAACAGAGGGTCACACGCTGAAGGTACTGGCGCGAGGTAGCGTATAACGTCCCAGCGAAAACTGCTTTTGCAGCAGCAGGCCAAAATCTAATAAGGGCAAAGGCAGCAAGAATTGTTAGTCAAGTTTTTTGGTGAACCCGAACGCCGAAGCCGTGACACGGTGAGCGGCAATATCGCGAAAGCCATAGGGCGAGTACCGCGCAGGACCCAGGCCTGGATGATTGCAGCGAGAATTGCTTTAGCAGAAGCAGCATGTCAGGGACCGGACATACTTCAATGGCGAAGTGTCTTAGCGAACTCGAGGGCTGCGGACACGTGGGTGAGCGGAAATGTATATGAAAGTCAAAGGCCGAGTACCGCGTAAGGTTCAGGCTCGGAACATCGCAGCGAGAACTTCTTCAACATCATCATGTCAGGGACCGGACATAACTTAAAGGCGAAGTGTCTCAGCGAACCCGAGGGCCGTCGCTCGAGGGTGAGCGGCAACGTCTGAGAAAGCCAAAGGCCGAGTACCGTGTAGGGCCCAGGTCAGCAGCAGTACCATGATAGGGACCGGACATATCTCAATGGTGAAGTTTCTTAACGCCCGAGGATGAGTGGAAATATCTGCGAAAGCCATAGGCCGAGTATCGCGTAGGCCCAAGCCCGGAGCGTCGCAGCGAAAATTTCGCCAGCAGCAGCTACATGATATAATCCGGACAAAACTCAATGGCGAAGAATCTTAGCTAACTTGAGGGCCGGAGGCCCGAAGGTGAGCGGCAATGTCTGCGAAAGCCATAGGCCGAGTACCACTTAGGCCCAAGCCCGGAGAGTCGCAGCGAGAATCGCTTCAGCAGCAGCAGCAGCAGCATGACAGGGACCGGACATATCTCAATGGTCAAGTGTCATAAGGCCATAGGGTGAGCGACAATGTCTGCGAAAGCCATGGGCTGAGTACCGAATAGGCCCAAGCCCGGAGCGTCGTAGCGAAAATTTATTCAGCAGCAGCAGGCAGCATGACAGAATCCGGACTAAACTCAATGCCGAAGAATCTTATCAAATCTGAGGGCCGGAGGCCTGATGGTGAGCGGCAATATCTGCGAAAACCATAGGCCGAGTAGCGTAGGTCCAGGCCCGGAGCGTCGCAGCGAGAATTTCTTCAGCAGCAGCGTGACAGCTAGCAGCTAGTAATTGCTAGATTCATGACTACCCTTTTAGGGTTCCGTAGCCAGAATGGCAAAAACGGAACCCTTATAGTTTTGGTCATGTCCGTCTGTCCGTCCGTCCGTATGTTACAGCTATTTTACTCGGAAACTATAAGACGTATCTTAATAAAATTTAGACATAAGGTGTAGTTTGTATGCCGCTATCTAGTTATGTAGTGAAATTGCAGAAAAAAATATTTTCAGGGGGGGGAGGCGCTCCATACATGTAACTTTTGTTTATCAAATATCATTTAAAAAATTTTGTTTATCAAATATCAACATGTTGCACATCAAACGATAGGTCTTTTCTGAACATTTTGTGATTAAGTGAATTGTTTCAGAAATAATCGCTTCGAAAGTCGGAAAAATAGCGTCCCGCCCCCCTGTAACTTTTGAACCGTAAGTCATAAAAATATGAAAAAATTTTAGAAGATGCGCGTTATCATATACTTTCTATGAAAATTATTTTGAACATTATTGGTTTAGCCATTTTTGAGTTATTTCCAAAAAACTTCTTCCATAGGCATCAGGCACCTTTTGGCATTAGTCTGGTTCTTATTCCATTGAAGGTAAGGAACCCTCTATTATGCGTGATCCGACATGCACTTGGCCGGTTTTTATTGCAATCAGCTGTTAAAGCGAGATAAAACATATTGATCTCACAAACGGTATACAATTTTTGCTGTCGGGTAAATCGAAATGGATAAATCTTAACTACCTGTTTTATTTGTTTTGACGTATATTGTAAGTAGGTTTCAGTACCTTCTGTAGCTCCAGTAACTTTAAAGTACCTCCAGGTATTAATGGATCACAATATATGTCCGGATACTTACAATTTTCAAAACGAAGTAACACGTTTAAAAAATATTTAACCCGCAATCCTTAAATTGGGAAAGCATTAAAAAACCCATGGTTTTAATTTCGGCGGAACGCAACAGACCGAATAGCTTCATTTAATCTAAAGACCTCCTTAAATAATGTTTGTATACAGTATACAGGTTACCTATACAGCGCCACCTGTGACCACTTTTGAGAACTATTTTTTTATGAAAATTATGTTTTTAATAAGCAGAATAAAAACTACCCTATATGTTGCTCCGGGGTATAAACAGTTACTATACAAAATTTCGTAAAATTCTAAGCAGTAGTTTTTACGTAGTGCGTGGACAAATTCACAGACAGACAGACAAGAACTCCAAAAATCACTGAAATGTATTCAGTCAACGTTTCTGAGACTCCCCTAATAAGTTTTTCTAGAATATCTTCAAAGTACATTTTTTTTCTCCTTACGCGTTTATTATATGTATAGATTGTATTAAAGACACAAATGGGCACTCCTGCAGACAATAGATAAAACATTGCTTGCATATTCGATGTTTATCAGTTATATCACCATACCCAATTTTCATAGTAAATCGCCAGTTACTGGCCACTATCCAATAACTGGCCACCTGATACTCGTACTAAAAATGAACTCTGTTTACCTACAAACAAAGCTGAAGTAGAAACTGAAGGGTTTCAATAGCTGGCCACGTTATACTAAAATGAATTTTGTTTGTAGGTACGCAGAGTTCGTTTTTAGTATGAGGTGGCCAGTTATTGGACAGTGGCCAGTAACTGGCGATTTACCTACTCGTACTGTACACGGTACACTCCACGTTATGAAAACGACTCAAGAGTTAACCAATTTTCTGAAATATTACAATATTATTTTTATGTACGAGTATAAAAAGAAAACTAATTATTTCAGCAAGTTTTACATTTTAACCGCGCAATAATATTAAACCAAATGAATATAAATAAGATTTATTCGCAGAATGTTATATTTAAACCCGAAATACCTAATTTAATGCAGCACAGAGGGGTTGGAATAAATTAAAACGTATGAAAATAATGCGAGCCCGGGGTATGCCTGAGAGCATTCCGAAATGATGTCTGCAAAATAATATAATAACTTTTGTTTTAAAATGTTTTAGGATAGGTACCTAAAACATTTTAAAAACCCTAGTAAACTAAGAAAATGTTTTGACAAAATTACAATCATGTCTAATCAGTTAATTTAGTTGGACGGCTTAATCGTACAAATAAGTGAAATTATAGGTACAGATATGGTTAATTTTTAGGGTTCCGTACCAAACTAGTAAAAAAGGAACCCTTATGGTGTGACTCTGTCTGTGTATATATCTGTCATTGGTCGCTTTTATACTTACCGTGGAAGTCCACGGCACGGTAAAACTCTATGGTTTCATTCATGAATAGCTATATACTTTAGTGTAAAGTAAGTGACCATTGACTGTGTGACAAATTGTGATGTGGCAGATGCGTCAAACGTCATGCGCCTTTAAACTAAAATACTCATAAATCGTTCCTCCTCATTATATCAGAAATTTCTGGACCAGACATTTTGGAAATATACAGAACATAGTTTTTTACGTACAGGAAAAATAATAAGAAGTCTGTAGTCGAGCAAAAAAAACATTGTTAAAATTGTGTGGTGTACCAGAGAAACACAAAAAAATAAAAAGCTTTCGCACTTCGCAGACCCACAACACAAAGTTCCTGATAAATGCAAAAAAAAGCAAGAAAGATTACCTATGCTTAACTTTATTTACTCTGTAGTGAGCTACTTTTTTACTGTTTCTGATACGGGTCGTAGTGGCTCTGATGCCTACTTTGTTAGCTTAGCTGGAAACGTTTGACATAACTTAAAAAACGTAAGCATGTAAAAAGTGAGCCGGGGTATGTCCTTAAACTACGTCCAGACTGGACCCGGGGTATGTCCTTAAACTACGGCCGGACTTGGGTATGTCCTTAAACTACGCCAAGAAGAGAGGTATGAGCACTGCGAATGGTATCTCGCTAAGTGTGGTAGGGCACGTTCAGCGAATGTCATCTCGCTCAAATCTGGAGCAGAGCCCGACTGGGGAAGTACCTCCACCTTACAGAAAACCACAGCCAAATAGCACTAGACCCTACTCATAGTGTTGTGTTTCCACTGGTGAGTAAGGTTGCCAAGAGCTCAAAGAGGACCCAGTGTGTTGTCGATGAGGGACCCTCTTGTTCCTTTAGCCGTCAACACAGTGAGTCCTCCTTTTTGTAAAGGGTCGGCAACGCGCATGTGACTCTTTTGGAGTTGCAGGCGTCCATAGGTTATGGTAGCTGCTTACCATCAGGCGGGCCATATGCTTGTTTGCCACCGTCGTGGTATAAAAAAAAAAGTGAGCATAGACGTTAATAAAGGCATTGTTAAAAATGCTCAAGCATTTTTAATGCTGTAACTTTTATAGTGCATGTGCAATGTTGGCGCGTTCCATAATTCTAAATTTTTAACAATGCGATGCTAACTTTACGGCAGTCTAACTGGAACTAACACAAATGTTTGATCCACTTTCCAGTTTCAGTTATGTACGTGAGGTATTAAAATTGTGCTTGAATAGATGCAGTGGCGTTTAGTAGAACTCATGTTCTACTAAACGTTCATACGTTTGTTATTAAAGATATAGGGGTCGTTTATAATGACGCAACAGGCGGGGTTCGCTGAACTTCCCTTTCCGACCGAGGACACGTTTAACGTGAAACGCAGAGGGCGCGAGAGGTCACGAGTTGCACAAAAAACGCTGCTAAGAATTTTCTCCTTTTTCTTTAAATATACTATGAAATCGTATATGTACCTTATACCTGTTTGACAATTCTTATTAAAAGTATCAGTTAATATGCATGTACGAAATGTACTTTAATTTTAAGGTGAAGGTAAACTAACAAGTTTAACGAAAAATATCGTACCTATTAGCACTGACTGAGCGGCCCGAGCGGCCGGTACGACCGGGATTTGCATATTCTTGCTATTGAATTTTTTATAATATAAAAATAATCGCTAAATCCATAGAAACTAAAATTACGCATACTTAGATATCACTCCTATGTTGATAATAGCTGATGTAGAAAGATAGTTTTTAATTTTAAATAGTGTTGTTTAGACTTACTTTTGAAATTTTTTTCTATCGAGCAATTGGAATATCTAAGTTTTAAGTCGTTAGTCTCTAAAAAAATACCTCAAGATCCATATAATTTTTCTAACCATGTTAGGCTTATAGAACTTTATTACTCCTAAAGAACAAAAAATCACTTGGCATTAGTGTAAATTAACGAAATTACATAATTATGTACAAGTATAACCATGTCCAGCTTGTCGATAACATTTAAGATATATTATCATTTTATTTTATTTTATTTGGTTTTTAACATTTTTACTTATTGAGACTGTTTTACTTCATTGGGCAGATTATTGATTATTGTACAACTGTGCTCTCGAGCATGATGTTTCTTTTAACATATCTGGTTCTATGACAATATTGATTTTATCTGTATTTATTAGGTGGTGTCTGAAATTTCGCTTTGAAATATTTATTTTAAAACGTGCTTTGATTTTTCAAAAATTGTTATAAGTAGCTGAACGCACTGCACCTTAAATAGAATATCGCTAGTTTAAGTCACGAACCAAAAACAAAGTAGTAGATCCAATGACTTTCATATAGTTTTCAAAAATGCACCCAAATAACATATAGCTTACGACCGGTTGTTATAATGTCCGAGTATATATCACCGTAATTGCTAATAGTTTGTAGTCTGCGTGTCCGAGGCAGCGACGAGCTTAACGTTTCAATAAACGGTCAATAGGTAGTCACAAAATCAAAATGAAGTAGGCAATGATATTCCCATTGGATCTACAGCGATGTCGGAACGATTCCTGCTTATTCCATACTCCACTAGCCCGTGAAATAAAGCTTCTGTATTTAAATGAATCGACAGGACAATTTTCAGGTTTTTTGCTTACGGATATACGGCGTAATGGATTTGGCTCTAAAACATCATATACTCGTATGTGTATGTATACTCATTGTAGGCTTAGGCTGAAAAAGGCTATTTACGATGAAACCGTAAAATGTGGTCTCGAGGCACTCGACTTCATTGCCGTCCGTGGTCGTGACAATGAGGCTGCAAATGCACAGATAAATTAAACAGTTTTAGGAAATTTTGTGAGTAGGTAGTACTGGGAAGTACTCAAGTTACCATAAAATAGAGTTAGTAGTAATATATACGAGTAACAGTATACATAACAGACAGATAGTATAATTAGTGTCCTTATTTTCACTTAAGAATTTGAAAGAGGAAAGTGATTCCCTATCTACCGAATATCTATATTTATCTTCTATATTAATATCTATATCTATATTTCGACTAAAGGAGTACTACTACACACTACAAACATAAATTATATAATTTACTTTAATTTAATTACCACTTTTTGTTCAAAAAGTGTTGTTTATAATTATAAATTGTTGTATTTTTTTAACTTCACATATTGTAAATACACTGTTTATTTTTTAATACTGCATGTCCTAAGATACTTGAATTAGCTGTGGTTACCTATAATTAGATAAACATCTATCTGTTATCAACTTAAGCTATGAATTAATTAAGCATGATGTATTATCTGTTGGTGATCCTAAATAAAATAAAATAAATATTACGTTTACTAACGTGCAGAATATCGCTGTTTGTTTTTTTCTATTATCCACTGCACGTTTAAACTAATATTTACGAGTTCATTCATAACCACTCTACGAAGATAAGTATTAGACAGTAGATCTACGCCTAAAATAAACCAAAGGTCTTAATATAGTAAAAAAGAAACGCCCTGGCAAAGCGTAGCAAGCGTCAGCAGGAAGCTCGATTGGGTGGAATAATTGGCGGAGTGATTTGGAAAGATGTCAGAGCATTGTCGGCAAGGTGACAACGGACCTTTTTATTTTTAGCTATTTTAGGACTACCTAATGTCATCGTCATCAATATACTTATTCACACTGATGGACGAATGTGACGGCAGAAGCACGTAGTTGGATAAAGGAACTAGTATGAGTACCAATAAAGAAAGCTAGAGCCTGAAATAAGAATACTAGAGTGTCCGGATAGGAAAGAAAAGTGCAGGAGAATGTATGATCTCCCATAGAAACCTCGACACTTCACTTTCCTGACAAACTATACTGATCACCAACCTGCAAGTTATACCTAAAAGGAAATGGAATTAAGTGACAAGTTATTCCACAAATTTTAGCATAATGAGAAAAAAAAACAATAAACTATTTAATAAGAAAAATTACTTCTTTAGTTGGGACTGCAATTAATTTTATGTAAAGCGCATTGTACAAAAATCATACAACGAATATCCATCACAATAGGCGTTTATCATTTTCGGTAATGAAATTTCTACAAATGCGAATGTTGCATAATTTGCATGTGAATTGTGATTGTATTGAATATCGTACATTCCGCCTTCCGCTATAATTTCCCCGGGTTCCGGGGGCTGACATGAAGGCCAGGCGAGCGAGGGGTGGAGGGGCGGGGAGTCAGAAGTTATGGTTGTGATCCGGATGTACGGCGAGCACGAATGTCCACGTGAATGTTAGTAAATGGGTGACTCGGCAGTGTTGCAGCTTAGCAACGTGTGCTAAAGAGCGGGCCATTATTAAGATTGAACGTTCTCTTAGTGAGTATTAAAAGGAAACAATGAAAATGAAATAACAGAGTGAGCATTGACATAGGAAGGATTCGATTTTTAGCATCGTAAATATTTATCTATTTAGATTTCTATACCGACTTGCCAGTCAATCTGTTCTAATTATGAATAGCTGATTTTGGTTCTCAGTGAATAATGATGTTTAAAAGTAGGTACCTAATGTTGTAAATAGATAAATATGAAAACAATATCCCTAAGAACCTATCCAAATCGCTTCCGCCACTAGCTACAATTCATCTTTTAGGACTAGACAGAATCAAAGGGCGAAGGCACTCAGCTAATGATGACTCAGGCTGTTGATGTTGCCGAAAAAATAACGAGTAACGACCCAAGTGTGCCCACTTTGTTTAACGATCAACGTTGAGCGCATAGAGCCACTCAATTTTTAGGGAGTTTAATCCCCAGGTTCATATTATATTGCCTTTTTCGTGCACGGTTATGTTTATTATGAGCAAATTGAATCTTAAAGATTTTTTGTCTTTGGTCTGAAATCTAGACGTGCGAACGTTACAGGCGGATGGATTAGTTTATCCTGTATCTATATTGCTTCATATCCTAGACAAAATTGATACAAGGTGAAGGGTTATGTGAGGTGGAAAATGAATGAATGAAATAATCGATGCATTAAGTGCCGTTCAACTTTGAACACCATTGACTTTGTATGGTACAGTCAACAGCAAAAGTAAGTGATCAAAATCAGCATTTCAAAACACCTTCTTGCATGACGCCCCAAATATAACAAATTATTCCAAATGTCAATTTTAACTGAAGTTTTAATTAGTCAAAAGAAAATGATCATAACAACAACGGAACACAGAAACGAAGTGACAAATCTATGTTTCAAAACTAAATAATAATTGACTACATCATAATTACGTCTGTACTGTTAAAAACAAAAGTAAATGATAATTGTGCACCTTATTGCAACGTGATAAGGGCAAAAACTGATCAGTTACCTGACATTTCTATCAAATCATTGTTGCAGATACGAGGTTGAGTAAGTATATCGGCGATATTTAATATAGTCAAATAAAAATTATATTGTTTTAGACACCATTTATTAGTCATAAGCCAACTATTTAAAAAAAAACAAACTTATATTTAACGGAAACACATACTTTTAACTTAACTAATGTAACAGAACTAAAATTCACTTAAAAACGTGTATGTCCGCCATCATTATCTATAATATCCTGGAGACGGCTTCCCATTGATCGCACCATGCTTTCACAATGGTTGCTTCCTCTAAACGACTCCCACGTGTCATAAACGTGCTGTCTAATATTTCGAGCTGACCGAATTGTTGTTTCGTCCCAAGCTTGAACCATTAAACCCCATAGGTTTTCTATGGGGTTTATGTCTGGACTTTTTGGGGGAAACGGTAAATTCGTAACGTTTCCGCGATTTTCCTGGAACCAAGCCTCCGTGTAGCGAGCCGTGTGCACAGAACTGTTGTCTTGCACGAAGGTGAAAGGCAGATCTGGATAGAATATCTTCACCGTCGGAACTAGAGTGTCGTTCAGTATATCCACGTATTTTTGGCTGTTTAGACGCCCACCGATTTCTACAAGTTCTCCTGGTCCAGCAGCGGACATCCAACCCCAAAAACCAACATTTATTCTGCCGCTAGATCTGTCCTCAACAATGTTTCTCTGCTCATACCGGGTGTTATTCATCCTATATAGAGTTAATCGACCAGATTCACTCGATGAAAAGGTTTTTTCATCAGAAAACACCACTCTTCCAAAATCAAAGTGGCGGTATTGGTTCGCAAATTCCAAACGCTCATCTTTGTGTCGCTGTGTAAGTTTCAGTTTCCTTGCCGGCTGGCGATAATGGAATCCTGCATCTTCTAACCGCCGACGAACCGTAGACGTAGAAACGTTTACCTCATTTGCAACACTCCTAACACGTGCGAATCCATTTGCTTCAAATTGACGCACAATTGCTTCATTTTGTAAATCTGTAGTGCACCGAGGACGACCAGTTTTCCGGGCGACATTCACATTACCAATCGTTTCCCATCGCGTTGTCCACAACTTTACTGTGTTTCGGGAAACACCAGTACGACGCATGATTTCAGCAACTGGTAAACCTTCCTCATGGAAGGTGACAATGCGATGTCTTTCGTGATTAGATATATGATGAGTGTACTCCATTGTGCCGCGTAGTTAAGTGTTTACTTTAGATTTTCATTTAATTGAAAATGATAATAATCATTACGCACTTGAAAAACTTCGGACTTAATGAATATAAAGTGACATTTCTACCGCTGCGTCAAGAATCACTAACAAAAAAACTAAAAAATTTCATATTGTTGGAATGGAACCTCGGCAAAAAAGAATGTAGGTATGTAAAATATTTATAAAATATCAAGCTAACTAATAAAAACCTACTTATTTCAAACCTCGGCACACGAGATAGTTATAGTCGCTTCGTATGCTATTCTGACGAATTATAACCGAAATGTACCGACTATCTGACATGTACTCCGAAGTGTCCTAAAACTCGATTTATACAGATAATCACTTTAATTTGAAACGTTTAACAACGATTTTACCTGTCAAGGCAACATAGAGTTTGGCCAGTGAAATAAAATTGGTTTACTCACTTAAAGCATAGATGAGTGAATCATACCGTCTCTTTCTTCCGCTTGTACTACGAACCCAATAAAAGGGATGAGTATAGTTTATTTTTTCGACTCTAAGAGTAACAATCGGGTAATAATTGGTTAGCCAGACTCTATCACTTAGTTTTCAAAGATCGAAATAATGGTGATCACTTACTTGTCACATGTTAGGAGTTCATTTACTTCTAATAAACTACAATAGTCAGTAACATTTGACTTAATTTAGTGTATAAATTATTTTGGGACCCTGTTTCATCCGTTTGTTTTGCTGTTGACTACTGGTGGTGACTTTACAAAATGACGCCAGTGTCGTTAAGATGTCAGTCTTCAAAATATGCAGAAGGTATCAAACGGTTTGTTCGTGGTGATGATGGTTAAGGGTGTTCTAATCGATACTATTTAGCTCATGTGGGATATTTATTTATATTTATTCGGTCTTGGAACGCAACAAGATGAAGCATGGATGACGCCTCCTTTATCTGCTGGAAAGAGATCGTTGGAATTGCCACCTCCTTCTTTGGCAGGGTGGTTCTCTTAAAGCTAGCCGTAAAATATCTTCTTCAAGCAGGTAAAGACGACGCCTGTCCTTTGTCTTAAAAGTGTAATGTATGAGAAATGAAACCACGCTTGAGATCTATGCAACGTATATTCGCGCCTGACACATGACACAGTACATATATGAGGCTACCCTCCAATATAACAAAAACTAGCTTCGATTAGTCACAAAGCAAGCCAATTTCACTTTGAGCTTGACGTGGCACCGTGTCCAGTTTACACAAGAGGAAGCCAAATGAAATATTGTAGCTGTTGGTTTCCTTTGGTTTTAGGTTATGAGATCGTAAAAAGTAACGCGCAGCTATACACCGTGCAGTTGTCACGCCGGGATGACCGCGCGGCCCGCGGGCTTTATACGACCGAGACAGTGCTTTCACAACTCATAACTTCAGAAATAACAACACCGTTTACTATACACATTATCATCGTGTTTACGACTCTTACCTTGGATGAAAAGTTAGACTTAGTTGCCTGAGAAAATCAACTCAGGCGTTAACTTTCGTTAATTACAATACAATGACTGCCACCTAGCTGAAATCTATCTTAAGTTGCTGGATTGATCACCATGTTGCAAAATTAAATTTCATGTATACCAACCAAGCGCTAGATGTTGCATGTAAAAATAAAAAATAAATTTTGTCTGATTTTTCTAACCCAAAAGGAATTTGGGAGCTCTGTTACGATTGGGATGACGTATGTACTTTCATAATGTTTTCCTGTAATGAAAAACTAATTGGTATATATTATATACCTGTAAGCTCTAAACGACGTTAAACCATCGGTAGGTAACAAATTGGTTCGGACTCGAAACCACTTAAAAGACTTACAAGATATTACTGGTAACAAATTAATTTCTTATTCCTCCTGGACGAGCATCGATGCCAAAGGGCGAGATTGGCGAATTAGGTAATAAGTCTCCTGTCTGGCGAGCCAATGGAGTCATTTGTTAAAATCGCAGCCTACCGGGGGCAATAGAGCGTAATATAAAAATCCTGCGACATCGGGATTTAAATTAATGGGCTTCGTCTACCAGGTGCAAATACCGGTGCAGATTGAGGTAATCGCTAATAAAATAACGAAGCTGTCACAATGCCAGTATAATTTGTGTATTGAATTTATAGCCATAGATGTCTCGCTGTTGACAGCACCTATATACAGAATCTTATTGTATCATGAGTTTAGCTACTTTTTAGTATACAATAATAATAATAATAAATACTCTTTATTGCACACCTCATACAGTTACAAGCACAAATTTTACAATTAGATAAATTTAGGTAGAGGTAACAACAGGCGGTCTTATCGCTAATGAGCGATTTCTTCCAGACAACCTTTGGGTAGTGGAGACTAGAGAAAAACAATAAGCAGTAGGTGGTGCATAGAAACAAAAGAGACGGAATAGATAACACAGCACATTCATATGAATATACATACTTAAATAAATACAAAATAAACATACATATACGTACATATATACATATATAATACACACAATAAGAAACAACAGTGTCAACTTAAAAACCTAAGGAAGAGATAAATAGTATTCCTTAAGTTGCGATTTAAAGCTACCAATAGATTGCGCGCGTTTAATGTTGAGAGGGAGAGAATTCCACAAACGAACGGCCTACAATAATCCGCGTCAATCCCAACTACCAACGCAACCACATCAAATGCAGCAAACAAACTAGGCCATGCAATCCCGGGGTCTGTTATACATATATCGTCGGTTTCGTTCCGCCATCTCATACTCGTCACGCAATCCTTTACTTCCCGGCTTTCTAATGTGCTATGGTACTCGTAAGTTACTACTACCTACCAAAGTAGAGAACGATTTCTCCAAACCCGTCATGCTTTCATTTGTTTGTATGACTTTGTGAAATGCAAGGAATACGAGTGGTGAGTAATCTAGACACACGGCAGTGTGTCCGCCAAGTTCGAGCAAAAAAAGCGACACACCGGCCGTGGGTTATATTACACGAACCATTTCGGGCCAATTTCGACCACCCTATAACTCAAAACATATTTTATCTACGCATATGAAATTTCGAGTGTCTGTTGACATCCCCTTAATTGTCTAGAATACAAAATTTCATTATTCTACCTATAGCAGTTCTTGAGATATTGACGTCAGAAAATCGCTATTTTTACTATACACTCACTCACTGACTCACTCACTGACTCATCAAAAACCTAGACCACTTCCAATGGTCGTACTGACTTGAAATTTGGCATGGAGATAGGTCTTAAGGTCAAAGTAAAGGGAAAAATCTGAAAACGGCCAAGTGTGAGTCAGTTTTAAAAATAGCGAAGGTGTAACTTTGTTCTACTATGAAGTCATAATGAACTAAATGGGTATATCTTCCAATGGTCGTACCGAACTGAAATTTGGCTCGAAGGTTTGTCTTTAGGTCGAAATAAAGTAAAAATCTGAAAACGGCCAAGTGTGAGTCAGTTTCGAAAACAACGAATGTGTAATTTTGTTCTACTATAAGTAGGTATGGAGTGGAAATGAGATAAGACTTATTTAAATTTAGATACATACCAATTTAAGACAATACATGTTTGTCTTAAAGACAAGAACAATAAAATTGTTCACCACTCTGTGTGTGTCTGTTGCGGGAACCGAACCCACGATTTACGAAGTGCAAAGCAGGTCACTAGGTACCAGTGTTGGCCGATAATTTCAATTAGAATTGAAAATTGATCAATAAGATAGAAGATTAATTCCGTAACTAATCAATTACACTAACATCAATTTTTACTAACGTTAGTTCGCATTGATTTTGTGACGTCGTCAATTACACTAACCGTCAATTAGAATTAACCTATTAGTTACACTAACGTCTCGAAAATTTAATAAGAATTACAGTTAATTAGATTAACGTTAGTGTAACTAAATTAATCCTTGTCTTACTCTAATAATTAATTTTAAAACTGCATCTCGGGTTCGGAAGTCGGGACCAATATCACAAGATGGAGCTCATGCTGGACCCTAGGGCTACCTACTGGATCTCTGGTTTGGCGCATCATAGACTCATGCTGTTTGGGCTCATTCGACTTGTACTGATGAGCAGATGGTACCGGTATCAAAATCTGGAGCTCATGCTGGACCCTGGGGATCCCTACTGGATCTCGGGTTTGGCGCATCATAGACTCATGCTGTTTGGGCTCATTCGACTTGTACTGATGAGCAGATGGTACCGGTATCTAAATCTGGAGCTCATGCTGGACCCTGGGGATCCCTACTGGATCTCGGGTTTGGCGCATCATAGACTCTTGCTGTTTGGGCTCATTCGACTTGTACAGATGAGCAGATGGTACCGGTATCAAAATCTGGAGCTCATGCTGGACCCTGGGGATCCCTACTGGATCTCGGGTTTGGCGCATCATAGACTCATGCTGTTTGGGCTCATTCGACTTGTACTGATGAGCAGATGGTACCGGTATCAAAATCTGGAGCTTCTTTTTACTTTTACTTTCTTTGTGTGAAAGTCAAAGTCAAATTCAAAGTCAAAGTGAAAGTGAAAGTCAAAGTGAAAGTCAAAGTCAAAGTGAAAGTCAAAGTCAAAGTGAAAGTCAAAGGTAAAAGTCAAAGTGAAAGTCAAAGTGAAAGTCAAAGTGAAAGTCAAAGTGAAAGTCAAAGTGAAAGTCAGAGTGAAAGTCAGAGTGAAAGTCAAAGTGAAAGTCAAAGTCAAAGTGAAAGTCAAAGTGAAAGTCAAAGTGAAAGTCAAAGTGAATGTCAAAGTGAAAGTGAAAGTGAAAGTCAAAGTGGAAGTGAAAGTCAAACTGAAAGTGAAAGTCAAAGTAAAAGTCACAGTGAAAGTGAAAGTAAAAGTGAAAGTTAAAGAAAGTGAAAGTGAAATTCAAGGTCAAGGTCAAGGTCAAGGTAAAAGTAAAAGTAAAAGTAATCAAAACCTCGTAGCTTAACCTAAATTCGCGTTTAGTTAGGTAAATTATTAATGTCAATTACCAATTCAATCTACACTAAAAATTAAATTAATGTTTAAATTTTTGAGAAAGACTAAATATTAAATATCTTCAATTATTAGTTATTCGCAAAGGATTAACACGTTAGTTACAATTAATTTCAATTCTAATTGAAATCAATTTGCACTAAACTATTAGTGTTCAATTTTAACTAACGTGTTTCAATCTTCAATTTTTAATTTTCAATCACACTAACGTTCGGCCAACACTGCTAGGTACACTAGGTGCGCTAAATCAGTCAAACAAAAATGAAAAGACTATTTTTTCTCGCATAGTCTAAATAATTTCTAATTTTACAACTAATAAAATCGCAGATTCAAGAACATGGAAATCATATATACTCCAAGATTTAATTATATATACTACTGCCCATCTCACCCTCCGATACGCCACGGGATGAGATGGGATGGTGCACTTCTAGGGCTACATAATAGGCCACCAATTATAATACCTACTGGTAGGTAGGTATTACCAAGTTATTAATTATCTATGTAGGTAGCGTACTTACAAACAGTATAAAGTACGTTATTGATGTATGTAATTATATGTAAGTAGGTACATTTTATAGGTGTAGGGAGCCAGTTTATTTGTAAAAATCACCTATAAATAAATAGTAAAATAGGATTTATCATAGATTATAGGTACTCGCGATGCCCGATCGATCCCGAAATCCCGATATATGTATGTATAGTGATACTAGATAAAAATTCCGTTCCCCGCCTCGCGCACCCTCCGTCGCTGCCTACACTCGTCCGTGATAAAAAAATAATAAAGAACCTACACCTAACAAAAATAAATGAAATCCCATCAAAAACATAAATGTGAAAGGCTGCCAAGTTCGATACTATGGGAATGCTTCGCCTATAAAAGAAGTGAGATCTGAATAAGTACCAAGTTCCATAAAAATACCTCAAATCATAAATAGTTATAGGAATGCACACTTGATTTCCAGCAGTTTTTAAGGTACATTTTGAATAAGTATCACGTTACATAGAAATACCTAAAATTATAATAGTCAGAGAAACGCACACCGGTTTTTTTAGCAGTTTCCTGATAACATTTATTATTTTCAGTACTTTTTAATGATGTAACTTGGCAAGTTTTAATAGAAAATTATATACTTGACACATTGCAGTCCAAAGGTGTCGATTCATTGCATTGAAAAGGTGTGTGGTGTGTGAAAACTTGCCAAGTAACATCATTAAAAAGTACTGAAAATAATAAATGTTATCAGGAAACTGCTAAAAAAACCGGTGTGCGTTTCTCTGACTATTATAATTTTAGGTATTTCTATGTAACGTGATACTTATTCAAAATGTACCTTAAAAACTGCTGGAAATCAAGTGTGCATTCCTATAACTATTTATGATTTGAGGTATTTTTATGGAACTTGGTACTTATTCAGATCTCACTTCTTTTATAGGCGAAGCATTCCAATAGTATCGAACTTGGCAGCCTTTCACATTTATGTTTTTGATGGGATTGATATTTCAGCGGCAAGCGGAAAGGCTGTCGCGGCGCGCCGACTAATGGTTTTCGCGGAACTTTACCTACAGACGAATATTTTATAACCGCTGCATGACATATCTTTCCTTGTAAAATGCAACACTATACTTGAATATACTTATGGCTTGGGATTTGTTAGTAGGGACACCCAGATTCAAAATTGCATGGACACATTATGAATGAATAAATTCATAAATTGTCCATACAATTTTGAATCTCACTGTACATACTATGAACCATGAACCTAAAAAATATGCAACATTTAAGCACTCACAACGAATATTTTTCAGCTGGGAATGTGCAGTCGTGCAGAATGTAAGACTCTAAACAGACATAGGTACCAATTTCTATATGTTCCGCCCGCTTATGTGTTTGTAAAACACGGATGCGCTGAGCTCTTTACGATACTTATTACCACCCTTAAGATAAGTTTACTGACAATAAAAAATTGGATATACACATTATACAAAAATTGCCAAAATATTACTTAATAATCATTCCCTAAATCACAAAACTAAACAGTTATTTTGAGCTAAAAACCAGCGTAGCTAAATAATATCTATTCTATTACCTACCTGCCTTAGGGCATACAGCACAACGATAATAAATAAGTTTTTGATCCACGAGTATTAGTAGTAGAATTGTATCTACGACGAAAAAACTACTTTGCGATGGAACCAAAGTATGGATGTAATTTCCCTGGGGAACCACGCATACGCTCCAGGAGGCTAAAATGTTAGAATAGGTGTAATACGTTCGGAATTCAATATTATTGATGAAAAATACCCAGTACCAACCTTTTTGAACCACATCCATACTATCTATACTAACATTATAAATGTGAAAGTTTTTGTCTGTCTGCTACCTTATCACCTTTAAAGCTGTATGCTACCTCATTACCCTTAAACATCTGAACCGGTTTAGATGAAATTTAGTATAAAGGTAGTTTGTGACCCGGAAAAGTACATAGGATAGATTTCATCTCGAAAATCAGGGGGTGAAAAGCAGGGAGGATTACTAATTCCACGCAGACGAAGTCGTGGGCAAAAGATACATAATTGAAAACAAATTGCAGAATTGGTGCTGGACAAGAGAAAAACTAAAAAAAATGTATCAACCTATGTAAAGAGAGTTATTTATTCAAACAAAATAAAACGTCAACGTCACGTGGTCCTCGGAGGTCACGTGATGTTTTCTATACAAAATGAAGTGTCTGAAGTGTCGTGTAGGACCCAGAACATGACAGCGTGAATCATCTTTTAAAGTAAAACAATATTCGAGTGCAAATCGAGTTCAGATGAGTCGGCACCGGAGCGCCTTAAGGCATGTGGCATGTTCTAGATGTAGGTACAAAAAAAATACACAACCTGTGTTTTCTTTGACGGTCGCGTGAAGAAAAACCATCAAGCCGTATTCCTATATAATAAACGAGTTTCAGAAACTAGGATATAAGGGGATAATAAAGTCGTTGTGTAAGTAAGCGGTTGTTATGATATTATGTAAAAGTTTTACACAGTGTCACATAGGCCAATCCCATAATATCATTTTATGGTAAGGACTTCAAAATAGCTAGGTACCTATCAAAACAACTTATTCACGGCGCAAGCTTGATACTAAGCGATCGCTACGCCGCCCGTAACGCGGCGCTCGCTTATAGCGAGCTTGTAGTTAATACCTACCGACCGCCTTATAGCCAAAGGCCGAGTGTATTGTGTCGATGACAATGCATCTGAGACTTATTCTTATTCAAGAAATATAATAGCAACATGATGCGAAATGCAGTCCGTTTCACTAGCACCAATAAATTAATGCTCACAAGGTCACAAGACGCACATACATTGATATTGTGATTGGGTTTAGCGGTGAAATAGGCTGTTAATAATGTAGCAATTTACGATTGTCAAATAGAATGTCGTAAAATGAAATTGAATCGGCCCGATCAAACTAATAGGTTTTATAGTTGAATGGAAAAAGATTTATTTCTCTAAGAGGTAGCAACCTACAATCTTTCCGGCAATGGAGACAATATATTTCAGTTGGAAGCGGTCGCAAAGCCCGTCCTTTCCACTCCAAGTAGTTAGTTGTTTCATAATGAAAATTCATGTCGTGGTGCAATAAACGATTGTGTTTTGTTTAGTGTCCGACCGAAGTTTCGGTTTCGGTTTCGGTTTCGGCCAATTTCGGCCAAAAAAGTGATTTCGGCCGAAGTTTCGGTTTCGGCCAGAATCCGGCCGAAACCTTCGGCCGGGCCGAAATTACTTCACGGCCTCTCGCGGTTATCGAATCGGGAGCGCTCGGCTTAATTCGGGCGCGTTCGGCCGGGTAGGTATAGGTAATGCATCGGCGGCCGGCCCAGCTGGGACCAGCGATAGTAGTATGCATGCAGTTTGTGACGTTTGTTTGTGAACCACGTGGCGCGCGACAAAATATGGTGAGTGTTGTTTATTTATTAAATTATTATTTACTTTTTAGAATCTGTTACTGCATTTATTTTAATTATTTCATATTTTTTGACAAAGTTGATTTATGTTAAAGTAGCATGAATGCTGTGATTTCTCTTGCAATGTTTGACTTTGTCACACGAGGTATTATTCTAAAACTTTGTTTAAAGATCTCTGATTACAGTGATAATACTATAATTTATGTAAAAGTTGAATTATTTTTAAGCTGTGATTTATCTTGCAATTGACTTTGTCCAGGTATTATATTAATTAGGTAACTTTGTTTATCTACTCACATTGTAAGTCCTCTAAAACGTGTAGGCAATGGCTAGCATTAACACAACCGATTTTACTATGATAAGCTTTTTATCTGTGGCAGTAACGTAATTTTAACTTTACATGCTCATATACTGATACGTTATGAGTTTAAAATTCCGAACATCGAATTTGATAACATAATGTAAATCCTGTCCTCCTTCCTGACCAACGGCACGCGCCCGCGCGACCGCCGGCACAATCGAGTTCGCCATGGCGGTGCAATGGCGGTCATTCTATGGTTTCCGAACACTTCATTTAGGATATATAATATGAGTGTAGATAAAGCAGTGTATGCAACTGTATGTAATTAGGCCTTAAAACACTCGTGTGATCTTATTATGAAACTCGCTTGCGGCTTGTTTTATAAAACCACACTCGTATTTTAAGGACCCTTATTATTACGTAACAGTTACATAAACTACTATTAAAAGTTAAAAGATTTGATTTTATCTGGTTTAAAATTTCATAATTTACCTCTAATTATATCTTATTCATTAAAAATAAACGTTTTTTATTTTGTTTAACAAAAAAGTAACTGTTCTAATATAAGAAATCCTTGCAATAACATTTCCCTTACGATTTGTACAGTAATTTTGAATATTTTGATACGTCTTCAAAAATTTCGGTTTCGGTTTCGGCCGAAATCAGAAAAAAACCGAATATTCGGTTTCGGTTTCGGCTAAAAATCGTGTTTCGGTCGGACACTAGTTTTGTTATAACGATTGCAGATAAAAGTGGGGGACAAAGGAAGGGGTTCTAGTGACAGTCCAGTGAGCATTTGACGCAGTGAGGTGGGAACACATTGGGGTAGCGATACATATTGGCATATTTTGCGTTGAATATGCGTAGTGTCAGTGTCATCACTTATTGTATGAATAATGAGCGTAGGTTTATCTGCGACTTGATTACATTCATTTTATATTAAGTATGTATAGGTAGTGAAACAAACGAATCAATGTAAAATTTAACTAAATTAGGTTTTTGGCGATAACGCCTGTCTAGCTGTTTCAAATTTAAGTAGACTTCAGTTATAATAAAATTCGTGTAGTAACGGAAACCAAACATTAATTAATGTGATGTTACCAAAAAAATTAACAAGGGCGGCGAACAATATTTCCCTACCATACCAAGGGCACAATGCAGTCTTGTTCTAAGACAATGGCGCTGGTTCCCTTGTGAATGCAGCCGTTAATGGAACCTTATCAGTCGACGTGTTTACCTGCCCGTGCCCGACACGCCGCTGGAGGGCTTTGTTCTCGCTTCTTCATCATGTAATTTCCATACAAATTGACCGTTTACATTGCTATTAGGTGTACTAACTTGGAGCTCGTGGCAATTAATTCCCGAGTGCGTGCTTACCTGTAAAGAAAAAGACATGTTAAGTGTGGTGACTTCAATTGCTAGCTAAAATGTTATGCAGCTGAAATGTCGATTTATTTAATTTGATATAGGTACTAGTAGTTCCAAGCGTTAAAACGGATTGACCCAAATTTAATTCGTTTTGGAAGTTATCCGTTATTTAGGTAACTAAGTGCTTAAATGCCTTCTCTTAGAAGAATAGCACTAATGATACTATGTATTCTATACATAAATAGTTTTAAACAAAAAAGAACCGACTCCACTTAGCATCCACCTTTCCAACAGCAAATGCTCGAGCTGCTGTAAAAAAAATGAAGAGTTCCCTCGATTTCTCCAGGATCCTATCATCAGATCCTGACTTGTTTACGATGGGACCAACTGCGAAGTGTGTGTGTATGTGTGTGTGTGTGTGTGTACTTTCAAACAAAAAAAGATTTTTTCAAATCGGCCCAGCCGTGTTCGAATAAATGTTCACACATACATTTAAAAAAATAGCAAAAACATAGATCCCGTCGAATTGATAACCTCCTCCTTCGAAATCTTGAAGTCGGTTGAAAAGATTATTTCATTAAAAAAATTATCTCTAAGGTGACCCGTTAGCACTGTCCATGAGTGTAGAATTGTAGATGAGATTTTTAGACTGGGTTTATTAACCGTGCCTTAGTTTAAATGCAATTAAACGACCCTGTTGACTTTGCCAGGCTGTGTTAGCATAAAAGAACTAGTTTCTCCGCAAGGGCTAAAGTGAATTTCCTAGAGGCTGCATGAGCTGTAATTAAATTAGGCGGCAATTGGCGCCGGCGCGGGACGTGCGCCGAATGGCGCAAACCCTCAAATTTCATTACACGCTGTTGTTTCACGCGCGTACCCGGGCGCTAATAGTTCACGCTTGGTTACGCCGAGAAACGGCAGCCACGTGCGGGCTTGGCGGCCATTTCTGGGAAGTCCATCAACTGTCAGCGACACATAACATTATAAGATTATTCATAGTCAAAAAAATCTGTATCGGATTTTTGTTTTGACTGGGATTCTAAGTCAACTAAAATTAAACCTTTAATGGAGCAAATTTATGGAGGAAATAGTCGCCAACTCTATATTGCAGATAGAGATTCTCCTAATGAAAACAAATTTAATATAGTTACAATAACAATCATACTAAAGCCTGACCAGAAATATATGATTATTTGTCAAGAGGGCGCTATTATTCTCATTCATATGGCAACAGTCATAGAGCGTATTATTCTCTATGGTATAGTGATATCTTGATTTGTTTACCTGTCAGCTCTGATGTTAATTTGAAAATATTTCACAGCGAAATAGTTTCATTTCCCGAGCGTATTATTTACAACAGATTATTATATACACTATTTACAATTTTTCCCTCTTGAATATGGATAATTTTGGGAATTTTTTGTTGTTTATTATTTAATATTAACACTTTATTATTATTCAAGTAAACTGCCTCAATGACACTTGAAAACAGTGACAGCCTATCACATGCACTCACACATGCATATCATTATGACATTAAAATTATTGCCAGTGTAAGAAATTAGTTCCAATGAAATTCCGCAACATGGCGCATGATCATATATTTCTGGTCAGGCTTTAACATCGTACCTGGCACGATTTTCGAATTCTAAACAAAATTAGGTAAAAGTTAATTATATATTTATTTAAGAGCCCTGAGTATCTTAGGTAATAAGTACCTACTCAGCATTAAAATATAAATCGAATTATGTGGCGAGGCAAATGTATACTAACATAAAGTACTTTTTTTATCGCAAAAAGAAAGAAAAACGCTAATATGGATGGATAACAAAACTATGTAACGCCGTCAATTTACAACTTTGTAACTACCACTGGCATACCTATATCATACTTTAAACTCACCTGCTCGTTTTACTGCGGGGCAGTGAATTTCTAATGAAATAGCTACCGTCATAGCTTGAAACGGCACATTGAAAATGCTACCAGCTAAGTAATTGATTTAACCGTACCACTTTGTCGTGGCTCACTGTCTAAGGGAACGAAGCAAGATAAGCGGCATAAATCACAGTGATAAAAAGTGGAACAATCGAGCGTAGCGCAGATGATAACGAACTTCATTCAATGGGAAGCATCAAATTCCAGTTTCGGACACAGAAACGAAGTGAAGCTGTATTTATATAACGGTATTCACCCAAAACTTTTTCTGCGTCACAGGACAGATATGAAACAATAAGCAACACCATGTTTCCTAAACAATGTTTGACGTGAATGGCGCCAGCAAACAGCGTATTTTAAACTTTGTGAATGTCAAATTTGCGCCAATACTTAGCTCCCAAGAACGTACTTAGCTTAGCGGATGAGGTGTTCAAAACAACCTTCACACGCCCTGGCCTGCATAGCTACAAGATGTTGATTGTACTAGTTCACCAGGCAAGCTGTAACCTTTACGTGCAAAATATCATTTCACAAACCGCAAGTTTTAAGCAATGTTATAAATGCAAAACATGCAACATTAAGTATATAGTTATATAAATAGTAACATTAATAGTGTATTAATTACAATAACAAGTACTTATGGTAATTACTGATATATCTATGCATATATTCGTACAAAATAGATTATAATATAAAATTTTGAACAAACTTTTAGGTAGAAACGAAACCTTTACGTGCAGGTACAGTTTAATGTACAAAAAGTTTTTTCATCCGTTTCCAGTTCCAGCTTTTGCAGAGCCGGAGTTATTATGAAGTTGGCATCAAATATCTGGAAATATTAACTTCGCAAATACAGATAATGCTACCCCTGTTATGTAACGAGAAAGAAATGAGAGCAAGGGAAATATTGCATCAAAGAGAATTTGAAATATTGCCAGCTCTATGCGTCACGGCACGGATAAAATTGATTCCGTTGTCTTTTGTGAAGTTTCCACTCTTTTGTGGCGGTACAATTTACTGCTATTCTCTTATTTAACTTAGTGTGAACAGTTTGTTCTGTCAAGAATTTTCTTAATACCTTTCTTCATAAATCACAATGTAGAAATAATGAAATCGTATTCATATAGGCAGGTATAAACGTAGTTACAGGTATCAACTTATGACTAGAATTAAGATAAGCTTTTAATGAGGGTTTCCGCGATCGAGTGTTTCACTAGATGGCAGCACCGTGGCGACAGGTCTAACTGTTACAATCCACCAATCATGTTTAACCATATATTTTTTGATTGGTGGATTTTGACAGCTACTGCCAAAAAGATCTGTCGTCACGGTGCTGCCATCTAGTGAAAATCTCAATCGCGGAAACCCTCATTCTTTCGTTACTTGTCTACAGAAATACATATACTCGTATAATTACTCAGTTTTATTTCTTTTATGGATCATTATATTATATATTATCATTATATCCCTTAAAGGGATAAGTTCGCCTTTGTACGTATATGTTGTGTTATATGTCTTTCGTTGTGTTTTCTTGTACAATAAAGTGTTTTACTACTACTACTATATTATTTTACCTATACCATTTTGTTAGTCGGAGTATAATATTCTAATACTCTATACTCTGAATATTTTGTAATCAGTTGTCAGTAAGGTTCTGTTGAACAATTGATCTATGAAATAATTACGGATACCGCACCGCTAAGACAAAACTGTGATAAACCGTTTCGCTCGCAACATTCTCGTATTTGAACCACTCAGCACTGAGCGCTCAGTTCGGAGTGTGTGCGTGTGCAACTACTGTCTAAAATGAACACATCCCAAGTTTTAAATGTATATTTCTGTAAAATACTTTCAAAACAAAATATTTCTCATGATTGATGCTTCTGATGATTCTAAACACCAAATAGCATGCAATGCAATGAAGCGTACTATTATAAATACAAAATAGGTACCAAAGCAAAATGATGAAAATAACGAGTTTAGTCACACGTTGCAGCGCTTTGAACGCTTAATAGCGCGGTCGAATAAATTGAAACAGTTAAACACGTTAATTACGGTGTTGTATTGAATTAAACCCGCCATTTGGTGCATCGCTGGGCCAATCGGATTGCCGGCATTACAAAACCGCCGGCCGCGGGACTTAGCCATGGTTAACTTTCCAATCTACTTTTCACGGCTCATGATTCCTTGGGCTGTTTACTGTAGTTCCATTGAATAAGGCTGAATTATGAATGAACTGTACTGTAGTACGAGTATTTATAAAATGCAGTGTTATGCTAAATTGGGGTGGTTACTTCTAAAAATTTTGAAATGCTGTCGCAAAAGTAAAAAAAAGACAGCTCACCCTGCCAGCTAATGTAAACAAACGGTGTGGCCATATATAAATTATTTATATTTGGATCAAACAGTGCAGGATCAGAGCTCCTAAGCTCGCTTGGGTGACATTTACACAAGGCATGATTGATGCACTTCCCAAAAATCATTTAGGGTAGACATATATTGGTTTCATTATCAAACGTACTACTCTTATCATATACAACGTGAATGCGAATAATATACATAATTGAGGCATTATCTTGGATCTGAAAACACGCTCCCTTCAAAACTTCGTGGAATCTGTAATAAAACGTTGAACTTCCAGTCTAATATTAAATTATGATATTTGTTTTATCGATGACCTTTAATGTCGGCTGCGCGAGTTTGAGGGGTTTTTCATTAGGCTATTCAGCTTGGATCATAAAGTTTATCTGTTACACGGCGAGGCGGTTGCCTGTGCGCACTAAACTTTAACGAGACGGAAGCTATAATTGTGCTATAATGTAGCACATCAGTGTTGCGAGGCGATCAATTGCCGCGCGTCAGCTAATCACTCAATCCGGCTCTTAGTTAGCTCACAGGTAAATAGATTGCGCTTGTGATTGCTCTCCACGTTACCGCTCACAAAATATTTACAAGTGCTGAAGTTTGTTTGTTTATGCAATTATTGTTTGATTTAGAATTTTAAACTGTAGGTAGATATTGTAATGTTGTTTTTTAATTTAGTAAAAGATAATTTATGTTTTTTAATTCATCTACTATGTGTACAGTCACCAGCATAAATATATGACTGTGGGCAGCGCTGTAAAAATATCTGATTCTCCATTAAGAGCAAAAGTATATGACGACACTTCCATGGTAAAAATATGTGATGGTTTCTGGCCGGCATAAACATCGTTTTGCATCGATCAGCATAAATATCGGATCCGTCCACTTAAAAATATGTGATTACCTATCAAAAGCAAAATTATGTGACTACTGCTACCGGCATAAATATCTAACCACTGTGAAAGCTTTAACATCGGATGACAGGTCGATCGCATAAATATCTGACATAATAATAAAATCAAAATTATGTCATCAATATACAAAACCAAACCTTATCTAGCTGGTATAAAGCAGTAAATGGTATATGATGGTATGGTTGATATTCATCAGGGCCGCGAATCGAAAAATAAACATACACACTGGACAGACACAGCTCCAATCCAACTCAACCCAACCCAACTCAACGCTATAACGAAATTGACATTTGCTATTCGAACAGATTTTCATTCAACATTGGTGTCAAATTGGTCACACATTGGTTACACATTGTACCAATGTTGTACCAATGTTGTACCAATGTGTGACCAATGTGAGACCAATGTGAGACCAATGTTGAATGAAAATCTGTTCGAATAGTAAATGTCAATGTCGTTATAGCGTTGAGTTGAGTTGGGTTGGAGCTATGTCTGTCCAGTGTGTGTGTTTATTTTTCGAATCGCGGCCCATGACGTTTAATAGATGTGATAAACCTTCTTATTACTATCCTAAACTATCATTAAAAAGTAAAATTTTTACGTCAATATGGTAATACATGTCACATTAGAAATAAACAAGTCAAATTATTATTTTTCATGGATTGCAACTGGTAATAATTAGATTAATTCAATGCCATGTATAGCGCGTCTTATCAAATCTACGGGCAATTGAAGCATAGGATTATTTAAATATACGAAAAAATAGACCGCTCCATTAAATAATTAATCCATTGAGAGTTTATGTGAGTTGTTTCTTGTTTACTTACATGATACCTACGTAATCAATAGGTTCTACCGACTTAATAATGCATTTGTAATTTAATATTGTTTTTAGATAAATGCCGTGAAATGGATTGGATTGGATTACTTGCAAGTGGAAGATGCAAAATCGACCATCCTAAAAATTGAGGCCGTATTCGTGAAAATACATCTTAAGACTTATTCAGTATATAACCTGGAGGGCCCAGAATGGTCGAATTTATAATACTGAAGATAAATAGTGAAAAATAAAATTATTGAATATTGACCTTGTTTTATTGCGTTGCAAGGCACCTATCCGACAAGCGACAAGGAGGCAACAGGAGAGCAATGATTGGCTAATCAGGGTTGGGCAAAAATTTGTGCATTGAAACTAAAGTTAAAAATTAGAACGTTAATCTTCATCATATAAACATGATTACGATTTCAATCATGAGCTTTCCAATCAGATTGAGCATCGACATGAGTAAGTAGCTGAAGTGATAACATTAGTAAGACAGATGCTTAGTTAAACTAACGATTTAGTTGTTTTAATGATGTTTTAAATAGGATTAGATTTTGCATAGCTACTAGCTCCATTATTTTTTCCCTGACGGAACAGAGGCGGTACGAGTAAGGTCAGTGTCAATATAAAAGTAAAATAAGGTAAACAAATATGTCTGAATTTGTAAGCATGAAAGGCATTTGAAACATGACAAAATAATATTAAAGAAATCTGTTTTCACTAAAATATGTAAATAATAAGTTTGTGTATGAATTGACAAAAAAGCCATAATTGTCTTTAAGAAAGTGTAATTGTGAAGCAATGAAGGTAAATGTGTTTGGTTACATTATTTTACTTTTCTATTAACACCGACCTTATATGCATTTAGGATAAATGGCTATTTGTGACAATATTTTGGTAAAGGTATCACTTGGTGGTTGGCGCTTACGTCATAAAATGAATTATACAGATTCAATATTGCATTCGAGCAAAGAAAACGTATGTGCCAGCTGCCAAATGTTACCTTTAGCAAAATACCGACACATTTGTTTGTTAATTTTTTAGTATGTGTACAAATTAATGCTTTAATATAATGTACAAATTAAACTTTGAAACGGCCCGTTCGATTTCATTGCAGTTTTCGGTTACGGTTTAGGTTAACTATCACACTGCTGCGGTTTCCGCATGCAGCGACGACGTTCGAGTGAGATAGCGCTTTGCATATGTAGAGTGCTGTTTCCTTGACGGGTGGCTGATATATGTGTCAAAACGTTTAGTTTAAAAGCCAATATCGAGTAATATGGCTGTGATATGCAGATTAACGGACAGATGGGCGGGCGGGTCGCACACGGCGTATATTCAAGATATCTCAATCAAAGGTCTAATATATGTGCCGCTACTTAGTTTTGTAGTAAAAATATGTTTAAGGGGGGCACTCCATAATGCAACTAAATGTTAATAAAATTATTTTTAGGAACTATCAACGTGTGCCATATCATTAGATAGGTCTTATAAAATAACTTTGAAGTTTCTAAAACAATTTTTAGCTTAAGTACATAGTTTCAAAAATAATCGCTCCGAGAATCTTTAAACGGTTACACACTGACAAGTGTTGTAACCGTTTGTTCTTGTAAACAGTTGAACGAATAAAAAAATCTTTAGAGTAAAACTTGTTGAAAATTTTATGCTATTTATACAATGTACTAATATATGTCAACTTAAATGGAGTTATAAAATAAACCAATATAATCCTGAAAACCCTATTTTTTGGAGTTTGACCTTGCATAACTTCAGGCCCAGACACGATATTTTCCGAGATTTTAGAGATAACGTTAAAAACATCATAATGAAAGTATATAAGATTTTCCAGCGTATTCTCTCTGATTCCGAGGGTTACCTTAATATGCTTAGGCTAATTTGAATTCTATTTTTATTCCCGATATAAAAAAAAAGGAGTTCGGTTCTACAATATCTACCTATTCTATTTGGTTTTGGACGAACGTAATAATTTAATTTGGTAGATTATGTGGTAAATTCTCAATCTATCAAAATTTGTATTAAAATTAAATTAATATTGATGATAATGTAAATGATAAAGTCAGATTAGGGCAGATTGAGCGGTCGTTTTAGTAACTGCAATAAAAACTAGAATTTATCGAGAATACTGATGTTTACCTCAATATCTGATCACATCTATATCGTAGAGTAGTTGCCTAAAATTATTTATTTACAAAAAAAAACGACGAAGCCATTTTGAACCTCATATATATGTAGTCCACAATAGAGCATTCACTATTAACTGTTCATTGATTTCAATTTTAAAGAAGTAGGTAAATAAATAAATAAAAAAAAAAAGCAGTGAGATAAGACTAACAAAATCCTCCCACACTTTTCGTTACCTATATTAGAATTTAGTTGCTATCAGATAGGTCTATTTTGCAGAAACCTTTTTAGCTTGACAGGATTTTTACAAACCACTTTTTTAGGGTTCCGTAGTCAACTAGGAACCCTTATAGTTTCGCCATGTCTGCCCGTCCGTCCGTCCGTCCGTCCGTCCGCGGATAATCTCAGTGACCGTTAGCACTGGAAAGCTGAAATTTGGTACTAATATGTATATCAATCACGCCGACAAAGTGGTAAAATAAAAAGTGGAAAAAAATGTTTTATTGGGGTACCTCCCCTATACGTAAAGTGGGGAGTGATTTTTTTTTTCATTTCAACCCTAACGTGTGATATATTGTTGGATAGGTATTTAAAAATGAATAGGGGCTTACTACAATAATTTTTTGATAATGTAAATATTTTCGGAAATAATCGCTCCAGAAGTAAAAAAAAATGTGTCCCCCCCTCTAACTTTTGAACCATAAGTTACAAAGAACATTATAAAAACTTTCTAGGAAAATTATTTTGAACTTGATAGGTTTAATAGTTTTTGATAAAAAATTACAAAATAATTTCTGAACTAAGTTTGTAATTTAACCGTATAAGCAGGTGCTTATTGTACTTGTAATTTCTACAAAATCACAATGAAATGACGTGCTTTCAAATAAAGTAAAAACGGTGAAAATCGGTTCACGCAATAAAGAATTATCCCATAAAAATCATCTTCCATACTTTAAGCTCGCGCGCAATAGTTTACTTAATTTGCCGATAGATGTCGCTGTAGGTGGGACGCTCATATCATATCCTACATGGCGGTGTTATTTTAACTCTTAAGTGGGGACACTTTCTGTGACGGACGGAAAACTACGGAACCCTACACTGAGCGTGGCCCGACACGCTCTTGGCCGGTTTTTTAATTAAATTACTCGCTATGCAAAATGTATAATAACGAAAATTTCTACAATTCAGAAAAAAGGCCTTATATCCTTGTAATAATATACATCAACTTAAAAATATTCCAATCATATTAAACGAATCATGATTCACTTTAGTAGATTAGCATTATTTTAGTTTAAATCAGCACCCGTCGTTAATCATATATTCTTGGCGAAATTACTTGATTGTTTTGTGTTATGTTATGATTTAATCAGCGATGATTTAATAATGAGAATTTTTAATCAAATCACCGACTTCAATTATGAGTCCCCAACTCTGGAGCCAATGAACCTTGGCATCACACACGAATCGTAGAAATAAACCATTTTTAGCTACCATAGACAAATTTAAGCATTTACCTCTGATTTTGTCTACGAATTGATGAATTCAGATCAAGTGTGTGGAGTGCCGAATACGGTTAACGGCGATCCAGACGTCAAGTTGGTGCCATTACGCAGTGAGTATAGACCCCTTTACCTCAGTCACTCGCCGGATTTCAAATGGACGAATCTGCCTCTGCCGGTGTAGGACTACATTTACGAATGGATGTGAGAAACTGTGAATATTTTATGACATTCGTGCTTTTTCGATTAGAAATCTATTATACTCTCGTTTGCAATATTTCACTTACCTCCTGGTGGTGAGTGTTCCCTAGGGAGTTATGGACTTAATATTAGTTAATTTATGATTTACTAGCTTTTGCCCGCGGCTTCGCTCGCGTTAAATTCGGGGTAACACTGTTCCCCTTTGCCCCCCGGAATGCTCCATACAAACTTCCACCCCCCATTTTAGGGAAGTGGGGGGTTAGAAAGAGACAAAACGTAGCCTATGTCACTCTCCATCCCTTCAACTATCTCCACTTAAAAAATCACGTCAATTCGTCGCCCCGTTTTGCCGTGAAAGACGGACAAACAAACAAACAAACACACACACTTTCCCATTTATAATATTAGTATGGATAGTATGGATTTACATATTTTTTAACACATTTTGTTTTTCACAAGAGTGATGAATAATTCGTAAGAATATTGCAAACTTGAATAATAAGGACCGTGAACAAAACAAAAATTAACCTGGTATTGTAGTGACTAGTTAGATATTATTATGTGTCGCCGGGAAGTTATATTATAAAAATACTACCCGTAAATGTTCAAAGTAATGTATTAAATAAACAGTACTGCTTCTTTAAATTAACAATTTATTTACCCTATATACGTAAATCAACCGTTTACAGTGTTGGCGCGATTTTTTTCTTCAATTTAATAAAATAAAATATCGCTTCTCGCAGATTGACGGCAGTCGTACCGAGTCCTAACTGTATGAATAAATCGTAAATATTGTAATGAAGCTTTTAATGCAATGAAACATAAATTTGAATGTGTCAAATTCGTGATAGAAAATGTGAGATAGACATATGCAATGACAGTTCAATGACAAGTCTGCACTCTTTTCGTGAATTGTCAAATAGCTTTTTACAATTAAGACCTCTATGCCAGCCAAATAGGGTTTGGTTTTGTATATTGATAACATAATTTTGATTTTGTTATTATATCAGATATTTATGCGGTCGACCTGTCATCCGATGTCAAAGCTTTCACAGTGGTTAGATATTTATGCCGGTGGCAGTATTCACATAATTCTGATTTAGATGGGTAATCAGAAATTTTTAAGCGGCCGGATCCGATATTTATGCTGATCGATGCAAAACGATGTTTATGCCGGCCACAAAGCATCACATATTTTTACCATGGAAGTGTCGTCATATACTTTTGCCCTCAATGGAGAATCAGATATTTTTGCAGGGCTGCCCATAGTCATATATTTATGCTGGTGACTGTACTCGTAATTACCTACAGTCGAGGTCAAAAATACCTTTACAGTTGAGTGTTACAAAAATACCTTTACGTTTAAATATGTTTACACATTGCATGACAAAAACATGCTTACAACTCACATGTCAGATTCTGCTTTTCAGTTAATGCTCCAAATTTCAGTTTACAATCTGTCTTCCATAAAAACATTTACAAAAATTGTGTCATAACAGATTTACATATTACGGAATAAGATTTACTGCCAATGTGCCGTAAATACGTTTACATTTTCAGTGACATTAGAAACTTTACGATCAAGCTTACTTTTCGATTACGTACACCTATTGTTACATAAATATCTTTACAGATTTGATTAGCCCGTTTTTAATTTTAATAATGACATGAAATCGTCATAAATATACATTTCGGCTTTATAAAGAGAGCTTCATTATTTATTAACGCTAACTAAACTTTACTAACTTTCGGCTTTATTATTTACTAGCTTTTGCCCGCGGCTTCGCTCGCGTTAAATTCGGGGTAACACGGTTCCCCTTTGCCCTCCGTAATGCTCCATACAAACTTCCACCTCCCATTTTAGGGAAGTGGGGGGTTAGAAAGAGACAAAAAGTAGCCTATGTCACTCTCCATCCCTTCAACTATCTCCACTTAAAAAATCACGTCAATTCGTCGCCCCGTTTTGCCGTGAAAGACGGACAAACAAACAAACACACACACTTTCCCATTTATAATATTAGTATGGATTGTTTATTAAGGGAGTTAAAATAGTACTATTTTTTTAGCTGTATTTGTTTGGTTTAGTGTTTTTACATACGTTCTATAGCATGTTGACAAGAAATCCTTAGTAGTAATTGGACGGTTTCTTTATATCATATTCTAACGCATCTCAAATTATGTAAGAGTTCCTTTTAACCCTTTGAACGCCAAAGACCCATAAAGTGGTCATGAGATGTCGTGCCTATCATGCTATTGACCCCCTAAAGTGGTCAGGACTAAGATGTATTGCGATCATGCAAAAAAAAACAATATAAAAGCATTCTTGTTTATTTTTATTGGTGCTTGTGTTGCATTAAATTTATGGTGGTTAGCGTCTGACTGACCACTTCATTCGATTTTTTTATATGTCAGTGAACTATTTTGCACGTCAGTCAGTTTCAATTTGGGATTGTAAGAATAATAAATTCTGTGACAAAAAATATTTCTGAGTGCTGAAATTCCTGACTCATTGATGTTACTTCGTAAAACACCCGTGTGAAACACTGAAATTTATGATGTTCCTATACTTATGAAGGCAAAAATCTTAATGAAGTTTCATTTATATATTTCTCCAACTACAAGAGCGTGCTTATTTCATTTGGGAAAGCCTATTGATGCTTGGGATTGTAACGGGCCGCCGTCATCTCATCACCCGTTCAAATAATTATAATTGTTAAATTATATTTTAGGTTTACTTTATATTTTTAGGAACCAAACTGCTTGGTTATATAGTGTATATCAGCCTTTTTACTTCTACTGTAGTATATGCCTTAGAAGAGTGAATACTCTCAGAATTTCAAATTTAAAACCACTGACATTGGAGTTTGTTTATAACAACCGTCAAATTTATCAAGTATACAAGATCGTGTTTCACCAGAAAAATATTGCACCAGAAACCACTAGGATACGCATGTGCATTAGGGATTGCAGGCAGACTTCAGCCACAAGAAAGTTAAGTATTCTTATATCTTTATGCTTGAAATACTATAATCTCCCGCCTTACCAAAGTTATTTTATTTGATGTGTTTGTGTGCATCTTATGTTAAATGCCCCCCCTGTGTCCCTAACTTCATTCCTTACTAACCTTTGAGTGCTAGAGTGGACTTTCTGCAAACCCGGTATTTCTGACTTTGTAACTAGGCAAGACAAATATATATAGACAGCGGAAGTATAAAGATGATACTTAGATGTGACCTATACATATATACTTATTTAATAATAACAGCATTTCACAGCGACAAGGTAGGTATTCATCTAATGGGCCCATCAATTCTAGGTTTATGACATACAAATAGCTAAAAGGACTGAGTAAAGACAATTCGACACACTGAACGTACCCTCCCTACTTTAAGCTCATTGTTCTATACTTACTCGGACTAACTGACATCGTACAAAGACAATCCTCATGAAAATATTCCCATATAGGTCTAGGGATACTTGATGGCCGTTTGGTCATACAATCTTTAAAAAACAGGTCGATGAGGGAGCATGATGGAGGACGGGAGGAGCACGGACGAGCTTTCTTTACTGTGTCGAGCCTGGTTACTTTAAAACACAACGTAGAGGAATAGACGATCACTGGCCAATTCACGAAGACTCACTATAAGGACATAAGGTAACTGGCGATAATTTAGATTAAGCTAGGCTAGGCCCTTAGTTCATAGGCTTCGTGACAGGATCAAACAGCTGAGGCCGAAGAAAATCTTATGGATTTTAACGCTGACCATACGAACGACATCACTACATAGTATAACACAAAGTCGCTTTCCGCTGTTTGTCCCTATGTATGCTTAGATCTTTAAAACTAAGCAACGGATTTTGACGCGGTTGCGGATTTTTTTAATAAATAGAGTGATTCAAGAGGAAGGTTTATATGTATAATACATGCATAATATAGTAGCGAAACACTGATGATTTTAGAGGTTTAAATAGATAAATAAATATTATAGGATAATCTTGCACAAATCGACCTAGGCCCACGGTAAGCTCAATAAGGCTTGTGTTATGGGTACTAGACGACGATATCTATAATAGATAAATATGGATAAATACTTAAATACATAGAAAACATCCATAACTCAGGATCAAATATCTGTGATAAACAGACAAATAAATGCTCTGACCAGGATTCGAACCCGGGACCTCCTGCTTCGTAGGCAGTGTCACTACCGACTAAGCTAGGAGGCCGTTAAAAGGTTTCTAATGTGATGTCGTAAATAAACCCATTTTTTGAGCTTACATTGCAGACGCTGGTTGAGTCCTAAGAGATAGATCAAAATAATGTACCACAGTATTGTACACCTTAAAAAGATCTACAAAAAAGTCCGCGATGATATATCTATCTCTTAGGGATAACCCACAATAAACGTTTTTTATCCCGTGCGAAGCCGGGGCGGTTCGCTAGTAGTTAATATATTTATGGCCTATTTCACAATCTCCAGTTACAGCATATGTGTCAGATAAATGTGTGCTGTCCTTTTCTTTTATATGACTGGAGTTAAGGATAGCAATAATTTTAACTGGCAGATAAGTTTATCTGGTGATTGTGAAATAGGCCCTTAGAATTCTATTGAACGTTCTTATTTTCACTACATCGGCTATTGTGAATTAAATAGAAAATTGGTAATTATTCAAATTAAGAACGGGCCCATCAAATCTGTAAACATATTTACGGCACATTTACAGGAAATCTAATTCTGTAACATGCAATGTAAACCTATTATGTCACAATTTGTGACAATGTTTCTATGGAAGACAGATTGTAAACTGAACTCTGGTGCATTAAGTGAAAAGATGAATCTGTCATGTGTGTTGTAAGCATGTTTTTGTCATGTAGTGTGTAAACTTATTTAAATGTAAAGGTATTTTTGTAACACTCAACTGTAAAGGTATTTTTGACCTCGACTGTACAATTGGGATTTTTATGCATCGTCATCTACGATTTAGGAGTTTCGTGATTCCCTTCTATGTTTATCTCGTCCTTCAGACTCTACAACTTGTCTAGTTTTATATAGTTTTGATAAAATAGCATTACTTTACATTCGAGCAAAGCTTAGTCATCGATCTTGTTTTGCAACACAGGCGGATTACTTTCGTGTTCCGCATGCACTTACCTGAGCCGAGTGCTTTGAAGGCAGGTTCATTATCGCTCTCGACGACGTTAATAGGAAGTAAAATGAAAAAAAAAAAGACTCGTATCGGGCGGAGGTGCCGGCGTCGTCCGGAAGAATTCTAAAGGATATGAATCGGAAAATCCGGTCTGGCGTTTTAGCCGATTGTGAGTGGATGCTGAGAGGAAATGATTTAGGTGCCTTAAGTGGATCCGTGTATTTGCCCTCGAGATTCCCCTCATAAAAATCAATCGACTATTATGAAAAGCGTAGGTACTAATGTTTAATGATTCGTAGTCGTATCACTGGATGCCGCTGAGTAACAATTTTCATGAACAGACGAGGTAGACGATACTTACACGTATCTGTCAATATTTTCATAAAGAAATCTTTATGATTACTCTCGTCAATTTTTAGATAATAAATAATAATACTTAGTTATTCTTTGACTTAGGGGTTGGCAGTTTAACAATAACTAAGGGGTTGACAATAATTAGCGGTTGGCAGTTTCTTCGGCCAAAGGATAAGCCTTGCCATCCAAAGTGGCAACGCTACCAGCCTTCTGAGTACACACAAACGAAGGCGACCTGAGGCCTGGAGATTTATTATTTGTAAGTTAATTTTAGTTTTTCAAGATTTCAAAGGAGGAGGTTCTCAATTCGTCGGGATCCTTATTTTTGCATTTTTTTTTAAATGTATGTTCACCGATTATTCGAAAACGGGTGAACCGATTTGGATTTTTTTCACATTTTTTCACAGATGACCCCATTGTAACTAGGTCAGGATTTGATGATAGGATCATGGAGAAATCGAGGGAACTTTTCAGATATTGTGACACCTATAGTTATTTTAATATTTTTTACAGTGGCTCGGGTCGGGCATTTCCTTTCGGAAAGGTGGAGTGTAAGTGAAGTCAGTTATTTTTTGTTTAAAATTATATATTTAAGTTAATCCCGAGTTAATTTCAGTTTTATATTTAAGTTTATTTAAATTTATACCTGAGTTCATTATGTATATATATTGTTATATATATTCTTTTTAAGTACCTACTAAAAAAACTTTATTTACAATCATTGTTATAGGCTGTAATACCCCGGTAATATCTTGTGCAAGTTTTATGCTGTAGAAAGTACCTTGTAGGCGTGGCATTTTCTGTTAAAACTGACCCGTATTTATTGACCTTGAGTAGGTATCTTTAGTAGCTCTTGTATTATGTAGTCACGTGTAAAGTTGATAAACAGTCTGTATCTGCTATTAAAGTCAGCTATTATAAAGTGCACCGTAGATCGCACGATTAAGGCCATCGTATAGTGGTAAAGTTTAATTGTTTCACAACGGACGGAGCAGGCCCACGCTCGTCCCAACTTTGCCTGAGTTCGCTTATCTGAGAATTAAACTAACACCAAACAATGCAGCTTCATCAAATAGTTCGATCCATACTTCAACGAAGTTCGGTCTCCTAAATGACAAAATTGTTTCAACTTCAGAGCACTAAGCTAAATGACAATACAAAAGTCCGTTGCGCCCATTTTGGTCTAGCTCGTTTAACAAAGCCATGAGAATATTTTAGCTCAAATATAACTCTATTATGGAAACTAAAGTGGTGGAATGAAGTCTAGGTTAGATATTTATTAAAGTGTCCTATGAAAATGAACTACATAAACACGTAAATAAAAATGTACCAGAACGGTAGGTGCACGGAAAGAAACTAGACACTTTGGAAACATTATGATTTATGAGCAAGGATCGGACAAACGCCCGTCATTTCGAAAATATAACCCTGTTCCGTACAGCAGAGACTTCCTTATAATAAATAAATAATAATAAATAAATAAATATTATAGGACAATCTTACACAAATCGACCTAGGCCCAAGGTAAGCTCAATAAGGCTTGTGTTATGGGTACTAGACGACGATATATATAATAGATAAATATGGTTAATACTTAAATACATAGAAAACATCCATAACTCACGAACAAATATCTGTGATAAACACACAAATAAATGCCCTGACCAGGATTCGAACCCGGGACCTCCTGCTTCGTAGGCAGGGTCACTACCGACTAGGCTAGGAGGCCGTTGTTATGTTAATTAAAAAAGTAGGATTTTATGGATTTATTGGACCATAATTTATATCCAGTGACAAATTAATTAATGATTGACATTCCGAAAATTACTTTCGCCAATAAAATAGAATGGCCAAATTTTTTTCTAAATTTTCACTTGTGAGCCGAGCCTATAACGATGTGAATTTAGGACCCATTTATGCATTGAAAAAGTCCGTTCACAGTCTACGGACGTCATAGGGGCATATGTAATCGTTGACATTGGTATACTGTTCTTCCAATATGCTTGTGCCTCGGAGTTCATTTTTTCATGTATTTCTTTCACGGTGACGTAATCAGGATTCCTATTAAAAATTGCTTGAAATTTTGATATAGCTCTAAAGAACTATTATATAATCTGTGCTCTAGATCTAAAAGAAAATACGAAAAGACGAAGTTACACATAAAATCATCATTTAAAATTGTTGAGGACATACATACTATTTTACAAAATATTCCCGGGAGTTTTAGATCTAGAGCTTTAGTGGGAGTTTTAGACAAGTGAAAATTTAGAAAAAATTTTGGTCATTCTATTTCATTGGCGAAAGTAATTTTCGGAATGTCAATCATTAATTAATTTGTCACGGGATATAAATTATGGACCAATAAATCCATAAAATACTATTTTTTTTATTAACATAAGGAAGTCTCTGCTGTATGGAACAGGGTTATATTTTCAAAATGACGGGCGTTTGTCCGATCCTTGTTTATGAGTTATCACGCATTTAAATTAAACTCAAAGTTTGGAAACATTCAATTAACGATAGACACCTACTACCCAGTTAATTTCGTAATTAGAAGTATTTTTTGCGAAAAAAATGTTTTTTGGTTATCTTTCACACGGCTTTCACAGGGCTCTACTTTTTTTAAATTGACAGAGGGGAAAAAGTGACTTGACACGTTATTTGCATTGCACGTAACCCTCAACTGGCTCAAGTGCGCATCGAATAAAGACTCTTGAAAAAAAAAACACGATTCGAATTTCAAATATTTCGATTAAAGTAATAGATATTTGAAAATAGAAGAGGGAAATCGTGCATGGATTGTAAGTCAAGACGGGTCGTGCAAACATTGAATAGGATATTGACTCCTCGCGCCGGCTCGGCTGCTGTACGGGTAGCAATATTATGTTCAGACTGTTCGACACACCGAGCGACACTCGAGAGGCGAGTTATATCCCTGTATAGCTCAGCGACTGGTAGACATTCGATCATGTTTTAAGTGCTTTTTACAATTTCACAGTTAAATATTTCGATTCAAATTGCTCGGCCTAAAGGAGTAACCTTATATTACTTGAAATCATAGACTTACAAAAGGAGTAACCTTATATTACTTTGTAAAGACGGGGTCAAAGGGCACTACGAAGTGGGTTAGTTTGTCGGTGTCAAGACACAATTGTAACACCAAAGGCGATCCAGTCGTGAGCGGCACTCCATAGTGTCAGAAAATGTCAAAATAATGGTAGCTTTTATACTTAAAACTCCATGGTTTCATTTATAAATACACTATAGTCTATGGTCGATTTAAGAATGAAACCGTAGAGTTACAAGTGTAAAAACCATTTTGTTTAAAAAGCCTAGTTGCATCTTTTATGAGACGAAAAATGACTACAGAAAAGATAGATAGAAACTATTATAATCGGTAATTTAATTCAAATTCCAGTCATTGTGACACCAAGTAAAATTATCCCCGTCGGCCACATTGTGCAAGCCAAGAAGGTTGTATAGTTTGGCCAGGGCCCTATTTCTCAAGTTTATTAGACTAATAATATTAGCCCACGAGCGAATACTTTTTACAAGTTTACTACGGTTGAATTTCTAATTATAGAAAGTGACTTGACACATAACTGACAGTTAAAATGTTGCCTGGAATAGCAAAAATAAAATAGTCATGGGTATATGTCGATAAAAAGTATCGAAAAGTGTAATGTTGTACTAAACACTACCAATACGATTCCATTTAAAGGATCCATTAACGTTAGGAAATTAAATTATCATGTAACAGCCTGAAATGCTACAATATTCAAATCAGACAAAAGTTTAGACATATGTTTCCGCTGATAAATCGTATAGTTATGTTATACAACATATCATATACTTAATTTTTTATCTCGTCGAACGAGCGGAGCCTAAGCGAAGTGAAGTTATAGACAGCTTCGGATGAAACGGAAACGGAACTGTCAGCTGGCTACCTGGACATCCCTGCATTTCGATGGCTTTTTGATTTTGAATAGTTGTTGCGGTAACTGTAGTAACATTTTTTCTAATCTTTATGAAATTTATTGGGGTTATAGCAGAAATCAATATAATTTTAGAGTTCGTATATGAGCAGGATCGATCAATGGGTTATGGAGCTAGAAGGCGCAAAACAATCATCATAAGAGTCTTGTTATATTGGTCAATGCATTTACAAGGAAATCGCGAGTTCTCAGTTCGAGGCGGACTAGTATTATATAGTTTCTATAACTCTGAGCTCTTTATTATGGAGGCGACATTTTGGATGAACATTGTTCTGGCTCTAATACTTGCACGTCCACAGGAATCCGTAATCCGAGGCAACATCACTTAATAATTCAATTCATCACTTGTACGAGTAATAACAACAAAACGTAGCGATATTTACGAACAGTCAGAAGACGATATTTCTCAAAAATACCTATTTAACTACTTCTAAAATAGACGAAAAGATACTTGGATAATTATTCGTCCGCATAGAATTCGGCTATCGTGTGGCCCTTTGAAACAGTTTTTTTTTTCGAGATAAAAAGTAGTTAAGTATCCTATGTCCTATTCCTCACTCTAAGCTACCTCTGGCGCCATTTTAGAGACGTGCGTTCAGCAAGATATTCACTCACAAACTGAACGGCAGGCATGTGTGTGTTACGTGTTTAGTTTAGTCTATGGTAGCTGAGATTGTGATTATCTATGGTGAGCATTGGAATAAAAGATGGCTTCAAATTAGCAGTGTTCTGTGTTTTAATTATTATAAATAATGCACAAACATGGTGTCAGAAGTATAAATACGAACAAAACCAATTACCATGATCATGAGTGAAAATCAGTTACCAAACAACGCCAATCAACCTACTACGGATACTAAAATGGCAGAAAATCCGCCGGTAACGCATGGGCGCACGGCATACTTGCGGCCATTACAGTTTACAGATTCCATGGAAGAAAATTGGAAGCTGTGGATACAAAAGTTCAAGATATTCCTGCTTGCTGAAGATTTGGAACAGGTTACGCATGAACGAAAAATTGCATTGTTGCTTCATAATATGGGGGACAAAGGTGTAGAAATTTATAATTCTTTCAACTTAGACGAGACTAAAAAACTAAGTTATGAAGACGTCCTTCAACGATTCAATAGTTATTTCATCCCAAAAGTAAACGTTACTATGCAACGACATAAATTTTTCACAAGAACACAAGGACCAACAGAGTCCTTTGATGATTTTCTGACAGATTTCCAAAACAAAAGCATGACATGTAACTTTGATGAAAAAAGAGAAGAACTGGTACGCGACGTCATTGTAATTGGCCTTGGCAGTTCCGGAATGAAGGAGAGGCTACTGCGTACTGAAGATTTAACGTTGCAGAAAGCAGTCAACATGTGTAGAGCTGCAGAGCTGTCGCAAAAACAAGTCACAGAATTATCAAATGAGACAGTCGCCACTCCAGTGTTACATGTCAATTTAGGGCAACAGAAAAAAGGAAGTTTCAAGAAAAGAAAATGTTATCGCTGCGGAGACGATTGGGACCGCAGTCATCAATGTCCAGCTATAGGTGTCAAGTGCCAAAAGTGTGGCGTTAAGAACCACTATGCCAAAGTGTGCAGGAACAAACAAGTGGCTACAATAACAGAGGAAGCAACGACCCAGGACAGTGAGGAGGAGACTTTCTTCATTGGCTCTATTGAGTGTGACCAAGAATGTGAGTGGATAGAAAAACTATTTATTAATAATAAACCAATAAAGGCAAAACTCGATACTGGTGCTCAGGTTAACTGCATGTCTCTTTCCACACTTAAGATGCTTAATATTAATGAAAAATGTATTATTCACAAGCGTCTTAAGTTAGTGACACTTAATAATACAACAATTCCTGCTCAAGGAGTATGTACCATTAAAACATATCTCAAGAATGGCAAGTGTGATAATGTTGAGTTTGTAATTGTCAATTCTAACTGCACAACCATCTTGGGATTACCATCTTGCATAAAACTTAAATTAGTGACTAGAAACATAATAGATACTATTAATGTATCGTGCAACCATGATACAAATAAGATCATAGAGCAGTATAATGAATTATTTGATGGTATTGGCTGTTTTAAAAATCCATATAAAATTGTCTTACAGGATAATGCTATTCTCAGAGCCGATCCACCTCGTCGGGTCCCAGTAGCATTACGGGAAAGTTTTAGAAAAGAATTGGATAATATGGTGAGGCAAGAAATTATTACTAAGAATGAGGATCCGGTGGAGTGGGTCAACTCTGTTGTTGTGACTAAGAAAAAGAACAACAAGATTCGTGTATGTATGGACCCTCGATATTTAAATAAATTTATTGTAAGAAAGCATAAACAATTACCAACAATTGATGATATATTAGACAAATTGTCAGGATCTAAATATTTCACAAAGTTTGACTGTACCAGTGGGTTTTGGACAGTCAAACTTGACTCAGAAAGTTCGAAATTATGCACATTTTCAACTCCATTTGGTAATTATTCCTACAAACGTTTGCCATTTGGACTTTCTGTGTCAACAGAAGCTTTTCAAGAACGCATGGAGGAAACTTTTAGTGATATTAAAAATGTACAGTTTTATGTCGACGATTTGATTATATATGCTAGTATTGTAGAAGAACATAATAATGCTTTACTTAATGTATTAAAAAGAGCCCAAGAGTGCAATGTTAAATTCAACAAGGAAAAGTCTCAGATTTTATGTAAAGAAATTTCCTTTCTTGGCATGATTGTAAATGATCAAGGAGTAAAACCTGATCCAGTAAAAGTACTGGCCATTTCAGAGTTAAAATGTATCCGTGACAAAAAAGAACTAGAACGCTTTCTTGGAATGACAAATTATTTGTCAAAATTTATTAATAATTATTCAACCATTACAAGTCCATTAAGGGAACTTCTTAAAAAAGACATAATATTTAAGTGGCTTACTCCACATGAAATTGCATTTAATAAACTCAAAGAGGCAATAACAAATGCTCCCACCCTTAAACTGTTCGACTGTAATAAAGACATAGTTGTTTCAGTAGATTGTAGTTCTGAGGGGGTAGGTGCATGCCTTTTACAAGATAGACAACCTATTGCATATGCATCGAAAGCACTCACAGAATGTCAGAAAGGCTATGCTCAGGTTGAGCGTGAGATGTTTGCTTGTGTCTTTGGATGTATCAAATTTCATAAATACATCCTAGGAAAACATGTAATAGTTGAGACAGATCATTCAGCATTAGAAATTTTATTCAAAAAACCCCTTTCCTTAGTTCCTGTGAGACTCCAAAGAATGATGTTAAAGATACAAGGGTATGATATAACTGTTAAATATGTACCTGGAAAACAAATGTATATTTCTGATTTTTTGAGTCGTTCTTTTCTCCTTGATAAAAATGATGAGACAAAGCAACTTGATGAGGAGTTTAACAAAGAAATTGTGTGTTCTGTAGAGCTTGTGATAGATTCATTACCTATTTCTAGTGACAAACGAGAACTCATTACCATGAAAACCAATGAAGAAACCATACTTACATCTCTAAAAAACTATATTCATAATGGATGGCCAAATCACAAAGATAAACTTAATGATATAGTAAAACCTTTTTGGAAATTCCGTAATGAGTTGTCCATAGTCGGCCAAATAATTTTAAGAAATAATCTTATAGTCATACCAACTGCTTTACAAAAAATGATGTTAGAAATTATTCATGAAGGTCATTTAGGACTGAACACCTGCCTTAGAAGAGCCAAAAATATTATGTTTTGGCCCGGAATGACAAGTCATATCAAAGAAATGTGTGATAATTGCCAAATTTGTGCCTTGTTCAGAAAAAATAACTCCAAGGAACCAATTCAGTTTTATGACATACCAAGGCTGCCTTGGTTAAAGCTTGGCACAGATATTTTTGAATTCGACAAACAATACTATCTCATACTTGTAGACTACTATAGTAAGTTTTTTGAGGTTGCTCGATTAAATGACTTGTCTTCGAGGACCATTATTAATCATATTAAATCCATGATAGCAAGACATGGTTGTCCATTAGAAATTGTCAGTGACAATGGACCTCAATACTCTAGCAAAGAGTTTAAAGAATTTGCTAATACATTCGGATTTAAACATGTCACTGCGTCTCCTGATTACCCAAAATCAAATGGCCTTGCGGAGTCCTCTGTCAAAATTGTTAAATCAATGCTCAAAAAATGTAAGGAGGATCACACTGATCCTTGCATGGCTTTGTTAAATTTTAGAAATAGCCCTAAGGAAAATAGTCCTTCACCAGCTAATTTATTGTTTAATCGAAACTTGAATGATCGTTGTCCTGTTTCTACAAATTATTTAAAACCTAAAATATATACTAGAAATTTCTTACTCGACAAGAAACTACAGAAGCGGGTAGCGAATAATTATAATAAATCGGCTAGTCCATTGAAAGAGCTTCATGTCGGTCAAGAGATAATGTTTAAAAAGAAAATGTCAGACGAACGCTGGAAAAAAGGACAACTACTGAGAAAGACTGATTTTCCTCGTTCTTATATTATTGAGGATCAACATGGTCATCAATTCAGAAGAAACAGACAGCATTTGCGTGTCAATAATGACTCTCAGTTAACTACTCCTGATACTAGTGAACATGTTAATTCTAGAAATTGTGTAAATCCTAATCAGTATGATATAAATTATGATAGTGATGATAATAAGTCAGTTTGTAATCCAGAAGAAAATGGTAATCAGGCCACCGATTCAAACAGTAATGTACTTAACAATAATACAAGTTGTTCTTCTGAACCGATTCAAAATAATAATATGTATAAGACCAGATCTGGTCGAATTGTTAAACCGCCGTCTAGATTAATTGAATCTTAAATTTAGATGTTAAGTTTATTGGACTTAAGTTTTCTAAGGAGAGGAATGTTACGTGTTTAGTTTAGTCTATGGTAGCTGAGATTGTGATTATCTATGGTGAGCATTGGAATAAAAGATGGCTTCAAATTAGCAGTGTTCTGTGTTTTAATTATTATAAATAATGCACAAACAGTGTGTAGAGAAATCCCAATATTGGCCCGACCGCCGTGCGCTTGGAGAATTTAACTAACCGGAGCGGCCATTGACAGGCTTTCCCCTCTGCCGAAAACAATGGTCAATAAATAAGACCAGTGGTCATATTAATGTACGGACTGACGTTTATCTGACGTGGCTATTTGTACGTTACGTACGAATAGCCATACATTTGACGTTCGCCTCCCCCGCAAAAATCGGCAGACTTTTTTTGTATAGAAAATGAGAGACATGGCCGCTCCGGTTGGTTGAATTCACTAAGCCATGCGCCCGGTATTAACCCTGCGGCAGGTGTATGAGTAGCCGCTTTTAGAAATTATTACGAGTATTGTCTCCAATAGGATGTACAGAAGTTATAAATTGACTTTAATTTGTCGCGTACCGCATAGTGTTATCAACAAGTAACAGTCATTCCGTAAAAGTAACGTATTTTCCACATCATGTTGCAGCATTCTTCAGCCTTAATCAAGTTGCAGCGACAATATCGCAACCAATAAGTCGCGGCGTTTGTAGAACCCTTAACAATTAAATAAAAATATCGATAAGAACAGCACTGGCCGAATTGCGGCAACATGTGTGTTTGTTGCTTGTCAAGTCACTCCGTTCAATTATAAATTCTAGCGTAGTGTGCGTTTCTCGAAGCTACACTAGTAAAGTATTAGCTATTAGTCAGCAACTAATAAATATTAGCTAATTTTACATAAATAAATTAAGTTTGGTTTCACATAAGAGCGCCTTAACGATTACACGAGTAAATTGCAAGAGTAAAGCTACAAGTCTCAAACGGTTAATAAAAACTATTAGAACAATTAATCAGTAATTTTTATATCGAGAAATAAATAAAATGCAGTTAAATTTCATATTTTCTATAATGAAATAATATTTATTCATTATTATAGAATATTTCTACGTAGAAAACTACTAATATTTCTAAAAATGTAAGAGTATTTTGGAGTACAATGGAGTATACATTATTCGCAGAAGTAGTTCCTATTAACTTTTCATGGTAAAATAGAAGTGCATGAGAATTTCCCAATTATTTTATTGCCGTTACTTCCAAATAAATAGGTTTTTAAAAATAACTGTTGCAATATACGGACAGGCTTATCTTTACTATTGAAATCTCTGGATACTCAAATGACACTGTAATGTAATGCATTTTTGGTCAAGGGGTTGTGCGGTCGCAGGGGTGAACAGCAATGTATGGCTGACGTGCAGTGATTGATGTCGGCAGGGAGATTGATAGGTGCCGGCCAAGTATAAATCAAATAGCCAAGATCATTGCCTCAAGGAAATTAATTCAGCTTATACTACTGGAGTTGTGTGTGGGGGGGGGGGGGGGTGTATGAAAAGTAATTTATTTGTATATAGTGTCGTAGTGTTAAGTGTTTTAATCTAGTTGTACTATATATTTACATAATAGGCATGGTGAATTTTTTCTATGTATGGTATCAATCGATTCGTTGTCAGAATCAAATGTCTATATGCGGCCAATTGCGTTAAAGCAACACAAAAGTCAGAAATTAGACTTAAAGTCAAAGATTTGCATTTGTTTCTCGAAACGCTCCTAACAAAATGACGTGCAAAAGTGACGTCACGATCATATAGTCGCCCTGTTTAAAGAATGGAAAAATTATGTAATTGCTATTTTTAAAGTGAAATGTTGCGTTTATGTATATGGTTACCATACAATTAATTTATTTCACAGTAAAATGTCAAAAATCGAACGGTATCATAGTTTATTTATTTATTTCGTACTTTCAAAAATTGAAAAAATTTGAAATTTTGAAGCATAATTAATACCTTTGAACCATTTCAATAGATTTTTTTAATTTTCACTTTTTTTGGATATATTGGTAATTCTGCATCCTATCAACTAAATTTTATTGCATAATTCAACATGTGTCATCATCCCTATTCAAATGTATGCATAATATTGTGACATTAAAATAAATGTATTTTCTTTCCTTTCTTTCTAACAAATGAAATGAAAAGAGGAAGTGAAATGGCCATGTTCTTTCGTAAAATTAAATGTAGCAGTGCTTAAAATTAAATTTGTTTGATAAAAAAATTTGTGCATTAGACAGAGGTCCATTAGTGGGACACCTTAAAAGGCTAATAAAAAAAAACATTTTTTTGTAGATAGTCATACAATTTGGAACGATTTCATTGACATTATGTTGTAATAATACCTTTATTTTTAAAGATACCAGTAATATATAATACATACTTTAGATAAGGGTTAAATTAAATTGAAACATTAATTCAAAAGCTTAAAGCTCCAAGAGACTTACATATTTCGTTGTGGTCAGCGCGGATCCTTCTTATCCCCTACAGTCCTTGCACGGGACATATTCCTCGGTCAGCAAATGCCGTAATATGTATTATTAATTTAAACATTCATTAGACATTCTGTCACTATATAAGTATACGGTTTTACTCGCGTAAGAATGTATAGTAAATACGGGCGACATGTTTCACATTCGTTAGCGCGCCCCGCAGCGGCGAGTCACGGATCGGTTCAACTAGCACTTAGTGTATGGAAATGGAGACCTAGTCTTTCTTTTCGAAATATGTCGCGCGTAGTGACTTAGTATACGTAAGTGTAACGGAACGTTGCCTAAACAGCTACATCCGCCCTTAGATTAAACCGTGAGTACCGGACCTTCGCATGCAGGCTGGTAACGCTCGCTACACTCGGACATTTGAATAGGATACTTTTTATTTTTTATTAATGTCATTGAATTGATTAAGTCAGTCTTGATTCTTCTTGTACGATACGTTTAAATTGTGATTTTGGATAGAAAGTACATATATATATTACTATTCCGGTTGTTTTAATTATTATTCACCGCTACCCAAACACAGACGTGTTTTAGCTCAGCAGCGGGATAACCACGACGCCCAAAGAACCTTGAAGAGCGATGCCGAAACAGGACCGAGAGGTACGACAACTGTTTACGCCACCTCCTACCTCTGAGACCGGATGGATCGAGGTGGACAGCTATGCAGGGAGCAGTGAGCGCCTCAGTCGCAGCCACTCCAGGCGGAGCAGTGGATCTCGTCGACGGTATCGTACCCGAAGCAGGCGCCGGAGTCGTCGCTATGCACGAGACCGGAGTGAGGATCGGAGAGAATGTAGATCTAGCCGCAGCCGTGGCAGACTGGCGAGTACAACGAGCCGCCGCCCTCACCGCGACTTTGAACCCAGCCCTAGGCAAGCCGACTGGAGAGAGTCTAGACCTAGCTGCAGTCGCAGCAGGCACGTCAGCATTACGAGCCATTAGACTCACTGCTACTTTGAACCTAGCACCGGACAATTCGAGGTAAACTGCCGTAGTCGTAGCCGAAACCGGAAGATTGATGAGCGACGTGATCGGAGCCGCAGCAGCAGTCCGTCCTAACTGAGTGAACGTTTTTAAGAGACCGAGCGTATTAGAAAGGGAATTGTGCAAAGAGCACAGCACTAGGAGTGAGAAGAGACTGTTAACAGGTAGGAGACACGATTTTACTTCTGAGGGACTATTTAGAGAACGTTCACTTAGACCTGACGGATTAGATGAAAGACGAGGAACGACAGAGAGACCATATGACCCTGTACGCGAAACTGAATCCGGGAACACTCCGAGCGAAACCTCGCAACTTTTGCAGTTGTTTTCGCAACTTCTAAAAGGTAAGGAGGGAGGGAGTCGAGAGCTGTTTGGTCGTGAATCGTTTGCAGCCTTGAAAAACGTTGTGCCCGAATTTGATCCACTCTCGAAGGAACAGACCATCGACGTATGAATAGGAAAGGTTGATGAATGCGCGGATATATACAACTGGTCCGACAAGCAGACGACTCACTACGCCCTCCCCAAACTCTCAGGGTTAGCTAGAACTTGGTACCAGGGCCTACCTTCTATCAAGCACACATTGGATGAATGGAAGCAAATGCTGAAAGAGTCTTTCCCCGCAGACGAGAACTATGCGGAACTCTTAACCGAGATGCTTGCTAGGAAGACACGCCCTGGCGAAAGCCTTGAACTTTACTACTTTTCTAAAATAAATCTGTTGATCAGATGTAAATTTTTTGGTAAAAACGCGGTTGATTGCATCATTTTTGGCATAGAAAACAAAGGCATCCGCTTGAGCGTACAGGCAAATAAGTGCACTAAACCTGAAGAGACCCTACAGTTCCTGAAGACTGTCAAGATCCCAAACAGAGAAATCGCCAAGACCAGAAGAGACCTGAATCTTAGGGACAAGCGCTCTTATAGCAGCTCTGTAGGGATCTCAGGTTCAAATCAACCACGGAATAGAAGTCAATTATGGGACCGATCTAAGAGTAGCTCGATCGTTTGTTTCAACTGTAGTGAATCGGAACATCCCAGCTTTAAGTGCCCTAAACCAATCATCAAATGTTCCATATGTGCCCTTATGGGACACAGCTCGACTGACTGCACTAAGAGGACTTCTAATAAGGATAACGCTCCGGACAAGGTTAAGAACGTTCTAGTCACCTATACTGAAAACTCTAATGATAAATACAAAATGATGATTAAAATAAATAAGACCGGAATCCTATGTCAAGTTGACTTAGGCAGTCAGGCGACCTTGATTCGAGAGCGTGACGCTCGTGAACTACAGCTTAACTGGTCAACTGTGGATGGACCGTTCCTGCGGGGGTTAGGAAATGTGCCGTACTTGCCTATAGGGAGAGCTCTGGCTGTGATAGAGATCCAAGGCATCGTGGAGAGGGATGCCGAGGTGTTCGTAGTGGAAGATAGCCTTATTTATACACCACTACTCTTGGGCCACTCCTTCACAGAACGACCTTGCCTGAAAATCACTAAAACCGATACGGACGTGCGTTTTGAGCGAACTCATCCTCCTGAGAAGATCCCTCTCCACGCACAGGAAGAATTTAGCCTAAGAAAAGGAGAGCTATCATTGCGGTCAAATCTAGTAAGAGTTACAGTGGCAAAATTTACGTAGGAGGGTCCATAAGGGGCGGTAACGGGACGGAGTATTATCTTCTCCCTGGAGAATATAGGATCAAGAACGGTCAAAGTAACCTTATAGTACAGAACGTTAGCACCCAAACAATAGTTTTCAAGATAGGTCTCCTTATAGCAAGGGCCAGGATTATTGCCTCGCACCTTGAGGTTCTGATGAGTGTTACCAAGATACTGACAACCGAGCAGAAACCTCTTGGCCCAATTTGGGTGATCAGTTGAGTGATAATGAAAAGGATTCTTGTGTTGAACTGTTTTCGAGGTATAGAGATTGCTTTTCGAGCGGGCTTTATGATTTAGGATTTACAGCTGTGACAGAAATGGAATTTCAGTTAAATAACACGACCCCTGTAGTATATAGACCCTATCGTTTATCGTTCTCCGCGCGCGCGAGCGCCAGCATGTTAGAGGGATGGTTCAGGAGATGTTAGATAATGGTATCGTACGTGAATCCAATTCACCTTACGCAAGCCCTATCGTCCTCGTGCAAAAGAAGTCCGGCAAGAAGCGTTTATGCGTCGACTACCGTGCACTGAACAGTCGCACAAAAAGGGACCACTACCCCTTACCTCGGATCGAAGATCTTTTAGATCAGCTGGCTGGACAGACCTTGTTTACGACACTGGATCTGGCATCAGGCTACGACCAGATAGCCATCGCCGAGAACTCAAAGGAAAAAATGTCTTTTGTAACACCTGATGGGCAATACAACCGTATGCCCTTCGGATTGACAAATGCACCGGCCGTTTTTCAACGGGCTATTCACAAAATATTAAACAAATCTAGGGTTCCATATGTCATAATTTATATGGATGACATACTCATCCCTTCAAAGTCGTTCGCAGAAGGATTACAACGCTTAGAAGAAGTATTTAATCTCCTGCGGGAGGGAGGCCTGACACTCAAGCTGGAAAAGTGTCACTTTTTCCAGGAAAGTGTCCACTTCTTGGGCTTTGAAGTAGATAAGTCTGGAATACGACCAGGAAGTCAAAAGACAGAAGCAGTGTTGAAATTCCCCGAACCACGTAATCAACACGAAGTACGGAGATTTATGGGCTTAGCGGGGTTCTTTCGGAGATTTGTCAGAGGTTTTGCCCTTATAGCGCGACCACTGACAAACCTCCTTAAGAAGGACATCCAGTGGTTGTAGGGTGAGCTTCAGCAGAAAGCCTTCGACACACTTAAACGTCAGCTCACTGAGAGGCCAGTATTAGCCATTTCTGATCACGAGGCAGAAACCCAACTGCATACAGATGCCTCTAAAATGGGCTTGGCGGGTATCTTATTACAGAGATCGGGATCCGGACCTTGGAGACCAGTTGCTTATTACAGCCGTCAGACGAACCCGGACGAGCAAAAACTTCATGCGTTCGAGCTAGAGACGTTGGCGGTTATCAGCTCATTAAATAGATTCCAGCCCTATCTGAGAGGAATTAAATTTACGATTGTGTCAGACTGCAACGCCCTGAGATCGACATTTACGAAAAGAGATCTGGTCCCGCGGATTTCTCGATGGTGGATCCAATTCTTAGAGTTCGACTGCAACATAGAATACCGTCCCGGCGAAAGAATGGCGCATGTCGACGCATTAAGTAGGGGAGCCACATCTACGGAACCCGAGCCATTGCATACCCTGGAGGTACTAGTCGTGAACAGCGATGACTGGATAACTACGGTACAGTCAGCAGACGAAGAAACGAAGCGTATCAAGGAAACGCTGGAGGACCCCGACACTCCGAGGGTCGCTGCAATCTATAAGAACTACCAATTGAAGAATGGACGCGTATTCCGGGTGGTCCAAGAAGGGGTTTTGAGGTAGTTGGTTCCAAGAGGAGTACGCTGGCAGATCTTGAGGGCAAATCATGATGAGGTTGGACACTTCGGCTTTGAAAAGACGCTACAACGAATTCAATCCTCGTATTGGTTTCCCAAGATGCGTAAATTTGTTAAGAAATACGTGACATCCTGTTTAGAATGTGCGCCATCGGGCTCTAAGGAGGGGTTTTTACACCCAATACCAAAGGCAGATGTACCACTGCATACATTGCACGCAGATCATCTTGGCCCGTTTCCGCGAAGTCGGCGGGGAAATACGTACCTTTTAGTTATTGTTGATTCCTTTACAAAATATGTTTATTTAGCACCCGTCCGCAGCACTAAGACGAAGGCGAGCATAAAGATTTTTGAGATGCTCTTTAGTCTCTTTGGTAGACCGTCTCGATTAGTAACCGATAGAGGAACCAGTTTTACAAGCAAGAAGTTTAACGAATTCTTAAATCGTGAAGGGATTAAGCATGTTATGAATTCGGTAGCAACCCCAAGAGCGAATGGCCAGGTCGAGCGCTATAACCGTACGATTCTGGCCTCTTTAGGGGCAATGACGCACGGCAAGGACAGTAACACGTGGGACACGTATGTTCCTAAAGTTCAACTAAGCATAAATACTACAAGCCACAGCGTCACGAAAAAGACACCAACAGAGCTGCTTTTCGGACTTAAAGCTACTTCCTCGTCCCCAGGTATGCTGAATCAAGTAATGGAAGACGCCAATATAGGCGGAAGCCACGAAGCGATTGACGAAGTCAGAACGCTAGCTAAGGAGTGTATAGATAAGCACCAGCTCCAAAATAAAGTTAGGTTCGATAGACATCGTAAAATGCCTACAAGGTACAATGAGGGTGATCTTGTCCGGATCAGGAGAGCCATCGTAGGTGGTTCGAGGCAATCGAAGAAACTAGAGCCGAAGTTCCAGGGTCTAGACAAAATTAAGAAAGTTTTGGAAAACGATCGGTTTCTCGTTGTGGACACACCTTTGACAAGGAAAGGTAAGCCTTACGAAAATGTTGTATCAATAGACAAAGTCTTCCCTTGGATGACCTTCGACGCACCTGGGTATACCTCTAGTGAAGGGAGTGATGACGAACCAATTGACGGCCTAGACCAAAACGAGACATTAGTAGTCTAAGTGACCATAGCGAATTGTATAGACAGATCGGTAGAGATAATTTAAACGACTACTTCTATGGGATAATGATAATGTTAGCATGACAAAGTTTTGTAATGAGTATGTCGAAAGATGCAGCCTGCCGTCCAGGGCCCTATTTAATAAACGCGACAATGACAGGTGAGAGGCGACAGGTGACAATCCGACAATTTGACAATATTTCGTTTAATAAAAATTATCAATGACAAATATGTCACGGTGGAAAAACTACTAATATGTCGACTTGTCGTGACAATTTGACATATTTCTGTTTAATAAATAATTTCCCGTGACAGGCGACAGGTGACAATTTGTCCGGAAAAACTTGTAAAATTTGTTTTATTAAACACTAAATTGTCATGACTGGTAGACATATTTGTCAATTTATCAGAGATTTTCGACAGGCTCTTCATCCTATGTCAACGCTATTCGGCAGTTAAATTAGTACGATTAGTTTAAAAAAATGGTGTTAGACCGACCGATAGTAGTGAAGATGAATATTTGGCGCAAATTGTACGACAACGACGTCGCGTATTTAAACCAAGAATAAACTTTACTTTCAATGTAACTGATGGAATATTCATGGAACGGTTTCGAGTATCTAAAACTACCGTTGAATACTTAATAAATAAAATTGGACAGCAACTTCAACACGCAACAAGGAGGAATATGGCACTTACACCACTTCAACAAATTTTATGTGTATTACTTTGGGTGGGATGTGGGTCACAGTATCATGTCATTGCAGATGCACACGGAGTTAGTAAAGTGACGGTACACCTGTGTAAAAATATTTATTTATTATTTATTACATCATAATTTCATTGTAGTCGTAGACATATACATATTTATCTGAGATATATTTATTACGCCCGTATAACCCAGCATAATATAACAGCCTCATAGTCCAGTTGATAGTGAGTGAGGGTTAATTTAACTTGTCAGTACTTATAAACAACTTTCTACAAGTACAGACGACCATATATCAAGCATAACATGTTGGCCTTATAACAAGATGATATAAACCAAGTAATTGTTTAAGTACTTACAGCTGTCCTTTTCCTCCAGTTTTGCCATGTTGTGTCACGAAGATATTTCCAATCTTTTTTAAATACTCCCAATCCCTTCAATTGTTCTGTGATTGCTCTTCCATTTATTAATTTTAATTTCATGTGTTAAAGTATCACTAAATCTGCCAAATAAAACCTCTCTGTTTTCATAGATGAGCCCTAAAATTGTTAACTTGACGTTCATTTCAAATAGCAAACAAGTTGAAATAAAAAAAAGTTAAATTGTGGTAGGTAACTTTTTTTGATATTACCCTCAAATTTGTCATTGTTATGACAAATATGTCATAGGATATTTTCTTAGATACTTGACAGGTAAAACCTGACAATTGTCGTTTTTATTAAACAGTTTTTTAGCCCGATAATTTTGTCAGTATTTACCTGTCGCATTTGGACTTAATTGTCATCTTTATTAAACGCCACTTGTCGCGACATTTCGACTAATTTGTCATAAAGTGACAAATAAGTCGAATTGTCGCATTTATTAAATAGGGCCCTGGATGGTCGTGCTACGCTAGCACGCTTTCGGCTTATAAGGGATTTATTGATAACAGTGAATCAGCAAGGGCAGGAGTCGCAGGACTTCGCCGCCCAGGACTACTGGTACATTGATGATTAAGGCATATACAGAAAAAAAATATTTTGCTTGTGTTTGTGTTACGAAGTGTTCCGTGCTTTTTTTTTTTTGTGTGTGTATTCTTGTTTACAAGCTGACGTGGGGACCACGTTGTGACGGATGGCCGACTGTAACGGAACGTTGCCTAAACAGCTACACCCGCCCTTAGATTAAACCGTGAGTACCGGACCTTCGCATGCAGGCTGGTAACGCTCGCTACACTCGGACATTTGAATAGGATACTTTTTATTTTTTATTAATGTCATTGAATTAATGACATGAATGAAACTATATAACTTGATGAGGTCATATTATTATTTACAAAGTATTGTAGAATAATATTTATTCGTAGAGGGGAAGTAATTAAATCTATTTCATTTTATTATATCTTTAGCGTTTTGTAGCTACAGGTTCTTTAATATTTTACTACCTATGACAAAGTATATTATTGTTTGATAGACATGTGTAATAATTCAACATGTGAAACAATTTCTATTCTAATATAACGCGCCTGATTATATACTAAATAGTACCAAATAAATAATGGCAACATAAAACTATGCTACATTGCCAATTTCCCAATACGAGTACTTTCATTGTCCTTAACTTAGTTGAACAATGTGAAGGAAAATAAAAGAAGAGTTCATATGATAGTTATTTGAGAGGTACAATCAGGAAGGGGGTCGGGGGAGGGGTCACGTCGACACGCCGTAATTAGAGAGCCTACGCTGGCACGCGCTCTTTCGCAAAATAATGCCTTTGAGTTGTGTTAAAAAATATTAGACTGCGCAAATCAAAACGAGGTCAAAGTCAAATGTTAGATCCCAGAAGTTACATTTACTTACGCCGAACCAGATAAAGTTTGCGACATACCTACAGACAATGCAATGCTTCAGGTACGTACATATATCTGGTGCAACAAACCGATCCATATTTTGGAGCTACTGGAGCTAGGGTAGGTGCCACTAAAGATGAACGAACCTCAGAAGATGAACGTTTGGCCTAAAAATTTAAATAATTAAATCCTGACCTACTTTACAAGCTTAAGGGTATTTTTGATTAAACTGCATCACTTTTCCGAGACTTACATTTAATTTCTAAAATAATAGATCCAAATAGTGGGACTTCGTGCGCAAGTTGATTGTAATATTTTTTTAATTTTTCAAATACATAAGTGGCCGTATCTTGTAAAATATTTAAGGTAGACAATCGAATTTTTTGCTTCTATATAACACATAACATAAGCCATACATGGGACATATGAGCCTTTTTAATAATATTAAAAAGTAATTAATATTTTACATATAGCATATAGCCTGTTTTATTGCATTTTAAAATCGATCCGCCCTTATTAGAAAGTGTAGCATTACGCTACGTATCGTACGACATCTGTCGACTTTCTTTAGAACTTCTGAACTTCTGTGTCTAAGGCTTTTGCATCCTGCTTTCGAGAACATCAAATTATTTATATTTTTGTTAAAAAAACGTTACAAATCGGATTCCTTTTTTGTATCGAGTATTTTTGTGCCATAATAGTTTTTTTTGTTGTTTTGTTAAATTTCCCCAAATTCCAATTGCCTCGTTTGACGGGCGTATAAAGACCTGGCTCTTTAATTTAGGCTACGTTCAGCCAGCGCATCATCTGTCACCATCCATATCACCCGCCTCATTAACCCATTATTTTCCTGCAGCCAAATTATTACTAGCCGAGTCTTTATTTTTACTTACCGGTTTTGCTAACTATTGAATTTGTAATGTCCTTGTTTAGGTACAGTCGTCTTCATTTTTAAGTGAAGTGCTAATATTAAATATTTTTAATTATTGTAATTTAATTACATTCTGGTCACTAGGGAGGTTGTTGAATGTGAAAGTGAAATAGGTACAGTTCTCTTCATTTTTAAGTGAAGTGCTAAATTTAAATATTTTTGTTATTATAATTTAATTGTATTCTGACCACTAGGGAACTTATTGAATGTGAAATACCCTTATTTAGATGCCATTATTGTGATTTTTACGTGAAATGCTAAATTTTAAATAATTGATAATTTTTGCTAATATTAAATATTTTTACTTTGTCGTCAAAATTAAACGTATTAATGCAAGTAAGAAGTGTTTCACTGCTGTGTGTTTTTTGGATTTGTGAGACGGTGACCGTAGACCGGTCGCGGTTCTATTAACCTTGATTTTGGTTTGTTTCAGCCTGCTGCCTCCTTACGTCCCATCACTAACCCGAATTCCGTCATATAAAAAATTGCTTTTATTTATGTTAAAAAAAAACGAATTTATCTATTGCCCTTTACTTATGCCTTTTTCTCAATTACCCGTAACATATCCCGAATACCTTATTTCATAGTCTGAGTCCTGTAGTTAGAGCCCGTAGACGTTAGGGAATTCGCAGGTAAGTCAGACATAGAATGTATGATTTGCGTTTTGTTATTTTTTTCAGAAACTGAACTTGTTTTTTTTAAATTCGAACTCTAACTTGGCATTTAGACTTCGAGTGTTATTTTCTTTCTTTGACTTAAGCGCTTGGTTTAGACCACGGGTAAACTCGAACTTCGGATTTTATTCTTTTAGGTAGATTAACTTTATTTTTTGTTTGAACTTGCAACGCAAGACAACATTCGACTTTTCGCCATGTCGCACTTAAGTAATGAAGGATCAATTGTTGAGACACCTCATGCGCACTCATCTTTAAACTCGTACGATCCGAGGATTTTAGATCCAATGGCAGACGATGAAGAACAGTTTTTTGATTCTGAACCACGACCTCAGGCGATGCATATGTCCGGACTTCCCCCGCCTTTTCCTTTCAAAGATTATTCACTTACGAAATGGAACTTGAACTTTTCCGGGGACACTTGTGTTCGCGAATTTTTCTTTCGAATCGAGGAAGAAGGTATGGCGCGTAACGTCAATCCTTCATATGTTGTCAGACGTTTCCATGAATTGTTGTCAGATAGTGCCTTGAAACATTTTAGGGCAATCAGATATCAAGGTCTTACTTATGCGGAATTAAAGTCTGAATTCGTTAAAACCTTCGACGTAGCCGATTTCGATTTCAAGCTTGAGAGCCAACTTCGCGCTTTATCACAGAAGGACAACCAGTCAGTGGTTGATTTTGTTATTCAGGCGCGCGATCTAAACGCAAAGCTTCGTACACCGGTTTCCGAAGACAACCTGTTTAACATTATTAAATATGGAATGAATCCTAGATATCATCCTTGTCTTGCAACTAACGTGGTCAGGGATATTGATGGTTTGTTAGAAGTCGCGAAAAATTTTGAAGCCTTTCAAGGTTCACGTCCAGCACGTTTGGCTATTGCACCGATTAGTGCTCAAGTTGTAGGTCAACCCAGTTCTATAGTGTGTATGAAATGTGATGCAACTGGTCACAACTATCGTAATTGTCCTAACGTTTCAGGGGCAGTGTGCTTCAAGTGTAAGCGTGTTGGTGCAATCACACGCGATTGTCCTAGTTGTAATTCTGGTCCGTCAAAAAACGAATAAGTGGCGCACTGAGAGGTCCATCGGTGTCGCCCGTTTATATGAATAATTCCCCGGATAATAGACTTTTTATTGATGTTTTAGTTGCTGGCTCTTCGGTAAGAGCTCTTTTAGACTCTGGTGCTCAGGTTTCACTAATTGATATATCCCTCTTATCGGAGCTCGGTATAACATATCACAAGGATATCCGGCCTTATGTTGTCTCCGCCGACAATTCTCCTATTGAAATTCTAGGCGGTTTGGACGTCCCCATTCTTTTTAGTGGCATTCGCGTTCTGCACCCCTGTCTAGTAAGCAGTAATCTTCCTACTGCATTTATTTTAGGAATTGAGTTTTGGAATGCTGTTGGTCTCATTGACATTTTAAAGAAGGCATTCTGTGATGGTTTGTCAGGTAAGCTTTACGTCGCTTCACATCATGTTCCTGTCGCAGTCCCACGAGTAGGTGAGGTTCGCTATGTCCACCCTCGTACGGTGCTTGCACCACTGCAGGAATCAAAACTCCAATGTGTTATTGACGAGTTTGAGGAGATTTCTTCTGATAAAGCTGGATTAGGTTGTACTTCGTGGCTTTCGCATAAAATTGAGACTGTTGGTTCGCCCATCCGTCAACGTTACTATCCCTTATCTCCAGTCAAACTCAAGATTCTCAACGAAGAGATCGACAAGATGTTAGAGTCAGGCGTTATTCGTCCCTCACGATCACCCTGGGCTTCCCCAGTGGTGATGGTTACCAAGAAAGATGGTAGTATCAGATTTTGCGTGGACAGTAGGAAGTTGAACAGCGTTACCATCAGGGATTCATACCCTCTCCCGCGCGTCCAGGACATCCTTGATAACCTACGAGGTGCCAAATATCTAACTTCGTTGGATTTTAGGAGCGCCTTTTGGCAAATCCCCTTAGCTGATAAGGCCAGTTGTGAGAAAACGGCCTTTATTGTACCCCAAAGGGGCCTCTTTGAGTTCGTTCGTCTCCCTTTTGGTTTAACCAACGCTGCGTCCGAGATGCAGAGGCTTACTGACATGATTGTCAATTTTGAATATACCCCTGAGTCTGAGGATTTTATCTTCGGCTATGTTGATGATTTGATTTTGGTGTCTCGTGATTTTGACAGTCATATGCGGCTTATTCGTAAGGTTCGTGATAGGTTGAAAGAAGCTGGTCTTACGGTTAATTTAGATAAGTGCGAGTTTTGTAAGTCTGAATTGAAGTATCTCGGCTACATCGTCAATGAGCGTGGTCTTCAAACTGATCCAAAGAAATTAGAAGCTATTAGGGATTACCCTACCCCTTCTTCTGCCAAGTCTCTACGTGCTTTCATTGGTATGTGTTCGTATTATCGCCGTTTCGTGGATGGTTTTTCTTCGATTATTGCTCCTCTGACGGCACTTATTGGTAAGAGAAAGGGACGTGATCCCATCGATTGGAACGATAGTGCTAGTAAAGCTTTTTCTAAATTGAAGGATGCCTTGATGAGCGCTCCGTTGATGGCTTGCCCGGATTTTTCGAAACCTTTTATCCTTCAATGTGACGCTAGCCAGGTTGGCTTAGGCTCGGTCCTGGCTCAAGAGTTTGACGGCGTTGAACATCCAATTGCTTATTATTCTCGTTTATTCACTAAAGCTGAACGTGGATACGGGACAACCGAACATGAGCTTCTCGCCGTTGTTGATTCCATAAAGCATTTCCGCGGATATCTCGATGGAATGAGGTTTAAGATCATTACTGACCATATTGCTCTTAAATGGTTGATCACCCTTGATAATCCTACCGGGCGCTTGGCTCGTTGGGCAACTTTGATTTCCCAATATAACTTTGAGATTGAACATAAAAAAGGTGTCCTTAATGTTGTTCCAGACGCCTTGTCCCGCGCTCAAGTTGGGCTTATCTCATTCGCGCGTGGCATGGATCCTTCTGGAGATCCTTGGTATGAACGAATTTACCAGGGAGTTTTGGACAATCCTCAAATGTTTACTGCATTTGCTCTTCGGGATGGTGTCTTAATGCGCAGGGTATCTATCGAAAACCCTTTAGCACCTAATCCATGGCGTATAGTTCTTCCTGCTTCAAGGACTAGAAAGGCGGTTGCTGAAATTCATAATGGATTTCCCAACGTTCATCCTGGTGTTATGAAAACGTATTTAAAAGCTCGTGACTTATACTATTGGCCGAATATGTACCGTGATGTTACAAGGTTCCTTTCCGAATGTCAGGTTTGCAAGTCTTATAAAATTGCAAATTCACAACCTCGTGGACTTCGCTTATTTCCTCGTCGTGTTGCGGCTCCAATGGATCTTCTTTCCATTGACTTAATTGGTCCTTTACCGGTTAGCCGTAATGGGTGTCGTTATATTTTGACTTTGGTTGACGTTTTTACCAAATTTGTTTGGTTGGTCCCTTTGAAGTTGGTGAATGCGAGGTCAATATCGATGGCATTAGAGTCGGAGGTTATTTTGCGGTACGGTGTTCCTACTAACATTCTCTGTGACAACGCTACAGTTTTTCATAGTCGTCAATTTCTGGATTTCCTGGCGAGCTATAATATTCCAGGTCCGTGTTATACCCCATATTATTCGCCACAAGCGAATGTTGTGGAGAGATATAACCAGGTCGTGATTACAACTTTGAGCATTTTAGTTGAAAATGACCAACGCAGTTGGTCGGGTCATTTACATCGGGTCGCTCTTTATTTAAACTCTTGTATAAATTTGGCTACTGCTTATACACCGAATTTTTTGATGTACGGCCGCGAGTTGTCAATGATTCGTGAACGTGTTGAGAATCAGGTTGTGGACCAAGATGTGGGACTCAGCCGGATGGAACACGCTTCGAATCTTCAGACGCTTCGTGAGGTGTACGATAAAGTTTCTGATTCGATGGCTTTAGCCTTTCATCGTAACGCCGCCAAGTTCAACACGAACCGTTCTTCGCCAAGAATCGTTGGTGACCAAATCGTTTGGCGCCGGAATTTCCAGCGTGGATCCGCTGATCCTTTTCGAGGCGGTAAATTCGCTCCACGTTTCGTTCGGTGCCGTGTGGTTAGACGGGTGTCTCCACAGGTATATGTACTGGCTGATACCGATTCCGAGCACGTCGGTACCTATCATATTAAAGATATCTTGAAATAGTTTCTTCTTTCGGCCCGTTCAGTTTTCTCTAAATTCTAAAATGCGCTTTAGTCCGCCATTCCCTTGTCGGTAATCCTTGCTTGATTTGTTTCTTATCGTTTTTTTGTTTTCGTTTGAGCGTTTCCTTGCTCCTTTTTCCAGATTTGACCTTTTTTACCGTTGGTGTTTAAGGCTTCGTTTATCTTTCCCGGTCTATGATAGCCTGGTTGTATAATTTGATGACTCGATGTGAGGGATTAAGATCTGTGGCCAGGTGCAGTTTCTGTCCTATCCCGGCCGTCACGTCTTGGACCGCGTGACGCGTTGGTTGGCGTTTTGTCATCTTGTTAATCTATTAGGTTAGTCTTTAGGGGTAATGTTAATAACTGGTTAGTTTTGTTTTTTTTTGGAATTCGTTTAGGGTTCTCTTGTTGTGCCTTTTTTTGGCCTTAGCATTAAGTTGTGTTTGTTTTTGTTGCTTGGGGTTAGTTTTCTTGTGTTTACTTGTGTTGTTGTTTGTTTGTTTCTTTGTTTGGTAGGGAGATGCTGTAGCATTACGCTACGTATCGTACGACATCTGTCGACTTTCTTTAGAACTTCTGAACTTCTGTGTCTAAGGCTAGGTCACGGTTGATATATAAAAAAGCGTACATTGTGATTCACGGCATTACAGGTAGATGGCGCTTATATCAGTCCGTATTTTGTAATACGTCTGGCAGTTATAAAATTGAGATAAGACTCGCGCTAATTTTGAATGTGAATTTTGAGGTATTCCAGATTGTCAAAAGAAAAAAGTTGATTTTTGATGGAGTCTGTGAGAGCGCCGTGAGATTTTGAAAGAAAAAGAGATAATCTGGATTTGTTCTGGTCTTTTTTGCCATAATTTGCTTAGCTGCATCGTGATAAAGTGCGATTTATTTCAAACATTGTATGGCAAGTGCTATTGTTGCATTGTTGGAGCAGAAATAAAACCGAAACCCTTGCCGGGCGAAGAGGCCCAATATAAATTATTTAGCAAGTGCTATACCCTGAAACCGCCTGATTCCGGAAGGCCCTTGTGGATGCCGGGCCGGCGGGACAGTCTGCAGCTGCCGCGATTTCCGCGGGTTTCTTCGCCACATCATCGGAGAGTTAGAGTCCGCATCCAGCGGGCTCTCGCAAGTGAGAAAAGGAGTTCAGCGAGCTATTGGGTCCGCCGTATCAAAGCGGACACTGGCCCACGAACTCTTTTTTAATTTAAGCAACAGCTTTTGCATCCTGCTTTCGAGAACATCAAATTATTTATATTTTTGTTAAAAAAACGTTACAAATCGGATTCCTTTTTTGTATCGAGTATTTTTGTGCCATAATAGTTTTTTTTGTTGTTTTGCTAAATTTCCCCAAATTCCAATTGCCTCGTTTGACGGGCGTATAAAGACCTGGCTCTTTAATTTAGGCTACGTTCAGCCAGCGCATCATCTGTCACCATCCATATCACCCGCCTCATTAACCCATTATTTTCCTGCAGCCAAATTATTACTAGCCGAGTCTTTATTTTTACTTACCGGTTTTGCTAACTATTGAATTTGTAATGTCCTTGTTTAGGTACAGTCGTCTTCATTTTTAAGTGAAGTGCTAATATTAAATATTTTTAATTATTGTAATTTAATTACATTCTGGTCACTAGGAAGGTTGTTGAATGTGAAAGTGAAATAGGTACAGTTCTCTTCATTTTTAAGTGAAGTGCTAAATTTAAATATTTTTGTTATTATAATTTAATTGTATTCTGACCACTAGGGAACTTATTGAATGTGAAATACCCTTATTTAGATGCCATTATTGTGATTTTTACGTGAAATGCTAAATTTTAAATAATTGATAATTTTTGCTAATATTAAATATTTTTACTTTGTCGTCAAAATTAAACGTATTAATGCAAGTAAGAAGTGTTTCACTGCAAAAGCCTATATATAATCCCATCATATACATAGATATGTTATGTTGTAACCGGTGCTGAAAAACATTCATAACTTCAGTTAAAATTATTATCTGTAATTATTTTTTTCTGTAATGTCATGTCATGTAAGATATTTATATTTCTAAAGTTTTCCGCGAAATTAACGTGCAAAGTGTTATTTCTATAAAAAATGCCAAGACTCGCGTGACCAAACAATAAAACGCCAAAATTCACGTTTATATCGAAGACGTTCAAGCGGTACAAGACAGTTAATCTACGAGCGCTTTCAGGAACTCCATAAAAAATCTAAAATTATGGTGTAGTGGGTTAAGCTCGGGAAATATTTAAATTAGCAAAAGTTGGGGCTCGGTTCCCATAGAACACCGTTTCCGGGTCCGGGTATGAACCTGCGGCACGCGAGGCTGCTGTTAATTACCGACAGCTAGAATGGCGAAAACGTGCCAAATTAGCATTACACAATTATGGCAATTAACTGACAGGAAAATGTTAACGGGCTAGTTTTGTGCTTATTGTGTAGCTCAAAGGAAAAATAGTACTAGCAAAATAGTATCATTTGAATTTAAGCACGCGAGTAAGAAAACAATAGTTACATAAAAGACTAGAATTACCAGGTAAAAAATATTTTAGTTTTATTTAATTTAAATAGTCATAAAAATTACCTTACTGCTTTCAATAGTTAATTGTATGTTTTTATAATTATTAAATCTAGTCTTGGATTTGTCTAAAATTACATAGTACTCAGGTACGTAAGTGAGACTTGATTAAATTTAATCAATAACTTTAATAATCATAACTTCATAAGTCCTACTTATATTAGTCTACCTAAATCTATTCTAAAAAATCAAGTATGATATAAGAATTTTAAAACTTCCAGTATACAAGTTCCAGGTAGGTAAATAAATATATACCTACTTTACCTACCTAAAATATTATGAAACATGAAAGCTTAAGCAACGTAAAAAAATCTCTACTCGGTCCTCTGATACCTACTGCATTTTATTAATGAAGACGAGAGCATAAATCGTTTAAAATAAATTTATATAAACATCTTCTCTGTTTGAACCCTAAAGTAGTTCAACATTTTTTTTGACCAAAAGGAGATCGGCAATTTTTGTTAGGTGATCTGGCCCAGATTATTTAGGACCGTTTAGGAATGGTTCTTACCTTTAAAGAATCGTCATAATTTCTAGATCAGGATGGTGGTAAAAATATTGCGAAATCTAATGGGAAAACTGAAATATCATGCATTTAAAACTTGAATCTGACAAGGACAATATTTGAAAGCGTGCTTGCCTATGATTTATATATTAATGTAAAAAAAGTACTTACCGATTTTTTAAAGATAATTTACAAAAGCGGACTTGAAAACAAAACGGGAATCATTATGAAATAATAAAAAGTCATATTTTGATCTTATTTATAGTTCCTGTATTTCGGTAAACAAAGACGGCTGTCAAACCATCGTTGATACTATTAACTGAACATTCCTAACACCTATTGCGAAGGGATAAGGTTTACCACCGTTAAGTGCGATAGCACTAGTATCTGACATTACAAAAAAAAGATGCGTTTCGTTATCGAAGGAGCATGATATTACGCCATTATGAAACCCACTTTTAATATTCAAACTCCATAAAGCTCTATAAATGGAGTACGCTTCGCCTCATCTTTCCAGACAAAAAAGTCTGCCAAAATCTGAGGGGGGCGAGGTAGCACGCATGTGAAGTTTCAAGTCAAAGGTACATCATTGTCGGTTGTTAATACAGTTTATTTCTAAATGAATTTTTATGGCAGCAACGCTTTATTGACAACCGACAAAGATGTACCTTTGACTTGAAAACACCAAACATATTTGACATATTATTTTTATACTTCATAACACTAAATGGAGCAATAAATAGTCGACTGTACAAGTGTTAACATATGGTTCATTATTGGATGCAGTCTTTGCAAATGTCAAACAAAAAAGCCAAGGATCATTTTTGATTGTATTTTCAAACAAAATATAGAAGACAGCAATCCTTAAGCGCATTAAATATGGAGAAGTGTCAAACGTCAAATAGTTACTGCCCGTCAGAAAGAAAACGATTGTCTTTGAATCGATTCTGTAAACGAAGCTTGATTTTCGATTTAGGTTAAATCTTTTATTACGAAAGTAATGGTAAATAAAGTAAAACTGTACTTACATCTGAAATGGTATTTCATCTTTTTGTAAACTAGATGAAATATAACATTTTTTTACATCCAAAAACAGCGCATAAGGGCATTTTCACGGAGCTTGTTATCCATCGACAGCGATGACGAAAATGGCGTGACATCGATTATTGAAATAGTTTTTATAGATGTACTAGATTTTCCGCCAATACTTTTGACAGAGGGGAAATAATACTCAGGGCCTCTCCTGGTTTAGAACTCTCTGTCAAACTCCGATCAAAAATGCAAAAATACGCATTTTCAATCTTTAGGCGTTTTAATACAATCGATTTCTAATTTAAACTTGCGTATTCTTAGGCTTAGATACTATTTTAATATTACAATGTTCTAACTTACCGAACAGTACCAAAACGCAGATTATGTAACGGTATACATTGACAGTGTCAAACCAAAAAACAATCCCGTTTCAGGCCAGGGTGAAGTTAAACTTTATGTCAATGCCATAAGGACGTTAACGACTTGTCTTGCTGTATTTTAATCGCGGAAAAATCAACATAATGTGTATTTATTTAGTATTTCTAATTCCCGTTTAATTTTTTTGCAATATTTTGTCTACTTTAGTAATAAAATGAGTATTTATTTTACATTACAGTACAAACTGTATACGGTTTATATCAGGTGGCCCAGAATTGACGATCTCCTTAAGGTTTTCCACCTAATTTGTATCCCCTAATTATAATATCTGCGTACAAAAAATATATCTGTGATCATTTAAATCAAAACGGTCACCAAATTTCCACCCAATTTAAAACTTTGACCACCAGATTTGTATAACCAGAATAGTAGATCTACCACCAAATAATTTAAAAAAAAACTTGTAAAAACGCCAAAAAAAAGTTTTGACAGAGTGAAGATATGTGCGACGACGAGCGAAGGTGGAGTGTGTCAGGTGAGCTGTGAAGTAACAGTGCGCGAAGCCAAGCGAGCGAAGCGAGCTATTTAGTGGTAAATATTTATGTTTTTTAGGTTATCGTTTTCATATTGTTTGATGATCTGATTTTGGTATCAGATATATTATTTTGGTGATGCATATAATTTTCCGGAAATTTTAAGTGATTTTTTGGTAATCGTTTTGACGTTATTTGATGGCAGATTTATTATTCTAGTGGCCAATCTTATTTATTAGGTCTTCGACTTCGAATTTATTTTATCATACCCTTTATTAAAACCCCGTTCAATTCCGCATTCGTCTAAGCCCACGTTAATTAATTTTACTGTGTATTAAATATAATTTGCATAATAAAAGCTGGTTCAAAATGTTATTCATATCGGTCCTGGCAATAGGATTATTATAGCTTTAATTATTCGTTGAGTTCGCGTGTCGGATGGCCGATTCAACAACCATTTAAGTGCGAACGAAGAACGACAGGGCCACGTCACGCGTAGCTATCTCTGTCTGGTCGATTGCGAGTTGCAAGAGCGAGACGGGCTCACTAATCGTGTGATTTGGTTATAAATTGCCAGGTTCGGGAGGCCCGTAATTTACCGTGCTCGCACAATGGCAACACTGAACGCTGCAGCGATAGGGCTCGGGCTCAATTAGAATTGCTAAAGATCTAAATGTGCGGCGTGCCCTTTCCAAAGGCGCTTATCTATCTGTACTTTTACGTCTGTATACACCCTTTTATGATAGGTAAGGTACCCATTGCGTAAAGATAGCACGCTTTATGTTATTTACAGCTAAATACTACAAGGCTGTGTGTAAAGGAAATGTATTTATTTAGAGATAATTATTGTTTAACAGGCCCCTACTTAACCAAAAATGATCTCTAAATAAATAAAAAAGCGAAAAGCTTTCTTAGCATAAGCCGCTCGGAGCTTGGATGTTTATCGTATTGTCGTAGTAGCCAGCTACGATTTCAGTAGTAGTGCTACGTCTTAGCGCTCTTAGCAGTAGTTGTAGAGAAGTGGTTGTAGAGTGCTTCTTAAGCTGTATGTATATTCAAAATGACAAGAAATACTTTTTACTAATAAAAATGTACTAATTTATTTTAAGCGATAATTTAAAGTTATCGTTTACTTTTTATGACAAAACAAAATTTAAAAAATCGAATAATGACGCAAAAAAAAAACATTTTTTTTTGGCGACATTGTCCTAAACTCGTATAACATTGATTACTCCTTATAACCTCAGGAATACACTGTTCAAATTATTCGGGTTTCTCACGTGACACCGTGTATAATTGTGTAACATCAAAGCTGAAGAACATTTTAATCTCGCTATGAATATGAAAGTGGCTGCAGATCAGCGCGGGACGGGTTAATCAAGATCCCGATCTCGCTATTCATCATGCGACGTCTTAGATGATCGATTGTTCAGCCATTACACGAGGGTTGAACCACCGTTGCGACCTCTGCTGGGCTCCCTGATACTTTTCCACAGCTCTCGTATTATCTTAAAAGCAACCTTGTTTAGAACACAATAGAGTACTAAAGACCTTAGGAGACGGTGTAAAGAAAATAAGCTATCGTTATCAATTTCGAAGCTATGAATAATGTACGTTGCTCGGTGAATTTTGAAGTTGATGGCATATTAGCAATAATATTTCTAGAAGGTCAGAAAACTTTGTTCACATCTAAGTGCTACAATTATAGGTATATGTAATTTCAGGCATATAATTAGTTATGTATCATTTTGTATGTCGACTTGTTTATATATGTCGATGTAATATATTTGGTCGGTTGAGTAAATATTCTAACGTCCCTGAACAAGAGTGTCCGGTAACAAAAGACCCGTAAATAGATTTAATTTTGATATACAGACTACAGAGCCTCCGCATCGGAGATTATGACCCCCTCCCACGCCACGGCCGGATATTGTCGTGGCAATGTCCTCGTGCCAAATAGGTATCTGTCTCGCAGTCTCTTGACTACCCCCGGCCTTTCGCCCCGGTGCCGGATGTTGCGTGTCATCTACTGCGTCAATCGCACGTATCGCCGTCAAATCGCCACTCATTTATGTGTTTGCCCAGTCCTTCGCACCAATTAACCCCTCCTTCGTACCCGATTTTTATCATCGAACAAACCTCGCGTGACGCTTTTCATTATGCGGATTTCTTACTCCTATTTTAATTATCTACGCCGTTACAGAGATAGCAATCAAAAACGTGTAAAATATAACTATAATAAATTTAATACAGCTAGCCGTCCGCACGAAGCTGTCGCCAGGATATTTATTGACGGGAATTTATTTACGGAAGTTTCATGAAGAAAAACTATAATAAGCGGTGTAGATTTACCGTTTCCGACTTTTGAATGGTTTGATCGTAAACATACTCGTTCATGAGACGAGTCGCAATCATCGCGTCGCACGCGACTATGAGCGTTTATGACGTGCCAACTACGAGCTTCAACAAACCTGCTGGATATTTTATACCGTCTTATTGCACGACGAAATTAACAAAGCGTTCATGACGCTATCTCATTCCCTAAGTGCATCTGTTACGTAAATAGGCCACGAGCGTGACTTATCGTGGCGCCAGTCTTACGACTCATTTCTGCCGTTGATGCCGACTCCTTACATCCTCTTCCTAAGTATCCTTATTTTATGTTTCCTTTTGTACCTACGATACTAGGGCTCTTTTCCGCTTGCTGCGTAAACCACTATACTTCATGACATGAGTATGTGTATTTTATTGTATGTATTATTGTTAAAATAATGTAGGTAGAGATTCCGTCTCCAATTCAGAGAATTACAGGCTTTTTTATTTACTTTTTATTTTTTACGGTGGCAAACAAGCATACGGCCCGCCTGATGGTAAGCAGCTACCGTAGCTTAAGGACGCCTACAACTCCAAAGGTGTCACATGCGCGTTGACAAAAAGGAGGATTCACTGTGTTGACGGCTAAAGGAACGAGAGGGTCCCTCGTCGTCAACACACTGGGTCCTCTTTGAGCTCTTTGGCATCCTTACTTACCAGCAGGAACACAACACTATGAGTAGGGTCTAGTGCTATTTGGCTGTGGTTTTCTGTAGGGGGTACTTCCCCAGTCGGGCTCTGTTCCAGATTTGAGCGAGATGACATTTGCTGTGCCCTACCACACATAGCGGGATGACACTCGTAGTACCCATACCTCTCTTTTGGACGTAGTTTAAGGACATACCCGAGTCATATGACATTTCACTGTCATCTTATAAATATTAAAAAAAGTTACACATTAAATCCAGTAGTTACACATAATCTGGTAACTTAATACCCATGTATAACTTATGATAGTTATGGGGCATTTATGGGGCTTCTAAAAGTTTTTTGTTATTTTATAATTTTTTTTCATTTTTGTTTCCTTTACTTTTTACGATTAAGAAACGTAAAGCTATAAGATATAAGTGTCATATTTCTAAAATGTATCAGCTATTTGTAACGCGTTTACCCACGATATTACTGTTGTTTTTGTATCGACATTATTACTCCCTGTGTAATAATTTATCGGAATTGTTGGGCCCGAGTTATGATTTATACTTAGCTGGTCTGCGGTGCAAACCAATTTCGTTTCAAGCTCCCCTCGCAATACTTCCATTGAAACCTAAACATTTTTCCAAAGGATGATGTTTATTTATTTTTCATAACGGTTATTACCAATTAAGTTTTGCCATTTAAAATGTTATGTAAAAACGTGGAAATAGCTTCAACGGTAGTGAACCTTAATTACGTCCTCTTGAGTTGGAAAATAAGTCTCTCGTTAGCTGTCTAAAGGTGTAGTATAAGTTGGATGATATATCCGATAAGTTTAAAAAAGCCGTCTTAATTAACGCTGTTTATGTCACTACCGGGCGGTGTTTTTCAAGAAACGAAAACTTAATCAGTTGCGCAGCCGCTTCCGTTTATTAAAAGTGGGGCTTAAGTTCGGAAGTTCGACACGGCCAAATGAGACATTTTCCCCTAAAAACCAACTGGAAACTTGGCTGGCTTACGATTTAGTCCCAAAAGACACATTTTTACGAGGAAACTTTTCTGATAAAACATCCAGAATTCGAAGCCTGATTGAAGGAAAGTGATTAAACATGAAATTTGCATTTGCACTAACAAGCCTTATAAAACCATTATTTGTGTTAAATGGCATTTTAATTAAATTATTACTAAGCACAGAATCACTGCGTTTTCCAGGAATTATTTTCTTTGAAAGGCTAAAGATAGAAATAAATCTATGTGAATGACTTCACATAGATTTATTTCTATCTTTATAGAATGAGGGGACAGAAAAGGAAGAGATGAACAAACGATGACGAGTCTGGAACGAGGTCCGCTTATTAGGGCAAGGACCGCGGATTATCCGAGACGCACGCGAGTCGAGGCAGCCGCCTCGCACCTCTAATGCGTGGGGTGAGAATCAACTTCCTCGCGTCTATTCCACGTCTTATGAGTATTATACCTACGCAGTGTCGGATGTTCTTATTAGTACGAATGGTGTAACTTACCTCCTACTATACCTACTCGTGAAATGAGATATATTTTTAATAGTATGTTATATTTGTAACCATATTGGTGAACAAGACAGCGATATATACATGCAGAGCGCTACCTCACTAGAAACACCGTCGCCGCATGCGGAAACCGTAGCAATGTACTAGCCACTTAAGACCTTATGAATACTTTTTCAGGTAAAGGTGAGAATATAAGTCGGAATTTAATTAATTTTAACGTTTCAGCTGAGCTCGTCCTCCCGAGTGAAACCCATAAAACCTAATGGACTTTCCCTGTCTAGTGGTAATTTTGTTTGAGGTTCTAGGGTCCTGCCATCTTACTCAACTCGTGGCTCGGGTGCTCGTGACTTTGGGATTAAATGCTCGAACTAATTACTATTTTGGTAGTATTTCTTTAGACAATTTCAGTCAACCCTTTTTAATTTAAGTCTACGAGACTTACTTTCTTTTGGTGAGATTCGTCTGTGATTAAATACCAAAGGAATAAATACCTACATGGTTCGGTTATTAGTAATCTACATCTATTACATTGTGAATTCGAGAGTATAATAACTCATTTCCAATTCAGGTAATTACATAATTAGCACGTTTTACTGCCAATATTAATAAAGGTCACATAAAATAAAGTGTATTTAACACGAACAATGATTTATTTACACAGGTAGTACAATGTACGGTGGGTGTAGTACGCTAATTAGCAAGTAGTGTACGCCGAGATACGAGCTTAAACATGAACATGATTTATGGCACGCCATTAGCAAACTCGCTGCTGTTTACGAACTGCTTGTAATTACTTATTTACGCGATAGCCACAATGTTTCTCATATTTGGATTCAAAGTATTGCCTTGCCATTATAAAATACAATATGTATAAAAAATAATAGAAGTTTTGATAATTACTGCAAACTGGTATCAAAAAGATGTGTTGCCGTCCGTAATTTAACATATACGTATTTAAAGTTTAAAAAAAATATATCTATTAGGTATTTCCCGTCGTCCGAAGAAGAAAATTGAAAATATATATCAAGATTGCTAAAATCGTTTCGTGATTATAGAGTCGATAAAGAACAAAACGACAGACGGCAAACGCTGCGTCAAAGTTCTAGCGATTACGTCATCTCTATTCAAAGTAGACATTCAAGTGGTTTTACGTAGGGTTGCCGAAACGTCAGACTGGGAAGCAGCCAACAATACACTCGGAGCTTGCCACATTAGGGAATTGTACACTTATACCTACATTATTTTAAAACGTGGAGTGTATAAATAATTAAATGTGAAATAATAGTGTAAGGAAATAAATTGGGGATTTTTTTGAGATCTGAGGCAGCCCTATTCAGTCAAGACAGTAAGCTTTGCTGTCTCAAGTTTTGCAGTAGAATTAGGTACTATTCACAAGGCATTACTGTGAATGTACAGGCAATGTATACAATTGAACGAACAACGCCTAGAAATTGGCTGATGTTCGCTACATTGTATCTACTTACAACGGAATGTAAGTTAAGATGTTATATTGTTATTCATTGCAGAATAGGTAGCTATTCATTGTAGAATTAGAAAGTACCTATTAAATAAGTTAAAATGTTTGTTATTTATAAAGTTATGGAGCCATATAGTGTCATTCTACATACTTAATGTTTAACACTTGATCGAATTACCGAAGTACAAATTACAGAACTAAGGTTTGGTGCCCTACTATTCCGGCAACAAACTCCGTGTCAGTTTTATTAACGAATTAAATACATGTAATTAACTATCCGTAATAGCTCCTTGTAGAGCTTACAATTTAAACCTTGTAGGTATAGATTTTACAACCTCTTTACAGAGCTATCACTCTCGCCTTCACCGATTAATTGCCCGGTGCCTTAGTGGGCGCTTGCTATAAAGTTAATAATTATATGGTATACTCGAACTAGAGGTCATCTCTATAGAGAGATAGAAGGTTTGCAATGTATAGACATGACAAACCTTTTTACCGTGATAGCTTTAAGATCAGGAGAAACTATATATGGCAAGATATACGAATATGTGCAATTGTGCACGAGAACAATAATTAAAACTATTACAAAATCTTAATAACTATACAACGCTATTTAACGGCCTGTTAGCCCAGTCGGTAGTGACCCTGCCTACGAAGCAGGAGGTTCGAATCCTGGTCAGCATTTATTTGTGTGTTTATCACAGATATTAATTTGTTCCTGAGTTATGGATGTTTTCTATGTATTTAAGTATTTATCCATATTTATCTATTATATTATCGTCGTCTAGTACCCATAACACAAGCCTTATTGAGCTTACTGTGGGCCTAAGTCGATTTGTGTAAGATTGTCCTATAATATTTATTTATTTATAATTTATACAAGTATCCCATTTCGCAGGCCAAAGTTAATAATTGTTGTTAAGTAATTTTGCATTTGAAAATCTTAGTTCATTTCATTAAGCTTAACGTTTGGGCGGCGCCGCCTGGGTCGCGTGAGGCCGCGCACTTTACAACCGTATCGTTATTAAGCACGCCTTCAAGGTTCCCCTATCTTTGGCATAACTTTTTTTGTAATAATTCTGTGTTGCATAACAACTTTAAGCATAAACTACGGTTAGCATAAACTCTATTGGCATAGCCAAGTTCCGCATATGTACTCTACGCATAATTTTCATCGAACGAAGTAACGTTTGGCATAATGTTAATGTCCGAATCGACCCAAGATATAATTTTTATTTCGCATACTTTTGTTTGTAATAATTCAACATTGCATAAATCACTTTAAGCATAAAAGACTAGGGGCATAAAATGTTATGGCATAGTGAAGTTTCGCATACTTGCAATACGCATATATGGGCTGTTACGTGCAAGTTATCGCGGTATGCTCCAGCCACCCTGAGAGCAATGGCCTGTTGCGGCCGCCACAATTAAATTTTCACCTAACCTAACTCACTTTTCTGGCAACAGTTTGTTTCCACTGGGGTCGCAGTTCTAACCTAACCTAACCCAAATTTCTGGCAACAGTTTGTTCCTGTGGGGGTCACAGTTCTAACCTAACCTAACCCACCTTACAGGCAACAGATTGTTTCCGCGGGGGTCGCAGTTCTAACCTAACCTAACCCACATTTTTAACAGCCATTTGGGTTGTTTGAGGGTTACAGTTCTAACCTAACCTAACCCACTCTTTAAACAGCTATTGGGATTGGTTAAGGGTCACAGTTCTAACCTAACCTAACCCACTCTTTGAGCAGCTATTCGGGTTAGTGGCTATATATATATTTTTTAAACTTAATATGTTTATATTATACAATACCATACCTTTATATATTGTTAAAACATAACCCTATAATATTGTTATTGATCCCAATCAAGTAACAATTGAAAATAAAACAATATTAAAAAGGTCATTTGTTTTCTTTCCTTTTCCTTTCCTTCATTAGTTTTCCTATTTAAGTAAACCCGTTAAATATTTATGATTATTATAAACTACTTTATACCGAAACGGGCCACGAGCTCACGTCACGAACTTAGGAGCAGTGCTAATTTTTTATCACGCCTACTACGCGGACTTCAATAAATGATAAATTGACGAATAAATTCATATTAAAAAAATCTTAACCAAAACTATATAGTTTATACAATAAATTACTCCCAAAGAATCAATTTAACTCTTTCAAAAGCTTAAAAAATATTATCATGCATAGTAATATTTAAAAAAAAAATACGAATTCTCAACACGTTCTTAACAGCCCTTGCCTGCCGAAACAGGGGACGTTTACCTTATGCATATATAAACTAAGTAATTATGCATAGGTATATAAGTACTTATTAAGTAGTATTTATATATAATTCGAGCAGAAAATAGTTCTGCTAACTGTAAGTTATGCATAATTCGTTTTCTGCAATGTGTTTGCATTGCAGAAAACGAATTATGCATAACTTCTGCTAAAGCCTATTATGCTAAACAGATTATGCTAATTATCAGTTTCGGAGACATTATTTATATGCAAAATAAAATTATTCGTATCAAAAAGCGGCTATGATAATAGTACTCCATTTCAAATTCGGATACGCAAATATTTGGCCAATTGTATATTATGCGAACCGATGATTTCTGCAATGTTAATATTCTTCGAAAACAATTCATGCCAAATATGTTATGCCAGATACGTTTCTGGCCACGGAAGTTATGCCAAATGGACGGAACCCCGCCTTCAACCATAAATATTATTAACTAGCTGTGCCCGCGGCTCCGCCCGCGTGGAATTTGGTCTGTGTCAGTAAGCGGCTAATTCACTCCTAATTTCTCTCCCGCTACCCTGGAGGCGGAACTTGAAGTAAAGTTGACAGATGGATACGCTAGAGGACAGTAGTCCTAATAAAATATTTTACAATTACCACTAAATGAAACTAAACTCAAAACGGAACGTGTTCTGTTATCGATTCTAAGTATCCCCAGCCAACTTTTTTTCGAATATAGTCCATGAACAGACTTTCGACCCTCTTCAGCTTTATTATATGTATAGATATTTTTTATTGAAAGTACCTTTCAGGCTTCACTTCCATTATTTTTTTCTATTTTTTTGGACCTACGGTTCCAAAGTAAGAGGGGGGGGGGGGGGTTTGAAGATGAAACTATCCTTGTCCTTTCTCGAGACCCATACTATCTCTATACCAATTTTCATCTAAATCAGTTCAGCGGTAAAAAATTCCTCATACCAACTTCCAACCCCCTTTTCACCCCAACAAGGGTTTGAAAACTATCCTATGACGTTTCTCGAGACTCAAATTATCTTCATACTCATTTCTATCTAAATCGTTTCAGCGGTTAAAAATTCTCCATACAAACTTTCAACCCCATTTCACCCCCACCAGGGTTGATTTTCGGGATTAAAACTATATATTATCCTTTCCCGGGACACAAACTATCTCTATACAAAATTTCATCAAAATCCGGTCAGCTGTTTTCACGTGATGCGCGGTCAAATAAACAGACAAACAGATAAACAGACAAACAGATAAACAGATAAACAGACAAACAGATAAACAGACAAAAATTCTAAAAATTGTTGGAACGTGTTCTGTTATCGATTCTAAGTATCCCAGGCCAACTTTTTTTCGATTATCTTCCATGTACAGACTTTCGACCCTCTTCAGCTTTATTATATAAATATTATTAATTCACTTTGGGAGTGTCTTTAAAAGAGCTCTATGCATTTCAGAAAGAGCCATTTTGTCAATATTTTAATATTATTATACAAGAGTTAGTTTTAGAGTTCCAAGCAAGATTCGAATCTTCAGAATGGCGGGTGGATCTCGGAAATGTATTGAGCCCTCTCTGCCATATTTTATCCTGATGTCAGAATGGCCTTTTTTTAAATAGCCTTTTTTAAGGGAGGCACACTAATTTATATCAGAGTACACTACACATAAGGTACAATACATGTGTACAAACATTTCATTCACGAATATGCGACTACTCAGCATTGCTGGCCGTCTTACCTATGTATATTAAGAAACCTGACAAAGCACAAACTTTTTAACACAAGATGATCACAGGATCATTTTTTTTTAAATCTTCTACTTAAAAGTGTATACTTTTAATAATGTTTGTATAATGTTGTATAATGTTTTTGAAACAAATCAGTTAAATAAATAAATAATAAACCACACCTTAAAAATATACAGACACAATGCAATGTATTTTTCACACCACCTAGTCGTATACGGGCTTTTTCTTCCCTGCTAGGAGGGAACAAAGTGGCACTTTTCTGTTCTAGGACATTCGTTTTTTTTTTCAGCCAGTTCGTCATCACAATCAAATTTCTTATTAAATTAATAGATTCATTATAATCAAGAAGCACACTAAGCACATATAAAGTTAAAATAAATATGATTCAACAATAAAGAAAAATTTTCCCCTAAGGTGGTGTGAAAAGCAGTATGTGTCACATAGGAGCAAAACTATTTTCAACTTGGGCGTTAACACTTGAATCCCTCACTACGCTCAGGAGTCTATAATAGAATCCCTCGCTACGCTCTGGATTCTATTATAGACTCCATCGCTTCGTTTGGGAATCAATATACGCCCTCGCCGTAAATATTTCATTTTGCTCCCTTGTTACACAATCTACTATTTTGTAAAGTACCTATCTCGTTCGTACCAACAATACGAATGAAAATGCACGCATAAATTGAGCGCGCTGAATTGACACTCAATTGATTGCGGAAGGTGTTTGCCCAAAAATTCAAATAGATTCAAAAACAAATAGCCGCAGTATTTCTGCTTAAAATTGTTGGTCCAATAGAACTCACAGTTTCTCCGAAATGCTTAAGTTTTGCCAAAAACCTTTATTGGTTCCGAGCAAGTGAACTCATTATTTTATTCAAATACTTTAATCCTATGTGATAAGCAAGAGATCGAAAGGATCATACAACAACGCCTATCCGTCCTGATGATGATAGCTTAACCTATCAATTATTTATGATATATTTACATAATTATAATAACTAATTGATAAACACTGCTGGCCTCGGCCAATCCTGGGCTCGTCACGTCACGATCAGTGTAAGTTGGGTTTCCTTTTTGTAACAGTTGTTACAAACAAAGCGTCAACAGGGCTTCGATTCGACATGTCAAACTGTGAAACGTGGATGTGACACTTGTATCGCTAGTGGATAGAGTGAAATCCATCTGTCCACACGTGTCCACACCTAACTGTCAAGCTGTCAGTAGGTCTCGCTAGAGCGTTTTGTCTATGGCTATGGCCACCATTATAGATAACACTCTTTAGTGATTCCACCCCAAATTTCAACTGTCACAAAAGTGTGATATCATAGTTGTCTCGCAAGCGACTGTCAGTTATGCCATGTCGAATCGAGGCCCAGGAGCTGCCTGTCTCTTTCGTGACTTACATTTCCCAAAAGGGGGCGTCCATTAATCGCGTCATACGTTTTTGGCTTGTTTTAGACCCCCCCCTCCCCCATGGTGATTTTTGGTGATATTTTCAGGACCCCTCCCCCCTGTCCAATATGACTATGACGTGTAATTTTTTGCTAACTTAAGTAAGTACAGTTTTCCAACACGTGAACCTACTTACGTAACGTACGTACACGTAAAGGGTAAAAAAATGAGACTACATGTATACATATAATCATATAAAATTATCTTTAAAAGAAAGAAACCGGCCAAGTGCGTGTCGGACCACGCGATTTCGAAAAAGTAATATCAAAAGGTCGTATCGGCGTATGAATGAAATGAGTTTGTAGGAGATAACTCAATCATTCCTAAACCGATAATGTTCTCAATTTTTTTCATATTTTTTGGATCTCCGGTTCAAAAGTGACAGGGAGGACACAAGTTTTTTAGACTTACGGGTGATTTTTTCTTAAAATATTCACTAAAGAAAAATTCAAACCGACCTCAATGTTATTTTGAAAGACCTATCGAGACATGACGATATTTAGTAAAAAAAAATTTTTGACAAATAATTACATGTATGGACTAGTGCCCCTCCTTAAAATATCTTTTTCAGCAATTTTACTACAAAACTAAGTAGCGGCATACAAAAACACCTTATATTTAAATATTTATTAAGATACGTTTTATAGTTTCCGAGTAAAATGGCTGTGACATACGGACGGACGGACGGATAGACGGACATAACGAAACTATTATAAGGGTTACGTTTTTGCCACTTTCGCTACGGAACCCTAACAACCTACTTCACAAAATAATATGTCAAATACCATTAAAAATTATTTACAATCATAGTGCTAGTGCAATTTTACTCTGCTTTTGACAGTTTGAGTAATTTAAAAGTTGAATATTTTTATTTTATTGACCATAATACAGTATAGCACAAGGAACAAAAAAATTACACGTGATATGTGTCCAGACCCCCCTCCCCCTGTGGTGATAATTGGTGATTTTTTCTTTACCCCCTCCCCCCTGTACAATATGACGCGATTAATGGACGCCCCCAAAGTGGACTCGTTAGTAAGTAGTTTTTGGCACGTATCAAAATTATGATGCTATATCACCAATTTTCTCAACCTTCGGGTACAGAGAAGAGGCATTAAAACCGTATATGTTCCAACTATCTTGAACAGGTCGATCCCATCACGATTGACTCAACAAAAATGCACTTCAAAATTAATACAACATCTTTGAAATAAAACCTAGCTCTTCTAGGTTTAAAAGCTGCTATTCGTACAGCAAAGCTTGATATTTTATAAGAGAACGTCAACTTTCTCCGGCGATAAAAGGAGCTGTTAAGGATACGTGCAGGTATGTGGAACAGAGCACGCTTCAAAAAGTCCACCATGCGTCCACAGTTTACGTTCTCTCTTACATTAGCAAAGCAAGCAAAGAGCAAACGCCCTTTATATAAATAAAGATACACTTCACATGTAGTATACATGTGAAGTGTATCTTCACGTATACACGAAAAGAACTCACTAATGGCCCAGAACAGTCTTATAAATGACATCGGTACTTGTAATTTAGACGTAGATACTTGTAATTTATATGTAGGTACCGTGAAGTTTCCGACCTCAGTTTATGAGTGGCATCCGAAAATCCATAAAGCACCCTGCCCGTGATATACTTGTTTAATACATGAACTTGGGATCGCAAGCATTGCGTCCGTGTTTCGGATCCGTAAGTACAATACAGTCCATAATTCATGTTTGAGCTCGATAGATTCGATGGCTCTTGTCTCATTATTATTAGCTTAGTTGCGAAACCCCTTTAGTTTTTGATATATATACGAGTAGCAAACAATGTTATGCAAAACCAGGAAACTTTGCTATCCCAGCGCTGAGACGTCTGAAGCACAAGGGAATTGGAATGGAGAATTTTGTACTTAGATGTGTAACTTTTTTGTATCGTTTTTCGTTGATGATAATGACGATGCACCTATTTAATTACTGCGAATGAATAACGTTAAACAATGTTTTAACTTTATATTTCTAGCATGTTAATACTTATCGTTATTTTGTTTTCATATATATAGTGTGTTCATGCAACACTGAATCATACCCACTTGTTGGTGTGACATTGAAAATATCGATGTCATTATCACGCCAATTCATTGTTTAGTACCCACTGCTGTAACCTGTATTTTAACAAGAGTAAGTAAAAAGGACTTACAAACGCCAACAAATAAATTCAAGCATTCGAGATCTTTCATTGTCGCAAGTTCGCAAAGAGAACTTTTAGGCGGGTAGAATCTCTTTATTTGAGAGGGGCGGGTTGCGAGGCACCCGAGTTCGTTTCAAAGGTAGGTAAGTATCATTTCAAAAGTTCCCTGGCACAAGTTAAGTATGGTGTTAGCGAGGTATGCGCCTGTCTAATTAGAGCCGGCGTCATTGATCAGTATAAATTACTTGTGGAACTTAAGGCTTGATAACTCGGAGTTGGTGATTATGTTTTACGTCTTGTTGTTTTACTGTTACTTTTGGGTGTTGAAATTTGGAGACGTTTTACGGATGATGTATTGTATCTTTTAAAGAATTTAAACCCAAACGTAGGTACAATGCATTCTTATAAAGGTACTACCGTAGGTATACGTACGAGTAATAGTGGTATCTACACTTGCAGGTTTTATCGAAAAAAAAATTACCACTTTAACGTATTTTGAGTTAGTGATATCATTACGGTCTAAACATGTCTAAGATTGACTCTCACACTGACTTAATTCCTATTATTGTCAAGGTATTTATTATAATTGAGCGCATTACAATCTCAGATATATTTTTAGCCGACTGTGACGGCCGGCAGGCTTTAGTCTAGAGGGGACGTTAATTAAGTAATGAAACATTTTGCTATCCATTCAGGAGTTGAAAAGCGCTTCGAACAATCCAGTAAGTTGGACAGGTATTTCGTTAGTTGCCCCTCGCTCAATAGCCCCTGCAGTGCGCTTGCGGGGCGCGTACGACTCGTTACAACTTTGGGAACATAACGTAATTTTATATACAAAGTTGGGGCAATGCGTAATAATTTGGCTTCGAGTTGCAGTTAGCCTCAACAGGATGCGAGGATTTGACAGGTAGAACTTTGTTAGCTAAGGGGACAATTTCACAAATAAATCAATAAATAAAAAAGCGAACGTAACTACAAAACTAGAAAAGAAAACAACACCAACTCGTTTTTATTAATTCTACTATACTAAATCAAAAAGCATGTTAAGTTCCTAAAGAATGGAGGACTACGGGAAACGCGTAACGTTAGTATCATTAAAAGCTGTGAATAAATTAATCTGCCTCTTTCAAATTTGTCCTATATAGGTACCTCGTGGGAATATCTTGTGCAACTCGAACACATTAGACACGTAAAATATAATATTGTCGATTTATTGCAGCACGGCATCAGCCTAGCCCTATATTTACATCATTGCAATAAAATAAAAATACTTTATAATATTTTACTGTAAAATAAGAGTACAAAATGCCACAACCATTCTGAGTGCAAATAAAACAAACCGACGTAATAATTAGAACTTAACCTACTTTCGTCTTCATAGAGTTAACTGTATCTAAATTACCAACGAGCGTGGGTAATCATACCTACTACACGAACTGAAATTAACTTAAAATACTACTTCTTGAAAATTGTGGTGGAGCGGTATCTGTGTAATATTAATATGTAGGATGATTAAGAGATGGATTGACAATGCCTATACAAAATCGCGTTCCTCGAACCTTCAGGCTATACGTCTGTTGTCGGTACTAAGTGCCACAGCGCCATCTGTTGAGTCTGGAGTCGAGTTATTCTGTCAGCGTTAATCGCCGAACAAAATATTACAAACTAGAATTAGTGCAGTCATTGAAGCGAAAAATACGGTCTTACCTCCGAATTTTTTTACTGTGAACCGATTTGCATGAAATTTTGGAATTAGGCTCATCTTACCCTTAACTTCAAAAGTGAAAATGATCTGAACTCCGCCTATTATTTTTAAGGGGTGTAAACAACCCCTTAATGGAAAAATTGACATTGAGCCATTTTATCGCAAGAAAACATGTCTAATAGTAAGTGGTGAAATTGTAAAGTATTTTCTAACATAATTACCTCATATTAAAATCATTTTCAACCCCTTGAAAATCTTACAACCCTTGCAAACAACCCCTAAATTGAAAAAATCACAAAAAAATACTTTGGTATGACATAAAAAGATGTAAGTATAGAGTAAGTAATATTTTATATTCTCTATAATAATTATCAAATTTTTAACCCCCTTTTAACCCTTGAAAACTACCCCTTGATAAAAAAAATTTTTTTTTTTATAAAATGAAAAGGATTTAAATATTATTCCACACTCTCGAAAATGATTATCATATTCTTAAGCTTTTCTACACTTAAAACTACCCCTAAATTAAAACAGTAAATATATATGATTACATATTTAAAAATAATTTAAAAATATTATAGTCTATGGTTCGTTCTAGATTGATGAAATATGAAAGTCTTCTACGATTCCGAATCGATCCATGACACTGAATAAAGTGTTATCCTTCTTCGCTTAGCCCAAAACTGTAACCTGCCGGTAGCGCAGGCGGTGATGCGGACGCTGGGCCGCATGCGGTAGCGTCCCTAAAGGCCTAACACCTCCGGAGGTTGACATCGGAACAACGAGCGGCATACGCGGGTTTCGTATTCCCTCTTAGGAGGTGTTTAGTTATGGTCTTTATAGACCACGTCGCGTCAAACTGATGGAAGCTGCACGACGGTGGCTCGCTGTTCCTGCGAGCAGGCTGTCGGCGACGCTGGCGCTCGACGTGCCGGTTGTCCAGCACGAGAGTTCAACGGGTACGCCGTGGGCCTGCGACAGCTGTAGGCCTGCCGTAGTGTAACCAGGTACCGAACCGTTAGCTAGCGCGGGATTCCGCAGCCGAGAATATACTGACCAATTGTAAGCACAAACCCTATTTGTTATTAATTAGGGAGTTAAGATATAAAAGAAGTGTAGTGGAGGGGTATTTACTGCAAATGCTGAATATAAGTGTGGGATGTTTAATAAATCTTGTCGCACAACCTGGGATTTTCATTTTACAAAACCAAGAATCATTTCAATATATACACATTACAATAGTTGTGGGTCTCTATTATACTGCGTACTTTCACATTGCTCCAAATATTCACACTCCGAAATTTTCAGTTACTAAGTAGAAAAAAATATGATAAGTTTTTACCAGGAGTGCGATTTTTGAATCTCACCAAGTGACTAATTCTCACCGATGTGAGTGATTTCCGATAGTAAATCACTCACATCGGTGAGATTTAGTCACTTGGTGAGATTCAAAAATCGCACTCCAGGTTTGTTTAGGACCATAACTCCTTCAATTTTCATGCTATCACAATTTATAAAAAACCATTGTAAAGGTAATTAAGAGAGCTACAACATCCTTCATTGCAATATATAGTAAAAAACCTTTTTCTAAAACGGTGAAGGGTTAAAGGGCTTAAGAGAGGCTGTGATTGCGCTGCCACGCGCTCTTTAAACAATCATATCTCCGTCAATTTTTGTTTGACAGAAAAAACAAAAAAACCAAATTGTTTGTCAGAAAAATACCTAAATTTTTAATCCATACACTTTTATACGTATCTGTCGTCATTTTTGAGATATTATGAAAAAAAAGTGGGTTTTTAAAAAATTTAAAATTTTGTTTTTTTTTAAATCGTGACTTTTTTGAAAAATATATGTCCTGAAGCAGCCAAACTGATATTATCTATCAAACTCTTCATAATAAAGTTAATTCTAGGCGGAATACGATTAATTTTAATTTTGGTGGAAATGGCACTTATGAAACCCATTGATTTAAAAGAAAAAACATTAGATGCTCCCCTTATTTGCAATACAGCTCACTTATTTTACGTGCAAAAGACTTTTAATAGTACTCATTTTAAAGCTTATTTCAAGCACTACAAAACCCTATTGTATTAGAATGCATAAAATGCATCTGCTCGCCGCTAGATGGCATTGACCACATCGATTAAATTTCAGACAAAATAAAAAACGGCTTTGATCTTTAATATCTAGCTTAATATTGCACTTAGAATACTTTATAAAAAACCAAATTGTTCATTGTTTTACCTGCTACAATTTTGTTTTTTATAAAATTTTCGATAAAACGTATATTTTTGGAGATATTTGCAAGAAACCGATGAAAAACGTGAAAAAATTGCGAATTTTCAATTGCCAATAACTTGAAAAGTATTGGATTTTTTGAAAAACTTTATAGATGATTTTTTGCTTAAAATTAGGCCTTCTATCGATATCCGAGGTTATTTTGAAAAAAAAGAAATTCACCCCCGAGAAGGGGTGGCAACCACCCCCAGGGTGGTTGCGGAGTTCAAATCATTTTCACTTTTGAAGTTAAGGGTAAGATGAACCTAATTCCAAAATTGTATGCAATTCGGTTCACAGTAAAAAAATTCGGAGCAATAATGCTTCAATGACTGCACTAAATTTATTTATTTAATCTTAATTGCACAAAATAAGATGGTACAAATGGCGGAATTAATGCCATAAGGCATTCTCTACCAGTCAACCAATGGGCTTAACAGAAAGGTTAAGTAGGAATTTAGTGTTTGTGGTGACCGATAGATGACGCCAGTGCTTTAGCCTGAAATAAGGGAACGCGATTTTGTATAGGCATTGTCAATCCATGTCTTAATTATCCTTGATGTAGGTGTATTACATATTTAATATATATGCTGGGTTTATAAGTGGGGGCTGCGTTTACGTGGCTTTGAGTTTATCTCGTAGTTTAAACGCGACCAGTGGGCTATTTAGATGCAATCTACCCGGGTAGTTTCACCGACGAGCATTCTATTAACTACAGCACGCAACTGCCGCCGGTAATTATCACTTACCAACAAGGGATTTTGGCGGTAATAGCGCTTTTATTAATGTACTAGCTTTTGCCCGCGGCTTCGCTCGCGTTAAATTCGGGGTAACAAACTAAACAAACTTCCACCCCCCATTTTAGGGAAGTGGGGGGTTCGAAAGAGACAAAAAGTAGCCTATGTCACTCTCCATCCCTTCAACTATCTCCACTTAAAAAATCACGTCAATTCGTCGCCCCGTTTTGCCGTGAAAGACGGACAAACAATCAAACACACACATACACTTTCCCATTTATAATATTAGTGTAAATAAATCCATAGATTTATTTATTGAAACTTTAGTGCACATAAAATATACAAATGGCGGACTACATGCCTTAAGACATTCTCTACCAGTCAACCACTGGGCCAAAAATACATATTTTTGGTGCAGGCTTTATGAAATAATATATTGAAACAGTATCACAATTACTAAATATAAAATAAATACTATGTACTTAATCAAAGACCTGAAGTTGATCTGGCGGAAGACCCTAGAGCTAAACTGACCCGACATTATACCGAAGACATCCCGGACATCAGCCTGTACGAGATTAGAATGGCTCTTAAACAGCTCAAAAACAATAAGGCACCTGGTGAAGACGGAATTACAGCCGAACTTCTAAAGGCGGGTGGTAAACCGGTCCTTATGGCCCATCAGAAGTTGTTCGACTCCGTTTTACTAGAAGGGAGAACGCCTAAGGCATGGAACAGAGGTGTGGTGGTATTGTTCTTCAAAAAAGGTGATAACGCGTTACTGAAGAACTACCGACCCATTTCACTTCTGAGCCATGTCTATAAGCTGTTTTCAAGAGTCATTACGAACCGTCTCGCACGCAGGCTAGATGACTTCCAGCCTCCCGAACAAGCCGGTTCCCGAAGAGGCTTTAGTACCGTAGACCACATCCATACGCTCCGTCAGGTTATACAGAAGACTGAGGAGTATAACTTGCCCCTCTGCTTAGCGTTCGTGGACTTCGAGAAGGCGTTCGACTCGATCGAAACCTGGGCTGTACTACAATCTCTCCAGAGGTGCCAAGTGGACTATCACTATATCGAAGTGCTGAAGTGTTTGTACGAGAACGCCACTATGTCAGTCCGACTCCAGGACCAGAACTCGAAGCCTATTCCGTTGCAGCGGGGAGTCAGGCAAGGAGATGTTATTTCTCCTAAACTGTTTATCGCTGCACTGGAGGATGTTTTCAAGACTCTGGACTGGAGAAGGCTAGGCATCAATATAAACGGCGAGTACATCACTCACCTTCGGTTTGCTGACGACATAGTAGTCTTGGCTGAGACCATGGAGGATTTGAGTACGATGCTCGATGACCTCAGTAAAGCCTCCGAGCGAGTTGGTCTAAGGATGAACATGGATAAGACGAAGATCATGTCAAATACCCATGTAGCACCAACTCCCGTTACAATCGGAGACTACACTCGAAGTTGTGGACGATATATACTTAGGACATACTATCCAGTTAGGTAGATCCAACTTCGAGAAAGAGGTCAATCGACGAATCCGACTCGGTTGGGCAGCGTTCGGGAAGCTACGGCACATCTTTTTGTCCAATATTCCGCAGTGTCTCAAGACGAAAGTCTTTGACTAGTGTGTGTTGCCAGTGATGACATATGGTACTGAAACATGGTCGCTTACAATGGGCCTCATAAGAAAGCTCAAAGTCACCCAAAGGGCAATGGAGAGGGCTATGGTTGGAGTCTTTCTGCGTGATCGCATCAGAAATGAGGCCATCCGCAGCAGAACCAAAGTAACCGATATAGCCCTCCAAATCGCTAAACTAAAGTGGCAGTGGGCGGGGCACATTGCTCGTAGAACCGATGGCCGTTGGGGCGGAAAGGTTCTCGAGTGGCGACCACGAACCGGAAGGCGCAGCGTGGGTAGACCCCCCGCAAGGTGGACTGATGACCTGGTGAAGGTCGCGGGAATCCGCTGGATGCGGGTGGCGCAGGACCGGTCATTGTGGCACTCTTTGGGGGAGGCCTATGTCCAGCAGTGGACGTCTTTCGGCTGATATGATGATGATGATGACTTAATCAAATATTAAGAATAGCTGTACCCGCGGCTTCGCCCGCGTATGTGGGAGGTTTTGTCATTTTCATTTACCATCCACACCATTAGTGTAGAATTTACGCGTTCTACATATAAATCTATCTAAATTTATTAGTTCATCCGTGACAAAGATAACTGACTAAAAGGCGTGCGTCGAGGCCTGCGAATGCCAATGGCCCAGTGAAAACTGTTTTTACAGCAGCAGGCCAAAATCTAATAAGGCCAAAGGCAGCAAGAATTGTTTCACCAGGAGCATGAAAGGGTCCCCACAAAATTCAATGGTCAAGTTTTTTGGTGAACCCGAACGCCGAAGCCGTGACGCGGTGAGCGGCAATGTCGCGAAAGCCATAGTGCGAGTACCGCACAGGACGCCCAGGCCCGGAGGATCGCAGCTAGAATTGCTTCAGCAGAAGCAGCATGTCAGTGACCGGACATAACTCAATGGCGAAGTGTCTTAGCTAACTCTAGGGCTGCGGACACGAGTGTGAGCGTAAATGTATGTGAAAGTCAAAGACCGAGTACCGCGTAAGGTCCAAGCTCGGAACATCGCAGCGAGAACTTCTTCAACATCATCATGACAGGGACCGGACATAACTTAAAGGCGAAGTGTCTTAGTGAACCTGAGAGCCGTGGCTCGAGGGTGAGCCGCAACGTCTGAGAAAGCCAAAGGCCAAGTACCGTATAGGGCCCAGGTCAGCAGCAGTACCATGACAGGGACCGGACATATATCAATGGTGAAGTGTCTTTAGGCCCGAGGATAAGTGGCAATATCTGCGAAAGCCATAGGCCGAGTACCGCGTAGGCCCAAGCCCGTAGCGTCGCAGTGAAAATTTCTCCAGCAGTGATTCTGCTGATATAATCCGGACAAAACTGAACATGATATAATCCGGACAAAACTGAATGGTGAAGAATCTTAGCTAATCTGAGGGCCGGAGCCCCGAAGCTGTGTGGCAATGTCTGCGAAACCCATAGTCCGAGTACCGCTTAGCCCCAGGCCTGGAGCGTCGCAGCGAGAATTGCTTCAGCAGCAGCAGCAGCAGCAGCATGACAGGGACCGGATATATCTCAATGGTGAAGTGTCATAAGGCCCGAGGGTGAGCGGCAATGTCTGCGAAAGCCATAGGCCGAGTACTGAGTAGGCCCAAGACCGGAGCGTCGCAGCGAGAATTGCTTCAGCAGCAGCAGCAGCAGCAGCATGACAGGGACCGGACATATCTCAATGTTGAAGTGTCATAAGGCCCGAGGGTGAGCGGCAATGTCTGCGAAAGGCCGAGTACTGAGTAGACCCAAGCCCGGAGCGTCGTAGCGAGAATTTATTCAGCAGCAGCAGGAAGCATGACAGAATCCGGACAAAACTCAATGGCGAGTCTTAGCAAATCTGAGGGCCGGAGGCTCGATGGTGAGCGGCAATATCTGCAAAAGCCATAGGCCGAGTACCGCGTAGGCCCAGGCCCGAAACGTCGCAGCGAGAATTTCTTCAGCAGCAGCGTGAGAGCTAGCAGCTAGTAATTGCGAGATTCATGACAACCCTTTTTATTGCAATCAGCTGTTGAAACGAGATAAAACTTGTTGCTCTCACAAACGGTACAATTTTTACCGTCAGGTAAATCGAAATAGATAAATCTTAACTACCCGTTTTATTTATTTTTACGTAATATTCTAAGTAGGTTTCCTGTATTGATAAGTAGATTATTTTTACGTTGAGAATAAAGTATCTCCAGCTATTAACGGATCACAATATATGTCCGGATACTTACAATTTCCAAAACGAAGTAACACGTCTTAAAAATATTTAACCCGTAACCCTTAAATTGGGAAAGCATTTAAAAATCCATGGTTTAAACCTCGGCGAAACGCAACAAACCGAATAGCTTAACTTAATCTAAAGACTTCCTTAAATAATGTTTGTATACAGTATAAAGGGTACCTATACAGCGCCATCTGTGACCACTTTTGAGAACAATTTTTTTATGAAAATTATGTTTTTAATATTCAGAATAAAAACTACCCTATATGTTGCTCCGGGGTATAAACTGTTACTAAATTCTGTTCAGTAGTTTTTACGTAGTGCGCGGACAAATTCACAGACAGACAGACAAGAATTCCAAAAATCACTGAAATGTATTCAGTCAACGTTTCTAAGACCCCCTAAATAAGTTTTTCTAAAATATCTTCAATGTACATATTTTTTCTCCTTACGCGTTTATTATATGTATAGATAAAATATCTTCAATGTACATTTTTTTTCTCCTTACGCGTTTATTATATGTATAGATAACTTTAAAGTTAGCAATTGCCTTGTTTCACCTAGGTAATTCTGAACTCTTATCTTTAAAATTGCAACATGACGTAAATATCAAAATACCTAACATCGGTATGAGCGGTAATTATTTAAAATTGCATTGCTGTAGGTAAGGTTCCCTACTCTATTTTAAGCAGCTATGAAAAGTGAAATGTCTTTTAGCTGTAACAGGAAAGTAAATAATAAGTTTGGCACTGTATCTGCACAATATAATGTTTTCTCCCACCCCATCTGATCATATTTACGGAGTATAATGTCGTATAATTTTTTCTGGGGTTCGACTAGTGTCAGAGTTAATACCAATCCCATCAAAAACATAAATGTGAAAGGCTGCCAAGTTCGATACTATGGGAATGCTTCGCCTATAAAAGAAGTGAGATCTGAATAAGTACCAAGTTCCATAAAAATACCTCAAATCATAAATAGTTATAGGAATGCACACTTGATTTCCAGCAGTTTTTAAGGTACATTTTGAATAAGTATCACGTTACATAGAAATACCTAAAATTATAATAGTCAGAGAAACGCACACCGGTTTTTTTAGCAGTTTCCTGATAACATTTATTATTTTCAGTACTTTTTAATGATGTTACTTGGCAAGTTTTCACACACCACACACCTTTTCAATGCAATGAATCGACACCTTTGGACTGCAATGTGTCAAGTATATAATTTTCTATTAAAACTTGCCAAGTTACATCATTAAAAAGTACTGAAAATAATAAATGTTATCAGGAAACTGCTAAAAAAACCGGTGTGCGTTTCTCTGACTATTATAATTTTAGGTATTTCTATGTAACGTGATACTTATTCAAAATGTACCTTAAAAACTGCTGGAAATCAAGTGTGCATTCCTATAACTATTTATGATTTGAGGTATTTTTATGGAACTTGGTACTTATTCAGATCTCACTTCTTTTATAGGCGAAGCATTCCCATAGTATCGAACTTGGCAGCCTTTCACATTTATGTTTTTGATGGGATTTCATTTATTTTTGTTAGGTGTAGGTTCTTTATTATTTTTTTATCACTTTTGCTTTAGGAAATGTCTCATTCCACTTAGGTATGTACTTTATACTATAACCCTTTATACTAAGCGTCTAATTCTATTTTACTATTTATTTATAGGTGATTTTTACAAATAGACTGGCTCCCTACACCTATAAAATGTACCTACTTACATATAATTACATACATCAATAACGTACTTTATTCTGTTTGTAAGTACGCTACCTACATACGAGGGGGGGTTCAAAAATTCGCGAAATAAAATGATTGCAATGTAAATGAAACAATGGAAGTATTTTTCTTTTTCAATTTAATTATCCTCGAGTTTAATGCACTTTTTTGATCGGGCAATTAATTTATATAAACCATCAAAAAAAATATTTTTTGTCTTTGCCCTCAAAATGAGCCGAAATTGCCTCCTTCACTTCTTCATCGGTATGAAATTTTCTTCCTCGTAGTTCTTTTTTTAAATTTGGGAACAAATAATAATCGCTGGGAGCCAGGTCCGGGCTGTAGGGTGGGTGAACCAGCGGTTCGAAGCCGCACTTGTTAAGAGCAGCAATCGCAATATGGCTCTTGTGAACACCGTGCATTGTCATGTAATAGCAACACACCCTTCGACAGCTTTCCCCGCCTTTTTTCTTTAATGGCTTCTTGTAGTCTTTCTAATAGTGTTGCGTAATATGTCCCAGTTATGGTGACACCCTTATCTTTGTAGTCGATCATAAGAATCCCTTTTGAATCCCAAAAAATAGTAGCCATCAGCTTTCCAGCCGATTCTGACACCCTGAACTTTTTCGGAGGGGGTGCACCCTTCTTATGCCACTGCATAGACTCTTGCTTCGACTCAGGTTCAAAGTGATGAACCCAAGTTTCATCTCCAGTCACAATTCGTTCCAATATGTGGGCGGGGTGATCTCCGCATAAGTTTATAAAAAGCTTGGACGCATCAACTCGGTCTTCCATCTGCAGCGGTTTAAGCATTCGCGGTACCCACCTTGCACTCACTTTTGTCATGCGAAGATGGTCATGTAAGATCCTTAATATTGTTGTATCTGATACTCCAACTAATGCAGCTAATTGTTTTTTTTTTAAGACGAGCATCTTCTTGTACGGATTTTTCAACTTTTTGTACGATATCAGACGATGTGGCTTCAATAGGCCTTCCTGGGCGAGGGTCATCTTCAATTGACTCTCTGCCATGTTTGAAGAGGCTATGCCACTTGTAAATCATGGTTTTACCAGGGCACTGGTCGTCGTAGACAGCTACCATTTCATTCATTATAATTTGCGGAGGCTTTCCTTGCTTAGATAGGAATTTTATCACAGCACGATATTCAATTTGCTCCATATTCGCACGTTTATTCCGAAATAATTTGTGTGAAAGGCAATATTTTAAAAACAAATGACGGTTTTGGCTTGACATTTGACTTATTTTTTTCTAAAGAGTTCTCATACACAATGAGCAAAAAGGTTTTGCAACATTTTACCTCCTTCTGCTTCGTTCCGCGGATTTTTGAACCCCCCCTCGTAGATAATTAATAACTTGGTAATACCTACCTACCAGTAGGTATTATAATTGGTGGCCTATTATGTAGCCCTAGAAGTGCACCATCCCATCTCATCCCGTGGCGTATCGGAGGGTGAGATGGGCAGTAGTATATATAATTCCATCTTAGAGTATATATGATTTCCATGTTCTTGAATCTGCGGTTTTATTAGTTGTAAAATTAGAAATTATTTAGACTATGCGAGAAAAAATTGTCTTTTCATTTTTGTTTGACTGATTTAGCGCACCTAGTGTACCTAGTGACCTGCTTTGCACTTCGTAAATCGTGGGTTCGGTTCCCGCAATAGACACACACAGAGTGGTGAACAATTTTATTGTTCTTGTCTTTAAGACAAACATGTATTGTCTTAAATTGGTATGTATCTAAATTTAAATAAGTCTTATCTCATTTCCACTCCATACCTACTTATAGTAGAACAAAATTACACATTCGTTGTTTTCGAAACTGACTTACACTTGGCCGTTTTCAGATTTTTACTTTATTTCGACCTAAAGACAAACTTTTGAGCCAAATTTCAGGTCGGTACGACCATTGGAAGATAGACCCATTTAGTTCATTATGACTTCATAGTAGAACAAAGTTACACCTTCGCTATTTTTAAAACTGACTCACACTTGGCCGTTTTCAGATTTTTCCCTTTACTTTGACCTTAAGACCTATCTCCATGCCAAATTTCAAGTCAGTACGACCATTGGAAGTGGTCTAGGTTTTTGATGAGTGAGTGAGTCAGTGAGTGAGTGTATAGTAAAAATAGCGATTTTCTGACGTCAATATCTCAAGAACTGCTATAGGTAGAATAATGAAATTTTGTATTCTAGACAATTAAGGGGATGTCAACAGACACTCGACATTTCATATGCGTAGATAAAATATGTTTTGAGTTATAGGGTGGTCGAAATTGGCCCGAAATGGTTCGTGTAATATAACCCACGGCCGGTGTGTCGCTTTTTTTTGCTCGAACTTGGCGGACACACTGCCGTGTGTCTAGATTTAAAAGTAAAATAATTTTAAATCAAAAAGAACCGACTTAGACTCCACATTTCCAAAGGCAAATGCCCGAACTAGCGTAAAAAATACTTTTCACTTCTCATGCTCGTAAAGTTCGACTAAGTCGTGCGTAGAGCGTAGACGACATAATAGTACATTAAGATACAAGTGTGCTAAGTTGATCGTTACATACGAAGCGATATTGTGCGCACGAACGCATGTGAGTGCGCATAAGGAAGCTGAACTTATGTAATGATCAAGCACACGCGTCTCATACGACGTTTTTCAGCACACTTGAGAGGAAATAACAGAATAGTGTAATTAATAACTTTTGATAAAAACATCAATTGTCAGAATTTTTACAGGATAGAGGTACTTACGCACCTAAGATAATTAAAGGAGATCGTCGATTCTGGGCCACCTGATATAAACCGTATACAGTTTGTACTGCAATGTAAAATTAATACTCATTTTATTACTAAAGTAGACAAAATATTGCAAAAAAATGAAACGGGAATTATAAAAACTAAATAGATAAACATTATGTTGATTTTTCCGCGATTAAAATACAGCAAGACAAGTCGTTAACGTCCTTATGGCATTGACATAAAGTTTAACTTCACCCTGGCTTGAAACGGGATTGTTTTTTGGTTTGACACTGTCAATGTATACCGTTACATAATCTGCGTTTTGATACTGTTCGGTAAGTTAGAACATTGTAATATTAAAATAGTATCTAAGCCTACGAATACGAAAGTTTAAATTAGAAATCGACTGTATTAAAACGCCTAATGATTGAAAATGCGTATTTTTGTTTTTTTGATCGGAGTTTGAATATTAAAAGTGGGTTTCATAATGGCATAATATCATGCTCCTTCGATAACGAAACGCATCTTTTTTTCAATATTGCAATGTCAGATACTAGTGCTATCGCACTTAACGGTGGTAAATCTTATCCCTTCGCAATAGGTGTTAGGAATGTTCAGTTAATAGTATCAACGATGGTTTGACAGCCGTCTTTGTTTACCGAAATACAGGAACTATAAATACGATCAAAATATGACTTTTTATTATTTCATCATGATTCCCGTTTTGTTTTCAAGTCCAAAGCGGACTTGAAAACAAAACGGGCATTATCATTGACATTATCTTTAAAAAATCGGTACTTTTTTTACATTAATATATAAATCATACGCAAGCACGCTTTTAAATATTGTCCTTGTCATATTCAAGTTTTAAATGCATGATTTTTCAATTTTCCCATTAGATTTCGCAATATTTTTACCACCATCCTGATCTAGAAATTATGACGATTCTTCAAAGGTAAGAACCATTCCTAAACGGTCCTAAATAATCTGGGCCAGATCACCTAACAAAAATTGACGATCTCCTTTAACTAACCTTTTTTTGTGATGTTATTGACTATATCTGGAACTCTTTTTGAAATATTTCATAACATTAAACACTTCACATTTATTGTCCAATAAATTATAGTATTTTTTCTTACGTATACCTCACTAGACTTTTATGACAACATTTTACAAGTATGTATGACTGTTTTGAAATATATCCAGAGGTTAAATTAACGCTAAAGTTGTCTTCTTATTCACTTAAAATATAATTTGTTTAAATTAATAAAACACAACGAGAAAAATCTAACAAATAAACAATGATTTGAGGTTAACTTTTTACGCAATTTTCTTTTTTGGATGTGCGTGCAGCTTGAGGCAAAGGCGCGGACGCGGTTATTCCAAACAGCCAATATTAAAACAGACAATTCGTGTTTAAAACATAATTAATTGTGTATTACGAGTAATATAATAAGTTGAAATTATTCTTTTTCAGAATTAGGATTGTATTCTATCGTAAATGCGTATATCCATACTTCCATACTAATATTATAAATGGGAAAGTATCTCCTATTTAGTATATAAAGTGTGTGTGTTTGTTTGTTTGTCCGTCTTTCACGGCAAAACGGGGCGACGAATTGACGTGATTTTTTAAGTGGAGATAGTTTAAGGGATGGAGAGTGACATAGGCTACTTTTTGTCTCTTTCTAACCCCCCACTTCCCTAAAATGGGGGGTGGAAGTTTGTATGGAGCATTACGGGGGGCAAAGGGGAACCGTGTTACCCCGAATTTAACGCGAGCGAAGCCGCGGGCAAAAGCTAGTTTTTAATATATTTACTTTTTTTTACTTTTTTAGAATGCAAACTCCTAAAGAGTAAAAAAAAGTAAAGGTAATACCTGACTAAATTACAACGCATCGTCTGCGTACATACAACTTGGTACTAGACTACAAACGTCACTTGATCGGATTATTAAATTCTAGTGCAATAATTTAAAGTTATTAAAGTTTCTCGTAACAACTGGCTTACGCTATGATTCAATATTTTTAACTTCAACGTTTACTTTATTCAATACACTGAACAAAATTATTGCGTAATATATTCACATTAAATAACTTTGCGTGTAAAGTGCGGGTTTACATTGACTATTTGAATTTAGGAAACTCATTTAATAATGTGTATAAGGGAAAACGTGAATAAAAAGAAACTTAATCTTAGTACTTACCTAACATTTAGTTATAAAACATCAGGGCAAAACGTGCTAGTTTTAAGTTTATCTTCCCCTGCCTGACGGATAAGGGTGTTGTTATAACTGGCTTAAAGGTGGGATCGCAGGTTATCTACTATTTGCATAACTAGACACTTTATCTTGGGTTACTTACCTTAAAAGGTAACACCGTATCGCGTGTTCGGGTGATCTCATAGATATACTATACATTGATATATAGATATGAAGACGAAATAACTGTTTTGCTTGTTCGTGACACGATTTATTGCATCTTCAAATTTAAGGAACTGTAAAACGTGACGTTATTTATTGGGTGTGTAACCTACTTTTTAAATGACTTTAACGCTACCAAGTAGATCTTGAATGCTAATATGCTATAGCATATTAGCATTCGCGTAGATACCTCCAAATGATAAAAAGCTTATAAGCTTTTTCTCATTTGGAGGTATCTACGCGACCACAACTCCGTACCATGAGTGCGATTTTTGAATCTCACCAAGTGACTAATTCTCACCGATGTGAGTGATTTACTATCGGAAATCACTCACATCGGTGAGAATTAGTCACTTGGTGAGATTCAAAAATCGCACTCCAGATTAACAGACGTTTCATAAGTTTCCCTTCACACGGTAAAGTTAGTAATTTAGTGATGAAGTTCAGGAACATTAACCGCACATGTTAATACTGGGTTCTATTACACATATTGCGTAATAAGATAACGCTAACTCTCGGAAGGATTCCATCGATTCAAGACTTATACAGATTTCGTGAAAATTTAAAGCAAGACTGACTTAGAATGGTGCATTGAGCCTTCTTAGCTTTTCGAAAAATTCGGTTCGAGATCCGAACAAATCGGATTTGCGTTCAATTTTCCTAGACTTTCGGAAGCGACCGTGCATTTGGTCGAGCCAAAATCGACCCAAATACAGAGCTAGAAAATTCTTCAATCTACTATGGCTTCGTACGTAACTTAAATTTTCTAGGGTATATATTTTGCTCACTTGCAGGAATTGACCTTAATTGTCGTTTCGTGGCAGTGCCTCTATTTATAACACGTAATAAAATATCGGTAAAATATTGGGTATCATACATTTTCATTCGTCACAATCACCGTAAAATCAGTGATAAATAAAGCTTGCCTGCTGCAGTGAACTTTTAACACTATATAGATATATTTTATTTGTGGCGAATAAAATTTGTAATAAAAAAACAAAAAAAATAATCCGTAGAAAAGAACCACTTTAACTTCATAGTAGAAATAGGTTAGTAGTTCTATTCAAAACGATCACCAACGCAATCACAAGAAAAGTAGGTCGTCAATGCGTCACTTTACATTCTTTTGATTTTGAGAGGATGGGAAAATATTCAAATGTGAAACGGCATTGAAGAGAAGGAAGGAAGGAGTCGCGCAGGTGGATATCACCTGTCGTAGAGGCGGCGGTTCCGGAGGAGGCTCTAGGGCTGCCATTATGTGCAATCAACTACCTACCTTGGGCTCGGTAGTTTTTAACATAAATATATAACTTAAAACGTTTGGAATATTTATGTTTTGTTCAACTTTATTTTGAAAATTCGAAGATGGTAAAATACTGAAATCCATTAATCCGCTAGGTACCTGGATTTTCGAGCGTAAGCATCTACTCTTGCAGTTTCGTAACCTGCAACTCATGTTTAACTTGCACTTTTAAACGATAGGTATTTCGAATTTGAAAAATCATTTGTCTGCCAACGAAGCCGGGACAAATCCGGGCTTTGCCGGGCATGGCAACCCTGCTGGTTCCCGCGCACATTTGTTACCTTTATGGCCAACATTTATTACCTGAGCCGGCAACGGGCGCTCGTCCCGTTAAATATACTTAATTAAAATTACCGCACGCGACTCGGGAGGATTCGCATGCGAACATGAAGTAGGCGAGATAAAGTTTTATGTGCGGACACGTGAAAAGCGCCCGATTTTTACGCGCGCAGGAAATTATATGACGCATACTAAGCATCAGGTGAATTATAGCCTTTCGACTGATCAGCTTTTTAAAGCCCGTTCTTGGAAGGGTGCGTAGTTTATGATCTACAAACTTGAATTGCTTTTAGTAATTATAGATTAATTTATAATAATTTAGATGCATCAGGTTGGTACAGTATTAAAGTGAAGTCGGTAATGACCCTTTTGATATGTATGTAACTTGTTTGTCTATGATTGTAGATGTGAGTGATCTACCTTTGGAACAAACAGCTTACATATTAGGCAACCAATGCAGATTAAAGGAGATAGTAAATTCTGGGCCACCTGATATAAACCGTATACAGTTTGTACTGCAATGTAAAATAAATACTCATTTTATTACTAAAGTAGACAAAATATTGCAAAAAATGAAACGGGAATTAGAAATACTAAATAAATAAACATTATGTTGATTTTTCCGCGATTAAAATACAGCAAGACAAGTCGTTAACGTCCTTATGGCATTGACATAAAGTTTAACTTCACCCTGGCCTGAAACGGGATTGTGTTTAGGTTTGACACTGTCAATGTATACCGTTACATAATCTGCGTTTTGATACTGTTCGGTAAGTTAGAACATTGTAATATTAAAATAGTATCTAAGCCTACGAATACGCAAGTTTAAATTAAAAATCGACTGTATTAAAACGCCTAAAGATTGAAAATGCGTATTTTTGCATTTTTGATCGGAGTTTGAATATTAAAAGTAGGTTTCATAATGGCATAATATCATGCTACTTCGATAACGAAACGCATCTTTTTATCAATTTTGTAATGTCAGATACTAGTGCTATCGCACTTAACGGTAGTAAACCTTATCCCTTCGCAATAGGTGTTAGGAATGTTCAGTTAATAGTATCAACGATGGTTCGACAGCCGTCTTTGTTTATCGAAATACAGGAACTATAAATACGATCAAAATATGACTTTTTATTATTTCATCATGATTCCAGTTTTGTTTTCAAGTCCGTTTTTGTACATTATCTTTAAAAAATCGGTACTTTTTTTACATTAATATATAAATCATAGGCAAGAACGCTTTCAAATATTGTCCTTGTCAGATTCAAGTTTTAAATGCATGATTTTTCAGTTTTCCCATTAGATTTCGCAATATTTTTACCACCATCCTGATCTAGAAATTATGACGATTCTTTAAAGGTAAGAACCATTCCTGAACGGTCCTAAATAATCTGGGCCAGATCACCTAACAAAAATTGACGATCTCCTTTCTGAGTTTCTGTACTTGGAGTAAAGACGTTGATTGAGCTGGCTAATCGTACCCTTGGTGCAATAAAGCCACATCTGCAAAGTGACTGCTTTACAGGAGAGAGATTTAAAGATTCTGCCGTTGAAAATTGGTGGATAACTTTTGCACGCTTAAAGTAAGGTTTATAGAACTTTGCAACTGTAGTTATAAAGATGTACTGTATTTAATAAGAAGTAGTTTATTCCAATTATTTCATTATTTTCGAAAATCGTGGGTTGCATGTATACTCACGGCTATATTGCACCAAACCACAGCGAACGTAAGTAGATATCCGTCCTTTTTGCACGGACAGCTGCATGCAACAATGGCATTATGTGACTTTATAACTAGCATTTTTTAAGTCTATAAAAATTATGATACCGGCAGTAAGTAACATCAATAACACTATTAATACGTTTCTTGCCTAAAATATGTTAGTACCACATATAACCGTAAACAACGATGTAAGTGCAATCAATTTTCTAGTACAATACAGCCGTATGTGCATATAAATGCCAGAATCGAAAAAACACATTTCAAAAAGAAATAAGTCACTTAATTGTATTTCCGCTCTTCCCCGTATCCATTTTTGCCAATTTTTGTGCGACGAGCAAAACATCCTTCTCGCCCGGCAACACGGTCACAACTGCATATACGGTGGCGCGGGCGCGGCTAAACCACTCGCTTGAACTTCGGGAAACAACGTCGGCTGTGCCGAAGCGGCCATGTTGCAGGTACTCTTATTCACATGCGTCGTTCTTCACTTGATATATTTCAGAAAATAATAAAGATACAAAAAAAATGATTTTTGTTTCGGATTGTATACATCATTTGTGTAACTTTCGCGTAATAAAAGCATTTTGGACGGAAAGTCACATGTGGCTTTATTGCACCAAGGATACAAATATTATCAATCTGAGCAAACTTGGAACCAGGAAAGCATTGCCGACTACACTGTTGGATTTGTTTACCATGTCGGTTGTTCTTATTTTTCAACAAAAATCTGAAAACACATCTGCACAAATATTTACAAACTAAAATGTCTTGAAAATTCGTTAGACTTTAATTTTAAACATGCTTAAAAATCCAATTAAAGTTGGCACTAATAAAACGACGAGAAATCATTAATCTCTCGGTTCAATATTCCAAATTTTCCAAGCGCCTAATAAACTAACACTAACACATACAGCTTCGTGCACTTTAATGCTAACACTAGTATGTACCATTGTTCCCGCTGTGCACAAACATTCTAGATACAAACTAGACGAGAGGGATGGCTTACATAAAGACGTACAATTCTACGCACACAACTACGGGGATCTGAAGCGGGCTCAACAAAAGGCATACGTATGTTAGCGTAGGCCGCAACAGCAAGTTTTAAATAAATAAACTTGGTCATGGTGGCTCTACAAGTGCATACACCAAAGACGAGAAAGGTACCTACTTGGTCGCTAGTTGCAAGTAGTAACAATGTCGTCATGTACGGGTAGATTCAATTATGTTTCTAGAGTCTATGTACGGATGAAATTCACTTGTAGCAGGTACTCCAATTATATTAATTTACTTTCTATTTATAAGATAAGATAAGCTAGTTGCACGCGTGCTAGTATGTAATAAGCTTAATGAGATTATTTAACGTGTCCGAGGACTATGTGGATTAGCACGTAACAGAAGCGAGCAAGTACTAGCACGAACACTCGTACAAAGTGAAAAGAAAGAACTCCGCCGCCGTTCAGCCCTGCTTACACAAAAGGCGTATGGTTCATATTTTTCCAATAATAAAAACCGGCATTGGTAGGGAGTGGAGCGTTGTTCTCAAGACGTTCGTTAGTCCAAAAGTTCTGTGCCGGATTTCCTAGAATCCACTCGAAGAAATTGGCCTATAAATATGGAATGTATTTAATAAATTGAGTACTTACCCATGAAAGTTTTTTTTTCAGTGTTTTAGAAGTAACTGAAATTTTCACGATGAGTCCTTTTCAAACAAAACCAAATATTCGTTACTACAATTAATTGTGTATTAAGCAGAAAGTTTATTAACGTGGTATCGCTGTGTTTATAAATAAGGAAAAAAAAATCCACTGTATCAGGCGTGATTCGAACTCGTGACTCTGGAATACATGCCCATCGCTCTGACCAATTGAGCTTGAGACTTACCTGATGACTATGATTTTTTCCACCATATCTTTTATTTTATATTGGCTTAGGGGGACGCCTAGCTCAAATATTCAAATATTCGTTGTAAATTATAGTGAATGAATAATAATTTTAAGTATACACAGTGTGTCATACCAGAATTCGCTTTTATATTTTAATTTAATTCGCTTCAAGCATCACGCTGTGTTAAAATTTATGTTGAACCAGTGAATTTAAAGTTCCGTATAGCCGCACTACAACCCAATTGATTATAAACCAATGCTGCAATCATCATGAAACATCTGTTCTTTCCTCCAAGTTAATATCTGTGAGTACAACCAATATCTCTAATAATCTTCTTTGGGGCCGTAGCCAAGATGACAATCGTTTATTGACAACGCTAATACAAAAATATGTTTCTAAGATTAACACTTGGCTAGACTCCTGCTCCTCTGTACATAACCAAAGTAGTTAGCTGTAGCCACCTTTAGGGGGCGTCCATTAATCGCGTCATATTGTTTAGGGGGGGGAGGGGTCAAGAAAAAATCACCAAAGATCACCACAGGGGGGAGGGGGGTCTGGACACATATCACGTGTAATTTTTTTGTTCCTTGTGCTATACTGTATTATGGTCAATAAAATAAAAATATTCAACTTTTAAATGAATAAATCTGTCAAAAGCTGAGTAAAATTGCACTAGCACTATGATTCTAAATAATTTTTAATGGCATATGACATATTATTTTGTGAAGTAGGTTTTTAGGGTTCCGTAGCCAAAGTGGCAAAAACGTAACCCTTATAGTTTCGTTATGTCCGTCTGTCCGTCCGTATATCACAGCCATTTTACTCGGAAACTATAAAACGTATATCTTAATAAATATTGAAATATAAGGTGTGTTTTTGTATGCCGCTACTTAGTTTTGTAGTAAAATTGCAGAAAAAGATATTTTAAGGAGGGGCATGGATACATGTACTTAATTATTTGTCAATAAATTTTTTTTTACCAAATATCGACATGATGCACATCACTCGACAGGTCTTTCAAAATAACTTTTGTCTTGTTGTCCTGAAAATCAATAAATAAAAATTTAAAAAAAACATTGAGGTTTGTTTGAATTTTTTATTTATTTAGTGAATATCTTAAGAAAAAATCACCCCGTAAGTCTAAAAAACTTGTGTCCCCCCTGTCACTTTTGAACCGGAGATCCAAAAGATATGAAAAAAATTGAGAACATTATCGGTTTAGGAATTATTGAGTTATCTCCTAAAAACTCATTTCATACGAAGATACGACCTTTTGATATTACTTTTTCGATAGTAGGTACGAAACCGCGTGGTCCGACACGCACTTGGCCGGTTTTTTTTCTAGTAAAGATACTTAATTTTATTTTATATGTATACATGTAGTTTTATTTTTTTACCCTTTACGTGTACGTACGCTACTTTAGTTAGCAAAAAATTACACGTCATATTGGACAGGGGGGAGGAGGGGTCCTGAAAATATCACCAAAGATCATCATGGGGGAGGGGGGGTCTAAAACAAGCCAAAAACGTATGACGCGATTAATGGACGCCCCCTTATAGCCGCTGCTTTAAAAATAGAAACAATTTTATCCTAATCCGGTGCGGCCATTAATTGGACGCGTCATCTGCTGATGAAAGCCGTAATTGATGGCCGAACATTTCATTCCTATCGCTTGCCGAAGAATGATCACTTTGAAAACCGGTACAAGCCTGAGTTCTGATGACGCAAAGTTGATACTGAACTCTAGGTCAACTCGCCCGCACTCGCGCAGCAAATAAGAACACAGGCAGGTGCTTAGCGATAACGTGTTCCGAGTTGAGCGATATTAACACTTACAACAGAAAGTTCCGTCCATTTGATAACTTTCTTTAAATTGCACGTTTGCTAAATTTAAATAAATAATTATTATAGGACAATCTTACACGAATCGACCTAGGCCCACAGTAAGCTCAATAAGGCTTGTGTTATGGGTAGACGACGATATAAATATATATAATATATAAATATGGATAAATACTTAAATACATAGAAAACATCCATAACTCACGAACAAATATCTGTGATAAACACAAAAATAAATGCCCTGACCAGGATTCGAACCCGGGATCTCCTGCTTCGTAGGCAGGGTCACTACCGACTGGGCTAGGAGGCCGTTGAAATATTATCTTCGCTTGAAGGGGTAACAAAACGAAACCTTTTTGCCTAATTACTTTCAGATGCTATGGAACAATTCAATCTACCAAGTACCTTAAATAATAGGTTGTATTTGGTATTTTATTTACCAGTAAGTACATAGTATAAAGGCTCATCTGATGTATTTACGGGGATACCTAAATTGAAAGACGATGTAATAAAGTACCTCGGTCTAATGCTGGATGGTGACTTGACGTGGAAGGCACACATTACGAATATCCGTTCTAAACTATCGTCACTCCTAGGTTCACTCCGTGGTGTAGTGCATTGTCTCCCTCGTCAGGTACGATACAATATATATCATTCTCTTGTACAATCTCGCTTGGATTCTCATTGAGATTTGGGGGAATGCAGCAAAAACAACTTTGAAAGATCTCCAGATCACTCAAAACAAAATAATCAAAGCACTCTTTCATTTCGACTTTCGTACTCCAACAAGTCAAATTTACGCGGAGACAAAACTCATGAGTATACATCAGTTATACATATACAAAACTTGCCTATTTATTAGAAAAATATTAACTAAAACGTTGCATAGTGAAGTGACATTCGCCACAAATAGAGGAATGGGCAAGCGCATCCTACGAAATACTGACAACTAATATTTACCCCCAGCACGCACAAAAAAAAATAGGTAAAAAAAATATAGTCTATGAAGGAGCACGTATCTACAATAACTTACCAAAAACCGTGAAAGAAGCCACTACTATATTTAGTTTTAAAAAGAAACTTAAAGCCCACATACTACTAAATATTCCGGTCGCCTAATTCCGGCCCTGTCTTGCACACAACATGTGTTCGTATGCGTATGTCGCAAGCAAATAATGTAAGGAATTGTGCTTCTACCCGTTATAAAACAATTAAAAATGTACATGCACTGTAAAAATAATTAATTACTGGCGTTAATTATGTAATTAGATTTAAAATTAGACATTTAATGTTAATGAAAAACTGGTAAAATTATTCTAGTATAATCTTAAGTTCTCGTTAAGTGAAATGTAAATTTCTTATGAGACAATAAATTTCTTTAACCCGATGTAATAAAATAAAAAGTTTAAACAAGGTTTAGTATTCTTTAAAACTACACTCTATTTAAACTTAAATTGGCAATCAAGTCATGAAAAGTAATAATGTGAGCGACCGCATGGCGTGGCGATGGCGGAAATGGAACCTTCGCGTGTCGCTATTAATGCGAAAACTCATTTCATGTGTTCTAGTCGACAGAAACACAGACAGACACCTCACATGGTAGGTGTATCTACTTTAATGAAATTGTCTTCCAAGTTCTTGTTTGCACTTCTTTAGTCGTAAAAATGTGCTTAAAGCACGCAACACTCGAGTGTATTAACTTTTGTCAATTATTTTATTGTATATTTATGTGCGCATGGGCTGCGATATGCGTGTTTTTCTATGAACAGGGCTCTGGTTCGACATGCCAAACTGTGAGACGTGGATGTCACACTTGTATCGCTAGTGGATAGAGTGAAATCCATCTGTCCACACGTATCCACACCTAACTGTCAAGCTGTCAGTAGGTCTCGCTAGAGCGTTTTGTCTATGGCTATGGCCACCATTTTAGATATCACTCTTGAGTGATTCCACCCCAAATTTCAACTGTCACAAAAGTATGATATCATAGTTGTCTCGCAAGCGACTGTCAGTTATGCAATGTCGAATCGAGTCACAAAAGTGTGATATCATAGTTGTCTCGCAAGCGACTGTCAGTTATGCAATGTCGAATCGAGTCACAAAAGTGTGATATCATAGTTGTCTCGCAAGCGACTGTCAGTTATGCAATGTCGAATCGAGGCCCAGGACCTATTGCTTCGGGTGACAGCGTAGCACTTCGTAGCGAAGCTGCCCTGTTGTATACTCCTAACATCACCAACAAACTGCTCATTCAGTACGGCTATATTAGCATCACGGTTAATTGCAAACCTACTTTTAAACCGATACATTTTTAGGGTTCCGTAGTCAACTAGGAACCCTTATAGTTTCGCCTTGTCTGCCCGTCCGTCCGTCCGTCCGCGGATAATCTCGGTGACCGTTAGCACTAGAAAGCTGAAATTTGGTACGTATATCAATCACGCTGACAAAGTGGTAAAATAAAAAGTGGATTTTTAGGGTTCCGTAGTCAACTAGGAACCCTTATAGTTTCGCCATGTCTGCCCGTCCGTCCGTCCGTCCGTCCGCGGATAATCTCAGTGACCGTTAGCACTAGAAAGCTGAAATTTGGTACTAATATGCATATCAATCACGCCGACAAAGTGGTAAAATAAAAAGTGGAATATTTTTTTTTTATTAGGGTACCTCCCCTATACGTAAAGTGGGGAGTGATTTTTTTTTTCATTTCAACCCTAACGTGTGATATATTGTTGGATAGGTATTTAAAAATGAATAGGGGTTTACTAAAATCATTTTTTGATAATGTAAATATTTTCGGAGATAATCGCTTCGAAAGTCGGAAAAATTGCGTCCCCCCCCCCCCTGTAACTTTTGCACCGTAAGTCCAAAAAATATGAAAAAAATTGAGAAGATGTGCGTTATGATAAACTTTATAGGAAAATTATTTTGAACATTATAGGTCTAGCCATTTTTGAGTTATTTCCAAAAAACTTCTTCCATAGGCATCAGATACGACCTTTTGGCATTAGTCTTTAACTCTTAAGTGGGTACACTTACTGTGACGGACGGAAAACTACGGAACCCTACACTGAGCATGGCCCGACACGCTCTTGGCCGGTTTTTTTTTTATTACGTTACCTCCCCTATACGTAAAGTGGGGAGTGATTTTTTTTTTTCGTTTTAACCCTAACGTGTGATATATTGTTGGATAGGTATTTAAAAATGAATAAAGGTTTACTAAAATAATTTTTTGATAATGTAAATATTTTCGGAAATAATCGCTCCAGAAGTTAAAAAAAATGTGTCCCCCCCCCCCCCCCCTTTAACTTTTGAACCATAAGTTTTAAAAATATGAAAAAAATCTCAAAAGTAGAACTTTATAAAAACTTTCTAGGAAAATTATTTTGAACTTGATAGGTTGAATAGTTTTGAAAAAAATACAAAATAGTTTCTGAACTAAGTTTGTAATTTAACCGTATAAGCAGGTGTTTATTGTACCTGTAATTTCTTCAAAATCACAATGAAATGACGTGCTTTCAAATAAAGTAAAAACGCTGAAAATCGGTTCACGCAATAAAGAATTATCCCATAAAAATCATCTTCCATACTTTAAGCTCGCGCGCAATAGTTTACTTAATTTGCCGATAGATGTCGCTGTACGTGGAACGCTCATATCATATCCTACATGGCGGTGTTATTTTAACTCTTAAGTGGGGATACTTACTGTGACGGACGGAAAACTACGGAACCCTACACTGAGCGTGGCCCGACACGCTCTTGGCCGGTTTTTTTAATTATTTTGGGTGTTTTATCGTTACTTGAAATGTTAGGATCAAGGTGGGAACAGTGGCTCAGCTCGAAGAATGGTGCAGTCATTCCAAATGTCCACTGATGCCACCTTTGTGCGTAAGAATAACCATTGCCCAACTATTTGAATTAGTTTAGTTAGTGAATGCTTGCTGCTTGAACAAAGAAGCATCAAATAGCGTCCTTGTATGTTATTTTATTAGGTAAATTGAGCCACTGTTCGAGCTGAGCCCATGCTCCCTCCTTGACCTTACTTACATATTTTCTTAGAGACCAGACCTAGAATTTTGTATTTGATGTATGTTATCAATAAACGTGTTCTTAAAAATGACGCAAGGTATGGTTTACAAACAAAAGTTAACAGTTGTTAGTGACTTGAGGACTATTGAGTCGCACTCTGAATAGAGCACGGCCACAAACGCTTCGTCGCTCGCTCAAACAATTGCCGGCAGTGATTCTGATCCGAACAAATATTACACTGGATATTCTTACTCAACTGATTGGAGAAGCGCCCGCACAACGGATTTAAACGTGTTGAATGCATTAAAATGGATCTATCTGGGTTTGTAGCTTGGCTTAGAAGCTTGATTTTACTTTTCAAGTAAATGATAATAGTGAAACCAATAAAAAAAATGACGATTTCGTATGTTACTGTTGCCCGGCATATTTTATGGATCACTATTGACAACGGATTACCTATGTAAAAAAACTAAAAAACGTTTTAGTGTATCAGGTGAAGCAATGTTTTTTTAAGTATAACCACAAAATCGCACAGTTATAAAATGACACCACACTTATAAGTTGTGCATGCTATGTCCTGGGGAAATATAATCCAACAAGGATTTACCAATAAACTAAAACAAAATTTTACCAGCAAGGATCTAACGGAACCCTCGGACAATCTTAACTTCTTAACAGATACTAACTAAATCCAGAGCTCCATTACGAGCTTAATAGTTCATAATTACTCCTATTTTAAATTATGACATTAAACATCTACAGCAAGCATTATAGTTGTACCGTTTGTAACAATGAAAATCTTGTTCAGAATTTTTCAACATTGCAGCAAATCTAGAGTACGAGTAAGTAAGTACCTAGATTAGGGTGTCCATTATATTGCGATTTTGAGAAATTAATGACGCATACCCCCTAAATGTATTTGTTATACCCCAAAATACTTTACAAAAAAAACCAGGACATTCCTGTAACTCTATCCCGTGCCGACATGCATCGGAATTTCCCCATACAAATTATATACTATGAAGACATTTGGGCAGAAGATAAGTTACTACTTTTTTATCGGTTTTCAGTTTATAGTAAGATTTTTTTCATAAAAAACGTTCATACAGGAGTATAGGATGCACTGATGATATGAAAAAAAAAATAAAAACAAAAAAAAAATTTTGCTCATTTTCATACTTTGTATGGGAAAATCAGATAAAAGTCGGCACGGGTTACAGTTACAGGAATAGCCTGAATTTTTTTTGTAAACTATTTTGGGGTAAACGAAATATATTTAGGGGGTATGCGTTGTTAATTTCTCAAAATCACAATATAAGGGACACCCTAACCTAGATGTAACATGAACACATATAGATATATACACCTACTTTCTATTAGTTTCAGACAGATAACTCAAGACAAAACTAGAAGCGCGAAATAAAACTCTTAAGTCCAGCTCTCGTAAAATGGTGTGATAAATCACTATATACTTCGGTAGTTTTCTATGCAAACCTCACTTGCTTGAAGTAGGTAAATGGATGGCCAAAGGTTCAAAATATTTATTAAAAATTATAGGCTCGGAAGCATCACGTTTCGGGTGCCTAAGAGACAGCCCTTGACGGGTGCAGACCCTTGACATGAAAAAGGATTTCATACTACTTTGCAGGCCTATGCAATCTAAGAGTGCACCATCTACAATAATTTTTCACCGGCCGGGGAGGCCATTGAAGTCGGTTTTTTTTCTCTTAAACTTTATATGGTAATCGGTTTGATATTATCTGGTGGTACAATTTTAGTGGCAGATGTATACTAGTGGCCAATCTTATTAATTAGGTCATCGACTTCACATGCGCCGTGGTAAACTCATGGAAGGGGCACAGAAGCAGGTAAGTAAATGGCTTGAGAGGCAGGATTCCGGGACCTGCGGGCTTGTTTATTTTACAGAGAACTGTTTGTTTTACGATGTTTAATTGGGTAAACAGTTTACAGTTAACGAAGGAGACAAAGGGCCCACGTTAAATACGGTGTTGTTAGCTTTTTTAACCGTTATATTAAAAGTTTTTAGTCTTTTATGTGTAACGAAACTTTATCGACTTTAGCGCCTGGGTTTCTTAGTAATAATATTAATTCACGTAAATAAACACTATACACATGAAAAATACATAATTAATATGTACCTACATATTGAGGAATATCGACTAGTGAATACTTACGAGTAAGTAATACTTATCCATCACAAAGGTAAATTAAGTAATTCATTATTTTTTGTAGTGAATCTGTGTGAATCTTAGCAGACTAAAGATATTATATTGAGCCAAAAAGAAACCGACTTCACTTAGCCTACTCCACCTTTCCAAGAGCAAATGCCCGAGCTGTACTATAAAAAATACTGAAATCACTATAGAATTACCTATAATATTAGACGATTTCTGCAGGATCCCATAATCAGATCCTGACCTAGTGACAATTGGACTAACTGTGAAGTATTCTCTTTCAAACAAAAAATTTATTTTCCAAATTGCTGCAGCCATCTTCTAATAATCGGTAACATACATAAAACAAAGATCCCGACGAGTTGAGAACCTCCTCCTTCGATATCGAGTCGGTTGTAAAGGCCGCGAAAGGGGTTCGTGTACACGTGTTTGAGCAATGTATTTTTTTGTTCGTGTCACGTAATTTGGCTTGTTCAAGTTAAATTGAAAAGAATATCGTTAAAATGCACTAGCACATTGTCTTCAAATCTACATAGACTTCATATGGAAGAATAGACAAATAAATTGCATATTGCAGACAAATAATTCACGGACGAACGACGTGCATTCACGTCATGTAACGTTTTCCAGCAAAGAAGCCACAGGTACAGTCGCACATCTCTGCGATATGCATCAGCTGAGCTTTTTCTCACGTTCACTGTGCCGTGCGGGGGGGTTATTACATACGTTTTGTATCTTTTATGAAACCAGATTTATAACGTGCACATTTCATTGCGTTACATAAATTGTCAAGTCAGCAAAGGTAATTTCGTTCACCGCATATTTCACGAAGTACATTCTCTATCTATATAACAATGGGTAGCTCATATTAATGAAAAGTACTGTTTAAATATTGCCTTAGCAATGCATTAAATATATTGCTTGTATTCTTAGTAAACATCATTCCGATACTCTTTCAAATCACATTGAGTAGTTACTAGGATGACAAGGCAACTGACAACTCTTTTCAAATTTGCCTCTTAGTCCTTCGGTTGATCTCAAATTAACCTGACTTTAATATCATGTACATACATAAATACGAGCTAGATACACTAAAAGTAATAAAATAATAATTAATTATAAAAGTTTTAATTAACTCTTTACGCGCGTACAAAACAGCGTTTAATAAACGCTCGACAAAACCCGCTCAGTCGCTACAGTCGTAGCACCTCTACGGCGTAGCGTGACGTCACTCGTGATGTAACAGCCGCACCCCCGCCCTGCCCCGTGCGTGCATCACGACTTCGATACGCAAATATATTTGACGAAAACAAGCAAGGCTGCAACCTTCGGTCTATTTTGGGCCCGCGAACTTCGCTTACAAGGCCCCGTGGAAGCGTCCTCGATTATCGGTAATCTCTCTTAGAACAGATTTAATATTTATTTTTTAATAAAACAGTTTATGTTTTAATTTTACTTCGATTAATATGTACGTGAACATTCTAGCAAAAAATAGGGCAACTGGTTTTTTGAAGATCGATCTGATCGAACGCCCAAGGCATAACTCATTCCAAAGGCATTTCTGGTGCAGTTCGCATCAAACATAGTAACAGCCAAAATGACATAATAAATATATTTATATGCGAGGAAAATATGTTCAGGGCGGCGATTCGAAAAATAAACACACACACTGGACACACACAGCTCCAACCCAACTCAACGCTATAACGACATTGACATTTGCTATTCGAACAGATTTTCATTCAACATTGGTCTCACATTGGTCTCACATTGGTCACACATTGGTCTCACATCGGTACAACATTGGTACAATGTGTGACCAATGTGTGACCAATGTGAGACTAATGTGAGACCAATGTTGAATGAAAATCTGTTCGAATAGCAAATGTCAATGTCGTTATAGCGTTGAGTTGAGTTGGGTTGGAGCTGTGTCTGCCCAGTGTGTGTGTTTATTTTTCGAATCGCGGCCCAGATATATTCGGCCACTATAGCTTGTCGTTTATTTTATGCTGACTAGAAAAACCTTGAAAATCTGTTTAGTAACACTAATATATGTTTTTATGCGATAAACCAAACGAATGTTGTACAATAATCGCCACGACAAAAACGTCATCGGCATTTGTTAAATCATTCTATTTCGAGCTCTCGCTATAAGCGCGTCACCACGGCTGCGTGTCGACAATCCGATCCGCGCCAGGAAATTATCTGATACCTTCGAACGTCACCCGCACATGTGCGAAAACCAGAGGTTTTTGTGTCGGTGCAATTGTTCAATATTATATCGCATTATATAGGTACAGAACATATTTTTTAGAACTGGCGTCTGGTTGATGAAAGCTCTGGCCGAAATAAAATTATGAAGTTTGTTAGACACAAATTGTTTAACTGTTAATTAACTAATGTGCCCCACTATCAAGTAGTTACCCAGTGTATGGGCATCACATGACTATTTTAATAATATTATAACTTGTTAAATCGTAGTATTTTTATAGCTTTTTTTATGACTTGCAAATACCTAGGTTTACCTTACTTGTGTATACGAAAATGACATTTATATTTTAAAATTGTATTTTTTATTTGTAAGCACGTGATATTGTTTCATACATTTGTATTGTAAATAGTTTTTGTATGACCATCTTTTAGTGGAGGCCTTTTTTTTATCTAGTGTAAAATACTATGTCTTTTTCTTTAAGAAATAAAGAAATCTAATCTAATCTAATTACTAGTGGATATGAAATATACTCAATGATGATGAATTCGGGTTCGTATAAAAAACGAGGGTTCGTAAAGAAATGTCATTACAAGGTGACACATTTTCAATGTCCTTGAGTGTATTGACATGATCAAATGATCATAACCTGTCCGAATGCGCTGGTGCACTAGTTCTAGCAAATACCTACACATCGGCCACATCGCTGCCTGTATGCGATTTGCGGCTTGACTATACAACGTAACGTCATTTTCGTTCGTTAGGAATGTGGTTTCAAAAATGCGAGGTGTTAGCATTCCGAAATAGGTCACAACCTAAATAAATAATAATTTTTGGCTTGTTTATAGCCCTGTAACCCCATTTGTTGCCATGGGATTTATGGAGAGGAATTTTTAATTTGCAGGTGCTCCCGCTTTCTATGACAAAATCCAACAGAGAAGTTGTGAATTCTTCCGCCGGGCTTTGTATACGGACCACGCATTATTAACAGCTAAGACATATCGGACCATGCGTAGTGGAAGGTTCCGCACCTTTACATGATACAAAAAATATTAGTATGTTTTACCGCGTATAAGTAAATAAGCGTAAGTATTATTGCAGCATTGTGTGTGTTTTATTAACTACTATAAGTTGTAAAAAAAAATGGTATATACCTATTAACATTAATTAATTGGCCTGAAATAAACGTTTATTTAATTGATTTAATTTTAATTCAATTTAATTTATTAACAAAATAGCGATATAAAAAATATAATCATTGTCACTACATTTTTTTTTTAGTTTTTAGACACACCGTTATAAGAACGGAGTAGAGCACACATTTACTTGGAATTTTAAAGCGATTATTTCCAAAACTATTAACCTTACCAAAAACTTTTAACAAACCTTAGTCATTTTAAAGGGAGCTGATTAAAACTATGAGAATAGGAAACTTTTGAAAACCATAGACAACAGGAGACTGAAGACGCTTGAACACCTGCTACGGCACGACGAATAAACATCATAGCAGGTAGAGTTGAAGCAGAAAGGAAACCAGGAAAGCCAAGGAGAGCATACATGGATCAAGTAAAGGAAAAGAAACGTCATGTCGTATCAGGCTGTAAAAGTGAAGGCAAATGACAGACAGGCATGGAAATTGCTCCACCGACAAGAGTCAAGCTCTTAAATATATGATGACGATGATGATGATGAGGAAACTTTAAATTAAATTATCATGGAAACGTGATGAAAATAATACAGTTTATAGGGGTGGCTTAATGCTGCTATAAATATAATTGTTTTAACTTTTTACTAAGCAGGTAGGTACGTGGGCTCTCAACAAGGGAGTGCTTCATAAAATGAGCGTGGCTCAAAGAGCCATGGAGCGAGCCATGTTTCACCCTTGTTGATCAAGTACGGAATAGCGAAATACGGCGCCGAACGCAAGTATCGGACACTGGCAAACGCATCACACAATTAAAGTGGAGGTGGGCAGGACACTTGGCGAGAAGGAATGATGGAAGATGGACGAGACGGGTTACTGAATGGTGGCTAAAATGGGCCAAAAGGTCAGCGTGGAGACCGTCAACCAGATGGTCAGACGATATCTGCCGAACAGTGGGTGTGCAATGGATGGGACTGGCACGGGACCGAGGAGAGTGGCGTAATAAAGAAGAGGCCTATACTCATAAGTGGGTGGATACGGGCTGAATAGATAGATAGGTAGGTACGTACATAGTAGTTATTATTAACAAAGAGTATATATTAAATAGAGGAAACCAGTCTAAGAACTTCAACGCTATCAATTACTAGATGGCGCTGTAAGGCTTCATTATGCAGTAACTTTGGTTTGCTCTCGTTTAGATGGCGCCTGAGACTTGGAGCCTCAAAACATGTATAGACTGTGACCACAGTTACTCTATTGAATACATACTCTCTGTTATTAAAAAATATATATTAAATGAAGTCATCGGTAAAATAATTTACGATAATAGTAGGCGAGTACCTAGTTAGCTTTACAGCGTTCTCCCTTGTTCCCTCTACCTCTAACTAGTGCTTAATTAAAATCCACATCGGTGATCCGCTTCCGATGGCGGCGATGATTTAGTGGCCGCATAAATTTTCTATTCAGATAGGTTATATTACTCACAGTCGATTTACCGTTCTGAGCACGTAACTCGAAAGTTATATGTAAATATGGAATAGTAGATTTTGTCTAAAGACTAACCCCCTTGTTCATAAACGTTTTTCAGGCCGTAATTTTAGTTAATTTATGTTTTTGTGTTTCTAACTAACATAACTATAAAAGTGACAGATAAGGACAAACCATAAATTAACTAATGGATGCCTGAGAGAGGTTAATGAATAAGGAGGTTTGACTTTATACAGTGCCATAAAAATAACAATAGGTTCATAGGTATTATATCTACAAACTGTTCAAAAATATATGAAAAAAACCTTTATACAGTTAGGTGTAAAACTGAACCACTTTCTACTACTTAGAAATGTATCTTAACAGTACATTACTTACCAAGGACTGTAAAAGAAAGAAAGCGCAAAATCGCAGGTATTTGTAACCCGAGCCGCAGGCGAGGGTTGTCAATATGCGATAGAGGGCTTTTTTTTACTGCCCACGTGAGTACACAATTTTACGTTTCCATATGGCCATAATGCGAGTTTTACCGTACGCGTAGCGTGCGATAAAACTCACATTATGGCCAGGTGTGACGTAAATGTACATTTACCTATATAGTAAATAGTTAATTGTTTCATATTAACTGATGGATACTCTACCGTGAAAAATAATATTTGTTTTGTATATTAAATGTAATTAGTATTGACTCCATTTTTATACCAACCTGTATCACTAGAGGGTAGTTCGATTAAAGTCATTAAAAACAAAAAAAATCTTCAAGTTCTTCAATTTCTTTAACACCCGTGCCCATCACATTGCTATTTGTACAAATAAACAAATGATAAATAAATAATAAATATTATAGGACAATCTCTCACTAATCAACCTAGTCCCACAGTAAGCTCAATAAGGTTTGTGTTGTGGGTACTAGACGACGATATATGTTATTACATATATCATCGTCTAAATACTTAAATACATAGAAAACATCCATAACTCACGAACAAAATATCCGTGATAAACACAAATAAATGCCCTGAACAGGATTCGAACCGGGACCTCCTGCTTCATAGGCAGGGTCACTACCGACTAGGCTACGAGGCGGTTAAATTCGTAATGACAGTTTTTAATTTTGAAATAGGAATTAAAGACCATGACTTGTATTTCCAAACTACCTTTAAACCAAAATAATTAGTATTCAAATCATGCTGTACATTTATTGAATGTCTCTAAGGAACTACTTGACTCACTTTTGCACCTAACTGAATTCGCTGTGTGCATGATTAAGGCGCCGTCTTTTGAGGTCCAATCATTTGAAAAAAATTATGAGTGACTTGTACTTCTTGCTTATATGAAATGTCTCTGACTGATTTACTATTTTGGCAGTTGACCGAGTTGACTTACGTCAAATATTTTGAAATGTGATATTGACAAGATCCCGTTGCAGCTTCATTTCTTGTCACATTGTGCACTGCGATCGTTCACGTTACCTCCACCATGCACTTCGCACACAGCGAATTTTATTTTTTTATTAATTATTTAATAACATGAAAAAGATACAGCTTACACAAATAAAGGGTCCCACAAAACAGTTTTCACGGTTTGACTGTGGGATCGTGCAGTCTCTACTCTTATTTATCTAAAGGTAACATCTATACATTAAGCTTATGAAAAATTAACTTCTGCAATTTACAAGGTAAGTACGCAGCTTTTTTCCGAACTTAACTTTATTGACTTCCTGCCTGATGTCAGCGGGCAGGCTGTTAAGTATATAGGGTAAACGTTTGTGAAGACACCTATCACCGTAGTAATTCGTGACTCTGGGTACGACAAACTTGCCCGCAGACACCGACCTGGTAACACAAATATCGTTACGAAGTAACAGGGTGTGCTCTTGACTGCCATGGTTCTTATATAACATTAAATATTTATGCTTAAGGCTAACCGGAAGAATATTACAAATTTTGAATAACTTTCTATAGTCATTTTTATTCTTTTCTTTCGTTTTATTACTAACTAGAAGTTTGAGAAATCTAATTTGCATACATTCTAATTTGTTTAAATTAGTATTAGTTGTTAATCCGTAACAGTCAAGCGCATAACCTATTATTGATTCAACTAGGGATACATATATATACTTAAGAATATGCAAAGGAACTTTAAATCTCAGATAATAAAATCTTCCTAATAATACTTTGAGCTTGCTATAAATAAAATCTACATGCTGATTCCAAGAAAAGTGCTCATCTACTTTAAGACCTAAATACGTTACACAGTTAACTCGAGAGATAGGGTTACAGTGGCAATCTAATTTATCATTGTGCAAACAAGAAAAGTCATGGGTTATGATGGGAAGTGGTGGATTAGAAACATCTAAGTAGGGAGATCTAATTATCAATAGATGAGTTTTATTAGCATTAAGCACTATACCATTGTCATGTGACCAACGGGCTACAGCATCGACATCTTGCTGCACCAAGCGGCAGGTGTCAGGCAGCTCGCTCGCACCGCCGGCGCGCAGTATGCACAGATCGTCTGCGAACATGTGCGCCGAGCAGTGCTTGAGCACACCGCAAAGGCTGTTCACGTGCATTAAATAACTTAAGGGTCCAGTACAAGAGCCCTGCGGTACGCCACACGACACCCGCCGCTCGTCGCTGAACTCTGTGCCCACTCGTACACGATATGAGCGCCCGGTGAGGTAGTCGCGGAACCATTTATTCAGCGGCTCCCCCACCCCACACTCACTCATGGCCTGTAATAGCGTGTTGGTCTCTAAGGTGTCAAACGCCTTGCTAAAATCGAAAAACACTACATAACATAACAGTCGCGGGAATGTTCGCGAATAGGTACCTTCTTTGTTCTGATATATGTGATAGCCGCTGTAGCACCTTCTTTTATTCCTATGAACCTTACCTTAGCATATAATAGACGAAAAATATTTACCTAAAACATTTTGGTGTACGTCCGTGAATTGAATGTTGCAAGAAACCGAAAACGAAACACGTGCGCAGTTACCACTTTTACTGCGCTTTTACGAACATTGTGGTTTCTTGGGCTGCAATTTTATTCCTCTTTGCTTTTTTTCTTTTAGATGTAAGGTGCTCGGTTATACCCGTTTCCGTCTTTTTAGTCTGCAAATAGAACCTAATATTTACTAGTTTGAAGAAAAATTTAGTAACCAACACAAATGTATTCTTACTTACAATATTTCACCTGGTACATTGCTTTGTTTTAGAAGTCAATCAAATGTGTGGATGTGTGGAAATTACAAGGTAAACGAGAGAGCCAACGGCTGACAGCCGAGCGATGATAGCCGCCGGCCGAATAACAGGAGTGCTCTTTGTTGTGCCGTGTTTGCTCAGGCTTGCACCTAACTCCGCAAATGCAGCGAAACATCCGGGCAGAATCGATGCCTTCCCAATTTCATCTCGCTCTAGTAAATCAATGTAAAAAAGCTACCTGCCTCTTTGTGCAGGCATATAGATGCGATCCAACAATACACATTGGTTTTACCTCTTGCGATACGAGAAATAAGAACAAGAACAATACAAAATATAAGTACGAGCAAGGTATATACTGCAGCAACGTAAACGCTGAGCCATTTGCAGAGATTAACCTGGAATAAAACGGGGTAGTCTGATCGGAAAATTAATTATTAAAGGCAAAGTAAGAGGATAAATGGAACAGACGGGCTGTAACAAACTGTAAATATAAAGTAAGATGAATGTTTCTCAATTCCCTTGTAAACGGGCGCGTCTGTCTGGTGGCGGTGCCGTGGATATACCCTAATACGCGATCTATGACGTGTTCCGCCCAATTTTCTTGGAAACGATGAATAATGTGTGCATGTGCATAGGCTTCTATTATTTGTACGGGTTTTAAATAAAATATTTAAATTTAGTGTAAAATAAACTGATCCAAAAGCAAATCATGCATGCATATAGAAATCGCAAACTCGCGATTAAACTCGTAAAATCTGAACATTTAAGTACATGATACACGACATTTTTACTTATTTATATAATATAAGGTATGATTACATTGTATAAGTTATAAAACTTGCATTGTAAAATTTCCATGCCGCACATTTTATGCTGCGGGCAGGATTATTAATCGGAAATGTCCAATGAATGGGTTAATTCTGATTTTTATTTATTAAAATTCAGGAACGTCAGAACAACGTCAGCTAAGTATATATATACCTATATACACTTTCACGACCAGGAACCCGACTGCCGGGTTCTCTCTTCTTAGCTACTACGCGCTACATACGACAAATATGTGGCTACGGGCTACGACCGTAGCGCGTAGCGCTGGGTGGTACGGAAAGTGTTAAATATAACCATAAAACCTAGTTGCTGAAATAGAGAAACAAACAAATCCATTAATTTCTAAATAGTAACGAATCCTTCATACGGCTGCACCCGTGTAAAATCTCACAATAATGGCTTGAACATATTTTTGGTGTGCAGTTACTCTAGCTTTAGCTTTAATGCCCCATGTAAGTGCGCTGGCATGTGACTACGAGTAAGATATACCCATTGTGACAAGAAGAAAGCGCTGTGTTAAAAGCTTTCTCCATTCTACAGCACGCGTGCCCGACGTACTTATGTCTTCTTTATGCTGAGAGATTGAGAATTCTAGTCAGTCATTCGATTTTGCCAAATTGCATTTGCATAAAGCAATTCAATCGCTTAGATAATTATAATTCAATCGCTTCGATAGTTATAACTTCTATTAAAAGAGGGTTTTTTTACCATTTATACTTGTCATATAATTTATAATCCAATATGTGATCTAAGAATAATTATAAAAAATGAATTGTCTCGACTACTAGAGAGTTTTATTACCTAATAATAATAATTCTGTCATCATCGCCATTATCCGTTAAGAAAATTAACTTAAATTGTTAATAATTAGGAAAGTCATTAATCGTTTTTCATAGACGATTGATTTTCAATATTTCTTCAATAATTAATTAAATAGTCTATTCTTCTAATTTCTTCATTCACAAACCTTTTTGCATGTAAAATAGCCTGGGACTTCAATAAGTATTATAATCGAACGGCTGCGACGTGCTCTATTGTAGTATCTGAGGCATTGTTATGCGGATTCCACTCGGGCTGTGCAAACTTTAGCAGTTAGGTACTGGCGAAAGGAAAATCTTACATTCACATTTCCTTTACAGAAACATTGTTTGCGGTAATACCATTGCAACGATGTCGCTGGTTTTGCCGAAGCGGAAAATAACGCATGTCGTTTGTTCTGTACAAGTACAACGCCAAGACAGAGAAAAAAAATAATTTTACTTTGTGTTTTAGTTTTAAATATATTTATTTTAATCTTAACAAGTTCTAGTAGCGACAAAACAGGAGGTGGCGTAGAAAATTGTCTATTACGCCAAAGTTGTATACCTTTTGTCAGTTAAGCGTCCAATATTTTGCAAATCGGGCAGCAATCATAATAATGGCTGTTTGGTTTACAGACTATAAAAGACCGTAAGCCTGCCTGTGAGCGTTAATGCACACTTGACATTTTACCAAATGGCGGGGCCTTAAATCCGAAATGCTCATGACATTATTATGTCGTAAACCCTCAAAACGCTTACAATATAAGTAGGCGGTAAAGGTTCTCATACAAAATGAAAACATTTGTACGAATAGCTCAAAGTAACTAGCTGTTTCGTGCGGCATTAGTGGAAATTTTCGGGCACAATGGAAATCACAGTTCATTTCCGTCCGTTGATTGAAGTCCACAACCACGCCTTGGCGAGGTGAACCATAAAACATTATACCGATATGGCACAACTACAGAACATTCTAGGCATGTCGTTAAAGGAACGGGTAGGTCAGAAACTGGAAAGAATAGAAAACAATTAGTGCGAATACGTTACCTAATATAAATAAGTATCGACTTATGATTTCAAAAAACAAGTTAGATTAGACGTTTCATATAATCTCATTTATCATTTTATTTGCCGTCCACTAGTCTAGCATTTTGGACCGAAATACATTTTCAAATAAGCGCTGAACGGCAATTTGTTATAATCAAAATTAATTCACTGGTTAAGAGCGGGTTGCAAACACATTAGTGAAGAGCAAGAGCAGCCATTTGTTATTCATGTATGCATTTGGAAGTCAGATCCATTCAAGGGCTGCATTGAAGTTCATTTCGGTGATTAATTCTATAGCGAAGACGACTCTGTTGCGATTGAAGGGGTATACATAAATAATCGTGAAGTTATTGTAGTTAATTAATGCGTATATAATGTAATTACTCGTATTGTTTGCAAACAAGTAGCACCAGCTGATCCGGATGACCGAGTATGTAAGCATCAATCGTCCCGTATTTGTTTAGTGATAAATTACATATTTTAATTTAGTTGAATAGAGTGATCACTGATCAATTAACATGTTGTTATTTTTGACAGAAAATCTACATCGACGGAAAATCGCAGATTGTCGATCGTTTGAGTTGCGACCATTATTCTTGTTATCTTTTCTAATAATTCAGGATCTTACAAAAGTTTCGATTTCATTATTTTGTCTTCTGCTTGCCGCGTTCGACTAAACTTACTGCTCAAATGTGGTTGTCGCAGTGCAGCATCGCCATCAACATGTTTTATAGCTTATTGGGTATGCGAGCAGACATTAATAATCTCGCTATTATTATATTTTTCGAGATTATGTTTATTACAATAAAGCGGAGCATTTGTAAATCTGCCGCAGACAAGGATGAATATTTCGGTTTTGACAAAGTTCCAAGAATCTGAAGATTGCCAACAAAAATTGTATCGTCAATGTTTACAATATTTACGTTGATAAGTAGCACAAACATTTACCAACTGTCTGCAGTTGCAGATATTGATACCAACTGTAGTTTTCAATAAATAATTTAAGTATACTTAAATCCTTACATACATTGAGGTGCAGAAGATCTCGATGTAGTTAATTAGTTATAAAATTCGATAACAAAATAGACTGAAACTAAAATCAGTTTGGTATTATTACATTTAACATTATTTTCGATTTTGTTTAAATATGTTGATATTTTATGCAAGTTCTTTAAGAACCAGAATTTAAAAGGTGCTATAAATTAGCCTCAAAAAACTACCAAAACTACCAGGAACAGCGTTGTCTGTACCTAGTTAATGAAAGCTCTTCAATTATAAATTCCTAAACAATAACTGTCTGAATCTAAAGTTAATTAGTCACAACAACTGTCAACATATATCACAAAATTTATCAGCGCATAAATATGTGGTAAAATTACCAGGCACGACCAGTATACGACGACCTATGTTTATACGCGTGCGTTTCTTACAAGGCATAGAAATTTCCTAATTTTGTCTCTATTTATCAGTCGTCCTGATCCTAACATTTGCATCCGTTCTATATTTATCTTATGTTAGATGACTAAGTAACTATAATTATACGAAGTCATGTGCACATACATGCCACTTCGGAACTAATAAGCGAAGTGTTTGAATTCATCACGACAAAGATCTGGTGATACTAGTTCATGGATTCGGTGTCTGCCTATAGAACATTGATGATTGATTATATGATTATTCGTGTTTTTGAATTTACAACATTTCTATATCATATTTTTTTACAACACAAAGATAACGTTTCTTTGATGTTGATGTAATCTTGGTCTAAGAGCTGGCCACGTCAGATGTGACACAATAATGAGAGCAATGAAACCTGTCTAGTTAGACTGCTTTACCATCCTTATTGCTAGATCCGGGCATCTGGCAGCTTTTAATGGGTGGAGGTCAGAGTGACAGACCAACAAAGTTTTTAAGTTGGAAAAAAGTAATACCAAAATAGGTAAAAAATGCCAAAGTTGTGTAATTTATAGAGGTCAGGGCCTATATTTTAACATTAGATTAAAAACCATTGTCTATTATTGCGGAAACAAAAACAGTAGGCGACTAACTAAAAATTGCACTTTGCATCATTTGGCACTACTTTCCCCCAATAGAACCTTCTGGATATGATATAACCTAATTAATTACATAATTTCCCATAATATTTTATTAAACGCAGAACTCCAGGATTTGTTTTCTTTAAGTTACTTGCATTCTTTGACCTCCACCACTTTACAGCTGCCAGATGTCCGGATCTAGAAATAAGCATAGTATAGCAAACTAACTACATGGGTTTCGTTGCTCTCATTATTGTGTCATATCTGACGTGGCCAGCTCTCCGTCTATCTGTAATCATCATAAAAATATCTATTTACTGGAGTTTGTCCGGAAAGAGAAGAGTCGTGGTTTATATCAGCGCTCATAGATTCTACGACACTTCTCTTTCCGGACAGACTCTAGTTACGATAAAGATATTAACCCTTTGACCGCCAAAGCCGTTCAAACACGTCGACGAAAAGTCGTGCCCTCAGCGCCATGACGTGATAAAACGTCCAAAATGAGAAATCAAAATACTCCTTAGTAAAAAACCTTTATAGAAATATTTTTGTTTATTTATTATAGCTCTACCATTCACCTATCTTTTTAGTTAAAATTTCATTCAAAATAACCCGTAACTCAAGAAAAAATTAAAAATACCTCAATGCTATTTAAAAGAACAAAAAGTCACTGCCCTCCTCGCCGTTGACGGGTAATCACGTCAAGCGGCGTCACGGCGGCGTGACGTCACTTCGAAATAGTGTTGTTCGTTTGAAAGCAATGTGGTCGATAAGAGAATAAAAATGAAATGAATGTAATTGGTGATTAAACTGTATATTATTATCTATATCAGTAGTGATAAGATGAAGAAAACCCAAGTGCCTTGCAACTGGTAAGTAACGTAATTGTGTACGGTGAAAACTATTTGTCCTAGATAGAGATACGTGTATTTGATTACGTGTTAATGTCATACAATACAGCCAATTAATTATTTTTTTAAGGAAGGTGAAGAACCTGAGTCACAAAATGAAATACTTATATAAAAACGAATATACAAATAAAATATATTGGTTTCAGATTCTAAAGCCGATCAGGAAGAAGGAATAACACGAACTCAAATCATAGATGATTTTAAAACATTAATAGAAGATGTACCCGACGAAAAACTAAAGGATATGTGGGCGCGGATGAAGTTTGTCACTGGAATTTTATCAACCAGTTAGCTTAAAACTACCTAAACGACCTACATATTAAGTTTTATTTATTTATTTATTAGGTACAATCTTGGTAGTTTTTTTTATGTTTACTCTTTTGTTAATTCTTAATTGAAAAGATTGATCCTGATTGTTGATTATTGTGTATTATTGATTATACTTTTTGTTTATGTATATAGTTTTAAAACACAGTAGTTGATAAGAAATTTAGAATAATTAACGTATTTGATCGTATTGTGTTTTTTTAATGTTTTGTTTGTACTTAATTTAAAATATAATTTTAACTGTGAATTTTTATTCTTAAAAAAAAGAGGTTGTTAAAATGTTGATTATTGTATGAACATTAACCAAACACTGTAATTATGAATGTATTTATATAATAAAACTAAATATTAAACTGTGATTCGTGTAGAAGATTAGTTTTAGGAACTACACTTCGTAATGTTAAAATAGGTATATATTTTAAATTTTACAATTTTTACTTTAATATATGCATTATTAAAAAAGAAAGAGTTTTATTTAAGTCGCAATGGAATAAATACAATGCTTGTTATAAGGGCCGTATTTAAATCCTAACAATGTGTACGTCGTTTCTTTTAATCTTATTGCTTCGCCGCATTCTCGTTAATCCTTAAACAATAATAAATACCACGACACGTGGGCTTTTGGTCCATTTCATTCATACCAGATAAGTAAAAATAATGAAATGGTATTTAAGATAAAATGTCAACCAATATGAATGTTATCGGTGAGAGACCGAGTTTAAGTGAACAAAGAGTATGTCATTATTAGGGATATACCAAGTTTCTTTAGGTACAAAAGAATGAAATGTGCGCGAGGTGTTTTTTTACCTACACACCCGTTCCGTCCGATGTTCATTATTTTTATCATAAAATTTACTTATTTGATGATATTGTTAAAAAAATTTTTACCTAACTAATCAGTTAAAATACCTAACGTATTTTCCTTCATACAGTTACACCACGGAAATATCGATACAGAAATGAATGAATATCTCTCACCCCCAACTCTAACATTCGTAATAAGTTACGGTGCCACCAGCGCCAAAGCCGTCATAACACGTCAGCGCGTGTTATCACTTAAATAGTGCTGTGGCTATATTGATAAAATTAAATAAAATTGTATATTAATTTTCATATTTTTGTAGTTGATTTTAGGTGTATAAGAAAAATACGAAATGAATATTCTTTACTATTATTTATGATTTCTAAATATCTAAAGTGATTTTGCCTAACTAAATCCACTATTAGGCGGAAAGAAATGTTTCGTCGATATGTTGTTTTCCAATCACTACGGTATCTGAGTGCGCTCGTGCAAATTTCGCTCTGGCGCTGGTGGCACGATTTTTCTGTCCGATGCGTGGCGTTCAAAAGGTTAAAGATGCTTCAATTTATACGTGTTGATGTTGTATAAATTTTAAGATAGAAACATTTAATAGTACCGCTGCAAATATATTGTGACATTATTTTGATAAAGGTACTTACTTACGCTTTTATTGTTGTTTAATGTTAGTTCTAGGTCCAGATGATAGCCACGCTCAGGCACTTCCGGCCTAAACATTAGTTTATTATCACATTGAACCTTCTGTACGTAGTATTATTATTTATTCTGTGGCCATACCGACATGAAAAGCCAACTCAATATAAGATGGCTATCAGGCTCAGTAAATTATACTAGGAAATAATGTAACACCTGTTTGTTATGCCGTTACCGGTATTTTCTTGGTTGTTTGCCAGTCTCAAAAGCATAGGTACGTACGTCTACTAGGGTAGTAAATTAGTAAGTATATTTATCCACGTGATTGTAGTGTTGTATAATTAAATACGTACGTCTACTAGGCAGGGTAGTAAACTAGTAAGTATATTTATCCACGTGATTGTAGTGTGAAGTTGTGAAACCGTCATCGCGTGGTCGTACTTAGATTGGGGGTAAGCGTGTGTTGACATTCGTCGGTGATTGTGAACAAACAGCATGTCGGCCGTGGTTACGATTAGCACGGAATTTACTCATTCACTATCACGTGCTTCAAAACATTCCACTTTACACAGTTCGAAAAATGTACGATAGATCGTTGAACCATAAACACTGTGTTATTTAAAATTGTACGTGACCTGCCCCTAAAAGAAAATGGGTACTTTGTATGGGCACTTACTGAACAACCTGTTTAGGGTTTCGTAGCCATAATGGCAAAAACAGAACCCGGATAGTTTTGTCATATCCGTCTGTCCATCCATCCGTCTGTTGTATATGGGGCACACTCCATATATGCAACTAATTGCCAAAAAAACTTTTTTACGAAATACATATCAACATGTTGCACATCAATCGACAGATCTTTAAAATTAACAATGAGGTTTCTTGTGTGTACTTTTTTGATTTAGTGAATATTTTAAGAAATAATGACCCCGAAAGTCTAAATAATTGTGTGTGTCCCCCCCCCTTGTAACCTTGTATGAATTGAAGATCCAAAAAAATATGAAAAACATTGAGAAGATACACCCTTTTATACCTATTCTTTCAACGAAAATTATTTCGAACATTATCGGTTAAGGCGTTTTAGAGTTATCTCCAAAAAACTTATTTCATAGGCAGATACGACCTTTTGATATATATTTTTTTCGATATATTATTTTATAATATAGGTACGGAACCCTCCATTATGCGTCGTCCGAAATGCACTTGATCGGTTTTTTTTTAATTTTATTTTAATTTTTATTTATATCAAATTTTATTTTGAACTTTACACACTCCTGTCCCATAAATTTATTTTTATTGTTAACTTATTTGTAATGCATAATTTTCATGAACAGTTTTGAGCTTCGATAACTTACAAGTGCGATTTTCTTTTTTAGTGAGAAAATATGATATAATTACTTATAGTAAAAAATATTTCCTAACAGTTTTTGACGTCGCGCTAGGTATTTATTATTAGGATTATATAGTTGTTTGTTAATAACAACAAAAAATATTATACAAGATATATTTTCCTCTACCATACTATTGCATTCAATTATTTCAACATCATCTGTCATTTTATAACAGTTTGGTCAACAGATTATGTGAGCATAATCGAAAACAATTTGTCAAAATATAAGTGATCTTGAATTCTAAACGAATTACAAATGGCTAAGACGACATATGCTTTTGATAAAACCGTTATAAAATGTGAAGTTATGTTGCAATAGTAAAAAGCGATAGCCTGGTGGAGAAAAATAAAACTTACATAATCTTTTCTATGTGTAGCAAACAAATACATGTATTATACTTAGCGCAATGCTTTGTTAGAAAATATTTTTTATTATTAGTACTTGACGTATTCTAACAGGTCACAAAATAAAATCAAGACTTGTGATTTATGTCATTTTTATAGGTTAAAAAGGCGTTCCCGTACTCCACTATAACTAAAACAAAATATATCGCAGCAAAATATCCTACGCATTAAAAGTTCATAGGTCAAAATTAGCAGAGGAAAAAGGTTTTTCTTTCAGGAAGCTCTATAAAGTCATAACATCCCGGCGTTAATAGCGCTAATAGCAGCTTAGATAAGATGTTAGCGATAATAATAGCCGTGTGAACACCTCCGCAATTAAAATAATATATTAACCTCGACAAGGCCACGGCGAATGTCGCGTCGCTGGATTATCGCCAGCGTTATAATAGGTCACCGAGTCTTTTTAGCGAGGTGGCTAGATTAGCGAATTAGCCTTCCGTGTCGCCATTGTGCATTTTAAGGGATCCATAAACACAACCAACAGTCAGCGTTCAAGACAGTTGGGCTTTTTATGGCTGTTGCATAGTACCTTTAGGTAGGTACATTTTTACATCAACGTTTCCTGTCACCTTTTTGCCGGATTTCTCGATTCGATAAGAATATTTTAGTATGGTAATCACTCAGTACCTACAAAAGTTAAAAATATTGTGCGCATCGAGAAAAAGTTGTGAATTTTTGAACATGGATAGACCCCACGATGAATATTTTTAGTTTTGGAGGTTCGTACAATTTTTGGACCTTCACGTCTTAATCAGGGGTCCCGTGCAATATGTTAGTACTTAGTACTTTCTGGTTATGGCTGCTAGGGGTTGTGTAGTATAATTTTCGTATAAAACAGACATGCAGAATTCATTTTTTGTATTGAAAATAAATTCTAGTAAATTGCATATTTAAAAAAAAGTTCTGCGGAGAGTAAAATCACTCAGAATAATATTTTTTTTTAGAACGTTAAATAACTAATAAATATAATTCTTTATTAATAAAAAAAAATATCATAAGAAATCATATTAATGCAGGCTTTTACTAAACAAATACTACTTCAAAAACGAATCTTTCGGGTCTTGGTGTATATGTTTTGCTCCATAGTAAGTATCGAAACTCAATGTGAACGTGAACTTCTTTCGTGTATTGACCTTAAAATATATGTATTGTTTATTATTAAAATATATTATTTTGATTACATCTGTACATATATGGAATTTATTCTGGAATAAAACATTTTCATTTAATTATTGCTGAATTTTGTCATAATAAAATGTAAAAATGGAAAAAGTGTGTTTTCAATATTGCACGGGACCCCTGATTTAGACGTGAAGGTGCGAAAACAAAACGGACGTCAAAAACTAAAAATATACATCGTGGACCAAAAGTTGTGAATTTTTGACTTGTTGTGAAGTTGTGAATGGTCAAAAATTCACAATTTTTTCTCGATGCGCACATATTTTTCAATTTCAAGCTCTGCTATTTAACACGCGGTCACTAATAAGTATTTAATACAATTTACTCTAAGATATTCGTTCCTTAAACCTAACGTGCGTTCGTAACGTAGGTAAGTTTTTTGTTAACCAAGAACGTAAGGTCCAACCTCCAGCTCCTAGAAAATCTGTTGATTTACATTGATCTACCAAGAAAATAAAATTCAATACCATATTGCAAAGGGATTAAAGCTTTTAAAACAGATACCTGATACTTATGAATAATCAACTCAAGGTAATATAACTCAAACTATCTAAGTATTTAGTTTAATTTTAGAAATTTGGCTTACCTTTATATCATAATCGGTGAATCTCCAAGCCGCGTTGGAAAAGTAAGTTGGCCAATCTTCAAACAATTCAAGTCCACAAAAGATAATCGGAAATAGTCCACCACTTTCTATCATCAACTCGAATATTATTTAATCTAATACCTATTAACGAACCGCGTTGAGGCACTTTAAATATTGATAATTTTAACAATTAACTAGAGACTGAAACACCAGCGTTGTGCACTGAATACAGAAGTGTCAGTGGGAGTTGTAGTGGAGGAGAAAGTTCGACCGAATCTGTGTCCGTGCGCAGCGAGTGGCGCGGCGCCGGCGCACGATGCGTCTGAAACAAACATGTCGCCGTCAACATTGTATTTCAGTCGTAAGATAGTAAACAAGTGGTGATGAATAAAACTGGAGCGGCATTACGGTCTTTTACATCTTGCTCGTTAATGCACGTTACGTGCACGAGTTGCAATGTCAAATCAACAACACATTCAAATCAGATTTGTTTTTAATCCCAATGCCGTTAAGGCCATATAGTTACAGGTTTGTACAAGTATGTACATATAATATAAATTAACGCGCAATTTATCAACTATTATGGGAATTAATATAAATAAAAATAGACACACCTCATATATTTCATATCATGATTCTACGTATCGGTTGGGTTCAATCGGCGACTGATGGTTTAATGGATAAATTAAATAAATGCACCTGTATCATCTAAATGTGTTCAGATAAATATGATGAAAGTCCGTAACAAAATATACAGTACCTAGAATATAGACAGTACGAGAAAAAGCGTACCGAGCTACGCAACGTAGCACTGTCTATTGCTAGGTGGACTTTCGCTCGGCTCGAACTTCACTATGGTTTGAGTGGGGCGGTATTCTAACTTCAAAACACGTTTATACATTAACTACAATGCATTAACTACGCAATACTGCTAACGCTTAAACGTCTGAATCAGAAATATCAGAATTTGCTTCAAAATTATTCCAATTCAACTCCAATACAACTTGAATATTGGTTGATTGTTTGTTGTGTGTGGGAGTTATATTTGAGATAGATTGTTTTAATGTATTGTTTATGTATTTTAAAATTAGAATACGGCACCAGCAGTATTTAATGTCTTAATGTTTGTACCTACTCTAAGATCCAGATTCCAACAATTTATCGAAGTTTTATATACACAGTTTTATATATACAGATACTATGCATATATGTAAACTATCCAGCCATACTTAATTACATTATACCGAAATAAAACTTTGGCTGGTACAAATCTTAAGCCAGGAATGAATTCTACCCCGAAACTGTGATATATGAAATACGAGTAAATAATTATTTTGTTTCGATTTCGCTAACCACTATCAGTAAAATGTCTTCCATTTACAAGAAGCACACACACTACACACTGTGTACACAATATGTAAGTATATACATTTGATACAATGTGTATTTCTATATCTACACACATATTATAATATTAAGCGTTCCCATCAATAACATTATTATACAGTTGCCACAACACTATTCAACTGAAACAAGCAAATAAATTAAGACGAAGTTTGGTCAAGTGACAAGCACAATCCCATGAGTTGTGTTCATCAATTCCATTCGGACGGACTATCGAGAACTTATTCCGGCTCCTGCCTATTGTTTGCCCTCCGCCGAGCAGCGATATGGGCCGCGGACGTGACTATGTTAGTTTTCAGCGGAAATATATTATTGTTACAATGTTCTCAATCATTCGTATCACAATAGAACTTTTTGTGTAATAAGCGAGGATAAGGATCATAGAAATTTGCAAAAATTCCTCCATCAATCTTGGCCGTGCAAAAAGCTGGAGGCACTTGATTTATCTATTTGAATATTAGTCGTGGAACTGGGTCATACTCGGACCGCGCTGATATCGCTGTGCTTCCTTCCTACACTCAGCAAAATAAAGGTAGGGCAATTAGTGAACACGGACAGTTACCCGCTTTGATCGGGGCTAGTTTTTACAGAGTGGTAAACTGAAAAAACGGATCCAACTATTTCCCACGTAGAGTTTTTCACAGATGTTTAAACTTTAGGTACGAGTATATGAGTTTACAAAGAAAAGCTCAATTAAATATATTTTGTTACTTGTTATTTTGATGTTCATAAAAAATCCCTTGGGCTCGGAAATAGCTGGGTTGTTTGCGGGAGGTGTATAGGCAAACTTTTCTATCCCTCACTAGATAATTCCTAATCAATAATTCCTGCCTGATGTGTCCAAACGCGGGAGTGGGCATCGACGTCGACATCAGGGGCCCAATGCTCAGGGTTATAACGCGGTTCCTGTGCCCATGGATACGGTCGAAGACCTTAACGGAAGCGAAAGCGGAAATAGTCTATTGAAATGGCGGATCAGACGGAAGGGGCATTTGAGCCAAGTCTATGTAGGTAGTGGAGTTATAGGGTTACTGTTTGATTGGCATTATCAGGCACTATAATAGCATAGAAGAGGTGGCGGATGATGAATTGTCTTACAAAGCAATGTCAAAACCCGCTGCCTTGGAACATTGTTTGCGCCGATGGTTTTGATCTGATTTGGATGTAAGTGAAGAACTTCAGCAGAATTTCGACTCGTGGATACACTTGTACAGTGCATATGTGGATACAGTACTTACTGGAAACTGGACACAAACGGAATAAAAATTAACAAAAAGAAAACAGAGAATGTTTGATGATGTCACAAACCCTGATAGGGTCCAAGTATCCGTATAGAAAGTGAGTTATACCTACGGTGACGCAATTCAAATATCTAAGCTCAGGAATGATGGCTACATACATGGAAGTGGCGTCAAGTCACATGTTTCATGTCCTCATGTGTGACAGAAAAATGCCGCTTTAAATTAAAGGGCATCTGTATAAGACTGGATGTGGATAAGGTCGGCCGTTTTGTATGGCTCAGAATGTTGGTCGACACTTTACTACGCTGGTCATTGGGTGTTACGCTACTGGGCCAAAATACGAAACTAACATAGTAGATGAAGCTTTAAACGCTTGATATGATACGGTCACATACAAAGATGCCTTGACGGAAAATCTTGAGCTAAAATTGCTAAACACACGACGCGCTCAAAAGGAAGACCACCCACCACCTGGTTGACGATGGTTGAAAACGACCTAAAGGAAGCTCATTTAAACAAATACGCATCACAGGACCGTGCTAGACGGAAATTTCGGACAAGGAAGGCCGACCCCAAAGGATCAGGTCTAGAAGGAATAACAGTTATTTTAGTGTCCGTAATTACCTTAATTTACTTAAACAATTTAATATGTTGTTTTTTTAATATTAATATAACTCACGATTTTGGGGTCCAAGCACATGTGCTGGCAGGATATCGCGTTGACAGACTGACTTTTCACAACTACCTCACTTTGTACATATGTGTCAAAACTCTACCTATGTACATTGTCTATACATAACAAATATGTTTTAGAAAACCAGATTGAAGAGCACATCGAATTTCAATCTGTATAGATAGAAGACTTGCATATAAAATAAATAAATAAATATTATATAGGACAATCTGACACCAATCGACCTAGGCCCACTGTAAGCTCAATAAGGCTTGTGTTATGGATACTAGACGACGATATATACAATAGATAAATACTTAAATACATAGAAAACATCCATAACTCAGGAACAGATATCTGTGATAAACACACAAATAAATGCCCTGACCAGGATTCGAACCCGGGACCGGGACCTCCTGCTTCGTAGGCATGTTTTATTTATTTATTTATTTATTTATTTAAACTTTATTGCACAATTTAAGACATAAAAAGTACAAATGGCGGACTTAACGCCTTAAGGCATTCTCTACCAGTCAACCATTAGGCTAAACAGAAAAAGTTTGTTTGGTGCAGGATTGCAGAGTAATCATGAAGAAACACGAACACACAAGTTAAACAAAAGTAAAAATAACAATATAGGTACCTACGCAAATACAAAAAAAAAATATATCTACATATATCATACATATATCATACATATACCATACATATATATTATACATATATATTATACATATATATTCTGCATATATATTATACATATATATTATGAATGTACCTAGTACGAGACATCGCATAGAGGTTTAGTCGCGAACGTTTTCAAATAAGTGCTTACGCAGATTTCTTTTGAATGATAACTTGCTTTGAGCCTGTCTGATAGGCAAAGGAAGAGCATTCCAGAGCCGAATAGCCTGGCAGGCGAATGAGTTAGACAAAAATCCGGATCTGGGAGGGAGGACAGCAAGCTTCAGAGTACGAGAGGTGCGAAGCTCACATCCGGGTCGAGCTGTTATAAATTCAAAATTAGACCTGAGGTAGCTGGGGGTGGTTGGATCAAACAGAATTGAATAGAGAGTGCATAAGATACGCAAAGAACGGCGTTCACGAATTGGGAGCCACTGAAGCTTACGGCGACAAACAGAAACATGGTCATATTTACGAAGGTTGAAAACGAATCTGATGCAGTTGTTAAGGAGACGATCAAGCTTGGACAACAAGGTTTGTGTAATGTTGGTGCAACACACATCAGCGTAATCAATAATCGGTAGCACAAGAAACTGGACTAGAAGAGTATTAGTGCTCGCCGGCAAGAAGTTTTTGTGCCTATAAAGTGCCCGCAACGTATTTGTTACCCTGCGACTAATGTCAGATACCAGAGGTTCCCACGTTAAACTACTGTCTACAATCAAACCAAGGTTTTTAACATGAGCGGACAAGGGGATCACGGTGTTTTCGAACTGAATTGGTGCCATGCAAGAAGTATCAGTCAACGAAAACAGACGGCTACTTCCCAAAACGATGGCTTGGCACTTGGCAGGGTTAACAGCGATTCCGAAATCACGAGACCAAGCAGAGATGCGTTTTAGGTCGAAGTTAATTCTTGCAATTGCACGCTCTATATCACTGGCATTCGCTTGCGTATATAGCTGCAAATCGTCAGCATACAGATGGTAAGAGCAGGTAAGGCTAGATGTGATCACATTTATGAATATAGAGAACAAAAGCGGAGAAAGTATACCACCCTGAGGAACGCCAGATGTTAGCTCAAGCCAATCAAAACAAGACTGACCAGTGCGAACCGCTTGTCGGCGATCCTGAAGGTAAGAAGAGAACCAATCTGCGACTGATGATGATATGTTTAAATGTTTGAGCGTAGCAAGTAGGATCTCGTGATTAACAGCATTGAAAGCATTAGAGAAGTCAATCAAGACTAGTACCGTTAGCAGAGAACGCTCCATACCTTCCCTCACATCCTCGACTACCTTCAGCAGGGCCGTCGAGGTACTGTGCCCAGGACGAAAGCCAGACTGAAAAGGCGATAGTAGCTGGTTTGAGTAGATGTGGGTGGATAATTGTCTATGGACTACTGCTTCTAAAATTTTGGACATGAACGGAAGAATTGATATAGGTCGAAAATATTTAAGAAAAACGGGGTTAGCAACTTTAGGTAAAGGGATAACATAGGCATTACGCCAAGCCGATGGAAAAACCCCATTAAACAATGACGAGTTAATTACAGAAGTAATAACTGGGAGTATGCATTCTAAGATGGAGATAATCATTAATCTGCTCAAGTCGTCATGGCCAATAGCATTGGACTTGATGGATAAAATTACTTTTCTGATCTCATCATCAGTCGCAGGAGAGAAAGAAAATGTATTAGAGTTTTAAGGCAAGGTAGAAATGTATGAAATACTTAAATCTTTTATGGCAGGGTCTAAAGATGAACTCTTTGCAAAGTGTTGATTAATATCATTACTAGAAAAAGAGGAGAAGGAGTTGCATGAGCTCCTTCTCCTCTTATTCCGTTGACAAACGAATTAAAACCTTTCTAAGTTATTTTCTTTGCATTCTACACTTACTTATTACAGTGCAATAATTGTTATCTATTTAAAGTACCACGTAAATGGGATATTATAAATCATGTTATCCTCTACAAACTATTATGTCTATAAGGTTTCAGAAGTCGAAGGTGTCTTAATCTGTTTATTTTATTGGATTGTCGTTTACCAATATGACTTCGTCTAACAATATATTGGTTATATTATAATATAGGTTTCTATATACCGAATACCGAACTACCTTATATGTGCTGCTAAATATTTAATACCTTTAAATTAAATAGTTTGAATCTATAAAAAAATATATTTTGTTATACAGGTCTAAAAGTGAAACCAGTGAATTTGCTATAGAACGAGATAGTGGCGACTTACCTATCTACACTTAGATATAATATCGCAATAATTTACAATGCATTATGTGAGGTAATAAAAAAAACCGGCAAAGTGCGTGTCGGACTACGCATAGGAGGGTTCCGTACCTTCAATGGAATAAGAACCAAACTAATACCAAAAGGTCGTATCTGATGCCTATGGAAGAAGTTTTTTGGAGATAACTCAGAAATGGCTAAACCGATAACGTTCAAAACAATTTTCGTAGAAAGTATATGATAAGGCGCATCTCCTCAATTTTTTTCATATTTTTTGGACTTACGGTTCAAAAGTTACAGGGGGGGGGGACACAATTTTTCTGACTTTCGAAGCGATTATTTCAAAAAATATTCACTTAATCACAAAATGATCAAAGAAACCTCAATATTATTTTAAAGACCTATCGATTGATGTATCACATGTTGATATTTGGTAAAAACATTTTTTTTGAAATTTAGTTACATGTATGGAGCTCCCCCTCTTAAAATAATAATAATAATAATAAATACTCTTTATTGCACACCTCATACAGTTACAAGCACAAATTTTACAATTCGATAAATTTAGGTAGAGGTAACAACAGGCGGTCTTATCGCTAATGAGCGATTTCTTCCAGACAACCTTTGGGTAGTGGAGACTAGAGAAAAACAATAAGCAGTAGGTGGTGCATAGAAACAAAAGAGACGAAATAGATTACACAGCACATTCATATGAATATACATACTTAAATAAATACAAAATAAACATACATATACGTACATATATACATATATAATACACACAATAAGAAACAACAGTGTCAACTTAAAAACCTAAGGAAGAGATAAATAGTATTCCTTAAGTTGCGATTTAAAGCTACCAATAGATTGCGCGCGTTATATTTAAATATTTAAATTTTTTTTTTTTCAAATTTAAATACATAACTAAGTAGCGGCATACAGAATACACCTTATGTGTAAATTTAATTCAGATACGTCGTATAGTTTCCGAGTAAAATGGCTGTGACATACGGACGGACAGACAGACAGACAGACAGACAGACAGACATGACGAATCCATAAGGGTTCAGTTTTTTGCCATTTGGCTAGGGAACCCTAAAAATACAACAAATTATAATAATAGATTTTTTCATTCTAAATTCTAAAGCAACACACCTCAGTCTCGGTCGGTGTTCGCTGCCAGTTACCTACAACATTACAGCAACACGCCGCGAAAATAGTTCACTATAAAAACATTTCAAGTAAGGTAAAGCCTGACCAGAAATATATGATTATGCGCCATGTTGCGGAATTTCCTTGGAACTAATTTTTTACACTGGCAATAATTTTAATGATAGGATGTCAGTGTCATTGCGACTGTTTACTTGAATAATAGTAACGTGTTGAATATTAAATAATAAATGACAAAAATGGCAAAAACTATCTAAACTATATAATGTATATAATAAACTGCAGGAAATAAAAACGGTCGGGAAATGAAACTATTTCGCTACGAAACATTTTCAAATTAATATCAGATCTGACAAGTAAACAAATCAAGATATCACCAATAGAGAATAATATACTTTTTGACCATATTGAACTGTTGCCATATAAATGAGAATAATAGCGCCCTCTTGACAATAATCATATAATTCTGTTCAGGCTTTAGTTAAGTTTGTATTTACCTACTGCCTAGTCCTAGATCCAATGATGCTGATATGAAAAATCCTGCTGGGCTCAAATTGATTTATGTGCAAAAACGGCGGACAAAGCTTCGTTTAAAATTCCGCATGACAATCGGACGCTGAAACGCCGTGAATGACTAATCGACTCGTCATACATTGTTCCTAAACCTCAGCCGCTCGCCTGCTACAGGAATCCATTGATTCTAAAAATGAGTGTCTGCATAAAGTATAACAATATTTAAGCTAACAATATTCGTTCAAGTGCAAACCGGATTTTGACCGGACCTGCACGATTTTTCATCTTGCGGCAGTATTATAGGGCCATTTTTTGGGCTAATTGTGTACCTATCCCCATCCCTAGAAACTAATCGGTGTTTTGGTGTTAATTTTTCGCAGCATTTCTTGCATAATACACGAAGTTAGGTGTTTGTGTGGGATGGCAATCCCTTTACTATAAAACTTACTATACCGGGTTAATTCTAATTCGAGGTATTCCTTCAACTAAGTTCCCGTTAACCACACATTATTGGATTTCATTGCCATCTTTTGGGCAGGTGTATAATGCAAGAAATTACGTTCCAAAATAAATATATATTATACATACGACGTAAAATCACTATAAACATACGCTGAAAATATAAAAAGAACTTCAAACAGCAGCAATAAGAGAACTAAGTACTACTGAAGTTAAATGCAGTTTTATTGCAATTACATTTAAACATATTCCCAAGTTGAATAACCAAGCAATAAATCGTAGCGATACGGCAAAAGAAAGATAAACAGGGAGTAAAAATGTGCAATATTTAAAACGGGCCACGACGCCCGCTGCGCAAAAATCCGCTACAACAATGTAGTAGAGAAACTAGATACGAGTAGACATTCCAAGCTCGGAGGACTTTTTCTCAGACCAGAATTAAACTGTTCGTACTTACCTATTCCTTTTCTGAAACCTGTAATAAACGTAATATATGCACGAACACGCCCACTCATAAATTTAAAAGAGAATCAACCCCGCAATGATGGATGGCACCACAGTGCGCATATTTATTTAATTATCGCGCCGCCGGTTCGACCCGGTCAACTTAAATGGGAGCAACAGAAATTGCGGTTCGACTGGCAAGATCCTTTTCATCACTAAGTGCTTATCTCAGCATCAGTAGGCTGCGACAAAATTGATTGGACCCGGCGAGAGTTCGGAGTCACGAGTGGGACGATGGCAGTTTCCTAACTAGCTTTGTAGCAGTAGCAAGCTTGAGAGCAATTAGACGGAAGAGGAAATTGCACCTCTTGGGGATAACTCACAAATTGCTCCAAACGTCAGCAACACTCCAACTGAAATAGCAATTTGCCGTTCCAACTTGAAAGTTTTCGGGTATGGACGAGTAAACATTAATAAATGTTACAACTATCGAAACAATATCTGACGAGTCCTTTAATATCTAATATCTACAGCTCAAGGATTAAATGTAAGTTTTGCTCGGTTCTCTCGACAAAATTCCAATCGGAATTCGCTATACATTCCTAACTTTCACAAAAAACATAAAAATATACCTTCGAGATAAAACTTTAATAATCATGGTAAAAATTCTAGAGTAATCGCTGAAAAGTTTTCACTCCACCCCTACCTTATAATGTAATTAAGCGTTTATTGGGTTCCAAACATCTCCCGAAAACATTGATCGACGCGCCGTGGCTGAGAGTCTGCGGGGCGGTTGACCCCGATCAAATATTACGGGTCCTGGGCTCCTGGCGTGGTCGGTGAGTAACATCTTGATTGCTCTTTCGTGCTACACCAAACTCTTTATTGTACCCTGTCCGACTTCTATCACACGTGATGTTCACGCCTTTGCGCTTACTGATTTACGCGCTCTTTAATGGCTCTTAGATTTGATTTGATCGTGATTGACACTCACATCGAATGACAAAAGGGAATATTAATTTATACGCAAGACTTACAACTATAAGAACACTTAGGTATTTTATAATTCAAAACTTAATCGACTATAGGTTACCTAGACAATAGAGGCTTTAACTTAATTATAAAATACAACGCATAAGTTCAGGCTACAGGTAGATACGATTAAATTTATACCATGAGATCAGACATTGAAGATACGTATATAGTAAAATCTTTTTCCATTAACATAATTAGAAAACGAAACTAAATAAGATTACTGAAAGCAGTAAGCAGCTCCCACCGAGCCAGGACTGAAACAGCATTAATTTAAAAGAATCGCGAAAACAACATCGTCACGACTTCCCAAATGAAGAAATACGGGTTCATCCGCACACACGTTTCGTCCCTACCCGATATTACAGTACCTACACCCATTTAAGACTAAAGCATAACTTTGATACTTCTTGTTTCACTGTAGGATGTGATGTGATCGACATTTGGCAACAGGCCAGTGATATATAGTTCTTTCTACCTCATCACATTTTCAATAGGATAAAATTCAGCATATTTCTAACATCTACTAGAACAACGAAGTAAATAATATTACTAAGTAGGATAATCTTCTACGGTACATGTAATTTACGAATTGAAAAGAAAATGATTACATTCTCTCTACAATTTGCGATTGAACCATGCATAATTTTCGAATTGTCATTGTCAATTTAACGACTTAAAACGCTAATTATGCCAAAAAAATTCTCTCACCAATTTCGCTCAATTAACTTCAGCTCGTCGTTCTTGTTAAGATGAAATAGGAATTATTTATTAAATAGTTCTGATCGCGGGATGCAGACAGACGGAATAAATGTCGAAAACGCGGCGGGTGGAGCGCAACATGCAGGCGCCGGGGGCACGTGTGCAGTGAGCACTTGCCGCGGCGACGCGTACCTGATCGCGATCGCAGTTCCGCAGGGTGCAATAAGCGCGGGGCGACGCGCGCCGCCCGCCTGCCTCCGAGCGACTGCCGCCCGGGCCGCGCGTTGGCCCCGCGCGCGCACGCTGACACGCCAACACCACGCACAGACACCACGCACCACCGGCTACCACCGGCTGCCGAGCACCACCACGCGCAACCCTCGAAGCCCGAGTCCGTGGGCTCACGCACGACGCCGGTATCGATGTGTTTTGTGAGGATAAGGCGCTATGGGGGAGCGGACACGCACCGAGCGGGGCGGGGGGGTTGGTCCTGCGCGCTGCGTCACGCATTTGTCTCGATGTTTTCTTGCGTGCTCCCGCAGCCCGCCATCTGCAGAGACGTGCCCGGAGAGTGCGCCCGCTGCCGCGCCGCGCCAACCTCCCGGCGCTCCAGTGTCGCGTCCCGCCCGCTGCCCTACGTCTCATTTTGTAAACTATACCCTTTTAGAAATGTTTTAGTACTTAGTGTACTTGCGAATATACATACCTAAATTAATTTCAGTTAAGAAAATAAAATAATAAAGTATTTATTAAGATCAGAGCGCACAATCAAAATTCGCGATTCTTCATCCAGTGCAAGTAGAACAGTTCCTAACTTTCTATTCACAACTTGACACTAAAATTCATGTCACGTTCGATTTCGTTCGTTCGAACACAAATTCCAAATTCCTAACCCCACCCGTGGCGTGGTAACTCATTCCTTAAATGTTTCATGACTTTAAACCTTAAGGCTGAACTCGAGATGTCTTCGGCATTTTTAATCAAAATTTATATTACGCGTTTATTCGACAATTTATGATGCGTTATTGGAATATCATAAGTTAAAGGAACATTTTGTTACCTTCACTCGGCACACCCTTCCTTTCATTGCGCAGAAACTCACGTCTAGCTTTGTTATTTACGTTAGCTCAGTGCCGATTGAGTATTTTTGTCATACTTAAAATAATTAGCTCTTAGTTTTGGGGGTGCATTGTGCATTTCAGATTTTTTCTTTTAATACAAAGTATGTTAATATTCATAGTTCCTTTTCAGTAATGTATGTGTGTGTAATGTGGAAACCTGCATTTATTTGGGAGGAAAAACCAAGGTGTTTCTGATTTCCCCAATTCGTATAGGATTATACCTCACTCTAGCAATCGCGGAGTACTATCCGCGTACTACTGGGTGTCCTAACACCCTCTTCACACATTTACCACTAAGCTAGCTACGGACGCAGCGCTACGTCATACCCGATAGTAGATATGGGATATGGGTTTCCCACTGATATACAGGGACAGTATAACGAAAATGTATCGTGATTAGCACTGAATGGGTTGTTGACCGTCGGTGGACTTCTTGAAATAAGGCTTACGAATTGTAAGTTAATAACCCTATAAAAATGGAAAACTAGACATGTGTAGGTATTTTATCTAATTGCGTACATCATTTTTTTAAATTGTACATTTGACGGTACAAAGACATGGAAAGTTTTCTAGCCGTTCCTGATTAAGGAGCAGACAGATTGTGCAGTAGGTATGTAATGCTACGTATTGGGCTGAACGCAAGAAGTGAGCGACGTATCGCCGCGTTGAGTACGTGTCGAGAAGATACGGCTCGCATCGCATCAATCTCTGTAACTATCAATCCGCTTCCGCGGCGAAAACTAACCAATAACAAATAGCCTAAGATCTCGACTATCGTAATAAACAACCGGGAAATCACTAGCTGGTTACAGCTTACTGACAGGTGTATAAGTTATTTTGAGTTAACTATTTATTGATATTCAGCAGTAATATAATACTTAGGTATTTGGTTTGAGGATTGCAAATTTCAAGCAAGAGATGGTGATGATGGTACCTACCAATAAGCTTCTCGGGATTGAGTAGGTGCCGATGAAATAATACCTAATATGTATGTTAATTATCAAGTATTCATTTCCTATAGGTTTTGTGTGAGAACATTGCAAGTACCTACAATACCTACATAGAGGACACACACAAAAATGACCCATTTTTACCAGTGATACAATGCAACTAATACTATTTTTATGAATACGAATAATCCCCATACAATATCATAAGCCAGCAACTGCAAATATAAGTTTGTCACTCAAATAAATTGTATAAAAAACAGTAAATTCAAATGAATGGCCAGGTTTATTATTACTTAAGGGTTAATTGGGTGATAAATAAAATGGGACTATGTTTTTTTTCTAATGGCTTTGGATTTATTTATCGCACAAATTAAGACGCGCAATATTTACTCTGCCATACAAAACAGTATGGGTGACAAAAACATCAAACAAACAAAAAGGCAATAAAAGAGTACCTATCAAAAGTTAGCCTATAATCCCTCTTCTGCCCTAATATTTGTTAGGGCAATGAGTTGCACCAAATGATATAAAAAAAATCATATTAGATGGAGAGCTGGCCAGGGAGCTTAGCCAAGATGACGATCGTTTGCAGAAAACGAATCGAAACGCTATCCGTCTCTCTATCGTAGTAATGAAGAGTGAGCGAGAGCGTGTAGCGTTTCGTTTCGTTTTCTGCAAACGATTGTCATCTTGGCTACAGTGCCAGGTCAGATATTACACAATAATGAGAGCAACGAAACCCCTCTAGTTACTTTGCGATACTATGATTGTTTTTAAGATCCGGACATTTGGCAGCTGTAAAGTGGTGGGGGTAAAAGAATGCAAATAAGTTGAAGAAAAGAAATCTTAGAGTTCTTAGAAATTAGATTATATCATAGCCAGAAGTTTATGTCAGGGGAAAGTGCCGATTAATGACGTATAATGCAATTTATAGTTAGTCGCCTACTGTTTTAGTTTCCGCAATGATACGCAATGCTTACGTTACGATATTGGTACATTTTTTACGCACACCTACTCAGAAATGTAATACCTAATAAATATTCGCCGAATACAAATATTCGGATTCGTTGCATCACTAATTTTGGCCCTAACCTTAAAACTTAATTCATTCACTGTTATTCTACGGTCGTAGGTTTATACCTTAGCTGAAAATGCTGATGCGTAGAGCAAATATGATTTTAATTGTTTTTTAAACTGACCTCTCAGGCCTTTTATACTGTATGGTATTTTATTGAAAATTTTTGGAGCCACCGAAAGCGCTTCAATATTGAAATTAATGTTGCCGCTGCAGCCGGTGATCTGGTGAAAAATAGATGCGGGCGAAGAATTATTTCCTCCCCTCCCCAGTCGTAGCGATTATTTACGTAACTCTATCATGGTCACATGTTCTGTTCACGACATATTAGACCAAACTAAGGGTAAGTTATTATGGTCTCGAATTTTTTGTACAGGTATGTAAAAGATAAGAATATTATTTTTATCTTTTAAGAAACATTACGAACGAAATCACACACACCGTGGCCGTGGGGGATGGTCGAGATCCTTATGCTTCGTTCAGGACCCAAGATAAATACATCCTCGCTGTAAATATGTGTACCCATCATTAATCTCCTCTGTGACACAATAAGGTAGATATGTAATAAAATTATGTTGGTATTCTAAAAAGAAATCAGTATTATGTTATAAAGTATTAATCTAATGTTGCAACAATATTGGTACTAGAAATAAGCATAATACCATACTCATAGTCACCGGAAACAAAAAGAAAGCGATTTCCAGTTATAATAACTATACACGCTCCAAGTTACGGCAAAAGGCCAAGCCTGCGGAAGGGGACGTTGGGAAAGCGGAAAAGATCGCCAACTATGTCTTGGAATTTGGGGGAAATTTGCCTTTGACGACAAAGAAAACGTTCAATTACAGATATTCGAATAGTAACAAAGTAAAAGTGCAGGAAGATCCGACCTTATGTTAAGAGTAAGCCCAAACGTTTATTTTAGTCGCTGCTTCTAATAGTAGTTTATGTAGCTGTTACGTAATAAAGGTCCTTAAAACACGAGTGTAGTTTTATGAAACGAGCCGCAGGCGAGTTTCATTATAAGATCACACGAGTGTTTTAAGGCCTAATCACGTACAATTGCATACACTGCTTTTATCTACACACATATTACTAATCCTAAATGACGTGTTCGGAAACCATTAGAATGACCGCCATTGCACCGTCATGGCCAACTGGATTGTGCCGGCACACTTTTCTCTGGAATTATCATCACTTATAATGTAGTTATATACCTATAGGCCCGTGAAAGCATGATGTATGGATGCTGGATTTTTGATATATGTTGTTGGGACTAGTTAAGGCTATTTACATCTTTATTTGCTAAAACTAGTTACATATATGTGCTGTCTGAGCAATACATTAAAAACTACAGTTTTTTTTTCCTTTTTATTTTACAAATTATATGTTTTATTAATAAGGTTGCTTTGGCAATTTTGAAATCCCTGTAATTTGCAAAAATTTGACTCTAAATTTAATTGTCTACCTTAAATATTTTTCAAGATACAGCTATATTATATCTTTGAAAAACTATAATTAATACAATCACGTTGCGCTCGAACTCCCAAAAAAAACTACAGATACTTACCTACATTAACGAGAGACCACAGAAATTAATTGTAATGCTAGAGACTCAAATATACCCTATTTTATGAAATAGTGTTCCTTGTTTTCACAAACAAAGGTGACTTAAGAAACACAATGCTACTCCGAATCTCGAAGTGAACTTTCGGCATATAAGTTGTGGCTCTCTTACATGAAGTATATTAAACTAGATAAATAGGTGGAGATGTAGAAATAGTACACACAAATCGAATAAAAGCGGGTTCATTATTTTGAAAATGCAGTACAAATTTATTTGTTTTTATGGATTGTCGGTAGAAAATTTACAACAATTCTGAATAGAAATATTCAATTTAGTGCAAATACCTGCAACAGTTTAGATGAACCAACTTAAACCTTAATAAACTACAAAGTATTTTATTTTAATTTATCAGTAGATGAAGAGACCCTATCTCAGAAGCTATAAAAGATATAGATTTAAGTGTGGACTTAAATAATGGATAATTAAATGCTCTTGAAAACTTCAATAGCAACATTGTTTTAATATCTAATTTCACTGATCTATTAAAGAAACTCATAAATTATATTGAATTCAACCAAGAAACCACTGCAAAATATCATTTCTAATAACATTTTCCTTAATAATCGAAGGACCGAATGAATAAATGACATTATGATGTCTAGATTGACATAGACGTTTGTTTACATTATAAGACGAGTAAGGATGAATTCACTACACATTTATTAGACGGAGAGCTGGCCACGTCATATATGACACAATAATGAGAACAACGAAACCCCTCTAGTTAGTTTCCTATACTATGCTTATTTCTAGATCCGGACATCTGGCAGCTATAAAGTGGTGGAGGTCAAATAATACAAATAACTCGAAGAAAACAAATCTTAGAGTTCTGGGTTTGATGCAATATTATGCGAAATTATGTATTTAATTAGATTATATCATAGCCAGATGTTTATGTTGGGGGAAAGTAGTGTCAAATGATGTATAATGCAATTTATAGTTAGTTGCCTACTGTTTTTGTTTCTGCAATAATACACAATGTTTTTTGTTCTAATGTTAAAATATAGGCCCTGTCCTCTATAAATGACATAACTTCGGCAGTTTTTACCTATTTTAGTATTACTTTTTCAAACTAAAAAACTTTGTTGGTCTGTCATTCTGACCTCCACCTGCTGCCAAATGTCCGGATCTAGGAATAAGGATGGTAAAGCAATCTAACTAGACAGGTTTCTTTGCTCTCATTATTGTCATATCTGACGTGGCCAGCTCTTAGTCCATATAATGTGCTGCTAGCTGCTAACACGCTACTCTTCTAAAGTAATAAAATAACGGCAAAGTTGTACCATACATTGTGACACTATAAGTGTCGGTAGGTATAGTTTGTCCGGCGGCTTAAAGATAAATGCGCCATGCTTAAAGTATTATGTACTTAACTACATAATTTTGTGTTTTGTTTAGGGTTTCATTTATTAAATGCTTTTCTCTTCGCACCATATCTACTTGACAATGTTTAGCCTTTTGGTTTAAGTATGGTATTTGTAGTTGTTTTTCCTAATGTGTCATAAAGTTTAAATAGATAAATAATTACATAATTTTATCCGCACATGTATCAGTATCAGAAATGATCTTTTAAACCGAAAGCCGAGCCGTAGCTCGGTATACCGTAGTATTGAAATGAGTAAATCCGGGTATTCGTAAGATTCGAGAGAGGCCTATACGAAGGCTGCGATGCATAAGTAAAGGCCATCTCTGGGGAGCCCAATACGAAAGGGTCATAACAAATAAAACGACCTATCTAATTTTGTTGTGTTATATATATATAGTCTTTATAAATATAGTTAGTGTTTATAAATATAGTCGGAACTAGAGAAACCGGCAGATTTTTTATGACTTTCTATCAATGTATTCGTAAGTACTGAGTACGCAGCAGCAAAAGCGGATGAGGTTGTAAAAATAAGATTGACACAACTTTATTGTGAAGAGAATAAGAGCGTGTCCAGGTCATTCTGAACACCTCGCCCGCTTACCTACTTCTGCTGCTGACTGTACACGAAAGACTCTTTAAAAAAAAAGGGAAATAATAATCAGAATAAAAAAATCTGACAAGTGCAGCAAAAAAATCTAAATGCACATAAAGCAGCGTATTGTTTTTTTTTTTTTCATTTGTATTTTTTGCCGTGCAAGCTGTTATGACATTTAAATACTGTAAATACATCGAAAATTTTATTCATATCCTTTAAATGACTGTGAAATCACCTCCGATCAAATAACACTACACAATCAGTCCAAAAAATAACCCCCCAACTATAGTGCCGCAAGAACGACTCGGGCGGTACTTCCTTTGACAGTCTTATTAGGGTATAAAACTGGCCGGTTACAAATTTTCTCGAGCCATATTTCCAGTAAATCTTTTTTGAGTCTGTACTTCCTTTACATTGTTGCTCGAAGGAAATCACAAAAAAAGTACTACTCTTAAACGGCCTCCTAGCCCAGTCGGTAGGGACCCTGGTCCAAAGAATATAATACTGCCCTAGTCGGGGCAGTTTCTCACAGATATTTTGTTCCTGAGTTATGGATGTTTTCCTATGTATTTAAGTATTTATCCATATTTATCTATTATATGAAAAAAAATGTACTAATTTATTTTAATCGACAGTTTTATCAATAACATTTATGTTTTCATGTTCAAAAGCATTTAAAAAATCGAAAAAAAAAACAAAACAAAAATATTTTTTTTTTTGGCGAAATTGACCTAAATTCATACAACATTCATTTATTACTCCTTATGACCTCAGGAATTCGTGGTTAAAATCTCTCGCAATGCTGATGAGCAACGTGTATATAATTTTAATTAGTCACGTCTTTAATCGGGGAATACAAAATGCCGATGCTGCAATGCAAAAAAAGTGGCGGCGTTTTTTTTATTTTTTTGATTAATTAAAAATCCGGTTTCTAGTATGATAAGTCTCCTAGATTCCCTTTGTTCCTTGAAGCAGGGGAGGGGTAGGGTTACACGATAATGCGGTGCTGCAAGCCCAAAAAATATGCCGCCACTTTTTTTGCATTGCAGCATCGGCATTTCGTATTCCCCCATTATAGACGTGACTAATTATATATATATATATATATATATATATATATATATATCACTCATCTAGGAGACTTTTCGAACTAGGTTCAGTGTTGTAGGCTCTTGTTCTACTACGTCGGTTTGATTTGAGTAAGATTGTCCTATGATATTTATTTATTTAAAGAGAGATCGGTTACTGTGATGTGACGAGAGTCACTTCACAGGTTGAGTTCTTAAGTAACTTAGTCTCAAATCGATTAAAACTTTTCAGAATAAATAACAATTTTGGGTTTAAAATGGTCTTTTTATGTTTATGACCTTTTTAAAATACCTAACGTTATAATTTCAAAACATGCAAGAACCTTACTTTTAATTGAACAATAAAACAAAAATAAAAGTGAGAAACAATGATTTTACTTTGTTTTTCCTAAAAACCCACTGACGTATCGAAAATAAATAACGAAAATTATTAATTGGTTAGTTTTTTGCCTCGCATTTCTTAGCCTCATTATTTGCATCCTCCTTGCACAAATCACGGACAGGAAGTCCTTCAAATTGCAATGTCATTTGAACAATTCTTTCAGCTTCTCTTATACCACTCAACCGCGCGCCAGCTATGGTACCGAAATGATAGGGCACTGTCGCTTCCCCTGCAAACAGAATGATCGGTGGACATGCCTCGCCCGGTCCGGGGACGGGACAGCCGAGAACTCTCTGAGCCTGGCCGCAGGATTCCGATGTCTCATACGAATAAGATCCCCTGAAGAAAGGATCGGTAGCCCAGAATGACCTTACAACTGTCGTGGGATACGGAATGCAATAGTTGCCGGTATGACACCGCAATATACTCGTAATGCCCTCCGACACGTCGCGATCAGTTAACTCCTCCATCATTCGTGCTGCTTCTCCAACCACCCGAACGCAAATGACATTGTTGCTGTGAGGTACCTTCTCGATGGTTGTGATTCCACTGGTCCAATCGAATCCTCCGCCCAACTGGCTATGGCAACATTTAAAGTTGAGATTTCCCATGTGCCAATACCAAAACGGACGATTGTATTCAAGGTAAATGTTATCAATTAAACCGACATCTAGATAGCATAATGCACTCATTTTGGAGCATGGCAGTTCAGGACAGAATAAACTGGAAGCGTTAGCACGAAGAACCCCTAACGAAACTGTGCTGATAACGTAATCACAAGGGAACTCCTCTCCGTCCACTGAGTACACCACCGCGCGATGCCCCTGTTTCTGAGCAGTTCCCCAGTAGACACAACCTACGGGTTTACAGTAGCGTATTCTAGCTTCAGGAATTATTCTAAGTAGTGGTGCTATTGCACCCAGAGTTCCGAGGGGCACACGCACGGCGCCGCCTGGCATCGCCATGTAGCTGCCAACGTGGTCGAAGGACAGCATGGCGTTGTCGTACCCGCAACGCGCTGTCAGCATGTGCGACAGTCCAAACATGATTCGTGCCGCGTCGTGCTGCTGATCCTCTGGAAACTCATGAAGTTCTTGCTGGATTCTCAAACTCATAAAATTTATCAAAGATCCGTGTTGCTTGTTCCCTCCTAAACAGAAAATTGAAGCCGCTTCTTGTTCGATTTGCCGAAATTTATGGTAAGCCGTAACAACTGGTCTACAATCCATTTTTCCTGAGGCCACCCTATGAAAGAGACCACGTGGATGTGCCGTAGCGGGCACGCCTGGACGCGGAGGATTCTCCTGTGCTGTCATTTCATAAATGGGGTGTTTAGGACAATGGGAAAAATTATAGCCTGCACCGATTTCTACGACGACATCTCCTAAATAGGATGAACGTATTCGACCACCCGGCCTGCAAGCAATCGTAATTAATTAAGACATGATTAAATTCTACCGGTCTATTTATTGACGTTTTTAGCTGTTTGTTGGCTGTAAAGTACCTTTCATAGGCTTCTAAGATGACATAGTTATTGATGCCACGCTGCGTGAGGCGCACCGCGGCGGACAGGCCCGCCATGCCGGCTCCGATGATGACCACACGGGGCTCAGGGTAGCACAACGTCGGGTCACAAGGCTCCTGGGCGCAGATGCCTCGCTCCACCATATCCGGCTCACAAGGTGATGTCACAGGGGGGTTCTCTGACCCCCCTATGCTGAAATTAATTTAGGTACTCTCACTATTTTGTATTAAATTTAATATCAGTCACTTTTCTCATTATATTCACAAACTAACCTTCTTTTAGAAGTTTTCAGCCAACATTTTGCGGAAGGGACGACTTTTTTACTTAGAATTTTCATAGTAAATTAAATTCACTTCAATAATTTTAACCAACAAATCCAGTAGACACCTTTATTTTGGTGTCAGTTTTTAGACATATTTTCCTTATCATAGATTCATAAAGACAGTATACAGTCCGGACCACAGATTAAGAGAGAACCCGGACATTACTCTATTTCCCTTACCACAGTTGAACCTTATTACTTAAGAGGCCTTATTCCCAAAACGCGCGAATTTCACGAAATGCTTCATTTTCTTCGAAGGCTATGGCGAAAATACTAAGTTTTTTTTAATCAACTATTGATGCACATAATAGTTCATTTCTTTATCTAGACGGCGATCGGAGCAAATATTACATTTTAACGAGTGAAATATGAAAAAAATTGGTTGTCTTGGAAGGCCTTTCCAGATTTTCCAGTTAGGTGTACCGTTCATTTTCAGATTACGCAAAAAAGGGTAAAAATTCTTATTCAATTTGAATTAAATTCAGTTGAGTATATCATGTATGAGACGGCCATGGAAATAAAAATCGAAGATTCATCTTGGATAATCGACAAAATACCTTCTAATTATATGCCAGTTTTTTGATGAAAACACGGTTACATTTCATTTTTTCCACGAAAATCCTATGCATATTTTGCCCTAAAAATATTACCATTGCAAAGTTAAACTATATTTCTATCACGATAAAAAAAACATTACTATAGCAGTAAATATCAAATTACTATGAATTTTTAAAAATGACACTTAAATCACACTTCACAGGACACTTTTTGTAAGAATCGTATTTTTGGGTACTTAATAATAATAAACATGGTTCAAAATTATTTTTTTGTATTACTAATACTTCAAACTATCTTATAAATAGCATTTTATGCGGCTTTTTTCATTAATAGAGTTTTTCGACCTTTTAGGGAATAAGGAGCCTTAACCGAGCAAAACAATCGTTCATGGGTATTTCATAGGTGCCTAGTAAAAAGTAGTAAAAACGGTCCGATACAGAGCATAATGTACGGGGCGGTGTCTCACTCGCACTCGTTACAAAATTGACACATTTGATACAAGTTCAAAATAAATAGGGAAAACCAATACAATTTATTAAATAACTGTGTATATCTAAACTAAAGCCTAAATTTAAATAAAATTAAACCCTCCGCGTTATGGTGCCATAGATGCTGGCACCATTTCCGCGCTGTATCGCAATAGCGATTGGGGAATGCAAACCGGTTATAACCGAAACAGAAAAAATCTGTTATAACCGGTTATTTTGTCAAATTTTGATAAGCTGTTTTTGAAAATACAAATAACCGATTACGGCCATTTTCGGTTATTTATTTAATGCTAGTGTAATGCATCCTTGGTGCCAGCCCAGGCCCCGCCAGCCTAGCCACGTCATCGCCCCACTACCACCAGCCGGCCATGCTCCCTAGCCACTCCCTAGCCGAACCTCGGAGTGGGGAGATGACAAGCCAATAAAAACGTACGCAGCCTCATTTTGACGTTCTGTTTTGATTGACAACTTATAAGTGGAAACTCTGTCCGTTATTTAAAATAAATTACTTGTTGATTCGGTAAGTATTTGACCTCTCGCCTTCCCATTTCATCTGCAAATTCATGCTATTATTACCTAAAATTCTATCACAAGAGGTTGTTAAATCATAGATTTTCGTCTAGAACTCTGATTTGTATACTCAATTTAATTTCAGGTTGAGTAACAAACGGTCAACTAAAGCCTGATCAGAAATATATGCTCATGCGCCATGTTGCGGAATTTCATTGGAACTAATTTCTTACACAGGCAATAATTTTAATGACAGTATGATATGCATGTGTGAGTGCATGTTATAGGTTGTCTCTGTTGTCAAGTGTCATTGAGGTGGTTTACTTGATTAAGGCACTGGTCCCACCGCGGGCGAGTAACTATGAGCTATAAGATGTATATTTATAGTTCATCGCAGTGTGAACAGCCAGCGATGAACTATAAATATATATCTCTCTCTTTTATTTACACGGAAGCTATTATCTTTTGTTCGTTTCTTGGGCTAGAAAATAGCCGATAGCTCATAGCTTACTCGCTCGCGGTGGGACCAGTGCCTAATATTTAATAATAAACGACAAAAAAAAACAAAATTATCCATAGTCAAAAGCGAAACATTGTAAATAGTGTTTATAATAAACTGCTGTAAATAATACGCGCGGGAAATGAAACTATTTCGCTGTGAAAAATTTTCAAATTAATATCAGAGCTGACAGGTAAACAAATCAAGATGTCACCATACCATACGCTCTATGACTATACTGAACTGTTGCCATATAAAGGAGAATAATAGCGCCCTCTTGACAATAATCATATATTTCTGGTCAGGCTTTACTTACTTAGGTGGTCTTACTCGATGCACATCGCTCGTTGAAATAGAGTTAAAAAAAGAAACTTTTCTTTAACTCTATTTCAACGAGCGATTTGCATCGAGTATTACCACCTAAGTAATTCGTACGGCCTACCTTGAACTCTGAATTAAAAATCCGTACTAGCAATTCTTACATTATACTGTTATTTTATCAAATTTTAACAAAAATAAACGAAACCGGTTACAACAGATTATCGGTTATTTTTCGAACAAAACCGATTTCATAGAATTCCGGCGGGCTCCAGAAGAGCCGGGACATTAACGCTGGCAACAGAACGGCGTAGAATATCATTGAGCGTGGCGTGCCTGGAGAAGGGCCCTACGCTCTTCTGGCAGGACATATGGATATAGTATAATAATGACAATATTGACATTTTGATTGTCAGACGACGTCATTATCTCCTTAGTTCAAACGAGACACAGTCCCCTAGATAACCTTCTCTTTCGGCCGCACTTTATGACCAAAGAGTATACTCCAATTTAAAATCAGGCATGTATTTAACCAGGCTGCTAAATAATTGAATTTGTGTAGCTTTAAAAAATAAAAATGGGTACCAAAATTAATAGGTTGGCGACTAATTTGGTTCCGTACATTATTTCAATATGGGCTGTTTTTTAATGGCTTAATAGCCATTGTTTAACCATAGGTAGGTATCAAATAATTATATTGAAAACTGAATTTATAACTGGGAAGCATTTTTAAAAGCCTTTATTTAATCGAAAACGATCACCTATTAAATTAAAAATAAGGTACTTTTAAAATATTTAGGAAGCAATTAAAGTGAATTACATATTCAATATTAGTAAAACGGGCAACTTTGTACACGAGCTGTAATTATAAGATAAAATGGATTCTTAAAAAGTTACTAGGGTCTATGAATATTGGCAGGTAAGTATCTATAGTCAGATATCTAGAACCAAAATTCATATGCTACATATGATTTAGAAAAAAATAAAGGTGCCTGTATAGTATTACCAAAATACCAACCTAGTTAATAGAGCATAATGAATGGTGCCTTTTGTGTAGGTATAGATATTTAGGTAATTTCTACACAAAACGCACCCTTCATATTTTCTATTCACTAGGTAGGTAGGTATTTAGGTAATACCTACACAAAAAGCACCATTACTAGGCACTAAGTAGGTACCTAGTTAATAGAAAATATGAAGGGTGTGTTTTGTGTAGGAATTACCTAACTATCTACCTATACTTCCTTTTTTTTAGATTGGAAAAATCGTGTGATTGTCCTAGTTTTCCCTCATAGGGCTGAAAAAAAGATACATAGGCGAAATGAATCGTTAATTTTCTATTGTGAAAAAAAAAGAGGTATAGTCGCCTATCTTACTTCTACACAGCTTCTTAAGTTTTAAAGGAAAAGAAAAAAACATATTGCAGTTTATAATAATCAATACCTATTGTTAATTGACATTTAAATAAAACAAGTTGTATAATGTATTAGTTGTAAATGGTTAAAATATTCAATGAAATTATTTGATTATACCTAGACAGTAGTCATCTTGCCATATGTTGGCTAAACATGTGATACAAAATGACATCAATCATGACATCTATACTTATGTATTTTACCATGTTTAAGCAAATAAATTATTTATATTTCTATTTCATGTGCCTACCTTTTGGAAGTAGGTATTACCTAAAGCTCAAGTGCTCAATGTATTGCATACTATGGGTTCCATACAGATCAAAATTTTTGTTAGCAATTTTTTTATGACAAATGCACTGAACTTTAACTTTTGATCAAAGTTAAGCTCCTTGTTCCTTTGCTCGTCTTCGCACCTAATGCTTCCTAGGCTTATTTAAAAATACAAATTACTCAGAATTTTAATTTTTTTAAATATTTATTGCCATGGAAGATTCATGTGGAAAACGACCATTACCTAACCAACATACATACCGGTCCCGCAGAGAAAAAAAAATTATACCACGACAGTGGCAAACAAGCATACGGCCCGCCTGATGGTTACTAACAATGACCCTATGGCTTGCAAAACATTTTATTTAATTTTCTTCATTACCCCCTTAAAGCACCAGGGGACATACAACCTACAAAATTTCAACTCAATCGTTCTAGCAATTTCGGAACAAATAGACATTGTGACAAGACAGAGTGGAACATGCTTCCTTTTAAACGATTTTGGTACGGAACCTTAAAAATATTCCAGTTTCCTGAAATTTTAGTGCTCCCGTAATTAAAATGATACCAGCAATTGATACCCAAAAAATGGTTAATTAGGTAGAAACAAATAGCTGGCAACAAATATTTAAACCAAGCCTGCTTTGAATAATAGATGCCAAGTTAATATTTTTGTTGCCAACCTATTATTTTAAGTTCCCGGTAAATTTTTTGGTCAGCTATATATTTCTGCCGTTTTTCAATAATATGATGCCACATGTTTGAGGCTTATAAAAAAATATTGTCGCTATAATATTAATTCACGGCCAATTTATCTATACATATAATAAAGCTGAAGAGGGTCGAAAGTCTGTACATAGAAGATAATTGAAAAAAAGTTGGCTGGGGATACTTAAAATCGATAACAGAACACGTTCCAACAATTTTTAGAATTTTTGTCTGTTTATCTGTTTGTCTGTTTATCTGTTTTTCTGTTTATCTGTTTGTCTGTTTATTTGACCGCGCATCACGTGAAAACGGCTGAACGGATTTTGATGAAATTTTGTATAGAGATAGTTTGAGTCCCGGGAAAGGATAATATATAGTTTTAATCCCGAAAATCAACCCTGGTGTCGGTGAAAATGGAGTTGAAAATTTGTATGGAGAATTTTTAACCGCTGAAACGAATTAGATAGAAATGAGTATGGAGATAATGTGAGTCTCGAGAAACGTCATAGGATAGTTTTCAAACCCTTGTGGGGGTGAAAAGGGGGTCGGAAGTTGGTATGAGGAATTTTTTACCGCTGAACTGATTTAGATGAAAATTGATATAGAGATAGTACGGGTCTCGAGAAAGGACAAAGGATAGTTTCATCTTCAAAAAAGCCCCCCCCCCCCTCCATCTTACTTTAGAACCGTAGGTCCAAAAAAATAGAAAAAAATAATGGAAGTGAAGCCTGGAAGGTACTTTCAATAAAAACTATCTATCTACATATACATATAATAAAGCTGAAGAGGAGGTTGAAAGTTTGTATGGAGAATTTTTAATAGAAATTAGTATGGAGATAATTTGAGTCCGAGAAACGACAGAATAGTTTTCATCCCGAAAATAAACCCTTGGGGGGGTGAAAAGGGGGTTGGAAGTTGATATGAGGATTTTTTTACCGCTGAACTGATAAAGATGAAATTTGGTATAGTAGGGGTCTCAAGAAAGGACAAAGGATAGTTTTCAGTTGGAAATTTGTATAGGGAATTATTAACCGCAGAATCGATTTAGATAAAATTTGGTATGGAGATAATTTGAGCTCTGAAAAAGGAAATAAAATAGTTTTATCTCGGAAATTCCCTTAAGCGGATGCAAAAGGGGTGGAAGTTTACATGGGGAAGAAACATCCAATAACCGCTGTACGTATTTCGATGAAATTTGGTATTGAAATAATTTGTAGTTTTTTGGTCAAGGTATTTAAGGTATTTAGGTTTTATAATATGTTACCCGTCGATCCTTTTACCTTTACCCGCTCAAGAAATATTTGAAAATATCATGAATGTCAAAGGGTTATTGCAGGTTCGAGGACTATATATGACGGACAAAGATGCATGGCCCAAACCAGAAAACTACTACAAAATCATCTAACATTTATAGGACACCGTTTAGGTAGGAAAACATATCAAACGTTTTGTGAAGCAGTCAGATTAGGATTTATTTGTCTTTATAATTAAACAATAGGTACATTATCTGTCTCTCAAGCTGTTTTGATATGTCTTCTTGAAGAACTACGCATTTGTATCTTTAAGATCTAATAATGTATTACAAGCATACGCGCCGACTAGTGCGGCCGCAGACGAAGACATTGAAGCATTTTATAATATCCTCGAAAAAGCAGTCCATGCATCAGAAAAAACACGAATTATACTAGGAGATTTTAATGCCATTATTGGGATACCAAAATCCGACGAACACCTCATCGCGGGCAAATATGGTTCCGGAAAAAGAAACGCCCGAGGAAACAGGTTTATACAATATGCAACAGAGAACAAGCTGACAATAATAAATACGATGTTCAAGAAAAAGCAAAACAACAGATGGACCTGGATATCACCAGATAAAAAAACAAGAAACGAAATCGACTACGTTATGGCAACACAACCTAAGGATTTCACTAATTTTGAGGTTGTAAATATATTGTATCCTTCAGACCATCGTCTCATTCGTGTAACTATGAGAATAAACACCGTAAAAAAATCCAGAAGACGGTTTAAAAAATCTCTACCTCGAAACTTTAAATCGCCAGAAGAGAGATCAAAATTTTTAGAAAATTTACAAATATATAGACAAGAAATTACGACAACTTCGAGTACAGAAAAAGTCCAAGATTTTTACAGCAACCTAATAAAAGGTTTAAAGGCATGGATCCCGGACAACGTCGAACAAGAAAGTAGACACAAGAAAACAATAATATCGACCGAAAGTCTAAAATTGATCCAAAGAAGACAAGAACTACAAAACAAAAAGCATTTATCAAAAACAGAAAAAATCGAATTAAAATTACTATACAAAACAGTCAATAAAAAAATAAGACAAGAGTACAAACAACACAAAATTAATATTATAGAAAAACACTTAAATACCTCAGGAAGTACAAGACGAGCATATAAAGAGCTTGAACCTAATAAAAAATGGATAGCGAAACTGAAAGCTGGAACCACATACAAAGAAAAAAGACAAGATATATTGGAGATAGCGACAAAATTCTTTGAGGCTTTATATGACAACAAAAATCCAAATACTTGCGAAAACAAATGCTACGAAGAGATTACAAGTACAGCGCTTTTAAAGACTCAAAATATTAATTACTTTGAAGAAGTTGAAATATTACACCTTATAAAAAAACTAAGAAATGATAAAAGTCCTGGATCGGATGGCATCACCAACGAATTACTGAAAGAAAGTATGCCACTTTTACTCACACCTTTGACAATACTATTCAACAAAATAATACGTGAAAAAGAAGTGCCGGATGAGTGGAAAGAGTCTGACATAGTAATCCTATATAAAAAAGGTGACCCAGCCGACATATCAAATTACCGTCCTATCAGTCTAATGTCGAGCTTTTACAAACTGTTCTCATCAGGTCTTCAAAAAAAGATAACGTCTAAAATAGAAACGTACTTAGACACTTCACAAGCGGGTTTCAGGAAATCCTTCAGCACAGTAGATCATAACTATTCAGACCGTAGAGCAACTGATAGAAAAGTATAGTGAATTCAGAAAACCACTATTTTTAGCTTTTATTGACTATCAGAAAGCATTCGACTCTATTGACCATAATGCAATATGGGCAGCTCTAACAGAAGCAGAAATACATCCAACTTATATCGCAATTATTAAAAACATATACAAAAACTGCCGAAGTCGAGTGAAGCTTGAAAGTACTGGTAGAGAAATCCAAATAAAACGAGGGGTAAGACAAGGGGACCCACTCTCCCAGGCGTGGAAGTATACTAGTAAAGCTAAACGTAAAATTATTACATGTCAGAGAGCCATAGAACGAAGCATATTGAACATAAAATTATACGAAAAAATACGACACGAAGATATAAGGCGAAAAACCAAATGCATAGATGCTCTCGAATACGCTTTACGATAAAAGTGGAAGTGGGCCGGCCATGACGCAAGAATGCATGAAGAAAAATGGACACTATGGACTGGACCGAAAGGAAAGAGAAAGAAAGGCAGACCAAGCGCTCGTTGGGTGGACGACATCGCAAAACTACTTAAAAACTGGCCGGAAGTAGCACAAGACAGAAACAAATGGCATGATTTGGAGGAGGCCTTTACCCGAGAGGGGTCCAAACCTACTTAGTTAAATTTATCTTTTATATTTTTTTTTACATGTAAACCTAATCTTAAGTTGGTCTCTTGGAATAAACAGGCTTTTTATTTTTTTTATTTTTATTTATTATTATAATGTATTACTGTTTTGAAAAAAATAAGTCCCGTCGAGTTTCTTTTCGGTCATAATCATAATACTTCTTGGGTTAGAACCGGTGGTAGTTTTAGAACGAAGTCCCTTATCAGACGGCTAGGCGAAAAAAAGTCACGTAACCGTCACGAAAAAGTGTCACGTCACGAAAACGCGACACCCGTACGATTGAGAAACATGTAAAATGGAATGAAATAAAAAATATATAAAATAGAATAAAGTGAAGTGAAGTGTAGTGAAAAGTGAAAGTGAGAAGTGATAAAAGTGAAAAAAGTCGAGAACCTAAAAGTAAAAAATGTCGAAAACGTCAATTGACATGGCAAAATTTCTAAATTTCAAATACTTCAAAAACCAAAAATTTCAAAAAAATACAAAAAAAATTAAAGCCACAAAATTTACGAAAAAGTAAAAAATTAAATTAAATTAAAAAACATAACTTCGTTCCAACCGAGTGTTCTACGACACTCACGTATTTTAATTTTCTCTGACGTTCATTGTAATGTGCTTACATTGAAGAATAAATATCTTGATCTACACCAATATCATAAATCCTCTATTCCGCGTTCGGAACCGTATGTAAGTACCAACATTATTGCAAACAGTAACGTAACATCAGTGTATTATCTGTGACAGTGTGGTAAAACCGTATGAAAATACATTACCTACTACGGTAACGTAATGAAAATCCGCCACCCCGACCGCCGGTGCAATAAATTTGGTCATGGCGGTGTAATGGCGGTCATTCTAATGGTTTCAATGGATTTTTAATATGTATATGCCTCTGTCATCGACATATAATATCATTCTTCCAAGGCCTCTGTACATAATTAGGCCTTATTACGTAACAGTTACACAAACTACTATTTATCTCTTTTTAGGGTTCCGTAGTCAACTAGAAACCCTTATAGTTTCGCCATGTCTGTCCGTCTGTCCGCAGTCTAGCTCAGTTACCGTTCGCGCTAGAAAGCTGAAATTTGGTGAGGCCTGATAAGAACTTTCAATAAAAACTATATTGAATAAAATCGGTTCAGCCGTTTTTGAATTATCAGTCAAAAACGCATAGTGAAAGGAAGTGCCGGATAGTAAAATGACGTAAGCGCCACCAAATATCCCTTAATAAACGACCTTTTGAACGGATGTTTTGTAACAGGGTGGCATCTACGAAACTCTACACTGAGCATCGCCCGACATGCTCTTGGTCGGTTTTTTTTGCATTGTTATCCCGGAAATCACCCCTTAAGGATGACTAATCCCAGTTCAGGGGGGGGGGTAGCCACTACACTCGATTGCGTTAAATTTGCATGTGTGCCCCCCCCCCCCCCCCTCCAAGTGCACCTCAAATAGAAAAAATCATTTCTACATTTGTGACCACCCCCCAATTTCAACCGCGCCTGTTCTTACCTTTCATGCTTAGACTGATTTGACGGGAGGATCGATTTGGTTTGGATGACATTGCCGTGGACATGAACGTATAAATACAAAAGTGGTCCTGTATCGTCCGATATACACCTACTACTCTATGTCGTTTAAATCATGACAAAAAAAATTATAGGATAAAAAAGTATTCATTTTTGAGTGTAGTTTCATTTAGTGGTAATTGTAAAATATTTTATTAGGACTACTGTCCTCTAGCGTATCCATCTGTCAACTTTACTTCAAGTTCCGCCTCCAGGGTAGCGAGAGAGAAATTAGGGGTGAATTAGCCGCTTACTGACACAGACCAAATTCCACGCGGGCGGAGCCGCGGGCACAGCTAGTATTATTATTTGCCTTAGAAATGTTGCCGATTCATGTTTTAGATACCCGGAAAATTATAAGCCTTAAAATTATAACTTCTAATTAATTATTAATATAATTTTCCGGACATATCCAATAATTAAAGACGTTGTTTACCAAGGAATATCAACGTGACTATTAAGAAAGATATATTAAGACCTAAGACACATATATATTTATTTATATTTATATATTAATATCTATATTTTCTTTCTATATCTACGTGAGTATTATATTCTTTGGGCTTGATCAAGTTACTTTAATTGCCGCAAGTTCAATAATGATGATGTCCTCCCAAACGTATCCGTCGACGGCGACACCTGTAGGCCTATGATGGTAGATTTTATTAGCGGATTAAGCTGATATAAACTTGATATAATTTTGAACAAAAAAGAACCGACTTCACTAAACATCCACCATTCCAAAAGCAAATGCTCGAGCTGCTGTAAAAAATACTCAAATCACTATAGGTGTGCCTATAATAGTTGAAGAGTTCCCTCGATTTCTCCAGGATCCCATCATCACATCCTGACCTGGTTACAATGGGACCAACTGTGAAGTATACTCTTTCAAAAGAATTTTTCAAATCGGTCCAGCCATCTTCGAATAATCGGTGAACATACATAAAAAAAAAAAAAAAAAAAAATAGCAAAAACAAAGATACCGACGAATTGATAACCTCCTCCTTCGAAATCTTGAAGTCGGTTGAAAATGACAGTTGCCGCCATTGTTTGTCATTTTATCAGATTTATATCAACTTATCAACTGATAAAATCTGCCCAGTTATTCAGCAGGTACAGTCACGTCTGAAAATATGAATACATTTAATGTGACGAAAATATGTAGCCACGACTCTATTACCAAGGCGTAAAGTTTACGTAGTACACGTTTTTGTCACATTCAATGTATCCATATTTTCAGACGTGACCGTACTTAGGTAGGTTGATCCTTACGTGCATGGGCTCGAGCGTGACTTGCAAAACCAAACTTTGTTTTGAAAGTTCGACAGCAAGAGACACAGTAAAGCTCATTATTAGAGTTATATGTGTAGGTGTAGGCTTGGCCGAGATTTTCGGAACTCTCGTTTGGTGTCAAGACCTTCCAGGCACACTTTTTCATAGTCACGGAGACCGGTGTTGATCGCAGCTATAATATCCCCCGGTTTTGGCCACTTTAAGGAGAGTTTGCTATTCAGACGTCCGTCATTTTATGGCAATATAAGGAATCATGACACACTTAATGTAGGTACTGAGCCATTGATAATTATTAAAATATATTACTATATTGATATAAATCTCCGCTGTTAAAATTCTGACATTAGATCACCGATCAAATAGCACTAGGGATACGCAATAAGCTCAAAAAAATGGCCCTCAATAGTGTCGCAAGAACGACTTGTGCGGTACTTTTTCTGACAGTCTTATTACGGTATAAGACTGCCCGCTTACAAATTTTCACGAGCCATATTTTCAGTAAATCTTGTTTGAGTCTGTACCTCCTTTATATTGTTGCTCAAAGCATTCGTTTTTTTTTCTTTTTTCTTTAATTAAATCTCAGAAAGTGGCCCAGGACCAGGAGTCAGTTTTGGCACTTTCTTCCATGGCTCCTGACAACTGAATGACAGATGATAATGATAATGCCATCTGTGCTGCCTTAACCCTTTGATCGCTAAGCATCGGACAGAAAAATCGTGCCCTCAGTGTCAGCGCGCACGCAAGGCAATCTGGTTATATTTTGGATGTGATATCGATATCACGTGCTGACGCTGAGGGGATGCTTTCCGTGCTCGTGGTTTGACGTATTTGGCGGTTAAAGGGTTATTTACTCATATATTAACTACTAGTCTTTTCCCGCGGCTTCGCTCGCGTACTATAAGTACTCAAAAAGGATACGATACCCATGTTGATTTTCAGACTTTGTGACCACATTTGCCCCTTTTAGGGGTTGAATTTTCAAAAAACCTGAAACACGTGTTTACTCATTTATCGTTAGGAATACTGTGAAGTTTAGAATAAAATAGTCTAACAAATCTTGATTCACCATACAAACTTTGGACCCCCATTTTACCCCCTTAGGGGATGAATTTTGAAAAATCCTTTCTTAGTGCACCTTTAGACCTTATAAGGAAACTACGTGCCAAATTTGGAATCTCTAGAACCAGCGGTTTGGGCTGTGCGTTGATATGTCAGTCAGTCAGTCAATCAGTCAGTCAGTCAGTCAGTCAGTCAGTCAGTCAGTCAGTCAGTCAGTTTCTTCTTTTATATATTTAGATAAACCATATAGTTGTAAATGTGTCTATCAAAAAATCCACGTGTTTAATATCGCGATTATGAGCCCATGAGCGATATAATAAGGACCTCGTTACGAGCAAGTGTATTGTAAAGCACATTATTATATTCACGTCTATAAAACAAATAAGGACGTATCTTGTTATTTATTGTGTGTTAACAGGCACGGTATAAAAGAGTTCAGAAATGAATTCATTTCCTTTTCAGTTTAGAGATCAAAATGTTGCATTAATGCTGAACACAAGTTTGTTGTCTTACTTCAATTAAAATATTAATAACATTTTAAATAAATAATAACTATGAGTTAAAACAATGCGTCCAGAAGCGATCCAACGTGTGATAGAAGTGCCGACTCACTCCTCGGAGCGAGTGGTTCTCGTCCGTGTAACTCTGCAATAAAATAGTTTCGTAAGTTATCGACATGCTGGAAACATTTTCATTTAAACTACCTGCTTACTAAGTAATATTAGTTTCCATCCTCCGGAACATGTTTTTTTCTCATTTTTAGAGGGGACAATTGGCTTTTAATTATACATAGGGCAGATGCCCCGGTTTTGGATACTTTAAGGAGAGTTTGTCTATTTCGACGTCCGTCATTTTGTCTCATTAAGGAATTATGACACTCTTTATGTACTGAGTAATTGAAAATATATTACTATATTTATATGAATCTCCGCTGTTAAGATTCTGACATTAGATCAATTTTTTTTCTTTAATTATATGTCAGAAAGGGGCCCAGGAGCCAGTTTTGGCCACTTTTTTCCATGGCTCCTGACAACTGAATGACAACAATTACATAACAGATGACAGTGTCATCTGTACTGCCATCGCTTATTCTTATATTAACTATAAACCATAGACTTGTAAATTTGTCTATACCTCAATAAAGTTGAAAATGGCCAAAACCGGTACAGTGGCTACAACCGGGGCATCTGCCCTATATGTATTACTTAAAGGATACATTAAGGACTAAGAGCTGGCTCCGTCAGATATGACACAATAATGAGAGCAACAAAACCCGTCTGGTTAAATTGCTATACTACCCTTCCTTATTGCTAGATCCGGGTATCTGGTAGCTTTTAGCGGACCCCAGGCTCAATTGAACCGTGAAAAATCCGGGACAAACGCTAGAACGATGACGTTGTCATTATTTTACTTATTAAATATACTTACAACTTGTTCAAAGGCAATGTCCGAGTGCTGCAGCGTCTTCGCCAGCTGCAAGCTGTGCTGGAAGTGGACGTTGTCGTCTCCGCTACCGTGCACCAGCAGGTACCGGCGCCCACGCAGGGTCTCCGACAGAGACATCAGGTCGGAGTTGTGGTAGCCCGCCAGGTTGGCTTGCGGCGTGTCCATGTAACGCTCGGTGTAGATTGAATCTGCAATACAAGGGTTATTTCTTAAGGTCCTGATCAAGCGAGTGCGTCGTTAGCGTGCAATTTGTGAAAAAATTGTGAAAGGATCACTGCAATTTGGTTAAGCTTCGATTACGACGTAGTTTGACCAAGAACTGAATCATGAAGAAACCAAAAATATATGGTTTACTCAGTAACTCGACCAATGACTTACTTATCTAATGTTCCATAAATACAAAATGTTGTTTTTCATTAGTTGAATGACCAAGTCACTAGTCTTTTTTACTTTAAGTACCAGAGGCGTATTTTAAAACATGGGGTTCCGTTCCATAAAGGCCTTATGGGCCTGCCTGACTGGCGCCCTGAACCCAGCGCGTGAGGCGGTTCATGCCGCCTCTGGCATTCAGCCTCTCCGGACTATGGCCCACTTGGGCCTAGGCCCTGTTAAGTGCATTTTACAAGATACACATGGAATAGTTATTTGTTATACAAGGGTGCAAAGTTGTATTTTAACCGCGAGTGTGGAATTGAAGCACGAGCTAGCGAAGGGATTCTAGGGTTGAACTGCGAGGTAGCGAATGCATACTATGGTTGAACCGCGAGCGAAGCGAGTGGTTCGAAAATAGAATCCTGAGGGAAGCGAGTAGTTCAAAAATAGAATCCTGAGCGTAGCAAGTGTTGCAACACACGAGACGTAAAAATAACTTTGCAGCCGTGTGTAACACAAATCTTTTCACCTCACTAAAGCGAGGAAAATATAGTCTGGCCAGCCAACGAACGCAGTAGCAATGTATGTACATCAAACAAAACTTAGTATTTTTTGGACGCCTGTCGCGCGCTTTTGTACGTCATTTCTAAAATTGTAATTCTGCATTGAATAATTAAATAATTGATAATTCTGGTATATTTATGACTTTACAATGAAAAAGAAGGTGCGAAGAAATTAAAATAACAACATAAAAATGACAGAAGATTATGCGGTCAAAATACAATAGTTGATATCCAGGAAGGAATGAAACATTGATACTTACAATGATTGCTAAAATCATAAGGCTAGTCGAGGGAAACGAGTAACTACCTATATCTACCAGAAAATACAACTTTTCAGTTTAGAATGGAACAGGATTAGCTTCATTATCTGTATGAATAAGAGTGTCATGTTAATTACATATATTCACTCAGTATACTCCTACTTATTTATTATGATTTCCTTTTATCATTTCGTTTGACGACTATTTTAGGTAGGCACTTATTGAATCTAATGTACGAATTGTATAATTGAATAATCAATAAACGCACGTGAGGTTTTGGTGTTTATTTATTTTATACATAGCTTAGGTAGGTACATAAAGGAAAACATTTCAAAGGCTTGATAAAAGTCTGTTGTAGGTAGCGGGATGCTTGGTGCTTAAACCTGTTAAATTGTAGTGTTTTCTTGCTTTGTGACAATATGCAGCACTTGCTCCTATGCAACAAACGATCTTGGACTTCATTTAGCACCAGTTTTCGCTTCGATTATTTGATTTTACACTGAAAGAAAGAACTTGAAATGATAATTCGATACAAAACTCTACATAACCTCGAAGTCACATATATCACGAAAAATGTATTACACCTGTCGTAAGTACCTACATAAATATCTCAGCTGGTCTTTGTGTTGATTTAATACATTTATTGAAAGGTGATGGCAGATATTACATTAATAAATAATAAAAAACGCGATCTGAAACTTAAATATATAAGTAAGTAAACAAAACTAACTTTTTAAAATTAAAAAGTTACATGTCACAGATAAAACAAAAACTTTGCACAATTTGCGAATTATTATGAAAATAATATTTCTTGAAAGATTTAAAGCGTTTTATAGTAAAATGATGAAACAAAATTGTTTACACTAAATGTTTTTAATTGAATACAATTAAATGTAAAATATTTTTTGCGTCCACAGCACCTGATTTGATCAGACAATTTAATCAGATGGGCGAAGATTGTCCTGTCTGGAGTGGCCTTTACATGTTATTATGTTTAAAAAAGTGACTAATATCACGTTCGAATTTCAAATATTCTTTGCACTCTTGTGAATAAAATGCAGTTTTGCTATCTGTTTTTAAAGAATAAAAAAGAGCTTTCCGAGCCAGTGAGGTGATAAAGATTATACTAGTGTGTCGAATATGTATCTATATTTTTCTAATCTTTGTATATAAAGTCAATAGGTACTTTACTACTTACATTGTCTAAGTAGATATAGTCAGGCGGTTAAAAATTTCGCAGTGGATATGCAGATAGGTAAGACAGCCACAGATCTCGCTATACTGGTCTACGTACCATAATACAGCCACGACGTGACGGGCGCGACAGCGGCGCCGCACGCCAGCACGTGCTGGGTGTCGCGGGCCAGCATCATGGTGGTGGCGAAGCCGCCGTAGCTCCAGCCCCACACTCCCACGCGGCGCCGGTCGATGAACTGGTACAAGTCCTCCAGTCGTCTGATTATTTGAAAATCACGGTATATCATGACATGAGCAATAACTTAGATTACTACGCAAAATGTTTAACTCTCTTTCCTTAACACTTTCCGTACCTCACTTCTTAGCCGAACCTAGCGTTTTCCTCGTATGTAGCGGAAAGCGCCTATGAACAGAGAGCCCGCTTAGCGGGTTCCTGGTCGTGAGTGTTAAACCATTTTGTCAAGGTTCATACCTATACAAACGTAGTTACAAATAAATATAAAAAAACGTACACTAGTTAAGTATAAACAATTGCATTATACGTTAAAGGCAGCAAGTAGTCTATGTGAATTGAAGTCACATGCGATAATGTATACGATAAGAGCCGACTTAAAAAATACCACATTAACCTACTCAAAAGTAAAGGCACGATTTATTCATATTATTTATGATTAAGTACTACTTAAAAGCATGACGAGGCAATCTACCTTCGTATTATACACCGCGGGCCCTAATAACAAGAAAGATTTTAACAGTGTATTCCTGATCATATTTAGAGACTAAAACTTTTCCGGAATACGCCTAGTTTCTGAGTTAGTACTAATAAAAAAAAAACTTTTTTTGTTATAACCAGAGGTCGGACAAATGGGCGTCATTGCTCGCAGTAACATGGACATGACTCAAAAGTTTGATTGATTGATTAATGAATTAAATTATTGATGATATAGTGATAATTGATAAGATTTCAATGGTATACTAAAAAAAATATTATACCTTCTTTGATTTCCTTTTATCAAAACAAAACAATCTATTTTTTGACATTGACTTTACTATTCTGACATTCATTCCTATTAATGTTATATACATTATATTTTTAACTTGTGATTCTTTCATAAGCTCTATATCACCAAAAATATCAAACTATAATAAAAAAAGCCATGGCAAAATTTTTATTCTCGCCTATTGAATATCATCAATTTACCAGCGAGCTCATGGCGAAAATTGATGTAAATAGAATACGACGAGGAAATGGTACGTCAAAATTATGTATTATTTATTATGGCTTATCTTAAACAATTTGATTGAAAACTAAATTATATTTTCTCTTATACAGTGTGGAAAGATAAGTCGGGCCCCGGAGGGAAACTACCTTAAAACGTTGAGATAGCTCAATTCGCTGAAAGGAAACATTCTTTTATTTTTCCTAAAAACTAAAACTGCATTTACAGTTTTTTTCTTAATTTTCACTTTTTTCCATAATAATTGTATGAAAAATATTTTTATTATTATTTATGGGTTCTTTTGTGCCCTAAACTTGGTTGGTATTAAGAAGTCTTTATCCTTGTTGGAAATAGGATCGATTGGCATCAATTGTCATACAAATTATTTATGGCAAAAATTACAAAATAAATAGTTTTTTTGTACACTGTACTCTTTTCCAAAAATTTGTAAATGCAGTTATGCCCCTTTAAAAAAATTAAAGAATGTTTCCTTTCAGTGAATTGAGCTATCTCAACGTTTTAAGGTAGTTTCCCTCCAGGGCCCGACTTATCTTTCCACACTGTATATAGGCAACAAAGAAACATGTTTGTGCCGCTGTTATTTCAATTTTAAAGAAAGGTGTTTGAAATTTATGTTAAAAACTATTCAGCTCATAAGTATATTTTGGATGTAAAAAGGAATAAACTTACCCCGGAAAATATAGAAAAATTACTGTTTATTTACTTTAATAAATCTACAGAATAAGAAGTCTGTGTTTTTATTTACAACGTATACAAATAAAATTACAGGTAAGAAATTAATCAATCAAACTTTTGAGTCATGTCCATGTTATTGCGAGCAATGACGCCCATTTGTCCGACCTCTGGTTATAACTCCAGCGCAAAAGGACTTTTTTTTTATGGCGCTGTTGCCACTATTGGGCATAGTTACATTACATCCTTATTGACCGATATCAAATTGACAAGGAACACTTTTCATAAAATAAATTTTAACGAAAAAGAATTTAATAAAAAAATTTAGTTTTAGGCGATCATTTTATTAATAACATTTACTTTTCATGTGCAAAAAACATTCAAAAAATTAAAAAAAGAAGAAAAAGCTATTTTTTTTGGCAAATTGACCTAAAGTCAAAAATGTTTTTTCTTTCTTTTGGTCTCAGAAATGCGTGGTTTTTTTTCGGGTTACTCCCGTCCACGGTGTATATTATTATGAATACGAAATCACAATCAGGTTAATGTAATTGCGGCAGTTTGAAGTTATTACAGCAATAATAGTAGGGCGTGGACTGAATTAATTTCAGTTTTAAATAAAAAAAACCGGCCAAGAGCGTGTCGGGCCACGCTCACTGTAGGGTTCCGTAGTTTTCCGTCCGTCACAGTAAGTGTCCCCACTTAAGAGTTAAAATAACACCGCCATGTAGGATATGATATGAGCGTTCCACGTACAGCGACATCTATCGGCAAATTAAGTAAACTAGCGCGCGAGCATAAAGTATGGAAGACGATTTTTATGGGATAATTCTTTATTGCGTGAACCGATTTTCACCGTTTTTTAGGGTTCCGTAGTCAACTAGGAACCCTTATAGTTTCGCCATGTCTGCCCGTCCGTCCGTCCGTCCGTCCGCGGATAATCTCAGTGACCGTTAGCACTAGAAAGCTGAAATTTGGTACTAATATGTATATCAATCACGCCGACAAAGTGGTAAAATAAAAAGTGGAAAAATTTTTTTTATTACGGTACCTCCCCTATACGTAAAGTGGGGAGTGATTTTTTTTTTAATTTCAACCCTAACGTGTGATATATTGTTGGATAGGTATTTAAAAATGAATAGGGGTTTACTAAAATCATTTTTCGATAATGTAAATATTTTCGGAAATAATCGCTCCAGAAGTAAAAAAATATGCGTCCCCCCCCCCTCTAACTTTTGAACCATAAGTTTTAAAAATATGAAAAAAATCTCAAAAGTAGAACTTTATAAAAACTTTCTTGGAAAATTATTTTGAACTTGATAGGATGAATAGTTTTTGAAAAAAAATTACAAAATAATTTCTGAACTAAGTTTGTAATTTAAGCGTATAAGCAGGTGTTTATTGTACCTGTAATTTCTACAAAATTACAATGAAATGACGTGCTTTCAAATAAAGTAAAAACGGTGAAAATCGGTTCACGCAATAAAGAATTATCCCATAAAAATCATCTTCCATACTTTAATCTCGCGCGCAATAGTTTACTTAATTTGCCGATAGATGTCGCTGTACGTGGAACTCTCATATCATATCCTACATGGCGGTGTTATTAACTCTTAAGTGGGGACACTTACTGTGACGGACGGAAAACTACGGAACCCTACACTGAGCGTGGCCCGACACGCTCTTGGCCGGTTTACTTTATTTGAAAGCACGTCATTTCATTGTAATTTTGTAGAAATTACAGGTACAATAAACACCTGCTTATACGGTTAAATTACAAACTTAGTTCAGAAATTATTTTGTATTTTTTTTTTCAAAAACTATTCATCCTATCAAGTTCAAAATAATTTTCCTAGAAAGTTTTTATAAAGTTCTACTTTTGAAATTTTTTTCATATTTTTAAAACTTATGGTTCAAAAGTTAGAGGGGGGGACGCATATTTTTTTACTTCTGGAGCGAATATTTCCGAAAACATTTACATTATCGAAAAATGATTTTAGGAAACCCCTATTCATTTTTAAATACCTATCCAATAATATATCACACGTTAGGGTTGTAATGAAAAAAAAATCACTCCCCACTTTACGTATAGGGGAGGTACCCTAATAAAAAAATAATTTCCACTTTTTATTTTACCACTTTGTCGGCGTGATTGATATACATATTAGTACCAAATTTCAGCTTTCTAGTGCTAACGGTCACTGAGATTATCCGCGGACGGACGGACGGACGGACGGGCAGACATGGCGAAACTATAAGGGTTCCTAGTTGACTACGGAACCCTAAAAATACAATACTAAAATATTGCTTCAAAATCACTTAAAATTTTCCAAATCAATAAATAAGTGAAGTATCTAGACACGCGGCAGCGTGTCAAGCCAAGTGCAAGCAAAGGAACTGGCTAGCCAGCGCCAAGTGTATATTACACGAACCACTTGGTGCCACTTTTGACCCTTCTATAACTCAAAACCTCTTTAACGTAAACACATAAAACTACGTGTGTTTAATTATATCCATAAGGACATCTAGAAGCCCAAATTTCATGAAGCTAGCTCAAACGGTTATAAAGGTATGAAGGTCAAAAAGTCGTAAATTTGAGCACTGACTGACTGACTGACATATAGTACCTAAATCTAACCTACTTCCAGATGACCTAGAAGGATGAAATTTAGAATCCAGCTCGGTAATTGTGTGTAAGCGTAGGAAAAAATCTAAAAATAAAAAAGGTTAAAAATAGGGGGGGTCCCAATACAATTTTTTTTTTTAAATTGTATCGTTGGAACCGTTACAAACAGATATTTGAAACTATCCCAATATATGTATTATTATATTCTTTACAAAAAGTAATGATATCCCACCAAAAACATAAATGTAAAAAAGGAGAGCCAAGTTCAATACAAAATTATGCTTGGCTGTGGGCTTCGCCGCAAAAAGAATGGAAATCTAAATGAGTGCCAAGTTCTATGCAAAATCCAAATATGTATTTATAGGAACAAAATAACATTATGAACAAGTATTAAACTCTATTTCTTTGCTTTATTGGATACCTATAACAATTGCTGTTATTTAAAAATGTGAGATCTTAAAGTAGGTTAGATTTGACTTGGCCTACAACCTACAAAACCAATTCCATAATTAAAGAAAAGAAAAGTTATTTAAGATGAGAGAGTATAGTAATGGCTAATTCAATAATACTTTCATTCCCTTAAATAGGTACAGTAAGTGATGAAATGTTACCTGATGGCAGCTAGAGTGTCCGTTATCTCCACGGTCCCAAGGGCGTTGTTTACGGCGAACAAATTCTCAACGCCCATGACTTTAGACCCTCTAACATCAATAGAGGCCGATATAAAACTTCTGTTTGCTGATAAATACATATTGTAGTATTCTGAAAATAAACAGAAGTGTTCGAAGACTAAGATAAATATAATAGATACAAGGTAGGTAGGTATCATGATAAGAAAACGAGGTATAAGTACATCACAGACACCACTTTGATTCTCAAACTAAATTTTGGGGTAATTTTACTAACTTAGTGGATATGGCTACCTTGCGGAGTGCAAGACCAGGTTTAGGTCCACTTTGCAAAGTATGCAAAATCCTAATTAAGTTAAAATTACCCCAAAAATATTAAATTTGAGAATCAAAGTGGCGTAGGTGGCGTGGTCGTAGTGAGTGCTACACCCGTTTTCTTATACCATCGTAGGTATTATCTACGTGCTAGGAAACAACGATATAAAGCCTGACCAAATATATGATCATGCGCCATGTTGTGGAATTTCATTGGAACTAATTACTTACACTAGCAATAATTTTAATGACAGGATGATTATGCATGTGTGAGTGCATGATATGCTGTCACTGTCATTGTGGCAGTTTACTTGAATAATAATAAAGTGTTGGAGATTAAATAATAAACGACAAAAAATCCCTAAATTGTCCATAGTCAAGAGCGAAACATTGTAAATAGTGTATATAATAAACTGCTGTAAATAAAACGCTCGGAAAATGAAACTATTTCGCTGTGAAACATTTTCAAATTGACATCAGAGCTGACAGGTAAACAAATCAAGATGTCACCATACCATAGAGCTCTATGACTATACTGAACTGTTGCCATATAAATGAGAGTAATAGCGCCCTCTTGACAATAATCATATATTTCTGGTCAGGCTTTACCTACATAGGTCTTCTCAAAAAATAAACGAACTTGTTAAATTTTCCAATTTTCATCTTAAACGCAATTACGGTGTTACCGGATTTATCGGCGTAAAACTGGTGTTTAATACTTTTTGTTTATAAAGTGGCTTTATCCCTTTGTAAACAGCAATTGCAATTCTGCCAATTTACGTTATTCACAGGCCTTGCTCTTTATAAGGTGTTAGCTGTTCCTTAGAAACAACACGTGGCGGCCATGCCAGGACTGACGTCCGCGTCCATCCAACTAAAGAGTGACTACACGCGTTTTGAGACCAATTCTTCATTAGCTACAAACTTATTTATAGATCACCGCATAATAAGCTATATCAATATTACACACTGAACTACTAAAATGAGCAAAAAACAAAAAAAAACTATTCCCAAGACGTCCACGCTACCCAGCGCCTCGAACGGAAGTTCGTTTAATACTTCGCGACGATTTTACTTACCTGATAAAATTAATCAACGTGCGTCATGCTTTTACCTATTCAGCACATTACAATTTAATTATACGAAATCCTGAGGATTGTCAGCTTCTTTAGCAGATTTAAATGTATGTAAACAAAAGGTATTTACCTAAATCAAAGTTATCCAACACCCTGGTTGTCCCAGGTCCAGCGTAGACTCTCACCACCATGGGGTACTGCTGGCCCTTCTCGATCACTGGTGGTAGCAGTAATTTTACATTTGCCATTACATCGTCCCCCAACTGTATCTTATTAAACAGAGTCATTGGCAATTTGTACTTGCTTAATTTCTCGTTCAGTCTTAAATTATCTTTCAACAATAAAAAGTCATCAGTCTGGAAAAACAAAAACCCTCGTCAGTCATCTATTTCTGTGACTAAATATTGAAATACTTAAAATACGTTTTTTAAGACAAGCTTTATTTATGATTGTGATACACTGGTACACACTTCAATAAAGCTTGCAATAAATAAGCAACGATTTGGATTTTACTTTCGGAAGCAGCTAGAGTACACATTGAATACATCCAGATTACCTGTGCACTGTATAAATATATTTTAGGAGGAACATTACTCGAACTACAAGATAAGATACCAAATCTGGCACCTGGTGAAAAGTCTGCGTCCACGACATGGCAGGACGATTGCTTGCACGACACGCATCGCACCTCGTCTCCACTCACTGTCGACGACCACAAATGTCTTTGCCATGGCAAGGCCTCAGGCGCAGCAACGTAATAAACTACATTTTTCTCTTCGTTCCAACCCAACACTTCTATTACAGTCACATTGCCCGGACTTAGGTCTCTTATTTCTAAGGCATCGAAGTCAAAAATGGTAGCGTGTGAAAATCTTCTGTCGTCAGAGTATTGATGCTGAATATCCAACATTTTTGTTCCCGTGCTGTCAAAATATGGTTGGGTGATGTCTATCCATCCATTAGGTTCCGATTGTTCTTGAAGAATATTACATTTATCCTTTGTCAAGTCGCAGTTGACTAATAAGCTAATATTTTGCCTTCTGTTAAGCCACAGTACTACGAGATTTTGGTCGGATGCCCATGACACTCGTCCTAGTATGTGATCCAAACCAACAACGTCAACTGGTGCTGGTATATTCTTCGCTTCACTGGAGGAATCTCCAAGTTTGAAGACTCGTAATCCTACCACTGGATTAACGCGACCTGCCTAACAATAAAATATATCATATTTATAGAAATAAGTAGGTAAAAAATATTGATTTAGTTTAGTATTTGATTAGTTAATATTGTCACCAACCTTCGGATATTTGAACCGCACCATCTCAGGGTATTGGTTATTCATATCAAATGGGTTCCCGTAAATGGGATATGAAGCTGATTCAACTTTAGTGTCATTAAAGGATGCCACCGCTAGATAAGTGCCTTCCGGCGAGAACCAAATTGCCTCCGCCGCATTCAACACCTCCTCTGGAAAGAGATACTTTTTTTTATTATTGTAGCTAATGTGTGCTGTCTATATCTAATCGGATTGTTTATAAAAGTGCAATAGATGTTTATGAAATCAGTAAAGTACAATATATTTACACTTAACGAGCGAGTTCGTTGTATTGAATTCGTTTTAGTGAAACATAAAAATCGGTACCGAGCACAATATTATTAGTCATTACGTATAATGATAATTTCGCCATTTGCATGCATTGTTCCGTCTTACACTCTTGTCATTGTTTCATTTTAGTGCCAAAACAATAAAATACTCTCTCCATCTTTATCGACGTACCTTTTAATGACGAAATACGTTATACGCCATGTTAGTTACCTTAAACGATGTTTGACATTAATTGCCGAGGGGGTCTTATTAGCTCTACGCCTATAAAACCAAATTTTAGTGTAGCCGCCACGATCGTAAAAAGCCGGGCAAATATTTTGCAGGAAAGTGCGAACCGTCCGTTAAGTTATTTACCTATAGGTAAATATGAGTGACTTAGAACTTTTAAGGTTATGGTATGAAAATCCATATGGTTATGTTACTAAAAAGTTTATACGCTTAGTAATTTTACTGAAGCAAATGTTAACATTAATATTTTTTAAGATAAAAGAACCGTCTTAATGTAGACTAACTTCCCCTTTCCAAGAACAAATGCCCGAGCTAGGGCAGATGCCCCGGTTGTGGCCAGTACCCTGGTTTTGGCCATTTTCAACTTCACTGAGGCATGGACAAATTTACAAGTCTATGGTTGGGTGGTGTTGATATAAGAGTAAATAATGGCACCACAGATGATACTTTCACCTGTCATGTATCAGTTGTCAGGAGCCATGGAAAAAAGTGGCCAAAAGTGGCTCCTGGCCTCTTTCTGACATTTCATTAAAGAAATATAAAGATCTTATGTCAGAATCATAACAGCGGAGATTCATATAAATACATAAAGAGTGCCATAATTCCTTATTGACACAAAATTACGGACGTCTGAATAGACAAACTTTCATTGAAATGGCCAAAACCAGGGCATCTTCCCTACTATAAAAATACTCAAATCACTATTAGTGTGCCTATATATTTTTTTGCCTTCACTTTTGGTCGAATAAAGTACTCCAGATTATATGAAGCTTCATAGTCTGTACGGACGGTACCCGAATTAAATCTAGACCGTCATTCTTTTATTTTTTAGTAAAGAGCGTAAATACCTACCTACTGTAAAACGCCATAACTATAGTCCCATTACAACTACCTATAGTCATGTCATGCATTTTTATTAATTTTTGTATTATTAAATTTCTCATCTTCGAATTTATTCGTAATACTGTCATGAACAAATGAACTAACTATTATTCGAGATAATTTGGATCATAGTTAGCTGTAGTATGTTTTACTAAAGTCAGACTTCCGCCAAATGGTACCCTTGCCTAAAAAATGTTAAACCATATAACCCTCTACCTTCATAAATCCAATCAGCGACACCGAAATAGACCTCCCCAAGCTTGCCGTCGGTGGTGAGCGGCGTGACAACGTCGGGCCGCGCGGCGTCGGGCACGTAGTACACGTTGTTGTTCTGCACGTAGGCCAGCGAGTGGCCCTGGCCCCATGATACTACTTGCAGGGGACCTTTACTTATATTTTGGATTTGCCTGAAAAACAATTGGAAGCTTAGGTGTGTATCTCAAACTAGGTATAGTAGGTGTAGTCGAGTTTTAGCGTTTGTCTCAGCTTTTTGAGCCTGGGGTCCGCTCGGCAGCCTAACCCCATGAATTGGCGTAGGCACTAGTTTTTACGAAAGTGCCTGCAATCTGACCATCCAACTCAGTGGGGAAGCTAGGCCTTGTTGGGATTAGATCCGGTTTCCTCACGAGGTTTTCCTTCACCGAAAAGCGACTGGTAAATATCAAATGATATTTCGTACTTATGTGCGACTGCTGGGACTTATCTCCGAAAACTCAGTGGTACGATCCGGGGTTTCAACCCGCGACCTTCGGATTAGTCTGACGTCTTACCGCCAGCCAGGCCACCAGCGCTCAGGGCCGCGATTCGAAATATAAACACACACAACTGGACAGACACAGCTCCAACCCAACTCAACCCAACTCAACTCAACGCTATAACGACATTGACATTTTCTATTCGAACAGATTTTCATTCAACATTGATCTCACATTGGTCACGCATTGGTCACACATTGGACCAATGTGAGACCAATGTTGAATGAAAATCTGTTCGAATAGCAAATGTCAATGTCGTTATAGCGTTGAGTTGAGTTGGGTTGGAGCTGTTGTCTGTCCAGTGTGTCTGTGTTTATTTTTCGAATCGCGGCCCTGAGCTTTTCCAATATCTATACATACTCGTACGTTTAAAAATATGTGTACCTACACAACCTTATAACTTTACAAATAAGGTTGTGTTTATATGTTTTTGAGCGTCCGTCTGTATAGATATTGGAAAACTCTACTGTACTTCCTTTGAGATTCCTACCAATCGACTGCTTAGTTTCTTCATTCCACACGGGAAAATGAGCATTCAATTATCGTGCATATACTATGCAAATCGTGCGTGCGTGAAAAAAAATGCTGTTACAAATGCAAATTTTGTAGACTTCTACATCCTAGTACCTAGATACTAAATAAATATAACAGTAGGTAACCTCTTGGCCTTGCTACACATTTTACAATTACTTAACAAACACAAAGCCATTGGAATCACTCACTTGCTTTCGAGGTCGTATACCGAGTACACAGCGAGGCGTGAATATCGGTAAACCTGAAAAAGAATAACTAATTGATGATTTCAAACTTTACACGCGATGTTCCCTGAAGATCTATTCCCAAATAACCGTAAGCCGTTACCTAAGAATACGATTCTCATTTAATTCAATATATACCTATATTGTGGTGGATGCGCCCACTGCATCGCTAACACGAAATTGAATTTATTAAAATGGTTGATTAATTTAAAAATAAATTAAGAAACACAATGCAATTCCTGACCACTATCTCATCCACTCTCGTTTATCGTTTACATTTATTAACCGGTCGTGCGGAAATTTTGTCTATAGCCCGCGTGATAGTTTTGCCCAAGCAACAACGTTAAAAAATGGTTGCCTGTTTGCCGAAGGAAAAACAATAGCTGTATTGCAGGTAATCAACCGGTTAGTATGAAGTCTAGTAATTGCTGTATAATGAACAGAAATATAGTTACCATTTTATTGTTCAAAACAATTCAGTACTTTTATATAATAACCATTGTTTGTATGCAATTAAAAAACAAATCTGTTTGTAACATAAAATAGGCAGGTAGTTGTCTATGTTATATTATAAGTATAACATTTATTCATAAAATCGCTATTATGTTTTCACCTTGTTTGCATACCTGACTAGCGAAGCAAACACAAATCGTTACGGTAGATAAAACACTTGTGTACCTACTGAGATTACTCAGGATTTATCTGTATCGCATGCTTAAGCCTAATAATTGTCGTAGCATCTATGTAGTCTAGCAGTGGCAGAGCGACCATAGAACTCGATTCTCACCGGCTTCCCTTATTTTCAGCCGGTTGAGTACTTTTACGACGGCCAATGGGGAAAAGAAAAGCCTAAATGCCCCGGCTTCCCTTAGAATTATTTTGACTCGCCGCCACTATAGTCTAGTACTACCTAAATTCGTTGTTTTCATGTTATAATTGTATGACGTTAATTAGAAGAACCTAAATGTAAGTAGGGATAGTGACCTACTACATATAGTCTAGTTTCTGAAATAGGCTGCGACAGGTTACGTCCCAGTACAATTATACATTTTGAAGTCAAAAATTGCATTGAAATGACCTGTGACGCCCTCTTACAAAATGAAATATGATATTGATTATTCTAAGACTCCTGTGATAAGTAGGTACGTATAATAAAAACTAAATGGTAATCTTACGTTAATGATCTTTCATTAAAAAATCTGAGCGGCACACCTTTCTTTCTTCGGAAGTCAGCAATAGATATTTTAAGTCCTTTGAGAACGTGGAATAGCCACCCAATTTATACTGAAAATTAAAAAAAAAATAAGTTCACATCAAAATCATCATGTGCGTACGATAATAATAATAATTGCCATGATAAGTTATCTAAAACCATAATGGGTACAAATCAAAATGCATAAATTCAAAATAAGGTAAAGGGCCCCTGTTTCGTGATAGTACGTTATTTCGTTAGTTTTTTTCTGGCGCAAATAATAAGCAATTCAATATTTTTTTATGTAAATGATGGATAAGAAAAAATCTCTATTATTTAATCTCTTGAAAAAACCAAGTACTAATATTTTAGTGATTAAAGTAAGAGAAATATGAAGCTCGAAACTGTCAGCTCACCGCGAACAGCTGTGTGGTATGCGTGTACTTCTTGTAACCGTAAGGTGCGCGCTCTAACTTCTTAAGCTTATGGAAAGGCAAGGGTAAGTCCTTTTGAATAATAGTTTTTAGAGTATCTCTGTGGGTTCCCTAGTAATTGGTTTGAGATATAAAAGGATTAAATGTAAGCATATAAGTTCCTTAAAAGTGCAATCAATCGACTCACGAAATAGCGGTCATCTTATTTTTTGTGTGTCTCCTGTTTCGTGTCACTACTAGCAATGCACCGAGGAGAAGTTTCATAAGTTGCGAAACTTCTATGGAGAATATTCTCTGGAACTTAAATTTAATAAACAATCTTATCGTGTCAGAACCGAGGTAGACACACGCCATTTTAAATATTATGCCTGCCTGGTTTACTAATATGTGGCGTGTAATATTATATATTACACAAAATGTTAAAGTTCTTATGGGAACATTCTCACAGAGAACTTTCTAAGTTTCTTTCATGTAATTTCTCGGAAATTTCCGAGAACATTTCTGCAATTTCTGCAATTTGCACATTGCTGGTCACTACCGAATCAAGGATTTTCTAGATATATTTTGGTTGCTTGTATATATATTTAACAACGAAGGTAATCCAAATGTGAATTAGGAAACAAGTAGTGTATTTCGTGAAGTTGCGTATGAACTAAATTCGGTATATGTTTTTCTCACTAGAATTCTCATAAACCGAGTTTGAATCTGACCCGATTTTACATTTTTAAGTTAAATTCGCATATTAACTACCAGCACAATTTTGCTTATAATTCGATTAATTGTATTTACTTTTGTGTATGTGTATATTACATATACGATGGTTAATGATTAATGTACGTACTTTAAATATGATCTACTAAATGAAGTCCGTGAATTTAAAAAAAAACTGTATCACGAAGTAAGGAACTGGGTTTTTGTTACTTTTCCCCAAGTTCGTGACAGATAAATCTATATTGATAGGTAACACAGACACAAACAAGTTACGAAATAGACTTAGAATCGGTACTTTTACGATACAGAATTGGTAATTCCTTGTGTTCATTAAGTTGGTAGGAATCTTACGTCGCGAAGCTGAAGCAGATCCCCACACAGAGCCTACAAGCACACTATCTCAAACTTTATTAGAACATTTGAAAATAGATAATCCTTTTAATGCGACTGTTCTCGCGGAGGTGGAAGAAATAGTACATTATTTTTAAGGCTTGAAAATAAACTATAGGTGACGGGTTAGTTCCAGGGCTGGCCCGTCAGGGTAGACCCCTCGAAGATTCAGCCCATCTATAGAGCTTTCTGCCAAGACATAACATAGTGCTTTTTACAACTACTGCGAGGAAATAAACGAGGGAGTTTTCCACACCATTTCCATACTATTTCCCATTATTTATCACACCTATCCTACCCCATCACTTTTTCCACCCTTTTCCACACCTTTCTTACTCTTCCTCACATCATTTTCCACTATTTCCCACACCATTTCCCACAACGGTTTCCTACTTAAGTAAACCCGTTAAATATTTAAGATTAATATCATCAATTCATCATATTTTACTCTGGAATACTTTATACCGAAACAGGGGCCACGTGCTCACGAACTTAGGAGCTGAGCTAAATGTTTGCCATGAAATAGGACTCAAATTAGAGGTTCACGAATAAATTAATATAAAAAAAAGTTTTAACCAAACCTACATAATTTATACAACAAATTACTCACAAAGAATCAATATAACTCCCTCAAAAGCTTAAAAAATATTATCATGCATAGTAATATTTAAAAAAAATTACGAATTCTCAAAATGTTCTTAACAGCCTTAACCTGCCGAAACAGGGGACGTTTACCTTACATACGGTTAGAATTCATACAGTCAAAATACCTAAATTCAAAATACATAAAGTTATTTTTAATACAATTGCTCAAAAAGTCTAGTTTATGTAGCTGCAAATCGTGCGTAAAGTTTGATTTTATGCACTAGTGCTAAAAAGTAATCTGATCTGCAAATCGTGCATAAAGTTTGATTTTACGCACGATTTGCAGATCAGAATGTTAAATAAATGAGTATTATGCGAAACCCGCTTATAAATGAAAATGACCCACCTGAACTACGCGCGATTGGGCATAAAGGAGTATTATGCGAGACCCAATAGTATTACGTGAACAACGCGCGATTGAATGAAGCTGTCTTTCGTACACTGACAGAATATAAATGTGTTTTTATTTCATTGTAGTTTTTTCGCAATTGTATTAAAAAACGTTGTCCGACACACGTGCGGAAGTGTCATTTTGCACGAGTACCGAGGTTACTTGACCCGAGCCGAGAGGCGAGGCGAGGAGCACTCGATACAAGTGCGAGATACTTCTCGCACTTGTATCGAAAACTACTATTGTCATACGTACTGATCGCCTACTCTTGGAAGACATAATGGTCAAAATATATAAAAGCTAGTAGTATGGTTTTTCGGTATAAGTATAGAAACCTTAAACTTGAAATAAACAATAGTAATAATACTAATAACCACATTCAGAATTTGGAAAGACAGGAGGGTCTAAAGTGTAAAATACAAAAAGGAACCTTCAAATTAGGTTAGGCTAGCTATGCGATACTATGTTGTATATAGTATCTACATATGTAATATTGAATTTTTACAACCAAAATTATGCAAAATAAAGCAGATAGCATGCGTCTATTTGGATATTAATTTTATGTCATACGTTACTTCGATCAATGAAGATTATTCGTAGAGAACATATGCGGAACTTGGCTTAAAAGAGTTTATGCGAAAAGTGATTTATACGTAAAGTAATTACGCAACATATAATTATTACAAAAAAGTTATGTCTAAGATAGGGCAACCATAATCCTGGATATAATAATATATTATTAGATTTCTACTTACGGCTAAGTAGATACCTAGGTATTTCGCCTGTTATGAAAAACAAAAATATGTATCAATTGTTATTTAACATTTTCATCTCATATTTATTAAACATCTAAAACAGATAACATTACAATAAACAATAAAACTAGACCTAAAATTAAAATTTAATAAAAAAATAATTTTAATGATAAACTATAAATAGAAAATTTGGCCCAAATCGCTGTCTATTGGCAGCGTGCCCAGAAGGCTGGCAGCATTGCCCCTTTTGCTCGCAATGCTGATCCGCTGTGCAAGATATGACCCAGCCCTCAACCCCAAACGGCTCAAATATGCAACCGCTATTTATGGTTGCACACTTGCGCCGCTTGAGGAGCTCGGCCGAATTGGCAGCCGAGCCAGCCTTTACTGCCGTGCCATGAAGATGAGACAGCGCCAGAGTATCGGCACACGTCGCATCCCAAACCAGCGGCCGTCCCATCGTCCATGGCACGAGGGTCATACTGTCAGGCCTCTTACCATTAGATAAGAGGCCTGCAATTGTTATTACTTTTGATTGGTATGTTTTCCAAAATTATGTATTTTGAACGTATTCATTTTAAACGTATGCATTATGATCTTACGTGTTTCAACGTTTATGGAAAACTTTTTATGAATTCGGTATTCTTTCTTAGCGTTATATTTTACGATGTTAGGTATTTTGAACTTATACATTCCAACCGTATATATTTTGAATTTATACGTTATCATATGTACCCACCATAATAGGTAGCAAATTATATTCAATCATTTGGGTCCAATCTTACCAAATCGTTACTATCTACTAGCGTCGACTCAGTCCTCGTCGAAGCGTCGTATTTTACGATGCCGTGGCCAGATTTTCTGTGCACAAAATCTTTGTCTGAAATGGAAATAAAACAAATTAAAATTGTCATATGTATACTTACAAAAGCACTTACCTAACTAAAGCCTACTATCTATACGGGTGTGATTATGTTCTCTGTCTAAATCTATGATCTGGCCTGGCTGACGCGTTATTAAATCTACCTATGTTTGTATTATAATTAAATACTTACTAAAATACCTTTTTTACTTATTTACATGTAAATTTGTAATTTTTAGTTTAGATTAGTAATGCTTTTATATACTGACCTTATTCTGTCTTCTTAACAAATTATATTATGTATTATTTCCTTCAATTCTAATAAAAACCTTATTAACATGATACTAACTTACTAATTAAAACCGGCCAAGAGCGTGTCGGGCCACGCTCACTGTAGGGTTCCGTAGTTTTCCGTCCGTCACAGTAAGTGTCCCCACTTAAGAGTTAATAACACCGCCATGTAGGATATGATATGAGAGTTCCATGTACAGCGACATCTATCGGCAAATTGAGTAAACTATTGCGCGCGAGCATAAAGTATGGAAGATGATTTTTATGGGATAATTCTTTATTGCGTGAACCGATTTTCACCGTTTTTACTTTATTTGAAAGCACGTCATTTCATTGTAATTTTGTAGAAATTATGTATTGCTTATACGGTTAAATTACAAACTTAGTTCAGAAATTATTTTGTATTTTTTTTTCAAAAACTATTCATCCTATCAAGTTCAAAATAATTTTCCAAGAAAGTTTTTATAAAGTTCTACTTTTGAGATATTTTTCATATTTTTAAAACTTATGGTTCAAAAGTTAGAGGGGGGGGACGCATATTTTTTTACTTCTGGAGCGATTATTTCCGAAAATATTTACATTATCGAAAAATGATTTTAGGAAACCCCAATTCATTTTTAAATACCTTTCCAATAATATATCACACGTTAGGGTTGAAATGAAAAAAAAAATCACTCCCCACTTTACGTATAGGGGAGGTACCCTAATAAAAAAAAAAATTTCACTTTTTATTTTACCACTTTGTCGGCGTGATTGATATACATATTAGTACCAAATTTCAGCTTTCTAGTGCTAACGGTCACTGAGATTATCCGCGGACGGACGGACGGACGGACGGGCAGACATGGCGAAACTATAAGGGTTCCTAGTTGACTACGGAACCCTAAAAATGTTGATTTTTTTTGATTAAGTATAGGTTCTTATATTTTACTTTTGTAAAAATATTATAAGAACCTAATCTAAGAAATGAATGAAATAAAGAGGAATAATATTATGTTTATAATTAATTAACCCTAAAATTAAACTTACACTATAAAAACTATACTAACAACTAATTTTAAAAATATGTATAAAACATAAACGTACCTACGCCGTCCAAATTATAATTACAATGCATATTTTATAAAGTACTCAACCATAATAGTAATAGTAGATGGAGTAAAATAAACTGTAGCCTAAGTTCGAATACAAATAGGGTATACGAGTATATTAGGTAAAGTTCTACTCGAGTTGGTGAGAACGACCTCGAGCTGCAATCAGAATCATTTGTAGCAGCGTGAACTTTAGCTTGCGTGGTGTGATTACCCCCTTAGGGATTCTACGCCAATTTAGCACCAGCTCGTTTCTGCAATTTTACTTATTTTAGAATGACTGTACTAGACATCGTTATATGCCGTTATCACGCTACCAGCACATTGAACAGATAGTGGAACGTTAAAATTTGTCTATAAAGACAGTGCTACCTACAACCGCTCTTACTAGATTAACACCAACAATCGAGTTGTCAATCCTGTGGACAATATAGTTAACAGCTTGTGCAGCCCTAAGTTTAAATTATCTTTACACGGGTTAACAGAAAAGGAGTGGAGTATTTATCCCTTTTTGCGGATAAAGATTCAATCAGAAAATTATGTTATATAGCTAGCTTTGGGAGAGTGCGTGAAGGAAACCCGTGAAGCATTTTGGGTATGTCTTCTTGTGTGATGGTAACTCCGCAAATATTAAACAGTTTTTAACATGGGGTTAATACATACAGAAGGTCCGCATTAAAGTTGTTAAAAAATGATTGGGCGCAGTATTAGAGCAAGTACATTTTTTTTCCTTACATTATTTCCTATTACAATTTTCGTACATAGGCTGGACTTTATTATAATGTGATAAATTTATACACCCAACTTCCACAGGAGGAACGTCGTTCCGCTTGTTCTTATACGAGCAGAACATGCGATTAGGTACCTGAGATCCAATCTCCCGCATGCCCCTCCGGGGCAAACTCCCCGCGGAACGGTATCAGCTCCTCCAGCGTGAACGTCTTGAGCACCGCCTGGGGCAAAGAGCTGCGGCATCTTATCAACAGGAGCCCCACTAACATGGGAATGCGGGCCATCTGAAATGCACATGATATTTATTTCGTATTCCGGTTTTCGTGAAGAAAGACACTCGCTGCAGGTAAGAAAACCTATAGCTACTTTGTTCTTTGTTTTGCCATTACGTACCTTATACGTACTTAGATAAGTGCGATAATTTTATAACGACCTCTAAACTTACACAATTATGACCAATGTCTAAAGAATCGGCATTGAAGACGCTAACGCAGCGTACCTATACAACACTACGTCATATTCCAGTGTGGTCGGTTCTTTGAAACGTATGCGTTCCATTACCAAACGAAATTGTAGATAGTTTACACAATTTGTTGTAGACGTCAGATATGACACAATAATGAGAGCAACGAAACACCTCTAGTCAGTTTGCTATACTATGTTTATTTCTAGATCTGGACATGTGGCAGCTGTAAAGTGGTGGAGGTCAAAGAATGCATACCACTTCAGGAAAACAAATCCTAGAGTTCTGGGTTTGATGCATTATTATGAGAAATTATAATAGTAGTTTATGTAACTGTTACGTAATAAGGGTCCTTAAAATAGTGTGGTTTTATGAAACGAGCCGCAGGCGAGTTTCATAATAAGATCACACGAGTGTTTTAAGGCCTAATTACGTACAGTTGCATACACTGCTTTATCTATACTCATATTATATATATTAAATTAAGTGTTCGGAAACCATAGAATGACCGCCATTGCACCGCCATGGCAAACTCGATTGTGCCGGCGGTCGCTCGGGCGCGTGCCGTTGGTCAGGAAGGAGCACAGGATTTACATTATGTTATCAAGTTCGATGTTCGGAATTTTAAACTCATAACGTATCAATATATGAGCATGTAAAGTTAAAATTACGTTACTGCCACAGATAAAAAGCTTATCATAATAAAATCGGTTGTGGAAATGCTAGCCATTGCCTACCGTTTTTGAACACGTTTTAGAGGACTTACAGTGTGAGTGTAGATAAAAATAATTAGATTATATCATTGCCAAAAGATTCTGTTGGGAAAAAGTAGTGCCATACAATGTAAAATGTAATTCATAGTCTGTCGCGTACTGTTTTGTTTTCCGTAATAACACGCAATGTTTTTTGTTCTAATGTTAAAATAAAGGCCCTGTCCTTTATAAATGAGACAACTTCGTCAGTTTTATCTATTTTGGAATTACTATTTTCCAATTTTGCTAGTTTGTCACTCTTACCTCCACCCATTAAAAGCTGCCAGATGCCCGGATGTAGCAATACGGATAGTATAGCAATTTAATCAGACGGGTTTTGTTGCTCTCCTTATTGTGTCATAACTGACGTTGCCAGCTCTTAATCCATTGGTTATATAAGGAAGACATCCCAACAATATATTGAGAACAAAAAGAAAACGAATATTCAACGCTTCATAATTAGCGGTGCTAGTATGAAAATGCGATACACTTGCTCGTTTATATTCGTTTTATGCTAATTGAAGCAGCTAAACAAACACGTGATTATGTGCCATGATTATTTTTTGGCGAAGCGACTCATTTGTAAAGGTGAAATAATTATACCATTTAACGAAAATTTGTATAAGTGAATTTACGTCCGGGAAATCCCAAAGAAACGAGGAAAATCAAACGCTATTGCAAGATTAAGAAAGGGGACACAAATAAAAAAATATCCTTTTATTCTCTCAAACGGCAATGAGTGTTCAATATGCATAAAATATGTGTCCAAAACGAAGTAGGCAGATATATAGGTCAAAATTTATTGATATAATTGGTCTAATCATTTTAATCCATATCCAAAGCCATAGTTTACAAATAAAAACCGGCCAAGAGCGTGTCGGGCCATGCTCAGTGTAGGGTTCCGTAGTTTTCCGTCCGTCACAGTAAGTGTACCCACTTAAGAGTTAAAGACTAATGCCAAAAGGTCGTATCTGATGCCTATGGAAGAAGTTTTTTGGAAATAACTCAAAAATGGCTAGACCTATAATGTTCAAAATAATTTTCCTATAAAGTTTATCATAACGCACATCTTCTCAATTTTTTTCATATTTTTTGGACTTACGGTTCAAAAGTTACAGGGGGGGGGACGCAATTTTTCCGACTTTCGAAGCGATTATCTCCGAAAATATTTACATTATCAAAAAATGATTTTAGTAAACCCCTATTCATTTTTAAATACCTATCCAACAATATATCACACGTTAGGGTTGAAATGAAAAAAAAAATCACTCCCCACTTTACGTATAGGGGAGGTACCCTAATAAAAAAAAATATTCCACTTTTTATTTTACCACTTTGTCGGCGTGATTGATATGCATATTAGTACCAAATTTCAGCTTTCTAGTGCTAACGGTCACTAAGATTATCCGCGGACGGACGGACGGACGGACGGGCAGACATGGCGAAACTATAAGGGTTCCTAGTTGACTACGGAACCCTAAAAACGACTAAGAGCTGCACTTTGCAAACAAAATATTATGCTTAAAACCAGGAAGGTCAGTTGCGCGCATAACAAGATAACAAATAACAAGATAATTTCATTTCAAACGTATCTAATGAATGATTTCCATGATCTCATATGTGCGTGTGCGCATTCGTAGTATAAAAAAATTACCTCATTCACTAAACAATTTAAAAAAACATGACTGATGAATTATCATATAACAATATTAACAATTATGATTTTATCTAGTGTTATTTTGTGTGCCGCTACATAGTTTTGTAGTTAAATTTCTAAATAACTAAATGTCAAAATTATTATTTTCGCAAATATCAACATGTTGCACAACAATCAATAGGGCTTTAAAAATAACTTTGAGGTTTCCTAAATCATTTTTTGATTAAGTGAAAAATTTCAGAAATATTCCCCTGTAACTTTTGAACCGTAAGTCAAAAAAGTGCGAAATTATTCAAAAAGATACATCACCTATTCTTTCAATGACAATTGTTTTGAACATTTATCAATGATTTCCAGAATACTTCTTCCATAGGCAGATACGACCTTATGGTATTAGTTTGTTCTTATTCCATTGAAGCTACGAAAATCTCCATTATGCTTGGTCCGACACGCACTTGGCCGGGGTTTTTTTCTATTTTGTCGTATAGCGTACCTAAGCAGTAATATTGCATTTTAACGTGTAGGCCAAGATAAGGATAAAAAAACGGAAATAATTTCCAACCAATAGAATACAAACTCTGTAAGTACCCATCAATAAAAGTTCAACGTACTCTTAACATCTAGATATGTAGGTACGAGTAGGTAAACATATATACGACTGTCACATCCAATTATTTTTTGATATAATTTTGATGTGTCAATTTCATATTTTAGAATATAGGCCCTTTTGTTGAAATGTTGATATAACGATAAGATTTCAATTGTTCCCACATTAACCACAAAGTGAGCGGACTTCCGTACCTACAATGGAAATGAAGTGCGAGTCGGATTCGTGACTTAATACGAGCTATCCCTCAATTACAGTGTTACCTACTTTTGTTTATGTGTGTATAAATCTTTTACACAATTGTTTTATAGGTATATATTACAACGGAATAAAATGTGAATAATATTAATCTGCATTGACGTAAGTTCTATTGTGTTTTATTGATAAGTAAGCTATTGCTATAACTAGCGTACGGACAGGTGGTGGCATTATTGAGCAGAGAGGGCAATGGAGCCGCCTAGGTTAAATTTTATGATTTAATGACTAATGATTACATTATTTTTTGTCTAAAACATACGTTTCTTATTCAAGTAGTGCCAATATTATTGAATCCCCCAAAGTTTTCTCCGCTAGACATATTTTGGCTGGTTTTTCCAACTCTTTTTTGGCCGGCCTAATTAAATTTAGTAATAATATGAAAAATAATTAAATAATTCGATTCAAAAATATTGGCACTACTTGAATAATGAATGAATGTACTTGACAATAAAATAATTTAATAATTAGTCATTCAATCATAAAATGAAACCTAGGCGACTCCATTGCCCTCTCTGCTCAATAATGCCACCACCTGTCCGTACGCTAGCTATAACAAACCCTAAAATTTTACATATTTATTGGCATTTATGGAAAGTGAGTAGAGGCAATGGGGCCTAAAAACTACTGTAGTAAGAAAAACTTAGTAAGTATACTTAACTACTTAGATAAACTAGTCAATTTTAAGTTATTTCATACATATTTTATACATATTTATCGCGTTATTTAATTAATGCATTGCTGAGGAATTTATTGGAAAAAAACGTGCGTGTCTGTTATTGTTTTAAATCAATATTGTTATTAAGTCGCACTAGTAAGTCATGCCAATATAAGATTAACTTTTTAAATTAGGAATGTGATGTAGATACCCTATGGTACCTATCTTAGTGTTATTGTTACTTATAAAGAACGTTACACTTCAGTATTGCAGTAGGTACCTAAAATTTGTTAAAAATATTCGAAGATTCGTCTGGATATTTGTGCAATATTAAATGATATCACACTATTTTACAATAAATCTTACCTATTTTGGATTTTAATCTCCTTTTTGTTCATATTTAAAAAACCGGGTTGCATTCCCTAATCTCTACCAGTTAACCATTGAGCAAAAATGATAAGGTACCTAGATAAGCATGTGCATAACATAAAGCGGCAATCTTTTCTGTTTTGCCCTATAGGTTGACTGGAAGAGAATGCCTTATTGCATTAGGTCTGCCTTTTCTACGTTAAGTTTGCTTATGCAATAAAGATTAAATAAATAAATAAAACAGAACGATATAATTTTTCGTCCGAATTCATATTCTCAACTTCTACTGACACTAAAGTTTGACATGTCTTTTTGGAAGAAAAATGTTTAAATGGTTACTTGATAAATATTTTATTCTGTAGCAGATTTTTACCTACATATTGTTAATTTTTTGCTGACTTCTCATGTAAATATTTCCACGCCGATACATGCCGGCAGATTATGCCGACCTAACACTTTCTACTAACCAACTTTATATTCTTAGAAATAAACGGTTAATTTATTGAATAAACAAAACCGAAGTCTAATAAGAATTAGCTAAATCACTTCCATCCGCTGTTGCGTTGCTAAGCCCTTAACTTATGACTACAACATTGTTGTAATCCTATCCTAAAATACATTTAAGGTCACTCACCATGTCTGTGAACAGGACGCGAGGACGCCGAGTCTATTCCTCAATAAGTTAAGTGGTCCAATATCATGGGAACATCACTCGCGCACGCGCGTTGTCGGGGCCGCGTCGTCGGCGACTGCGCGGGACCATCACAGAAACAATTGCGGCTCAATCGCGTGAGACCGGTTTAACGGATTTAGTCCTATGATTGATATTGTTCTGTGTGTCGGTTTGGCGTGAAAGATTTTACTTGAAGCAGTTGTGATAGGTTGCTGCCAGATTTCAAGAACCACGTGACGTGATCGACTGTTAAACACTAATTACAGTAATCGCCTACTTATTGATTAGGTTAAACTATTTAACCAGCCTCAAATTTTAATTATTGCATGCTTACTTCCTAGAAGAATTAATTCCTTAGGTACCTTAGGTACCAAATACTTTAGAGCCTGCCTTAAGTCCGTCTATATTATAGTTATAAACGATAACACACTTATCGATCATCTTAATGGCACTTAGTTCATTATACCTACCTGACTGACATTCACTTTTTTATATCACGACGGTGGCAAACAAGCATACGGCCCGCCTGATAGTAAGCAGCTACCGTAATCCTATGGACACCTACAACTCCAGAGGTGTCACATGCGCGTTGCCGACGCTTTACAAAAAGGAGTATTCACTGTGTCGACGACTAAAGGAACAAGAGGGTCCCTCGTCGTCAACACACTGGTCCTCTTTGAGCTCTTTGGCAATCTTACTTACCACTTAGTTAATTATTAAACCAGTTAGGTAATTTTTGGCTACCTACTAGTGACAATTTTGTTTTGTCAGAGGTGGAGGTAATCCTCATTTGATACTGCCGGCCCGGTTTTCGACAGCATGCCCGACTCAGGTAGGTATAAATATGAAGTCACAACTAAAGACTAATTTGTAAATATACAGGTTGATTCAGAAGACGTGAGCAGGAACAACCCTACACAATGAATCAGCCACCATCATGGTTAAGTGAAACAATAACGCCTTTCAATTTGTTTTTACCTTTTTGCTACTTTAGAAATTTTATTCTCTGTAATCATGATCACCCTACATAAACAAATCAATAAATATAAAACCTCTAACAATTCTGACAGCACTTTGATTATGAAAAAAACTGTTAAATTAAGTGAGATACGATGTTTCCAAAGTAACCAGACACCAAATTGACACATATCACAGAAAAACAAGAGTATCAGTACTCGACGGGTTATTCTAATTGTACCATGTGTGTCGTAAATAATTAAAAACTTTTTCTTTTTTACTTATCTTTTTAGCGCTAATCACATTAATACTGGTCTCAAACAATAGCTTGTTATTAACTGAATCCGTAGTGTTAAACCTGCTCGCATCTACTAAATCACCCTGTATAGGTCCTAGCACCAAAAAAGTAGTAAGTATGTTATCAAAAAATACCTTTTAACTGCCTAAGAACCTACCTAACTTTTATTACAAAGTTAATAATGATTAACCATTCCCACGACGCCATTATTGTCGTTGTTTAGTAAAGTACTCAGTAGCTGTTTCAGTGACGTTGATGTACACTCAATCCCATCAAAAACATAAATGTGAAAGGCTGCCAAGTTCGATACTATGGGAATGCTTCGCCTATAAAAGAAGTGAGATCTGAATAAGTACCAAGTTCCAAAAAAATACCTCAAATCATAAATAGTTATAGGAATGCACACTTGATTTCCAGCAGTTTTTAAGGTACATTTTGAATAAGTATCACGTTACATAGAAATACCTAAAATTATAATAGTCAGAGAAACGCACACCGGTTTTTTTAGCAGTTTCCTGATAACATTTATTATTTTCAGTACTTTTTAATGATGTTACTTGCCAAGTTTTCACACACCACACACCTTTTCAATGCAATGAATCGACACCTTTGGACTGCAATGTGTCAAGTATATAATTTTCTATTAAAACTTGCCAAATTACATCATTAAAAAGTACTGAAAATAATAAATGTTATCAGGAAACTGCTAAAAAAACCGGTGTGCGTTTCTCTGATATATAGTATAATTTTAGGTATTTCTATGTAACGTGATACTTATTCAAAATGTACCTTAAAAACTGCTGGAAATCAAGTGTGCATTCCTATAACTATTTATGATTTGAGGTATTTTTATGGAACTTGGTACTTATTCAGATCTCACTTTTTTTATAGGCGAAGCATTCCCATAGTATCGAACTTGGCAGCCTTTCACATTTATGTTTTTGATGGGATTTCATTTATTTTTGTTAGGTGTAGGTTCTTTATTATTTTTTTATCACTTTTTCTTTAGGAAATGTCTCATTCCACTTAGGTATGTACTTTATACTATACCCTTTATACTAAGCGTCTAATTCTATTTTACTATTTATTTATAGGTGATTTTTACAAATAAACTGGCTCCCTACACCTATAAAATGTACCTACTTACATATAATTCCATCTTAGAGTATATATGATTTCCATGTTCTTGAATCTGCGATTTTATTAGTTGTAAAATTAGAAATTATTTAGACTATGCGAGAAAAAATAGTCTTTTCATTTTTGTTTGACTGATTTAGCGCACCTAATGTACCTAGTGACCTGCTTTGTACTTCGTAAATCGTGGGTTCGGTTCCCGCAACAGACACACACAGAGTGGTGAACAATTTTATTGTTCTTGTCTTTAAGACAAACATGTATTGTCTTAAATTGGTATGTATCTAAATTTAAATAAGTCTTATCTCATTTCCACTCCATACCTACTTATAGTAGAACAAAATTACACATTCGTTGTTTTCGAAACTGACTCACACTTGGCCGTTTTCAGATTTTTACTTTATTTCAACCTAAAGACAAACCTTCGAGCCAAATTTCAGGTCGGTACGACCATTGGAAGATAGACCCACTTAGTTCATTATGACTTCATAGTAGAACAAAGTTACACCTTCGCTATTTTTAAAACTGACTCACACTTGGCCGTTTTCAGATTTTTCCCTTTACTTTGACCTTAAGACCTATCTCCATGCCAAATTTCAAGTCAGTACGACCATTGGAAGTGGTCTAGGTTTTTGATGAGTCAGTGAGTCATTGAGTGTATAGTAAATTTTCTGACGTCAATATCTCAAGAACTGCTATAGGTAGAATAATGAAATTTTGTATTCTAGACAATTAAGGGGATGTCAACAGACACTCGAAATTTCATATGCGTAGATAAAATATGTTTTGAGTTATAGGGTGGTCGAAATTGGCCCGAAATGGTTCGTGTAATATAACCCACGGCCGGTGTGTCGCTTTTTTTTGACACACTGCCGTGTGTCTAGATACACGTATTTAAACCGCAACAAAATGAGTACACAAAAGTAGAGTCAGCAGCAGAAATAATATTATTAGATTAATAGATATTCGAACAAGAGTGTGAGCAGGCGCGGATACAGGGGGGGGGGGGGGGGGGGCAACAGGGACAATTCCCCCCCCCCCCCCCCCCCAAAGTAAACCTCGTATACTACGGGGTCCATCGGTGCGGGCCGCGAGATTTTTTGTGAAGGAAAGTGCCCCCCCTGAACGAAATCCTGGATCCGCGCCTGAGCGTGAGAGGGTCATTTTGAACAGCTTAGCTATACCTACTCCAGCTGCTTACTGTATATTGATTTGTCCTCGTTATGGCTTGTAGATACTTACTTACTGCAGTGGCGCAACGTCCCGGAGTGGACTTGCTTCCGACACCAATGACCGCAAGGCTTCTGCTGTTCAACACCGTTTCTGTCCAATTGACGGTGCCTAGCGTGAGTCTTTCTAATGAAATGTAGGAAAATAGGATGGTGATAGGAATGTCTCATTCCGCCTTAAAAAAACAAAAATATATTCATTGTAGTACGTAGATACAGACTGTGGCATTAGTATCTTCCTACATGAAGGCCGCAAAAATATGTGACACGTTCTTATTTGTAGGGCCATAACAGCGTGCTACATATTTTTGCGGCCTTCGTGTAGGAATATACTATTGCCGGTGACTGTACCTTTACCGTAAAATGGGGTAAGTAGGGACAAAACCGAAGTTCAATCCTGGATAAAAATTTATATTTATATGTGGCACGTTGATTATCATAAAAAATAGTCCGGTCGTATGAATTCTAATTTATTATCTGTCAATTGATTTCATAGTAATGATAAACTGCACAAAATAGTGGGATATCCCACCTCACCCCGTAGTTGGATTTTGTAGGAATAGCAATAAGGTAAAGTAAGGTAAGGTAAGGTAAGGTAAGGTTGCCAAAGAGCTCAAAGAGGACCCAGTGTGTTGACGATGAGGGACCTTCTTGTCCCTGGACACAGTGAATCGTCCTTTTTGTAAAGGGTCGGCAACGAGCAATGTGACTCCTTTGGAGTTGCAGGCGTCCATAGGTTACGGTAGCTGCTTACCATCAGGCGGGCCGTATGCTTGTTTGCCACCGTCGTGGTATAAAAAAAAGGTAAGTTTGGAAAATTGATTGATATTTTTGGATTATTCATATATACATTGCAATAGCTTGACTTGTTAAGAGAATATTTAATTTACGTAGCGATTCAACACCTCCAACCTTGGTCTAAAAATACCAACTCTACTCTCCATTCATGAAATCATGACCCAACTGCCCACGTCGTCCCTTCTTATCCCGTTTTACGGTACGTTACTTATAGCATACAAATTGCGATCAATGAAAAGCTTAGTCTAAAAAAAAGTACTCAGATACTTACGTAAATACAATCTCAGTTTTTGGAACCATCTGACTCTGATGATATTAAATTAGTCTTAGTCCCAATGTGTTTCTCATTTGCTTATAAAGTAATTGTCTAGGGATGTAGCTACTTCGATACGAGTAGTTATATTCTATTGCAGCATTAGCTTAGCTACTTTGAAGTCAGTCACTGAACCGAGCTTGGTACCTAATGGTCTAAGAGCTATGAGCTAAGAGCAATGAAACCCATCTAGTAAGATTACAATACTATCCTTATTGCTAGATCCGGGCATCTGGCAGCTTTTAATGGGTGGATGTCGGAGTGACAGACTAGCAAAGTTTTTGAATTGGAAGAATGTTATATCAAAATAGGTAAAAACGGCCGAAGTTATCTTATTTATAGAGGACGGGGCCTATATTTTAACATTAGAACAAAAAACATTACGTGATATTTCGGAAACAGAAACAGTAGGCGACAAACTATGAATTACATTATACGTCGTTTTGGACTACTTTCCCCCATAAGAAACTTTTAGCAATGATATGATCTAATTATTTATATAATTTTTCATAATACTGTATCAAAACCAGAACTGTAGGATTTGTATTCTTAAAGTGGTTTGCATTCTTTGACCTCCACCACTTTACAGCTGCCAGATGGTCGGATCTAGAAATAAGCATTGTATAGCAAACTGACGAGAGGGGTTTCGTCGCTCTCATTATTGTGTCATATCTGACGTGGCTAGCTCTCCGTCTATAAAGGACGTTGCCCTACGTCTCATTGAGTCTCGTCTCGATAGCCTAACCCAATATACTTATTTAGTTTGCAACCGGCAACTCCATGACACGATGAGCATAACGAACACAAGACAAAGAAGCAGTAACGGAGAGTAGGTATACTTATGCCTAATACCTATTCGTACTTTAAAAATATTTTACGTCACACCTGGCCATAATGTGAGTTTTACCGCTCGCTACGCTTACGGTAAAACTCGCATTATGGCCAGGTGGGGACGTAAAATTGTGTACTCACCACGGGCAGTAAAAAAGAAAGCCCTCTATCGCATATTTACAACCCTCGCCTGCGGCTCGGGTCCCAAATACCTGCGATTTCGGGCTTTCTTTTTTTTACAGCCCTAGGTAAGTAATGTACTATATCTACACTCACATTGTAAGTCTTCTAAAACGTGTTCAAAAATGGTAGGCAATAGCTAGCATTACCACAACCGATTTTACTATGATAAGCTTTTTATCTGTGGCAGTAACGTAATTTTAACTTTACGTGCTCATATATTTATACGTTATGAGTTTCAAATTCCGAACATCGAATTTGATAACATAATGTAAATCTTGTCCTCCTTCCCGACCAACGGCACGCGCTCGCGCGACCGCCGGTACAATCGAGTTGGCCATGGCGGTGCAATGGCGGTCATTCTATGGTTTCCGAACACTTCATTTAGGATATATAATATGAATGTAGACAAAGCAGTGTATGCAACTGCACGTAATTAGGCCTTAAAACGTAACAGTTACATAAACTAGTATAACGTGATTTGTAACTTTATTACTCTTAATGCACATTGCTGGTCATTAATGTTAATGCGAGCGAGATGTAGTTATAGGTTCTGAAAGTAATATTAGGACAATATCAAATGAAGAACAAATTGTGAAGTTTGAATGGCACTTTTTCTAATCGATTAGATTTCGTAGGTTCCTAAATTCGTCGAAATCTTTGTTTATTTCTGTATTATATGTAAGTATATACTTATGTCTTACAAGTATATGAGTTACTGATCGTGGGATCCTGGAAGAATGCCACACTTTTCTTACGTATGTAGGTATGGTGAGCTGCAAAAATGCATACCTGCATTATGAATGAATTCATTCACATTCATAAATTGGATATGCAATTCTGCAGCCGATAGTACCTAATCAGGTATAGTTGCGTTTGCACACACCATACCACAACATAAAAAGGTTATACGGCTTTACGTGAACAAAAGATTTCCTCCGGCATTATTATTTCTTAGGATCCAAGGATGGATTTTTAAAGTGGAGCTACTAAGATTTTTGATGTAAAATTTTAGGGGGGGCGGCTCTCAACTATCTTGATATCTACATCAGTCAAGTTTGGTATCGTTTTCGTATAAATCGGGGACGCCGAATTCATTTTTGGCATCATTTTGACACCGTTCCAAAGCAAAAACAAATTATATAAAAAATATGTCACAAGGAAAAATCCATAACTTATAAACATTTATGTATTTATGAATAAATAAAAGGTGCTTTAGAGAAGCCTATTATTCGTTCAATTAAAAAAAAAACAATTTTTAGCGCCGTCAGCGGTTTTTTTAGTCCACCTGTATAATAATATTTTAGTTTGATGTTACACTTTTTTCTAAGTATACTTAATGGATTTTCTAAAGCACCTTTTCTTTTTTTCATGATTCATAATTTGTATATGTATCAATTTAATTTCAATTTATTTATTTGCAAAGAACATACACAGGTGTTATGGGTACATAATCAATGGGGTGTTATAGGTACTTTTGTACCTATTGTAATTACAGTAGTGTATGTTAGGTATATTAGTAATCTGCTGGATGCTCACGTATGAGTACTTCTAAAGCATTTTTAGAAACATTTAGACTGTGAATTAAGGGGTATTCGCTGATGTATACTTACTGGTCCCGGCGACTGATGATTGGTCCCAACCCGAGTTGTTGATTATATTTTGGTGCGCAATTCTACTTTGCAAACGATTCCATAATTTTTATTAATACTTACTTTGAAAACAGCCGGCCGCCATTCCACTGGTCAAGAGCGACTTGTCACGTGTGACCTTGATTTCGATTTTGCACCTGTGCAATTGTGCATTGATAATTGTGGTGTGTAAACTTTAAAAAGATAACTTCCTTGGTTGGTACACGTAGCTGCATGATACGAGCATATTTTTTAAATTGTGACCCACTCCACAACATATAATATATGGTTTAGGACTACCTAAAACCCCTGTTTGTGTCCGCCAAACGTGCCTAAACGTGGCCGTTTTCCTCTCTCGCATTAAGTATACATATATATGAATTAAGTATATATATATATATATATACACGGGGCCTGTGAGCATTGCGAGAGATTTTAATACTGTATTCCTGATCGTAATTGGAGACTTAAATGTCGTATAAACTTGTCTGGAATTCGCCTAGTTTCAGAGTTACTAACCCATTAAATTAAATATATTTTTTACTGTCACTCAGTGCAAAACGCTTTTTTGATGGGGATTTCACCCTTTATGGGGTTTAGTGGTCTAGTCTAGACATTCTTATTGACAGATATCAAAGTTACGAAAAAAAATTTACTAATATATTTTAATCCACAGTTTTATATTCAAAAGCATTAATAAAAATCGAAAAAAAAGGAAAAAAAATTTTTTTTGGCGAATTTGATCTAAATTCATATTTAAACATTTATTACTCCTTATGACCTCAGGAATTCGTGGTTAATATCTCTCACAATTCTCACGGGCACCGTGTATAACTATTTAACTATTATGTGACAATCTTACACAAATCAACCAACTCCCAGAGTACACAGTAAGCTCAATAAGGCTAGTGTTGTGGTTAGTAGGCAACGATCTCCAGGTGGATTTTCTTTTTGGGTCAGTGAGGGCAGTTACCAAATCCCTTGCTGCTACGCGAAAGTGGTCTTAAGGCCACCAGACACTATCAGTAATAATTTCATTATTTATGTACCCGTCTTTTTCTATGTGTTTGAAAAATGAGAAGGACGAGTAGAGAAATAATGTTATTATTACTGACAGTGTCTGGTGGCCTTTAGGAAACCTTCCCTCAATTTTTAATTAATGAAGATTGGCGTTTATAGATTTTGGAATATAACATAGGTACCTACAGGATGCGAGAATAAGGAATCGAAATTTTTGACAGACTTTTTTTTATCCAATCGATCCCGTTCCTATCCAGGATTAAAAGCTTGTATGGCACCAGAAAAAAAATCAGACTAGAAAACCACCAATCGAGGAAACTATTCCCATACAATTTGTATGAAAATGAAAACTTTAATTTTTCACATACTATTTTTTTATACCAATCGATTTCATTAGTTTTTCTATTTGGGTTTTTCGTAAATAACTCAGAAACGGTGGCCCCTACGAAAAAATGTTCTGGTACTTAATTCATTCATATAAAATTTCCCACAAAAAGATTCTAGACTTTTTTGCTGTTTAATGAGATTTCAAACTTTCGGAGCTATTATTTGCGGAAGTATTAGTTTCATCCAAATTTTTTTAAAACCCTTTTTTTTTAAATATCTATTCAACGATACCCAACACATTAGGGTTGGAGTAAAAAAAAATCCACCCTTAAAAATAATATTTTTTCAGACTTTGTCTTACAACTTTATCAGCGTGATTAAAAAACTAGTACAGTCAGCAGCAAAAGTAGCTAAGCAGCTCAGGTGTTCAAAATTACATTCACGCGCTCTTATTCTCTTGACAATAAAGTCGTGTCAAGCTCATTTTGAACACTTGAGCTGATTAGCTAATTTTGCTGCTGACTGTACTAACCATCACTGAGCAAACCCGCGGACGGACAGACGAGGACAGATTTGACTATGCAAGCAAGAGTGTAGTGTAGTAAGATAAGAATAAAATCATTCTGAAGACGTTCGCTTAGTGACTTTATTGCTTTTGCTCATTGTTCGCAACTGACTGTACCCTACATACTTACACATTCACAATAAACAAAATAACAAATCCAACATCCTTGATTACAAATGGGGCTATAATTCGAGCCGGGCACTATGTCAGCCATAAGTATTACCCACTGATTTACCCGCGTGACATAATAGCCCGATTGCAGAGATGAAGTTATGTGAGCCCGGGTTGCACAACCGTCTACAAAACCTTTCAATACCGACTTCTTGTCCAGTCGCCATCAAATACATCGGAGCGGCCAAGGTACTTAAAATATCTGAACATGCACTTTATCGGCTTGACAATAGAGGCGTTGCTCAGATATTGGTGACCACCTTGGCCGCTCCGATATATTTGATGGCGACTGTCCATACCACCTAACCAACCTGGTCCGGATAACTATTGGTGCGAAAATTTAGGCGAATGAGAGAGCAATGACCGCGGAGTGGGTTTATTTTGATTTTTTGCTTGTATCTGAGCTGTTAAAGAACGGTATTCTGATTTCGCCTCTGTAAGCGAAAGTACAAGTGCCTAATTTCAAACATTTATGCCTGGGCATGAGAACCTAAGCCGATCAAAAAGAGAAAAAGAAAAAGCGGTCAAGTGCATGTCGGACCACGCATAATGGAGGGTTCCGTACCTTCATTGGAATGAGAACCAAACTAATACCAAAAGGTCGTATCTGACGCCTATGGAAGAAGTTTTTTGGAGACAACTCAAAAATGGCTAAACCGATAATATTCAAAACAATTTTCATAGAAAGTATGGAATAAGGCGCATCTACTCAATTTTTTTCATATTTTTTGGACTTACGGTTCAAAAGTTACAGGGGGGGGGGGCACAATTTGTATGACTTTCGAGGCGGTTATTTCTGAAAATATTCACTTAATCACAAAATGTTCAAAGAAACCTCGATGTTATTTTTCAAGACCTATCGATTGATGTGCAACATGTTAACATTTGGTAAAACTTACATGTATAGCCCCCCTAATAATATTGTTTTCTCCAATTTAACTACATAACTAAATAGCGGCATACAGAATACACCTTGTGTCTAAATTTGATTAAGATATGTCTTATAGTTTCCGAGTAAAATGGCTGTGACGTACGGACGGACGGACGGGCGGACGGACAGACGGACATGACGAAACTATAAGGGTTCCGTTTTTGCCATTTTGGCTACGGAACCCTAAAAACAGGCCAACCAAATGACCAAACGAGTTCAACCCGTTACCAGTATCTTAAAAAACCAGCAGAATATATTACATATTTTTCCTCATATTTAACCGTAATAAATGCAATTTTTTGGGTAGACACAACTAAATTAATTAATGTAGGTATATAATACGAATCCTCTAAAAAAATTATCTATTATAAGACAACCCAAAGTCTTTCATACAACACTCTAGGATTCACTACACACCCACCTATCTTAGCTAGGTCTATTTACCATTAGAAACTATTGATAAAAACAATATTTTATGTGTATATTTCAATTATAATTAAATTAACTTCGCTCAATTCGTTTGGTAAGAGGTACTTATTCCCGATGCTAGATTGTCCATTTTGTTACGTATTTCGCCTTGCAAAAATGGACCAATCTACCTTGACATTTGAATAATAGGTAGTTTACGTATCAACCGCGCGCATCGTAAGTTAATGTAACAAAGTTGCAGTCAATAGTATTATACCTATGTAGGTATAATAGATGGATGCAATGGCATTATTTTGCTTTCGGACTCTAGTCAATTCGTATTGGTATTTTTTCTACTCGTCGACTATATTGCTTGTGTGGGATTCTATAGACCGAACTACTAGCGTATACTTTTCGATGGAGCTTTTATGGTCGCATATTTTGGCATCGTCAGCGTTCAGCGTCGTAGCGGCGCAATCCACCGGGATATTGAACTTACTAAATTGTATAGAGGGAGCAGGTTTTAACGCATTCGTTGAACTTGATTCTTAGCGGCTTGCCTATTTTCAGCACTCGTAAAAAAAGTACAATAATGACATAATTAGGTTTTTCAATCTTGTCTTGTACCTTACGCAGCAAGCTTCGTGGTCTAAACACGGTACTCGACAGAAAAGCTCTATTATTTATGTCACGATTGTATAAAATATTAGGTATATTCGGATACGCGGTGTGCAGATAACCGCCAAGTTACATGTCAGTATTGTTAGTCAAACTGATTGCAAATAACCTGCAGCACTCCCTAATGGGCTAGTTATTAGTTAGCACTTAGCACGTTTATTTTATGCGTTGTTATATAAGCGGCAGTGGAGCGACGAACCACCTTTCACTATCGCCAGAGTCCATTGAAACTTGAACTCGCATTTGTATCATCGCATCCTGCTCTTTTTATATCTTTCCTGTCAGGTCATTCACATGCCGTAGTACTTAAAATGTTTACAATACAGTGCGTAAATCAAATACGAGCAAAGAATTAAACTAGATATGGAATTTAATAGTGTTATCACTAATCACTAATTTAAAGGTTTCTTTAAGTTACTTACACTTAATTACTCAGAGAAATAAACCAATGGAGTGGTAATTGTCAGGCGTCCCCCTCTGCCAAAAGTACAAGACCACTGGTCGTAGCGGTTACATAAAACTAGTTGTCGCGCGTCAAACGCCATTCAATGAATGTCAGTCAGCGCGGAACGATCTGAGGTAAAAATGCCGAATTGCTGCGTGTTTTCATGTAAGAAAAGATCTGAATTATTTAGTTTATAGAAGGATAACATTTCGTAAGTAAAATTATGTCTAAATATCATCAAATAGTGCACGAAATTAGCAAAAAACTAAAAAATATTGTCAATCAAAAAGTGTTGCCACTTAATGGTACTTCATCTGCTTTAGGGTAATTTTTAAACTTGACTCTTCATAGTAGATTGTACCATCGGGTTCATAATTGCATACCCAATTTATCAATGAATTCATTCATAAATTGGGTATGCAATTATGAACACGATTACATCGAGGGAGGTAAGTGAAATATTGCAAACAAGAGTAATCGACTCCAGTGCGGCAGAAATACGTCCGCCATTATGTCATTCATTGTCATTGTTATGACAGGTTAGGCAATACACTTAAAAGATACTCCGTGGTCTCCGTGGGTTAGGCAGAGACCCATTCGGCATACAGCCATAATTGTAAAGCATTGCTCTGTTAAAAAAGCAGTGTCTCTGTGTGTGTGTGTTGTTATTAAATTGTTTCTAAACATATTTTAATCGACTTTTAAATTATTCAAATAACAAATTGAAAAAATGAAAAGATTAACGTCAGTACTTCAAAGGTAAAACTCATTCACACGCATAGCTTTTTAAATTATATATGTCGTCGAGGACCGCCGAAGGCAGGGCAGTAAGGTGGTTTGGAACTCAAATAATTTTAAACAAAAAAGAACCGACTTCACTAAGCAATCCACCTTTCCAACACCAAATACTCGAGCTGCTGTAAAAAATACTCAAATCACTACAGGTGTGCCTATAATAGTTGAAGAGTTCCCTCGATTTCTCCGGGATCCCATCATCAGATCCTGACCTGGTTACAATGGGACCAACTGTGAAGTATACTCTTTCAAACAAAAAAAGAATTTTCCAAATCGGTCCGGCCGTCTTCGAGTAATCGGTGCAACATACATAAAAAAAAATAGCAAAAACAAAGATCCCGACGAATTGATAACCTCCTCCTTCGAAATCTTGAAGTCGGTTGAAAACTGACACTATAAGGATAACCTAGCCTATAGCAAAATAATGTAATGAAATAAAACATAAACACTGGTTTAACAACTGTATTGAATTCAAATCTTTTTAAAACCGTATTATGGGAAGGGCAATAAACTACTACTGGTTCGGAAAGGAGCCCAAACTGAGAAGAACCTGCGTAAGAAACTCAGCGTATGTGTGCTTGTAGTACGGGCACAATAGCTGAAATTTGTCTATGGTCTCAAACATACAGCTACCATAAACAAATTTCCGTTTTAATAGACAAATTTCAGCTAGTGTGATGAATTCCGCTCTAATGTGTGGCGCCCCTTAAGTGAAATATACTTGTAGATGCTTGAAATAACGATATTCCGGTTTAGAAATTAATTAGTTCCTTTATTTTCACCATGCATTTTATGTAGCGTTTTAATTTTGTATGGATTATACTTTATTTATTATAAGGTACGTTATACATACTTATCCCCTTAAATAGGCACTTTTAATTTCTGACTCTGGTATCACTGTACCTAACAGGTAAGTTTTAGTGATGGGACAGCACAAAAATAAATGTCGATATTAACATTAGCAGTATGTTATACTTTTTATTTATAATAGAAAATGAAGAAGAGATAATAGAAATAGAAACACAAATGGGAAACAGATGCCTATTACAATCAAAATATCAACTGCGAAGGACTCTGGAACATGACAAATAGACAAACTAACTTACGTAGAATACTAACATTGTAAGTAATATGCTGGTAGAAAAACTTGATATTTAATCACAACTTAATTTATCAATAGCTAAACCTTATACTTGGTAAAGAAACAAAAATATATAACTAACCTACGATCAATGTTTCTCTGCGTCTGTAGGAAACACCTTAGACAACCCTACACGTGATCCCTGGGCTTACTGTCCTACCTGGACCTCGCAGCACTCACTGGGTTTTCTTCATCATCTGCTTTCCCACTACCCTAGGGAAGAAATGCCTATCTATATCCATTGACATGTAGGCATACGATAAATAAATCTACGGTAAAATGTGACATTTTCAAGTCAAAGGTACATTAATTACATTATTATCGGTTGTCAATAAGGCGTTACCATAAAAAAATCATTTAGAAATTAACTCTATTAACAACCGACAATGATATACTTTGACTTGAAAATGTCACAAATATCGATACTTAGGTATATTATTGTCGACGCGTTCCTCGCACTATATACGTTTACTTAAAGATGACATTATCTCGTTCACGGACAGGTTGTCTGTGTATGTGTTTGTACTTGTGTGAGTATATTTTATGCTAGTGTTTGATAATTTTATCGTGTGCGTGTGTAGCGACGTCAATTAATTAGTTAGTGTTAACAGTATTTGTGTGCGTTTCCTAGTCCCCGCGCCGAAATTGGCAGACTATTTCTGATAGAAATTAGTGCGCGTCTCGCATCCGGTTGGTTTAATTATCAAAGCTTAATTATGATCCTGTAATATTTTTTTTTAATTTACCGAGCTGCAATGTACGGCAGACATGATTGAAGTATATTCGGGGTCAAAAGAAAAGTAAAATAATGTAAACAAATGCATTTACCTTGATTGCTTCACAATCAGAATCACTCACTTTTAAAGAACGACTATGGTTTCATTATTAGACGGAGAGCTAGCCACGTCAGATATGACACAATAATGAGAGCGACGAAACCCCTCTCGTTAGTTTGCTATACTATGCTAATTTCTAGATCCCGACATCTGGCAGCTGTAAAGTGGTGGAGGTCAAAGAATGCAAACCACTTTAAGAATACAAATCCTACAGTTCTGGTTTTGATGCAGTATTATGAAAAATTATACGAATAATTTAATCATATCATTGCACAAGTTTCTGATGGGGGAAAGTAGTCCAAAACGACGTATAATGTAATTCATAGTTTGTCGCCTACTGTTTCTGTTTCCGAAATATTACCAATGTTTTTTGTTCTATTGTAAAAATATGGGCCCCGTCCTCTATAAATAAGATAACTTCATCCGTTTTTACCTATTTTAGTATTACTTTTTTCCAAATCAAAAACTCTGCTAGTCTGTCACTCTGACATCCACCCATTAAAAGCTGCCAGATGCCCAGATATAGCAATAAGGATAGTATTGCAATCTTACTAGATGGGTTTCATTGCTCTCATTATTATGTCATATCTGACGTGGCCAGCTCTTAGACCATATCAGCCAATACACATAAATTTGATATTTATATTTATTCTTAGTAAAAATATCCGTTAATTACTTATATTTCAGTAAAAACGATTTTTTTTATAAAGCCTGACCACAAATATATGATTATTGTCAAGAGGGCGTTATTGTTCTCATTTATATGGCAACCTTTCAGTATAATCATAAAGCGTATTATTCTCTATGGTATGGTGACATCTTGATTTGTTTACCTGTCAAATCTGATGTTACTTTGAAAATGTTTCACAGCGAAAAAGTTTCATTTCCCGAGCGTATTATTTACAGCAGTTTATTATATACACTATTTACAATGTTTCGCTCTTGACTATGGATAATTTTGGGATTATTTAATATTCAACACTTTATTATTATTCAAGTATACCGCCTTAATGACACCGTTAACTGTGACAGCCATCACATGCACTCACATGCATATCATTCTGTCATTAAAATTATTGCCAGTGTAAGAAATTATAGTTCATTTTATTTGAGATTAGAAAAAAGTTGACAGAACGATTTACAGGGTTCTTTATCAGGCACAATGTATGTCACAACTGTCAAAGTGCCTACGCCGTTATTAAACATACTTAAATATATTTGTATTTATAGTAAAACCATGCCTACGTATTTGAAAATGTTATATTGAGTATTTAACAATATTTTGATAGTAGTTATTTGCTCTAAATATTTTATTTTTAACATTTTCAATGTTCTTGTAAATGTTGCACAATAAAAAACCTATAGAAGAAGAGGTTCGAGACGGATGGTTCGATTTTTAAATATTTTCTCGCGTCATCTGTCATTCGTATCTCTCAGCCATAACTGGATAGTTTTTAATGTTTAAAGCTTATTGTGATTCTTATGTAAGTAAAGGTAGGTATTTGCTTGTTCTATTATTGTGCGATTGGTTGGAGGGTTATGGAGCAATCCACAAAACAGAAAAAACGGAGCAATCAGAGGCAGGCCCGAGTGACATACAACAACAAAAGCCACCTCGTAGTCCAACAAATCTTTTACCATCACCTAAGACACTTGTTTTATTATTTAGTACTAGTTTTTGCCCGCGGCTTCGCTCGCGGTAAATTCGGGGTAACAAACCATACAAACTTCCACCCCCCAGTTTAGAGAAGTGGGGGGTTAGAAAGAGACAAAAAGTAGCCTATGTCACTCTCCATTCCTTCAACTATCTCCACTTAAAAAATCACGTCAATTCGTCGCCCCGTTTTGCCGTGAAAGACGGACAAACAAACAAACAAACAAACACACACATACACTTTCCCATTTATAATATTAGTATGGATTATATAATAAAATGATTAAATATCGTTTAGAAGAACTTTTATTTACGAAATTGTATTAATAAGTGCATATTATGATTGACAGTGTAATAATTTTCGTAAATACTGATAAAAAAACTAGACGTTAAGTTTCCGTTTTAGAACGTGCATGCGTCACTGTCAGTTTTAAATTTTCACGTATCTCTAACGCATAACGTGGTAATCAAAACGAAATTGCGTTTTTATTGTTGTGTTGGATTATTTAATCTGCAAATTGTTATTATTTATTCACAAATGTGAACTCTTAATCATGTTAACTAGGTAATCGTTTGTTGGTGTGCTTACAGTGTGATTAAATTGAACATTTAGAACAAGTTGGCAACTACTGTTTCTATGTTTACTCAATTTCTAATCTCAAAAAAAACGAAGTATAGGGTCAATGAAATTCCGCAACATGGTGCATGGTTATATATTTCTGGTCAACCTTTAGTATACTACTACTAATACTACTACTAATATTTTGTCATGTGCCTTTTTTTGCCTAGAGACGCAGCCATATTTGTTTACATTATTTTATTTTTCTATTAACACCGAATATAAGTACTATTAATCAACTAGCGTTTAAAACTTGAGTATTGCATTAATATTATGGGCTCGAATTATTTTGTATAGTTAAAAAAATCTAATTCTAAGCAAAAGTTATCTAATTACACAGGGTGATTTCTAGGCCGTGATCCGGAACCACTTTTTCTGATGCCATTTATTTAGGCGCTAGCTGTTTTGCGTAGTTAATTAATTGGAGTTGTATTGAAGTTGGATCGTGTCTGAACGTGTTTTACAGTTAGAATACGGCCCATGTGACCCCATCGTTTTTTAGGGTTCCGTACCTCGAAAGGAAAAAACGAAACCCTTATAGGATCACTTTGTTGTCCGTCTGTCTGTCTGTCAAGACCATTTTTCTCAGGAACACGTGGAGGTATCAAGCTGAAATGTATATCAAATACTCAGGTCTACTGTCCCTTGGAGCTGTGAAAAAATCAAACTTCTAAGCCAACGCAATCAAAAGATACAGCCGTTTATGCCGCAAATTTCGAAACTCGCAAGGGAATCAAAACCTACAGGGTACTTCCCGTGAACTCAGAATCTTGAAATTTGGTACGAAGCAACGTCTTATAGCACAGATAAAGGAAAAATTGCGAAAGCCGTAATTTTTTACTTACATCATATAATAAAAATATTTTTAATAATTTTAAAGTTACTACCCTTATATACCTACAGGTTTGTACGGAACCCTCGGTGCGCGAGTCCGACTCGCACTTGGCCGGTTTATTTTTTCCAGAATTACGGATTTTTTTGCTTTTCCATATTAGACTAAGAGCTGGCCACGACAGATATGACACAATAATGAGAGCAACAAAACCCGTCTGGATATATTGCTATACTATCCTTAATGCTAAATCCGGGCATCTGGCAGCTTTTAATGAGTGGAGGTCAGAGTGACAGACTAGCAACAGTTTTGAATTGGAAAACAGTAATACATAAATAGGTAGAAACTGCCGAAGTTGTCTCAGTTATAAAGGATAGGGCCTACATATATTTTAACATTAGAACAAAAAACATCGTGCATTACTACGGAAACGAAAACAGTAGCCGACAAACTATAAGTTGCATTTTGACCTCGTTTGGCACTACTTTCACCCAACAGAAACTTTTGGCAATAATGTAAATGTAATCTAATTATTTTTATAATTTCTCATAATATTGTATCAAACTCAGAATTCTATGATTGGTTTTCGTGAAGTGGTTTGCATTCTTTAACCACCACTTTACAGCTACGAGATGTCCAGATCTAGAAATAAACAAAGCATAGTATAGCGAACTGAATAGAGGGGCTTCGTTGGCTGGCTCTCCGTCTATAAGTACTTAGAATGGGATCTGAACCAAAATGAAATGGTTGGGATGGGAATGTAAATTAAACTGTGTATTTCGTGGAAAACTTTATTTTACTTACATGTAAATTATAACTATGAATTTTAACTTCATTGAAATTTACTAAGTGATAAATTAACATTTGTAACTTATGGTCACCAAACATCTTATAAGCAGCGGATTTTTATTCATCGAATGGGAAATATCGCCAGGGCCGAAGATTTATGTGCCTACACGCTCATTTGCATTGACGTGCATTTATACAATAGGAAATCTCCTGATAGGAGTATAAGATTAGAAGAGACGCACTTGGCAGCGGAACTAACGCCGCACACGCGTGACGTGAATTCCTTTAAAGCCAGAACTAATCGGCAAGTGCGGCAGAGATGTGTGTTATAGTATAGTGTGTAAATAATAGGTTTGATGTTAAATAGTTAAGGCCTAGAAGATAAGTCTGGCTTCCTGTAGTGAAGCAAAGAAACCCAAGATTGCCACATAGCCGGAGATAGTAGAAGACAGCATGGAACCATGTTTCTAGGCCTTAATATTCTGGTGAATAGCTTACAACCTGAGGCACTTCTCCCAGTAGGCGTTCATGGCGTTGTAGCGATGAAGGTTCACTCCGGCCAAGCTGTGGGCCTCGTCTGGATAAGACTGAAAGAAATACATCACGTGAAAAATAAATAGAAAAAAATTCACTCAAGGCGCATCTGTGTCAATATTTTTGTGCTGATAAGTAGGTGTGACAAATGTCAATACATTAGGAAAGAATGGTGTTGAAATAAACACGTAAACAAGAATATTCCAGTATTTTAGTGTAAGTTTGCCCAACTGCTGAATGCCAACGCAGTGAATTAGTCGCCGACTACTGAACTTATATTGTGGAGGAGAGGTGAAGAGTCCCCCCCAAGTTTTGCGAGGCTGTGTTGGATATATTCCAGCAAATTAATATGTTACAAATTATTAACACAATATAGCAACAGAAAAAAAATAAACATCGAGACAACATTGGTATTTACACGGATTATTTAAAAATCTATGTTTTTAATGTAAAAATTAACGGATCAGTTCCATAATTTTTTAATCAAGATCCGATTTTTTTATCAAGTTAATTTCATCGCAAATATTTGGTGCGCTTTTTTATCCAAGCGCCTTTTAATATAACACTTTGAGTACATTAATTTCGTTATGATTATGACTATCAGTGGGCTATGGTGGTCGCGTTTATTGATAAAGTGACGGATATTAAGCAATGGGCAACGGGCCAACCTTGATAAGAGTTAGGATTGGCGGGTAAAGTCGTATTGTATTTGTCAGGTTAACCAATGGTCTCTTAGAGAGTATTTTTTCTGCCTAGTCGTTGTCTTTATTGATGATAGTATCCGGACTCCTTTATTTAATTAGATTCCTTGATATATGGGCCAAATTTAAACGTCCTTTTGTCAGCTTTTTTAGGTTAGAAAACATCTAGGTACCTAATTGGGCAGATTGTGACATATCCAGCTGTCTTACCCATGCGGGTAGACGCGCAGGTAGGCTTGTAAGACGTTTATGAATGCTTATTCATTTAGTTAAATTATGTTTTGTCTGTTTCTAACAAACACAATTGTCAAAGTGACAGATAAGGACAAACAATTATTAAGTTAAATGAAGTTTGTAAGACGTTTATGAATAAGCGGTGTATCTAGAGGAAAGAACAGTGTTTAGTATCATAGATGAAAACAGTGCTCGATTTACAAGAACTCACCATCTGATCGAAGTCGATGTCAAGCTGCAAGTTCGCTGCTGACGCACTTGCAGATTCTTGTCGCGCAGTTTTTCAGCCACGTCACTAGCCTGGTAGCCCTGCTAGGTTGTCTGCAGTCTCAGGCGACTTATGAGGAATGGGTCTATAGAACTCACCATCTGGTCGAAGTGTATGTCGAGCTGCTGCAGCGCTCGCATGAGCTTGGCAGCGTTCTGGAAGTGCACGTTGTCGTCAGCGTTGCCGTGCATCAGCAGCAGGTTTTTGTCGCGCAGTTTCTCGGCCATGAGAGTTACATCGCCTGCTTGGTAGCCGGCTAGGTTGTCTTCTATGGTCGGTACACCCATGTAGCGTTCGGTGTACATGGTATCTGTTAATAATTAAAATATGACTTGCTGTGTTTGACATACTTATACACCGGAAAGGGCATTTTCATATTAGATCTAAATGGTCATTATTTAATTCAAGTCATGCGCTTTCAATAGGAAACACAATCGTGTATAGTAACTATAAACTTATATAGATGTCATATACAAAGGAAAAAGTGACCTAGGCCTCCGATTATGATTATGATTTATATAGTAGTGTGTCTACTTAAAAATAAACAAATCAAAATATCTATTAAAAATAATTTGATTTGTTTTTCAGTTGTGTATCGTAACTGTAATCGCTCCAGTCAAGCTTCGGAGCTTAATTATGTTTATAAATATTGATTTAGACCTTCATATTTATGAGATAACTGTGGGAACTTGGTCTGGACTTGGTCATTAGTTTATCTGACTAAATGGTTTTAGCAGGACAAAGAGTCGGATATACAATCTCTATTGGGCATTACTTCAGTGGAGCAGTAGGAGCAAGGGTGTACATCTCCACGAACTGATAGTTTTCGGGGTTGTCAAAATCCCCTTCGCTTATTTGCGGCATGACCACAGATAATATAAAATATTTAAGTAATTTATAGTAGTAGTTTTGTTCTAAAATAACAGTTATATTTGGCAAATTAGGTAAAAAATCTGACATTTATCTAGTTATGTATTAAAATTACTGGTTGAATAGGTTCAACTAATCGCGTACTTGTCAACCCTAAAGAGTCGAAAGGCAAAATTGTATACAGACGACATGTGTCACCGTTCATCTGACAAACTGATTTTGTAGGGAAGATAAACTTCTGTATGCAATATTATACTATTATATTATTCTGTGGTAGCAGCACAAAGTTTCGGTGGTTAACATTGATTTGTGATAACTTACTGCTAAGGAATCAGGAAAGAAAATATAATCAGTATAAGCAGAGAATAAGCCATCGCATCAATGGCTCTAGATACCTATGGTCTCGGGACAATGAAAAGGTAGACGGAGTATTAATGAACGTACTGTAGTAGAGCCAGGAGGTGACAGGCGCGGTGGAGATGCCACACGCGAACTCGTGGTTCTCGTCGTGGATCAGCGTGAGCAGAGTGGCGTAGCCGCCGTAGCTGTGGCCCCAGATACCAACGCGTTCAGGGTCTATGAAAGCATACCGCGCCAGGACTTCTCTGCAATGATAGGTTACCCTTAGAACCCTTAGATCTTATTTACAATGATTTTTAGGGTTCCGTACCTCGAAAGGAAAAAACGGAACCCTTGTAGGATCACTTTGTTGTCCATCTGTCTGTCTGTCTGTCTGTCTGTCAAGACCATTTTTCTCAGGAACGCGTGGAGGTATCACGCTGAAATTTATATCAAATACTCAGGTCTACTGTCCCTTGGTGCTGTGAAAAAATAAAACTTCTATGCACTGAGAAAAATAATGGCTAACAAAGTCACAAAATACGCTTTGTCAGGTTTTTTTTGTTGTAGACACAATAAGTATTGCATTTGTAACAAAGCGGGTCTATTTACTATCACAACGTTTTTGTTGTCAAATATATATTGCAGTATTAACAAGTCGTATTTTGTCACCGAGACAATATTTTTGGGTTTGTTGACTTGACAATTGAATTTTGTGAATTTAACTAGTTTAACATTAGTACGGCAACAAAGTCAACAACTATTAACAAGTCGTATTTTGTCACCAAGACAATATTTTTGGGTTTGTTGACTTGACAATTGAATTTTGTGAATTTAACAAGTTTAACATTAGTACGGCAACAAAGTCAACTACTTAACAAAGCACATTTGTATCTGCATTAAATGGTTTTATTGTTAGATTGACAATGTAAAAAATTGACAAAATTACATTAACGCATTAACAAAATGCGCGGAATGGAGGGGAGGCGGGGAACGGAACGACGTTGTACAGGTCAGTTGCTAATGGATGCCGGAAGTGGAGGACGTGACGGAGCGCGGGCGGTGTAATAAGCGCTTAGTGTTGTGGTTTTGAATAGGAATGTGTGTCGAGGTGGGCGTGTTTCTGCAAGATTGGTTTCTGCAAGGCTTGTAAACCTAATCCCTAGCATGCTTGGTAAGTAACTACTCATTATTTTTTATTACTTAGGTAATGTTGTACTTCAATTCCATTTTACACGCATGCGCAGGACTGTCGAATGCAAAATTGTATGCATTCCAGATTGAACTCTTCATTAGGTTGCACAATTTTTCTTTAGCTCATTACATACAACACTATTTATATTAAACATTCGGTTTAACTGGGCAACCACGCGGCCGCGCGCCATCTTGCACACAAGTAATAGCACAAGTAGCTGATAATTTAACTTAATCTCTTAAATAGGTATTTACGATTTTATTTATGATTTGTAAGTACGTGGGTATCTGCCATCAACGAAATACTTTACTGACCATCGGCAGACTTTATTGGTACGAGTATGACAATAGTAACGTCCCGTATAAGTAATCTAATGTATCTAAATTACATACGGTGTAACCGTACCTACTATATGTCAATAATCTTAGTAAAAAAATGCATGATAGTTGTAAGATGTATGTATTGAAAAAATATCTACGTAGGAGCTGTAGGGTTAGAATCGGAAGTAGTTTTATAGCGCGTGACCTTGACGACACGCCTGTTCGGCGTGTTTCCGTAAAAAACCACTAGAGGTTGACCCCCGGCTCGCTTCTTAGTAAGCTAAACCGTGGGTCAACTAGACCTTGGCGTGTGCCGCCATCTTGTATCACCGCGGAGCGTTTCAAGTGCTCTCGCCAGTGGGCAGCGCACCGCCGCATGGTAAGCACGCTGTACTCGCGTGCCACCGACCTACGATACCCATTCGTTACTTTGTTAACCTAGACTTTAAAATATTAGCTAGACTTGTGTCTGTATAACCCATTTGTGTTCAATTTGTTTAAATAAACATTTTTAATATCAGTGCCGCTGTTTATATACAGCCAGACCCGCTATAGTTTCTTTTTGATTTTCATAAGTGCATTGTAAAGTACCTAAATTGAAGAATAATTAATAATTATTTTCATTTTCACTTTAACATTGCCATAAGGTCTACCGTGGTAATTATATTTAAGTGTGTTGTTGTTTGTAGCATTATGATATATGTTTGTTTCAGGTGTCGCCTGACTTTCAATGTGTGTACCCAGCAGCAAATAAAACATATGTATAAAGAAAGATTTCCTCTTATAAAGTTGAAGATTCTGAAACTACGAGTACTCGTTGAAAGAGGAGAATGTAACAAGGCTGACTTATCAACCATCGACCTTCTCGATTTGGCCTCTGGTAAGATCCTAAATATGTATTTTATGTTTTGTATTTCTTCAAATAATTTCTGCATTTTTAAAAGGTTGATGAAATGACGACTTTATACAGTAGCACGTTTCGTAAAACAGTCAGGACAGTAGTATATTTAAGGTTTATGTATTAGTACACGGTTCAAAACTTGCATCTGAATTTTAAACCAGCTCCCGATTTCTGACCGATCTGAAAATTTTCATTCCTTCGTAACTCGGATAAAAATGCAATGTTTTGGTACCATCGAGCTGATCTGATTGTTGGACACTGGAGGTGACTATAAGTACTCTGCAATAAAACAACGAAACCTAATTGTGTTTGAGTCTGTTATAATTGTTTGGATGAGTAATATGACCCTAAAAGCTTATGTCAAAAATGAAACGTTTGACAAAAAACTTATATTAATTTATTTTTCAGTAGGCGAAGAGAAATGTGTGGAAATTATCCAAAGAAGAGCAAGACATGATTACCTGACTCGTGTTGCGACAGTTTCAGACATAGGAACATACTGTAATCAAAGGGAAATGCTTTTCGGCACCAAAGAAGTCACCATCATGGAAGTTGCTGATATTATATTGAGGGCTCTGCAATATACTTTGAAACGTCCATTTTAAAATAAACGAAAATATATAACTTTTTGGTTTGATCTTACGTTTTATACTCCCTAAATATTTTTAGGTCACTGTTTTGCTAACGTGAAACGCTGTTTCTTGATGTAATAATCGCGCAACAGGAATATGCTTTGTTTCAGCATCATTTTTTTGGGTCGTAATGGTTTGCACTTGCTCGCAGTTCGGTCATGATTGGCACTGCTTTTTGTTTTTTCTGTTTCAACATAACATTTAGGTACATAATGTTATTCATACAACATTGGTTCCACCTTTAATAATGTCAACGGCCTTGAACCACCATTGATCGACATTTTAACTATTTGGTCTCTCGCAATTGAAAAATATGCAATTTATAGAAATTGGTCTTTTGCATAATTATCCAATTGCGAGATATAAATTAAAATGTTGAAAATTAAAGTTGAAGGTCGTTGTTATTAAAATATTGAACTAATGTTGTATGAATAACAATAGATTGTATCTTGAAACAGAAATACCAAATGGTTAGCACAACAAAGTGCCTTTGTCATTATGACTATAAAAAATGATGCCGAAACAAAGCATGTTGCTATTGCGACCACGTAAGATTTGGTTAATTTAACAACGTTAGCAGAATAGTGACCTAAAGATTTGATGCCAAAACAAAGCATTTTGCTGCTATGACAACGTTTAATTTGGTTAGATTAACTACGTTAGCAGAATAGTGACCTCAAAGATTTGATGCCAAAACAAAGCACATTGCTATTATAACAACGTTCATTTGGTTAGGTTAACAAAAACTATTTTGTGGTATTGCCACAATACAATACAAATTTGTTGCAAGAACATAATTTAAACAATACAATAACAAAGTTACTTTGTCATTTGCACAAAGCAATTTTGTCTAGGTAGCAACTTAAACCAGAACGTACTAGGTTAAAAGTTGCCAATATCACAAAGTTTATATTGTTGTAACGACAACATATAAAGCATTGTAATAACAACAAAGTGAAAATGTTATTTATATAATATTGTCAGATTAACAATAAGAGTTTGACAACATAAGAGTTGTACTATAGACCAAGCTCCATAGACGGTTGTATAGCGTTTAAGTTTTATTGTTACGCCCAACAACATTTTTTTCTCAGTGTGCCAACTCAATCAAAAGATACAGCCGTTTATGCCGCAAATTCCGCAAATTTTCGAAACTCGCATGGGAATCAAAACCTACAAGGTCCTTCCCGTGAACTCAGGATCTTGAAATTTGGTACGAAACAACGTCTTATAGCCCAGATACAGAAAATACAAAACCCAGATACAAAAATTGCGAAAACCATAAATTTTTAGTTACATCATATAATAAAAATATTTTTAATTATTTTAAAGTTACTACCCCTATATACCTATAGATTTGTACGGAACCCTCGGTGCGCGAGTTCGACTCGCACTTGGCCGGTTTTTTTTTTTAATAATATATGACCCATTTTCCAAACATCTTGGAGACAATGACTTCTGATCAATGTAGGACTGAATAATAAGAAATGAGCGACAGTGAAGCGCTTTCTAACTATTTGGTCAATTTTCGAGATTCGAGTGGTCGACTATGACATTTATTCAGAGCAATTGACGCGTAGTTGAACCCTACCCTAGAACCCTAGAGGCAGTTGGAGGGCTCGCGGTATTTGAGCTCTTAGTTCCTATTGCACGGGCGGTGCCGCAACACTTCGGGAGCTCAAATACCGCGAGCCATCCGGCTGCCTCTTGGATAATGTAACTACGCGTCATACTTTAACTAATTAATTTAAAACTATGCTCCAAACAATGAATTAGTAAGTATTTAAAAAAAAACAATGAGAGGAATTTAAAACCTTAGTTATTTATCTAAACTATGAACTTCGTGTGAAAATGAAGCTCTTTTCGGGCATCATTTTCTCGAAGTTCTTTGTGTGCCAATTATTATCTACCATAATTTCTTTAATTTCGAGGGCTCAAATGTAAAAAATCGGCCGCTGGTAGTTGATTAACATTTCACCGCAAAAGATCATATACAGCCTTGGCCAGAAGTATTAAGCAGCCTTGCGATTTTCATACATAACTCCAAAGTTTATTCCAGCGTTTCTATCTTTTTTGAAGTTATTTTATCAATTAATTCAAAGTGAACAGACATGTTTTGTTGAAGTTAGTAGTAACTGCATAGAATATTTGCAATTACCTCTAGTTTTCATATTTTATAGGTACCTTGAAAGTGTTATTAAGTGAAGTTTTCTTGATATATAAATAAAATATAACATTTTACGTCATCGTACATTGTTATGATAGAGAAATAATTCTTAACATCAAAATTGTAAACAAAAAACAACTATGCTCAATACTTCTGGCCAAGGTTGTATTCTCTTAAGTTGATAATCACGAGAAATAACGTATCCTATAAAACAGAAATCATAGTCGGTTCGCTTTTATAAAAGGCTAAAAGCATAATATCAGTAATGCCTACCATTTAATTCGGGTTGTTATCGTTAAATTAAAGAACAAATGGTTATGTTTAAACAAAAGCTTACCTACTTGTAATTCCATGCCTGTTCAAGGTCGAGTAGGTAGATACATGTTATTATTTTAAAATACTGTAACTAAACTCTGATCTGGCTTAGAGATACAGATAATGGAATATGAAATATTATTTATCTACACTCATACTGTAAGTACTCTAAAATGCGTTCAAAAACCGTAGACAATGACAAGCATTACAACAAACGATTTAACTATGATAAGTTTCTTATCTGCGGCAGTAACGTAATTTTAACTATGCATGCTCAAATATTGTTAAGCAATGAGTTTCAAATTTGGAACATCGAATTTGATAACATAATGTTACCGCCATGGCCAACTCGATTGGTCCCGCGCGAGCGCCGGCACAATCGAGTAGGCCATGACGGTACAATGGCGGTCATTCTATGGTTTCCGAACAATTAATTTAATATATATAATATGAGTGTAGATAAAGCAGTGTATGCAACTGTACGTAATTAGGCCTTAAAACACTCGTGTGATCTTATTATGAAATTCGCCTGCGGCTCATTTCATAAAACCACACTCATGTTTTAAGGACCCTTATTACGTAACAGTTACATAAACTACTATTTAGTCACGGCACAACGTCCGATTTTTATAATAAATAGGTACCTACCTACTTATAGTTATTTTTACATTGCTTGCAGCACCTCGAATTTATAATCAATGACTCACGAGCCAAGGTTTTTGACCTTTTCTATGATTCAACTCAGATTACATTAGTTAAATGTAAATACAAAACGTATCGCAGGTACGTCAATCAAAAGTAAATGATTTAAAACTGTAACCCTGTAATACATATTGCAAACACGACGGAGTTTTTAGAAGTTGGTTAAAATCTAGCTTATAACCATCTTATACCTAATAACGATTGATTGATACCTCATTCATAATAATCTAGTTGATTATACGGTTTATAAGAATGATGAAGTGGTGTTCGCCTGCCATAAAGTATATCGTGTTGCGCCCCATGGTCATTTACTAGGGCTATTAGCCTGTGTTAAGCCAAGTTTACCGGAGTATGACGAAGTGGTCCTCTATCTCGACGGTGCCGAGCGCGTTGTTGAGCGAGTACAGGATGTCCTGTCCCTTCAGCCCCGAGCCGCGACCGTCCGCCAACATGTAGATCACGTTGCGGCTTGTAGTCAAGTAGGAGTGGTAGCCTGTGACAAACATTTATCTTATCTTATAAATATATAAAAGAAGAAACTGACTGACTGACTGACTGACTGACTGACTGACTGACTGATTGACTGACTGACTGACTGACTGACTGACTGACATATCAACGCACAGCCCAAACCACTGGTTCTAGAGATTCCAAATTAAGCAACGTAGGTTCCTTATAAGGTCTAGGGGTGCACTAAAAAAGGATTTTTCAAAATTCACCCCCTAAGGGGTAAAATGGGGGTCCAAAGTTTGTATGGCGAATCAAGATTTGTTAGACTATCTTATTCGAAACTTCACGGGAGTATTCCTAACGATAAAGGAGTAAACACGTATTTCAGGTTTTTTGAAAATTCAACCCCTAAAAGGGACAAATGTGGTCACAAAGTCTGAAAATCACCATGGGTATCGTATCCTTTTTGAGTACTTATAGTACGCGGGCGAAGCCGCGGGAAAAGGCTAGTTGATTTTATAAGATGTTTATTGCAAAGTAAAAAATGTGACTTGAATTTGACAGATTAATTAGATGGCCTGTACGCCTGCAACCAAAGTATAATGCATTTAACCAAATGCGACTCGCGGGGTAACCAAAGACAAGGAATTTAGGCACATTTCAAGAGTGCAGAATTGGCGATTACAGTGAAGTTTGCTTTATCTTTGTATTTTGAACAACACTCATTCCTTTAAACTTTTGACCGCCAAGCATCGAACGGGAAAACAGTGCCCTCGTCGCCCGCGCGCATGGCAAACCGGTTATATTTCAGACCTGATATCACGTGCTGGCGCTGAGGGCAAGACTTTCCATGCGCGTGATTTGACGTCTTTTGCGGCCAAAGGCTTCACTAAGTACCTACTTACATTAGTTTCCTTTTAAAAACTGTTGTCTTCAGTTATCCCACCTGTCTCAAGTTATCCCATTTGACGGTAGCGCTATCTAGTCTAGCTGTCGAACTCGCAGCACGGTTATTTCTTAGGCTTATTGCCTCTTTTACACTTTCCTCTTAGTCTATACAAAACAAACATAAAATACACATTTGCAAATCAACATTTGCTAGCAGCAGCAAACTATTTCTAATTATAAGTACATACCATCGTCCACACATTTTACAGACCTCAAAACTAAACCTTATTGTAACGGTATAAGCTCTACTAATTAGGTATCTAAATATTGTACTTACTGCGGTGAGACGATTTTTGTCAGTGTTGTTGACTTAATGATGATGACTATTATATTACATGACAAATAAATTAAAGAGAAAACTTACGAAATATTCAGACCGCAACGCACGCTCAATTTTAATGGATAAGTTCATTACAAAAAAGACAAGCATGCGGTCCTATAGTTGAACATGATTGTTACGCATACGCATGTAGTAGCCCTCGATCCCGGCAGTCAAAAATAACGATAATAGCCTAGTCGGTAGAACCTATGAAGCAGGAGGTCCCGGTTTCGAATCCTGGTCAGGGCATTTATTTGTGTTCATCACGGATATTTGTTCCTGAGTTATGGATGTTTTCTACGTATTTACGTATTTATCTATATCTATATATTATATATATCGTCGCCTAGTACCCATAACACAAGCCTTATTGACCTTACTGTGTGACTAGGTAATTTTGCCAACAGTAACAACCAACACATCTTACATTTGCAAAACACTGCGCTAACAACTGAAAAGGTTTACGTACCTAGGCAGCATAATAACCAATGACGGTAACATTGACAACGACGTTAGCGCATCGGAAAAGTACGCGCTGGCAAAAGTGGAGAGAGCTTACAGGAGTACTCTATGACCCGAGGGTGCCTATTCACATAAAGGGTTACAAGACCGCCGTGAGACCGGCTATGTTATATGATGCAGAATGCTGGTCTATCAAGAAGCAACAAACTACACGTTGCTGAAATGCGAATGCTTAGGTGGTCTGGTGGAGTAACACTCTTGGACAAAGTGCCAAATCACTACATGAGGGGGCACGTATAAAATAAGACCCATACAGGACAAGCTAAAGGAAACACGACTCCGCTGGTACTGCCATGTCAAGAGAAGGCCGGAGTATTACAAAACCAGAAAAGTGCTATTAATGGACCGAAAACATGTGGACGACCCCGACTTACATGGATGTCCTTAATTAAGAAAGATCTAGAGAATAAGACATACATAACATAGACCCTATGACCACCCGGAACATTACTGGAGAAAATTGATTACGAGAGCCGAACCCAAATAAAAATGGCATAAGGCCAGATGAAGAAGGAGAACTGTGTGATTAGGTTGATTTGTGTAAGATTGTCCCATAATATTGATTGATTTATTGGTATAATTATCGCCTAAAGAAATATTTTTCTTGTACTCTCTGGTTCTAGACCAGACTTCTCTAATGATAGCTAAAATTCACGACATCGACTGTACAAGTATCATAGACCGTGTTGGTGTTAGGGCCGGAGTACACGTAGAACACGCAGGGGTACTTGGTATCAGTGTCGTTCACATCCAGGCCGCGGGGGAGGAACAGCCTCACTGGAGCCGGGACCCCGTTTTGAAGCGGCACGGTCATAATGATACTCTACGGATGGCTCTAGGACAGACTGCTTCTCTAATGAGTCTAGAATATACCACTTACCAACTGTTAAGGTATCATAGACCGTGTTAGTGTTAGGGCCGGAATACACGTAGAACACACAGGGGTACTTGGTGTCGGTGTCGTTCACATCCAGGCCGGGGGGGAGGAACAGCCTCACTGGTGCCGGGACCCCGTTTAGCAGCGGCACGGTCATAATGATACTCTACGGATGGCTCTATGACAGACTGCTTCTCTAATGAGTCTAGAATATACCACTTACCAACTGTTAAGGTATCATAGACCGTGTTGGTGTTAGGGCCGGAGTACACGTAGAACACGCAGGGGTACTTGGTGTCAGTATCGTTCACATCCAGGCCGGGGGGGAGGAACAGCCTCACTGGCGCCGGGAACCCGTTCTGCAAGGGCACGGTCGTGATGATGCTCTGTGGGCGGTTCTTGCCGATGAGGTTGAAACGCACGGGCTGGTTTTCCTCCCAAGTCGCCAGGACTTCTGCGGTCTGGGACAACACATAAGAATCGTTAGAGCATTCACATAACAGAGGGGTAGGAACTAAAATAGGTACCAACTCCAAAATTACAAGGCGTAAACCGTCGAGATTTATTTATTTCAATATGAGTAATTTGGTTTTAGCTATATACTGTTACAATTAGATATAGGTATGTAACACAAATGATTAACAAAATGTAGCCGTGCCGCCCAATGTACAAAAGGATATTTATTTTATTTCAAAGGAATTTAAACCATTTGGAAGTCCTATAAACTGCATTTTCCTTTTTTTACTTTAAAAATCGAAACAAAGGAAACTCAATCTATTCTCATAGTCGTTTGATCCTTTTGCGGGTCCAAATAATGTATGGTGGGCGGCTCGAGGACAGAGGCGTTCCTAGTCATATATATCCCTTCCTAGAATTATTGTCAAATCTTACCCAGGTTGACAAAAGTATATAGTGAAAGGACCATAAACCTGTCATGTACGCTGGCAGTGGCGAAGACCTATAACAACTACATAGAAGCAGTGCCGAAGGACTTTAAGAGCCTCTGAACAGTCTTAAGAACTAGATACCCTATGGGCTCACCCTCGGGTTGATGATGTAGACAGCAGAGGGCTCGTCAGGCGAGGAGCAGGTGACGGTCATGAAGGCGCCCCTCGTGCTGGCGGCGGCGGCGGCCCAGGCGCACGGGCCGCCGTCGGGCAGCACGAGATCGCAGCTCAGGCAGCGCGCCTGCGCGCCCACAGCGTGCACTTGCGAGCGCCATGGCGAGTCCGTCACCGTGCGGGTGAAGTAACTACAAGGTTACAAATTCAAGTCAATTCATTCGTTACATTGAGGTGGCTTTGGCAAGAAAAAAATTAAGAGAGAAGAAAACACACAAATTAAGTTAGTTATAAGAAAAACTTGAAGAATTAGGAATATGCATGATTTGTTTGGAAGACGTCATTCGATTCTATTTCCCTGTAGATTCAAATGTCTCTAATAAACCTACTATCTATGATAGCCCTGAAACGTCAAAAATGTGAAAATACGTTAGGCGTCTGCGCCGCGCGTCAAAACGCCCCATACAAAAAGTGTGAGGATTGTGACGTCACCGACCACAAAGTTGCAGAAAACTGTTTGGAAGGAACAAGTTTTTGGAAGATTTTTGTAATTTTAGGCACGAAAAAATGCGTTTAGCTATATAGTTGTAATACTTTTTTTTTTCTTGTTAGAACATAAGTAATCGAACTGATGTTTCGAAAATACATTTGAGGTATAAAAAAAATGCCTATAATTTTACGTTTTTAAACCGCAATATCTTTAAAAAACTGTCAAAAATTATTACGGATTTCCACTTATTTATATTAATTTAGGGTTGTTGAACGTGTTTATGCAACAAATTCAATTAAATATTTTTCACGCATGTTCTCTATTGCTCCTCTTATTAGAGGTAGGTATATTACAGAATTTATAATAGCGCCAATTAATTTGGTGTATAGGGTTTGCGTAATGTGGTGGCGTCACTTGTTTGCCCATGTTAAGGAAAGAGATGCAACACGAATGTTTTAACAAATCCCAATACCTACCTAGCAAAACACAAAATGAACGTCAAGTTGACATACATTATACAGAAAACCGTTTGAGGTTAAAAACCGTCGATATACCTGGACATTATAGGAATGTAGAAGCATTAATGTTTTCAGTTAGTAGTGGTAGCTGAACCTGAACTGTTTATTTATTCGTGACACTTTTCCGGGGACTTATACTCACTATGAGAGCGTAGACTCATCCATTCCCACAAACGTGTTGACAGTGAAAGCGCCAGGCGTGATCGAGCTCGACACAATCTCGCCATTGATACGCATGCTGACATAAAGGTGCTGCCAGATGTTGCCGTCGGCCTGCTCGAGGGACCAGCGGGTGGACACGTAGAAGTCTCCGGCGGCGCTGAAGCGCGGCAAGGCGATGGGTACCCAGCCGTTGGGCTGTTGGCGATGCTCTTCTTCCTATAAAAAATTTTTTTTTTTACCATAATTTGTGATATTTAAGTCCGAGATTTTGGGATAATAGGAGGGTTTATAGTATTTTCAATAAAAAGAAAGGTACGGCTTTAGAAAAATTATAGCATTAACTAACCTTTTCGACGCCATGAGATATGTCAATGTATTCATTCATCCGCTAAACCAATAAAGAGTTTAGCGTGAAATGTATGGTATCTTATGACGGATATATCCGTCGTTGACGTTGAACCTGCGGTTCGGATATATCCGTCGTTGGCGTCGAAAAGGTTAATGGTCGAGTCGGTGGAGACGCGTAAGGATAACAAGATAGCTAATAATTATTATACTTAGATTTTTACTTTATATTTGCATAAAATTTTATTACATATACCTATACCCGGTATTCTCATATAACGACTTCTAATGATACTCATAGGTATTTGTCATTCATTAAGCATGCAAATTAATGATGTTTGTTATTAAAATGATGCCAGCTAAATATAAAAAAGTAATTGAAAATGTACCTAACTATGTACCATTAGCATGCATATGGGTAGAGTGGCAAGGTCTACGGTAATTCTCATGCATTTAGGTTTAGGTCAACAACCGATTTAAAAAAAGAGTACTGTACACTTAGGTAGATAAACTTACGGTCACGTCTGAAAATATGGATACATTTAATGTGAGAAAAATAGGTATCCAAGACTTTACGCTTTGGTAATATAATACATATTTTTGTCACTGAATTTACTATGAAGAAACTTAATATTGAGAGTTATCAAAAAGATACTTGCGGAGCTTGCGCTTGAACGTGAATTTAGTTTCAGCTTGACGTATGTTGAGGGGAAGAGCATTCCAAAGGCAGATGGCATGTATGGACATCGAGGTGGAATGGTGATGGGGCACAGAGAGGAATAGCTTACGAAGTTCGCAGCCAGGACGGTCAGTTACAAACCTAAATTTGGATCGCAAGTACTGGGGCGCAGCTGAGTCGTTTAAAATAGAGAACAGTGTACACACAATTTTAAGACTTCTGCGCTCTCGAATGCGAAGCCAGTGGAGCTTTCGTCGGAAGACAGACACGTGGTCATATTTTCGAAAGCTTTATAAACCTAATACAGAAGTCCCTCCGCCGCATTGGTACAGCACACATCGTAATAATCAATTACGGGCAGGCTAGAGCTTGAATGAGGAGAGTTTTTGTGGTAATCGGTAAAAAGTGCTTAAATCTGTACAGTGAGCGCAGAGTATTAGTAACTCGTCGACAAACATCAGGAACCTGGGGAAATATGTATTTACGGGACAAATTCCGGTCTGCACATTGTGGAATCTCAGCACGGTATAGTTCTGTCTCCTATTGAGCTAATGGACTGCAATCTTGTACACCCTGAGCCAAACGATGCCGCCAAAGACGTGCTCATCTCGTCTATGACCCCTATGACTGCCAGCAGTGCCAGCCGACTATCAACTCTATCCATAAATACTTACGGGACAAAGTCCGGTCTGCACATTGCAGAATCTCAGCACGGTATAGTTTTGTCTCCTGTTCAGCCAATGAGCGGCAATCTCGTACTCTGTGGGCCAGGTAATGCCGCCCAAGATGTGGTCTTCCGTGACGGCTTCGGGCGCGGCCAGGGTCTGCCAATCCCACACGCCTTCCTGCACTAGGCGCTCTAGGTTGATGACGCGTAGGTTCACTGTGGGGTTTGTGTCGCCGACCTGGAAGCAAGTATAGAATGTATCTAAATATCCTATGTTGTTTGCCCAAGACAACTTTATACAGAAAGCGCCATGTGACAGTAAAATTTCTTGCTATGATATCAAAAAGTACCGAAGCTTTTAAAATAAATAAATAAATATTTGGGGGACAATCTTACACAAATCAACCTAGTCCCAAACTAAGCAAAGCTATGGTAGCTGTACTATGGGTATAGTCTTTCCTCCCGTTCTTGGCCTGTTACGGATTTGTGTTCTTATCAGTTAACTCTATTGTAGCAAAACCGCAAGCGCACGCGCCACGACCAAAAAAAGGATTTGGGTTCATGTTTGCGTTTATAGAATATCTACCATATGGACCACGCAATAAGATTCAATATGAACTAATACAAAAAAGCTGTATATTCTTAACGGTTGCGCCCCGCGTAGGCGACTTAAACGCTCTCCATCCAGCATATCTTGACACCGAGATACGAAACAAATATGCATAATCAGTGACCGCGCTTGCACTGGTATTCCGAGCGCCCGACTAGGCAGCGCTTAGGAGGCAATTGGAATTATTCCTCTCGGACAGGTAAATTCAGGGTCGGATTTTGATTGAAACATTTGGGTACGTGTACGATTTATGTATATTTAATTTAAAAAAATATATACACATTGGGTAAGTATATTACAATAATAATCGGTTAGTTATAATCAGTTATACAAATAATCAACGAATTAAAAAAAATATATATTACTTTTAACATACAGCAAATTACTTAATAAGAATAAATAAATTTAAATAAAAATAATATTAAGATGCTACATTAAAACGTAATAAAACATCAATGTTTTAGATAGTTACAGGTACATTTAAACATGTATAGGGGTTAGTTATAATCATTTATACAAATAATCAACGAATTGTAAAAACATTTTTTTGCTTTATATTACAGTTTTAGCATACAGCAAATTACTTACCAAGAATAAAGAAATCAAATAAAAATAATATTAAGATGCCACATTAAACCCTCATAAATCTTCAACGTTTTAAATAGTTACAGGTACGTTTTAAACAAGTAGAGGTTTACAATATTTTGATCGTTCAGGCACGATAGTTTAAGGTAGAAAATTAGAAAGTTAACACGCAACAGTGGGTTAACTTTCTAGGTAAAAATATGTAAGTGTAACATTAAAAATAAATGATTTTATAATTCGTTGATTATTCGTATAACTAAATATAACTAACCGATTATTTCTGTAATTTGTTAACCTGATTATTATTTATATACTGATTTGAATGAAATTAAATGAATTGTATGCAATGAAATGAAATGATTATTAAAACGGAATACCTACTATTATAGTTAAAATTAAAATATGCAACTGTATAAGGACTTAGCTTGTAAGTTATATAACTTGTAAATGAACCTATTTTACTAATATATAATCTGTATCAGTATTATTATTTTTATATACTTACCCAATGTTTATATATTTTTTAAATATTAAATATTCATAAATCGTATTTGTGTCCAAATGTTTCCAATCAAAATCCGACCCTGTTTGACCTGCCCGTGTGGAATAATTCCAATTGCCTCCTAAGCGCTGCCTAGTCGGGCGCTCGGAATACCAGTGCAAGCGCGGTCTCCGATTACGCATATTTGTTTCGAATCTCGGTGTCAAGATATGCTGGATGGAGAGCGTTTAAGTCGCCTACGCTGGGCGCAACCGTTAAGAATATACAGCTTTTTTGTATTAGTTCATATTGAATCTTATTGCTTGGTCTATATGGTAGATATTCTATAAACGCTAACATGAGCCCAAATCCTTTTTTTTGTCGTGGCGCGTGCGCTTGCGGTTTTGCTACAATAGAGTTAACTGATAAGAACACTAATCCGTAACAGGCCAAGAACGGGAGGAAAGACTATAACAACGTTTAAATTGTACTTAAGGTCTTTTGGAAGTAGGCAATAATCACAATGTGAGACTACGACAAGGACCAACGATAATAGCGCCTTCTCTGTCATACCCATTGACAGTTTAATAAGACCATCCCGTTCAATCTTTGTATTATTATTAGGTACCATGACAGGCTATGTCTATATGGTTTTGCGCTTTTATGATTATGTTATTTTTATCTTTAAAAACAGCTTGTAGAGGCATTTTCCACTCACTTTAGGGTACTTGAGATCAAATAGCTCCGGGTACAAGTCGTCAGGGTCGGTCTTGTCAACGAAGTAGTAGTAGGAGTAGCTCTCCACCTCCGTGTCGTTGTAGCTGGCGAACGCCAAGTACGTGCCGGTCGGGTTGAACCACGTGGCTTGCCCAGTGTACATCACATCCTCTAGAATTAGAAGATGTTTTAACAATTATGTAACCTACCGGTTGGCTGCTAGCGCAACTATATTCCTATCACAGTTCCGCGTCGAGGGCCGAAGGATCTCACCTGAATTCTGTAACTGGCCTTTCAGAGGCTAAACCTATTAAAAACTATATTCCTATGCCCAATAACAAACTAAAGGCTCACTTATCTTTTAAAGGGATGATCACTTTAGTACAAATGATATGTGTCATCATTATTATCCTGTTGTGTTTTCTTATGTTGTACAGTAAAATGTTTTATCTACACTCATATTGTAAGTTCTCTAAAACGTGTTCGAAAACGGTAGGCAATGGCTAGCATTACCACGACCGATTTTACTATGATAAGCTTTTTATCTGTGGCAGTAACGTAATTTTAACTTTTCATGCTCAAATATTGATGTGCTATGAGTTTTGATAACATAATGTACACCTGCACCCTCCCGCGCATCCGCCGACAGCCCGACACGCGCCCGCGCGACCGCCGGCACAATCGAGTTGGCCATGGCGGTGCAATGGCGGCCATTCTATGGTTGCCGAATAATAAATAATATGAGTGTAGATAAAACAGTGTATGCAACTGTACGTAATTAGGCCTTATTACGTAACAGTTACATAAACTACTATTAGTGGACAAAATGTATTCTTAGTACAGTCGCCATCAAATATATCGGAGCGGCCAAGGTACTCAAAAATGACATTAATTTCTTGACAATAAAGTGATTGTTCAGATGTTTGTGACCACCTTGGCCGCTACGATATATCTGATGGCGACTGTAACGCAATCAAACTTTGTTGGACATTAACTATTCATCCATTCAACTAATTCTTATTTTTTTGTATAAGTAGTTTAGTTTCGTATAAAGGAGTATCAAATGGCTATTGGTAGTGATTATGTCAATAAAATAATCCTTTCCCCGTAACCACGTTTCTGTGCCATACTGGGTAAAGTGCGGTCACGGTGAAGGGCTTAAACCTTTTAGAAGTCAAGAAGAGTGTCAGAGTAACCTTAACCAATCGCAGTAAGGTTTATATTCGCTCTTTTGCGTCCGTACCTACTCTTGTCGTGTGAGGGACGTTTTTGTATACGGCGTATAGTGTTTAAGGGTTTCCCCACACCTATCAACGCGGAATCGGCAATAGCCGATAGAAAAAAGCTTTATGTCTACGCAATACGAGCGAAAAAGACGTTGACGCATCGGCAGGCGTCGGCAAAGCCGATTCGAGCCAAACCGTGCCTTGTTAGCTCTATTGCGTGGACATAAAGCTTTTTTCCACCGGATTTTGCCGAATCCGCGTCGATAGATATGAGGAAACCCTAAAGTGTTAACTACTAACACCCAACCCACGCCTACACCCTAAAACCATGCCAAATAGGGGATTTTTTTAAATACCACGACGGTGGCAAACAAGCATACGGCCCGCCTGATGTTAAGTAGCTACCATAGCCTATTGACGCCTGCAACTCCAGGGGTGTCGCATGGCGTTTCCGACCCTTTACAGGGAGGATTCACTGTGTTGACGGCTAAAGGAACAAGAGGGTCCCTCGTCATCAACACACTGGATCCTCTTTGAGCTCTTGGGCAACCTTACTTACCGGCAGGAACACATCACTATGAGTAGGGTCTAGTGCTATTTGGCTGAGGTTTTCTGTAAGGTGGAGGTACTTCCCCAGTCGGGATCTGTTCCAGATTTGAGCGAGATGACATTCGCTGTGCCGCCCCGTAGATGCCTTTTTCGCACCTTAACCCATATCATTAAAATTCAATCTGATTATATACCTTCGTAAACCCAGTCCGCGTGACCGTTGTAGATAACACCGGGGATACCGTCGTCCGTGAGCTGGATGGCCTGGCTGGAATTCTCAGGCAAGTAGTACACATTGTTGTCCAAGACGTAGGCCAGAGAGTGACCGCCTCCGAAGATACAGAGTTGGAGACGCTGGTGGTCGGCGACGTACGTCACGTCCCTATAATGAACACACTCTAAAGTGGTAGAGAGAAGACAATTCAAAGCAAAGCAGGGAAGTCAAGTCAAACCTTTTAAGCGCTTGTATGAACCGCAATTCAAAGGATAACAAATGAAGGTGGTTCCATTGCATAACAATTTGTAATGAATAATATTAATATTTTCAGCTCCCCTGGCTTTAGTTATCTTATACATATGTGTATCTAGGCATTGTATCTGAGAAACTTACTGAGTGGCAATATGATAGAGAGCAAATCTCGCAGTGGTTGAATATCTGTACACCTAGAACAATGTAAACACAGCTAGTAAATTTGTATCTACGCTGGAAGAGACATAGGACATAAGATGTACTTAAATTATTTCGAATGGAAACGAAGAAAATTGATCTTGATTTTCAGACCATTAAAAAAGCACAAGGCAAGCTCACGCACCGTCATTGAGTAGGTAGGTATGAGTAGGTACCATATTGTATACATTTAAGGTTAGTCAATTACTTACCTGCATTCCTATCTATCAGAATTAAATAAATATTCTTATCTAATTATTACTCGTCAATTATCTAAATAAACATTTCAATATAAGTATGAACGTTACTTATTTCATAGATACCTTTATATACTACCGGCGTCGAATGCATGCCGGTAATTTAACAAGGTATTAAAGTCGAAGATGTAACTATCCCATTAATAAACTGTAATATTGTTAGCAGCAACTTACTTGTTCAACATCACTAGGAGCCAAAATATATTCTCTATCCGCTGACAAAATGGGATTGGATGTGTTCAGGAATGCCTGTAGACAAATAAAAGTATTACCTAAACTTTATAACACAAGGAACGAATATAATCAGCCATATTAATAGAATCCTCCACCTAAAAGTTGAAGTTGAATGACTTGATAGTTTAGTTGGTAGAGCTATTACCGCGACGTGGCATTTAGGCATTAGGTCGCAGATGAAATCCTACTCGAGGGAAAGAATATTGCACTTTAAAACTAGGTATAGGTACATCGGATATCAAAATACTGACCATGAGTTCGCCAGATACGAGCACCCTGCTTTCTAGTATCGAAGCATCGTAAACATAGATACCGGATTCGCCAGGAATTACATAAGTGAATTCAGTATCTGAAAACAAAATTGATATTTAGGTATGCAATTTCAAACCCTTTAGCACGCTTGGCGCATAGAGGTGGGCGCCAAATACAAATTTTTCAATTGAGAGTCTTGTTTCACGGACGTACGGCAATAACAGTACAGTGCACGAATTATATGCGTTCCCGAGTTCGTGCGTTCACGAATTATACAGGGTGGAATTTTGTAATGCCACCTGAAGGGGAAGTACTCTTAATACTGTAGATAGAAAATTTTACTCATAGAAAACATTCCTTTATTTTTTAAAAGAAAGAAAACTGAATTCAAAGATTTTTAAAAATTCGCTTGTCGCACCCGGTAATCGGTAAATTTTCTACCATTCTTTTCAGTACAAACCGAGTTGGTGCTGTCGACCTCGATATTTCTCTCCATACCACCGCAGAGCACGATTCACATCTTTGTTATTTAAAAAATAAGCTTCCATTAAATCAAATTGTTCTTGATAAGCCATTTTTACCGTGAAAAAAATATGAAATGATTTGTTTGTGACAATCAAATGTGAATAACAGATGAAAATCTATTTTCAAATGTAACATTCCATATTTAAACTACGTCACACACGGAGTTATGTCGCATCTAAGAAAGGAGTCTGCATTACAAACACGTGCAAATTGCAATCGTCTTATCTAAAAAGTAATACCTCATTTTAATGGATAAATGACGTCAATGATAATTATTAATTAATAACATAAGTAAACAGATGGATCTTTGAGTAAAAGTGCTTTAACTTGATCCATTGAATTAATAATTTAAGATTTCATTGTTTTCCTTTCATTTAATTTATAAAGTTTGTAAGATAGATTTCATCCTTATAATTGACCCTAACGATCGATGCAATAAAGGTACAGGATGCAACTTTTAGAGATTTTAGTCAGTTCGATTACCGGGTGCGGCAAGCGAATTTTTAAAAATCTTTGAATGCAGTTTTCTTTCTTTAAAAAAATAAGGGAATGTTTTCTTTGAGTAAAATTTTCTATCTACAATATTAAGAGTACTTCCCCTTCAGGTGGCATTACAAAATTCCACCCTGTATATGCGTGTTTGATTTCTCTGTGCTGTGCGTAAGGAAATGTTTTCCTATGTTACTGAAATTACTGTGGTGGCATCTCTTCTGGATCCCAGATTTTCAGGTTTAACAGAAACCGATTCGTATTAAGAGAAATAAAGAAACGCAACTCGTGCGGCTTTTCTAATGCAATCCATTAAGGAGCATGTTCAATCTTGCGATTTGTTAATGTTCCGAAAGTGTTTTCTTACTTTCCGATGACTTATTCGACTCACGAGTCTCACGACCAAGTACTTCATCAGCAACTCAATATTTGCTAGTAAAATTAACGATAAAACGGGGCTTCCAACAATATTAAAGAGTTAGGAGAATTCGATTACAGTCAAGACTGCTAGAAATACCTGGCAACAGCAGATCCCAAGGAGTTGTAAGTATTGAATCGAGACCTACTTTCGTAGTAGTACTATTGGCGAGAAAAGGAAAGAACGTGTGAGATATACAGTCGGTGAGATAAATAATGGCCAAAACGTACAGTTTCATCACTTCCAGTATCGAATATACATCTAAAGTAATCCATAAGTTGAAATCCAAGAAGTTGAAGTTGTAAGGTAGACGTAAGTTTTCAAATAACACAACTACCCTTAATGTATTGTTATGTGACCGTGACTGCCAGAATGCAAATAATGCAACTACCTAATTATATCAGAGATAATTGCAGTTTGATTTCTATTCGTTTCCGTTAATCCTTATTAGATTATTTGGATTGGAATTGGTAAATATGCTTGCTAACTTAAATATTACGTATCGGGATATCCTGTATTCAATTATTATAGTCGAGTTGACAATAATCGAATAATTGTACAAGTAAATAATCTCGTCAAGTGTAATAATTTAGCATTGCTAATTATTATTCACTTGAAGTTATTTACAAGGAGTAAATATATTACTTAAACCTTCACGTATTTTGCGAAGCGGATATCCTGTATTGCTGTCACATTATGATTAAGTAAACAATACTAAATATTGATGGTTTAGTGAATAATAACTTATTGTCATTTTTAAATTATATTTTCATCTATTTTGAACTAATAGACGGAGAGCTGGCCACGTCAGATATGACACAATAATGAGAGCAACGAAACCCCTCTAGTTAGTTTGCTATACTGTGCTTATTTCTAGATCCGGACATCTGGCAGCTGTAAAGTGGTGGATGTAAAAGAATGCAAATAACTCGAAGAAAACAAATCCTAGAGTTCTGGGTTTGATGCAGTATTATGGGAAATTATGTAATTAATTAGATAATATCATATCCAGATGTTTCTGTTGGGGGCAAGTAGTGCCAAATGATGTATAATGCAATTTTCAGTTAGTCGTCTACTGTTTTTGTTTCCGCAATAATAGACAATGGTTTTTAATCTAATGATAAAATATAGGCCCTGTCCTCTATAAATGACACAACTTTGGCAGTTTTTACCTATTTTGGTATTACTTTTTTCCAACTGAAAAACTTTGTTGGTCTGTCACTCTGACCTCCACCCATTAAAAGCTGCCAGATGCCCGGATCTAGCAATAAGGATGGTAAAGCAGTCTGACAAGACAGGTTTCATTGCTCTCATTATTGTGTCATATCTGACGTGGCCAGCTCTTAGACCATAAGCAAATATATTTACTATTATACTATCTCCAATTATTTCGATAACCGGATGTGCCGGAAATATAGAATGCTTGTCCTGCCAGGTAGTAGAAGGGGTAATGGGTAAGCCCTTATAAACAAGTGACTGGCAGTTGTGGGACACATTGGTGATTGGAGAGCTAACCAGCAAGAACCAAGTTAAGTGTAATATTGATTACTCACCTCTAAATAATATTGAGGGTTAATTAAATAAAATGTATCAGTGTGTACCGTGTACCTAATAATGTATTTAAATATATAAACGTGTAATACTGTATTTCAAGTTGGTGCATGGTACAACGTACACCTAACGTACAACGTAACCTTATATTGGAAATAATTTAGCCTTTCTGATTACATGAGATAATATATTACTCTGTTTTTGCTACAAGTGTTAGATATATTATGTGCAGAATATTATGATTAATGGCCTTACGGGATACTTGTAGTAATGGTTGAGGAATTAGAATGGATTTAATATACTTTGTTTTATATCTTAAATTACTTAGTGGTGATGGCAGTATTGCAACATTGATTAAATTATTCAGAATTATTATAAGTAATATTCTTTAATAAACATCATTGCATTTACTATGGTTGTTCTTCGCATTTTATATTTATAAAATGGACTCTCTCCTTTAATCTATTCAATGTTGAATAAATGAAATAAATTATATTTTGTCTCTTATTAATTAAATCATTTTTGTACACGACAACTACAATTTCTGTAATCATTTATAAGGTAACGAACTTGATGACGTTTCATTATAATAAATAGTTTTACTCCCCGCTAACTTTAAACTCATTTCAGCCGGCTCACCTCTAGGCATATGAAAAATTATAACGCCTAGGAAAAAAGAATAGCAATAGTTACCCGAAATCCAAGTTCCTGTGAAACCTCGTTGAGCGAAGTCTCCTCTTAACCATTCTTCTAGCGAGATGGGATTCTGGGCTGCGGCCACTGCAAGGAGTGCCACTACGTAGCACCACGATACCCGCACCTTGAGAACGGCCATTTATACTAGATCATATTTTGATCCAGTAACTTTATACAAATCCGGTAGATCTGATTTTTTTGCAGACTTGATTGTAATGTTGGCCCAATAAATAATCAAAGTTTGTGATCTCGTGCGCCGAACGCAACTTACTCAAAAAACTAATAATCAGATTTTTTCAGATTTTGGCGATTATAACCCTTAAAGACTAGTTTTTGACAGTACCTTTTCAAGACATTTTTAAAGTAGACTAAATTTGCTACAATATAAGACTAGAATTGTCTCCGTAGACCAAATAGTTTCCAAGATAAAACATTTCAAAATAGAACGTTTTTCAGAAGAGAAGGAGAAGGGTAAACGGTTCTGGGAAAAACGGGTTTTATTTTGAAAAGCTTTATCTCGGAAACTATTGGGTCTACAGAGATAATTCTAGTCTCATATTGTAGCAAATTTTGTCTTCTTTAAAAAAAATCCTGGGAAGGTACTATCAAAAACTAGTCCTTTAGGGTCATATTCGCCAGTCTGAAAAAAGAATCGATTTTTGACAAAGTTGCGTTCGGCGCTCGAGGTCACAAACTTGGATTATTCATTGGGCCAACATCATAAACAATCCTGCAAAAAATCAGAATTACCGGATTTGACGCACAGTGGCCCATTTTCTGTACCTCTATCTCCAATCAGTGACTGTTTAATAGTTATTCATTAGGTAATTTAGGTATATTTATCTACCAAATAAGACCTAGAAGTCAGAATGAAAAAACAGTTTCTAACAACGGAAATGGTACTCACCATGGTGTTTTTCAGAAATACCACCACCACTTTCAAATTAAACAAGCAGCGGCTGAAGCTCCTTATCCGCCAGCACGACTACATTCAATTTTATCGCCAGGAATTACAACTCTTATCCCATTGATAAGAAAAATATCTCGAGATACCGATAATTTAAATAATTGCGGCGATTATCCTCGTTATAAAATAATGAATACCAGGCTTTGATAACGAATATAGATCATGAAATTTATTTATCTGTAGGTACAATCCACAAACTAACCTCGGGTCACCATGAAAAAAGGGTCTTGATGGTCAGACGGACGGACTACAAAGGGTTTCTAATAAGGGTTTTTTTTTTCTTTTTGAGGTACGAAACCCTAAAAATTATAGTACTGGATGCCTCACTAAAGAAAATCGTATGAAGTCTATGTGTTAAATAATGCCGGTGTAATCAACTAATCATAGTTTATACTTTAACCCTTTAACGGGCAAGACTGAAAAAAATCCTCAATTCAAGCCTTATCGCCAATCTATAGTCTTTTTGAGACCGTTGCCCTATAAAGAACCCTTAACCCTTTATAAGGCAAGGGTGTCAGAAATTAGGCGACATTGAACCCTATCACTTTGAAATAAAGTTCAAATAATGGTGGGAAATATATTCCCTCTGCCTTATAAAGGCTTCTTAGTTCATAAACGTCTCTCAGGCCTCTTAGATAATTTGTTTTGTCTGCATCTAACCATCTAACAAACACAACTGTCTGACAGATAAGGACAAAACATAATTTCACTAATTTTGAGGCCTGAGACATTTATGAATATGGTAAGTTCCTACCTAGCGATGTCGATTACGTGATAGCATTTTTTCCATCAAAACCAGGCTCTATACTTGTTCCAAAGTAGGTATCAGTCAAACCTTACCCATTGAGTGGGAGAATGGCAGATCTGTCAATTCGCTTTCCTTTTTCATTTCATTTCATTAAAAAATTTAAGCAAGTGTCAAGATCCATTCAGTCACGGATCAAGTTATATAATAAATGAAGGTGTATAACGTATGTAATAAAACAGGAAATAAAATGTTAAATTGTTTATTGAACATCAAACAATGGAAGTTTTTTAAAACATTTCTGTACCACACAATTCCCTAGGTTTTTCATACTAAGTCTATTAATATGCGAACAGTGGATGATTAATTCACAATACAGATCCACTTCCTTATGTTTTATATGCAACGACGGCTAGCTCCTCAAGTAGACACATCTTAGTTATCCATTTAAGTTCATCAATTGCGGAACATTTTCAACATTCAGCGCAATATCTGTCGAAGTCGTATTCAGATTAGTCATTATATCTTCCATGTCATTACATATGTCAGGCATAATTGTATTTCGTAGCATCATTTGAACCGAGTAGCGTACTTTCAACAGCTACTGAATAACCAACGGTCAATTCGAGGCACTTTTCGATGACGCCACCAGGTGGCATTTTGTCGGCAGGGCATATCAGCGACGTAGTCTATCCCTCGGCGTCCCCTCTCGAGTTTATCGTACGCGAACAGCGACGACCAATTAAATCATAGGATTCCATCCAAGCGTGCCTTTCTATAACATTTCGTAGAAATAAAATCAAATGTCTCTCGTGATAATCTTGTTTCTGTTGAACCTACATTTAACTTACGATAAATCAAAACTCAGACGTTCATCTTACAAGAGTAATTAAAATAAATGATAAGGTCTTCAAAATCAATTTAGTGAAACCTGGAAAGAAATATCGCTAGAGCGACTAAAGATTAGTGGTGATGAGCATGAAGTTTTCTGTGTTGAAGAAATGATAAGTCGTTAAGAGTGGGAACGTGAAGGTGTGTAGGTGTTTGTGTGTTTGGTGTGCGTGTGTGTGTATGGATGTGAGTGTGTGATGAAAGATGGATGAGCGAGTATGGGACGGACCATGCTAGTGGCGGCGGTGCGTGCGTGCGCGCAGCTCCTGCATGCGGCGCTCATGCTCGGCCATGTGCTGGCGCCGCTGCTCCTCTTTTATGGCGATCTGAAAGGTAAAGTTAAATTAAAACTAACAAATTGTGATAATTGTGTTTTGACATTTAGTCTGTAGTTCCCCTTTTCCTTCATTCACTAATAAGGCGATGGTACACGCAGACGTGAAATCGAGGTGTTTTCAACCGACTTCAAGATTCCAAGATGGCTGGACCGATTTGGAAAATTCGTTTTGTTCCCCTTTTCCTTCATTCACTAATAAGGCGATGGTACACGCAGACGTGAAATCGAGGTGTTTTCAACCGACTTCAAGATTCCAAGATGGCTGGACCGATTTGGAAAATTCGTTTTTTGTTTGAAAGTGTATACATCACAGTTGCAACCAGGTCAGGATCTGATGATGGGATCCTGGAGTAGAGGGAACTCTTCAAATATAGGCACACCTATAGTGATTTGAGTATTTTTACAGCAATTCGAGCATTTGCTTTTGGAAAGGTGGAAGCTAAGTGAAGTTGGTTCTTTTTTGTTTAAAAATATTTGTGCAATTTTGTGGTGAAAGCAAAGTACTTGGGAGCGTGGATGTTGCTTGATCTGAAGGGTCTTATAATCAGGTATTATGTTAGCTGAACGGTTTTCTCCTGTATATCATAATTAGGTATATACGTGGGTAGAAAATGGGGGATATTTTTAACGAGTCCGCAAGGCAGCTACTAGGTACGCTAAAATGGTCTTAGAAAACCTTCCCTAACTTTTAATTTTGTGAGAATTGCCTTTTTCTTTTGATAAATGCACAGTCAAAGAAAATTAGATAGTATACCCCACTACCCACAATCTCTGCTTTGCCTTACGGTTGACTGGTAGAGAATGCCTTATAGCATTAAGTCCGCCTTTTGTGCTCTAAGATTTCCTTTTGTGCAGAGGTCAATTAAATAAATAAATGTATGAAAATGATTTCTTTGATTTGTGTCTTTCCTAGTGCCCTTAGGCTGCGTTTCCACCAGAGATGAGCAAAGATGCGTTGCGAGGAATGTGCTTGTTAACAACTAATCCTAGAGCATCGCTGTGCGAGGATAGGTAAATAAAGTGATCCCACAGGTTCTTAACACTTTCGCAACCGAGCTAAATTTTGAACAATACCCCAGAAACCGACAGAACCCGCCAGGCGGCCACGACGCGCAACGCACTGCCGCACGCCGCGTGCTCGGCAGCTGAGAAAACATTATGGGTACCTACCAGGCGGGTTCTCGGTAGTCAGTGTTAAAAAACACATTCCTCGCAACACATGTTCGCTCATATCTGTGTTGGAAACGCAGCCTTAGGTGCCCACATTCAGGGCCGAGAACCCGACTGTCGGGTTCTTTCCTTGTAGCTACTACGCGCTACATACGACGAATACGTGGCCATGGGCTACGAGCGTAGCACGTAACCCTAACCATAACAATCAATTTCATTTTTCTGCTGCAGATGGAAACATTTACAAACAACCTATCATTTTAGAATCTGGGACGAGGTACTTTAACCCATTGAGAGAGATTGAAATTATTGCATTAGTCAATATCATCTTAGCAATATTTAAAAACTAGAGTAACAAATTGTGAGAGAAAATACAATAAAGAAGTACCATTTCAGCAGATAGCGGCAGCCAATATATGCATGGAGTGGCTTTTGTCTTCCTGAATAGATCATCCAATAGCTTGGCTGGAGCTTCTTCCTCTTTCTTCTTAAATTTCTTTGCTGAAATACACATTACTTACATTATCATAGGACCATTTATACTGTCATACGATATTACAGTAGAACCCGCTTAACTCTTTGACCACCAAGCATCGGACGGAAAAATTGTACCCTCAGTGCCAGCGCGCGCGCGCGCCTGGCAACTCTCTTATATTTTGGACGTGATATCACGCACTGGCTCTGAGAGCACGACTTTCCGCGCGCGTGATTTGACATCTTTGGCGTTCTGAGTTTATATGATCACGTGTAATACATTTCTCGCATAATACGCTCTTTTATATCTGTCCCTTTAACGGGCAAGACTGAAAAAAATCCTCAATTCAAGCCTCATAGCGTCATAGCCAATCTAGTCCTAAAAATTGTGTACAAGAAAAAAATACAAAAAGATGACGAGCTCTTTTTTGAAACCCTTGCCCTATAAAGGGTTAAATCATATTTTACGTTAATGGAGTTAAGAGAACTTATGGAGGTTTCAAAACGTCATATGTGGGAGCATGTGACAAATATTAAATTAAATTATCATAAATGCATAAGGTTTCTAGTTAGATTAAGGAATACTATTAAATTTGGCATCATATCACCATGGGTTACCAATTTAAGTAAATATTAACAAAGAGCCACTGGAACTTACTTTAATTGACAATTATCAAAATTAAGTAAGTGTTCTTCAGAAGTCTTAAAAAGATATAATTTTGGATTTACCTGGCTCTGGACTTCTCTCAACGAACGGTGAACGGTGTCGCCGCTTGTCGAGAATACGTTCGTCTCTTTTGGGTCTCTCCTTGTCCTTATCCTTCTCATTTTTGCCGAAGTCCCACTCTCGCACTGCCACCGCCTTCCGCTCCCATGGTTTCTCCTGAAAATTAATATTAAAAGTTTTCAGTGATAACAACTAAATTTATTAAACTAAAACATCGTTTGGATGAAGGAAACTGTTTGTTGCAGAGAAGTTATTACTAGTAGTCCGCATAGAACTGAGAACTCGCTATTTTCTTGCAAACAAGTTGACCAATATAACAAGACCCTAATGATTATTTTTTCGAGCCTTTAGCTAAGCTAATAAGCCCTAGATCGATCATGCTCACGAACAAACTCTCAAATTGTATTGAGCTCTACTACAACCCCAACAAATTTCATATACCTAGATCAGAAGAACTTACTAAAGTTAACGCGCGAACTATTCAAAAACTTAAAACTATTCAAAATCTAAAAGCCATCTAAATGCACAGATGTCTACGTAGCCAGTTGACAGTTCAGTTATGTCCGAAGTGGTCTGTAAGAACTTCACTTCGCTTACGCTCCGCTCGCTTTATAACAAATATACCATGTACACTTGCAGCAAACAGTGCCACAAAGGAAATTTTATAAAATTGCACAAATACAGCAAAACCAGGAATGGTTTAGCAAAAAGGAGTTACTCACTGTATTGCTATAAGCATAAAAAAATCTTATGTACATTAATATCAATATTAGTGACCTTATTATCATGTAAAAACCTCCACTACCTACCTAGTTTTCAATATTTGGTCAATATATAAATTTTATTTTATTTAAGCCTTTATTTTTCCTTAAATATTTTTATATAATAAAAGTTTTCTAATATATAATATACATTGATTAAACTTATATGAGACTATAAATATAACACTCAATAGGAATAGCCTACAGGTAATAATATAAGTCTACATACTTGTCTAATATTTGTTTGTTTCTGGAAAAAGGATTTTACAGGAATATTACTATCCAGAACTTAATTATATTTTTTAAATTTAAAACAGTTTATTGAAAGAAGAAAAACTACTTACCAGGTCCCCTCGTTCTCTTTTCATATCTTGCTCCCGTAGCCAATCCTCCACAGTACCAGGGATAGTTGTCGCCTGGGCATTATCCGTATCTTCATTTGCCTTAGCCTTATCAAATGCCTCCTGAGAGGAAAAGTCCACTTGTAGTGTTTTTGGATTGGACACAGGCCAAGTGACTCCATGTAAAGCATGCCTGGTCTCAACTGCTTGACTGTAACAAAAATAAAGAAACAAATTTAAGATAATTCTTTACACACAGAAAACACAATAAATAATCATGTAACATTGTTTGATACTTACTCTTCAGTTTCATATTTAACAAAGCATCTTGACTTAATTCTGTCTATCCAAAAACCATCTTCAGAAATTCTTCCCGTCCGTTGCAATAAGTTCTTCAGTTGAGGTAATGTGAATGGTCTAACGAGGTTGGTGATGTATAGAATACATGACTGTTTATTCCTAGGTGGACTAGGTGGTCGAGCAATAATGCTATCATCTTTAACGATTGATATTCTTCTATTTGCTGACAAAGGTTCTCTGAATTTTAAGTTTTCAGGTTCCCTTTCTTCATATTCCTTCTTATGGTGCTCCATGTGATCAGTATTGTCTATGACAATCTTAGGCAGCACCGGTCTTTCAACTTTCTCATTTGATTGAACTCGTTTGTGTTGCTTTTTCTCTTCAATGACCTCTTCAAATTCGACAGGTTTCACATCAGGAATAATGTCTTTTAAAACATCAGTAGAGATAGTTATTGACTTCTGGGTAGTGAGTTTGCTTGGTCTTGAGCCCCATCTCCTCTTCCGACTAACAACAATGGGAACTGCTTGACCATTGTGTACAGGTTCTTCTTGTGATTGTGTTGAATCAGAGCGTTCAAGATCTCTGCTATTTCTCTCCGTGTTGTGCTCTACTTTTTTCTGCTTTACTGGCTCTGGAGAGGCAGACTGTCTTTGCTCCTTTTCTACATTTTCAGAGCTATCTACAACATCATTGTCATTAATAGCTTTAGAACTTTTATTTTGAGAGGACTCCGCTTCCTCTGTTTTACTATTATTACTGCTATCTTCACTTTTACTTACCTCATGCTCACTTGCTGTCTCCTCCTTTTCTTGGGATCCATCAGATTGTTCCTTTGATTCTGCCTTTTCAGGTTTGCTTTCAGTAGATTGCGTGTTAATTTTCGTATCATCCTTTGATGCTACAGGTTTTTCTTTTGGTTCATTTTCAGAAGAACTACTCTTGTCAGAGTGTTTACTGTCTTCTGGCTGATTTCCTGTAATTTCAGCCTCTGGTGAAGCAACTGTTGTATCAGCATCAGATGTCTTCCCTTGATTATCCGATTCCTTAATCTGTTCTTCTGTTTGTGACTGTTCAACAGTGGTAGCTTTTTCTGACTCCACTGCTTTATCTTCACTAGTTGTGGACATGGGAGTTTCATCAGCAACAGAGTCACCAGCAGCTCCAGAGCTCTGCGATATTTTTCGACTTTTGGGATCAGATGGCGTCTCTGAATCTGCTTCATCACCATGGCTATCTTGATTTCTCTCAGACTCGTCCTTGGACTCGCGCGCACCGCGTTTGGTACGGTGCTTGCTCTTCTTGCGATCCTCAACACCCTCAACACTCGGCGTGTCGCTGGAGCTAGTGGCTCGTGAGTGCTTCCTTCGACTGCGCGGTGATCTGTCCACTCGCTCGGGTGTCGAGGGAGGTCGAGTAAGACATATTTTTAATTTTTGTATTTCCCCCGTGTCGCTGGACTCCTCTGCTGCTTTTACATGCCACACTTCGTGTGCATCTTCTGGTGAAACTTCTTTTTCTTTAGTGGGAGTCAGAGGCGGTTTCTGTTCCTGCTCGACCGGGGTCGCTTCTGCTTCTCGAACTGGGCTAGTCTCATCAGCAGATTCTTGGGAAGAAGTGGATTGCTTACGTCGTCTAGACGTTCTGGTCTTCTTTACCTTTTCCAAAGTTTTTTTCTCGGGCGAAGCCTTAGCTTTCTTGGTAGCCGTGCGTTCGCTTTTACGGCGCATTTTGTCGGAAACAATAACCTTTAGATACTACCAGTATTGAAGTATTATTGTTACAATATTAATATAGATTCAGCTATATACCAGTGAATAAAACAATTTAACTTCACTAAATATCAACAACAAGCAAAGCACAAAAGTAGCCCTTCCTTAACGGAATGGCCGCCACCGGAAATTCAAGCATACGCCATCTTGTTATATGTCTATGGTTCGATAGTGATGTTGCCAGAAATACATATGTCCATAAACAACGAGATTTTTTTGCAAAAGCAAACGCAAATAAAAACGCCAAGCAACAAATTTTAACACAATTTTAATGACGTTTCGTTTGTCAAATGGATAGAATCGAACCTCCAATAAAGTGAATGATATATTTTCACTTCTATTATTTTTTGCATTTCTGTGAAATGTGACTAATGCAGGACCACTATTACTGAGGTAACTTTTATTTATGCTTGATTTAATATATGCCGCACGTGATAACTAAATATTCACTCTGGTAGAACGTATAGAATTGATGGTACATATTTGTTTCAGATACTATGGGCCTTTTATGTGATTCTAGTGAATCGGCACGCTATTTACGCGCGTTCAGACACTGGCAGTGCTTGTAGAATGATAACGACTTGTCTTTGGCGCTTCTGATTTACATTCGAAGATGGGCAACCAAAATAGTTGCTGTTGTTACCGGAGCCCGTCGCCGATCCGGAAGGACGTCGTTAAGCTCGAGGACTACCTACCGGAAGGTGAAGTAAGCTCCAATAACATCCAGCACATCAGCGAACGCGAGCCGGATGACGGTGATATCGATCCTTCGCAGGATCCTGTGGCCAAAACCATATTTATGGAGAGGTCCAAGGCATCTATAGAAAACGGCATCACTAGAAAGCGCAGCCAACACCAGATTGCTGATAACAAACTCAAAAAAAGTAGTTCTTGCTCTACTATCTATTTAGATGATAGTACAGTGTCACAACCTAATCTGAAGAATACTGTGAAGTGTGTAGCTTTGGCCATCTATTACCACATCAAGAACAGAACATCTGAACGTGGACACGACATTTTTGATGAGAAACTACACCCGCTGAGCAAAGAAGGGGTTAGTGATGACTATGATAAATATAACCCTGAGCACAAACAGATATATAAGTTTGTAAGAACCTTATTTAATGCTGCACAACTAACAGCAGAATGCGCCATCATCACACTCGTCTACTTGGAACGCCTCCTCATCTGTGCTGAATTAGATATTGCACCATCCAACTGGAAGAGGATAGTTTTAGGAGCCATTCTGTTGGCCAGTAAGGTGTGGGATGACCAGGCCGTCTGGAATGTGGATTACTGCCAAATTCTGAAAGACATTACTGTGGAAGACATGAATGAGTTGGAGAGGCAGTTCCTAGAAATGCTGCAGTTCAATATTAATGTTCCCTCTAGTGTGTATGCTAAATATTATTTTGACCTACGTACACTTGCTGAGGCAAATGACCTCGCTTTTCCCAGTGAGCCACTAAGTAAAGAGAGAGCACAAAAATTAGAAGCAATGTCACGAGTCATGGAAGACAAGATATCTGCAGAAATAGCTAAGAATGGCATAAAGAAGTGGTCAAGCTTAGACAATGTCAATTCAGGTGCTGGTGTCCGGAGAAGCGTGGCCATATTGTCTTAATTCAGGAGTCATGAGCCAAAACTTTTCAATAAGTTAAAGCAACTACTTTGAAGCATGTATTTGTGTATTTTGTATGAATTTAAATTATACATATTTAGAAATTTGCACCAAATTCGTAATTTGAACTGTAGCTTTCATTTTGTTAAGTTGACCAAAAACAAGTCTCGATATTTTTTAAGATCTGGGATTTCTTGGGAGTTCAGTATTTGTGAAACTTTTTTTATGGAAGGCCAATTCATAGCTGTGGCTGCATGTGGCAGTGGTACCCTGTAATCACTATCTAATTATTGTATTGATGTTAGTCATGAAAATGAAAGACTTACAAGCGGTCCAATAATTGTTTTTAATACAACATAACTCTTAATACTTATAATATTTTATTATAATTTATAAAATGAGTAAATATATCATATATCATAATACAATTTATGTTTATCTTATCATATATTGGCTTCCATTTAATTTTATTATAAGTCCATTAGAAGCACTTGTATATTTATAAATATAGGTTGCTTCCTAAACTATGCTACTTAGTAATAATTAGATTTTATTAGGTAGTGCATCTGCATTTGACTGAAATGGAATAAATCTAGTGATTGTGGAATGAATGTTGTAGTCGACAGCTGTGCTTTTATAATTATTTTACATTGTAATAATGCATTTAGAAATTCAAGCTAGTTCATAAACAAAAATATGCCAAATTGTTATTTTGTATATCAAATTATATTAACAGACGGACATTTTATTTCAATAGTTATGAATTAATGAAAGTTTGTATTCAAATTTACTGTTATTCAATTATTAGTATACAAATCAATTGCTGTATTATAATTTCATCAACACAACCAATACTTTATGTATCTCTTAATTAAGCGAAAATAAACATTTTATATGAGACTTTTAATGGACCACTTATTTTAATTTCTCCATTGCTTTCTTAACCACACTCAGTTATTAACCATTAACTATCTAGATGAGGGTGTCATTCTAAAAATAGGCAATTGCACAATGCTTTGAATTCAATCAATACTATCAAAGTTATCAAAATCATATTAATCATTGAAAAAGCATTCAAATTATATTAACAGACTGATATTTTATTTCAATAGTTATGAATTAATGAAAGTTTGTATGCAAATTTACTGTTATTCAATTATTAGTATGCAAATCAGTGAATATCACAAAAATTCAAAATTCCTTTTTTAGATGGTTTTAAATATATGATTTTAATTAATTTGATATGGCATTCAAATGACTATTATTAATTGTGGATAGGTCTCTCAGCAAATGACATACATAATTAAAATAATAGTTTTATTGATTCAATAATAGCACAGCTAAGCAAGTGGCTTGAGGTCCTTCAAGTATTCACTATAATTCTGGAAAATATCTGCAACATCATGCTTTTTATTCATTTGTTCATCATACTCTGGTCCCACAGCCCACAAAGAGTCCAGGTCATAGACTTTTCGAGCTTTCTCGGAGAAAATGTGCAGTGCAATATTGCCTGTAAATAATAAATAAGTTTTAAGATATTTTAAACTACACTTGTGGACGCGGATATAGCGGTGTAAGATAACTTCATACCTAAATCTAAGGCCATCCATTCCTCAGAGTCTTTGCCTTCAATCCTGGGTATTGAATCTGATTTGAAACACTTCTTCTTGTAAACTTTTCTAACAAACTCGGCCAGAGCTAAAATGTGTCTTTTACTACGGGCATTAACGACGCAAATATAATCCACGTAGTTTATATGCTGGGGTACTGTTGCTACAAATATATCTTTTGAGTTTTCTCTTTGGAGTAATGATACTAAATCTTCAATTTCAAACACACCATGCTTTCCTCCTAAAAAAAAATGGGGGGTGAGATTAATTGAACACGAAAAGGTTCATTCAATGGTCCTCTGTAATATTCCATACTTTCTAAGTTAACACCATCAAATTCATCACTGAAAATAGGGTACTTGTTTTCCTCCTTATATAACTCTTCCGACGTATTTTCTATCACAGTCGCGTTGCTATCTGTAATGACCTGGTATTTGCTAGCTATAGCTGGAGAGGCTTGGTTGTTTGGCTTCGGTGTTTGCCTAGGATTTCTTAAACAAATCCCACAGTTTAGTTGCCTAACACTCTCTACAGAACCTTTGAACAAGCTTGTTCGTTTACCTACTATAGACCTAAATAAATTATTTCTATACATTATCAAAATTAAAAAGGCAATATACAATCAAAATTAGCGTTTTAGAATTTAATTATTCTTATTTTCTATTGGCCACAACATAACATAACCTCATCTAATGTCAATGTCACATTGACGTGATGGGGATTCTGTTCCAGTTCCATAAAAAAACGCTGAACGCCCACTATTTGGGATAAAGCTCGACATACAAGTTGGTCGGTCAATCGATTTATAGTCTGGCCAGCCAATGAACGCAGTAGCAATGTACAGCGAACAAAAGTATGACATCACTAAAATCAGTGAAAAAAGCAGCAATGATCATCAAATTTTATGTTTTTAATTTTAGTTGGTATTTCCGCCCCTTTCATTAGGTGTCATTTACGGTGTGTAAAAAGGAAACGGATATATTTTGTCTGATCTGTCATCAACTGCAACAGATAATCTTGTTAATAATGCCTTAAAAATGAATTTAAATTTAATTGGGAACGTTGCAGGAGTTCAATCTCACTCGCGCTTAAGATGAGAGAGTGAAATGCACTAGAAACAAATTCAATGTTAATTGAAATGTTCGTCATGAAATACATACGGTGTCTCATCACAAAGGGTTGCCACATGTCCGTATTTTGAATTTTCCGCGCGTTTCTACTGACAGAAATGGTTTGCCAGACTATATATGAAGTGGTCTTAGACGATACTGCACCGGATCCAACTAAGGAACCACCTGGTTTCAATGAACAACGGAAGATCTTTGTCACTCTCAACCGGATCAGGACAGGTGTTGGCCGCTGTAACCACAATCTGTACAAGTGGGGCTACAAGAGCTCGCCGAGCTGCGACTGCGGTGCGCCAGACCAAACAATTGCGCATATCGTGGAAGAGTGTCCTCGGCGACGGTACGCCGGAAAAATTAAAGACCTTTACGAGCTTAAGGCGGACGCCAGGGATTGGCTATTAAACTTAGATTTAGTTTTATAACTTAAGATTTTTTGTAAAAACTATGTTACAACGAGGATAGAAAAAATAAAGCCATACGATAATAATATGAAGTGGCTGTTACGCTTTTTCTCTAACCACAGTTGAACCTTATTACCGTGCAAAACAGTCGTTCAAAGGTGACTAGAAAAAACGGTCCATTGGTCTGATAGAGGACATAATATAGGGGGGCGGTGTCTCACTCGAACTCTTTACAAAATGGGGAAGGCAACTGTCAAAGTGACATCTCCAACAACAATTTTTTTATGGTGCGCAGTACTTTTTATTTATTTTCGCGAAAATGATTCAATGTTTTGACTCGAAGTACTCTAAGGAAATACACTAAGATTAAAATGCTGTAGATTAACGCCATAGGGAAGGTTTTTGCTTAAGAAAAGCTTATTGACTTCTTACTAGTTAAGGACCATTCATCTTCTGTCTCTTTCTCTCATTGTATGTGTCTCTTTCTCTTATTATATGGAACTCAAAGCAAGTATCTCTAGAGTTGAAACACGCGTATACCCAAGAAGGACAGAATACAGGCAACGCGACTAAATAGGAAACGCATTTAAAGATAGTTGATAGCATACCGTAACTAGCCTACATAATTTAGTCGGTTTCTTTGTTCCCCTTCAAAAAGCGGTGGAAGCTATTAGACATGGCAATTTGTAGGGCCCAACCTGTTGTGTACCCTGCTTCTCCCACACCCTCCTTCAGCTCCCTACGGGCCCAACCTCCTATTACACCTCCCAACACAACAGGTTGGGCCCTACAAATTGCCATGTCTAATAGCCGTTTAAGGCCTTTTGGAAGTATAGTCTGGCAAACCATTTCTGTCAGTAGAAAAGCGCGGCAAATTCAAAATACGTACATGTGGCAACCCTTTGTGATGAGACATAGTAGTGCGTGACGAACATTTAAATTCACATTTCTTTTACATTGAATTTGTTTCTAGTGCATTTCACTCTCTTATCTTAAGCGCGAGTGAGATAGAACTCCTACAACGTTCTAAATTGAATTTAAATTAGTTTTTAAGGCATATGTCAATTGCCTCAACCAAATTATCTATTGCAGTTGATGACAGATCAGACGAAATATGTCCGTCTCCTTTTTACACGCCATAAATGTCACCTAGTGAAAGAGGCGGCAATACCAACCAACTAAAATTAAAAACATAGAATTTGATGATCATTGCTGCTTTTTTCACTGATTCTTAGTGTTGTCATACTTTTGTTTGCTGTACATTGCTACTGCGTTCGTTGGCTGGCCAGACTATAAACAATAATCACAATGTGAGACTATGACAAGGACCAACGATAATAGTGCCTTCACTGTCATACCTATTGAAAGTTTAATATGACCATCCCGTTCAAACTTGCTATTATTATTACTATGATAGGTATATGGCTAGTATGTCTATGGTATGGAATCCGGAACAGCGCCCTCTACAAAAAGTTTTCACCGGCCTTCCCCATTGACACACATTGACACTTCAATTCACAATCGACACTCTTCATTCGTTGATTTGGCGCGCCTGTGTCTGATGACTTCATAACTCCCTAAGTCAAAAGAAGACGCAGCTCCCTATACGAGTATCATTACCCTCTTTTGGCCTCACTCTATGGCCAGTATAACTCCAGTTTAAAATTATAATTTCATGTCTACGGGTAAAGGCTACAGACAATGCGAGATTGACTTGTCGTTGTCGTCACCACATTTCAAGGCCAAGAGTTTTACGACGTTTATTTCAAACTCGTTCGATTGCATATAAATAATAAATATTATAGGACAATCTTACACAAACTGACCTAGTCCCACAGTAAGGAAATGGAATTTTGTGTTGTGGGTACTATTCGACGATATATATAATATATAGATATAGATAATTACTTAAATACATAGAAAACATCCATAACTCAGGAACAAATATCTGTGTGTGATTCGAACCCGGGACCTCCTGCTTCGTAGGCAGGGTCACTAACGACTCGGCTAAGAGGCCGTTAACATAATATAATATGTAAGTTGCTATAGCGAATAGGTATAACATTTTTTAACACCTTTGCAGTCGTGAATCTAAAGAAAGAGGTACCTTTTCAGCCACGACCCTTATTCTCTTTCTGCATAGACTCCACATTTAAAAGGCAGGTCTATTGCATTCATCATTCATTTGCAAGTTCAAGGCACTAGTACAAATATAACGTATCCTTGTATACTTACTTATGTAATGTAAATACCTACATTCAGCAGCCCATGAGCCCACAGCTGTGTACTTACACTGAATTGGTTCGGTATTTTTTATGGAGGAAACTGAAAGGAAACCCATTTTAAAACAAGTACGTACCTACCTCATCAAGATTAATTTCCATTACTTACAGTCGAGGACTTTAATCGTTGTACGGTTACTAACTTGATGAAATGTCCAATGTAAAATGAACCCTAAGATCAACAATTAAATGTCCGTGTCCGACAGTCCGTACCTAGTACTTATAAAATTTGACCCTTAGGTAAGTACCTAAATGATGTTGTAGAAATAGATATTCGAATTAATCCTATAATCCAGCAGTTACCTAGCTGTTCCAGTTACCTAGGTATCTGTTTGTCTTTTTATCTTATCGCTGTTATCAATGGGTGTGTTGAATGTTTCACAGGTTTGCTTTTTTGTGTTTCTCGCCTTGAAAGAAAACACACTTTCGTTAGCAAACTAAATACACCGTGATAATAAAGTTGACTTCAGCTAAATGCGATTTATGAAGTGAGATGTGAAGACGCGAAAGTGAATTCCTTAAATGAACAGTGTTATGAATATTATCATTGGTAATGATTCACAATGGTAACATGCAAGTTGGACAAAGAGGTGTCGGGTGAGCTCTTGGGTTGGGAGCTGCCCAGTTGGACTGCACTTCTTTTGCACCGAGTCTTGCCTTCTTCTGCAGGTCTAGTGGTCTACCTCACACTAATTTGCTTCGATATTGGTCTGGTGTGCGAACATATTCGGAACAACGATCGCGGGTGAGTAAACAGAAATGATTAATAACATTATGAATAAAAGGAAATTATAAATAGTTACAAAACTTCCTAGCTTTTGTCTCAGCTTTTAGTCATGGCTCAATGCAGGCTGGGGTCCGCTCGGCAAACTAATCCAAGAATTGGCGTAGCGTAGGCACTTATATGAAAGCGACTGCCTTGTTGAGATTAAGTCCGATTTCTTCACTAATGTTTTCCTTCGCCGAAAAGTGATGACTATAGTAGTTTATGCAACAGTTGTATAACAGGGGTTAAAAAAGGTGAGTGGCGTGGGTAACAATTTGAGCCGCAGGCGAAAATTATTAAGAAAAACGCCACGAACTTTTTTTTTCTTATTATAAGACGTTGCATACAATACTTTTTCTACGAATACACTTACTTTTACATAAAATGCGAAATTGAAAACTTCATGGATATCGCATTTATTTTGTCAACATAATCAACAATCATTTAAGTTTTACCTTTTAAAACACTATTTTTCAATAATACTAACATTACTAACACAAATACACACCGTCGTTATTTGATCAATTATTAAAGAGCTACAGAGATTAGTAAAAATACCTAAATTACTTTCAAAGTTTTCAATTCGCCCCAACAAACGAACGGGAAACGTAAAAAACTACGAAGTAGGTCTGTGGTTCTTTAAATTTTTTCTTTTTTATAGTTTTTTTTTCTAAAAACGCTGCGTTTATTTAGGTTTCTTAGGTTGGCAGTAATTTATTTTATATTAATAGTCGTGTTTGCACGCGATTACGCGATACTATTTTGGCGCTTTTACGAGTATAGAACAAGTGTTATTTTGGGGAATAGAGTGTATCGAGTGTATTATCTATGTTCTTATAAAGGTGTTGACGAATGTATAAATGACAGATAAAAGTACAGGAGTAGAAAAAATATCAAATGAGTCAAATGACTGATTATAAATGACATTGCCATAGATGAATATGTATATAACTGAGATAGATAGGCAACTCTACGGCTCGTACTTGCAGCAGCTAGTGCCACCATCTAGTTTCATAGTGCTACATTTGATCACGTTACAGGGGAACGGGGGAAGGGGTTTACAGGGTATGGGGGGTGGGAGGGGAGGGGTAGACCTCGTCCCCCTCGCCCCTTCCTGACAGCCGTTCGGCGGGAAATCTAAGTTTGGACGTCCTGTAAATAAAACTAAGTTTATGTCAAATGCATACAATATTTATTGTACATATCATTATATTTCATTAGGTACATACTATGCACAATTGTTATACCCACATATAACTTAATATCTGACAAAAACCTAAAAACCGGCCAAGAGCCATAAATAGGTATATCAGTTTAGTAAATACTATATTAATTCAGAGCTCGGATTTTTCACGGCAAAACAAAACACTAGCGTAATTTAGCCAGTGCTTGAAATATTATTTTATCGATATCGATAATTCAGAACTAGAAGAAATAAAAGTCACCAAATAAAATTAATATGTAATAAAACTAATAAAAACATTTGTATAAAGTTACTATATATTAGAAACAGACGCAATTTCTTCTTCAAAATCTACGTCAGTACACACAGTAGCACAAGACATTTTATTTGGGTAATAGTGATAGGAGTAGATGATCATTATCTTTTCAACATTCTCTGGGAGTAAACAGTTGCGTTTATCACTATAAATCCAGTTATGTACACTAAATGTACGTTCAACTTCAGTTGACGTCAAGGGAGCAAAGGGTTTAGCAGGCTAAGGAAGGTCGTGTGGCCCCTGTGAGGAATAGTTGAATTGGTAAATGTCAATTGTTTGTCGCCTCATAACTAGTAATCACTCCAACTTTTAGCCCTCTATCTTGAACTGTCACAGAGATAATGTCAAAAATGTATTTTTTTAACATTTTTTTCAAACTCGTATATCTCCTAATCCATAGCAGCTAAAGCATTGAAACAAAATCACAGCTACGTAGTTTGAGTGGGAGTATACCCTATAATTTTATTAATATTTTATACGTGAAAAATAAACGAAATAAATGTCAATTTATTTTTTGCAAAATACATAACAAAATTAATTGGTTTCATTATAGTACACGTATTAACATAACGAATTAAATAACTCATTAGAGCAGATATCACAATATAAGTCACTTAGATAATGACTATCGTAATATTCGTCGTCCCAGGTATAGGACAATGTTATCCTGCAGTCATCGCAATATCCTTTTAACATAATATTTTCGTCAGAGAGCGATATCTCAATATCTGGTAAAGACTGTAAAAACAGTTGCTTCGCTATTAACTGTGGCAAGTTGAGCCGAAATATTTTTGATTTTATGATTTCCATCTGAATAATTTCCATCTGAATAGAGGGCTTCTATCGCATATTTACAACCCTCGCCTGCGGCTCGGGTCACAAATACCTGCGATTTCGGGCTTTCTTTCTTTTACAGTCCTTGGTAAGTAATGTACTATTATAAAATAATAAACACAGCAAAATAGCACATCCGTCGTTTCGTTGATTTAGTAGTTAGTAAAATTAGTTACAAATGCTAACACAGCAGTAGTTCAGTGACCTTTTTTGACAGTCATACGTCAAATTAAAAACAATACACCCTTTGTTGCAACAAACATAAAACTTAAAAACGAACTTTCAGTTCAGAAGCCTACTCTTGATACTTGAATACTTTCGTTAGTTTTTTTTTTTTACAGTATGTTGCACCAAATATAATCAATTGATTTTTTGTATGCTAGTAGCTAATACTATAAGCAATTTACGTGATTTTTTTCATAATTGTACTTTCAAAAAAACGTGTTGGAAAGAGCTGTCAAAAAATAAATTGACATTTATTTCTTTTATTTTTCACGTATAAAATATTAATAAAATTATAGGGTATGCTCCCACTCAAACTACGTAGCTGTGATTTTGTTTCAACGCTTTAGCTGCTATGGATTAGGAGATATACGAGTTTGAAAAAATTGTTAAAAAAATACATTTTTGACATTATCTCTGAGACAGTTCAAGATAGAGGGCTGAAAGTTGGAGTGATTACTAGTTATGAGGCGACAAACAATTGACATTTACTAATTCAACTTTTCCTCACAGGGGCCACACGTCCTTCCTTAGCCTGCTAAACCCTTTATAGAATTCATTATCAGTTCGGGTAATATTTTCAGATATGTCTCTTAAAATTTCGTAATCAGGATTTCGTTCGAGCACGGCTTCAAATTTACGTCATCATCATCATCATCATCACTGGTAAAAGTTTACTCCAGTTTACGTAGCAACGAACAGTATCCAGAATGAGGAAGGATTCCGCAATGGATAAAGTCGAACATTGCAATTGTTCTATTGAAGAGGCTATTACTTCGTAGTTGTCGCGAATGAAATTTAACTCCGGTCGTAGTTTGCGTGTTTGAAAACATTTTTTTACTGAAACCTGAAACCTGAAAACTGAAACCTGAAAACTGAAACCTGAAAACTGAGAACTGAAAACTGAAAGCTGAAAACTGAAAATGGAATCTGAAAAACTGAAAACTGAAAAACTGGAAACTGAAAAACTGAAAATATGAAAAACTGAAAAACTGAAAAACTTAAAACCTGTAAAACTGTAAAACTGAAAACTGAAAACTGAAAACTGAAAACTGAAAACTGAACCCTGAAAAACGAACACTGAAACCTGAAACCTGAAACCTGAAAAAGGAATACTGAAAACTGAAAAACTGACAATATGATTTTTCATATTGAAAAACTGTAAACAGAAAAACTGAAAACTGAAAAAGGAAAACTGAAAACTGAAAACTGAAAAACCGAAAAACTGAAAAACTGAAAAACTGAAAACTGAAACCTGAAAACTGAAAACTGAAACTGAAAACTGAAAAACTGAAAACTGAAAACTGAAACCTGAAACCTGAAAACTGAAACCCGAAAACTGAAAACTGAGAACTGAAAACTGAAAGCTGAAATCTGAAACTGGAAACTGAAAAACTAAAGACTGAAAAACTGAAAACTGGAAACTGAAACCTGAAAACTTAAAACTTAGAACTGAAAACTGAAAGCTTAAATCTGAAACTGGAAACTGAAAAACTGAAAACTGATAAACTGAAAATATGAAAAACTGAAAACGTGTAAAACTGAAAAACTGAAAACTGAAAACTGAAAAAGGAAAACTGAAACCTGAAAACTGAAAACTGAAGCCTGAAAACTGAACACTGAAACCTGAAACCTGAAACCTGAAAAAGGAATACTGAAAACTGAAAAACTGAAATATTGAAAAACTGAAAAACTGAAAAACTGAAAAACTGAAAACTGAAAATTTAAAACTGAAACCTGAAACAGGAAAACTGAAAACTGAAAACTGAAAAACTGAAAACTGAAACCTAAAACCTGAAAACTGAAAACTGAAAGCTGAAATCTGAAACAGGAAACTGAAAAACTGAAGACTGAAAAACTGAAGACTGATAAACTGAAAACTGATAAACTGAAAATATGAAAAACTGAAAAACTGAAAACCTGTAAAACTGAAAAACTGAAAACTGAAAACTAAAAAAGGAAAACTGAAACCGGAAAACTGAAAACTGAAGCCTGAAAACTGAACACTGAAACCTGAAACCTGAAAAAGGAATCCTGAAAACTGAAAACTGAAAATCTGAAAAACTGAAATATTGAAAAACTGAAAAACTGAAAAACTGAAAACTGAAAAACTAAAAACTGAAAATTTGAAACTGCAAACTGAAACCTGAAACCTGAAGACTGAAAACTGAAAACTACAACAATTAGGAGAAAGTCTAAAAAAACCTTTTACGATGGATTGATTTGTACTAGGAGATATTTTCTACTTTTTTTTTTCCAACCAACCACTTTCTCCACTGTTTGGAAATGCAGCAGTGGTTTTTATTACACAGAAATTAATGATCTTTCAGATGAGCATTGGTTTCTTGAGGAGACTAGATACCTATCTAGTATGATCAGTCTCCAGTCGTACTTAGGTAAGTACGAGGCGTCGCTTATGATGCTGCTGCCACTGACAAGGCCACGCACGGGGGCTTGCAGCACCGCATTATCGTGTAGCCCTACCCCTCCCCTGCTTCGAGATACAAAAGAAATCTAGGAGACTTATCGTACTAGAAACCGGATTTTTTTATTTTTTTCCAAAAAAAAAATTAAATACGCCACCACTTTTTTTGGATTGCAGCATCAGCATTTCGTGTTCCCCCATTAAAGACGCGTCCAATTATACATATCTCATCTAGGAGACTTATCGAACTAGGTTCAGTGTCGTGGGCTCCCTTACTATATTGTTTCCCGGGACTCAAGCTATATCCATACCAAATTTTATCTAAATCGGTTCGCTGTTAAAAATTCTCCATACAAACCTCCAACCGCCATGTCACCCCTTCAAGGGTTGATTTTCGCGATATTAACTATTTTATGTTCCTTCCCGGGACTCAAACTATCTCCATTTGTCAGTCATGATATGTCAGCCAGTCAGTCAGAGTCTTCTTTTATATATTTAGATTAGATTGCAATTTGGTACAAATACTTTCACGAATTTTCATGTACACAGTATTAAATTTCCAAATCGATGCCATTTTCATAATTAACGTCCCAAAAAAACACAAAAACGACACCCGTATTGATATTTTGACGTTTCAACCCCATCGCACCCCAACAGGAGAGATGGTATTTCACGTGCGCCACGTTGGATTTTAAAATCATTATTGTTTTCGTAATCAACGGACCGATAAACTATAGAAACCCATGTTGATTTTTAGACTTTTGACCACATTTGCCCCTTTTAGGGGTTGAATTTTCAAAAAACCTGAAACACGTGTTAACTCATTTATCGTTTGCAATACCCCTGTGAAGTTTCGAATAAAATAGTCTATATAACTAATCTTGTTTCGCCATACAAACTTTAAACCCCTATTTCATCCCCCTAAGGGGTGAATTTTGAAAAATCCTTTCTTAGTGCACCCCTAGACCTTATAAGGAACCTATACGTACCAAATTTGGAATCTCTAGAACCAGCGGTTTGGGCTGTGCGTTGATATGTCAGTCAGTCAGTCATTCATTCAGTCATTCATTCAGTCAGTCAGTCAGTTTCTTCTTTTATATATTTAGATGCAGTCATGGCCACCTAGGAACGGCCAGGTAGGTTTTATATGTAGTTTTTAGACAATTAAACTAGATATCGCGTGTATTATTTCTTTGAAATCGTTGAGTATAATAGGATTAATAGGACTTGTCCAGTGCGAATAGAGAACCCCTTGATTAATGCCAATTAATTACTGATAAAGTTTTGGAAACTACTAAAATGGTCATAAACAGTTTCTAAGATACCGTAATAATATTATACCTAAATATATTAATTTGAAAAGCTAATTTAAATATTAACCTTAATGTAATGACAGACATGGTGCGGTGGTGCCTAGAAATTAGGCATTTCCTGATAGCAGTTATAAAATGAACCTATCTTAGACGATATTCTTTTTGAAAGATCTCACACAATACTCGTTGAACTGAAAAAATTCACCCCCAGTTTATGTGTACGGGAGGTACCCAAACAAAACCACTTTGTTTTACAACTTTGTCGGTGTGATTTATACATACACTCATACCAAAGGACCCCGCAGCAAACATAGGGAAAAAGTGGTTTCAGTCAAATCGCTTGAAATTTTAGTATGATGTAGATTCAGGTCTCCTTATTAATTTTTTATAAGGGCTCAACTCCCTCAGAAGTAGGGTAATTGTGCTCCTTTTCGTCCACTTATCGATTTTGCCAGCTTTGTGATGCAAAAAGAATATCTTAAAGTACCCTTACTTAAATGTATTATATTTCATTTTATAGCTTATATAGTCTAGTTTATGTTAATATTACGCGATAATTATCCATACTTGCGAGATTTTGTATAAAAAATATTATTTGAAAAAGTGGGGTATTCGTTAGTTTTCGTCCATAAATGTCAGTTTTCCGTCCTGGGCTCTGCTAGTTTTCGTCCACTGAGTAGGATGATTATTTCTGAAAATATCCACTTAATCAAAAAATGATGAAACAAACCTCAATGTTATTTTTAAAGTCCTATCGATTGATGTGCAACATGATGATTTTTGGTAAAAAAAAATTGTTACATGTATGGAAAACCCCTTGTGGCTCCCCCCTAAAAAAAATCTTTTCAGCAATTTTACTACAATACTAAGTAGGGGTATACAAAATACACCTTCTGTTATAATTTCATGAATATTAGTTATAGTCTCCAAATAAAAAATGGCCATGGCATACGGACGAACTACGGACATGACGAAACTATAAGGTTTCCGTTTTTGCCATTTTGGCTACGGAATCCTAAAAACTAATGTTAATAAGGATTAACACCGTGTTTCTTTATTTCCGTTAATATTAGCATAAAGTTAGGTACGATTAAGGAAACGAAATGGCGTAGTTAGTTTTTATAAATTTGTTTTTTCCATACAAGTATGTATTGTTAAATCGATCACGGTATTATATTTAACTCAACCAAACAATCGAATATTATAACTAAGGCATTTTATCACCAAACAATGATATTGTAGGCCTTTAATGTTAACCACTGTCACTGCTTGTACTATAAAGCCTTGGCCAAACAGCAAGCGTGGCGCAGCGCCGCGGTCGCGCGGCGCGACCTGCCGTGCGACGACATATCGCCTGACTTCGACATACGCGAACGTACTGCTGCGGCCTGCGGTCGGGTTCCAACTTGTTTGTACCTTAGCCTTGGCCAAACAGCAAGCGTGGCGCAGCGCCGCGTCTGCGCCGCGTGACGCCGAAGCGATGACTGTTCAAACAGGGTGCGCGCGGATCGCGCCGGCCTCGCGCTCTCAACACGCCCTCATTGCGCGCGCGTGAACACGGCGCGGCCGCGCGCGATGCGGGCGTGACTCGCTCATTCCTTCCGAAGCCAAGATTATTTTTTCGAAGAGAAGATATTTTTTTCTATATCCATAATCACAATCACAGTATATTGCTACGCTCGCACGACGCACCGCGCTGCCTAACGTCCGACTGATGTGACCCAGCGCGGCGCAGCGTGCCGCCGCGCAGCGCTACGCCCGCGCCGCGTGGACGCGGGGGGCCGCGCGGCGCGGGGCGCGACAGAAGCGGGGCGCGGCGCCGGCGGGACGCACACGCAGTCTGTTTGACGTCGCTAACCTGTTATAGTCTAAACAATTTGAACTGAGCTCATCCACTTAGTGTCTTATCTTTTGTGTGTAAACCGCAGGCGCGCGTGCCACTATGGAAAAAATGGTTTGGCCACATGTTAGCGTTTACTGAATTTCTACTATATGGACCACGCAATAAGATTCAATATGAACTAATACGAAAAAAGCTCTATGTTCTATACGGTTGCATCCAGTACAAGCGATTGGAATGCTCTAGAACCAGCGTAATTCGACACCGAGATCCGAAACAAATGTGCATAATTGGAGATCGCGCTTGCACTGGTATTCCGAGCGCACGGCTAGTTAGCGATTAGGAGGCAATTGTAATTTTCGCGAAAGGGCAGGTAAAACAGGGTTGGATTCTGATTAAAACATTTGGGTGGATGTACGATTTACAAATATTTAATATATGAAATACATATATAATAGATTTTAATAAATATTGGGTATGTTAAAATTATAATCAGGCATATAAATACTTAACTATTTTAAAATTGCTTTCTTAATTTTACAGCTTAGACTTACTTTTACCTATAGCAAATTATGTACTGAGAATAACTCAATTCAAATATAAATAATATGAATTTCTAAAGCCTATTATAGTATAGAAGACGATTATTTTATTATAGTATAGTATAGAAGATTTATTAAAAAATAATGATTTAAATTTTCCTTCTGACATTTGCATTTTATTCTAGAAACATTCTAAACTAGTATTTTATTATACATTTTTTTATCTTTTAAGTTTTGTCGATTTTATTGTGAAATTATTATGATACATTTTGACCCGTATTTTTTTTTGTATAATTGCATCAATATATTTCTATTAATTATATAATAGCTTAAGATAATAATCGTTACTGACGATTCGAAAGTGCTTGTTGCTATGCCTACTTGAATAAATACATTTTTGACTTTGACTTTGAGTATTTAAAGGACTGATTATAATTGTAACATACTCAGCCTATATTTATTAAAATCTGTTATTTATTTATTTTCTTTTAAAACGTTTGTAAATCTGATAAGAAATGTAATAATCATGACAAACCCTCATTCGAGGAATAGTTGTAGGCACGTTAATTAATCTAGAAAAAAAAATGAAATTAATATGATGAAAAGATTAATATGATTATTTTTGTTGACTAATATGTACTGTAAATATATATATTTTTATATTTTTCTACAACACATTCGAATTATGATAACAAGCAGAACTATAATGTAGATTCATATTATTTATATTTGAATTGAGTTATTCTCAGTACATAATTTGCTATAGGTAAAAGTAAGTCTAAGCTGTAAAATTAAGAAAGCTATTTTAAAATAGTTGATTATTTACATGTCTGATAATAATTTTAACATACCCAATATTTATTAAAATCTATTATATATGTATATATATTTCATATATTAGATATTTGTAAATCGTACATCCACCTAAATGATTTAATCAGAATCCAACCCTGTTTTACCTGCCCGTTCGGGAAAATTACAATTGCTTCCTAATCGCTAACTAGCCGTGCGCTCGGAATACCAGTGCAAGCGCGATCTCCAATTACGCACTTTTGTTTCGGATCTCGGTGTCGAGTTACGCTGGTTCTAGAGCATTTGAATCGCTTGTACTGGGTGCAACCGTATAGAAATTAGAGGTTTTTTCGTATTAGTTGATATTGAATCTTATTCCGTGGTCCATATAACAGATATTCAATAAACGCTAACAGGTAGCCAAACCCTTTTTTTCATAGTGGCACGTGCGCCTGCGGTTTACACACAAAAGATAAGACACTAAGTGGATGAGCTCAGTTCAAATTGTTTAGACTTTAACATGTGCCGCGGTCACGCCGCGCGACCGTGGCGCTGCGCCACGCTTGCTGTTTGACCAAGGCTTAATGCAATTGACACGACTAGCGTAGTCAACCGCGCATTGGATCGTTCATTATTGGGTCGTTCCTTAGAGAATTCAACCCGGAGTAGCCATGTCTGCCGTTTTCTTCACAAAGCAAGTCTGCCGATTTTTGCGGGGGAGGGGAACGTCAAGTGTATTCTGTGGCTATTCGTACGTAACGTACAAATAGGTGTAAGCATGACCACTGGTCATATGTTTTCGGCAAAGGGGGAACGCCTGTCAATGGCGACTCCGGTCGGTTGAATTCTCTAAGGGTCGTGCATTACCCGGAAAGGTTTCCGATTGGTTCCGATCAGATCCGAAGGTTATGCGACTATTTAAAAAAGTAGCTTTTTTCATAGTAATCAGATCAAAACACGAGACTTCCATATTTGTTCAAATATTTAACAGCGCATGTTTTTGTTTGTTTGTTTTCGTGTGGTTTTAATTGCCGGTAAATAGATAAAGATGATGTGATAGTGCTTAGTGAAAATAACGGATAATATTCATTGTGAAAGATGTACGGGAGTGTGTGCGTGTGTGTGTGTACGGACGATGGCAATGGCACGATCACAAAGCTTTCTTTTGAAGTGAAATAAGCAGAGCACGCCATAGTATGGAGGTTATAATTGTTATTCTACTACCATTTGGTCATTCTAATGTTAATTATAGTTTTGTCTTCTCACAAATAACTCGTATATTAACGATAACAATGCAACAGGAGAGCTAGTTTTAGTCTTTGCTCAAGTCATTTAAATGTTTTATTTATTACATTTATTTACGTAACATTATATGAGGAATGGACAGAAACTAAAGTGTGTAGGTAATCAAATATAATATTACCATACTACTATATACTATAATATTACGTATTAATTAAGTATTTTGAAGTAAAATAACCATTAGAAATATTTACCTAGCTGTCTAGATTTCCGGGATCAGGTGGTCGCAAAACTGAAATTTATACCAAATTGCTCTGCTAGTTTTGGTCCACAAAGTTTATATATTAATTATATTCTAAAACTTTAATCTCCACTTAAAATATTGTACAATTAACTTTAAAATAGATAATTCATGCCAAACATATTTAGTGCACTGCCTAAATCATTAATAAAACTCATCATAAACTTTTCCCGCCACAAGTTTTTTTCTTCATTGCGATGACATTTGCTAGGGCCGAATTCGAGGCGGCTATTAATGTTTTATTTTTAAAGGCACTATTTGTCAAATTACTTGTTTATGATAGTAGAATTGTTTCTTGGATATTATGGATCGCAACAAGACCAAACTTCCGCAGGAAAATTCATTTACGTTCAAGTTTTCTCCATATATTTGTAGCAGAACCGTCAGGTGGACGGAAACTGACCATGGACGGGAAACGAGCACAATCACCCTACACTGTCAGAAATAATCAAGTTTATATTATTATATTTCTATGACGTGTTTCTTAAAATCTATACTTTGAAATGACCCACAATGATACTTACTGGCGTTAAATATGATCTTAATAACGTTTCTGTCACGTTGAAATCGCATTTTGTTAGTTATTTATATTAAGCAAAAGCAAAGAGAAAGATTTTACGAAAAATTGGTATGTTACATATGCTTTGTATGAAACAATACTTATTGATTATTTCTGAAAGTATACTTTTGAGTGAGTTGTGCCCTTATAAAAAAATAATCAAGAGACTCGAATCTACATTGTACTAAAATTTCGTGAGATTTGACTGAAACCACTTTTTCCCTATGTTTGCTGCGGGGTCATTTGAGCTTTCTTATACTAACAATATATCACTTAACTAGTAAGCAGACATACAGACAGAAAGAAAATTATTACGAGGAATTTTTTTCTTCTATTATTTGACGTGACCTATCCCACAATACTTGGTGGAAATGTACCTTCAGTCACAATTAACAATTGACATAAATCTAGGTACAGGGAAATTTTATTTTACTAGTATATTAAGTACCTAATTGTGGCGACAAAAATTTAATTACGCAAATCTGATATATAATCTGGTACCACAGAAACAATAATTGATCTCGAAACATCGGAGGTAACTATTAAGTTAATATACGCAATTTAGTTCCGTTTTAGTTAATAATCATAATACGTAAAAGCCGTGAAAGTTTAAGTCTTATTGGTGTTGACAATAATAACGATGCGTAGGAAGGTACAATCATACATATATACCGTAATTTACAGAAAGTAAGTGTACAATATACATTCTTCTTGAAGTGATAGGGCTCCAGCCTTTTATGTTGCTACATCACCGTATTCTGGTGGGTTCATAAGCCGACTTAGGTATACCTAGAACATAAAAGTAGAGAATAATTGTACATACAGTTACGATCTAACAAATCTAGTCAATTTTTGTACCAAACTATGTGTGCACGACGATAGTGTTATTTTATGAGATTAATAATTAAAGTCAGTACACAAAAAGAGGCACAGTAAAAGGCGTCGCTCAAGCCGGCTTTTGCCGTAGACATTCGATCATACTAATGGAATTGATAGTCACAAGGAACCAACAAAGCGCTTCGTTATCCGACATTTACATTCAGCCCCTGTCGCTGCCCCTCGCGCTGCCGGCATTAATTCCCTAAATACTGCTGCAGCAGGATCGAGAGGAGTGTGTGTTTACATACTGCCCTACCACTCACTTCGCTTTCAAGTCTCGGCAATGGCAGTGGTTGAAATAATTACAGCGGCCGCGTTGTGTCTTTTGCGATCCTCCAGGTGCTCGACGAGTACTGAGCGACGGAGGAGAATGTAATTGGAAACACGTACTGCCGCTCGCGCTTCCGGTCCTTTGACTTCGCACAAAAAAACCGCCATTTAGGGGAGCGCCGGGCAGCGCGAGTGGCAATAGCAGTGGCATGAGAAGTATCATATTTACACACTCGTCCTTCCCACTTCCCTGCCCACTTGCCTGCTCAATTCGGCTGAATGTAAATGCAGTATTAAAATTAAACCAGCGGCAACGTATTCCGGATAATACGCTAGTTACTAGGAATTCAGTAAAAATAAATATCGTTAGGAAACCAAACTTCTCACAATAAGGTCTAGTTAAGCTCTGGGTTTGAACTAGTTTAAAGTCCAGATGGCAATCGCTTTTGAAAAAGGTTCGTCTTGAGGATAGATTGCCAAAAAGCTCCTTTACTTATAGCAAAAGTCACACAGGTCATTTTATACGAATGAATGAATTTTTATGGCAGTAACGCATTATTGACAACCTACAATGATGTACCTTTTAGTTGAAAATGACACATATAATCACCATAATATCAAGATCTGTTATCAGCACTCTTTACCTATACAAATCTGACTGTGGTCGTGTGTGTTGATCCTAATATATGTATATCTAAATGAGATAATAAAAGGTTGTCTGGAAGAAATCGCTCATTAGCGATAAGACCGCATGTTGTTACCTCTACCTAAATTTATCTAATTGTAAAATTTGCGCTTGTAACTGTATGAGGTGTGCAATAAAGAGTATTTATTATTATTATTATTATAAAATTAAAATGTTTACGCAACAATACCTTAAGTCATTGGAGTTATTTCCCCGCTAACCCGTAGATACTGGAGCTTCGGATTCCAAAAACCTGAAACAATATTATTATAACTAGGTATGATTTGACAGTTACTTATATTTTTAAAGTAAATTATGATGCTACCAAATTCCAAATGAAATTTTATTGAAGAAACACACCTTTTTAAAACTAAGCTGAAGTCTCTTCTATTAAAAAAAGCTTACTATTCCATCCAAGAGTTTATGGAGGATAAACTTTTAAAACAATCCAACTTTTAACAAGCTACTTTTTATATAAGCATGGAGACTTTAATTGTGATATAGTTTAGATTTAGGCTTAATTTTAAAACTTGTTTGTTTCAGTGTTTGTTTCAGTTGTTCTTGTTTATTTTTAAATAATAATTTAATTTCATGTCTTAACTTGAACAGGCGTAGGCTTTGCAGAAGATACAGTAGACACGGGAACAACGTTACTGACTCCTGCTACGGCCACTGACTTGACTTTTTTGACTTTTTTTACTTTTTTGACTTTTTTTCACTTTTTTTGACTTTTTTTGACTTTTTTGACTTGACGACTTGATGACTTTATGACTGACGTTTTTTTGACTTTTTTTTACCTGTTTTGACTTTTTTTGACTTTTTTTGACTTTTTTGACTTTTTTGACTTTTTTGACATTTTTTGACATTTTTGACTTTTTTGACTTTTTTGACTTTTTTGACTTTTTTGACTTTTTTGACTTTTGACTTGATGACTTTATGACTGACGTTTTTTTGACTTTTTTTTTTACCTTTTTTTACCTTTTTTACCTTTTTTGACTTTTTTGACTTTTTTTCACTTTTTTTTACTTTTTTTGACTTTTTTGACTTGACGACTTGATGACTTTATGACTGACGTTTTTTTGACTCTTTTTTTTACCTTTTTTTACCTTTTTTGACTTTTTTTGACTTTTTTGACTTTTTTGACTTTTTTGACTTTTTTGACTTTTTTGACTTTTTTGTCTTTTTGACTTTTTTGACTTTTTTGACTTTTTCGACTTTTTTGACTTTTTTGACTTTTTTTGACTTTTTTGACTTTTTTGACTTGACGACTTGATGACTTTATGACTGACGTTTTGTTGACTTTTTTTTTTTACCTTTTTTCACCCTTTTTGACTTTTTTTTACTTTTTTGACTTTTTTGACTTTTTTGACTTTTTTGACTTTTTTGACTTTTTTGACTTTTTTGACTTTTTTGACTTTTTTGACTTTTTTGACTTTTTTTGACATTTTTGACTTTTTTGACTTTTTTTGACTTTTTTGACTTTTTGACTTTTTTGACTTTTTTTCACTTTTTTGACTTTTTTGACTTTTTTGACTGTTATGACTTTTTTTTATTTTCGTACTAACGCGGACAGACGGACATGGCGAAACTATAAGGGTTCCTGTAGTAGTTCCTATAGGAACCCTAAAAAGGACATACATACAGAGACTATATATACTTTATCTACACTCATATTGTAAGTTTTTTACACCAGCATTAGAGCCCCCCCACACCTAGCGTCTCCCGAACGTCGACGCCTCACCAACGCCTGCGCGGCGTCGACGCCGCGCTCCCGCAGCGCCGACGCGACGCTGCGACGCCTCTCGAACGTCGACGTCGCAGTAACGTCTGCGCGGCGTCGGCGCCGCGTTAGCTCAGCGCCTCCGCGTCGTCAGCGGCGACCAACGTCCAGACAACGCCCGCGCAGCGTCTCTCCCCCCGCTCCCTGCCCACCGTGGCTGACTTGTCTTGACTAGTCGTTACGTAAGCACCACAGGAAACACACGTCATGTCGGAAACTCAGTCACCGCCACCGTCGGAAGACGAGTTAGATATTGAGCTTTTTATACATGAAATTCAAAATCGGCCTGTGATATGGGATTTGTCAAAAAGAGAGTACAGTGATCGTAACCTCAAAAGAAAGGCTTGGGAAGAAATGTGCAATTTATTTATTCCAATGTTTAGTACAAAAACACCTAAGCAAAAAAATGATGCAGGTAAGTGTAAATCTTTTAAATTTTATCATTTTGCCACGATACTTCCCCTTGATTTGAAATAAAGTAATCGGCAAATTTATTCCTCTCAGTGACACCAGTTTTAGATACAAGGGCTGCTATTTATATATCCGGAAACCGGGATTACAATCTTCTTAAATAGCATATTTGACCTCCATGGTAAAATTTGAACTTTTTTAAGTACTGGCCGGTATATTTTTTCTTTCTTATTAACGCTCGTGTTTTGTTTTTGACGGGTTTTAAATGTCATCTCGCAGCAAGAATGGAACTCGCTCGTGAAAATATTCGTGCTATGATTTATTATGATTTTCGGCGTGGTTTAACGCAACAACAGTGCATAGATCAACTAACTTCAACTTTTGGTGATGAAGCCCCATCTAAAACTACTGTGTATCACTGGTTTAGTGAGTTCAATCGTGGACGTAGTATGCTTACGGACGAAGTTAAGGCAGGTCGCCCGAAATCGGTCGTTGTACAACAAAATATCGAGGCTGTGCGAAAACTTATAATGACCGACCGACATGTTACGTACCGCGAGATAGAGGCGACTCTGGGTATTTCTATGACCAGCATTAATAGCATATTACATAATTATTTGGCTGTAAAAAAAATTTGTTCGCGTTGGATACCCCACAACTTAACAAAAGAGCAAAAAGATGCTCGCGTCGAATGGTGCAATAAAATGTAAAAAAAATATAACCGTGGTGACTCAAAAGCCGTTTATAACATCTATACAGGTGACGAATCCTGGATCTATGCATACGATCCCGAAACGAAGCAACAATCAACGGTATGGGTGTTTCAAAATGAGCCGAACCCTACGAAAGTTACTCGTGCAAAAAGTACATTGAAACAAATGGTGGCCTGCTTCTTCGGTATTAATGGCCATGTAGCTACAGTGCCACTAGAAAACAGTAGAACGGTTAATTCAGAGTGGTATACGACCATTTTCTTACCGGAAGTATTTGAACAAATTCGTAAAACTAACCAGCGACGAAGAATCATTCTTCATCATGACAATGCCAGCTGTCATACGTCACGCGAAACAACTCTATTTTTGGAGGGTCAAAATGTGGAATTAACGGGTCATCCGCCGTACAGCCCTGACTTGGCACCCAACGATTTTTATTTATTTCCAAATATAAAGAATAAATTACGCGGTCAACGATTTTCGACCGCTGAAGATGCTGTCGACGCATTCAAACAACACGTTATGGAGGTACCTCAGGCGGAGTGGCAGAAGTGCTTTAAAAATTGGTTCACGCGAATGCAAAAGTGCATAGATCATCAAGGGGAATACTTTGAAAAACAATAAAACCATTTTCAGCCGTGTACGTTTGTTTGTTTTTTTGTTTCCGGATATATAAGTAGCAACCCTCGTAACCTAGTAACTTCTTGTGAACCTATATTTACATTATCCACTAGGGCTCCATTTGATGGCATGTTTTTATAGCAAATTAAATTTGTAGTTTTGGATCTGACAAAATTATGCAATATGCAACAAGTCTTTATTAATTCTATACTAAAATTTATTCCCACATTTAATGGTCTATGTAAAATCCTCCATTTGTATGCCATAATGCCAAAACTGCATTCTATAAATCTTCTTGCACGGCTCAGCCTGTAATTATACACTTTTTGCTTGTGTGATAAATTTTTTCCTGCGTATGGTCGTTGCATATATGATGATAGAGGGAATCCTTCATCACCAATGAGGACGAAAGGAAGCGGCTGTTCATTTTCTATTACTGGAGATGGCCGGGGTATATTTAACACCCCTTCATCCATTTTTTTTTTCAAATCGCTATTTGCAAATATTGTAGAGTCTGAACTTTTTCCGTAGCAGCCCACATCAACATAAATAAATTCATAATTTGAATTACATACGGCCAATAAATTTATTGAATAATACTTCTTGTAGTTGAAATATAGTGACCCACTTTCATGTGGTCTTATTATTCTGACATGTTTCCCGTCAATGGCTCCGATGCAATTAGGGAAGTTGGCCTTTACTCTAAACCCATTTGCAATATTAACCCAATCTGTTTCTTGTGTTGGTGGCTCACAAATATCACCTAAGTATTTAATTATTGCTAAGCATGTTGTCCTTATTATTTGTTGCACTGTTGAATATCCCCTCCTAAATGAATACTGCAAATCTTTGAATGAACATCCAGTTGCCAGATATCTGAAAAAAAAACAATTATTACAGCTTTACAGATACAAAAAAAATGGAAGAGCATAAGAGATCGCTACACGAGGGAAAGAAATAAAATTAAAAAGAGTGGATCGGGTGCTTCAACAAGCCGGGAGTATCTGTACTCAAAATATTTGACGTTTTTAAATCCCCTATCACGTGACAGACCACCAAAGTCACCCGCTGGTAAACGATCTCAAAAACGTAAAACGCCAACAGACAGCAGTGAAGAAAGATTACTAGAAATTTTATGTGAGAGAATGCAGAATAAAAATCAAGAAAAACATAATCAAGACCAACATTTTTTTATGTCGCTTTTAGAAGATTTCGGCACAATTAACTATGCTTACAAAATGGATGCAAAGATGGAAATAATGGGAGTCATCAAAAAGTATGCACAAATGTCTAAATACACGGCAACGGAAACTACAAGATCGTCATCTCATACACGTCAGACACCAACACCAGGAACTCCGACCGAAATGTTTCAAAATGATGACACTTCACAAGGTTCACTATACGGGGACTTATTTTCTGAAGATAATGATGAAAATTTCATTAATCTGTAACAATTGTATTGTTGATTATGCTATTAATTTTAAAACCAAAATGATAATTCCATAATTTTTAGGAGACTGCTTTTTAATTTTTTAATACTTAGAAGATGTAATTATCTCTGAATCTAAGCCAAATTCAGATATTTCTTAATAACATTTTGATTATTATAATTTGGGGTATTTCAAACCCATGGTGTATAATGAAAATTTAAAAATATTGATTTTTATTAGGTTATTTTATTAATCTGTGATTCATTCAGTGAGAATTGTTTCTTTGTTATAAATGTTATAATGTTACTTAAAGTTATTATCATTATGTTTTTTTTTTATTTAAAATAACGGGTGATAACAAAAAAATGAGAATTCTTTCAGAGGCGAAAAAAAAAACCTCCTATACCTTTTTTCACTTTTGGATGTTCTTAGGCAATTGACACATAATAGTTATTTACAAAACCATCAATTCACATAAGAATAGGACCCGTGGTCAGCTGTTAGTCAAAGTTTAGACACAATGTACGAACAAGATCGTTGGACGGCATGTTTTTCCCTTTTGTGCACATATGACCTTGATCCCTTTTACCTAGTGGGTAAAATTTTCAGCTCTCCGATTGTTTAAATACTAAATTACTATATAACTAAAAATATTTTGCATCCAGCCACATTGTGAAAAAAATTTGAGGTATCGGATTTTCACTCGACGTCTAAAATTAATGATTTTCATGTGTGATTTCGAATCGTCCAGCGCCACTGTGATATAAACATTTTTTTTGCTGATCTATGTATTATAGTAATATTATCTGCTAGCGGCATTCTAGACCTATCTTTTTAAACATCAACAAATGTAGGTACCGTTGGAAAACTTGAAATTTTTCGTGGCAAGTCGTTGGCTGGTGGAATCATCATCATTAAAGATGCAATTCTGTTTGTTCAGTCTTCCCTTGGTCGTTATGTTTGCTAATCTCCCGCTAACATGTCTGTAAACTACAGTCAGGGATGTAAGAATTCTACAAATAGTAGATACGGGTACATTTTCGTTTACTAAAATGACATACACAGTGGTATTTGTCCATGTTTAAGTTTGAAATATAAAAAAGTACAAGGGATTTTCGCATAGTTTCTTGTTTCGACACCATTTTTTACAAATACAAGTACTTGAAAAAATAATATAAACAAAATTAAAGAACCTCTAAGACATCGCCACAACTTCATGAACAAACTATTTTGTTTACGTAAATAGTTTAATTTTTATGTCTAAAGGAAATGAGTATCATTTTTTTGTTATCACCCGTTATATCTGTTTATTTCAAGAAACACTTTTCCTTGCGTGGTATTTTATATTACCATTAAAGTTAACTGAAATTTAATAGTGTTCACCAAATAATATTAGCCCAAGTTATTGTTAATTTTATTATGATTAGGATTACTTCTTTTGTTACCTAACTTGTGATTTAGTTTATCGATCATTAGATAAGTTATAATTAAAATAAATCTGTGATTTATTATTAAGAATTGTTTCTTAAATAACTGTAGTGTTATTAGTGTTGATTATGACCAGCATTATAATATATTAACTTAGTAATCCAACTGTGATTAAACTGATTAATGAATGAAGACTGTTGCTCGGAAATTTTATATTTCAACAATTAAGTACCTACATAGTATAAGTATTAATAAGTATCACAACAACGACAAAGTCTCTTTCAATTATGCATGTTTGAATAAATAAACACAAAATTCTACGAAGGATTTAGTTTTACTTACCTCAAAGTAATAACTAGTTTCTCTTCAGGTGATATTGACATTCTGAATTTTGTATCGCGATGTCTTAAATCGTTTTGAATTATATGCAGAAGTTCCTCAAATGTTTTTCTTGGCATTCTTAAATACTCAAAAAAGTGTTTTTCATTTTCTTTCACTCGGTTATACAACACAAAATAGTCACTTTCATGAATTCCAGAACTCCATATAGGATCTTGCCAATATCGACGACAATATTTTCTCTTCTTTTTACATAATTTCCGTTTCAACAGTAACGTTAACAGCAGTGTTTCTTCGTCAGAATCCATAACTTTTGTTTGATAATCGAAAAAATTTCAAACAGTAAGTACGTGTATCCTATTTGGTGCCTAATTTTCAACTGATATTGTTGAGACGCGGTGGCTTGCGTGCTCTATCCGTCGCAGTGACGCTACGTGGGCGCCGACAAGACGCTCCAACGCTCGACCGCCGCCACTGACGTCGAGAAGGCGCGGCGCTAACGCGGCGCCGACGCCGCGCGGACGTTACTGCGACGTCGACGTTCGAGAGGCGTCGCAGCGTCGCGTCGGCGCTGCGGGAGCGCGGCGTCGACGCCGCGCAGGCGTTGGTGAGGCGTCGACGTTCGGGAGACGCTAGGTGTGGGGGGGCTCTTACAACAAACGATTTCACTATGATAAGTTTCTTATCTGTGGCAGTACCGCAATTTTAACTTTTCATGCTCAATTATTGATGTGCTATGAGTTTTGATAACATAATGTACACCTGCACGCGCCCGCGGCCGGCGACACCCGCCCGCGCGACCGCCGGCACAATCAACAATTACTTATTCCTATTGTTCATTTTATTTCAGATTACAAGATACATGTCACATCTGTCAGAGTGCCTACGCCGTCATTAAATATACTAAGGGCCTGTTTCACAATCTCCAGATAAACTTATCTGCCAGTGAAAATTATTGCTATCCTTTTCTCCAGTCATACAAAAGAAAAGGACAGCAAACATTTATCTGACAGATATGCTTTAACTGGAGATTGTGAAATAGGCCATAAATATATTTGTATTTATAGTAAAGCCATGTTATATTGAGTATTTAACAATATTTTGATAGTAATTATTTTCTGGAATTATTTTATTATTAACACTTTTAATGTTCTTGTAAATGTTGCACAATATAAAACCTATAGAAGAAGAGGTTCGAGACGGATGGTTAGATTTTTAAATATTTTCTCGCGTCATCTGTCATTCGTATCTCTCAGACATATCTGGATAGTTTTTAATGTTAAAGCTTATAGTAAAGGTATTTGCTTGTTCTATTATTGTGCGATTGGTTGGAGGGTTATGGAGCAATCAGAGGCAGGTCCGAGTGGCATACAACAATAAAAGCCACCTCGTAGTCCAACAAATCTTTTACCATCACCTAAGACAATTGTTTTATTATTTAGTGTTATATAATAAAACGATTAAATATCGTTTAGAAGAACTTTTGTTTACGAAATTTTATTAATAAGTGCATATTATGATTGTCAATTAAATAATTTTCGTGAATACTGATAAAGAACTAGACGTTAAGTTTCCGTTTTAGAACGTACATGCTTCACTGTCTGTTTTTAAATTTTCACGTAAGTATCTCTTACGTGATAATCAAAACGAAATTGTGTTTTTATTGTTGTGTTAGATTATTTAATCTGCAAATTGTTATTATTTATTCACAAATGTGAACTCTTAATCATGTTAACTAATCGCTTGTTGGTGTGTTTGCAGTGTGTTTAAATTGAACATTTAGAACAAACAGGTTGGCAACTACTGTTTCTATGTTTACTCAATTTCTAATCTCAAAAATAAACGAAGTATAGTATAAACACAATGATTCCTATCCCATAGCCTCAATAGCTTTGACACTAATGGGAACAATTCTAATTTCTCTAATTTAGTCATGCACATCCTTATAGCGAACACTGAAGTGCTGGTAGCCTGACGGTAAGATGTCTGACTTTCAATCCAGAGCTTTCGGGTTCAAACCCCGACTCGATTGCGTTTTTATGAATTTTTGTACAAAATGTAATTTGATTTACCCGTCGCTTTTTTCTGGAGGAAAATATCGTGAGGAAATCGGACCTCCTTCTGGGTAAAAACTAGCAGTCGCACTAGTTCATAGGTTTTGGTTGCCGACGGTACCCAGGCTCAGAGCCGTAGCAAAAAAAACCGCAACAAGCCGAACGCTAGTCGAATTATGATGATGGTGATTCTAATTTACATTATAGCGTTAAAACTAACCTGGTAAATGAAGCGTTGGTATAGCCAAGCGGTTGAGGCGCCCATTGGGGTAAATATATTTGGCCTCAAAATGGCGATGGCATACCCGCGCATTATTGTAGATCGCCGTGTCCGCCTTGCCCACAATATTTCCACCGATCCTTATTACCCACGTTCGGAACCTTTCAAGTTCTGAAGGGTTCCTGAGATTGGTGGGATTTAGGAATGCATGCATTTGAATTCCTGAAACAAGCATCATTTTTCGTTAAGTTGATCCGGTCCACGCTCTTGGCAGATTGATTATAGAAAAATAATATTATACTAGCCCTGTCCTCGTTGATTATTGCACAAGGGCACGCAGCAATTTGGAAGCGACATTTTTATATGATAATTCATATAATAATTACCCTGCACCCAGAAACTATTTAATTATTTTAGACAACTGTCACTATCTTCAAAGCTTCCGCTAAAAGAAAGAAAGAAAAATTGACTTCGCCGCCATCATGATCCCGATTTTTTTTATTTAGCACAAATGTTGCCACAATATCTACTACTTTCTACTAGTGTTTTAAAAATCTATGTAAATCGTGAAGAAACAAACTATTTAACCGTAATTAAATAATAAATGGCATAAAAAAAAACATGTTTCAATAATAAACTAATTTAACAAAACTTAAACCCAGAATATTTAAAACTTCTATGTTTTTCAAACAGTAACACAGCCGTCACATGCTGCACAGCGCTATCTAGCGTACTTTAGAAAAACCAAAATCACAAGTAGCTCGCAGTTTGTAGATGGCGCAGAAAGTATAAAAATATCAACGCTCCTGTCAAAGTTCTAAGAGACCATAGCATGGACATTGCATACATCCGAGAATCTTATAGGTGCGTGCCTGGGTTTGATTCCGAGACCTTCGACTCGAAAGTCGGAGACCTTTCCGCTCGGCTACCAACGGTTCTATGCCATTTCTAAGTAGACAATATATGTACCTACTACAGTATAAAAACTCGATATTGTTTTAATTTCTCTTTTATGTCCGCACTCCCGCAGTAGGTAACTAACTACAAGTATAGGTACAATACCTAATCAAAAAATACAATGTACAGTCACGGACTTTTGAGCCATTTGTTGTTCACTTTACATAGGATGATTGTGCTAGTTTCCCGTCCAGGTCCAGTTTACCGTCCACTTGATTAAACTGCTGCAAATAAATGGGAAAAACTTTTTAAGGTTGACAAATTTTATATTTATAGTTTATTCTTTAGTAGATTTTTTAATTTCAAGCTTTCATTTTTGTAAAAACTTGAATATAAACATATAAATAAGTATGGACGGAAAACTGACAAGAGTGGACGAAAACTAGCACAATTGCCCTATATTGGATATTTCATGGAGCAAGTATTAAACAACAGAATCTAGCTCGAACCGTAAATGGCTTATAGACGGAGAGCTGGCCACGTCATATATGATACAATAATGAGAGCAACGAAACCCCTCTAGTTAGTTTGCTATACTATGCTTATTTATAGATCCGGACATCTGGCAGCTATAAAGTGGTGGAGGTCAAAGAATGCAAATAACTCGAAGAAAACAAATCTTAGAGTTCTGGGTTTGATGCAATATTATGCGAAATTATGTAATTAATTAGATTATATCATAGCCAGAATTTTCTGTTGGGGGAAAGTAGTATAAAATGATTTATAATTCAATTTATAGTTAGTCGCCAACTGTTTTAGTTTCTGAAATAATATACAATGTTTTTTGTTCTAATGTAAAAATATAGGCCCTGTCCTCTATAAATGACACAACTTCAGCAGTTTTTATCTATTTTGGTATTACTTTTTTCCAGCTGAAAAACGTTGTTGGTCTGTCACTCTGACCTCCACCCATTAAAAGCTGCCAGATGCTCGGATCTAGCAATAAGGATGGTATAGCAATCTAACAAGACAGGTTTCATTGCTCTCACTATTGTGTCATATCTGACGTGGCCAGCTCTTAGACCATTAACAATAGCATAAATTCCGTGACTATAATCTGTATATCATAGGTACGAGTATTCTGCCAACAAAGAAAATCGTTCATAATACAATATTACTTCTCTCACGGATAAGTAGGTACCTATATGTATATCTAATAGGTAACATAGCATAACTCTTTATTGCACACCTCAAATAATAGACACAAAGTATTACACAAGTCACAAACAAAAAAGCAGAGGCAAAACTATTGGCGGTCTTATCGCTAAAGAGCGATCTCTTCCAGACAACCTTTGGGAAGCGGAAACCTTTGTAAATTAACAGAAAACTACTACTACCTACTACTAGAAGGTACTAGGGATTAATAATAGTACATTATGATACAAGTGTGCTAAGTTGATCATTACATACGAAGCGATATTGTGCGCACGAACGCATGTGAGTGCGCATAAGGAAGTTGAGCTTATGTAATGATCAAGCACACGCGTTTCATTCGACGTTTTTCAACACACTTGCGAGGAAATAACAGAATAGTAAAATTAATATATTTTTTTATAAATACATTAACTGTCAGAATGTTTACAGGATAGAGGTAGTTACGAACCTAAGATAATTAAATTTAACTAACTTTTTTGTGATGTTATTGAGTATCTGGAACTCTTTTTCAAATCATTTCATAAAATTAAAGACTTCACATTTATTGTGCAATAAATTATAGTATTTTTTTCTTACCTATTGCTCACTAGATTTTTATGATGACATTTTACTAGTATGTATCACAATTTTGAAATATATCCAGAGGTTAAATTAACGCTAAAGTCGTCTTCTTATTCATTGAAAATATAATTTGTTTAAATTAATAAAACACGAGAAAAATCTAACAAATAAACAATGATTTGAGGTTAACTTATAAATGGCGCGCAATTTTCTTTTTTGGATGTGCGTGCAGCTTGAGGCAAAGGCGCGGACGTATAATGCCAAACAGCCAATATTAAAACAGACAATTTGTGTTTAAAACGTAATTTATTGTGTATTACGAGTAATATAATAAGTTGAAATGATTCTTATTCACAATAAGGATTGTATAATTTGTATTCTATCGTAAATGTGTATATTTTTAATATATTTACTTTTTTTTACATTTTTAGAATGTAACCTCATAAAGAGTTAAAAAAAAGTAAAGGTAATAAATAACCGACTAAATTACAACGATTCGTCTGCGTACGTACAACTTGGTACTAGAGTACAAACGTCACTTGATCGGATTATTAAATTATTCCACTAGTTGGATAATTATTGTGAAATGCACGCGTGTTTAATATCTAGGATTATGAGCATAAAAGCGGTGGAATAAGAACCTCGTTACGAGCAGGTGTGTTGAAAATAATGTTTCTTCTTTTCAGGATCGGAATTTTCTTGATTATTTTAATGGTATTGCCTGCCCTAATAAGCTTGGTGTTTACCTTGGCTTCCCCACCTCCAGGGCTACAGACTGAAGCATCAGCTGCTTCTGTCCAGATAGAGAAGAATGACTTGAAATGGATATTTATGCAGATTGGAAACTTTTTATTATTTCCGGTTGCTGCGATTGGCAGGTGACGAACTTGAAATAATTTTATTTAGTGTACCGTACCTTAAGGTGAACTTATACATGGCACTATTTCGAAGCAAATATCGCATGCAATTTCGATACGTTGCCATCACGGTTTCCTTTTACGTTAAGCTATAGCGTAGCTACTATATAAATAGTCTTATGGCCTGTTTCACAATATCCAGTTAAAGCATATCTGTCAGATAAATGTTTGCTGTCCTTTTCTTTTATATGACTGGAGAAAAGGATAGCAATAATTTTAACTGGCAGATAAGTTTATCTGGAGATTGTGAAACAGGCCCTTAGGTTAATTATGTTTCATATTATAGTAGTCAGTTAGTTAGCTGTAGGCCTTAATTACCAACAAAATTACTAAATGTACGAGTAAAGGCAGCATATTGTTAAATTGACTAAATTAAAAAAGTAGTGCAGCGTTGGGTTGGGTGTAAGAGTGCGATCGAGTCAGATGCCCGAGGGCGCAGCCGAGGGCTTTTATAACTCTTCTAGAGTTTGAAATATTCTTACCCAGCGAAAATACACACAATGTTTTTCATCAGTCTCGTGAGGAAAACATAAGGTTTTGAATCAAAAAATGTTAAATAAGGAATTTAAAAGTCCTTAACTCCTTTGCGAATAAGCTATTACTATAACTCCTGCTGCGCTTGTCCGTAATAGCACACGCTTTATCTGAAAATGTGACGAAAATTATTATACAAAACCACCTGACAAGATTGTGCTAGGGATTATTTCTATACTTATTTAATTTTAAACGTCCTACTACTATCACAGTAAAATATTTATGAAAAACAATTTTGAACATTTCAGATACTGTCACCAAGTGTTCTGGTGGGTGGAAGCAGTATGTGCAGCACGAGATGAAGACGATGAGCGTACCAGAAACGCCATACTGATCGCCAAAGCTCCCTCTCCGATGGAACTCTATCTGTTTCTTCAGGCATTCATGCATTCCGCTCCACACGTTGTTTTAAATGTTTTGGGCATGATGAACCGTTACTCAGACCCTAAATTTGAAAAATGTAAGGATTCGTATTTTCCTATTGTTTTAAAAATGCTTAATAGTATTTAAGCACTTGCATTTAGGATTAGGAGCCGATATACACCGTGGGCCCATATAACTCTAGACAGATTTTAACAGTGTATTCCTGATCATATTTAGATACTAAAATGTCCTATAAACTTTTCTGGAATACGCCTAGTTTCAGAGTTAATACCAATTAAAAAAAAATACTCTTTTTATTATAACTCATCACAAAACGCCTTTCTAATGGCGTTGTTGCCACGATTGGACATAGTTTACACGCCTTTATTGATAGATATCAAAGTGACAAGGAAAACTTTGCAGAAAGTACATTTTTACAAAAAAAAAAGTACCAATTTGTTTTAGGCGATAATTTTATTGATAACATTTGCTTTTCATGTGCAATAAATATTCAAAAAATGGAAAAAAAAAACGAAAAAAAATTTTTTTTTTTGGGGAAATTGACCTAAAGTCACATAATATTTTTTCCTTCTTTTGGTTTTAGAAATTCGTGGTTAAGATCTGTCGGGTTATTCCAGCCCACGGTGTATAGAGCGTCAAATAACATAGCATGAAATTTTTCCTCTCCTAACAAAAACCGGCCAAGTGCGTGTCGTACCACGCATAATGGAGGATTCCATCTTCTGTGGAATATCTTCTCAGAGTATCTTCAATGGAATAAGAACCAAACTAATATGTCTATGCTATGCTGGCCGGTTACAAATGTTCACGAGCCATATTTTAGATAAATCTTATTTGAGACTGCACCTCTACTATACAAGGTGTAATTAACAAAAATGCTGGTGATCCTTTAAGGGCATAATTGTTACCGTATTTTAATTATGAAAAAGTAAGAAAAAATTTTTTTCTCGCAAAAAAAGTTTTTTGATTAATATGAAGAGTTGGCCGGCTAGGGGCTTGGACGACGTGTCCCATACTAAAAAGAAATTATTTTCGGTTCAAAAAATATTTTTTTTACTTTTCTTACTCGTAATAAGATACCAATTATTATGCCCTTAAACGGATCACCAGTATTTTTGTTACACCCTACAACCTGTATATCCTAACCCCCTTATTCATAAACGTCTACTAAAGTTAAGAGGCCTCTGATAATCGTTTGTCCCTTTCCGTCCAACCTATATGAGGGAAAGGGACAAACGATTATCAGCGATCTCTTAACTTTAGTGGGCGTTTATGAATAAGGGGGTAAGTCAATGATCTCCCTAATTTTTAGGGTTCCGTAGCCAAAATGGCAAAAACGGAACTCTTATAGTTTCGTCATGTCCGTCTGTCCGTCCGTCCGTCCGTATATCACAGTCATTTTTCTCGGAAACTATAAAACGTATCTTTATGAAATTTTGACATTAGGTGTATTTAGTGTGAGGGCCCCCCTTAAAAATATTTTGTTCTGCAATTTTACTACAAAACTAAATAGCGCCATACAAAATACACATTTTGTCTAAATTTTATCAAGATAAGTCTTATAGTTTCCGAGTGCTGTGACATACGGACGGATGGACGGACGGACGGACGGACGGACAGACGGACATGACCAAACTATAAGCGTTCCGTTTTTGCCTTTTTGGCTACCGAACCCTAAAAAGGATTAAAATTTAGTAAAAAGGATGTCTCAATGCTCCAACCTTATCCCTAAATCACTGTAATTAGGCTTAGATACATTTGGTATTCATAGCGTAAAAGTATTTTTTAATTGACTACATAAGTTTTTCCTATTTTCAGTCTCCTTAGTATGGGTGAGTATAGTGATGTCTACCTTCCGGATGGCCAGCACGGCCACGGTATACAGAAGATTTGAACGTGAAAAAATTTGCGGTCGTCATTATCCATGGAAGACTTATGCGGAGGAGATGGAAAACTCTGCTAACGAAAAATCTGAATTAGAAAATAAAATTGAAGAACAGAAACAAGACAGAGAAGAAGAACATTTTTACGAAACACTGCCCCTGCATCGAACGTCTGTTACATCACAAAGATCGAACCAAAGTAGAACTAAGGGCACAAGTGATTTGATTCAGTTTTCGCCGCGCTCTAATGTTACTAATCCGTTTTTCGACGACGACGAGGGATGTTGTACCGATTCAAGTTCCGAATATTTACCACCAATACCTGTAAACAAAGTATCTCGTAGGACCTCTTCATCAAATAGCGAGGATGAGTATGTGAGGCCAATATCTATAATTGACAGAGTCGCACCTCGTCGACGAGATACACAATACACTATACAAGAAGTATATGTGCCTCCCCCACCTCCTATACCTGCTCCTAGGCCAGGAACTCTCTCTATGTGGGCTGAGAAGCTAGTGGAGAATGCGGAATCTATACCAACATGGCTATCAGCACCACCACGACGAAGGCACGTCGAGATAATTAAAGACGAGCCTGACGTACCACACCATGTCCCTGGTCCTCTCATCATGCGGGGTCTCGAACCTCAAGATGCATCGGCTGCACTAGTCCATTTCCTCGGCTGGCACATGTTCTTTATAGCCCGATTGCTCTCTATCGCAGCTTTCATAAACGTTTTTCCGTTTGCTGCGATTATAGTTATTTTTTCGCATTACCAAATAATTTTACTTCTTTTAATAGTCCCTCAAGCTAGTTCAGTCAAGAGGGGATTTTACATATTTCTAGCATTTATATATCTATTTTGTTTAATGGAGTTTAAAATTCGCTTCCGCCACGTGCGGGTATGGCACGTGTTTTGGATAATAATCTGTACTATAGAAATAGTGATTTTCACAGGTTTGTGGGCCGGCATAAACAATCGTTTAAATGACTGGTGGCGTGACTTTATAGTAAAGGTAATATTTGGAAGCATGCTGCTCAGTTTCATGTGTTTTCTTGTTTATTTTGTATTACTGAAACCTAGGGAAACAATTGTATACGTGAATAATAAGAGTAACGTTGAACCCTAATAAGACGATTAAGTAGCTGCTACTCGTACAATGATTATTAAATTTCTCAAGTTCACTGACATCTTGACAGAGAGGAATTCAAATCCTCTCTATCCCACCGTGTAAACTACAGGAAATTAAAGCCCACTCGGGGAGCGCCAGCCGGCCACATCCGCTTCAAAGCACATACCTAGAACGCACACTGAAAATAAACCTTCTTTTGAATCAATAATTGAAACACGATTGTTTGAATTAATCCTCGACCTTGGATTTGTTCTTTGAATATGACGAGGAGCAAACACGAACAAATGGCTAATAAAAACATTTCCTTTTCGCCCGAAGTCTTCCTTTATCGTAATTATCGTCTCAAGAAGCCGTTCTATCGTAATATAACATATTAAAACTATATCTATTGTAATCTAAATATATAAAAGAAGAAACTGACTGACTGACTGATTGACTGACTGACTGACTGACATATCAACGCACAGCCTAAACCGCTGGTTCTAGAGATGCCAAATTTGGCACGTAGGTTCCTTATAAGGTCTAGGGATGCACTAAGAAAGGATTTTTCAAAATTCACCCCCTAAGGGGGTAAAATGGGGGTTCAAAGTTTGTATGGCGAATCAAGATTTGTTAGACTATTTTATTCGAAACTTCACAGGAATATTCCTAACGATAAATGAGTAAACACGTGTTTCAGGATTTTTGAAAATCCAACCCCTAAAAGGAGCAAATGTGGTCGCAAAGTCTGGAAATCAACACGGGTATAGTATCCTTTTTGAGTACTTATAGTACGCGGGCGAAGCCGCGGGAAAAGGCTAGTCTTACATAAGTATGTATTTATTAAAAATTTATTGCACAATAAAACATAGTACAAAGGGTGAACTTAATGCCAAAGGGCATTCTCTACCAGTCAACCAAAAGGCCAAACAGATAAAAACAATAGTGCGGGGAACGAGCAGCAAAGAGAAAACGAAAATCCCAAGTTAAAACTAAACATACATTTATTTATGTAAGAAAAACCAACCACATTACAATTGGAAACTGTGGTGGGGCGTCCGTTCCCTCCGGCTTACCTACCTGTTTGGACACAATCCATCGTTTTGTACCATATTTGTTGTAAAATAGTAGTACATATAGGTGCCAAATTAGCTCTGACTTGCCTACGAATTCTCATATTAGATATATTCAGCAATTCGACGCACTTTTAAGTATCTATTCTGTATCGAAAATCTCGTCTAAAAAATTAATTTGTAAACATATTTATGAACTTTAATAAACGTTCACGCTAATGGTTTGAATTATTTTGAGCCGATTTACTTAACATCTGCGAACACATCAGATGAGATTTCTCTGCCACTCAGTATTATATTAACCCTTTGACCGCTAAAGCCGTTCAAACACGTCAACGAAAAGTCGTGCCCTCAGCGCCATGACGTGTTAAAACGTCCAAAATGAGAGATCAAAATACTCCTTAATAAACAACCTTTATAGAAATATTTTTGTATATTTATTATAGCTCTACCATTCACCTATCTTTTTAGTTAAAATTTCATTCAAAATAACCCGTAACTCAAGAAAAAATTAGAAAATACCTCAAAGCTATTTAAAAGAACAAAAAGGCACTGCCCTCCTCGCCGTTGACGGGTAATCACGTCAAGCGGCGTGACGTCACTTCGAAATAGTGTTGTTCGTTTGAAAGCATAGTGGTCGATGTTGATTATTGTATGAACATTAACCAAACACTGTAATTATGAATGTTTTTCGCATTTTAAGCTTTATTATATAACAAAACTAATTATTAAACTGTGATTCGTGTAGAAGATTAGTTTTAGGAACTACATATCGTAATGTTAAAAAAGGTATATATTTTAAATTTTTACTTTAATATAAGTATGCATTATTAAAAAAGAAAGAGTTTTATTTAAGTCGCAATGGAATAAATACAATGCGTGTTATAAGGGCCGTATTTAAAACCTAACAATGTGTTTGTCGTTTCTTTTAATCTTATTGCTTCGCCGCATTCTTGTTAATAGTTAAACAATGATAAATACCCCGACACGTGGGCTTTCGGTCAATTTCATTGATACCAAATAAGTAAAAACACTGAAATGGTATCTATACATATAATAAACTGAAGAGGGTCGAAAGTCTGTACATGGAAGATAATCGAAAAAAAGTTGGCTGGGGATACTTAGAATCGATAGCAGAACACGTTCCAACAATTTTTAGAATTTTTGTCTGTTTATCTGTTTGCCTGTTTATCTGTTTGTCTGTTTATTTGACCGCGCATCACGTGAAAACGGCTGAACGGATTTCGATGAAATTTTGTATAGAGATAGTTTGAGTCCCGGGAAAGGATAATATATAGTTTTAATCCCGAAAATCAACCCTGGTGGGGGTGAAAATGGGGTTGAAAGTTGTAGTAGTTGTTGTATGGAGAATTTTTAACCGCTGAAACGATTAAGATAGAAATGAGTATGGAGATAATTTGAGTCTCGAGAAACGTCATAGGATAGTTTTCAAACTATTGTGGGGGTGAAAAAGGTGTTGGAAGTTGGTATGAGGATTTTTTTACCGCTGAACAGATTTAGATAAAAATTGGTATAGAGATAGTATGGGTCTCGAAAAAGGACAAAGGATAGTTTCATCTTGAAACCCCCCCCCCCCCCCCCCCACCTTACTTTAGAACCGTAGGTCCAAAAAATTTGAAAAAAATAATGGAAGTGAAGCCTGAAAGGTACTTTCAATAAAAACTATCTATCTATACATCTATCACGTGAAAACGGCTGAACGGATTTTGATGAAATTTTGTGTAGAGATAGTTTGAGTCCCGGGAAAGGACAAAGAATAGTTTCCTGAAAATCAACCCTGGAGGGGGTGAAAAGGGGGTTGAAAGTTTGTATGACGATTTTTTAACCGCTAAACTGATAAAGATGAAATTTGGTATAGTATGGGTCTCAAGAAAGGACAAATGATAGTTTTCACTCCGAAAATCAACCCTAAAGGGGTGAAAAGAGAGTTGGAAATTTGTATACGAAATTATTAACCGCAGAATCGATTTAGACAAAATTTGGTATGGAGATAATTAATTAAAAAAGGAAATAAAATAGTTTTATCTCGGAAATTATCCTTTAAACGGATACAAAAGGGGTGAAAGTTTACATGGGGAATAAACAACCAATAACCGCTGTCCGTATTTAGATGAAATTTGGTATTTAAATAATTTGTAATTTTTTGGTCAAGGTGTTCATATTTATAACATGTTACCCGTCGATGCTTTAAATTTACCTTTACCCGCTCTTAAGAAATATTTTAAAATGTCATGAATGTCAAAGGGTTATTGCAGGTTCGAGTATTATATGTGACGGACAAAGATGCATGGCCCAAACCAAAAAACTACTACAACATTTATAGGACACCGTTTAGGTAGGAAAACATATCAAACGTTTTGTGAAGCAGTCAGATTAGGATTTATTTTTCTTTATAATTAAACAATAGGTACATTGAAAATAGATGTCATATACTTCAGAAAAAATGTGACCAAACCCTCCGGTGTCCGAGGTCTGCTGATTATAGTCGCATACATCTATTTTCAGTTTATATATAGTAGTGTAACTACTTAAAAATTGCAAATCAAAAAATATTGAACAAAATAATTTGATTTGCTTCAAGATTCATAGATGGCAGCACCATCTCTCTCGCTATACCAGAATCACGTAAGAGATTCGGATAGGAGGTGCAAGCACGTACTGCGCATGCCCTTAGAGTATGGTCAACGGCGCCTAGCCGTTTCAAATTCAGTGATTGCATATACATGAGAAAATTTGTCAAGTTCCGCCGTGACCGGGTGGTCTAGTGGTCAGGACGTCAGCCGCGAAAGCTGAAGACGCCAGTTCAAATCTGGCCTCGGACGCCGGAGGGTTTGGTCACATTTTTTCTGAAGTATATGACATCTATTTTCAGTTTATATATAGTAGTGTAACTACTTAAAAATTGCAAATCAAAAAATATTGAACAAAATAATTTGATTTGCTTCAAGATTCAGAGATGGCAGCACCATCTCTCTCGCTATACCAGAATCACGTAAGAGATTCAGATAGGAGGTGCAAGCACGTGCTGCGCATGCCCTTAGAGTATGGTCGACGGCGCCTAGCCGTGTCAAATTCAGAGATTGCATATACATGAGAAAATTTGTCAAGTTCCGCCGTGACCGGGTGGTCTAGTGGTCAGGACGTCAGCCGCGAAAGCTGAAGACGCCAGTTCAAATCTGGCCTCGGACACCGGAGGGTTTGGTCACATTTTTTCTGAAGTATATGACATCTATTTTCAGTTTATATATAGGTATAGTAGTGTAACTACTTAAAAAAATTGCAAATCAAAAAATATTGAACAAAATAATTTGATTTGCTTCAAGATTAATAGGTACATTATCTGCCTCTCAAGCTGTTTTGATATGACTTCTTGAAGAACTACGCATTATTTTGTATCTTTAAGATCTAAAAGTCCCGTTGAGTATCTTTTCGGTCATAATACTTCTTGGGCCAGAGGTGTAGGGTTAGAACCGGTGGTAGTTTTGGAACGAAGTTCCTTATTGGACGGTTCGCGGATGGGGGGCTAGGTGAAAAAAAGTCACGTGAAGTCGAGAACCTAAAAGTAAAAAATGTCAAAAATGGCTAAATTTCTAAATTTCAAAAAATTCATAAATTTCAAAAATTTCAGGTTTTAAAAATTTCAAAAATTTCGAAAATTTCAAAAATTTCAAAAATTTCAGATTTTCATAAATTTTAAAATTTTATTAACAAAATACAAAAAAAAATTAAAACCACAAAATTTACGAAAAAGTCAAAAATGAAATAACATAACTTCGTTCCAACAGAGTGTTCCACGACACTCACGTATTTTATTTTTCTCTGACGCTCATTAGTGCATTGTAATGTGCTTACCTTGAAGTATGTAATTACCACAATTATTGCAACCAGTAACGTAACATCAGTGTATTATCTGTGACAGTGTGATAAAAACGCCCCCCCCCCCCCCCCGACCGCCGGCACGCATGGTTTCAGTGGATTTTTAATATGTGTGTAGGTAAAGCAGTGTATGCTTCTGTACATAATTAGGCCTTATTACGTAATAGTTACATAAACTACTATTTATCTCTTTTTAAGGTTCCGTAGTCAATTAGGAACCCTTATAGTTTCGTCATGTCCGTCCGTCTATCCACGGTCTAGCTCAGTTACTGTTCGCACTAGAAAATTGAAATTTGGTGAGGCCTGATAAGAACTTTCAATAAAAACTATATTGAATAAAATCGGTTCAGCCGTTTTTGAATTATCAGTCAAAATCGCATAGTGAAAGGATGTGCCGGATAGTAGACTGACGTAAGCGCCGCCAAATATCCCTTAATAAACGACCGTTTGAACGGATGTTTCGTAACAGGGCGGCATTTACGAAACTACACTGAGCATCGCCCGACATGCTCTTGGCCGGTTTTTTTTTGCATTGTTATCCCGGAAATCACCCCTTAAGGATTACTAATTCCTCAAATAGAAAAAACCATTTCTGCATTTGTGACACATATTTGTCGTGGACATGAACGTATAAATACAAAAGTGGTCCTGTATCGTCCGATTTACACCTACTATTCTATATCGTTTAAATCATGCCAATAAAAATTTATAGGATAAATCCATCTGTCAACTTTACTTAAAGTTCCGCCTCCAGGGTAGCGGGAGAGAAATTAGGGGTGAATTAGCCGCTTACTGACACAGACCGAATTCCACGCGGGCGGAGCCGCGGGCACAGCTAGTTTTAGATAAAATGTCAACCAATATGAATGTTATCGGTGAGAGACCGAGTTTAAGTGAACAAAGAATATGTCATTATTAGGGATATACCAAGTTTCTTTAGGTACAAAAGAATGAAATGTGCGCGAGGTGTTTTTTTACCTACACACCCGTTCTGTCCGATGTTCATTAGTTTTTATCATAAAATTTATTTGTTTGATGGTATTGTTAAACATTTTTTTACTCAACTAAACACTTAAAAAACCTAACGTATTTTCCTTCATACAGTTACACCACGGAAATATCGATACAGAATGAATGAATATCTCTCACCCCCAACTCTAACATTCATAATAAGTTACGGTGCCACCAGCGCCAAAGCCGTCATAACACGTCAGCGCGTGACGTTATCACTTAAGTAGTGCTGTGGCTATATTGACAAAATTAAATAAAATTGTATATTAATTTTCATATTTTTGTAGTTGCTTTTAGGTGTATAAGAAAAATACGAAATGAATATTCTTTACTATTATGATTTCTAAATATCTAAAGTGATTTGGCCTAACTAAATCCACTATTAGGCGGAAAGAAATGTTTCGTCGATATGTTGTTTTCCAATCAGTACGGTATCTGAGTGCGCTCGTGCAAATTTCGCTCTGGCGCTGGTGGCACGATTTTTCTGTCCGATGCGTGGCGTTCAAAAGGCTTGATAAGTTTGCAATATTATTATTTTTTATTTATAAATACTTAGTATACTTACACATTTGTATTGAGAAAGTATCCTGAGTTTCTTTATGACTCTTGCAATAAACATTATTAATTAATTTTTTTTTCTAGGTAAGTACTCAATAGGCATTACGAGTAGGCACTTAATTTACATGAAAAGGAACTTCTCTACGTTAGTACATATTTTTAACTACATAGAACCTATATGAGTATAATGCAGGCAAAAATAAATACCTAAGTAAACGTATAAACCTAAGTGCTTCGCATAACGCATTCTAGAGCGCATTGTGATACCAATCCAGGTGTGGACATTAGATTGGAATTACAATTTACGTTTCCGAATAACATTGCTCTGTATTGTACGAAAACACGACCTCATTTGTTTCACATTGTTGTAAAACATTCCACATTTACGTTTCACAGTTTCAGGGAAAGCGTTCTTGTTACCTTACCAGCTGCCACTGTGTAAGTGCATGGCGCAATAGACAATCAGTAAACAGAAACGAATGCTACTTCAAAGAGTATCTTAGTAATGATTGAAGTGTTTCTCCTGTTCGTTGGGCTGTCAGCGCATTTTATGTTATTGTAGTTAGTGGAAAAAGTTCAAAATTTTCCGTAGTGTTTACCGCTTACTTTGGTAACCAAATAATGCATCCATGCTTAATTTTATTTATGCTATTTGCTCAGGTACTCCGTGATTTAATACAATGAAAATTTAATATTGCCGATGAATCCTCAAACAAACTTTAATTCTACTTGTGGCCTCGTACAGTCAAGTGCAAAAATATGTATCGAAAAAATAGTCTCATAAATATGGTACTACGCACTTGTTACAACGGAATAAGATACTATGGGATATATTTTTGAGTAAGATGAGTACACCCATATTTTTACACTTGACTGTACCTACAAAAGTTTCTTGAGTATCTATATCTAACTTAAGTAAGATACCTTATAAATTACTTTTAGTGTCAATTGTTTACGTAAAGATATATGAAGTTGGATTCTTTATCCAAAATTAGCATTTCAAGTTATATGTCCCTAAAGTTGTAGGTAGGTTTAGAGGTAGGTAGTTGACTAACTTCATGCAATGTCCTCTTTGTAACTAAGGTGGCCTGTGAAGAGTCATCGTTATGACTCTTCACATGCCACCATACTTACAAAAAGGACATTGCATGAGGTTAGTAGGATTATAGTTATTTTATAACTACAATCCGTAGGTGTATAATTTTATTCATTTCTTCTCTTGACTAACCTACATGTTGTCTGGAGAATAAGCAACTGCACTATTAATACTTATTTGTTATACAAGGGTGCAAAGTTGTATTTTAACCGCGAGTGTGGAATTGAAGCACGAGCTAGGCTAGCGAATGGATTCTAGGGTTGAACTGCGAGGTAGCGAATGGATTCTATGGTTGAACCGCGAGCGAAGCGAGTGGTTCGAAAATAGAATCCTGAGCGAAGCGAGTAGTTCAAAAATAGAATCCTGAGCGTTGCAAGTGTTGCAACACACGAGACGTAGAAATAACTTTGCAGCCGTGTGTAACACAAATCTTTTCACCTCACTAAAGCGAGGAAAATATAGTCTGGCCAGCCAACGAACGCAGTAGCAATGTACATCAAACAAAAATATAGCAACACTAAGCGAATCGAACAGCAGCATTGCTTCATAGAAAAGCAGCAATGTACTATCGGGTTCAGAATTGCATGGCCAATTTAGGAATGAATTCATTGATGAATTGAACCCGATGGCATAGCCTAATTATAAAGGCTATGCCCGATGGTACATCAAACAAAACTTAGTATTTTTTGGACGCCTGTCGCGCGCTTTTGTACGTCATTTCGAAAATTGTAATTCTGCATTGAATAATAAAATAATTGATAATTCTGATATATTTATGATTATGACTTTACCATGAAAAAGAAGTTGTGAAGAAATTAAAATAACAACATAAAAATGACAGAAGATTATGCGGTCAAAATATAATAGTTGACATCCAGGAAGGAATGAAACATTGATAGGGTGATTGTGCTAGTTTTCGTCCACTCTTGTCAGTTTTCCGTTCATACTCATTTATTTGTTTATATTCAAGTTTTTCCCAAAATAAAATCTAAAAATCAAAAAATCTACTTACTAAAGAATAAACTATAAATATAAAATTTGTTGACCCTAAAAAGTTTTTCCCATTTATTTGCAGCAGTTCAAATGGACGGTAAACTAGACCTGGACGGGAAACTAGCACAATTACCATACTTACCTACAATGATTGCTAAAATCATAAGGCCAGTCGACGGAAACGAGTAACTACCTATATCTACCAGAAAATACAACTTTTCAGTTTAGAATGGAACAGGATTAGCTTCATTATCTGTATGAATAAGAGAGTCATGTTAATTTACATATATTATATCACTCAGTATACTCCTACTTATTTATTATGATTTGCTTTTATCATTTCGTTTGATGACTATTTTAGGTAGGCACTTATTCAATCTAATATACGAATTGTATAATTGAATAATCAATAAACGCACGTGACGTTTTGGTGTTTATTTATTTTATACATAGCTTAGGTAGGTACATAAAGGAAAACATTTCAAAGGCTTGATAAAAGTCTGTTGTAGGTAGCGGGATGCTTGGTGCTTAAACCTGTTAAATTGTAGTGTCTTCTTGCATTGTGACAATATGCAGCACTTGCTCCTATGCAACAAACGATCTTGGACTTCATTTAGCACTAGTTTTCGCTTCAATTATTCGATTTTACACTGAAGGAAAGAACTTGAAATGATAATTCGTTACAAAACTCTACATAACCTCAAAGTAGTAGTAGTAGTAAAACACTTTACTGTACCAGAAAACACAACGAAATACATATAACACGAAAGGCGAACTTATCCCTTTAAGGGATTTCTTCCAGTTAACCTTTGAGCAATTGAGAGAGAAAGTTGCAAAGTCACATATATCACGAAATAGTTATTTGTGCAACAAGAGAGGAATGTTGGTTTTTCTTGCGAGTGTTGATTTTGAGTCCCGAGTAAGCGAAAGATACTATAATTGAATCACGAGCGAAGCGAGTGATTCTAAGTTAGAATCTTGAGCGTAGCGAGGGACTCAAAAACACGAGATGTAAAATGACTGCTCTCGTGTGACACATACAACTTCTCACCTCAGTAGTGAGAACATATTAAGAGGCTGACAACACCCGATGACCTTCAAATAGACTTTACTCAAACAGCGTTTTAGCTATAACTCTTTGTTTTGAGAAAGTAAAAAAAATACATGTTATTATTCGTTATATTTGGAAGAACTTCGTTGATTCCGATACACGATTGGACGAAATCGGCTCGATAGAAAATAATTCCAAAGTTACATCTTAAAATTTGCTTTAAACAGTCGTATGTCTTTAGTTTCTTGACTTATACGTCTGTAACTAAGGACAAAATTCCACCGCACTAATACTAAAAACTTCGTTGTTTTATATTTCTCAATTAATGCGTAGTTTTTTTTTAATTCATCATTTTGCAAAATTCGCAATGAGCTCCCATACTAATCATAACACAGTGTTTCTCTTTCACTCGCGCTGAAAAAGATAGGGAGGGAATTTAGCTGTTGTCAGCCCCTTAAAGGTTAAAAATATGTATTTCGAATTTGTAATAGACGAAATATGAAGTGGCAGTTCATGGCCTTCACTAAATTAAAAAAACTACTTTGTCTCACTCCCTGGAGTGACGAAAGTCGCACTTTCGTCACTCCAGGGAGTGACGAAAGTGAGACTTTCGTCACTGTGTATTCGCAGGGAAGTAGGCTTGTTCGAGCTGCTGAGGTGAAAAATGTATTACACCTGTCGTAAGTACCTACATAAATATCTCAGCTGGTCTTTGCGTTGACTTAATACATTTATTGAAAGGTGATGGCAGATATTACATTAATAAATAATAAATAATTTTGAACAAAAAAGAACCGACTTCACTAAACATCCACCTTTCCAAAAGCAAATGCTCGAGCTGCTGTAAAAAATACTCAAATCACTATAGGTGTGCCTATAATAGTTGAAGAGTTCCCTCGATTTCTCCAGGATCCCATCATCAGATCCTGACCTGGTTACAATGGGACCAACTGTGAAGTATACTCTTTCAAACGAAAAAAGAATTTTTCAAATCGGTCCAGCCGTCTTCGAATACTCGGTGAACATACATAAAAAAAAAATAGCAAAAACAAAGATCCCGACGAATTGATAACCTCCTCCTTCGATATCTTGAAGTCGGTTGAAAAACGCAATCTGAAACTTAAAAATATAAGTAAACAAAATAGCCCCGTCCCGCTGGCAATATTTTGAGGGTTAAGTTTCGAAAATTCTAAAGTCACTTATTATTGAAGTTGGAAATACAGTGTGTACATGAGAATCTTTCAGTGCGTTTTGTGTCATATTCAATTGGTGTTTTTTTTGTAATTCAATAATTTGAGGTTAACTTTTTTAGCTTGCCATAACTTGAGTAACAAAATATTAGAGTTAAAAAATATAACTGTTTTGTATTTAGAACAGTTTTATTGTTGTACAAAACCAATTTGTGTCATTTACGTCGAGTGCAATTTGATATAGTATGAAAACGCTAAAAAACTACGTATAAAATATTAGATTTCATAAATTAAGGATTAACTATATCATCACCTTAAAATACGTCAATAAAATCAATGTGTCAAATTAAGCAATGAAAATTTAAGTTTCTTGGTAATTTCGTTTTTTTAGGCTGTTATCGTTTTAATAAATTATTAAAGTCATCAGAGTTCACAGTATAATAATCAAAAAGGGACTTTAAAGTAGATATTTCAATTTGTGTCAATTTCATCAATGATATTTCGTCAAAAATTAAACAGAAACAAGATTTGCGTTCAGAGGAAATCTTCCTTCCTAACTATAGCGCGTGACCTTGATGGCACGCCTGTTCGGCGTGCTTCTGTAGTGACTACTAGAAGTAGACCCCCGGCTCGCTTCTTAACAAGCTAAACCATGGGTCAACCAGGCGCTGGCATCTTAGCAGTTACGATGTAGGTACTTGCTCACGGAGGCGCGCGCGGGGTGATAAAGCTGACATACTCGACAAAGGAACTGAGCGGAGGCGACGCGGGAAGCGACGGGGCAATGAATTCGTGCGTGTCTCGCCCATACGTACCTTTTAAGCGTAATCGCGTTGTTTGTGACTAGACTGTTGAGTACATTTTCGAAGATTTCAAGCATCGTGAATTATGGGTAGAAAACGCAACGTATAATTTTTGTTTTAGTTTCGTTTATTTTTGTTTTAATTTTGTTTTATTTTTGTTTTTGGAACGAAGTTCCTTATCGGACGGTTCGCGGATGGGGGCTAGACGAAAAAAAGTCACGTGAACGTCACGAAAAAGCGTCAGGTCACGGAAACGCGAAAAGCCATACGATTGAGAAACATGTAAAATGTAATTAAAGTAAAATAATAAAAAATAGAATAATGTGAAGTGAAGTGAAGTGTAGTGAAAAGTGAAAGTGAGATCGAAAATTTCAAAAATTTCAAAAATCTCACAAAATCTCAAACATCTCAAAAATCTCAAAAATCTCAAAAATCTCAAAAATCTCGAAAATCTCAAAAATCATAATAATCACAAAAATCACAAAAAACAAAAATCTCAAAAATCACAAAAATCTCAAAAATCTAAAATCTCAGAAATCTCAAAAATCTCAAAAAGCTCAAAAATCTCAAAATTATCAAAAATCTCAAAAATCTCAAAAATCTCAAAAATCTCAAAAATCTCAAAAATCTCAAAATTCTCAAAAATCTCAAAATTCTCAAAAATCTCAAAAATTTCAAAAATTACATGCAAGTTCAAGTCCATAATGGACTTAAATAAGCGTGTTTTATTTGAAAAACTTCTCTAAAATCACAAAGTCCATTATCTCGGCCATTTTTTATTTTAGAGAAAAGTTCCTCAAATAGAACACGCCTATTTAGCTTATTCTATACGGAAAAATCATAAAAAGTACACAATATAATGACGTCCCGATATACAAGTTCCATGTCTGATTAGACAATGGCCATTTTTGATTTTAGATAAAAGTTTTCAAATGAAACACGCTTATTTTAGCGTATTCTATACGGTAAAATCATTAAAAGTATACCCCATCGCTGGTTTTTATTTCGAAGTCCAAATTATATACAAGTTGAGAGTCCATTTTCTCGGCCACTTTTGATTTTAAAGAAAAGTTTTTCGAATAAAACACGCTTATGTTAGCGTATTCTATACCGAAAAGCCTTAAAAAGTACACTTAAAAAGGACTTTTTGATTTTAGAGAAAAGTTTTCAAATAAAACACGCTTATTTAAGTCCATTATGGACTTTGAACTTGTATATAATTTGGACTTAGAAAAAAAACCATCAACGGGACTACATTATAACGTGTACTTTTTATGATTATTCCGTATAGAATATGCTAAACTAAGCGTGTTTTATTTGACAAACTTTTCTCTACAATCAAAACTGGCCGAGATAATAGACTTTGAACTTGTATATCGGGACGTCATTATAACGTGTACTTTTTATGATTTTTCTGTATAGAGTACGCTAAAATAAGCGTTTTTTACTTGAATAGCTTTTCTCTAAAATCAAAAATTGCCAAGATAATGGACTTTGAACTTGTATTTAATTTGGACTTCGAAAAAAACCCAGCGATATATCATTATAAAGTATATTTTTTATGATTTTTTCGTATAGAAAACAATAAAATAAGCGTGTTTTATTGAAAAACTTTGGTCTAAAATCAAAAATGCCCGAAATAATGGACTTTGAATTTGTACATAATTTAGACTTCGAAAAAAAAACATGGACTGTCATTATAATGTGCACTTTTGATTTTAGAGAAAAAATTCTTGACTAAAACACACTTATTTTAGCGTATTCTAAACGAAAATTCATAAAATGTACACGTTATAATGACGTCCCGTCGATGGTTTTTTTTCGAAGTCCAAATGATATACAAGTTCCATGTCCAATCAGCCATTTTTGATTTTAGAGAAAAGTTTTGTAAATAAAACACGCTTATTTTAGCGTATTCTATACGGTAAAATCATTAAAAGTATACCCCATCGCTGGTTTTTTTTTTCGAAGTCCATATTATACACAAGTTCAGACTCCATTATCTCGGGCAGTTTTGATTTTAGAGAAAAGTTTCTCGAATAAAACACACTTATTTTAGCGTATTCTATACGAAAAATTATAAAATGTACACGTAATATTGACGTCCCGTCGATGGGTTTTTCGAAGTCCAAATGATATAAAAGTTCTACGTCCAATCGGCCATTTTTGAATTTAGAGAAACTTCGAACTTAGCCGGTAACTTCGAAGTTTTTGAGTAAAATAATTTTTTTCTAATAAAACTTGCTTATTTTAACACATTCTACACAATAAGACAAAAAAATGTGTCATAATGACACCATTTCAACCAAAATAGTCAAAACTGTACTCAACTTTCAGGGCCCCATAACTTCAAAACTATTGAGTTAAAAAAATGTGTTAAAGAAAATTGCTTATTTTTATGTGTTTTATACGATAAGTTAATAAAAACATAGCCTTATTATGACATCACACTGTTGAAATTTTTTTAAAGTCCAGCCCGGCCCTTTGCTAGTCCAACCGAGAGGCAGATAACGAAATTTCGATTTTCGCGTTTCACGATTGGCACTCTGTAAACAAACCGCCTCGATGCATAAATTACATATTATTAGTAACAATTTGTCTGTGACAATTTGTCAAAATACTGTTTATATCATAAACTAGGTTTAGCGTGGCGTACAGATCCGCCGTTGCAGTGCCTTACGGACTACGGTGTAGTCATACGCTATATCACCATTAATTATCCTTTACTTACTTAAGTTTTATATTACTGCTTTCTTTACTATGAAAAATAAAAAAGAGTGACTAAAAAGTCGCTGTTTGTCTTTGTCGCACTTATTACTATATTACTATATGTATGTATAAAGTAATAATGTATAGAAAACAAACGAGCTGCTAGGCACCCTGGCCGGCACATGCACCCCGCCCGCGCCTTACCGTTCCGCGCGCATGCCCTTTACGCAAAACAAGTTTTTGGTTTCAAAAATAAAAATAATCCATTGATTATAACGACACAAATTTCAAACATTGTTTCGATACGCTTTTATAAAAATATTAATGCAAACTTTAATAACTTTAATATTTTATTGTACTGTTAACAGGGTCATACAAGAAAAAAAAAAAAAATAAATAAATATCATTGATTAATATGGCACAAATTTATTCAAATAATAGATACCGATATTTTAGAAAGCACAGTACCTAATCGATCAACTCTAATTTTATATAGGCTTATAAAAGTCTACATATATGTGCTGATTGAATGTCAGTCTTCCCGTTGACGAAAGTGACACAAAACGCGTGCGTGCGTCAGTAACAACTTTGCTGTTACAGTGAAAAAACAATTTTGGTCTCTAATTTTCTATTTACCGAATAATGTTTAAAAAAAGAAATGTCTAAGTTTCTACCTAAGCAACAACCTAGGATGACACAAATTATTATTATTAGCTAAGTTGGATGGCCTGAACTCTGTATGTGAAAAATAAGCATCTTTAATATTATCGAAACTTCATAATTTATCGGTACGGGTCTAAAACTAACTTTTTAAAATTAAAAAGTTACATGTCACAGATAAAACAAAAACAATGCACAATTTTCGAATTATTTTGAGACAGGTAGTTCATTCTTGAAAGATTTAAAGCGTTTTATGTCAAAATCATGAAACAAAATTGTTTACACTAAATGTTTTCAACCGACTTCAAGATTTCGAAGGCGGAGGTTATCAATTCGTCGGGATCTTTGTTTTTGCTATTTTTTTATTTTTTTTATGTATGTTCACCGATTATTCGAAGACGGCAGGACCGATTTGGAAAATTATTTTTTTGTTTGAAAGCGTATACTTCACAGTTGGTCCCATTGTAACCATGTCAGGATCTGATGATGGGATCCTGGAGAAATCGAGGGAACTCTTCAACTATTATAGGCACACGTATGGTGATTTGAGTATTTTTTACAGCAGATCGAGCATTTGGTGTTGGAAAGGTGGATGCTTAGTGAAGTCGGTTCTTTTTTGTTTAAAATTATTAATTGAATACAATTAAATCCATACTAATATTATAAATGGGAAAGTGTATGTGCGTGAGTGTGTGTTTGTGTGTGTTTGTTTGTTTGTTTGTTTGTTTGTTTGTTTGTCCGTCTTTCACGGCAAAACGGGGCGACGAATTGACGTGATTTTTTAAGTGGAGATAGTTGAAGGGATGGAGAGTGACATAGGCTACTTTTTGTCCCTTTCTAACCCCCCACTTCCCTAAAATGGGGGGTGAAAGTTTGTATGGTTTGTTACCCCGAATATAACGCGAGCGAAGCCGCAGGCAAAAGCTAGTATAAAATAATTTTTGCGTCCACAGCACCTGATTTGATCAGACAATTTAATCAGATGGGCGAAGATTGTCCTGTCTGGAGTGGCCTTTACATGTTATTATGTTTAAAAAAGTGACTAATATCACGTTCGAATTTCAAATATTCTTTGCACTCTTGTGAATAAAATTCAGTTTGCTATCTGTTATTAAAGAATAAAAAACCGGCCAAGAGCGTGTCGGGCCATGCTCAGTGTAGGGTTCCGTAGTTTTCCGTCCGTCACAGTAAGTGTCCCCACTTAAGAGTTAAAATAACACCGCCATGTAGGATATGATATGAGCGTTCCACGTACAGCGACATCTATCGGCAAATTAAGTAAACTATTGCGCGCGAGCTTAAAGTATGGAAGATGATTTTTATGGGATAATTTTTTATTCAGTGAACCGATTTTCACCGTTTTTACTTTATTTGAAAGCACGTCATTTCATTGTGATTTTGTAGAAATTACAGGTACAATAAACACCTGCTTATACGGTTGAATTACAAACTTAGTTCAGAAATTATTTAGTAATTTTTTTTCAAAAACTATTCAACCTATCAAGTTCAAAATAATTTTCCTAGAAAGTTTTTATAAAGTTCTACTTTTGAGATTTTTTTCATATTTTTAAAACTTATGGGTCAAAAGTTAGAGGGGGGGGGGGACACATCTTTTTTTACTTCTGGAGCGATTATTTCTGAAAATATTTACATTATCAAAACATTATTATAGTAAATCCCTATTCATTTTTAAATACCTATTCAACAATATATCACACGTTAGGGTTGAAATGAAAAAAAAATCACTCCCCACTTTACGTATAGGGGAGGTACCCTAATAAAACATTTTTTTCCACTTTTTATTTTACCACTTTGTTGGCGTGATTAATATACATATTAGTACCAAATTTCAGCTTTCTGGTGCTAACGGTCAACTGAGATTATCCGCGGACGGACGGACGGACGGGCAGACATGGCGAAACTATAAGGGTTCCTAGTTGACTAGGGAACCCTAAAAAAGAGCTTTCCGAGCCAGTGAGGTGAAAATAAAATTGCATCATGTTCGACCCTAAACCTCTACCCTGCTAGTTAATTTTGCTCATTACTCGCAATGGTGCGCAAGGGCAGGCTCAGCATGCTGTCGCTTACCGATTTCTCGTTCCAAGCAATTCGGATCCCTGTGGATGCAAAGTCGTTAAGGATTTCGAGGTTACACATACAGTGGTTTTCCTGAAGCGATCGTTCGGTAATAGTACAATTTCAGGGCCTGCTTGCCGCGCCGCATGTGCCTCAGACGGCTCAAAGCCGCCGCTGACCATTATTTTTTGCTAATTTACCATCCATGTCGATGGAAGTCCGGAGATGATGATACCGGGTAACTGTAATTACTATCAGGCGAGAGGAAAAGGATATTATTACCGGGTAAGTATGCAGTATGATCGAAATTACTCGGTATAAATCTTAGGAGCGGCCGACACGGCTCTCCGGGCTCGTGGAATCGTTAATTGATTGAGTTAGTCGCATAATTAATTGTACATCCATTTACATTCTCGCATCCCTTTCGTCCTTAATTACTGACTTTGAATCGTTTTGAAGTAAACAAAAAATATCTATAGACGGGTTTTCGTATTACTCGTGTCAAGTCTTGTCTTTTGGATTAGCACTTTTAAAATACTAAGATCTGATTTATTATACCGAGATCACCGAAGTTCATGAAATTCTAAGTAAATATTTATTACTAAGATCGCGTCAGAAAAATTTGCTTTCTAATAAATTTTGTAATGGGATGGGGGTGGTGTTTTATAAGTAGGTACCGAACCTTATGCTATTCAGACAGCTTATAGAGCTTACACTGTAGTAGATGTTTATGCAATTTTCATTTAAATCACAATATTAACTCACGCAAGAGGCTGATTACATCACAACCGATTAATGCTCATAAAGGGCTATAATTTACAGGCGTCGTTAAAATTTACCGCCAAATGGTAAGTGAATATATTTTATGTCTAACTCCACAAGCCCTCTTTACACCTATAATTTTATTTACGATGTACTCTGATCAATAGGTCCACTATATTGTCAATTAATTGTTAGAAGGAATCACAATGTATGGGGTCGGAGGCTGGGCCAAGGCCCTCGCCCGCGGGTAATCCGACACCTCTTGTACTCAATCTCCTCTACTAATTTGCGGGCTCCCATATAACAGGGCTGCCACTGTTTCATTGATACTCTATAACTAAATGCGAATACTATAGCGACATTTGTAGGGCGAAACAATGTCAGTATGTGGACGGTATTATGCAAAACTTTATTCAGGCTTACAGCTGCATGTTTGCAAAAGGGGAATATATTTTGGTATAAGATCAAAAATTTTACAATATTTTTCACAGTGTTTAAGCTAGTCATAGTGATATAATTTTTGCTGTATGTTAGTAGGTATACTTACTTACCTGGAAGATTTTTATATGATTGATAGAGGTATATATAGGGTTTGCAATCCGGATATCCGGATACCCGAAATATCCGGATATCCGCCGAATTTGGGAAACGGGTCCTACAGTGTATGGGATCCGAAAAATTCGGATAATACGGATCCTAAAAAACGTGAGTTAAAACTAAAAAAAATACACTACGAGCTTGGTAAACCTCTAAAATCTATAAAATATGCCTACACAATCTGTAAAATCATGATAATAGAGTCTAAATCGACAGACACATTACTTTTAAGTTTAGATTTAATGTTTCCTCGTCATTTCGTAATTGTATTTGCATACATCGTAAATGTATGTATGTATTGGTATTTGCATACAAATATACTTAAGCTTTTTCTTTTTCGGTATGATGACTTTAAAACTTATGAATTTTTAAAACCTAACGGTATTGGCCATATTGTATATGTAGTAGGTACAAAAGTGTGAAAAGCAGGAAATTGACTGTCCCATATAAATATTATTATGAACTACCTGAATGTGGAGTTCGGCTGTCTCTTTGTTAATATCGTTTACTGTGTCGCCTTTAAATAAATAATAAATAAATAAATATTATGGGACAATCTTACACAAATCAACCTAGTCCCACAGTAAGCTCAATAAGGGTTGTGTTGTGGGTATTAGACGACGATATATATAATAGATAGACATAGATAAATACTTAAATACATAGAAAACATCCATAAGTCAGGAACAAATATCTGTGATTAACAAACAAATAAATGCCCTGACCAGGATTCGAACCCGGGACCTCCTGCTTCATAGGCAGGGTCACTACCAACTAGGCTAGGACGCCGTTAAAAAAGCCTTTAGAAGTTTAGGTTTAGGAGGCCTTTAAAAGTTCCATGATTATTCATGGAACTTTTAAAGGCGACACAGTAAAGGGGGGGAATTTCAAGGAGAAAAAAAGAAGAATATTTTGCTATTACGAGTATCACCTCGATTTAATTTGTAACAAGTCCGTAGGTATGGTTTTTTACCTTGGATTGTTTTTTTTTTAATTTTTCTATGAAATATACTTTGCATCCGTTTTATCCGAAATGCCCGGATATCCGGATTCGAGAGATTTTAAGACCGGAAATATCCGGATCGGAAAATTCTGCGGATATTGCAAACCCTAGGTATATATTTAACGAGTAGCTGACTGAATGTCGACGCCAAGGCCTTTTATTTATTTTGATGAAATACTTAAACTTATACATGAGAGTAATGACAAGATACTTACAACCGAGCTTAATTATATGAGCTTGTAAGAGCAAAATGCATACCAAATTAAACTTGAAGTGAATTCCTAAATAGTGCCTACACGTCAAATGCATGATGGATGATGTTGTCAATGAAGTGCACCCTATATAGCAGTAAGTAAACGAGTTCGTTAGCGCAGTAAGCGACAGATCGCGTGCTGATAGCCCTGGCTGGCTGACCATGTATATCGCTTACCAACCACAGCACAGTGTCGCCACTCGCCAGACAAACCAACATAATCGTATCCTGATGTTATTATCTTTGCATAGCTTAGGATTTCACTTAGCAACGTTGAGTTGAATGGTCTATTTCAACTCTTTCTTATAGTATTGTGTAACAGACAATACCAGCTCGTGCCTCGCATGATATCTCGCTTGATGGCTAGTCAATCTAAATCAGTAGGTACATGTGCACTTCATCAGCTCATTTGAAGCGAGCGTTCAGCAGCGGCAGACTATCTTGTGCGCTAACTTCGGTCTGAAAGGTCGTTTTTAAGGCAATTATGGGGCAACTTACAGGCTCGAATCCAAGACCGAAATAAGAGAGGCAACAGAATTAATTGAACTACTACTTATATGTCGCCTTAATTTGACGTTTTAGTATTTTAATTATTTATTACGGACTCGATATTGATTTATGTATTCTAAGGGGGTGGAGGTGGTTGCTTCAGATTAACACAAGGGTTAGGTGGATCTTTAACGTAAGTACTAGATTTTACATGAATGTGGTGAGCGTAGCCTAGCTGGACACCGAAGCATCGAGGGCAACTGACACAAATTGTTAGTAAGTATATTTATTAATTACATCAAATCTTCAAACATAAGGTATTATTTAATGAATATGACTCTAAAACTGTCCAGTAATGTAGAGGTTAGGAAACCAACATCTACTGTATTTACATTTAGCATTTGTATGTAGGTGTACTGTTTCATCAGAGACGAGTGCTTGGTAAGCAGTAGGAGGAGTCCTGCGCCTGCGCATACAACGGGCCGCTGTGGCCAGCGCGATAAATCGAATTCCGCCGACGACAGCGCACTGTCCGATGAGATCGACGTCCGCGATTCGCTAAACTTATGGTTATATTCCGTGAGGAATCTCGCACAGCCCTTGCGAGCAATTTGTTACTGCAACAATGGGCCTCCGGCTCACCGCATAGAGAAATTGATTGTCGGGACTGTGTTGCGAAATACTGACGAGCAATAATGCTTAGCTAAATGTACTACCTACTTAATGATGCGTGTAATGCATTTGTGTTAATATGAACGCTTGACAGTTACGATTTGTGGATAACATGAAATATCACTAAAATATGTATTTGTGTGTTTGTGTCCCTAAGTAGGTACTTACGAATGTAAGGTGATGTGAACTTGTACCAAACAGATACCGCATGTATACCTATCTACTGCAAAACGAAAAAAAATGCCTCATGGTAGGGGAGCCCAAGAGGCGATTTTTGTAGTCACTCGAGCGTGTCAGATTAAGATATGGGGGATACCTTGCACCCTGTTGAGTACCTACCCCTACCATACATATCAGTGTTGGCCGAACGTTAGTGTAATTGAAAATTAAAAATTGAAGATTGAAACACGTTAGTAAAAATTGAACACTAATAGTTTAGTGCAAATTGATTTCAATTAGAATTGAAATTAATTGTAACTAACGTGTTAATCCTTTGCGAATAACTAATAATTGAAGATATTTAATTTTTAGTCTTTCTCAAAAATTGAAACATTGATTTAATTTTTAGTGTAGATTGAATTGGTAATTGACATTAATAATTTACCTAACTAAACGCGAATTTAGGTTAAGTTACGAGGTTTTGATTTTTGTTTCGATTTTGACTCTGGACTCGGGGGCTTGTATTAATAAGCAATGGGACCGGTGTCCTAAGATGGAGGTCATGCTGAACCCTGGGGATCCCTACTGGATCTCGGGTTTGGTGCATCATAGACTCATGCTGTTTGGGCTCATTCGACTTGTACTGATGAGCAGATGGTACCGGTATCAAAATCTGGAGCTCATGCTGGACCCTGGGGATCCCCACTGGATCTCGGGTTTGGCGCATCATAGACTCAAGCTTAGAAAAAATGGAAAAGTAGAAGTGTAAGACTTCTTCGGCAGATGTCGCTAGGCGTCCCCTAAGACGCATATGGGATATAGTGGAGAAATTCGCAGCCATCAGGTGTGTCTCAGTAGCTCAGTTGGTCAGAGCGATGGGCATGTATCCCAGAGTCGCGAGTTCGAGTCTCGCCTGAGGCATTGGATTTTTCTACTTTTCCATTTTTTCTAAGGATTGTGGTATCGTTAGCAGACGTTCTGCTTAATACAAAATTAATTGTAGTATGGGGTAGCGCATTGTTATCGGTGAATTCTCAATACAACTTGGGACTCCGATGGCCGGTTAAGAAGTGTAAGACTTCTTCGGCAGATGTCGCTAGGCGTCCCCTAAGACGCATATGGGATATAGTGGAGAAATTCGCAGCCATCAGGTGTGTCTCAGTAGCTCAGTTGGTCAGAGCGATGGGCATGTATCCCAGAGTCGCGAGTTCGAGTCTCGCCTGAGGCAGTGGATTTTTCTACTTTTCCATTTTTTCTAAGCATTGTGGTATCGTTAGCAGGCGTTCTGCTTAATACAAAATTAATTGTAGTATGGGGTAGCGCATTGTTATCGGTGAATTCTCAATACAACTTGGGACTCCGATGGCCGGTTAAGAAGTGTAAGACCTCTTCGGCAGATGTCGCTAGGCGTCCCCTAAGACGCATATGGGATATAGTGGAGAAATTCGCAGCCATCAGGTGTGTCTCAGTAGCTCAGTTGGTCAGAGCGATGGGCATGTATCCCAGAGTCGCGAGTTCGAGTCTCGCCTGAGGCAGTGGATTTTTCTACTTTTCCATTTTTTCTAAGCATTGTGGTATCGTTAGCAGACGTTCTGCTTAATACAAAATTAATTATAGACTCAAGCTGTTTGGGCTCATTCGACTTGTACTGATGAGCAGATGGTACCGGTATCAAAATCTGGAGCTCATGCTGGACCCTGGAGATCCCTACTGGATCTCGGGTTTGGCGCATCATAGACATGCTGTTTGAGCTCATTCGACGTGTACTGATGGTATGGTATGGTATGGTATAGTATGGTATGGTATGGTATGGTATGGTATGGTAAAGTATGGTATGGTATGGTAAGGTATGGTATGGTAAGGTATGGTAAGGTATGGTATGGTATGGTAAGGTATGGTATGGTAAAGTATGGTATGGTAAAGTATGGTATGGTACGGTATGGTATGGTAAGGTATGGTATGGTATGGTGTGGTAAGGTATGTTATGGTAAGGTATGGTATGGTAAGGTATGGTATGGTAAGGTATGGTATGGTAAGGTATGGTAAAGCATGGTATGGTATGGTCAAGTTTGGTATGGTATGGTATGATATGGTATGGTATTGTATGGTATGGTATGGTATGGTAAAGTATGGTATGGTAAAGTATGGTATGGTAAAGTAAGGTATGGTAAAGTATGGTATGCTATGGTAATGTATGGTATGGTAAAGTATGGTATGGTAAGGTATGGTATGGTAAAGTATGGTATGGTATGGTAAAGTATGGTATGGTAAAGTATGGAATGGTAAAGTATGGTATGGTAAAGTATGGTATGGTAAAGTATGGTATGGTATGATAATGTATGGTATGGTAAAGTATGGTATGGTATGGTATGGTATGGTATGGTATGGTAAAGTATGGTATGGTATGGTAATGTATGGTATGGTAAGGTATGTTATGGTATGGTATGGTAAAGTATGGTATGGTATGGTATGGTAAGGTATGGTATGGTAAGGTATGGTAAAGTATGGTATGGTATGGTATGGTAAAGTATGGTATGGTAAAGTATGGTATGGTATGGTATGGTAAAGTATGGTATGGTAAAGTGTGGTATGGTAAAGTATGGTATGGTATGGTATGGTAAAGTATGGTATGATAAAGTATGGTATTGTAAGGAATGGTATGGTAAGGTATGGTAAGGAATGGTATGGTAAGGTATGGTAAGGTATGGTAAGGTATGGTAAAGTATGGTATGGTAAAGTATGGTATGGTATTGTACCATACCTTACCATACCATACCTTATCATACCATACTTTACCATACCATACTTTACCATACCATACTTTACCATACCATACCATACCATACTTTACCATACCATACCATACTTTACCATACCATACCATACTTTACCATACCATACTTTACCATACCATACTTTACCATACCTTACCATACCATACCTTACCATACCATACTTTACCATACCATACTTTACCATACCTTACCTTACCATACCATACCATACCTTATCATACCATACTTTACCATACCATACTTTACCATACCATACATTACCATACCTTACTTTACCATACCATACTTTACCATACCTTACCATACCATACCATACTTTACCATACCTTACCATACCATACCTTACCATACCATACTTTACCATACCATACTTTACCATACCATAATTTACCATACCATACTTTACCATACCATACTTTACCATACCATACTTTACTATACCATACTTTACCATACCTTACCATACCTTACCATACCATACCTTACCATACCTTACCATACTTTACCATAACATACTTTACCATACCATACTTTACCATACCATACTTTACCATACCATACTTTACCATACCATACCGTACCATACTTTACCATACCATACTTTACCATACCATACTTTACCATACCTTACCATACCATAATTTACCATACCTTACCATAACTTACCATACCATACCTTACCATACCATACCTTATCATACCATACTTTACCATACCATACTTTACCATACCATACTTTACCATACCATACCATACTTTACCATACCATACCATACTTTACCATACCATACTTTACCATACCATACTTTACCATACCTTACCATACCATACCTTACCATACCATACCTTACCATACCATACTTTACCATACCATACTTTACCATACCATACCATACTTTACCACACCTTACCATACCATACCATACCTTATCATACCATACTTTACCATACCATACTTTACCATACCTTACCATACCATACTTTACCATACCATACATTACCATACCATACTTTACCATACCTTACCATACCATACTTTACCATACCATACTTTACCATACCTTACCTTACCATACCATACCATACCTTATCATACCATACCATACTTTACCTTACTTTACCATACCATACTTTACCATACCTTACCATACCATACCATACTTTACCATACCTTACCATACCATACCTTACCATACCATACTTTACCATACCATACTTTACCATACCATAATTTACCATACCATACTTTACCATACCATACTTTACCATACCATACTTTACCATACCATACTTTACCATACTTTACCATACCTTACCATACCATACCTTACCATACCTTACCATACTCTACCATACCATACCATACTTTACCATACCATACTTTACCATACCATACCATACCTTACCATACTTTACCATACCATACTTTACCATACCAAACTTTACCATACCTTACCATACCATAATTTACCATACCTTACCATACCTTACCATACCATACCTTACCATACCATACCTTACCATACCATACCTTACCATACCATACCTTACCATACCATACTTTACCATACCATACCATACTTTACCACACCTTACCATACCATACCTTACCATACCATACCATACCTTATCATACCATACTTTACCATACCATACTTTACCATACCATACTTTACCATACCATACTTTACCATACCATACTTTACCATACCTTACCATACTTTACCATACCTTACCTTACCATACCATACCATACCTTATCATACCATACTTTACCATACCATACTTTACCATACCATACTTTACCATACCATACTTTACCATACCTTACTTTACCATACCATACTTTACCATACCTTACCATACCATACCATACTTTACCATACCTTACCATACCATACCTTACCATACCATACTTTACCATACCATACTTTACCATACCATAATTTACCATACCATACTTTACCATACCATACTTTACCATACCATACTTTACCATACCATACTTTACCATACCTTACCATACCATACCTTACCATACCTTACCATACTTTACCATACCATACGTTACCATACCATACTTTACCATACCATACTTTACCATACCATACTTTACCATACCATACCATACCGTACCATACTTTACCATACCATACTTTACCATACCATACTTTACCATACCATACTTTACCATACCTTACCATACCATAATTTACCATACCTTACCATACCTTACCATACCATACCTTACCATACCATACCTTACCATACCATACCTTACCATACCATACTTTACCATACCATACCATACTTTACCACACCTTACCATACCATACCTTACCATACCATACCATACCTTATCATACCATACTTTACCATACCATACTTTACCATACCATACTTTACCATACCATACTTTACCATACCTTACCATACTTTACCATACCTTACCTTACCATACCATACCATACCTTATCATACCATACTTTACCATACCATACTTTACCATACCATACTTTACCATACCATACTTTACCATACCTTACTTTACCATACCATACTTTACCATACCATACCATACTTTACCATACCTTACCATACCATACCTTACCATACCATACTTTACCATACCATACTTTACCATACCATAATTTACCATACCATACTTTACCATACCATACTTTACCATACCATACTTTACCATACCATACTTTACCATACCTTACCATACCTTACCATACCATACCTTACCATACCTTACCATACTTTACCATACCATACGTTACCATACCATACTTTACCATACCATACTTTACCATACCATACTTTACCATACCATACTTTACCATACCATGCCATACTTTACCATATCATACTTTACCATACCATACTTTACCATACTTTACCATACCATACTTTACCATACCTTACCATACCATACCTTATCATACCATACTTTACCATACCATACTTTACCATACCATACTTTACCATACCATACTTTACCATACCATACTTTACCATACCATACCATACTTTACCATACCATACTTTACCATACCATACTTTACCATACCTTACCATACCATACCATACCATACTTTACCATACCTTACCATACCTTACCATACCATACCTTACCATACCAAACCTTACCATACCATACCAAACCTTACCATACCATACCATACCATACCATACCATACTTTACCATACCATACTTTACCATACCTTACCATACCTTACCATACCATACCTTACCTTACCATACCATACCATACCTTATCATACCATACTTTACCATACCATACTTTACCATACCATACTTTACCATACCATACTTTACCATACCATACTTTACCATACCATACTTTACCATACCATACTTTACCATACCATACTTTACCATACCATACCATACCGTACCATACCATGGCATACTTTACCATACCATACTTTACCATACCATACTTTACCATACTTTACCATACCATACTTTACCATACCTTACCATACCATACCTTATCATACCATACTTCACCATACCATACTTTACCATACCATACTTTACCATACCATACTTTACCATACCATACCATACTTTACCATACCATACTTTACCATACCATACTTTACCATACCTTATCATACCATACTTTACCATACCATACTTTACCTTACCATACATTACTATACCATACCTTACCATACCAAACCTTACCATACCATACCAAACCTTACCATACCATACCATACCATACCATACCATACTTTACCATACCATACTTTACCATACCTTACCATACCATACCTTACCATACCATACCTTACCATACCATACTTTACCATACCATACTTTACCATACCATACCATACTTTACCATACCATACCTTACCATACCATACCATACCTTATCATACCATACTTTACCATACCATACTTTACCATACCATACTTTACCATACCATACTTTACCATACCATACTTTACCATACCTTACCATACCTTACCATACCATACCTTACCATACCATACCATACCTTATCATACCATACTTTACCATACCATACTTTACCTTACCATACATTACTATACCATACTTTACCATACCATACTTTACCATACCATACCATACCGTACCATACCATACCATACTTTACCATACCATACTTTACCATACCATACTTTACCATACTTTACCATACCATACTTTACCATACCTTACCATACCATACCTTATCATACCATACTTTACCATACCATACTTTACCATACCATACTTTACCATACCATACCATACTTTACCATACCATACTTTACCATAACATACTTTACCATACCTTACCATACCATACCATACCATACCATACTTTACCATACCTTACCATACCTTACCATACCATACCATACCATACCTTACCATACCATACCAAACCTTACCATACCATACCATACCTTACCATACCATACCTTACCATACCATACTTTACCATACCTTACCATACCATACCTTACTATACCATACCATACCTTATCATACCATACTTTAACCATACCATACTTTACCATACCATACTTTACCATACCATACGTTACCATACCATACCATACCATACTTTACCATACTTTACCATACTTTACCATACCATACTTTACCATACCTTACCATACCTTATCATACCATAGTTTAACCATACCATACTTTACCATACTATACTTTACCATACCATACGTTACCATACCATACCATACTTTACCATACTTTACCATACCTTACCATACCATATCATACCATACCATACCATACCATACCATACCATACCATACCATTCCATACCATACCATCAGTACAAGTCGAATGAGCCCAAACAGCATGAGTCTATGACGCCCCAAACCCGAGATCCAGTAGGGATCCCCAGGGTCCAGCATGAGGTCCAGATTTTGATACCGGTACCATCTGCTCATCAGTACAAGTCGAATGAGCCCAAACAGCATGAGTCTATGATGCGCCAAACCGGAGATCCAGTAGGGATCCCCAGGGTCCAGCATGAGCTCCAGATTTTGATACCGGTTCCATCTGCTCATCAGTACAAGTCGAATGAGCCCAAACAGCATGAGTCTATGATGCCCCAAACCCGAGATCCAGTAGGGATCCCCAGGGTCCAGCATGAGGTCCAGATTTTGATACCGGTACCATCTGCTCATCAGTACAAGTCGAATGAGCCCAAACAGCATGAGTCTATGACGCCCCAAACCCGAGATCCAGTAGGGATCCCCAGGGTCCAGCATGAGGTCCAGATTTTGATACCGGTACCATCTGCTCATCAGTACAAGTCGAATGAGCCCAAACAGCATGAGTCTATGATGCGCCAAACCGGAGATCCAGTAGGGATCCCCAGGGTCCAGCATGAGCTCCAGATTTTGATACCGGTTCCATCTGCTCATCAGTACAAGTCGAATGAGCCCAAACAGCATGAGTCTATGATGCCCCAAACCCGAGATCCAGTAGGGATCCCCAGGGTCCAGCATGAGGTCCAGATTTTGATACCGGTACCATCTGCTCATCAGTACATGTCGAATGAGCCCAAACAGCATGAGTCTATGATGCGCCAAACCCGAGATCCAGTAGGTAGCCCTAGGGTCCAGCATGAGCTCCATTTGTGATATTGGTCCCGACTTCCGAACCCGAGATGCAGTTTTAAAATTAATTATTAGTGTAAGACAGGATTAATTTAGTTACACTAACGTTAATCTAATTAACTGTAATTCTTATTAAATTTTCGAGACGTTAGTGTAACTAATAGGTTAATTCTAATTGACGGTTAGTGTAATTGACGACGTCACAAAATCAATGCGAACTAACGTTAGTAAAAATTGATGTTAGTGTAATTGATTAGTTACGAAATTAATCTTCAATCTTATTGATCAATTTTCAATTCTAATTGAAATTATCGGCCAACACTGGTACCTAGTGACCTGCTTTGCACTTCGTAAATCGTGGGTTCGGTTCCCGCAACAGACACACACAGAGTGGTGAACAATTTTATTGTTCTTGTCTTTAAGACAAACATGTATTGTCTTAAATTGGTATGTATCTAAATTTAAATAAGTCTTATCTCATTTCCACTCCATACCTACTTACAGTAGAACAAAATTACAAATTCGTTGTTTTCGAAACTGACTCACACTTGGCCGTTTTCAGATTTTTACTTTATTTCGACCTAAAGACAAACCTTCGAGCCAAATTTCAGTTCGGTACGACCATTGGAAGATATACCCATTTAGTTCATTATGACTTCATAGTAGAACAAAGTTACACCTTCGCTATTTTTAAAACTGACTCACACTTGGCCGTTTTCAGATTTTTCCCTTTACTTTGACCTTAAGACCTATCTCCACGCCAAATTTCAAGTCAGTACGACCATTGGAAGTGGTCTAGGTTTTTGATGAGTCAGTGAATCAGTGAGTGAGTCAGTGAGTGAGTGTATAGTAAAAATAGCGATTTTCTGACGTCAATATCTCAAGAACTGCTATAGGTATAATAATGAAATTTTGTATTCTTGACAATTAAGGGGATGTCAACAGACACTCGAAATTTCATATGCGTAGATAAAATATGTTTTGAGTTATAGGGTGGTCGAAATTGGCCCGAAATGGTTCGTGTAATATAACCCACGGCCGGTGTGTCGCTTTTTTTTGCTCGAACTTGGCGGACACACTGCCGTGTGTCTAGATTGGGTCTCGCATAATACTCCTTTATGCCCCATCGCGCGTTGTTCAGGTGGGTCATTTATAAGCGGGTCTCGCATAATACATTTATTTAAAAAGTATCAATCAGATTACTTTTGAGCACTAGTGTATAAAATCAAACTTTACGCACGATTTGCAGCTACATAAACTAAACTTTTTGAGCAATTGTATTAAAGCTCGAGTGACTACAAAAATCCCTTCTTGGGCTCCCCTACTATTACCACCACAATCGCATTTTTAGAAATTTTATACTTAACTAATGTAAACAGGAAGAACAAATGAAGACCCAAATAGACAAACATCCGATAATTAACTAATAGTATCTAAATAAACAACGTAGGATAAATATCCTTGATTGATTCATTCATAACATAATAAAAAAACACTGACCGAGGAAACACCCCGAGATATTTACAGTGTTGTTTACAAATGAGGGGAGCCCTCAATTAATAAGTGCATTTTAAATGTCCCACAAACAACGTGGCCGATAAGGAAGTCGCGGCTCGTCCTAAGTCCATTTCCCAACGAAACCTCAGCGATATCGTAATGACAGTCGACATTGACTCACACCGCTTAAAAGCGTGTACAATATACACCTAATGTGTTTACTTACATACAGAAAGTACACGAATGCTTATACCTAATTGAAGTTCTGTGAACCGTGTGCAAGATACGCATTCATGTCATGTGTTATCGGAAATGTATACCCGCACTGTACTCGTAGCTGCGTTAAGAAGTAATATTCCTAGGTACTGTTGTAACTAGTACGAGTATGTAGATAGGTACAAATATTTGTAACAGATATGCATGGACTCTTACCCTTTCCAAAATTAACTCGCTGTGTGCTTTTTGTTTATTCCCAATGAATTGAGTCTTATTTTTTTGCTATCCGCTACAATATCGAACATAACCAAACGTTTACAAAACCTTTCTGAAATTATTTACCATAACAAACAATTTAAGTGTCAATAATCAAACCTGAAGCGAGAAGGGAAAATTCTAAAACAAACTTTGTGGTCAGAATTAGTCGACTAAGCTTCCTCGTCAATCGGTTTAAAATCGTCTCCTAACTCCTTATTTTGTAACCGTCATTTCCAGCAACCAACGTACGTCAATGTCTTCGTGTGTGGTCGAAGCATCGATTAGCTTAGCTGCTAACGTGGTATTGCGACGCCTCCAAGAATGGTCGGTTAATCCTTTCCGTGTTCACTTGCGTCATAGTGCCAAATTATGACACGGGACATACAATATTACGCTTACGTTTAATAAGTGGCGAGTTTTTTTCCACATAAACAGCAATAGTATTTTTTTAACGCAAAACAAGTAAGGCTTCATTTTTAACAATGAAGCAGATTTTACTCAAGTAAAAAATGTAATTTTGTAATTAGGTATATACCTAAATAAGTATCTGTGATCTTAAAAACGGAGGTTTTGTATGATGGGACCTTAATTTGGTCTAAACGAAAGCACGTTCTTTAGTATTTAGGTCAAAACATGAATCGAATATATTGCCGATAATTGGTTGTTATATATTTGGTAAATTCAGAAAAAGAAACCATGAATAGGAACTTGTCTTCTGCATATCCTCGTCTCTTTAAGTGCATTCTTATGTAACTACCCCTAAAAACAAGCTAATTATGTGCGTTAGGCCTCAATATTACTTAAGAGCTATACCAGCAACATAAAGCTAGGTGGGCAATAAATTTACTGTTTAAAAGCGTCTAGCTTAAACGCCATCATAATTAACCTTATTAAACGAACAGTAAAATTTGCATACACACGTCTACAAACAAATATTATTGGTGCGTTCAGTGAACGATCACACATTTGGCATAGATCGCCCTTGAATGGCAAGCTAGGGGCGCTACTCTACATTGTTTTTTTTTGAGATCCCAACCACAAAACTTGTCAAAATGCCGCTATATCAAGATTGTCGAAATCATATCAAGATTGTTGTAGACTGATTTACTTATTGGAATATTATGAGATGAAAAACCAATTCGATATTTCCTTAAATATATCAACGAGATGAACCCACTCATTTTGGTATTTCCATGGTAAAACCCATTGCGATTCGTCTGCAATATCGACACTTTTCAGAGAAATCCAATTTTGTATTAAACCAGGAAAAGATGCATTAGATTATTTTCTGCAATTTAGGCCACGTAATTGCGATCCAAGTATAGTGACATGTCACAAACTATAATAGCACAAAACAAGACAAGTCTATTACCGCTAGTAACAACTCAAGTGCAATAGCGACATGTTACGAACAGGCATAAGAACAAGTGGAATTCACCATTGCGTCCCAGTCGCCGCGGCGCTGACGGCCTGACGTCTGACCTGAATCATCTAAGCCTGGATCACAAAGCTCGCCCTTGTGTGCAGCCGGCTCTCATTACCGCTAATCTCTCAATCTCTGCTATGTGTCTTGCAATTGATACATTTTTACTGACTGTGTAAGAAGTGTGTCGAGTGGGAACTCACATAAACGAGTAAATTTTTCTGCGAGTATATATTTGACATCCTGTGAACTATCAAACTAACAAATAACAAATGTCCCATTGTCGCCAGGCAGAGCAGGTGTAACCATCGCGCTCACTCTGTCACTCTCAAAACAAGTAGTTAATAGCTAAAAAATTGTTTGAGTAAAGTCAATTTGAAGATCATCGGGTGCTGTGTTGTCAGCCTCTTAACTATAGAAAACCTTTGAATGTGATTTCATCCCTAAGGCATCATAGCGGTGGTTCTAGGAGTAATTACGTAACGACAAATATGTCAATATTATAATATAATGATCATGGGCGTAAAATCAGGAAATCCCCGAGTGTGTGAACATTGTGAAGGTTTTTAAATCAGTAAATTGATACATTTTTTCTTCGTCGTTAATCAAACCCGGCTTACGCTTAACGACACGTTTGTTGATAGTCATAAATATTTTATGTGACAGTATCTGCTGGGAAATCTTTATTTTCTCTTCGTGCCAGACATTATTGGTATTTGATAGACGTAGTATTTATATTGATGAGAACATGGTGTGATTTCTCAGCATTGCGAGAGTTAATACGTTAATTTATTGATTTTATTGCACATTAATACCGTTATTCACTTTGTAATTCATGTTGCAGGTCTGCAATTTTTTAGTAAATACATGTATATATTGATAACATGTTGCATATTATACTTACCAGTTTTTTTTTCAAGACGGACTACTATTTATTCGAGCTGAAAATGTCTTACATTTGGACCTCGAATTATTTAATGCAACATGATTATGGCGATTTTAGGATTTAACCCCGATTCATTGTTCAATGCAAATTATTTAAGCTCTATAATTACGTACGGTCAAACTTTTAAAAAGCCCTTCTATTTAATATCCTTGGTAGTTTCCAACTGCTTGACTGATTTAAATTCTCTTGTTGGGAATGTATGTCGCGCTGCAGACCGAGTGCCCCACATTAGCTAATAATTGTTCAATCGACTGGACTGTGACCGACAATAGTAGCAAGACGGCAGTGTTTTCGTAAACAAAGCGTGCAGCGAGAACAATCCTAACGCGCCGTGGCGTTGTGAAGGCTATTATTAAAATCGCTTACTATAAGCTTAAGGTGAGTCGAAAGCCCCGAATGACTGGTGTAAATTATGAATACCTACGTACGAGCCGGGCCCGACCTGTGTACGCCGTCATTCCAAATTGAGCATAACTAAACATATAGTCACCCCGAGTAAATTAAGTTAGTAACAGTGGCGTATTTCGCAGTATGTAATCTAATCGTTTTTGGCGATGTGTCTTGAATGCAATTTTCCCTCAAGCCCAATACATAAGCAAAACCAGCATTTTAAAAAGAAACATATAATGGAAAACTTACGCGATTCCAGAAAAACCAGAGATTTTAAAAATCAGCTCAGTATCCCACGCCATGTGTCTATTTGAACAATAACTCCCGCTTGGTAATTACAGGGTAAATACGTACCGTCGTGTTGCGTATCTTCGCCTGTGCTACCTATGTTCGCCTATTTTAACATAAATTGACTTTAACAAAATGTTTTTAGTGCAAGCCTTACACAAAACTACTAAATACAAAGTATTTCTTACGGGTGTCAACATTCTTCGAACGATCTGTGGCTAACTTCATATAGTTGACATTCAGTGAGGTTTTTGCGCGACACCGACCACACGTTTTTTTAAGCTAGTGTTTTAACTTCAGTTTTAAACAGTGATACAGGCCAGGTAATGTTAAACTTTTTACATGATTATATCCTGTAACTATTTCTTTTTAATATGTAACTATTATTTAATGGCTAGCTTACGTTTAGAAGTCACAATTGGATAAAACATTGGTGAGGGTATTTGGCGGCCATCTTATTACCGAACTTCGCCTACCCCTAGGGTTGTCAAGTTTGTTTCCAAATGTACATAGTTTATTATGTTTGGTTTTTCGGAAATGGGATTAGCGATTTGGAGGAAAGTTAGTAAGATAATGATATATGTAGATGTACCCAGTAGTACTAGTAGGTACTACGTGGTATGAACAAGGGACCCTTAGAAGGCAATCATTGTACGGTTGTACGGTCTCATTTTGAAAAGGTAATTATGTGTAGAAGCCAAAGGTTGATTTGATCTCAATTACGAAAATACTGATAAGCGAAAAGAGATACGTTTTTTGTTTATATAATAAACATTTTTTTTACTTATAAACCATTACTCTCCTTTATTTGACATGTTGGTTAATTTTTGGCAGCCCTAGCATCATTTTAGAAAATGTATGTAAACAACTTCAGACTGTTGCCAATCTTCGCCTACTACACATTTTTTTTTAAATGTGCCTAGTCTGGTGTAGTTACGGATCATATTATATTAACACGTTCCAGGGAGATAAGACATGATAGGTGTAAGTCAGGCGAAGATTGGAGAAAACACCCAAACTTCGCCTAGTGCCTTCGGGGCCATTTATTGCCAAGTTACCCAATGAAATTCAAAGCTTTAATGGTATATACTGATAGTCAGGAGTACTAAAATACGTTGTTTCGGTTGTACGTTGTATTATAGACTACATTTTCGCAGAATATTGGTTCATAGAAAATGTTTCTCATATTTTCATTTCATAGAGTGATCATTTGTCAGAGCTCTTACATTGTAGAATCTGGTTTTGTATATGTTTTATTGTTCAGATAAGTAGTTTTTCGAATTTCAGTTCATTACGTTTTAAATCAAATATTATTAATCCGTATAGTATTTAGTTTGTATAACAATTGTTTTAAAGCCTGCATATTCATAGAATGTTGTTTCTGATTTTATCAAACTTAATATTTTCGTTTCATAGAAGACTCAGTTTCTCAATACTTATTGTGATATACATTAAATCCTATATGTTTTTATTCAAAGATAATTAAACTGTAGAATTTTCATATCAATTAAGCTGATTATTAAACTTAAAAAAAAAAACTGTATTTTATTAATGTATTAATGCGTTTTGTTTGTGTGTTTATCACAGATATTTGTTCCTGAGTTATGGATGATTTCTATGTATTTAAGTATTTACCTATGTCTATTTATTATATATGTCGTCGTCTAGTATCAAAAACACAAGCCTTATTGAGCTTACCGTGGGACTAGGTCGATTTGTGTAAGATATTTATTTATTTATTTATTTATTTCATTTAATATATTTAATTTAGCAATATGTTTAATTTTACTATTCTAATTGTACTATTCTAACAGTTTGTTTCTGTGGAGGCCGCAGTTCTAACCTAACCTAACCAACTTTTCTGGTAACAGTTTGTTTCTGTAGGGGTCGCAGTTCTAATCTAACCTAACCAACTTTTCTCGCAACCGTTTCTTCCTGTAGGGGTTGCAGTTCTAACCTAACCTAACCAACTTTTCTGGCAACAGTTTGTTTCTGTGGGGGTCAAAGTTCTAACCTAACCTAACCAACTTTTCTGGCAACAATTTATTTCTGTGAGGGTCGCAGTTCTAACCTAACCTAACCAACTTTTCTGGCAACCGTTTGTTTCTGTAGGGGTCGCAGTTCTAACCTAACCTAACCAACTTTTCTGGCAACCGTTTGTTTCTGTAGGGGTCGCAGTTCTAACCTAACCTAATCAACTTTTCTGGCAACAGTTTGTTTCTGTAGGGGTCGCAGTTCTAACCTAACCTAACCAACTTTTCTGGCTACAGTTTGTTTCTGTGGGGGTCGCAGTTCTAACCTAACCTAACCAATTTTTCTGGCAACAATTTATTTCTGGGGGGTCGCAGTTCTAACCTAACCTAACCAACTTTACGGCAACCGTTTGTTTCTGGACTTTTGTTGTGTGTGTAACAGATCTAATATCATATTATTTGCAATAACCCCCTATAACAGAGAAACTAAAGGAAAGCAGGCTTAGATGGTACGGCCACATAATGAGACGCGATGATAATTTCTGTATGAAGACCGTCCTAAATATCCCAACAAAATCTCTGGGAAGAGGAAGACTCCCTGAAACATGGTGGTCCACTATCAAAAGGGAATTAAAAGCGCAGAATTTAACCCCCACGACAACCCAGGATAGAGCATCCTGGCACCGCCGTACAAGGAGGCCCGACCCCAGATAGAACTGGGACTAAGGGAAGGAAGAAGAAGAAGATATTCTTTGCAATAAGTTTCTTTGCAATTAATGTAAATGAAGTGCATAAATACTAAAATAATAATATTGGAAAAGAAAATACTGGAACCAAATATTATATAAAACAGTAACTATGAAACAACAATCTATGAAATCTGTGTCTACGAAAGAAAAATACATGAAATATGATTCTAGTGTTTGATAACTTTGTAAATTAAAAAAGTTTGATAGCAATATACATGGAACGGAATGTCTGTGAAATATGTTTTAAACAATTGAATAGTCTATGAAACAATAATATTGGAACAGAAAGTACAGGAACCAAATAATCTATGAAATAATTTCTGAGAAACGAAATTCTATGAAATTTCTGTCTATGAAAGAGGGTGACACCGTTTTTTGGCCATAAAGGACTAAAATGCTTTCAAAATTGAAAGATTTTTTGGGAAATGTGTCAAAATCCAGGCGAAGATACGGAACTCGACGTAAGCCGACCGAGCCGCATTCCGTGCAGATTTTCAAAATAAGATGTTGATATCATAAATATTCAAAATCAACTTCGTGTAGAATATTCCATACAAAGTGACCCGCTTTTACTGTCTTTGAGTGTAGTCTCAGTCCATCCTACTTGTATTTAAAAAATAACGTACTTCACTACAATAGACGTTATGACAGTTGTGACTAGTCTCGAGGTCACATTTAAACTGGTTCCTCTTCGTAGTCTCCGGGGTCGACTCACATGTGGTCAGTAAGCAACGGAAATACTGTTGTACAAAAGTGGAAGATATCCCTGCGTAAAAGGCACTCGTGCGTGACGCCACCGACCCACATCCCCGCGAGGACCACGGCACTTGCCTATTCAAACCGCACACTCAGGAATCTAATTACCATTATTTATCTTACCTTACCTGTTGCTCGGGCCCTTGGTAATCTTGGAATACCGACCAAGCGCAGTTCTCTTACAGAATTACTCGGTCATCACTGTCATCAGAAAAGTTGCGCCTTAGGTGGAATTCTTGGCATAATTTATTATTCCTTGTTACGATTTTGTCATTACCATGAAAAATTATCAGTCGGCATCTGCAAAGACAAACTACGTAAACGTTACTCCTAAACATTAATGTTGATATCTGTAAATACATCATATCATAACATAACATGGCCACTTTAAAATATTTTGACATATTTATAAATACTGTAGGTATGGAAAATGATAAATAAGAGTACCTACTTCCTTTCTTTATTCATATTCTGATAAATATTATATCTGATCATGTCTTCTAACTATAACAACCGGGTTTTAGTAGCGAAAAAAGAAATTATTATATTTTTGTAATTTTTACAGTTTCGTGACTTTCGTGTATAAGATTATGATTATTTATTTATGAACGTGGTCTGATATTATATGTGTATAGTAATGTATATTATATAATTATGTATGTAGTTTAAGTATGTATTTGTATGGTACATGAATGTACCTATATATTTATTAGTGTTTACCTGCAGCACAGAATAACTAATAGTACTACCGCCTGCAGCTTTATGTATTTAGGAACTTTTTATTGGTACCTATATTTTGTGCATAGTTTGTCTTTCACCATTTGTATTTAATCCTTTTTCATTTTCTGATGGGTTGGCTGGAAGAGATCCCTATCAGGGATAAGCTAGCCTTTGTGCATATCTTTTATATATGTTACTGTTGTTTTTATGTTATACCTACTTGTTTATGTGCAATAAAGTGATCGATACATATTATGTCTAATATAAGTAATAAAAATTACTGTATACCAATATGTTACGATACAACTACACATAATATAACATAACTAGTTGCATTTAGGCATGTAGCATTGCATTTGATGCCTAATAGTCAGATTCATTTATTCACAATGTTACAAAATATAATTTTAAACAAACAAGAACCGACTTTAATTAGACTCCACGTTTCTAAAAGGAAAGGATGGGTTTTGTTTAAAATGATTAAGTAGTCAAAAATAAAACTACCAAAAAGAACTGGCTTCCAAGAAAATTATGTAGGTATTGGTATTTCTACTTCATTTTCGTTGGCGAGGTGTATCCCAAATAGATAACCTACTGTAAAGACACAATGTAACTCAATTCTAATTTCACACTAAGACTAAGACACCGTGGTGCCAGTTGGCTACAGTATCAACCAAGTTAATATTTCTCGCGCGATAGTGATAAGTCCTCCGTGACAAGCGTGACCCAAGTTACTGGAACAAAGGTGAGCACACGACAATTAATCGCCCAGAGTGAAGAGAAAGTTGGATTTAACTATAAAGCTCGAATTATGAAACTTACAACAAACAAACAAAAGTAATTGTACAAGAATATTATTTTCCATTTAATTAAAAGCGTCGCATACTTAAATCTCATAGTTCTGAAATTAGATTTTGCGTAAGTATATTTAGCTTTTATTTAGGCTAACAGATACTAAACGAAAAAAATCCGAATAACACATTCCATAAAATAAGGGTCGGCATCTTACCTATATCTAAATACTTTTTTTATGGTTGTATTTTAATTAATAGCTGCTATGCTATGCAACCAAATTTAGGCTTATAAAATTTTAGTCGTAATGTTAGTTACACTGATTCAAGGGAAATTATCAACTTGATTTGGCATTACTTAGATGCATCTAGCTCGTAAATAATATTAAAACATTACTATGTCAACTTAGGAATCCAAAGTTGGAATATGCGTTCTGGCACTCGTTCATGCACAATGTGTTAGTGGTTGTCGCGAATATCGCGAAGCAGTTCGTGCTTGCCGGTTTTTCAGATAGATGGCGGTTGCAGTCACGTTCGATCTCAATATCGCTTTTAGTAGGGACGGATTTTTTATGAGTGGGTTGTAGGGTAGATAGCCGGACGACGGGAGGAGAGAAGGTTATTGTGCGCGAACAAATCAATGGTAAGCGCTTTAATATTTATCTTTCTACTCGTATCAGTTCATGGAGTTTCTTACTGTGTTATTATGATGATCATGTGTCTCGTGTTATTTACCAGCGTGTATCAGTGCTCAGAGAGATCTTTGATCCCAGTGAGTTGTCAATCGTTATGAACTCAGGGTAACCATAGTGTGAGGAACGGGGTCGCTGTAAGGGGAGGTGGAGGCGACTGTTTGGCCCAAGATTCCAGATGGATAATCGCGGGAGGCTCATGTTCGTAGTAGTAATCAAAGGAGATATCGTCAGCTCACACCATCGACGTCCAGGCCGTGTCTACGTATAGTACCTGCGTGTCCGTTAACATATTTATATTATTCGTATTCTCTAGTCTGTAAACGCATCGGCTCAGTATACCAGAAAAACATGGTGAAGCTGACGACAGTGGTAGTCCATCAGTGAAAACGCACCCTAACGAAAGGAAAAACATTTGTAATTTACACTTGACAGAGCTTTCTCTGGCATCGCTGTGTAGCAAGTTTAGCACGTATTAAGAATATAATGTGACTTATCTATAATAGGCATGACGAATTATTTTCATGTATGGTATCAATCGATTCGTTTTGTTGAGAGGACCAAATGTCTAAATGGGGCCAATTGCGTTAAAGCAAAACAAAAGTCAGAAATGAGACTTAAATATTTCCATTTGTTTCTCAAAACTATGCAAGAGTGATGTCACGATCGCAAAGTGCTATTTTGACATTGAAATGTTGCGTTTATGTATATGGTTACAGTAAAATGTGGAAAATCTAATGGCATCATTGTTTTTTTTTATTTCGTACTTTAAAAAATCGTAAAATTTTGAAATTTTGAAACCTGATATCTATGAACGATTTTAATAGATTTTTGAATTTTTATTTTAATGCGATATATGTATTTATAATTTTGCATCCTATCGAATAAATTTGATTGCATAATTCAACATTTCATCATCCCTATTGATTGAGTGCGAGCGTGACGAATTGCTGGCAACCATTAGTACAGGCAAATTAATGAAGTTGGGTCCCCTACATTCTGCGGTGGCGCTGGCCAATTGTACAGTATAATTTTATTGCCAATATTTTGTAAGTTGTGGGTGATAGATTTTAAATAGGTCATTAATAAAAGATTTTATAGTGTAACTTAACCGAACTTCATAAAAATGTCAGATACTAAGCGAAAGGGGTAATCAAAACAGACGCGGATACACTCAACAGGGGCAATTACTATGCTCTATGTATTGTAAGTATGTATTGTGATCTACACAGTATATAGGTATAATTTATCTCTTACTACTACAATTCAAATACGTTTCCGGATACCAACCAGCGTTAGTCCACATTGATGGTAGGTAAGTACCTACCTATTCTTAACCTCCGGGCCCCGAGGCAAAAAGAGGGATGTTATACAGTGAAACCTGGATAACTGAGACTTCAAGGGACCCGCAAATTTGTCTCAATGAAAGAGGTGTTCCACTCATATAGTGTCTCAGATATCTGTCTCATTTACAGAGGGTCCCATTAATAGAGGTGAGAAAGAATAAATATTAACTTGAGTTTTTTGCGTATTGGTAAAAACTTGTGGCTTCGTTTTGAATTAGTATCAAGATGATAGCAAAACCAATCAAAAACTTTGGGTCGTTTAGATTAGACACATTTAAGCCAAGTGTGAATTTGCCTAGAACAAAAAAAAATGGGCTCAAATGGATGGTGGGTACAAAAATTATAAAAAATAAAAAAAGAACCAAATCCAATAGAGAGTCCCACATAGAGAGGTAATTGACGTTATCTTAGTTACAGAGGTCAATACGTATCACATTCCAAGAAATAAAGTTAGAAAAATAGTCTGATAAATATAGTCTCAGTAAAAGAGTTAAAATACAATTCGTCTCTCAGTTATAGAGGTAATTATGACGATAAGTGCCGGGAGCATGATGCCAGTAATGGAGTTTTCTCACTTATCCAGGTACCACTTAACCAGGTTGTACTGTAATTATAAGATTTACGGCTACGTGTATCGGTCTGAAATTCTTTGACTTCAATGTTCTTTGACAGTTGAACGGTTTTAACTAATACATATCAGTAACGCTTAGGCATTAAAAAAACATCATTCGGCAACTAAATATTACTCTTTACTCTTCTATGGAAGTGCACCTTAAATACTTTTAAGCGACTAGAAATATTAATAAGGATTTCAAAAACGTATAAGTTTCATAGGCCATTGATCTTCTTTGCAAGTAAAACTCAATAATGTTAATCATTAGTTTAAAAAATCCTGTCGTATTGTTAAAACTAAGCGCAACTAAAAACCACTTTAATTCTTTTTTATAGAACTAAATACTCGTACTATGATTAACTCGATTATATGCATTATTGACAAAATAGCTAAACTTTGTTAATACCTAAAACCATGTCTTCATGGTTTGTTTTGTGCCGCCATTTATCGAAAAAGTCGAGACAGACAACGGGTTTTTTGACAGAAAAGAGGGGCAGACAGCTGAATTATTAAATTAGGCAACTTTTGTACAATTGGTTAATTAGGGTGCCGGGGTGGTTAAATAGTCTTTCAATCGCTTTTGATTTGTTACATGTTACATGTTGTATAACTCCTGTTTGTCAAGTGTTGCACTTTTGTCATCTCGTCCCTATGCAGTAGCACGCACAATTAGTATGCATCGGCGATGCAAGCCGACGTTTATTGCAAGCTCCAGTGCTCCAGCCGTTAGGTAGCTTTAGCTTTAATGTGAGGACACGGCCGCTTGTAAATGAATATTGACGTCCACTTTCATTAGTTTTTCTAAACGTCGATATCGCAATTTCCTAGGGTCTTTGAATAGTTTGAATACCTTGTAAACACCTGGTAATCTTAAATTAGCAACACGCATGTGACACCTCTGGAGTGTCACATGTTTTCGTTTTTTTCTAAGGCGGAGCTAATTTGGGTTCCTTTTTTTTAGTGTAGAAACTTAAATTGTTAAAATAATTAGGTAAGCCGCCGGGAATATTGTTCTAAGCTCGCCATATAGCGAACTCATGCTCACCTGTGTGATATGATAAGCAGCATAAAACTTAATGTAAATTTATTACCAGCATTATTCTTAACTCAAATTACATCTTCTTCACGTCGGTTGCACTTACTCGAATGCAAATAACCTATTCGGGATACTTTATATGCCTCTCCTCTCTCCTCTTATAATAATAAGTTCTAATAAGGAATAATTTACCGATTAATAATAGCGTAGGTATATATGGTCTATATAGTTAATATACGTTTAGATAGCATAATTATCGTATTGATATTTATATATATATATATATATACACTTAAATTTAAAAAAATATATGAACTCAACGCAGAAACGGCTAAACTGATTTTGAGAAAAGACTGTCTATCACTTTCGAGATATTTAGGGGGGGGGGGGAGGGGTTAAGCAAATTAATTTGCAATTGAGGGAGAGGGGTGGTTTGACAGAATTTTATAACGGTAAATATGACATTAAAGACTGTATTGACAAATATAAGGACAACTGCAACAAGCCGTCATTCTTGTTTTATTTGCTTTAAAAACATAAATTATTTATTATGTTGTAGATGATATGATGTTAAATCAATTACTAGAATTATTTTTTCGGATCACTTTTGATTTCATAAACTGAGAGGCCATACACAGGAGCAACGAAAAATACTCTTGGACAAATACATACGAGAAAACGGTATGTCCATGAGAAAGATCGCTAAAATCGTGAGGGTGTGTGTTTCTGCGATTTAAATTGCATTAAAAAGTTTGGGTAAGACTTCTCTTTTAATGACAAGTCGAAAAATCGTCGAAAAACTGGCTCGAATAATCGCAATATCGACTCAAAGATACATCGAAAAATCAAAAACTCACTCAGTGCTTCAATAAGATATGTGGAAAAAAGTAGAGAACTTCTGTAGGAATGGTTCAAAGGGCCAAGAATCGCAACGACTGGGTAGCCCTCGGAAGCAACGGAAGCCAAACCAACTCCAAAATAGGCTGCAAAAGTTAAACACCGTCTTCGAAATTAATATGACACAGTTTTACTTAAAAATGAACAGTGCATAATTCTAAGCGACGAAAACCCCTTCAAACTGGATTTTTTGTTCTACCGGGCCTGTAGTACTCTATTATTCGCAAAGGAGAACACCTGAATGAGAACAAAACGTCAATTTTTTCCGAAAAAATTGGATCTAAGACAATGTGTGGTAGGTAATATGCGAATACAGTATGAAATCTACGGCGTTCGTCACTACTTCCACGATGACTGCCAATCTTTACATAAAGAAGTGTGGACAAAATTAATTTTGTCACTGATTAGACGCCACAGGGGCTCTACTTTATTTTGGCCCGATTTGGCTAGTTGCCACTGTGCCCCCTGCATCAGAGAGTGGATGGAAACCCACGACGTGCGTCATGCTGCTAAGAATATGAATCCGCCAAATTACCCTTAGGTACGTCCCATCGAGGACGTGATGGGCAATCATGAAGAGAAAACTTCGGCAAAGCTTCACGGAAGCGGATTCCGTAAAAAAATAAAAAAATACTTGGCTCAAGCGTCGAAACTGGTCACAGTAAACGTTGTCCGAATCTGATGAGAAACGTCCGAAGCAAACGACGAAAAGTCGCCCGAAAGCAAAGGTTACAGGTGTCTTAGTCAACACTAAAACGTTTAAAAAGGCCTTCCAACCAAATGCCCAAAACATACTTACGCAAAATAATAAACTTTTAAAAAGTTATTACACATTTCACTTGTCCTTGTAATTGTCAATACACTCTTTATTTTATATTCACCACTTCAAGGCGCTCTTTATTCCTTGAAAGCGGAGGGGGAAAACGTATTTTATCCACATGTGGAGAAAGTAATATTATAGTAAAATTTTGACTTGTCCCTTTAAGTTATCTGGCAGGATGATATTGAATTAAATAATTGTGAAAGTAATCATTTTGCTTTAATATTTAATAACTTGTAATGGTGGTGTGATGAAAATTTTATATTATACACGGTCGCAAACTTAGTTCAACCTCTCTTGCGTGAGGCCCTCGTATGCTCAAGATTCCATTTTTGAACCACTCGCTACGCCCCCCAACATTTCTCAGACCCAGCACTAGAAAGCCTGCTATCAATAAAGAAAGTGTTCAAATCACTTTTACCGTTTAAGAGTACGGTACAGACAGACAGACACACAGATGTAAAAAAAAACTTTTCATGTGAAATAACCTGACAATCTTTAACCACGTATCCCTACGAGTAAGTAAACATGATAAATATCGGTCTACCATTTTTATTAATTAAATTTGTTCACGAATATTCTGGACGAAATTTTATCTGCCGGTCATCAAGAATATTCGTCTAATATCTACGTAACATAAGTAGTTAGAATTAGAGTAAAAACCATACTTACCGGTGGACGGTATACCACATGTAAATAAAATTATACGAGGGGGAATCAAAAAGTCCTTAGAACAACGCATTTATAAAACCTCTTTACTTGAGGTTTGTTTTTTTTCTGAGCTTTCTATAATATAATTTTGTTACAGTTGTTTTTTTTTCAATTGTTTCCGCCATTATATTGTAAACGAGTCTTTTGTGAAAGAAGCTAACTAAAACGTTCAATTATGGAAGAAATCTCTACCAAGGTTTTTTTTATGGATATTCAGCAGAGCTTAGGCTCTGATGCTTTATTTACTTATTCCACTATCGCTTACTGGGTTGCAGAATTTAGAAGAGTAGATCAAGCTGTGAAGATGACCCCCGCTCCGGCCGGCCTTCTACCTCAGTTAACGAACAAACGTTGAAAAAATTGAGAAAATGGTTTTAGAAGACAGGCGAATCACTATCAAATATCTAGCAGAGGCTTTAAAGATTTAATTTGGTAGTGTACATTCGATAATAACAGATGTTTTGAGTTTTAAAAAAGTGTCAGCAAGATGGGTTCCGCGAATTTTAACCCAGGCAAACAAAGACTTGCGTGTGGAGGTTGCAGAGCGAAATCTTGAAATTATCAAGCATGACCCGGACACTTTATCGCCGTTGCGTTACTATGGACGAAACATGGGTTCACCATTTCGATCCTGAAACGAAAAAACAAAGCATGTCCTAGAAACGTGCATCTTTTCCACCAATAAAAAAATTTGGAGTTTTTCCGACGGCAGGTATAGTCATGGCCTCAGTTTTCTGGGATGCGGATGGAATCCTTTTATTGATTATTTGCCAAAAGGGAGACCCATTACTGGTGCCTACTACACAGAATAGATCCCGAAAGGGCGGCAGGCAATAAAAGAAAAACGCCGAGGAAAATTGCGTGCTGGCGTGCTTTTCCACCAGGCTGGTTTTGAAATCTTTGACCATCCGCCCTACTCGCCAGACTTAGCTCCGAGTGATTTCCACTTAATTCCCAAATTAAAGGAGTACATTCGCGTAACTAAATTTGATGACGACAATGCGGTTATGCGTGCTGTAGACGAGTTTTTCGAGACCCAAGTAAAACCTTTTTTTTAAGGAAAAAAAAACTTGAAAAACGATATACTAAATGTATAGAACAACAAGGAAATTATGTAGAGAAATGAAAAACACATTTATTCGTTTGTTTTTGACCCTATTTCTAAAAACTTTTTGATTTACCCTCGTACATGTAAAGCAAAGGCTTTAAGAGTTCCGTAGCCAAAATGGCATAAACGGAACCCTTACAGTTTCGTCATTTCCGTCTGTCCGTCCGTATGTCACAGCCATTTTACTCGGAAACTATTAAACGTATCTTAATAAATTATACTTAGTTTGGTAGTAAAGCAAAAAAAAAATTAGAACATGTAACTAATTATCAAAAATATTTTTTTTGCAAATATCAACTGCACATTAATCGATAGATCATAAAAATAACATTGAGGTTTATTGGAACAATTTTTGATTTAGTGAATATCTTTTAAAATAATCACCCCTAAAGTCGAAAAAGTAAAACTGTAACTTTTGAACCGGAGATCCAAAACTTATTTTTTCTACTCATGTACTTTTATCTGTCATTTATACATTCGTCAACACCTTTATAAGAACATAGATAATACACTCGATGAAAAGTCTATCTAGTCTATTCCCCAAAATAACACTTGTTCTATAAAAGCGCCAAAATAGTATCGCGTAATCGCGTGCAAACACGGCTATTAATATAAAATAAATTACTGCCAACCTAAGAAACGTAAATAAACGCAGCGTTTTTAGAAAAAAAAACTTTCAAAAAAATAAAAGAACCACAGACCTACTTCGTAGTTTTTTACGTTTCCCGTTCGTTTGTTGGGGCAAATTGCAAACTTTGAAAGTAATTTAGGTATTTTTACTAATCTCTGTAGCTCTTTAATAATTGATCAAATAAAGGCGGTGTGTATGTGTGTAAGTAATGTTAGTATTATTGAAAAATAGTGTTTCAAAAGGTAAAACTGAAATGATTGTTGATTATGTTGACAAAATAACTGCGATATCCATGAAGTTTTCAATTTCGCATTTTATGTAAAAGTAGGTAAGTGTATTCGTAGAAAAAGTATTGTATGCAACGTCGTATAAGTAGGTAAAAAAATGTTCGTGGCGTTTTTCTTAACAATTTTCGCCTACGGCTCAAATTGTTACCCACGCCACTCACCTTTTTTGACCCCTCTTATACAACTGTTGCATAAACTACTATAAAAAGTTTGAGAAGATACATCATTATATACCTATTCTTTTAACGAAAATTATTTTGAACATAAGTTATTAAGGCGTTTTCGAGTTATCTCCATTAAACTTATTTCATAGACAAATACCACCTTTTGATATTAATTTGTTTGATATAGATACTGAACCCTCCATTATGCGTGGTCCGACACGCACTTTGCCGGTTTTTTATTTGGTATAAGTTTAAATTTGTTTTTGTACATACTCTACATAATTTAATAATTATGTATGATAATATATTTATATTAATATTATCCTGCGTGCCAGTATTTAAATACGTATCGGTACAGATGTACCTAGTGCATAATAGTTTTACATCGTATTTTCTCGGAAAAGTTCGTTTTTATCATACTCTCTCAATTAGATCTAGTACCCATCTACGGAAGCTAGTTGAGAGAGCACCATAAAATCGAACTTTTCCGAACTGTACTTTTCAACCGACTTCAAGATTTCGAAGGAGAAGGTTATCAATTCGTCGGGATCTTTGTTTTTGCTATTTTTATTTTTATTATTCGAAGACGGCTGGACCGTGAAAAATTCTTTTTTTGTTTGAAAGAGTATACTTCACAGTTGGTCCCATTGTAACCAGGTCAGGATCTGATGATGGGATCCTGGAGAAATCGAGGGAACTCTTCAACTATTATAGGCACACCTATAGTGATTTGAGTATGTTTTACAACAGCTCGAGCATTTGCTTTTGGAAAGGGCGATTCGTTAAACATAAATATTTACTAAGGTTGAATGAAAAAAATATACGAGAGGTTACACCAAATATCACCAAGGGGGGGAGGGGTCAAAAAGTAGCCGAAAAAACCTCGCGTGATTTGTGCACAAGCCCAAAGGTGGAGGCTAAGTGAAGTCGGTTCTTTTTTGTTTAATCGGTATGCAATTTCGGTACCTCGCGGTAGCCCAAAGGTGGAGGCTAAGTGAAGTCGGTTCTTTTTTGTTTAATCGGTATGCAATTTCGGTACCTCGCGGTTTTTAATGTGATTTCTTGGGTTTTTTGCCTGAATAATCTGATAATTTATTGTCCATACATATGTAATTACATTTCAGAATATCGGGTAAATATTGCTATTTACATTGTTAGTTTTTCCGGTATCAGTCCCTGGGTAGGTATTTAATTTGTCCTTCATATTAAATTTAAGAGCCAATTAGTTCTTATTTCTTGGTTTTTACCATATCATATGTACGGTTTTTTGTCAAAGTGGTATAACTTTTAATTTTTTAAATAATTTTATAATGTCAGAAAAAATATTGTATTAAAGTTCTTGTGCCCAGGAAGAATAGCCTAACCACGAAGCATGAAGTAAGTAAGACCTTAGAGACTTACGACGTCTACGGCAATATTAAAGTACCTAACCGGTATCCTATTCGTGTTGTTTTTTTTATTAATGTCATGATAAAGCGACCATATAAATTAAAGGCAAAATTTGAAATAAGTCGTAAATTGCCGATGTCATAAAAATTGAAGCAGATACTACAATGCAGAATTTTGCCCCACTTATGTAACGGTACGGTTGTTTTGGCGTGGATATTAGATAAACGGATAAAGTGATGATTGAAGTTAGTATATTACAAGCAACGAACAGGAAAGAACCCAGCACGGAATAAATAATTAGCCAAGTAATTTTAGACCGTCACAACGTACATCTTAATCTTAACTTACAGGCTGCTGTTTAATAATTAATAGTTTATCTCCACATTTGACAAAAGCTCATTTTGTAAATTATTTAATGTATTACGATATTACATTGACATTCATTTTCCTATAAAAAAAGTATTAATTAAGTAAAATAAGCAAGTACCGTGGATTACAGATTCTCTTACGAAACTTATCTTAAACTATAATGATCTGACCGAAATAAAACGTCAATACCCAGAACTCACAAATCTCACCGAATGCATTAGAAATCAAGCAGAACGCATTAAGTCTGAATCCCTCACTGCTCGGCGTGAATACTATGCAAACCGTAAAGTAAATAGTAAAAATCCATCAAAGGAAATGTGGCGTGTAGTTAATGATGAAACGTCTACAAAACCATTGGTAACTACTATCTCCCTTAAAAATGAAACTGGAAACGAAGTACCCTCTCGCAAAGTACCCGAACACTTGAACCAACACTTTCTCATAATAGCTTCAAAACACAAAATAAGTAATATCAACAAGTCGGACTCTGTACAATACCTACGTAACTTTCTACACAACACAGACATACCTAATTTTGTCCTCCCTACTGTCACACTGTCAGACTTAAATCGAACACTGAAATCTATGATGAAAGCCCGTAGCACCTTAGATATGTATGACATTTCTCTGAACATACTCGAGTACATCTGGCCGGTCATTTCGGGGTTACTAGTGCATCTGATTAACACCATGTTCAATTGCGGAGTGTATCCTAATGTATTGAAAAGCACTAGAGTATGTCCAGTTTACAAGGGAAAGGGCGAAAAAAGTTCAGTTGATAATTACAGGCCTATACTATTGTACCTAACATTTCAAAACTCATCGAGTCTATATTATCAAACTGTTTAATGAATCATCTGGAGACAAATGACTTACTGACAGACAAACAATATGCTTACAGAAAAAATAGGTCCACCACAACAGCACCATTAAAAATATGTGATTGCATAACAACAGCGTTAGACGAAAAGGATAAGACAGCAGGGGTATTCTGCGATCTCTCGAAAGCGTTCGATGTGATTAGTCATGAATTATTGTTAGAAAAGATAGGGCACTACGGAATAAAAAATAACGTACACAGATTATTCACATCATTCCTGGAAAATAGAAAACAAACAGTTGAGGTAAAAATTGAGGGCAAAAACATCATATCCTTGGCCGGTAGACTAGAATTAGGAATTCCGCAAGGTTCCTTGCTGGGAAATACCCTGTTTTTGATGTTTATAAATGATATCCCTGTTTCCATTGCCGAGGGTACAATGGTGCTGTTTGCTGATGACACCACTGTGATAGTAAAGGCACCTACATACCCGCAGCTCGAACAAAAAATATCACAAACATGCAGCCAACTTCATAAGTGGTTCTCAGCAAACGGCCTCATCCTCAATGTACCGAAGTCCAACGTGATGTTGTTCTCAGCCGGAAATAACACAAACATCCCCTTGATACAGAGTCCGATACCACACTGCAATTCATGCAAGTTCCTTGGATTCAAAATTGACACCAAAATGAAATGGAAAGAACATGTAGACCAGTTATGTGAGAGGTTGTGCAGCGCCCTATTTGCAATGCGTAAACTGAAACCAATCGTATCTAGTAATGCTTGACTTACTTGACTTATGATCCTATGTCCCCTAGATGGGGCAGAGGGCATCCACAGTGCTCCGCCATCCCGTTCGGTCTTGAGCTTCGCCCTTCATTTCGCTCCACGTCCTGCCAATGGTCGCCGCCACTGCGATGATCGTCCGCCGCCAGGATTGCTTAGGGCGGCCACGTTTCCGCTTTCCTTGGGGATTCCAGTCTAGGGCTTGCCTCGGGATGTGATCGGGATCCCTTCGGAGCGTGTGGCCGATCCAGTTCCACTTGCGGCGTTTGATCTGCTGGTCGATCGGAGTCTCACCGCAGCGCTCCCACAGATCTACGTTGGAGATTCTCTCGGGCCAGTATACATCTAGTAATGCACTACTTCAGATTTATTATGCATATTTCTTTTCACTCATGTCGTACGGTTTAGTTTTATATGGCAACTCAACAGATTCAGACAGAGTATTTAAACTACAGAAACGAGCCGTACGCATATTGGCAGGTGTAAATCCGAGGCATCCATGTAAAGAGCTGTTCATAAAATATAATTTAATGACGCATTACTCGCTTTACGTATATGAAATAATTATGTTCACGCATCAAAATATTCATTTGTTTAAGCGAGCATATATCCCTGGCAGAATAACCCGCCAGAGGGGGAGATTATAATAGTCAGAGAAACGCACACCGGTTTTTTTAGCAGTTTCCTGATAACATTTATTATTTTCAGTACTTTTTAATGATGTTACTTGGCAAGTTTTCACACACCACACACCTTTTCAATGCAATGAATCGACACCTTTGGACTGCAATGTGTCAAGTATATAATTTTCTATTAAAACTTGCCAAGTTACATCATTAAAAAGTACTGAAAATAATAAATGTTATCAGGAAACTGCTAAAAAAACCGGTGTGCGTTTCTCTGACTATTATAATTTTAGGTATTTCTATGTAACGTGATACTTATTCAAAATGTACCTTAAAAACTGCTGGAAATCAAGTGTGCATTCCTATAACTATTTATGATTTGAGGTATTTTTATGGAACTTGGTACTTATTCAGATCTCACTTCTTTTATAGGCGAATAGGGTTTGCGATCCGGATACCCGGATACCCGAAATATCCGGATACCTGCTCACTTTCGGATCCGGATCCTATACGTCTCAGGATCCGGATAATACGGATACTACGGATCCATTCAATTATTATCACTAAAATGATTAATTCATAACTCGATATGCTCATATTTTGTTTTCGATTACTATATATTACTTTACAGTCTACATTGTGTGAATATACCTTATATACCCCATATAAAATAGATTGAACACGTCATTTCTGATAAATAACTCGTACTATTGCTATTGCTACATATTATGAAGTATGAGTACTCAAACTTGTCACTTACCGCACATTTCACATCTCAATCTAGGGATTGCTCCAATTGTTATTACTTTTAACTTAAAAGTTTTAAGAGAAACCTTTACTTTGCTAATCACTCAGTGTCAGTAGTCTTTGGGTCGTGGTCGTGTCCTGGAAAGTGCTAGTAACGAGCAGTCTTCCGTGGCTTATGATGCCTTATTAACAATATCACCCACCAGCGTAGAAGCTGAGAGAATGTTCTCGTCTGCGGGTTACTTGTGTAACCATCTTCGAACACGATTGAAAAAAGATTCATTGGATGCCTTGAGTTTTCTGCGCTCACATTACCAACAACTAAAATAGTAATTTAGCAGATTGTTATTATAAAAACAAAATGTTGCCAATGTTGATTAACTAAAATTGTAGGTACAGTCAAACCACGCTAACTCTTCCAAGCAAATTAACTGTCAAACCATACAAACTGACTCATTTTGTATGGTTTGAGAGTTCATTTGCTTGGAAGAGTTAGCGTGGTTTCTCTTTATCAATGTTAATGTTCCTTTTAAAGACTGATTTACAAAGTTGATTTTAAATAGGTATACTTTAACTCGACTCGACTGATTTATGATTAAGATTATCCCAGAAATCCTGTCTAGGTAGCCTTTACTAGCTAGTAAACAATTAATATTTACATTATTATATCTACTAATACTATACACAAAGTGTCTTTGTTTGAATTTTTTTATTGAATGTTGATTAATATGCATACTCGTATACCACACACATTTCTTTTACTACAGTCACTACAGAGTTTAATTTAATCGTTAGAAACTAGCATATACAATTGTTCTTTTTAATATTGTTAGATGTTGATTATATGTAACGTAAATGATTTTATTTTTTATAGCTTACATGTACCAGCTTAGCTACGATACTAAATTGTTAATTATTAAGATTCTTTTGTTAAGTTAGACTGATTGTTATTATTTAATAAAGACCAGAGTTTACCGAGTATTTATATCATATAATTGTATTATTTGTGATGATATTGATAATTTTTTCTGTATTGATTTTAGAAAAAGTAATAAATCCCATTGAACCAATGATTTTTATCGTTTAATTAACGGAATCGTTTACCGTAACGTCAGAATTTAAGATTTCATTTTTCGGATCCGTAATACCCGTATTATCCGGATACCCGGATCCGTCATTTTTTTGGATCCGTAATATCCGGATCCGAAAAACTGACGGATCTTGCAAACCCTATAGGCGAAGCATTGCCATAGTATCGAACTTGGCAGCCTTTCACATTTATGTTTTTGATGGGATTTCATTTATTTTTGTTAGGTGTAGGTTCTTTATTATTTTTTTATCACTTTTGCTTTGGGAAATGTCTCATTCCACTTAGGTATGTACTTTATACTATAACCCTTTATACTAAGCGTCTAATTCTATTTTACTATTTATTTATAGGTGATTTTTACAAATAAACTGGCTCCCTACACCTATAAAATGTACCTACTTACATATAATTACATACATCAATAACGTACTTTATTCTGTTTGTAAGTACGCTACCTACATAGATAATTAATAACTTGGTAATACCTACCTACCAGTAGGTATTATAATTGGTGGCCTATTATGTAGCCCTAGAAGTGCACCATCCCATCTCATCCCGTGGCGTATCGGAGGGTGAGATGGGCAGTAGTATATATAATTCCATCTTAGAGTATATATGATTTCCATGTTCTTGAATCTGCGATTTTATTAGTTGTAAAATTAGAAATTATTTAGACTATGCGAGAAAAAATAGTCTTTTCATTTTTGTTTGACTGATTTAGCGCACCTAATGTACCTAGTGACCTGCTTTGTACTTCGTAAATCGTGGGTTCGGTTCCTGCAACAGACACACACAGAGTGGTGAACAATTTTATTGTTCTTGTCTTTAAGACAAACATGTATTGTCTTAAATTGGTATGTATCTAAATTTAAATAAGTCTTATCTCATTTCCACTCCATACCTACTTATAGTAGAACAAAATTACACATTCGTTGTTTTCGAAACTGACTCACACTTGGCCGTTTTCAGATTTTTACTTTATTTCAACCTAAAGATAAACCTTCGAGCCAAATTTCAGGTCGGTACGACCATTGGAAGATAGACCCACTTAGTTCATTATGACTTCATAGTAGAACAAAGTTACACCTTCGCTATTTTTAAAACTGACTCTCACTTGGCCGTTTTCAGATTTTTCCCTTTACTTTGACCTTAAGACCTATCTCCATGCCAAATTTCAAGTCAGTACGACCATTGGAAGTGGTCTAGGTTTTTGATGAGTCAGTGAGTCAGTGAGTGTATAGTAAAAATTGCGATTTTCTGACGTCAATATCTCAAGAACTGCTATAGGTAGAATAATGAAATTTTGTATTCTAGACAATTAAGGGGATGTCAACAGACACTCGAAATTTCATATGCGTAGATAAAATATGTTTTGAGTTATAGGGTGGTCGAAATTGGCCCGAAATGGTTCGTGTAACCCACGGCCGGTGTGTCGCTTTTTTTTGCTCGAACTTGGCGGACACACTGCCGTGTGTCTAGATGTCAATGTCGCTATATTCAGTAAAAGAATATAGTGATAAAACTGATAAACCACGTGCAAAATAATCAATTATTATTTATTGTTTTCAAATAGCTTATTATTTCAAATTAAAACACTAGACTTTAATAAATTTGACGTATATTGAACTGTATTAATGTAAATACTTTTTGTAATTTATTTTTTTATAGGTTTTAGTTTATGACACTTGAAAATACCTAGGTTTATCCTAGTTGTGTATACAAAAATGACATTTATATTTTTATTTTTTTTATTTCATTGTATTTTTATTTGTATCGTGACATTGTTTTATAGATTTGTATTGTAAATAGTTCTTAGATGACGATCTTTTTAGTGAAAGCATTTTGTTTTCAAGTGTAAAGTACTATGTCTTTTTCTTTAAGAAATAAATAAATCTAATCTAATCTAATCATAAACAAAAGATCAACGCGCCACAAATAATCTTCAACGACCCCTTTATCATAATGAGGGGTAAGCAAGGGATTTAATTTGAAATGTTTGTCCGGAGACGCGCGGGCGGGGCTGCAGAAGGCGGGCCGAGCTGTACAGGATGCCCACTCGTCGGCACTCGACGCCACGCTGGATCAACCGCGGGACGCCTCCCGCACACCGTACGGGGAAACTCGATGATAACGTTTTCCACAAGTGAAAATTCAAAAGTCAAAACAGTGATCAATGGAACCTATGACTTAATTTGACGTGACATACTTTTTTTATAAACTACTAACATGTGTATACTAATAAATGGTACCCTATGGATGTGTGATAGTACTGATAGTGATTTATGCACAGTGAATTCTAGTGACTTTTTGGCTTTTTGGCAAAACTTTCGTGCCGTATAATTGGATTTGGAGCGAGTTCTGGAGTCAACATGGGGCAGCGAAATCGCAGGGAAAAGCAGAAAGGAAAGCGAGTAAGGGTGAGCGAAAATTTTAAAACATGTAATATTTTTTATTAGATTGTTAGATTTAGTTTTATCAAGTTTTATAGTGTATTACGAGTATAATACGTATATGTATATAAAGTACCTTGCTGAAGTTTTGTCATATCTGAGTTTAACATAATTTAAGTTAGGAACTAAAAAAAAAATATTTATGCTGTTTCTTGTTTTTTACAAAATTATAAACACACGTAGATCCAATTATTACAATGCAAATCAAAAAATAAGAACCTCAAAAGACTAGGGTGGAAAAGTTTTCGATAATTATCATTTAATTTTGTATACATTATTTTCCTGCTTGCTGCTTGTCACACGATTATGTGCATAGGTTCTATTATCGAAATAAACCATTTGTGTTTTTATTTGTGAACAGTTTAAGTATAAGCAAGTAATTAATAATGCGATAAGTGTTTGTAGGTATTATAGTTCCTGTTTTTTCTTATAAAACATGTAGTAAATATGTATATTATACCTACTAGATAGGATTACAAAAAAGTAAAATTTATTTATTCACCTACCCAAACCATTTTACTAAATGCATAATAAGAAATAATAATTTTCCCTTTAATGAATTAACTATAATTTTGGAATTGTTTCGTGCGACGCCGAATTATGCTCATGCATAACCCATAAGGGTTTACACAGCGACAGCGATAACGCTGTAATCCGCAATGCCGCCAAAATATTACATTCAAAATTAAACAGCATCAAATATAGTTTGCCAATTAAAGCAGGCAAATGCGTTTCAAGAACTCGGGGTTTTCCAAATGGCTTAAAGCTTTTGCTCGATGGCTTAATAATTTTATCTTAGAGTTTAGACGTCAATAGTGTCATATATTGTTCTTGTTTTGACTCAGAATATTAACAACGCCCGTGTAGACACTTGACCCTATATCGGTGTGATATTTAAATAAATATGAAACCGATAGCATATAAAATAAATGTTTACTCTGTAAATAGTTACCTATTCTAATAAACATTATAAGAAAGACAATTTCAAATAATATGTGTTATTTCAAATATCTTAGAAGCTATGTTCTCATTCCTTACCGAGCGCACAGCCTGACATAAACATATTCATATAACTAGGAACGCCATGGTAACAAAAAATTACTGAGACCTCGAGATGGTGTACTGCCATTTCGGCTAATTTCATTTCCCAAAAAACTTATCGCAGAACGTTTAACTAGTTAGCAACCCAACGTTTACCAAATGAATCGTTTCGCATAGTTTTATTTGGCCGAATTTTTATTTGGTTAGGTTATTGTGCCAAATGAAAATATGTATGAGAAACGATATTATATCACCTGATGATTCTGCTAAATGAAACTATGGGAAAAATAGTTTGGGAAGTGGTAATTTGTCATACAATTTTCGGCCACATATTAGGGAACCTCTCGAGATCCTTGTGACAACTGCCCGACATCGAAAACCAAACTTATAGCAGAGTCGCTGCGACGATGTGTTTGATAAATAGGAATAATGACTGCGTCACGCGCGATTTAGCCCCTTGGATCCATAACAATTGTGCGATATCGGAAGCCATATACTTGGCCGTATTTCATACGTACATCTCTAAATAAACAATCCTCTCATTGAAAAAATCTCTCAAATTTATATGATAGTAACCAAATTCGAATGGATTGTCAACAACTTGTGAAAAGCTCAATAAAAACTTGGACACGACCTCGTACAATAAATTATACGTCTCTTAAACTGTAACTAAAACGTACCAGTGCAAGTGCATTCTGCATACAAAGGGTGTTGAGAATACTCTCTTCTCTAATCATAAATTACACCCTAACGGTCCACGAACATAAACTCGAGTTGCGTTATCAGTGGCATGTCACGTAGGTTAAGGAACTGTTAGGTAACGTGATGCACTATCTATTCACTGTCTCTGGCTATTTAATAATATTATAAAAATTGTTAGAGCCGGAGTATATTTTGCCAATTCTTACAATGACCTAAGGGTTGGCTAGCAAAAGTAAAACAAGCCCAATTGGTAACATATGGCGTAGACGGGTGACGGGACCTATGCCTCGACATTATGAGTGCCATTTGCCAAGCTATTTGAAATCATCTGAACATATTGGTATTTAAGTGTCCATGTATTTTGCTTAGGTAATTATAAGTATGTCAAATTTGTACCAGCATAGGTTACTTAATTACTTATTATTCTATTCTATATCATATTCATATTCTATATCATTCACGAATATCAAAATTCGATTATATTGACATTATCTAAGGGCGAGTCTTTTTTAATGTTTTATGTATTTTTTTAATAAAATCTTCGTTAAACAGTAGTAGACAGACAAGTACTTAGGGTTAAGTTATCTAATATATATTATTTTAAGTGTAAATTACAATATAGTTGTTATTCATAAATGGGCATTAAACCTCAAAATAGTGACGTTGAATGCTAAATAGACAAATTTCAATAGATGGTATTTCCAATAAAGCAACATCGTCGTCTTTAACTTGAATGTGCCTGTCCAATAAGATAATATACAGCTAGGCGACTCGCACACCATAAGACTTCTAGTTAAATTATTGAAATGCCATTGTAAATGTGGGACCCGAACATCGATAAAATTCATATAAATTCACGCCACGTGATATGCAAACTGCTACAATAATGCTCAATACGAAAATTTCCCATAAAAATGTTACTTTATTTCCTCTTACCTCTAGATGGTCTTTTGGTTCGTTTAAATGTTAAACATCCGAGATGTTTGTGTTATCAAAGGTTTCACCCTCCGTTTAGATATGCCTCTCATCGTAGTCGTTCTCTAAACGACTGTTACGATAAAGTTATAGTAAACAAAAAGTTATTTCTTTATTATGAATACGGCTTCCGTGCTAAACGGGTTATATATTTTATTTGTTTACTTTTTATTCTGTAACCGTCATAAACCTATATAATTTATGGAACCAATCCTTAAATTTGATTAAATTTTCCAACTAATGTCTTAATATACCTACACTATTTTTCTAAAATAGATTTCTATAATATATTTTTAAACGTATCTTAATCCATAACATAAGTAACAAGGTCCGTTTATAATTGGCATCTTTAGCCGTTTCCTGTTTCTATAAAGGATCTTCTTTGTACAAGATCACCAGTCACAAATGAAGTCGGTGAACTCTCGCTCATTAAGAATCCAATTACAAAATTAATTTGTTATTTATTATTAATTTCCAGGGTTTTTTCGAACAACAAGTGTAACACTTATCGTTTTTCCAAGAAACTTTTTTTAAATTCACGTTCGGTATTTATTTGATAACAGTAAACTAGGTAATATAAATTGGGCAACTTGATAATTATTATAATAATGGCTGTTATTTCGTTTCGTTGATATTAACAACTTGCTTTTGACCTCTCACTTCTGTTATCGGGAAATGTAACAAAATTCTTAAAGTGCATCTTACAAATTATAGCAATAATGTTCGTTTGAAGTTTGCCGTATGTATGTATATTAGAATTGTGATCATAATAATATGTGTAGGTACAAAAATACGTATCGAAAAAATCGTCTCATAAATATGGTACTACGCACTTATTACAACGGAATAAGATACTATGGGACATATTTTTGAGTAAGATGAGTACACCCATATTTTTACACTTGACTGTACACAATAATATTGTTATGGGACAAGTTTATGGTCAATAAATTGCACCGATATTTTTGATACTACACTCCAGTGATAAATAATAAACTAGGTAACTAGGTAGTATAACTCCACGAAATTTCGGGTTATTCTATTCTCTATGAGATGAAGCGAATCCTTTATTTTTTATTTTTTGAATATCAGGATCCAAAAATATTGGCACTACTTGAATAAGAAATGTATGTTTTAGACAAAAAACTAATTTAATCAATAGTCATTCAATCATAAAATGTAATCTAGGCGACTCCATTGCCCTCTCTGCTCAATAATGCCACCACCTGTCCTTACGCTAGTTATCACCAATACTACGGTAGTACTATTAGTTATTCTGTGCCAATACATAGAATCTTAGAGAATTCAACCCGGATGGAGTAGCCATATCTGTCATTTCCGATACAAAAAAAGTCTGCCGATTTTCGCTGGGGACGTCAAATGTATGGCTATTCGTATGTAACGTACAAATAGATAAACGTCAGTCCATGCATGTGTATGACCACTGGTCATATGTTTTCGGCAGAGGGGAACGCCTGTCAATGGCGACTCCGGTTGGTTGATTTCTCTAAGCATAGAATAGAAGAAAGGCTCTTAACGGATACATGCGCCAATCAATACGTCAGTTATGAAGTTAGCGACACATCATGTCAGAGTTATAGTTGCAAAACTGAACTTACACAAGTCAGGTCAAAGAGTTATAGTTGCAAACTAGGAATCAGGTATGGACTAAAAGCTTTAATACCTTCCAGTTGGCGCTATTCACTCTCTTGAACTCAATACTTGGACCAGTCAAAGCGTCAGGATGATGTGAATTGCTCAAGATTATGTTGAGAATGTTATTCAGGGCTATTAGAATCTGCGCGTGAATTAGGTAAATATGTTACTTCCATTACTTAATGTACAAGTCTATACAAATTAATACAGCTCAGTTTAGAGACACCCTATCAAGCGTCTCTTGAGCGTCGGCGTCGGCGTCGGCGTAATTAAAGGTGTTTAGACGCCGATGCTCGGGAGACGCTAGTGTGGGGGCTGTCGTATTTCTGTGAATATACCTTATCGATGCTTCCCGATAAGTGGAAACAAGTACTCAGTGTAGCTTTTCAACAGTTGCTGTAATTAATACCGAGTTTATGACCATAATTTTTTTTTGGGGTAAGAGGGTCTTGGATAGTTACCTTCAGTCATAGTAGTATTTAAATTCTCCAATAAAACCCAAAACCACCATCGCATGAAGAACTTGAACGTACGAGTATGTACCAAATAAACAGGAGTTTTATTTCAAGTTTTTCATGCGATTCAAATAAAATAATACAAAAGTTAATCTAAAAGAGCTGGAAGTAGACGCTCAAGATTATTAGAAGTGGATCGAGGGACCCTCTTGTTCCTGTGGTCATCAACACAGTGAATTCTCCTCTTTGTAAACCAACGCGCATGTGACAACTCTGGAGCTGCAGGCGTCCATAGGCTACGGTAGCTGCTTACCATCAGTCGGGCCGTATGCCCGTCGCTTAGAGAATTCAACCAACCGGAGCGGCCATGTCTGTCATTTTCTATACAAAAAAAGTGTGCCGATTTTTGCGGGGGAGGGGAACGTCAAATGTATGGCTATTCGTACGTAACCTACAAATAGCCACGTCAGTTTATATTTAATATCTATAAAATAGAGTTTTTAATTTTTTTACTTTATTCAGATGTATTGATCACTTTGCACCATAAATTATACCTTCTATTGTTAGGTATTGATACGTTATGTAATGTGAAATAATGAAGTTGAAACCTTAATATGTTTGAATTAATGGAACGAATTATCATGATTATCAAAAAAGTGGGATTGGCTTATTGAACTTTTAGGATGACGTGAGTTAACAATTGACGTCGGAAAAATATGGACAGGATTGTGCGGCGTGGAGTGACACCCAGGTGGTGCGTATGCCCCACGCGCGCAGGACCCCTCGCGGTCATGTCCGGTGTCTGCTCACTTTACTATCAGACTCACTACTGTTAAAGCCGTCACACACAGAGACTAATCTCTTCAATGGTTACCTCAATGCTGAGGATCGTCAGACGTTAGGCTATACGTGAAGGCAATGAAAGGGCCGCACAGCCTAGAAACTTAGCGTGTGGTTTTATCGACTCTTTCTGAATACGTACGAGTAAAATGTAAGGACATTTTAGAGTTTTGGATGGTTGCCTGTAAAAACGAAATCAGTTATTAACCGCTATTAAATGATACTCGCACTCTACCTTGCGCCCAAAAAACTGAAGGGTATGTTGTTTCTTTCCCAAACCCGTAGCTAATAGGATAGATATTTTAGTTGATAAGAAAATTATCTGCATCCAGGGCAGACAAACAATAAAAGCAACGAAAAAAAAAACATTTCATACATATTGGGCACTAGTCTAGTACAATGATATTTGTTTGGAAACAATCAATACTCGCACTGAAGATCTAAAAACCGGCCAAGAGCGTGTCGGGCCACGCTCACTGTAGGGTTCCGTAGTTTTCCGTCCGTCACAGTAAGTGTCCCCACTTAAGAGTTAATAACACCGCCATGTAGGATATGATATGAGAGTTCCATGTACAGCGACATCTATCGGCAAATTGAGTAAACTATTGCGCGCGAGCATAAAGTATGGAAGATGATTTTTATGGGATAATTCTTTATTGCGTGATTTTCACCGTTTTTACTTTATTTGAAAGCACGTCATTTCATTGTAATTTTGTAGAAATTACAGGTACAATAAACACCTGCTTATACGGTTAAATTACAAACTTAGTTCAGAAATTATTTTGTATTTTTTTTTCAAAAACTATTCATCCTATCAAGTTCAAAATAATTTTCCAAGAAAGTTTTTATAAAGTTCTACTTTTGAGATTTTTTTCATATTTTTAAAACTTATGGTTCAAAAGTTAGAGGGGGGGGGACGCATATTTTTTTACTTCTGGAGCGATTATTTCCGAAAATATTTACATTATCGAAAAATGATTTTGGGAAACCCCAATTCATTTTTAAATACCTATCCAATAATATATCACACGTTAGGGTTGAAATGAAAAAAAAAATCACTCCCCACTTTACGTATAGGGGAGGTACCCTAATAAAAAAAAAATTTTCACTTTTTATTTTACCACTTTGTCGGCGTGATTGATATACATATTAGTACCAAATTTCAGCTTTCTAGTGCTAACGGTCACTGAGATTATCCGCGGACGGACGGACGGACGGACGGGCAGACATGGCGAAACTATAAGGGTTCCTAGTTGACTACGGAACCCTAAAAAACAGTTTAGTTACACAATGTAGTCTAAAAGTCTTGATAAATGCGAAAACACACAGCGCGTTTATCAAACCTCCAAAACTACAACAGGGAGAGTTCATTCTTGGTCACAAGTCATAACCATGGGTACAATAATGAACTCTACAGTACAATTTCTGAAACTTCCTATGTAACATACATGGGCAGATTATTTGATGTCATTGCGAATTGTTATCATAAATGCGGTAATTTTTAAAGTAACCATATTCTCAAAAGTTTTTACATTCACACAATGTGTAACAAGCTTTAGATAGAGCCATCCACGCGGGTACGCTCGCATTTGTCATTTGACATCTATCCGATTTAGTGGCAGTATTCTAGATTCCAACTGATAATATAGCCACGCTTTTAACGTGCATAAAAAATATCTTGGTATTAATTTTAGGAGTACGTCATTTGAGGTCATCAAACCAATCAGTTGATCTCAATGATATATATTAGTTTCATTTAATTTGATACTTTTTGGGGATTAACAATAAAAATAAAAATAATATTTGATACGGTTATCTATTTTGCTATTTTTTAAGAAGTATTAAATTTGTTTATCTATTGTACGGTCTGCAGAGAAAAAGGCCCACGCTACATGCAAAGTTTGTATCCCCTGCATACAGCAACATAAGCAGCATAATCAACAATAATTTAAGTTTCACCTTTTAAAACATTGTTTTTCAAGAATACTAAGTAACACAAACACACACCGTCGTTATTAAATCAATTATCAAAGAGCGACAGAGATTAGTAAAAATATATTATTTTCAAAGTTTGCAGTTTGCCACCACAAACGAATGGCAAACGCAAAAACTACAAAGTATGTCGGTGGTTCTTTTCATTTTTTATTTTTTAAAGTTTTTTTTTTCTAAAAACGCTACGTTTATTTAGGTTTCTTAGGTTTGCAGTAATTTATTTTCTTCTAAAGTCGTGACTGCACGCGATTCTATTTTGGCGCTTTTATTTAAGTTGTTTTTTGGGGAATAGACTAGATAGACTTTTCTTCGAGTATATAGATGATGACGAATGTATATATGATAGATAAACGGGAGTAGAAAAAAATAATATTTGTTGGGTTCACAGGGCACCTCTGTTAGCAGTTGCATTATATCACATAATAACCTACTATAAAGACTAGATAGACTTTTTTGAAATTGCATAAGACATGCTTTTATATTCGTTTGCGGGACCATATAATTGACAGATAAAAGCACCGGAGTAGAAAAAATACTATTATGACATTATCAACATTTAACTAAATGTATTTAAACCGCATATACTCGTACAAGTGTGTTGGCGGCAACTGTGAGCTTAAATTTGTTTTTTTTTTCATCATTTGATTTTTTGCAAACTACGAATGTAAAATATGATAGTTCCATATAAGTGTGTTGGGGTTAGCTGTTAGCTTGTATGTAGAATAATAATAAATCAGATTAAGATATAGTGATATCTTGCAACCCGTAGAGATCTCCTTCAACCACTTTCAACCGGCGCCTTTGGTTGGTCGGTTGGTGGGGGGTTGGTCGGCAGTTAAATAATTGATTGATGGATTGTGGATTCGATCATTTTGTTCCAAGTTGATACTTTGGTTGTGCTAATACATAATCTGACATTTATCTTTATTTTCTTAATCTGACGGATTCAATTTTAATTTTGAGGTTATTGTATGAAGGCCATCGTTAATTTCAATCGCATCATCCCTACTATTAGATCATAATCTACGACACACTGCTGCTACTGCGTCATCAGTGACATGTCGGAAGCCTCCAGTTTCAATATGTGACGCACTCGAGCAAGTACATGTGAACTGTTATTTGTTAAAATCTTTGAAAGCCTATAGAAGCTATCCTCACCGATGAAAGCATATAAATTACTTACATAAAGTTTTTTATAACGTAGTCTTAAAAATGGTCTAGGTCCTGACGACGTTCGAGTGGCTCCAAATCTAGCATCATGGGTTCCCCTACGGTAGCTATTTTATCAACAAATGCTTTAACTTCCTTATGTTTTATTATAGGAATAAATAAACTAATCTTGTTTTAGTAAATGTCAATAGCTCCTTTAAAAAAATAACGGTTCGTGTCGACACAAACGATTAAAATAAATATCCACAAGGAAAAAATAATTGTTCACGAATGGAACAAGGAAGGCTTTATTTGATAAATTCAGGTGAAGTGGTCTACAGAACCTAATTGATATTGATATTTATTTGTATGAGTAAAATAAGTACCATTGTTTAATATTTATCATCTTCAATGTGAAGATTATTTTTAATTGATTTGATTAAGTTTAATTCGTTCATATCCTTTTCAATCTCCAGATAAACAAAAAGCTTATCGGAATCGATCAATTAATAACACGGACAAGGTGGTCCGACTCGTGCATCGTAAACAATCGAGCGACAGATCGGCGTTTCTAAATTAATGGCTTACGTTCGGTAATATACACTTGGGAGTATTTATTCTCCTTGGTCTCTGAGAAGAAGTCTGAAATGGGCGGGCGGCGTACGAGCGATAGTGGGGTCACGTTCCTGAGATAAAACCAGAGATAACAGACGTCTTCACTGTGCTGTCTTTGCGTCGAGTCCCGAGAATCGTTATACGATGCGGAGTAGAGTAGATGTGGGTCTGATAATCGATGTTTAACATGGTAACAAATGGTTCTTAGTGGGTTACGTAGTGTCTGGACAGGCTTGCAGTGGCAAGGAGTGCTTAGTGCCCGATGCTTGCCAGCTTGGTTCTTTTAAGGCAAATACAGGGCGACGAGAGAAGATACTTCAACGAATAGTAGTGATTGTAGCTATAACACTTGCTTATTTACTTACTCAGTAGGGTTAGGTAAGCTAAGTACCTAATTAACAAAGCGATTTACTTCTTGTTTAAAAATATGAATGACCTTGCTAATGCAGGCACGCGTCAATGTTAACGCGTTAAAAAGCTGGTAAAACATAGGTTCGGAGATACTAAAAATAAAAACCTCAACTTCTGATGTAAGAAATTACGTTCAATAACGTAATAAATATTAAGTAAATACCTTTTACCCGACTGAAAAAAGGGTAATATGATTAAGTATTAGTGAGATGGGTGGAGACTGTAGAGTATATCAATCCCTTCTTTATAATTCTGATTAACATTTTAATCGCAAGTCGTAAGAATCTTTTCAGTTTGTGAAATGGCATGAGGAATTTTATTATTTTAACTAACTTATATTATGAAATGCGTTGGCTTTTAAGTAGCACCCGGCAATGTATTTGTTATCTATAAGTCATATAAAGTTAAAGTTTATGGATACCCCGATGATAGAATTCTTTCGATGATAGTATTAAGTATTCTATTGTGATGGATACTAAAGGTGGAAGCGAGTAGCCGTCGCATACTTTTTGAAATATACTATTAAAACCAATTTGAGTAATTTATACGAAAAAGTCAGGTATCAGAGCTTACCGGGGCTGTTAACAAGATAATTTTTCAAAGAGAGAGGTAACGAATTATTTTGACCTCGAGGTCAATATGATTTATAGGCGGCAACAGGGAATTCAGAGAATGACCATATATCTTACCGTAGTGTTGTTTACTAGAAACTGTACGACACGCTCAGTGTAGAAACGAATAACTTTAAACACAGGGTAATGAAATTAATTTTAACTACTCTAGCCAAATTATAGGTACACATTCTTAACACATTACATTTCACATTCTCAAAAGATCTTTATTATTCTAGGTGCTCATTTTTTTTATTGCCGCCGTTAGTTTTGGGTAAATTGGTGCTAAGCGGGAGTTGACGCCACTTTAAAAAACACTATATGCGTTTGCGCGTTTTATTTCATGTTTTTTTTTTACAAAAAACTAACTGAACTAAAATAACGTGTTAAGTAACGGGTAGTCCTTTAAAATGCATTTTTCATCCAGCTCATAAAATAAAGATGTAAAAACTGCTGTACTGTATCTTCTCAACGCCACGCAATTCTCGTCAAATATTTATTAACTATTTACGGCACTTAACTTTCTATCTGCGAACAACCAATTCATCCCTTATCCCGGTGTAATAAAAACTTTGACAGATTTTACAAGCTCGACATCAATACCACTTATCTATTTTTATGATCGCTGGTTTAGACAAAATATGTTATAGCCAAAAGTGCAGATTATCAATTCTGAACAAATATTCAGGTGATGCAATAAATCTAATGGTACCATTAGCGTATTACTTCGTTGGTTAGGCTTCTTGCTGAATATCTAAATAAGTAAAACTTATGTTATTGTATCTATGTATCATACCTATCATGTGAATGTTATAATATTTATTATATATAAAATATTTATTGACATACGAGAAAAATAAAAACAAATACATTCTTTTTAAATCCGCAACACAGGTTTCGTCCATACAATATAAAAATAATAAAGCATCCACAACAGGCTTCGTCATAATTACCTAAAAAAACACAATGTCCAAAAATAAAATAAAATAAAAAGTAAACAAAAACACAAACATGAAACACTATCTCCACGCCTGGTAAGTACACGGCGCAAACGTTCCAAAAACACTGGCCGCATTTCCGCGTTGAATGGCCAGTGATATACGCTGCACGAGGTACGAACCGGACCTAGGATCACAACCCTGATCTCGCAAACGCTTGCCTAACTCCCGAACAAATTGTTTCGCCTCGTAACATCAGGGACCAGCCGTTTCGACTGCAAGAGGCACAAAGTCGTACACTGGCTTTAGGTTGGAGTACTTCGCGTGCTTGTTCTTCGCCGCATTCTCCGCACCGCCCCCAGCAGAACGCATAATTTGCGCAAGATGCGACGCAGCAAACGTGCTTACGCACGTCGCATCCCACAGCAAACTTCGTCCCTTAGCCCAAGGAACCAGTGTCAGACCATCTGGCCTCTTCCCATCCGCTCGGCTGAGGCCCTGGGGTTCCAGAATGCAAGGTAGGTTCGCCGACACCATAGCCCTGCGAATAATATCATTGATAGCATGGTGTCGAGAAAACCTACCAGCGCATCGCACGCAACCAAGCCCGTGGTGGCCATTCTCCTCCACCATCACTCCACAAACTCACGGGTGAGGCTCGCAGACCTTACACCCAAGCCTCAGCGCGACTCCAACCCTCAATGTATCACTGTCCAACAGAGTCCCCAAATGTGACGATGGCAAAGCATGCAACCATGCGCCTGACTCCGGTTCAACTACAGCCTTCAACCGAGCTAACTCAACCCCTGACGCACCCTCAAGCAAACAAACATATACCTGCCGGCACAAAATGTCGTCCCAAGACCTTTGCACTGTAAGGTCATCCGGCCGCACGCCACTAGAACAGCGCAAGGACCACTCCGCCAGTGCCTCACTTAAAAAAGGCATGCGAACTTCGTCCCTATCAACGGACGACACTCGCGCAACCAAACTCAAAGACGCATGCGAGGAAGCAAGAAAAGCTACAAGACCTAAATCATGCATGCGCCAAACCCCTAACCCCCCATGACGTACGGGAAGAGTAGCTTGGCACCACTGAGATTCCCCAAAAGCAACATTCAAGATCGCCTCGAGTCCTTTCTGGAGCACGCAGTCAAACTCCAACACAACCTGCGGATGAAACCAAGTCGGCGCAGTTCTCATAGTGTAAGTCGCGCGTGGGCATGAAAAACAATTACGCAACAACACTAGAGATACATGCGACGACAAATGCTCAAGATGCTTTAAAGAGTTCGACAATGCCGAAGCCTTCTCCCGAATCACATGGCTCACGCCCTCCGAAAAAATTGGTGCACCAAGGAGCGACAGAGAGGACTCATCCACCAACCTTAAGCCCGGCAATACTGCTTTAAAGTCTGCTATTGAACCCATACCGTCCGGGCCGCAGACAAACAACTCGCACTTCTCAGTATTTATCCGCAAACCCACCGCCGACAAAGCTTGCTGAAGCTTCCTGACATCACCCAAAACGACATCTGGTCTCCCCCCTAACGTCCCATTATCCAAGTACCAAATGTTTAAGGGTGAGGCCAAAGATTTCACAACATTCTGCAAGGCCAGGCAAAAAATAAGAAATAATAATATTTATTTAATATGTTGAACAATACTGAGTTCGACTTGTTAGTTACATAATTAACAATTTAGTTGCTATAAAAAATACTTGAATTATACAACACTAAAATAAAAAAGAACCAAGAAAAGAAAATAACAATGTAAAATTAGAATAGCTTTAAATTTTTCAAAGTGGATGTTTCTTCGCATGTTGTATCGCGCAAAAATAGCCAATATCGACGTCGGCGTTAAGTGCTAGACGACAGTCGAATAAACATTGCGGCCGACTCAAGGGCGCTCGGTTTGGGTTGTAGTCACGGCAACATCTTACACGGACGGCGCACTCCTGCGTACGGACTAGCAGGGTAGAGCAACCGTTTGGGGGTTCATCAGTTTTAACTGTAACCCCTTTGATTACGCAACATGTCGCAGAAACGGTACTGGCCAATTAACTTTTAACTAGTTGACTGAAAAATGTAGGAAAGTCCTTGAGAACTTAATTACAAGGCTCTTCATATCCCTAAGATTAGGCTTCATTTTCGTTTCTTCTATTTAATAGCATTTACTAACGCATCTCGTTCTTAAGTATTAAAAAACTTCCTTAATCTCATTACATAGGTAATTTAGTTATATATCATATAAGATATAATTTAATGTTGAGTGTCACTGTTAATATTTTCCATGAACAATACGGTATATGCATCGACACACCACCCTCGTTAGGGCGGTCGTCACCTATCCGATCCAACAAGCGTATCCGATCCTACGTATTGGCAGGCAGCACACGTTTCACGTTCATATTTTCAGATTTCAAATTAATACGCGAGCTGTCACTATTGATCAACACACGAAACTAGATCCCGTGGATGTGAACAAAAAATACATTTTTACAGTGACTTTTAAGCCCTGAAATGCAGTTTCGGCATGAGTTTTAAATGTGGTAATATGCGAAATGTTATTGTCTTAGACCATCTACATCTCGGTAGGTACATATACAATATTCGACAAAGCCCTACCGTCTAAATGAAGTCTAACTCCTATTATACAAAAAAGTAATTATGCTTATCTATAAAGAAAAATATTGCTATTGTGTATTCACAACACGACTCGCCTCTCACCCTCAGCTAATTAATGATAACTTTCACAATATCTTGAATATTTTCGTCAGATGTATTTTTCTAACAAACGAACCTGTGTGAATGACCCTTATTTGTTATCTTGATCTTCCTCATTCTATCCTGTTCCTAAGACAATCTGACTGTATTTACTCCGTGTCAAGCAGATCGATAGTGACGAAAACAAGTTCAACAGCCGAGTTACCCCGACCAGTGTCAGACACATCGGACACATGAGACAAATTAATTTTAATCCACACAGTTATTTACTGAATCCACTAAAATCTAAATTCTAACTTTGCAGACAAAGTTTCATGCTCAATAGGTCTTTGATCATAGTTTCAATTATTATCTTGTTCTAATTTCGCTTTCTTCGAATGTAGGCGAAGCGAATAGATTAATTTAGAAATTACTTATATTATTAAAAAATTTCAATGCATTTTAATACTTAATATAATATGTAATATAAACAAAACAAAAAACCAGAGTTTACTTTAGTAAAGGGTTTGAAATACACCTATTCCAGTAAATTCAACTAACGAAATGACCAGTATTTCAGACTGCGCACTGTGTGATTGGAGTATTACTGATTTTATGCAGCACTTGATTGCAAACGGAATGTGAATAGTACTTATTCTAGGACATAAAAATTGTCTCTTTTAATTCTATAACATAATAAATAATACTTAGTCGGTCCCTAAGTTCTGTCATAAGGGTTTTAAGTGATAAAATATAATACAAAGCTTTTATTAAAAAAATGTAGACCTGATTAGAAAGCTTATTTCATACAGATTAAAATATAATATGATTAACTTATAATCAAGGTCGCGTATTTTATAGATCCTTTTATAAATATTTTATAGATAAGATTGTTGTCAGACCCAAACACGCCGATGATTTATGAAAATTGTACTTCAGAAAAGTTGGTTAAGATGATTGTTATTAGTTGTCCAGATTTACAAATTGTTATTTTTATGAAAGTAGATGATTAAGGCATATTTCAATACCAATATTTAGTTGACTTACAAGTCTGTGCTTCAGCTATTCTTCTCCTGAACCTCAACGTATTTTTCAGTTTTGAGCAAAACACGATGATTTTGATGGCATGCATACATCAAGGTAGTCTTCCAAAATTGTGTATACTAAGCCTTCTTGTCAGTCAGACCCATGTTAATTATACACGGTGGGGCCTGTAACTAAAGCAAAAAATTAAAATGTACATTCTTCTCCTCAAACTACGCAACGTTAGTTTGACGACTTTGAAAAAAAACTTGCGGTTTGAATTTTATTACATTTTAAAGTTAATTCGAACACGCAATGTACTATGAAATTGATTATGTCTGTAGAGTGACTAGACTGACAGGCGATGTCAATTAGACGGAGTTTTAAGTACATTGAAAATACTATTTACTTTGTTTGAAAAAATAACAATCTAAAAACTTTATGATTTTAAAAAGTTGCTACACAAAAGTTGTCTAGTTTGAGGACTAGAATCTACGTTTTAATTTTTTGCTTTAGTTACAGGCCCCACCCTATATATTAAAATGAAGGTAAAAGATCAAGCTAATGCAGTATGCAAGAATGAAGCCTCTTAAAATTTAATAAAATTATGGTCAAAATCAACTCGAACAGGGCGCGTGGTTTTGACGTGGTTTTTTATTGCGCTTTTTCGAATGTTACAGGGAATTGTGTAAAACTGCCACAACTATTTGCCTTAAATAATATCGTAAATTAATCAGTGTTAAATAGGCTTTTTAACCATATGTTGAAATAATAAGCAACCTCTAAAAGTTCCTATTATACCAGTCCAAACCCTAGTGACAGAACTTATGAACCGAAGTATACAAGGTGCAACAAAACTGCTGGTAGGTACTGACATGCGCAATGAATTTTAGTTTTTATTGATTGAATTACATTTATTTATACATATAGGCATAGACATAGTTTTTTATTTTATTTAACATCACATGGAATTACAATTTTACAGACAATGCTACAAAACTAAAAAAAATCCTTAAAACGAAACGAGAAGAGAATGAGTTTTACATGTAGCTAAAAAGTATTAATGTGTGATGTTAAAAAGGAGCTTGCTTCAGCATGATCTGCATGATATAATAATAACGAGCTTAGCTTATTACAACACTATTTTTTACAAGCTATATTAAAGTTACCTATATAGTTACCACATTATCGCATTGATATAATAATTGGCAAATTTGATATATATATTTATACATATGACAAATGTCAAGATCTTGTACACGTTTGCTGAATGTATATACAGTCAGAAACGGTTGGCAGAGGGGGTCAAATGTCTCCGGGGCTGTTTGTACTACTTTATATATCCTCCCAAACTTTTACGAAATGTTCCTCGTAAATGACACAAAGATAAGCTAAACGAACTAGATAGTATATTTACTTTCCCACGTCTATGATGTGCTAACATTATGTTATGATTAATGAGAAAACGCTTAATTAGATTGAACGCCGCTACGCCCAGTCCCAGAACTAAAATATCTATTAGATCTAACAGGGCAAGCAAATAATTAAAGCGCTTTATTTTTTACTAAATAATATTGATATTGACTATGCAAATTCAGTTAAGTGATATACAAACGAAGAAAGCAATCTAAATAGTACAACAGATTTAGAAAGGATCACCGACGCACATGAGAAAAGCATCACGTATTATATTACTTACATGTTTTAGTAATCAATCAAGAGGAATCAATCATACAAAGCCATACGTGCTCCACTCGGAGCAATCTTCATAAATTGAACATCGGTTGTATTCAAAACAAAGAAGATAATCAATTATATTTAAGAAGCTAAGGTGTAATTACTTTAAGCTACCTAGACTAACGAAAAACGTAGACATAAATGTAACAATTACAGTAACACAACAGTTGTTTGATTGTCTTTGACTTTAGCTGTTAAACGCGTGGGTGACGACGTTCGTTCCTAACCAAACGTCTCATTCACTTATAACTATAGGATCAGGGTATTTATCTATTCAAGCGATAACCAAATATTATTTTAGGGCTAATTTTGATTGCCAAATGGCAATCAATTTACATATAACGCAACGGATATTCCTAAGTACACCGCAAAGCAGTTAAAAATAGAACCATTAAAAGGGTTATGTTGTACCTTGTACCAAATGACTAATTCACGTGGTTTTGATTATTAGTTTTTTTTTTATGAATATGGATTTAACATTACATTCAAAATGTTGTATAACAAGAATTAAGATGGCTCCATTTTTTATATTGCGTTCGTAAAAAGGGAGACCGAAATTAAGGTTTGACTTATAAGTATGTACAGTCGACGTCAAAGATAAGACACTTTTTCACCTTACTCCTTTGTAATAATGTGCAAAAGTGTAAACATATCTTTGCGGTCGACTGTACCTATTAGTAGCAAATTCCGAGAGTAATGCCACTTAACCTATTTTTTAATAAAGCTAATACCTACATAGGTAAGTACCGCTTACATAAATAAGCCCCGTATAATAAACTTCACGAATAACAAGAACATTGAATGCGATATGTTATTTCCAAACCATAACAAGCGAGAACGTTTAGTACTTATTCTTGCTGATTTTAGTTTAGTATTTAAGTTATTACATTATACCTGAAATTCAAATTAATTTAATTTTTTGCAAAGGCTTTTGAAATATTTGCATGCAAATTTAATTTACGATATTATAAACGAATCACGGGAGTATTAAAATACCAATCAGCTTGGTATAATTTCGGAACGAGACATTTAATTATTAGTAGGAAATGCAGTAATTAGTATCGGTACCTAATTACTGCATTTCCTAGCAGTTTCAATCAATAACAATAATCTAGTGTGGTTTTTAAATTGTACCTATTATAATCTGATACATTTTAAAAACAGTTTCTAAACCATAAATCCGCTGAGGCAAATTAAAATAAAACCATACAATTGTATATTCTAAATTGTTGTGTTTTAATAATTCTTGGCTTGGAATTATTAATTACTACATATTGATTATTTTCAATCTGAAGGTCTCACTCTCAGGTTCCAACTGCGGCCCGTATCCATGAGTTTTTCTAATTATATGTACGAAACATCATTTGATATTTACCACCTATAAGTATCTGCAAAGAATATCAAAGGTGTTTGCATGTGAAGTTTCCAACCCATTTTGGCCAGCGTGGGGACTATAGCCTGATCCCTCTCTTAGAAGAGAGCCCAGAAGTAAGCCGTATTTAGATACCTAACACTAACACATTTTTTTTACATGGGTAGCATATAATATTTACATTGTTAAATGATTTAAGTTATTAAAAATGTAGAGTAAGTAGGTGCCTAATTAAAAGGGTTAAAAAAGTATTTCATGTTTTAATTAGGATTTGTTGACTGGTTTTCCTTTTTTCGATTGTTAACTACACCTACATGTCAGGTACATTATATTTAAATAAGCTTACAATTTACCTGACTCTAGAGTGCATGGTTTTTGCAGCAACAATTTGTGGGCGGGCCAACCATTATAACTTTTTCGTACTTATAAGTAAATTGGACGTGTATGCGAATACATTTTCACTTGAAAAGTCAATTTAAAGTTAGGGTGGTCTGATTATAACTTGCTTGGTGTATTCATTTAGTCACTACAAATGTTATGCTTTTAAGTTGCCAGTTGAAGCAAGTTAGTTTTTTTGGTGGAACTTAAGACGTTTTCTCTAGATTTAATTAAAATTGAAAAACTTAAGCGAGAACCTTTAGTCTATGCATTGAAAAACAAAACCTAAATTAATTGAAATGGATACTACATTCAGTACTCTCTATTAAGGAAAATGCATTTTGTTTGAAAATAAATTAGTTTTATTGTGCTGGTAAACATTAAGCCTCGTAAAAAACAAATATCGCGATCGCGACGTAGAATTTCAAGATTGACTGACTGACAAAAACATTGTGTAATTACACCGTAAATTCGATTGCGTTCGATTAACCGATTCGAAGTCTAATTAAAGTTCGGTGTGAAGTATGTGGGTCGTGGGCTGCAAGTGGGCCGCAGTTCCGAACGGTTGTAGAACGCCAGCAATTCGCGCGCCCCAAATGCGAGTTTCCGCATTACGCCTGCGCTTGTGACACTCGTGCTCGTGCGCAGCTGTGTCAAGTTCAGATTAACTGGCTGGCTTATCCTATACTGTTAATCCATATATAATTATGTCAAGGGAGTCATTTTTGACCCTGATGGTCGACTGTTAAGGTTATAGGGTCACTTATAATCCCATTTGATGAGTAGAAGCAAGTTTTTCTTTTCAAAGTCAAAGTGTTTTTATTTGTATATGTCAATCTGACTATAGAGGCGGTAAAAAAATTATATATAGCACTATATCCTGGCTGATGTTGTCCTTACATTCACAATTTATTTAAAAGCTTCTAGCCTAGAGTCTGGGTTTATATGGGTTGAACGAGCAATATTTGTATGCGATTAGATCACTTGAATTATTAATAATATTTAGCAAGGTGAATAAAAAACTGTCAAATAATTCTGAAAACTCATTTTTTAGTACCTCATTCTAATACCTAATTTATAATAAATCGCTGGCAAAATATTGCATAAAAGTTTCTATTTAGGGATGTTTCTTAACGCAGATATATTAAGTATCAAAATATATTAAATAAATATTAGAATAATTGATGTCTGAAAAATTACTAAAACGCAAAATACAACTAAAAACGGATTATATTCCGTATACTCAATTTATATAATAAATAATTTCAATATATTTTTAAATAAAATCCGTTCTTTATTTCATGAATAACTATCGCGGCAATATTATGCTAAATATAATAAGTGGTTTACGGAAAGCCCCGTATATCTGTAGGTGTCTGTAGGTAATCAAGTTCTCGGAAATGTCTTTTATCATAAACATTTCGTATTAAATATTCAGGTAAATTAAGAGGAATATTATATTTAAATAGGTATAGTATAAACAAAAATAAATATATAGGAATAATTTACACATATCAACATGTAGGTACCTATTAACGTTAGGTTAACTATACATTTGTCAAAACATATAATATAATTATCTCAACATAATTACTCAACCAATTAAAAAAGTTGGCCCAACACACACTGTCTTTACATATATGAGGTAATTAGTAAACAAAAACCCTATCTCTACATCATTTACAATCCTGACAGCGTTAACATGGGTAACATTTATTATCAGATTTTATAAAAAGAGTACGTCTTTGTCTTATAGATTTTTTAAAGCATGATATGCAAAAGGTATAATATACGAGTAGGTATATTGGTAGCAAATTAAGTATATTATTATACATTTATTTTATGCCGTTTTTAAATCAGTGATGTAGGCACAATTAACTTCAAGTGCCCGAACTTGTCTTATATGTGCATGATCTTCCTATTTAACAACAAAAAATATAGCAAAAGAGAATTTCTAAAATATTTGATGTCTTCTTTACTTGTCATTTGTCTTAGAAGCAGGATGCCATTCAAAAAAATATATATATCTCATAGTTACATACAACAGCAGTTCAACAGCCTCTGTAATGCTAGATATCAAGATAGGTACTAGCAATGCGCGACATTAAAGGCCAGCATTTAAAGCAGCAAAAAAACTCCGAATTTGGCGCGTCCCTGCTTGCTCTATCCCGATATGGCTGCACCGGTTCCTCATTATGGTGGATTGGCCAATTTAAGCTCAGCGCGAACTGTGGGAATAATTCCTTCTCTAACTTGTTAGCACTTAGACAGAATAATGACATTCTTATGCATCTTCAATCCTTACGCTTTCTCTCTGATTGCGCGATAGCTAAAAGCCCTTGTATGTACATAACTTAGCACTTACTTTCTCAAGCAAATTACTTTTTAAGTAAAATACAAAACTCTTGATATCTTTATTGAATAACCCTTTAAATTGATATACAGCCAACCGTTAAGTTAATGTTGCACTATTTTTAGTAAATCCAACATCATTAATTTAACGCAAGGCATTTTTATTTATTTTATTGTTCGTACGGCGTGTGGGATCGATGTTGTTAATTTGATTCAGTTTAACTTAAGGCTGTTGGTAATGTTAGCAAGTAAAGTAAATATGTTCGAACAGAACGAACAAATATCAGTTTCGTGGACAGATTGGTATTCAATTTTAAGAATACTTGTGGAGTTCATACAAGGATTTGTGTGGTCAATTTGATGACAATAAGTATAAAACGCTTTTGAAAGTTTCCTACAAATTTATTCTGGTAGAAGTATATTTTCTGTCATTAGTCTGTGGCGTAGTGGTAGATGTAGTACCTGACTAAAATGGTTTATAAAACAGACTATTTTAATACGATTGCGTAACATGATACTTCAATATTAATGCTACGAAGTTCCAACCGATTAACAATTACATTTCGCGGAGCATACGGAAATAACATGTTACAGAATTTCAGGGTAACATTAAACCCATAGGTTTTTAACCTATAAATCTGAATAAAACATTCCGTAAACCACAACACAATTGCAAAGTTGTAATGCATTAGAATAATTTACAACAATCAAAGCAAAACATAAAACTTCGATTACTAGATCAAAGACCGTTCAGGCGTTCAACCTTCGCAGAAGATTTATTAAAAATAAACAGTTCGTTTGCACGGAACCGGGGTTTACGGGTTGATGGGATAATAAAATGTGTTCATTTTGACACCGATTTGGTGTTTATTATTTAGGACGAATGTGACCCGCCGACCGAAACCCGACACCGGCCCGCCTGACAACCGCCACCTCTCGTTTTGTTTGATCTACTGAGAGCTTTTTAAACTTTTTATGTCTTACTTTAGTGCGCTCTAGGTGCCTTTTATTGCTTAGTAAACATCTAAGGATTACAGTCGGTGCTCGCGCTATCTTTTTGACACTTACTTTCATTTCAGTTATTTCCGAAATTAACGAGGCCCATAAGGGATGTCTTTATTTAGAAAGAGTAAAACATGACAGACCCCTTTAAAATGAGTACCTTTTAATCGGTAAAGCGATCGAGCCCCGGTAAGGCGCATCGATGCGAGGTTCAAATCCTGCTGGGTTGATTATTTTTTCAATGTTTTCAATGTTTGTATTTGATTGAATAACATACTTTTTATTTTTTAATACATATCTACTTCTCTATATGTATTAAGACAGGTACATTATAAGCAAAAATTATTATGTGTACTTACTGTTTGTGTTTCGAAATTTCGAAAACTATTATTTTTCGTAGTTTCCAAAGAGACCAAATACCTACCAAAATATTTAAGTAACTTAATCGAACGGTCAACACGTAGACGTAATCCGATAAAAGTTACAGTCGTACATGATAATAATCCTCAATATCCTCGTATATGATCTCTTGATCGCATTTTCGAACCAATCAGCTTTGTTTCTTTGATCGAAATTCTTCAGTCACGCATAATGTAAGCTTAAATCGAAAACCGTATTAAATTTCAACGTACTTAAGTGAAACATATAACTGATATTATAAGTTTAACGGTAAGCATAAGTAATTGATTGAAATGCCTGTTATTGAACGAGGATAATGGTAACACAAATAAATAAAGGTCTTTGTTTTGTAAACGCATATCTAAGCCGTTAACGCGTATAATCGTTGAAATGTTGTTGATGTTTTGTTAAAAAGCACAGCCCGATCCGTCGGGCCCGTGCTCCGACACTTTAGGAAAATAGACAGGCCTTTAACGTTGTTAGGCATTGGATTGCTTTATGCAGCATGGTACATGGTAGGTTAATTGTATACAAATATCTTTTTAGCAAGATTAAGCTATATTTTCGCCCTTAAGTAATTTTTACTAATTCTTTATCTTAAAATATAAATACTATAAATAAAGGATCGAATATGTAACACTTCGAATATGTAACGGTAATATGTACTCGTACCTAAACGCTTATAAGCGTTTTTATATATAAAAATTTCAAATGTTACACTGTTTATTATAATTTCCACTTCTATAACATAAGAAATCAAATTAAAAGTTCATAGTTTAAGTGAATGGTTCACTTTGACATTGCATTAGGGCGTTAAGCGGTTGGATTTTTAAATAAACATTTTTAATGATCGGCCCGCGCCTGTGCCAGGTGCGCCCATACTGCGCCCGCGCACCCACTCTCGATCTCTTGTTCCTAAAACAGTAACCTATTTATCTGATAAATATATGTGGACCAGTTGAAATAACTATAATGTTATTTAAATGGAGCTTGCGCAATTCGCTTCAGGTCACTGTTAGATGGCTTGTAAAATATAACGTCTATTACGATGCTGATACAAGCTCCGTATCACACATATACGCCAGTACAATTCCATGCCTTCCAAGATGTTATTTAGGTACATTCAGCTGCAAAAATACCCGATCCTGAAGCGTACACAAACTTGTATTAAAGACTAAAGCTGACTGTCCCACCCATCACACTATACAGCAAAATATGAGGGTCATTTCGTTGTCTTTCATTCATCATCATGTTGTATTTGCCTACTCCACTTTATTTTTGCAATTTTAGGTGAATTTGACTAAAAATCACGAGCTCTTTCGATCCTAGTAGGACAAAAAAATGGAGTCTATATCACATAATTTACCAAATAACAAAAAAAAACATAAATTACAACTTTTTATAAAATGGCTTAAGAATATTCCTTTCAGGTGTTCTAATATCTTTATCTACACTCATATTGTAAGTTCTCTAAAACGTGTTCGAAAACGGTAGGCAATGGCTTGCTAATGCAACCGACGACCACGACCGATTTTACTATGATAAGCTTTTTATCCGTAGCAGTAACGTAATTTTAACTTTTCATGCTCAATTATTGATGTGCTATGAGTTTTGATAACATAATGTACACCTGCACCCTCCCGGGGATCCGCCGACAGCCCGACACGCGCCCGCGCGACCGCCGGCACAATCGAGTTGGCCATGGTGGCGGTGCAATGGCGGCCATTCTATGGTTTCCAAAGAAGGCATTTAGAATAAATAATATGAGTGTAGATAAAGCAGTGTATGCAACTGTACGTAATTAGGCCTTAAAACACTCGTGTGATCTTATTATGAAATTCGCCTGCGGCTCATTTCATAAAACCACACTCATGTTTTAAGGACCCTTATTACGTAACAGTTACATAAACTACTATAGTATAATTTAAAAGTTTCAGAAAAAATATTATAACGTATACATATTTCTTTTTTTTTGTATAAGTACTTAATATAAAAACCGGCCAAGTGCGAGTGAGTTCTCGCACTGCAAGGGTAAGTACACCACCCAATTAACTAAATTTTTTTTGTTTGTTTAGCCGACGCACGTTTAGCAGTAGGTTATTAAAAAAGGTTTTTCCGTAATATACAAATTAGAACCGGTTTCGGTTTCCTTTTGGTGCATTCAGTGATAAATCCTTATTCTGAACGACAGATTCAGAAATTAGTTATCTGGTCTATTGATACTGAAGAACTACATCCTTAAACAGGCTTATGATACTTTAAAACCCATAACGCAATAAATATCAGTAACCCAGGCGATATTAAAGTGAATTATATTATTTATTAGGCAGTCGTTCAGACATGCCGTATTAGAGTCACTCCTCTATCATTTTCGAAGAGGTTCAGTTTCGTCGCTAGTAGGTGACTGTTTTCAGAAATGAACAACAGCTCCAAACAACACTTGAACTGCCAGTACGGTAGTTCAAGTGTTGTTTGGATTTCAATTTTTTTTTAATTAGGTATATATTCCTACTATGATTCGTGAGTACTATTGGGACACACGAAGTGTTCTAATATTTTCGAAGGCACTAAAGCTAGTTTTCCATGGTCATTCAAAGTCAAATTAACGTTGAATTTATTTTCCAAATTTAAACTTCGGACATCACATTTTCAACGATATGATATTTAATTCAATATAATCGACTTTACTTACAGTCAGCTACAGAAGTACGAGTAGGTTAGTGTTTTTATTGGTTAATAATATTTGAGACAATTTTGAACAAGACCGCATCAAAAGACTCTTTAATTAAACCAATACACTTCGGAAGATTTAAGCTTAGGAGGCTAGAGACTGATAAGTATTCAGATAACGATAATTATGTATGACGTGAGATAGCATCACGTTGCCATAGTTACAAGACTATTTGAATTTTCAAAATTGGCTAGGTCGATAAAGCTGATTGTCTTGTAAGTTTCTGTTAATCTAGCTTTTGTTATTAAATAATACTGTTGGTTTCATTAAACGACTATGAACACCCTAATAATAAATCTTTATAAGAAGTTTGACGTTAATGAAGGAACATGACCTAGTTAATGTATTTATATTAAGGAAAAATACAGATTTTTAGACCTATTCACATTTCTTAAGGAGCTTTTTGCTTGATTATTACCTAACCGCTTAATTTATATTTAATCCATGACTAGTTTACTGCCACATTTATTACTTAGGTACTAATGTACTAAACACGGTGAAATCTATAATTACAAATAACATATAAAATGTATAATCGAATCACATAAAATAACTGGCGCAGCATAAATTTACATATTCTTATTACATGCTTAATTTATTTATATGTAACATTTGACATTAATTATAACATGAATTATTTTCCATCTTTTTTTTTTTGTTACTATTTATATAGCGATTTCAATATACACTAAGTTTCGAAAAACACGTTTTGCTGCTTTAACTTTAAAAAGAGGAAATGTAATAAAAATATATTTTTTCACTTACCAAAAGCAATCGGATGTGGCACACAGGGCACACTCAGTTTGGCGCCAAACTGTAGTGAAAGCGTGTGGGAAGAAAAAGGAAGTAGCTAGATAAATACATACTTATTAATTAGTCTAGCTAGTGCCAGCCAATGATTTACACAGCTACATTCCCGGCACCTCAGGTGATGTAAGCAGCTAACAATGTGTTGGTTAATTCGTATTCTTTCGTCCTCAGGCGCTATAAAACTATCCGCGGGCTAGAACTTGTTAGACGATTGTTTCGACTGCAATGCATCAATCCAGCGTCACGTGGGTGCACCATGCCCACAGATGAACCAAACATTTATGTATGTAGGTACAATGAACAATTTTTGATGCGAGAAAGAAAGTTTGTAAAGTGTAGAGCAATACGAGTAAGTAAATAGTGTAATAATAAGTGTTTGTGTAATCCGCTTGTGAATTAAAATGGAACATGAATGAATGAATGAATACAAGTCGCAAGTCAGACCCCACATGGAGTACTGTTGTCACCTTTGGGCGGGAGCACCTGGATACCAGCTTTGGGCCCTTTGACTCGGTACAAAGGCGCGCTGTGCGGATCGTCGACGATCCCAAACTCACAAGCGAGATTGAACCTTTGAGTCTAAGGAGAGACTTTGCCTCTTTATGTGTGTTCTATCGCTTGTACAATGGGTTGTGCTCCGAAGAACCGTTTTATATGATGCCCACGGCAGCTTTTTATCACCGCACCGCTCGCTGCCGGCAGGGTGTTCATCCTCACACCCTGGAGCCCAAAGGGTCGCGACCCTTTGGGCTCCAGTACGGTTCAAGAGGAATTTCCTCCCACGAACGCTGCGGCTGTGGAATGAACTCCCTGCCGAGAGGTTTTCCCAGCGGGCTACAGTATGAGGTTCTTCAAAAAAGGAGTAAATAGGTTCCTAAAGGGTAGGCAGCGCGCATGTGAATACTCTGGGGTTGCAGGCGTCCATAGGCTACGGTAACTGCTTACCATCAGGTGGGCCGTATGCTTGTTTGCCACCGTCGTAGTATAAAAAATGAATTAAAAACAAACACACAAACGACCTAATGCCGAACCTAAGCCGTATTGTTAATAGGCATCCAACAGTATTCAAATTTCAAGTAGCATTAATATCTCTAGGCCGTTACTGTGAGCTGAACCATTTCAAATTAAGTTGTTGTGCAACAAGCTGTCGTGTTTAGCCATCAAACATTAAACGACTTTCACGTATTGTTTTCACTACCTACGAGGGTTTCAATATGAGTTAATAATACGTGGGTATATATGCTCCCGCTTCTCATTTTCCATACAAATACAGTACCGGAACTAGAATTCCCGGTTCTTGCGATACAAATCAGAATTACATCATACGGCCGTTGGTCTTTATTCAGGCTTAGTACCCTATGATATATAATAATTACAGATGGGTTATGCACGCTCCAAAAGTGAAGCACTTAAAATGAGTGATTTCAAACAATTGCCGCTAGTCGTGCACCGGCCAGCGTGAGATGCGGACGTGCTAATGAGCTCCCTCCACCCGCGTGAGAAAGAGAAAAACTGCAATTTTCTAACAATGAGAGTGACAAAGATGTAATGATTGTCAAAATAAATAAACATAACAGAATCGTTGCTAGGTTATGAAATAACTCTGGAAGTATTTTTTCTGCTCATTTTGTTATATAACCCATCCGTAGTAAATATCATTGTTATTACCTAGCTTTTTTGTGACTACATAAATACATAATTAGACAGGGTCTCTGGCCGTTTTGTAACAATTCAATAAGAAAGTTTCATCATTTAATTTAAACTAGGTATCCAATTTTAATTCATAATTTATAGAGCGAAGTATTAACGTCGGGAATATATTTTCATTAACGACCGGGTTTAAAAAAGGCCTGTTGGAGACGAGAATAATTTAGGATTGCCAACATTCTCGCATATTCTCACGAACATGGAAAAAAATGTCGCTAGCTTTTATTTTCATTTGCTAAAATGCGGTTTTCATCAACGCACGGAACGCGTACACCGGTTGTTGAAAATTGTGCTACTAGGTCCTTAAAATAAATCTAAACTATATTAATGTTAAAAATAGCAGTTGGAAGCTGTTGCCCATCGGTGGACCTTATACCTTTTGTAATAAGGAAATAAAGGAAATTATAGAATGTAAATAATTTAAAGTATGTAATATTGAATAAATAAAATAGTGTAAAATTGTTATTTAATCATGATATTGTTGATGTTAATAGTACATTACTGCAGAGACCAGTAAGTAAGCTTTCCTGGCTGAGTATTTAGTAGCCGTCCGAGTCGAAGACGAGGACGGCTACAATACGAAGCCAGGTAAGCTGATTACGGTCGAAGCATGTATAGTGCTTTTCTCAAACATGTAAGGAAATAAAATTACTTGTTTAGTGCTTCAGTTACTGGCTGAGTGATTTAATGTTGTATGAAAATCCTTTACGTACGTCGCGCTGAACCTGCCTTGGAATAGAGTCCCTACTGGTCTCTAATTACTAACGTAACAGGAACATTTCCGAGCATGTTTGAGAAATAGTAGTTTATGTAACTGTTACGTAATAAGGGTCCTTAAAACATGAGTGTGGTTTTATGAAACAAGCCGCAGGTGAGTTTCATTTTAAGGCCTAATTACGTACAGTTGCATACACTGCTTTATCTACACTCATATAATTTATTCTAAATGCCGTATTCGGAAACCATAGAATGGCCGCCATTGCACCGCCATGGCCAACTCGATTGTGCCGGCGGTCGGGGAGGCGCGTGTCGGCGGCCGCGCGGGAGCGTGCAGGTGTACATTATGTTATCAAAACTCATAACACATCAATAGTTGAGCATGTAAAGTTAAAATTACGTTACTGCCACAGATAAAAAGCTTATCATAGTAAAATCGGTCGTGGTAATGCTAGCCATTGCCTACCGTTTTCGAACACGTTTTAGAGAACTTACAATATGAGTGTAGATAAATTATGTTTTATAATGTGACAGATTTTAGTTGTTACGCGTCACCTGTGTTGAGTTATTTTATTACCAATAAATGATGTCTATGTCTAAGATCCACCGATATACAGTTAAGAGTGTTGCTGTTTGTACAACATTCAGCACTAGAAGTAGCTAAGGGAGAGATATTCAAAATGATCTAGATCTAGATATTCAAAATATTTATACACGATCTTTATGCTCTTCACATTAAAGTCGTGCTTTAATGTGAAGAGCATAAAGATCGTGTATAAATATTTTTAAACACCTCATTTGCTAAGCTACTTTGACATATTAGGGTAAAATCCAAAATTATTAATGTGTTATTTTTTACAGTCTATAAACTTTAAGCAGGTTGTTGAATTCATTAAATAGTTAAGAATTTACTAGTCGACTATTATTAAAACGTTTCATCATAATGAGCATTCATTGAAATGCATAGAATCTACCTATACTTTTAGAGTCTTTTTCTTTTTTTGAGAAGCTACTACTCAGTGTCCTGGTCTTGGTCTATAGAAATTAACTACTACTAAGTATTATTTAATTTAAAAAAAAGAGTTATTCCAAAAACAACTCAAATGAGTTCTAATATGTTAGACGTCAACGAGTAGGTACCTAGAACAAGTACCACCTCCTCGCTTCCCACTACTTCCGGCAAGAAGTCATCTGGAAGCTAATATACTAGAGACAGTTGAATAGTAAAGACTGCTTACTTCTTTCAACTTCTTACCACAATGGACCCCTCTTAAAAATATACTCTTATTTATTATGTAGGTACATATAATGAGAAGCAGATTAAGCTTAGGGTGAGGTTTTCAAATTGACCAAGATCATTATGAACACCTCACCCGCTTAGCTACTTCTGCTGGTAGCACAGATAAGGTAACCACTAGATAAGCCTTACAAGGCGACTAGGTAAAATTTATTGGTAATACGTTTTTAAAGTACATTGCCTACTTTAAAAACGTATTAAAAACGTATGCATAGTTGCATTATTGTTATTTGTTAGTAAACAGTAAATACCTCAATCACGGTACGGTACGGTACAGTAACGTTTACTTGTAGTACACATGTCCCGTCACTACGCAACCACGTGATAGCGCGCGGCCCTTGAAACGACCAATCGAAGCGCCGCTATCACCCACCCGCCCCTCACGTCTTCCGCAAGACTTGGTGACTCGCGGCGCGAACAAAATGAGCAACATTATTACTCTATATGAGGTTCTCTGTGGCTGGTAGCCATAGGAAAACTGTTCGATAAAGAACTATTTTAATAAAGATTGCAAGAAAATTTGATTCATATTCATTTGAACTGCTCGACTTGCTTAAATCCGCGATGAATTATCGTACCAAAGAGAAATCAATTATAATGTGAACTAAATCAAGACCGTTACACGAAAATTGCTGAATATACCCCTAACTCTTTACATATCAACTCAACTGTGTATGAAGACTAGTCTTTATTATTCGCCCGTCTCTGCTGATATAGAGCTGTCCCATCGCCCCGGAGATACAGATCGATCACATTTCACATTGACCACAATGCCGGGCCTCGTTAACAAACAGAGCCCGTTAGATGAATGCCCAATGCCCACTGATTGTGGAATAATCTCAATCTAAGAAGACGGATATTGTTACTCTACAGATTTCTATCACACTAGAAGTTGCATGTAAGACGAGGCTAACGATTAGCGGTCACCATCAACACGCAAAGATGCGTGTTGAAAGATGTCTTAAAGATGACCGGTTGATACCTAATTTCATCTAAATCGGTTCAGTGGTTTAAGCGTATAGAGGTAACAGACACACAGACAGATAGACAGAGTTACTTTCGAAAATAGTATTAGGTAGTTGGGATGAAAGAGCGACTGCTAATTTCAGTTGCATCAACGTTTTTGCCTTGCAAGCTTTAATTATTAGTCATCATTCGTTCATTGCTTTTATCTCATTTACCTACTTGGTTTCGGCGCAGCATGTCTTTTTAGGGTTCCGTAGTCAACTAGGAACCCTTATAGTTTCGCCATGTCTGCCCGTCCGTCCGTCCGTCCGTCCGTCCGCGGATAATCTCAGTGACCGTTAGCACTAGAAAGCTGAAATTTGGTACTAATATGTATATCAATCACGCCGACAAAGTGGTAAAATAAAAAGTGGAATTTTTTTTTTTATTAGGGTACCTCCCCTATACGTAAAGTGGGGAGTGATTTTTTTTTTCATTTCAACCCTAACGTGTGATATATTGTTGGATAGGTATTTATAAATGAATAAGGGTTTACTGAAATCATTTTTCGATAATGTAAATATTTTCGGAAATAATCGCTCCAGAAGTAAAAAAATATGCGTCCCCCCCCCTCTAACTTTTGAACCATAAGTTTTAAAAATATGAAAAAAATCTCAAAAGTAGAACTTTATAAAAACTTTCTAGGAAAATTATTTTTAACTTGATAGGATGAATAGTTTTTGAAAAAAAATTACAAAATAATTTCTGAACTAAGTTTGTAATTTAACCGTATAAGCAGGTGTGTATTGTACCTGTAATTTCTACAAAATTACAATGAAATGACGTGCTTTCAAATAAAGTAAAAACGGTGAAAATCGGTTCACGCAATAAAGAATTATTCCATAAAAATCATCTTCCATACTTTAAGCTCGCGCGCAATAGTTTACTTAATTTGCCGATAGATGTCGCTGTACGTGGAACTCTCGTATCATATCCTACATGGCGGTGTTATTAACTCTTAAGTGGGGACACTTACCGTGACGGACGGAAAACTACGGAACCCTACACTGAGCGTGGCCCGACACGCTCTTGGCCGGTTTTCTTCCTCTCTGTCACCCGTCATTTCATCCTTAACATCCTTTCTTTACATAACGTATTGTCTTTAAACACAGTTCATGCCGCAGGTTTAGTAAAAACAGTCTGCGTTTATTTGCAAACCGCTAGTAATCTTCGTACAACGCATCATAATGCAAGGTCTATTGAAGAAGTCTATGTTACACACAACAATATTTGATCGTAAATCCGCATTATCGTGTGGCTTAATGTTACTTTATAACGATATTTACTGTTTACGATCGGTAGCCATTACACTGTAGACCTCCTTGCGTTCGATAGGACGCCTGTAACTGTTCAGGCTTAGCGGATAAGGCCAAGGGTATTTCAATTACGTGGAAAGTTTAATAAAATGGCCTGCAGTCCGCCAATTGTACATAAATTTGGTATTTTGAGTAATAAATTTTAAATCAGTAGCTAAATAAAATGCATGTATTTTAATACGTAGATAGACAATCTTATTAATTATGAAGTAAAAGCTCAATCATGTAACGGCTAAGTAGGGTAGTTAAAGATTTTAGACCAAGCCGACTTAGAGATAGAGTATGACCAGAAATGGCGCACTTTAAAAACAAATAACATAAATGAGTATCTGCGGAATCCAATTAAGTCCTTTTCATAACTTTATTACAACATCGCGAGCTACGGCGAGTACGGCGCAATTCAGCATTTAGTTGTGACAGCTCGAGACCTTGCCAATTTTATGAGTTTGAGAGAAATAAAGACAAGATTTACACAACGTAAATTAATTGGGTCCTTAACTAAAACAAATCCTAAGGTCGGTGCATTGGCTATGTACGAGTCACAGATAACCTCAACCACTAGATAGATCATAAGTACAACTCGAGGTCACATCAGCGCTCCCGTACAAAGGAGATCGTTAATTTTGTTAGGCGATTTGCCCCAGCTCATTAAGGTGCGTATAATTATGAAGTAGGTATCAAAACATTCGCCTTAATTTCTAGATCAGGACGGTTATAAAATAATCATAAAATCTAACGGGAAAATTGAGAAATCGGGGATGAAAAAACGTGAATGTGATAAGGACAATATTTAAAAGCGTACATGTTTATGATTTACAGTATAACACAAAATAACTACCGGTTTTTTAAAGAATATCTACAAAATCTGACATGATAATGAAACGAAAATCATAATAAAATAATAAAAAGTCATATTTTGATCCTGCCGCTGATTTCTTGTATTTAGATAAACAAAGATAATGACTGTCAAACCATCATTGCTACTATGAACTAAACAATCGTAGAACTAATTACAAAGAGATAAGGTTTAGCTCTGTTAGTGCGCTACTACTAGTATCCATGAAGTTATAATTTTTAAACTGGAGTATACTCTTGGGCCACAAAGTGAGGCTGAAAGAGAGTAATACAGGGAGCTGCGTATCGTTTTGACTTAGGGAGTTATGTCGTCATTAGACAATAATGCCAGCATGACAACAAGTCAAAATGTCAATGTGTGTCAATTTCGTAACGAGCGCGAGTGAGGCACCGCCCCCATAATTAAAAAAATAGAAATAGAAAACATTTATTCGCGACAACAACATGCATACAAACATAAATATGTTTGTATGCATGTTGTTGTCGCGAATAAATGTTTTCTATCTAAAGTTTATTATCCCCTCTATCGGACCGTTTTTTTTCTAATCACCTATGAACGACTGTTTTGCACGGTAATAAGGTTCATCTGTGGTTAGGGAAAAAGTGCAACAATTACATCCACTTTTTATAAATCCATACGAGTATCAGACATTACTAAATTGAAAAAAAAAATGCGTTTCGTTATCGAAAGAGCATGATATAATGCCGTCATAACGCCCTAAGTCAAAATGAAACGCAGCTCCCTTTCTTTCGGCCCCACTTTGTGGCCGAAGAGTATACTCCAGTCAAAAATTATAACTTCATGCGGCAGACTTGGATGACAGTGTCAAACTAGATTAGTATAGTAAACGTAACTCCTTTCTAAAAATGTCTGTTTCGTCTCAGTCCAGGTAAAGTTAACCTTATGTCAATGCTGTAAAGACGTTAACAACTTATTAAGCACTATTTGGATCGCGGAAGGATCAACGAAATTACTTTTTATTTTGTACTAGCTGTGCCCGCGGCTCCGCCCGTGTGGAATTCGGTCTGTGTCAGTAAGCGGCTAATTCACCCCTAATTTCTCTCCCGCTACCCTGGAGGCGGAACTTGAAGTAAAGTTGACACATGACGCTAGAGGACAGTAGTACTAATAAAATATTTTGCAATTACCACTAAATGAAACCACTCAAAAATGAATCCTTTTTTTTATCATATAATTTTTTTTGGCATGATTTAAACGACATAGAGTAGTAGGTGTATATCGGACGATAAAGGACCACTTTTGTATTTATACGTTCATGTCCACGGCAAATATCATCCAAATCGATCCTCCCGTCAAATCAGTCTAAGCATGAAAGGTAAGAACAGGCGCGGTTGAAATTGGGGGGGGGGGGGGGGGGGGTCACAAATGCAGAATTGATTTTTTTCTATTTGAGGTGCACTTGGAGCGGGGAGGGGGGTCCATGACCAATGCAAATTTAACTCAATCGAGTGTAGTGGCTACCCCCCCCCCCCCCCCACCCCCTTCTAGACGTTGAATTTGACAATGATGATGAGATGTTACAAAACATCCGTTCAAAAGGTCGTTTATTAAGGGATATTTGGCGGCGCTTACGTCATTTTACTATTCGGCACTTCCTTTCACTATGCGTTTTTGACTGATAATTCAAAAACGGCTGAACCGATTTTATTCAATACAGTTTTTATTGATAGTTCTTATCAGGCCTCACCACATTTCAGCTTTCTAGTGCGAACGGTAACTGAGCTAGACCGCGGACAGACGGACGGACATGGCGAAACTATAAGGGTTCCTAGTTGACTACGGAACCCTAAAAAGAGATAAATAGTGACTGTTTATGTAACTGTTACGTAATAAGGCCTAATTATGTACAGAAGCATACACTGCTTTACCTACACACATATTAAAAATCCAGGGGGGGCGTGCCGGCGGTCGGGGGTAATGAATTTTCATACGTTTTTACCACACTGTCACAGATAAATCAAGATATTTATTCTTCAATGTAAGCACATTACAATGCACTAATGAACGTCAGAGAAAAATAAAATACGTGAGTTTCGTGGAACACGCGATTGGAACGAAGTTATGTTATTTCATTTTATTTCATTTTTGAATTTTTTTTTGAATTTTTTTTTTTGTATATTTAAAAAAAAAATTAAATTGTTGGAATTTATGAAATTTTTGAAATTTATGAAATTTTTGAAATTTATGTAATTTATGAAATTTATGAAATTTATGAAATTTATGAAACTTATGAATTTTTTGAAATTAATGAAGTTTTTGAAATTTATGAAATTTTAAAAATTAAAATTTTAAAAATGAGATTTTAGAACTTTTTGAACTTTTTGAAATTTTGCCATTTTTTACTTTAAGGTTCTCGACTTTTTTCACTTTGTCACCTCTCACTTTAACTTTTCACTACACTTCACTTCACTTCACTTTATTCTATTTTATATATTTTTTATTTCATTCCATTTTACATGTTTCTCAATCATATGAGTGTCGCGTTTTCGTGACGTGACGCTTTTTCGTGATTTTTTTTCGCCTAGCCCCCCATCCGCGAACCGTCCGATAAGGAACTTCGTTCCAAAACTACCACCGGTTCTAACCCTACACCTCTGGCCCAAGAAGTATTATGACATTTATGACCGAAAAGACACTCGACGGGCCTTATTTTTTTCAAAACAGTAAGTAATACATTATTAGATCTTAAAGATACAAAATAATGCGTAGTTCTTCAAGAAGACATATCAAAACAGCTTGAGAGACAGATTGGGTACATTATCTGTCTCTTGTTTAATTATAAAGAAAAAAAATCCTAATCTGACTGCTTCACAAAACGTTTGATATGTTTTCCTACCTAAACAGTGTCCTATAAATGTTAGATGATTTTGTAGTAGTTATTTGGTTTGGACCATGCATCTTTGTCCGTCATATATAGTCCTCGAACCTGGAATAACCCTTTGACATTCATGAGATTTTCAAATATTTCTTAAGAGCGGGTAAAGGTAAATTTAAAGCATCGACGGGTAACATGTTATAAATATGAACACCTTGACCAAAAAATTACAAATTATTTTAATACCAAATTTCATCTAAATACGTACAGCGGTTATTGCTTGTTTCTTCCCCATGTAAACTTTTTGCATCCGCTTAAGGGATAATTTCCGAGATAAAACTATTTTATTTCCTTTTCCAGAGCTCAAATTATCTCCATACCAAATTTTATCTAAGTCGATTCTGTGGTTAATAATTCCCTATACAAATTTCCAACTCCCTTTTCACCCCTCCCTTTGTCCTTTCTCGAGACCCATACTATCTCTATACACATTTCCATCTAAATCAGTTCAGCGGTAAAAAAATCCTCATACCAACTTCCAACCCCCTTTTCACCCCCACAAGGGTTTGAAAACTATCCTATGACGTTTGTCGAGACTCAAATTATCTCCATACTCATTTCTATCTAAATCGTTTCAGCGGTAAAAAATTCTCCATACAAACTTTCAACCCCATTTTTACCCCCACCAGGGTTGATTTTCGGGATTAAAACTATATATTATCCTTTCCCGGGACTCAAACTATCTCTATACAAAATTTCATCAAAATCCGTTCAGCCGTTTTCACGTGATGCGCGGTCAAATAAACAGACAAACAGATAAACAGACAAACAGATAAAAATTCTAAAAATTGTTGGAACGTGTTCTGTTATCGATTCTAAGTATCCCCAGCCAACTTTTTTTCGATTATCTTCCATGTACAGACTTTCGACCCTCTTCAGCTTTATTATATGTATAGATTTCTAATTCCCGTTTCATTTTCATGAAATATCTTGTCTAGTTTCGTAATAAAATGGGTATTTCCTTAAAATTGCAGAACAAACCTTATACAAGACCATTATCGCTAGTGGGCCTGGAATTGACGGTCTCCTTTAGTATGAGAGCGCAACCGCTTATTTCATTCGAGTTAACGTTTTCGATCATTACTCATGTGAATTAAAAATATCCACAAAAATCAAGTTATAGGGACTAACCTGGATTGTTATACTACATAATGGTGTAGAATACTATTGAGATGTGCTGTTCGAATCGTTAAAATTAACGAATAAAATTGCGCTGATGTGTGGTGACCCCGTGCTCCTCGTAAAAGCTTAATGATGAGTAGTATGTGTAGTCTGCGGTACTTGGTGGGATTCAAAGCGTCGATGACAGTGCATTGCATGCCGTAACAACAATGTAAAGTATAATTTTATGGAGACTAATTTTCATTTAGATATACATAACTAACGTTCGCAATTATGAACGCCAGTGTATTATAGATTATAATAGGTCCATAGCCGTCAATCTACTGAAAAACTTCAAACTACATCCAAATTACTGTTACAAGTTCTAAACACCTGTAAAAGTGTGACTCATGTAACTAATTTTCGTTGTTTACAATTGCCTACAACTCGTGCTATTTCTACTTCTGCCATTTGAAATTTATAATAAATACACTGGAACTACGTTGTTCCATTTCAGGTCCATGGCACGACTATGTCGACTATACTGCCGTGTTACCGCCGTATGTTAATTTGAAATCGAGTTCGAACAGACACTTTATTGCTTTATAAACAGGTGCATATTTGAATGGGTTATTATTGTTATTAAGTAGTCATATGTATGGTGTAACAAATGCTAAGCGTGTCAGTGCACGTGTAGATGCGCCTTATCCAGGTTTACACGCCCAATGTGATTGTGATTTGTGATTAAACAAACATTTTCTAATTGAATCACGTCTCTCATACAACGCGAGCATTTCGGAAATAAACAACGTTATCTAGCGTCACGAGTACGTATTCATAAATCAGCTACCAAATAATATAGGAGATCGATTTCAAAATCCATTCTAATAATAAAATCAATATCTGTAAGTAGGTAATTATGTTACAAAGCGCTGTAGCCTGGCGGTAAAACGTTAGACTTCCAATCCGGAGGTCTCGGGTTCAAACCCCAGCTCGTACCACTGAGTGTTTCGGCACTTATGTATGTACGATATATCATTTGATATTTACCTGCCGCTTTTCGGTGAAGGAAAGGAATCCCGATAAGGCTAATGTTTCCCCTCTGGGTTGAAAGGTCAGATGGCAGTCGCTTTCGTAAAAACTAGTACCTACGCCAATTCATGAGATTAGGTTGTCAAGCTGACCCCAAGCCGGAACAAACGCTAGGAGGAAGGTAATTATGTTACAATGTTTTTTGAGTCTCTTGAAAGTAATCATTATTTTTCTAATGTTCTTATTCTGGCTTTTTTGACGATAGCGTCTAGAGGGCAACTTAATCCCACAAATTGGTGTAGGCATGGCACAGCGTTTTAAAACAGCTTTTATATATACTTATCGAATGAAAATTTCGCAAATAGGTTTCATTTAAGCAGGTCTTTTTACGTCGAAAGCGTTTAAAAATAAATGTACAGTGAAGCGGAAAAAGCTAAAGCGTAAAAAGTTTTCCATGAAATTATCAAAAGACGTCCAACGCAATGGGTAGGAACTTATTCTCGTGGAAAAAAATCGTCTTATTTGGTTGGCTTGGCATTACTTTGTGCTATTACGTGTTTAAAAAAAGATACAAACTAAAGTCAACTGATTGTTGATTAGACAAAGTTGGAAAATAATATACCTAACAGCAAATACCAATACTCGTTCCAACTTTGTCGATAGGATCGTCCTTCTAGGCACCCATAACTCACATGATAGGTGGTAGTTAACTCTTGTGATTGCGCGCGTGATCGCATAGAACTTCACGTTATTATTAACGTAAATAAACATAATTCACTTATTGATATTATTGATTTATCGAAGCCCCGGGCCACAGTAGAGTGCGCGGCCACTCACGATAAGGTGGCCAAAATAACTCCACGCTCCCATCTCATACGTTCCTGAGATAAGGGAGCTCCGCCTAATCGTCTTATTTTTATTCAATTACTTATATAATATTGAGCTTGTAATAGACTACACTCGGGCAGGGATACTCCGAATTTAAGTGCAAAACATCGGTAAATCATGAGCCACTCGAAAAACACAAAGCAGATTTGCTGTAATTAAAAGGGTACGGTAAAAGTAAAAGTGGCCGAAATAAAAGCATTTTAATTAGCATTTCAGTAAAACGATAAAAGGGATAAATTGTACGATATCCGTGCCGGATCAAAATTTTAAAACCTCCGCCTCATTTGACCTGAATCGGCAGAAGATACCTTTCGTATACTCGTATAGAAGTACGACATGTTCTACCGGAAAGACCGCGTTGGTATCAATATCAATAAAAGATGGTTATTTTATTCTCCTGAATCACAAATAAGAAATGGGTTTTATATGCTCGATTCATACAATGGCTGGCCAATCTTAGAGGCAAAAGAGCAAACATAATTTGCAAACCACAAAATAGGTGCCTAACCTGTCACAAATGTATGTATAGGTATGCTATTGTATGGGCGAGGTAGACGCAATCCACGTGTCAACTTTTAGACTTCGCTTTGTTTATAAAACCTTTAGTAGATTAGTCGCTAGTTTTGAACTAAACTAAAAAGCTTCTTACTCTAACTAATGCATAATGTGGTAAGTTAGTCATTCCACATGCCTTTGATGGATGCCCAGTCACGATGGGAATGTGAATCAATCTCGCACGGAATTAAACGGTACTTTGTCCTTGGCTAGATTTATTTCCTTAACAAGTAGGTAAGCTTTCATTACTTAGTATTCCCACAAAAAATTATAGGTTACATAAAAGTTCGTATTCTATAATCGTGTCCGATTTTTTCTTTGAACTTCCAAGACTTAAAGTTGATATTCCATGCGAAAATTAAAACCCATCAACATGATAATTATCTACACTACACCTAAACTGTATGTAAATCCTTATTTCATTGATTTATTATTTGTAGGTTTATGTATATGACTATTCCAGTTTAGTGTTAGGTACCCCACACTATTTAATTGTTTAGTATCTAATGCGAAGTTAGATGATTCCACCCCAAAATAATAAATACAGGGTGACTGGTAATTCGTCGTATTCCTTCAAGGGGGTTATTCTACAGCTTATTTGGAGTGATTTAAGTCCAGTCAAGTAGGGGTCAAAACTCATTGGTTTTCAAGTTATTCAAGATTTTAGATTTTTTTAATAAAATACCCGCTTTTTGACCTAAAACTAGTATTTTTTTTTAAACTACATATTTTTCAAATAAAAAAAAAGATTTTCCGAATAGCCAATGAATCACTGATTACGTAAAATAATAAAAAAAGTACAAAACATATCAAAATTTTGCAAATAAAAGCATCTGAAGTCAGAAGTTTTTGTATTTTTTTTTTCAAATCTTGTTACATTTTAAGGCATAACTAAAAAAAAGTAATAACACTTCGCGTACAAATTACAGAATTTATTTCCTCAGTTCATAAGCTTTCTAAAAAGGCACAATTTATGACATTTTATGCTCATTTTTTACAATTAATAATAATAATACCAGAGCAGGTACAGGACTTAGCGTACTTGACTTTACTTGTTTGTGTCGTTTTAAACTCGCCGAAGGCATACTTTGTCTCCAGTTTCTTATCTTATCTTATTCCTTGAGGTAGTAGGCACTGCAGATTGCCTTTGGTGAAACAAACAAACTGATTAAGGGTCATTAGCTAATGAGCTAATGAAGTTAAATTACTTTAATTAGTTTGTTTGTGTCACTTTAATTCTTACGGCGGGTTTTTCGCCTTCTGTTCCTTATCTTATCTTAATTTTATTGGGTGGCGATGCTTCTCATGGGGTGGGGGTGAGACTAATCAGGTTTAAATAGGTCATGTAGTAATTAATCAGTTAGTTACTTTCAACTTTCTTTCCAATTCGGATGATATTGATAACTAAGCTTTTTCTCAAATGGCTACTTACGAATTTGAAGAATACGCAGATATCATTTATTGTTACGGACTCTATGATGGTGACGCCGCTGCAGCTAGAACTTCGTTACCCTAACCGCCGTTTACCTCACGTAGGCGTGTTTGGTTCATCGTACCGTCTTATTCGGGAAACAGGATCAGTTAAACGCCGTCAAGCTGATGCTGGAAGACCCCAACAATACGATCTTGCTGAAGAAGAAGAAATCTTGCACTTTTTCCGGGCAGACGGTACTACTTCGACGAGAATTATGGCTAACCGGCTCGGTATGTCTCAGTGGAAGGTGTGGTTTACCCTGAACTCAGCTCGACAGTATCCGTATCATTACACTCCAGTACACGCTATTGAAGAGGGACACCCAGCAAGAAGGATGGATTTCTGCAGATTTTTAATTAATGCTGATATCGAAGATCCCGAATACCTAAAGAGAATTTTGTGGACGGACGAATCTAATTTCGAGCGTGACGGGATAACAAATTACCACAATCTGCACTTTTGGGCTTAATTACTTACCAAAGTATCACCCCGGGCAACTTAAAGTCTCAGAAGATAAGAAACTGGAGACAAAGTATGCCTTCGGCGATTTAAAACGACACAAACAAGTAAAGTCAAGTACGCTAAGTCCTGTACCTGCTCTGGTATTATTATTATTAATTGTAAAAAATGAGCATAAAATGTCATAAATTGTACCTTTTTAGAAAGCTTATGAACTGAGGAAATAAATTCTGTAATTCGTACGCGAAGTGTTATTACTTTTTTTTAGTTATGCCTTAAAATGTAACAAGATTTGAAAAAAAAATACAAAAACTTCTGACTTTAGATGCTTTTATTTGCAAAATTTTGATATGTTTTGTACTTTTTTTATTATTTTACGTAATCAGTGATTCATTGGCTATTCGGAAAATCTATTTTTTTATTTGAAAAATACGTAGTTTAAAAAAAAACTAGTTTTAGGTCAAAAAGCAGGTATTTATTAAAAAAATCTAAAATCTTGAATAACTTGAAAACCAATGAGTTTTGACCCCTGCTTGACTGGACTTAAATCACTCCAAATAAGCTGTAGAATAACCCCCTAGAAGGAATACGACGAATTACCAGTCACCCTGTATGTACGAAGACTATGAAGTGAACTACACCTTATCGCTACTCCATGTTGTTAGACTCAATAATTGGTAACGTTTAAAGACAAAATCTAATAAGTATAAAAGCAAGCAAGTACTTGTTTAAGGGTCGAAAGGATCGAGGCGTGACAATTAATATGAAAGCGTATTTAAATCGCCTGTAAACGAAGTTTAATTGTCCGATGGCTGCTTATTATGGACAACGGGTAATTGCAATAATGGCCCTACATTCTAATGACGTGCTTTGATAAGATTTCGCACAGCAATGTTGTTTTTCTTGGTAATGAGGTCCCGACATGGTTGTCTATTTGTGATTTTTTATCGTAGGTTGGTACTTGCTGCTTATGATCACTTGATCAGTCAGAAAGGAGTAAATAATAGAATATAACAGTAGCCTTATTAATGCATTTGCCTATAAATAATAGATTTGGCCTGTTGCTGCTAGCCTGAAGAAATAATAAGAGATGGGTGCAGACAAGAATTTAAATACTCTACTAACGGGTTGGCTTAAAGTAATGAGAATTTTCATATTGGAGAATCGAAAAATAAAGTCAATAGGTACAGGTTAATAAAACTAGAACATATTCAACATTACAAACAAACATTAAAATATAGGGAAAGTCCCTCCATCTTCAAACTTTCGTAACTTGCTTCTGGCTGTTCCACTCACACCTTGGACATCATACAAATTGACTTTTTGAAATTTAATATGTTATCCAAAATTGTATTTGATTGGTAAATTGGATTCCTACGCATCACTACTTACCATTCTTTTGAAAATTGCCAAATAATCTCTGATTGTTCGACGTTTAGAGACGTCACACTAGATTAAGCAAACTCTAAGTATGCCAAAAATAGTCAAAATTGTTTAAAAAGCAATCCCATACATTATGTATCAAAAGATGCCAACCCAGCAAAAGTCCCTAAAGCTCGACCAATCGAAGCTTCATGGGATATTTGTAGTAGGTTAGTACGTGGGGCACTAGGAAAGTTTTGAGATACTTCAAATTTAAAAAAGAAACGGCACTGGTAAATACTTTTTTTTAAAGATTATTTGTTCAGCATTCAAACATAGACAACCATTTGATGAATCATTTCCAAATTAAAAAAATACGGTTATTTTTTAATTCAATTCCGCGGTAATTTTTCGTCAACCATGGATTTTTCGCGAGAACATTTCCGTGCGATGATTTTGTACGACTATAAGTTTGGGTTGAATGAAAGTGAGTGCAGAGAGCGTTTAGTTTCAGCATTTGGGGACTGTGCACCGTCGCGTGCAACAGTTTTCAGATGGTTTACCCCATTTAAACGTGGAGACTTCTCCTTGAATGGCGATGAAAGAAGTGGTCGTCCAGCTACTATAGTTACAGAAGAAAACATCTTAGCTGTAAAAACAATTATAAAGGAAGATCCAAAAGTGACTTATAAACAAATAGAAGAGGTTCTGAAGATTTCATCGCCGGCCATTAATGATATTTTACAGAACCGGCTTGGTGTCAGGAAACTATGTTCACGATGGGTGCCTCACGCATTGAATGAAGAACAAAAAGGAGCTCGCGTCACCTGGTGCAAATATATGCTCAAAAAATTTAACCAGGGTGAGGGACTGACCATCTTTAATATTATTACTGGAGATGAGAGTTGGTTTTACCAATACGATCCACCAACTAAGCGGCAATCGACAGTTTGGGTGTTTCCTGACGATGAATCTCCAACAAAGGTGAAACGCGGGCGAAGTGTCGGAAAAAAATGGTGGCCACATTTTTTTCCGCAAGTGGTCATGTAGCTAAAATTTCTTTGGATGACCAAGAGACTGTGAATGCTCAGTGGTATACTGAAGTGTGCTTACCGGCTGTGTTTAAAAATTTGACTGAAAAACGACCTAAATCTGGTTTGAGGGGGCTATTTCTGCATCATGACAATGCGTCGCCACACAAGGCCATTCTCACCAAAGACTTTTTGATGCGTACGGATATCGAAGAGTTGTGTCATCCTCCATATAGCCCCGATTTAGCTCCTTGCGATTTCTTTCTCTTCCCGAAAATCAAACTCGGACTTCGTGACACGCGATTCAATAGTCCTGAGGATGCTCGGAATGCCTACTTGCAGGCCGTAGAAGACCTTCCTAAAGAAGAGTACCGGGAATGCTACAAATCATGGTTTAGGCGGATGAACCGTTGCTTAGAAGCTAACGGAGAGTATTTTGAGAAACTGTAATAAAAAATATTTCAATAGCTTTAGTAGTTTTTTTGTATCTCAAAACTTTCGTAGTGACCTAAGGTATAAGGTTACGGGCAGGATGCCAGTTCTCCGAAACCATTAGAATTAAGGATAATATGGACAATTAAGAAATGTTGTCCAAGGTATGATGCGTATGGTCAGAAGCACGTTACAAAAGATCGAAGCTGGAGGGCCTTTTCCTATATAGTAGTGATTGTTTGTAATGTCTAATATGTTCTAGTTCCTCGTCAAAAAATCCATTAACCTGTAGCTATTGACTTTATTTTTAAATTTTTCAATGTGAAATTTCTAATTACTTTAAGCCAACCCGTTAGACCTAGTACAAAACTACTTCTAATAAACCTAGACCTAAGCAGCTGTTTCTATAGTATACTAAAATTAGAACATTTACTAAACGATATTAAACATAATTAATTATGTCATCATTTCTTTTCAGGTGTTGCGAAGAAGTGAAAGGCTAGAGGGGACACCCAGTGAACATGCGCCGGAAGGGCAGACAAATCACGCTGCACCCCGTAAGTTACTTACGAGTTTTTTTCAATTTTTTTTTTAAACGCAGCGTGTTTTTCTCTTCGATAATTGCCATTACAGTGTCAAAATTGTACGCTAATTTGAGTTTACTACGACTAAAAAGAACTGCCCTTATTTTAAAAAATGCCTATTTATGGCGCCAACACACTTATCCTTAACCTTTTGAACGCCATGCATCGGACAGAAAAATCGCGCCACCAGCGCCAGAGCGAAATTTGCACGAGCGCACTCAGATACCGTAGTGATTGGGAAACAACATATCGACGAAACATTTCTTTCCGCCTAATAGTGGATTTAGTTAGGCAAAATCACTTTAGATATTTAGAAATCATAATAGTAAAGAACATTCGTTTCGTATTTTTCTTATACACCTAAAATCAACTACAAAAATATGAAAATTAATATACAATTTTATTTAATTTTGTCAATATAGCCACAGCACTACTTAAGTGATAACGTCACGCGCTGACGTGTTATGACGGCTTTGGCGCTGGTGGCACCGTAACTTATTATGAATGTTAGAGTTGGGGGTGAGAGATATTCATTCATTTCTGTATCGATATTTCCGTGGTGTAACTGTATGAAGGAAAAAACGTTAGGTTTTTTAAGTGTTTAGTTGAGTAAAAAATGTTGAACAATACCATCAAATAAATAAATAAATTTTATGATAAAAACTAATGAACATCGGACAGAACGGGTGTGTAGGTAAATAAACACCTAGCGCACATTTCATTCTTTTGTACCTAGAGAAACTTGGTATATCCCTAATAATGACATATTCTTTGTTCACTTAAAGTCGGTCTCTCACCGACAACATCCATATTGGTTGACACACCATTTCATTATTTTTACTTATTTGGTATGAATGAAATGGACCAAAAGCCCACGTGTCGTGGTATTTATCATTGTTTAAGGATTAACAAGAATGCGGCGAAGCAATAAGATTAAAAGAAACGACATACACATTGTTAGGTTTTAGATACGGCCCTTATAACACGCATTGTATTTATTCCATTGCGACTTAAATAAAACTTTCTTTTTTAATAATGCATATATTAAAGTAAAAATTTAAAATATATACCTTTTATAACATTACGATATGTAGTTCCTAAAACTAATCTTCTACACGAATCACAGTTTAATAATTAGTTTTATTATATAATAAAGCTTAAATGCGAAAAACATTCATAATTACAGTGTTTGGTTAATGTTCAATCGTTCATACAATAATAAACATCGACCACTATGCTTTCAAACGAACAACACTATTTCGAAGTGACGTCACGCCGCTTGACGTGATTACCCGTCAACGGCGAGGAAGGCAGTGACTTTTTGTTCTTTTAAATAGCTTTGAGGTATTTTCTAATTTTTTCTTGAGTTACGGGTTATTTTGAATGAAATTTTAACTATTTCTATAAAGGTTGTTTATTAAGGAGTATTTTGATCTCTCATTTTGGACGTTTTAACACGTCATGGCGCTGAGGGCACGACTTTTCGTTGACGTGTTTGAACGGCTTTGGCGGTCAAAGGGTTAATTGTCCAAATGTTCATGTTGTAACTTTTTCTTTACTATGGAATAAGAAAGATAGCCCTGCCGTTTGTTGCTCCTTTGTTTTCTGTTTCCCATATAGGGTTCTGCCGTAATACAATACAATAACATAATATTATTGTTTCTACTGAATTTCCTATTTAAAACACGCCTACACTAAAATGAATGATGCAAACGAAGTTTCGAGCGTTCTAGTTCTAGCAACGCAAAACAATTTATAGAGCTGTCGATAGGCCGTGCCAACTGAACTTGAAACAGCTTAGCAAATTGGTCGCTATGCACGAGCCAAACATTGCTCCAATATTTAAAATTCAGCATTTAAAAGTTTTTAATCATTGTGTTGCCGCGCTCATCTCAAACTCTCAAACACATATACACTACTGGAGAAAGTCTTGGTAAGTCGTACGGGTACGCAGCAGCCTCTTTTGTCGTCATTCAACAGTTACGATACCTACCTAACTACGATTTAGATCCTGTTGTCAATTTACCTTGTCGGGGAGATCCCTACGGTACGTTCTACGCAGTCCACGCTACGCTACGCTGGTCGCTAGTGTCGCTACTCAAGAACCTTTCTGCCAATGTCCATTGGTTTTTACGGCAATAAAACTATGTCAGCGACCTTGATGGTTCTCGACCTTGGTAGATCTCATTTATTTTAACCCTTTGACCGCCAAGCATCGAACGGAAAAATCGTATCCTTGGCGACAGCGCGCGCGAGCGCGCAAGACAAACAGGCTATATTTTGGACGTGATATCACGCGCTGGCGCTGAGGGCACGACTTTCCGTGCGCGTGATTTGACGTCTTTGGCGATCAAAGGGTTAATTCAATGTCACAGGTAAGCTCTAAGCGTAGGTCCGATGCCCTTTGATTGATTTCATTGACTGAATATGTAAAATTTGCTCCCGGCCCCCTGATTTATCCAGTGGCCATGCAAATTCACTGGAAATTTACTCAGCACATTCTATGACTAAGACAGTAACAAAAAAAATGTAATAAAAATTGTGTTTTTTTTTTCAGGCATACCTGGAAGATGTGGGCTCCACTCTTGCGAAGAGGAGGAGGTCTGTGTGCCTGTAAAAGATAGCCCAGATCTGCACTACTGCGTTAAAAGTAAATGTGTTTACCTTGCTATTTGTTTTCGACTAACATTTAAAACGTTTTCCAACAAGCCAAAGACGTACAAAACGCTTTTGAATCCCAAATAATAGAAATGATATAGCAAAGTATTTGAAAACATTCCGCTTAGTTTTTTCGTTTTGTTTTCAGGCAAACAGGGCAGATGTGAAAGCCACTCTTGCGCCAATGAAGAAGCTTGTGTGAACGTACCAAAAAACAATGGCACAGCCTTACACTACTGCTTATGTGTGAATGGAGGAGAACCACCTAGTAAAGACTTCAAGTGTCCAAGGTATACAGGTACGTGTCCTTGCCTTACTTTATTAAATAGGTACTATATTTTATGCACATATTTAATCCTACCTGGACTTTGCTCCGGGAATGAATCAGGACCATTCGGCGGATTTTAGCTCTGAACAACCCGTTTTGATTGTTTTTTAGGAATCTTTGAGGCGACATCAGAAAGGTTATTTTATCAGATTACATATGGTGTCAGTTATCATAACTTTATTGTTCGCAGTGCCCGTAGTTCCAAAGCCAGTTCTCAACGTCCAGCCTCCGAGCAGCACGCGTAACAACTCGGACGCAGCGAGGTTTATCCTCTCGCCCACGGGAGAAGTAAGCCATCCATCTTTATTACATTACTTACTATTGCACAAGCGGCAATTAAAAATGTCGCCCTAAATTGCATTTTATCTTAGCGGATGAAGAGTGAAAGTTCTTAAGTTCCATTCTAATGGGTACCTATTTAGATACTGAGCATTAAGCGTTGACAATTAGGAACATAACTAAAAACAAAGCTAATTCCGTAATTATAACGTTTTCGAGGATGTATTATAAAAATTTGGTAACCGCGTTAGAAATAAAAAAATTACGTAGCTAATCTTATAAGTAAGTTAGGTACACAAGTATTTACGAAACACTGTACCAAAAACTACATTTTCTTATACCGATTGTTAATTTTTTTATTATTATTTAAAAACATTTGCTACAGAAGACTAATATAACATGTACTAGACTTAATCTTCAGAAAATGGTGCGTGTCGACTTCACAACTTAAAGAAAGTAATTTTGACTTTATTGGTCAAATATAAAACCTAAAAATCGAACTGTTTGCCAATTCAAAACCGAAATGGCTGCCAACCTTATAATAACTACACCATTCGTGGCTCAATAAATCAAGCGATTTGGGATAAGTATAGTTACGCATTATTTGCTATCAAATTAGATAAAAACAAAGGCAGGTGGTATCGATTTTGTGCGTTGACCGGCATTGATGGGTGCTTTTATTTCAGAAGAGAGCAGTGTTTTTCCATCACAACTGATAAATATTCAAAGATAGGTCAGGCGATAATGTTTGTCGCGTAATCCGAATTGGGAGTGATGTCAACGCGATAAATTACGGGTAGTGTAGGCGTCAAACCAGTTATGTACAGTGTGGATGTAGACCAACTTATCAGTGCATTATGATTGGGAATCATAAAATAAACTTTTTTACAGGTGCCCAATTCACTGATTAGTGACGTTCTACCAGATTCAACAGGAACAGCGAGTACCGAAACGGGGGTTTACAGCGGAACCGTCAGCAACAATTCAGCTCTGCTCGCTGCCAGCGCTGTCGTGGGGGCCCTCGTGATAGTCATCGTGTTCGCTCTTTTAGTCATATGCTACCTCAGAAGACGGATATGTGTTGTAGCAGGAAAAGGCCAGCCGGTAAGAAACCGTTTGATAAGAAACGTCCTTCAAAGATTGCATGTTTGTTTGTTTACATTTCCTGAACAATTGCTTGAGTTAGTTTCCTGTTGTACAGCTACATAAATTACGATTTATTCCGTTATTGTAGCGTGTGCGACCAGGAGAACCTCTGCTTGCTGAACGGTATATAACGAACCCGCAGTACGGCGTATGCGGCGCGGGTACAGCGGCAGCCCCGGCGCCGGCGACGCCCGCGGCACCCCCTGCTGTCACCTCGGAGGGCACGGACGACCAAGTACCACTTTTGGACAGACACGCTTTAACCTTCCTTGAAGAAGTCGGCGAAGGCTGCTTTGGAAAAGTTCACAAAGGTAAGTCGCCAAACATTCCGATATCAGAATTCTAAAAAGAGTCGCGATAAAATAAATTACTTGAATTATCGTCTTTCTTTTTAGGGTTCCGTAGCCAAAATGGTAAAAACTGAACCCTTATAGTTTCGTCTTGTCCGTCTGTGTGTCCGTCCGTCTGTATGTAACAGCAATTTTACTCGGAAAGTATAAAACGTAGCTTAATATATTTTTAACATCGGGTGTATTTTGTATGCCGCTGCTTAGTTTCGTAGTAAAAATGCTGAAAAAAGGATGCACGCTTTAGAAAGGCACTCCATACATGTACGAGTAACTAATTGCCAAAAAACATTTATTACCAAAATATCAACATGTTGCACATCAATGTATAGGTATTTATCACCCCGAAAGTCAAAAAAATGTATCCCCCCCTGTAACTTTTGAACCGGAAATCCAAAATATATGAAAATGAAATACACAAAATATACAAAATATATGAATATATGAGGAGGAATGAATATACAATGATGTATATCATTGTATATTCATTCACCGAAAATAGTTTTGAACACTTTTCACGATTTTTCGAGTTATCTCCAAAACCTTATTTCATAGGCAGATAAGACCTTTTAATACTTATTCATTTTTTGATGGTAGGTACAGAACCCTCCATTATGCGTGGTCCGACACGCACTTCGCCGGCTTTTTAGGGTTCCGTAGTCAACTAGGAACCCTTATAGTTTCGCCATGTCTGTCCGTCCGTCCGTGCGTCCGCGGATAATCTCAGTGACCGTTAGCACTAGAAAGCTGAAATTTGGTACTAATATGTATATCAATCACGCCGACAAAGTGGTAAAATAAAAAGTGGAAAAAAATGTTTTATTAGGGTACCTCCCCTATACTTAAAGTGGGGAGTGATTTTTTTTCATTTCAACCCTAACGTGTGATATATTGTTGGATAGGTATTTAAAAATGAATAGGGGTTGAGTAAAATCATTTTTGGACAATGTAAATATTTTCGGAAATAATTGCTCCAGAAGTAAAAAAAATGTGTCCCCCCCCTCTAACTTTTGAACCATAAGTTTTCAAAATATGAAAAAAATCTCAAAAGTAGAACTTTATAAAAACTTTCTAGGAAAATAATTTTGAACTTGATAGGTTGAATAGTTTTTGAAAAAAAATTACAAAATAATTTCTGAACTAAGTTTGTAATTTAACCGTATATTTAAGCAGGACTTTATTGTAGGTACCTGTAATTTGTACAAAATAAAAATGAAATGACGTGCTTTCAAATAAAGTTTTGAAAAAAATTACAAAATAATTTCTGAACTAAGTTTGTAATTTAACCGTATAAGCAGGTGTTTATTGTACGGTCAGCTGCAGAGAAAAGGTACCACCGTGCCCTACAAACTTGTATGGCGGGTGGTACCTTTTCTCTGCAGCTGACTGTACCTGTGTTTCTACAAAATCAAAATGAAATGACGTGCTTTCAAATAACCCGACCATGGGCCTATTTTTTAACTCTTAAGTGGGGACACTTACTGTGACGGACGGAAAACTACGGAACGGAACCCTAGACTGAGCGTGGCCCGACACGCTCTTGGCCGGTTTTTTTATTTCTTGAAAGAATATAAATGAAGATATAAATTTTTCATTACTTTTTACAGGGTTGTTACGTCTGGAAAATGAGGAACAGGTGGTCGCCATTAAAGTCCTTAAAAAGAGCGCAGGACGTAGCGCAGAAGAAGATTTCGTGAGAGAAGTCTCTATTATGTCTGCATTCCGACATTCAAATATTTTAAGCCTCATTGGAGTGGTACATAGAGGTACGTAGATGAATATGTATCGATGATAATGAGTCGTTTCTATATTAATTGTATCATTAGATATCATCAGACATTAGGTACTATAGCTGCAAATTTTGTTTACAGAAGACATCGACGCAAGCCCTTGGATGGTGTTCGAGTATATGGAATGGGGAGATTTGGCTGGGGTGTTGCGCGGCCTCCGCGGCGGCGGGCGCGCCGGGCCCACGCTGGACGAGGGCGCTCTGCTGCACGTGGCCTTGCAAGTAGCCCGCGGCATGGAGTACCTCGCCTCGCGCCGCTTCGTGCATCGCGACCTCGCCGCTAGAAACTGCCTCGTAGGAGCTACTCTCACCGTCAAAATCGCCGACTTTGGAATGTCACGCGACGTATACACTTGCGACTACTATAAAATGGGTGGCGAGCGACCCATGCCGGTACGATGGATGTCCCCTGAGAGCATAGTTTATGCTAGATTCACACACGAGTCTGACGTGTGGTCCTACGGAGTAGTTCTCTGGGAAATATACAGCCGCGGTAAACAACCGTTCTATGGACATACTAATTTCGACGCCTCAAAACTTATTCTCCAAGGCATAGTTCTAGTACCACCGGAAAACTGCCCACGTTTCGCGTGCGAACTGATGCGCGCATGCTGGAGGACGGATCCCAGGGATAGGATAGGATTCGAAGAAATTTGTAGAAAATTGGAGATAGCAGCGTCGGCGGGTGGAGCGACGCAGATACGGCTACCGCGGCCGCCGCCGCCTCCGCAGGACTCAGCCGGTTACTTGATCCCCGCGCCGCAGCTGCCAGTGGACTACTTGGCCACAATTCCCGACCCCGAGTCGAGCGAGGAGGAGGATGAGGACGATGAGTACACGTGACGAGGCGCGGCGGCCGCCGCGAGCCCGGCGGACGCCCGGCCCGCGGCGGCGCCCGCGTCGCAGTACGTACCGCGCACCTCGCCGCCCGCCGTTTCCGCGCTCACCTTCTCGTTTCTGCCTCAAACCACCGTCGCTCATTTCGAATGTTAAAACGGAAATGCGTGAACCAATGGATGTTCAGGACACTTGATGGAATAATACTCAATTATACGTATATTGTGATATTTTCATTCATAATAATGTGTAGCCTAATCAGTCTTAATAAGTACCTATGTAGTGAAACGATTGAGAAAAATGAGGATTAGTCTTGCAGCCCAAATGTGTAATGTAATTAAGACTTGCATCGGGTTTACGAGACATTCCACCCATAAGCTTAATGAAAATGTACATTTTTATACCCCGTCATATTTCCATGCCGACATTAGTCGCCTAAATCACGTGGTAATAAAAATCTCAATTACGTGAAGAAATCAAAACTTTGGAACTAATTGTTAGGGTCTATTTTAGTAGAGATTTAAATTATATGGAAATATTTATTAAGTCTTGTGCCATATCTACATAACTGGCTAATAATATGTATACCTACCCTCCGTTTTTTATGATTATTATACATATATTGACTCCACCTTATGGTGTTAGTACATGATATATTATTGGCCAGAAATGATATACCTAATAATAACATTTATGCTGTATGTAAGTAAAATTTATATGAACAAGTCAGTAAGTAGTAATTATTAAAGTCTATCTTACTATTAATTGTTGTTTTCAAAATAATATTTGAAAGAATACATCACAACTCTAAATAATATGAGAGTGGTTGTATATAAAAGAAAATAAATATTATTTATTTACACCTTTGACCAAATCATAGATGACCGAATTATTCTTATACTTAAAGTAAAAGGACAAAGCTTATACTTAATTTATTTGTGTTTATGAAATTAGTAGATACATAATAATTAGTAAAAACTGTACCATAATTAATTAAAATATCAACATAAGATTTTCATTTTACTCATAGGTGTTTTAACTTGTCTTAGTAAAATCTTTCTATATTTATAACTAAGGATGTATCAGGGAGGTATAGAAAAAATCTATATTTTTTTTCACTTTCTTATAAAGTAAGGCATGTTTCAATGCCTTACTTAGTTGCGCTATGACCTAATATTTAGATCTTACTGTATTTAAGACATGTTGAACATGGATAATAAATTGTACTTGTATATTAGATTCTCAATTGGACGTAGTTATTCAAAAATGTTCCAACCCACAACTACCCAGTTGTCCAATTTATGTTTCAAACTCCACCTAACATTGTATCTTCCAAAAAATAAGAAATTGCATGACCTATATAAAAGAAAACATACCATAAAACTCCTTGAAATTAAACCTTTTAAGCAATTAAAACATTACTATTTCTTGAATTTACTATGTCAAATAGACATAATTATTTACTTTAGTATTTTATATTGGTTTGGCCTATAAATACAACTTGTATGTATAATGAAAATAAAATATATGATGTGTTGCAAATTGTAACTTAATTTTAATTTACTTCATTTTCTTTATAACTTATTTTATAGCTCTCGGTCTTTACACATGTCACCATTAAATCCTTTATAAAGGACTCAGGGACTCAGAAGGATAAATCAAATAGTTTTTGTAATAAATTCGAAAGGGTAATCAAGTATCCTGACAATTTATTCATAATTCATTTAATACAAATATTGTAAATTTTAATTTTGTTTCCTTTTTAATGTTCCATAGTTCACTAGAAACCCTTATAGTTTCGCCATGTCCGTCTTTCGAAACTTGGTATGAGCTGAAATTTGGTATGAGCATGTGTTGCGTCCCCCCCCCCCCCCCCCCCCCTCTAACTTTTGATCCGTGGGTCCAAAAAAATTAGGAAATATCATGAAAATGAGGCCTTTATTAGGCCTATACTTACAGTGAAAACCTTATTGAATAAAATCGGTTGTGCCGTTTTTGAGTTAAACTTTTTTAACTCAAAATCGCATAGTAAAGGGACGTTCCAGAACAATTCAGTTTAATGTTCATATGTGAGGTTTACATACAGAGTACAATACCTAGTACCTAATGCCTGAAAAATTCGAGTAAACAAAATATACTTACCGCGACTACGAACTCTCACATTCAATTCACGGTTATTCGTGAAACAACTGAAATATATAGTCACATGCACAACTAAATATGCTACATATCCTGAAGTATTAAATTGATTATAAGATTATTATTTACAATTTTAGGGCATTAGAATAAACGCAAAGAGAACATAATATCCTTGCAACAAACCACTCACCAGCAAATTTGACAGTGACAGCTAGCCAGTGCTACCAATTTCTAAAAAAACCGAAACCAGTGAGGGTGGACTAGCATGATCGCTAGTTAACCAACGTCGACTGACCAATGAGACCGCTACGTTCCCCGCGTGCAAGAATAAGCATTCTAAGCACAATTTGGACGCATCGGACCATCTTAAAAACTGTGTTACAATCTGTGGTAAAGGCAAACAGACAACTGTCATTTCCATGTCAATCTCTAAATTATATCCTATCTGTGGTATTCTTCGCTTTCTGAAGAGAGGCGGTCGTTGTTTTTCTTAGGCCATTTTTCTGCTTATTTGAGTGTTTTAAATCGACCTATTGTTCACTATGCGCAAATTCATGCTGTTAAATTGGGTGGAAAATACTTAACTAATTAATAATTCATTTCACGTTTTAAATTAAACGCAATGCCTCCAATAAACTCTAAGGGGAAGAGTTGCGCAGAATACGAGGTAAATATTGTTTAATATAATGGCTAAAACGTGAATAAATTAATGCTTAGATAGTTCGATATATATATTATGCATTAGAAAGATTAGTTTTATACATTAAGTTACATAATATTTACTGTTCTCAATTTTCCCATAATCTGGGTGTGTTCTGTCGGTGAAAGTGGTGCCGGTTTTGTTGAAACCATAAGATGTCTAATATTTATATTTGATAAACAAACGTTTGTCGTGAAGTACACTCATAGGAATTTCGTTTATATGTCTAATAAGAATAACGAATTATTCATGTTGTTATTGTTCAAAATTATTGTTTAATATGAAAAGTAGTTAAAAATCATTGCAGGTACAAATTATGAATATTATTGCTTACATGACAAGTAGTTGGAAGAGTAAGGTGTTCTTTATTTCCAAATGTAGTAACAACTTGTATATTCTGTATATCACCTTAGATACTCAGGAATTCTCTATCTCTACTGGTTTTGTATGTCAAGAACTGAGTAATTCCAGTTCCAGTAAAGTATTTTGTATGAAAACCATATTAAAATTCCTTAAAAAATGTCATTTGTGTAACCGTAACCCATGCCAATTTGTAACTGAATTTTCCATTAAAATTGCTGTGAATAAATATTGGTAGAAGTAAGTTGGTAAAAATTGAATAGCTTTTGGTTTTCTATGAGCTTTTTTCATCAAAAAATTTTTATACAGAAGTACCTAGTTTACATTGATGATACAGATAAAAAAAGATTGTCCTTTTTATGCATTTGTTTGGCAAAATCATATTACAGATACTGCAATATTCTTAATTTTTTTTTTTCAGAATGTTTTGGTGCAATAGAAATATACATATTCATAGAGTTTGCATTATTAATATTTAACCTATCGCATGCCAGAACGTGGATCCGTATTAGTACATATTGAACTGTTATTAATGATTAATTAGAATTTTATATATATTGCATGGATCTGCATTTCTGCATGCGAGAGGTTAAAGATCGCAATTTATAGGACACCTTACTCAAGAGATGAATTCCTAATTTGTTTTGAAATCAGATATGTACTGAAAAGATAGATGTCATATACTTCAGAAAAAGTGACCAAACCCTCCGGTGTCCGAGGCCAGATTTGAACTGGCGTCTTCAGCTTTCGCGGCTGAAAACGCCAAAGCTGAAGACGCCAGTTCAAATCTGGCCTCGGACACCGGAGGGTTTGGTCACTTTTTCTGAAGTATATGACATCTATCTTTTCAGTTTATATATAGTAGTGTAACTACTTAAAAAAAATATTGAACAAAATAATTTGATTTGCTTCAATATTCAGATATGTACTGTTAAATATTATTTTTAACCTTTCAACAATTATTGAAATTAACAGATAAATATAGAGTTTTATGAATTGTTGCAGAACATCATAGCCAAGAAATGCACCGCATTGGATTTTGAGAGTTATATTCAAGAAAACAAGACATTGCTTTTGAATGATCCCCTTAGAGACATCCTTTTATACCCTTCCGATGATGTTTCTGTAAGTAAAAATGTACCTATGTAAATATAGTGTGTTAATTAACTCTCTAATATTCCTCTAAAAGAATTCTCCAGTGACTAGATAAGTCTTCTTCTTCTTTTCATCCTTTTACCCACTGCGGGGGTCCTGTGTGGTCTGGGTCACCTGCTCCCATCCCATCCCCAATACACCCATCTCTTGCTCCACAGTACGGAATTATTTATTATCCGAATTCTCATGCAGAGAAGAGACCTGTGCCTAGCAGTGGAACATACAAGTTACTCTTTCTTCTTACTCAATATCTAAACAAGATGGACATACTTTGTTTTTCAAATTGAACAAAAAAAAATATCCCTTCTGACACAGTTTTGGTGTCATGTCCAAGCAATATCAAGATTCTAACCTTTTTCTTGTCAGTTAGAACAGTCTAGTTCTAGTCATTTATCACTCAACTTAGATACAATCAATACAGTAAAACTTGCTTAAGACGATTTTGAAGGGAACCGGCGAAAAACGCGTCTTTGGGGGGAAAGCGTATTATACGGGACTTCTGAGGGAATTCAAGTTGCAAGGACTGATATAAAAGGGCGTATTATGCGATAAATCGTATTAAACGTGATCGTATTAAGCGGCTTCGACTGTAGTAGGTACAAACAGTGATCTTAACATTTGAGTAAAATTAAACTAATCCAGGACCCTATTTTGTACAGAGTGTGGTCCTCCCTCGCCGCTGGCGGACAGTCACAACAGCGGTGCCTGATGTGAGGACTGCCTCCACTTGCCCTCTGCTCACTCGACAAGCTTTGCTCAGCTATGCTTCCAGTTGGAATCTTATACACTACAAGTATAACAGTTATTCTGGCACATATCTTAATTTACCAAGGTGAGTAGAACTTTTGGAATTACTTTGATTAATTAATTACTTTTTTGGCCAATAGAATTATTGTCGTACAAACTCTCTATCTTATAAAACCACACTGGTATAATTAATAATGTGTACCTAATATGATAGGAGTTTCTATAACTATGGCCAGTGCCAATAACATTCACTAATTCAAATTATTACAGTGATATGCTGAGTAACATTAACTGATATAATAAACAATCCAATGTAACAATATTACATGTTAACATGTTATTGTTATGACAGCGATTTGCAATTGTGTTAAGCAGTATTATGATTTAAAATGATATTCAGTTTGAAAACAAATTGTTTTAAATGGAGCAGGATTATCACACACACTTTAGGGAAGAATTGCTGTAAACCCACACCCATGTGGGAGTTTTACTACCTTTTTAACCTCACTATCGATAAATAGCAATGATTGAATGCAACCACAACAGAAGAGCTCATTAGCAACACAATTAACATAACATTTCATGGTCATGAGAGCAGGCAACTGTTTGTTCTACCTTCAGTTTCTCAAGGTCAGCTGTCTATCTGATCTGTGACTCACATCCTATTGATTGCACCAGTAAAGAGGGCAATAAACATGGTTTTGATGCTAAATAATGTCAAAACGTTCAAAATTAAATTTGTTTAAAAGGTCGCAAATGGTAAATTTTCTAGATGCCATATAAATGAAAACGATATCAAGTTTTTTTTATACCACGCCAGTGGCATACAAGCTTACAGCCTGCCTGTTGGCGGTCACCATAGCCTATGGACGCCTTCAACTCTAGCGGTGGTACCTAATGCGCGTCGTCGCCGCCTTAAAAACCTGTACACTCCTTTTATTTTATAAATAATACGATATCAAGTCGATATTTTTATTAGTGACATATTCATAGGGATTTTCCATAGGGGCATTCCCTGGCGGGGAAAACTTTTGAGTTGTCACGCAAACAGCAAAACAAACCTCAGACATAGGTACAGTCAGCTGTAAAAATATAGGTGTACTCATCTTACTCAAAAATATGTCCCATAGTATCTTATTCCGTTGTAATAAGTGCGTAGTACCATATTTATGATACGATTTTTTCGATACGTATTTTTGCAGCTGACTAGCTATTTTTATGTCGACTGTTTAACGACAAATTAAGATCAAGTTTTTATTTAAAAATCGGCATACTCGGCATTCGGTACTCCATAAAATATCAATTTAGAAATACCATAGCAGTTGTTAGTAGTCTTATACAGACAGACAAACATACATAGTAGAGATGTAACGAATATTGATTTTTTAAATATTCGCATGTGAATATGTGCCTCTCATATGCGAATTCGAATATGGAGTTCTATAGCCTTGAAGTTGTGGTTGTTGAATGATTCAGACGTAATACGTTCAAACAGAAATGTAAAATAAAAACTAATTTTATATGGGACAGAAAACCTTGTAATTACTTTTGCAGGCAATATTTTGGAAATAAGGATACAAACAATAGGTACATTTTATTTTTCTTGGAATAAAACACTAAAAAACCGTTTAAAATTATTGATATAGTCTCATCATATAATCACTTGTTTCTAAAATTTGGGAAAATTTGAATAAAAATATTCGCATTAAATTATGAGAATAGGAATGCGAATATGAATATTCGTTACACCCCTAGTACATAGTAACATCCCTGACCTAAAGCCTTGTAGGCGTAGATGCTGCTAACTACAATCAACATGCAATAGTTGGTTGGTGTGTTACGCGTTATCAGCATGTTGGGGTTAGAAGAGCTTTGTATATTTTCTGGTTCATCAACTTTTATTTAAATGTAACAAAATTTAAAAGTAAAAAATAAATGTTCGTTACGCATATAGTTACTTTTGTTAATGGCTTTCTCCCTCTGCACAGAGCAATGGGAATTTTGCCGATGTGGACGTTAAACGTTAATCGCACTTATTTATTGTTTCCTAAATAAATGCAACGTTGTTCGGTAAAGGCCTTGTTAATTGTAAGGTGATAGCTTTCCTAAACACGCGGGTGTCCGAGACCCCGGATAACCGTTTGTTCAACTAAAGGGTGGTTACGCGCGTTTTTAGACTAATTCTTCACACACTTGTTCGTTAGTTCAGCGCACAATAAGCTATCAATATTAATATTACACACTGAACTACGTAAATGAACAAAAAACAAAAAACTACTCTAAACACGGCACAGCCATCTTGAAGCTCAAACGATTATCTTATAGTTACTTAGTTTAGCTGTTGTTAACGTGACAAATCACTTTTTTCTCTTCACCAGACCAATCGATAACAAATTAATAGAAGAAGTATATGACATAGACGCCGAAACGGAATGCGACAATGAAGCTCAAGCAGCCAAAGTGGATATTGGCACCAAAGAAGGATATCTGCTCAAAGGTCCCGAAATCGGCTCCGACAGGATATTTAGCAATCTCGCTTCAAAATCGTTCAAAAAACGCTATTGCTCAATGGTCAGGGAAGCTGATGGTGCTTACATTCTTGAGGTGTATAAGGATGAAAAGAAAACGGATACGAAACTCACTGTTGTCATGGATTTTTGCTCCGACGTCGTCAAGGTAGGTTACTATGTTAAGGTTTTTTAGGGTTTAAGGAAAATCTTTTTTAAATTTCATATACCTACGTATGTATATGGTGTTCTTTGGTAAGGTGACCTTTCTGATTTAAGATTTAACTCACAATGTGTGAGTTAAATGTAAACTTTTGTAGTGTTTGTAGGTATATCTCACTAAAGTTTAAATTAATTTATGACAAGCAGCAATAAGGCCACTTTGCGCATTGTCTCTTGCGCCTCGTATTGAAGGCGCGAAAGAACTGCAAGGGAAAAAAAAGTTTACATCCATACTAAAGGCCGTGGCAGGATAAGGGACCATCTGATGATGGGTCACGTCACGTCATTAGTTAGTGTTATACTAAATTTCAGCATTCGCCTCATCTTATTTTTGAACAAAAAATTAATAAAATAAATATATTTATCTACACTCATACTGTAAGTACTCTAAAATGCGTTCAAAAACCGTAGACAATGACAAGCATTACAACAAACGATTTAACTATGATAAGTTTCTTATCTGCGGCAGTAACGTAATTTTAACTATGCATGCTCAAATATTGTTAAGCAATGAGTTTCAAATTTGGAACATCGAATTTGATAACATAATGTTACCGCCATGGCCAACTCGATTGGTCCCGCGCGAGCGCCGGCACAATCGAGTAGGCCATGACGGTACAATGGCGGTCATTCTATGGTTTCCGAACAATTAATTTAATATATATAATATGAGTGTAGATAAAGCAGTGTATGCAACTGTACGTAATTAGGCCTTAAAACACTCGTGTGATCTTATTATGAAATTCGCCTGCGGCTCATTTCATAAAACCACACTCATGTTTTAAGGACCCTTATTACGTAACAGTTACATAAACTACTATTTTTTTTTCATAAATAGTTTGTAATGGAGCGAATTACTTCATGCTTTGCATAAATAGTACACTAAGTTAATACCCGCAATTTGACCCTATAAACCGGATAACACTCCATATCACATTCAGGTGAGATCGCGGTCAAACGTCTGCCTATTCTTCAAAAAAAAAATATATATATATATATATATAAAATACATGTGTCAACATTTTTCAGAACCAGTTTGTTTACTTCTAATAGGCTTTTTAATGAGCACAAAATGGTCCCTTATCCTGCCACGGCCTTTGTGTGCATTGTTTGGCGCCATGTCTATCGTAATATATTACGTACAAATAGATCTTCGAAATTATCTAAACTAAAGGTTTGTTTAACGATATTTTATCATTCACAGAACCCGAAACGTGGGCGCCACTGTTTCGAACTACGTATGTCTGGAGGGAAAGGGTACACGTTCTCGGCTGATAATGAGGATGAGATGAATGAGTGGATAATCTCCTTCAATGCGGCTTTGAAAAAGAACCAGGACTGTCCGGAGATCAGCCAAGATGAAGTATTAGATAAAGGTAAGTTTGTATGAACTCTGCAATCCGGACAAATTGAATCCATCGCGATATTCACGAATAAAAGTGTTATAATCAACTTCAAATTTACGGTAAACACGCTCTCGATGGCTCTTATCCATTGCTTGTGCAACAGTGCATTAAGAGAGCAAATATTTTTGAGATTTACACTACCAATCCCTTTGCAATAACTCATTAAAAATTATTACGTATTTTTTGCCTTCCTTAATTTTTGTTAAAAGCATTTTAAATAAAGTACATTCAATTTAAGTATAATTGTTGCCGTGATACTTAGCAAAAAACACGGCAGAGAACAATTAATAGTAAATATCATTTTAGGGAAAGTATGTGTTACTACACAAATACTATTGAAAGCGCCCAATCAAACAGTAGCCCTCTGTTTACAGTGTTATCTTATCGCAAATTACATTAGTTTCCCGAAGGACGCCGATAAATACGCAAATGAATAGCCAGTTGTTTTATTATAAAAAAGCCTTTGAAATGTATAATAGATCCCATCAAAAACATAAATGTGAAAGGCTGCCAAGTTCGATACTATGGGAATGCTTCGCCTATAAACAGTGATCGGAATAGGTAGTGCCATTTCGGGTGAATGACCTTAAACATTGTACAGAACATGGATAAGACTTGAGATTCTTCGACTTGTATTTCTCACTGAAAATTTTCTTCAAAACGCAAAAGTAAAAAAAAATTGTCATTATAAATACTTTCGTTTAACAATAATACAATCATAAAATAAAACACGAAACATCAACATCATTATATTAAATGAACATAATTTAATAATTACTTTCCTTGAAATTATAGTAGCATACCATATTTTTTCAATATTTTCTACTGTCAATCTATTTCTTTTGACGTCCAATATTTTACTGAAACCACATTTTTCATACGTTAGGCCCGCGGTTCTTAAAAACATTTTTTAAACCAAACACAAACTTTAAAATTTTCATATCAAATCCTGGGGTTAAAAACTATATCCATACTAAGCTTACGCACCGAAGTCCCGCGAAATGGCACTACCAATTCCGATCACTGCCTATAAAAGAAGTGAGATCTGAATAAGTACCAAGTTCCATAAAAATACCTCAAATCATAAATAGTTATAGGAATACACACTTGATTTCCAGCAGTTTTTAAGGTACATTTTGAATAAGTATCACGTTACATAGAAATACCTAAAATTATAATAGTCAGAGAAACGCACACCGGTTTTTTTAGCAGTTTCCTGATAACATTTATTATTTTCAGTACTTTTTAATGATGTTACTTGGCAAGTTTTCACACACCACACACCTTTTCAATGCAATGAATCGACACCTTTGGACTGCAATGTGTCAAGTATATAATTTTCTATTAAAACTTGCCAAGTTACATCATTAAAAAGTACTGAAAATAATAAATGTTATCAGGAAACTGCTAAAAAAACCGGTGTGCGTTTCTCTGACTATTATAATTTTAGGTATTTCTATGTAACGTGATACTTATTCAAAATGTACCTTAAAAACTGCTGGAAATCAAGTGTGCATTCCTATAACTATTTATGATTTGAGGTATTTTTATGGAACTTGGTACTTATTCAGATCTCACTTCTTTTATAGGCGAAGCATTCCCATAGTATCGAACTTGGCAGCCTTTCACATTTATGTTTTTGATGGGATTTCATTTATTTTTGTTAGGTGTAGGTTCTTTATTATTTTTTTATCACTTTTGCTTTAGGAAATGTCTCATTCCACTTAGGTATGTACTTTATACTATAACCCTTTATACTAAGCGTCTAATTCTATTTTACTATTTATTTATAGGTGATTTTTACAAATAAACTGGCTCCCTACACCTATAAAATGTACCTACTTACATATAATTACATACATCAATAACGTACTTTATTCTGTTTGTAAGTACGCTACCTACATAGATAATTAATAACTTGGTAATACCTACCTACCAGTAGGTATTATAATTGGTGGCCTATTATGTAGCCCTAGAAGTGCACCATCCCATCTCATCCCGTGGCGTATCGGAGGGTGAGATGGGCAGTAGTATATATAATTCCATCTTAGAGTATATATGATTTCCATGTTCTTGAATCTGCGATTTTATTAGTTGTAAAATTAGAAATTATTTAGACTATGCGAGAAAAAATAGTCTTTTCATTTTTGTTTGACTGATATAGCGCACCTAGTGTACCTAGTGACCTGCTTTGCACTTCGTAAATCGTGGGTTCGGTTCCCGCAACAGACACACACAGAGTGGTGAACAATTTTATTGTTCTTGTCCTTAAGACAAACATGTATTGTCTTAAATTGGTATGTACCTAAATTTAAATAAGTCTTATCTCATTTCCACTCCATACCTACTTATAGTAGAACAAAATTACACATTCGTTGTTTTCGAAACTGACTCACACTTGGCCGTTTTCAGATTTTGACTTTATTTCGACCTAAAGACAAACCTTCGAGCCAAATTTCAGGTCGGTACGACCAATGGAAGATAGACCCATTTAGTTCATTATGACTTCATAGTAGAACAAAGTTACACCTTCGCTATTTTTAAAACCGACTCACACTTGGCCGTTTTCAGATTTTTCCCTTTACTTTGACCTTAAGACCTATCTCCATGCCAAATTTCAAGTCAGTACGACCATTGGAAGTGGTCTAGGTTTTTGATAATGATGAGTCAGTGAGTGAGTGTATAGTAAAAATAGCGATTTTCTGACGTCAATATCTCAAGAACTGCTATAGGTAGAATAATGAAATTTTGTATTCTAGACAATTAAGGGGATGTCAACAGACACTCGAAATTTCATATGCGTAGATAAAATATGTTTTGAGTTATAGGGTGGTCGAAATTGGCCCGAAATGGTTCGTGTAATATAACCCACGGCCGGTGTGTCGCTTTTTTTTGCTCGAACTTGGCGGACACACTGCCGTGTGTCTAGATTAACAATGTTAATGTATCCAACAATTTACTACGGATTTTAGTGTAGCGAGACTAATAAATATATATCTCTACAAACACTAGAATGTTTAGAACATTCAAACAGGCAAATAACAACAACGCGCTAATGTGTCTACGTATTTTATGTACAGTCGACTACAAAGAGATGTATCCACTTTTTCACCTTATTGCGTTGTAATAAGGTCTAAAAGTGGATACATCTCTTTGTAGTCGACTGTACAGTCAGCTGCAGAGAAAAAGACCCCCCCACCGCTACAAACTTTGCATGCAGTGTGGGCCTTTTTCTCTGCAACTGACCGTACAATAAAGGTTGGGCCACACCGAATGCAAATTTTCGCATTAACGAGTTATCGCGCTTGTTCGTCGTTACTAATTCTAAGTTTGCTAGGTTGTTCTCGGTATAACCAATAAGGAAAAATATATCTTCCTGGCTAACCCGGTTATCAAACGCTGCATAAAAATTGCGTAGTGTTTTTTTATATTTAGTTTTTCCTATTAGGTCGGTTCTCTTACGCCTATCAAGTATGCTAGATACGAGTAATTAAAATAATTTACCAATAACCTTAACCAACAAGCTTTCACTTTTACAATATTATTATTATTAGTAGGATGACATGGTATGATAACACCCCTAATGTATATAATAAACACTTTATTGTACAGAAAACAAGTAACAATACAGACATGATAAAAGAAAAAACCGGCCAAGTGCGAGTCGGACTCGCGCACCGAGGGTTCCGTGCAAACCTATAGCAAGCAAAAGTTGTAGTATGTTTATTACTTATTTCAATTTAATACCTCTACGCGTTTACGAGGAAAAAGGTAGTAAGTTTAAAATTTCAAAAAATATTTTTTGTATGATTATACTAAAAATGACTATATTTGTAATTTTTCCTTTGTCTGTGCTATATGAAGTTTCTTCGTGCCAAGTTTCAAGTTTCTGAGTTTACGGGAAGTACCCTTTAGGTTTTGAGTTTCTTGCGAGTACTCAGTTTCAAAATATGCGACTTAAATTGCTATTTCTTTTGATTGCGTTCACATAAAAGTTTGGTTTTGCTATATCAGAAAGGTCCTATAGCCCTGAGTATTTAACATGAATTTCAATTTAATACTACCACGCGTTTACGAGGAAAAAGGTAGTAAGTTTAAAATTTAAAAAAATATTTTTGTATGATTTTACTAAAAATGTCTACTTTTCGTAATTTTTCCTTTGTCTGTGATATATGAAGTTTTTTCGTGCCAAGTTTCAAGTTTCTGAGTTTACGGGAAGTACCCTTTAGGTTTTGAGTTTCTTGCGAGTACTCAGTTTCAAAATAAGCGACTTGAATTGCAATTTCTTTTGATTGCGCTGACATAAAAGTTTGGTTTTGCTACATTTGAAAGGTCTTATAGCGCTGAGTATTTGACATGAATTTCAATTTAATACCTCCACGCGTTTATGAGGAAAAAGGTAGTAAGTTTAAAATTAAAAAAAATATTATTTTGTATGATTTTACTAAAAATGTCTACTTTTTGTAATTTTTCCATTGTCTATGCTATATGACGTTGCTTCGTGCCAAATTTCAAGTTTCTGAGTTCACGGGAAGTACCCCGTAGGTTTTGCAAGTGCCGAAAAACTCTAAAATTTGCAGCATAAACGACTGTATCTTTTGATTTCGTTGGCTTTTATGTTTGATTTTTTCACAGCTTCAAGGGACAATAGACCTGAGTACTTGATATAAATTTCAGCTTGATACCTCCACGCGTTCCTGAGAAAAATGGTCTTGACAGACAGACAGACGGACAACAAAGTGATCCTATAAGGGTTCCGTTTTTTCCTTTCGAGGTACGGAACCCTAAAAAACAACTTACAAAGGCGGACTTATCCCTGAACTTGTAATTTGAGGTCTCTTCCTAATTTTATTTCGTAAGATTATGTTAAATAGTCAAACTAACGGAAAACAGATTTTTCAAAAGAAGTAATCTTATCCTAAACATGAATTGTGTCATTACAGATGCAGATGTCTCACTGACAGCGGAACCGCCACCTCCAACATACGGAACGCTCAAAGGCCTGGAACACAGCATGAACCCACTTCTGATGCGGTACTCCAGAGAGACGGACATGTCTATAGCGGCCGCGAGAAACGAGTGCCGCGCTAACATATTCAGCATGCCATACAAGCGGGCGCCATCGCCTGAACCACAGCTGGAACCTTTCAAGTAGGAATATATTTTTAGTTACTGAAAACTATAGTATAGGTACAGTATACATATCGTATAACAGATCGATCCCACTTCTCATCACGTGGATGATAGACGTTTCCTTAGCGGTGGCACTGAACGACTCCCGCGCTAACAAATTCGGCATGCCATACAGCTGCAACTTTTCAAGAAGGAATATCTTTTTAGCTACTAAAAACAATATTATACACTAATAAACACATCGATCCCACTTCTGATGACGCGAATGACTGTCTTACTTTTCGCCTTAGAAGTGGCACGAAATGAATGCCACCCTAACATATTCAGCGTGTCGTACAAGTGGACAAATTTCCTGAAACAAATTTCTGATTTAGCTAGTAAGAAAAACCGGCCAAGTGCGAGTCGGACTCGCGCACCGAGGGTTCCGTACAAACCTGTAGGTGTATAGGGGTATTCACTTTAAAATTATTAAAAATATTTTTATTATATGATGTAACTCAAAATTTACGGTTTTCGCAATTTTTCCTTTATCTGTGCTATAAGACGTTGCTTCGTACCAAATTTCAAGATTCAGAGTTCACGGGAAGTACCCTGTAGGTTTTGATTCCCTTGCGAGTTTCGAAAATTTGCGGCATAAACGGCTGTATCTTTTGATTGCGCTGGCTTAGAAGTTTTATTTTTTCACAGCTCCAACGGACAGTAGACCTGAGTATTTGATATAAATTTCAGCTTGATAGAGTGATTGAAAGGGTGATCCTATAAGGGTTCCGTTTTTTCCTTTCGAGGTACGGAACCCTAAAAACACACTAGTGAAGCATGATTCCACTTCTGATGATCGCTTATAAGTCTTATAACATGTACTGCCGCTATGCCAACCTTGAAATATGTCACTTAATGTTTTTTAGACACATAATCATTAATTCGTGTATTTTCAGAGAACACTTTGGCCAAAAAATACTGCTCAAATGCGAAAGCCTAAAATTTAGATTACAAGCGCCAATAGATGGCGACAAAGAACTCCTATGTCAAGTGGAACCTTACTTCACTTACCTGGCTCTGTACGATGCAAGGAGCGGTAAGAAACTGACAGAGAACTTCCATTTTGACCTGAACCATGCGGCGGTGAAGGATCTAGTCAAAGATGCGGAGGACACGAACTCGCTGGTCGAGAACTTTAGCTACGATGTCAAGTTAGATGTTAAATTGATCCCGGAGGAATGGTTCAGATCGAAGAAACAGGTAACCATTTAACTTTTTATCATAGATAATAGTAATTAAGTATTAATTGGTGTTGGTGCAAAATATTGTAGCCGCAAATTGATCAGTTGAACTAGACGACGCTGTTAGGCGCCGTAAATAAAACAGATACATAATAGTTTGATAATCTAGTTATCGCCATACAACCACCAAACCAAACCGCACAGATCATATACTTCAACTATCACTAAAGACAATCGACTTACGTAAGACAGGCTCACATACAGTTTGAAGTCTACAGAGTATACTCATGAAAAATATATAATTAATCAGCGTTTTCTAGCAAACAAACTTCTAAAAAAAATTTTCTAGCAAAACAGATACATAATAGTTTGATAATCTAGTTATCGCCATACAACCACCAAACCAAACCGCACAGATCATATACTTCAACTATCACTAAAGACAATCGACTTACGTAAGACAGGCTCACATACAGTTTGAAGTCTACAGAGTATACTCATGAAAAATATATAATAAATCAGCGTTTTCTAGCATTAAGCTATCAAAGCATTCTTAAGCTTAAAGGAGGGGCGCTATGTTACCTCTTTTACGTCATGTAAAACTCTGAAAAAATCATAACAGCGAAATTTACTGAGTTAAAACCTATCCTAACTATCTGTACAAAGTCTTGAGTATTAATTTATCCTCCTGCCACCCACAAATAAAAAAATCCACGACAAATGTGTCTTTGAATTGTCAAAATTGAGGTTTATAATACAATGGTCTCCCATAGACCTCTTTATACTTAGGCCTCTTAGAGATTAATAAAATACTGCACTCAGATCCGTTCACCCATTTGGGATGTATTGGTATGTAGACACGCAAGAAGCGCTGGTGGTCTGGCGGTAAGACTTTCAATCCGCAGGTCGCGGGTTCAAACCCCGCAAACTGAGTTTTTCGGAACTTATGTACGAAATATCATTTGATATTTACCAGTCGTTTTTCGGTGAAGAAAAAAATCGTGAGGAAACCGGATCTAATCCCAACAAGGCCTAGTTACCCCTCTGGGTTGAAAGGTCAGATGGCAGTCGCTTTCGTAAAAACTAGTTCCTACGCAATTCCTGGGATTAGGTTGCCGAGCTAATCCCTGGCTCAATAGAGCAAGAAGCTGGGACAAACCCTAGCAGATCAGATAGAGGTATGTAGACACGTAGATACACACATTAAACTTATAATATAACTCTTTTTTTAGGGTAGGCAACGCACATGTGAATCCTCTGGGGTTGCAGGCGTCCTTAGGCTACGGTAGCTGATTACCATCAGGCGTGCCGTATGCTTGTTTGCCACCATCGTGGTATAAATTAAAATAACACACCCCTTTTCCGTCGGTGGTTAATAATATGGCCTAAGAGCTGGCCACGTCAGATATGACACAATACTGAGAGCAATGAAACCCATCTAGTAAGATTTCAATACTATCCTTATTGCTAGAACCGGGCATCTGGCAGCTTTTAATAGGTGGATGTCATAGTGACAGACTAGCAAAGTTTTTGAATTGGAAAAAAGTAATACCAAGATAGGTAAAAACGGCCGAAGTTATCTTATTTATAGAGTACGGGGCCTATATTTTAACATTAGAACAAAAGACATTGCGTAATATTTCGGAAACAGAAACAGTAGGCGACAAACTACGAATTACATTATACGTCGTTTTGGACTACTTTCCCCCGTCAGAAACTTTTGGCAATGATATGATCTAATTATTTATATATTTTTTCATAATACTGCATCAAAACCAGAACTCTAGGATTTGTCTTCTTAAAGTGGTTTGCATTCTTTGACCTCCACCACTTTACAGCTGCCAGATGTCCGGATCTAGAAACAAGCACAGTATAGCAAACTAACGAGAGGGGTTGCGTTGCTCTCATTATTGTGTCATATCTGACGTGGCTAGCTCTCCGTTTAATAGCACAATTTTGATGTAGATTTGCCAAAAATGCCCAAAAAACCTGTATTTCATTTCAGGTGCTGCTGTCAATAAACAATCCCCACCCAGACCTGTTCCTGGTAGTAAAAATAGACAAAATCCTCCAAGGTCACGTGAGCCAGGTTCTGGAGCCCTACCTCAAGGCGACCAAGGACCCTCGCCTGGGACTCAAGGTCCACAAAACCGTACAGTCCTACGCCCACCGTGTTGGTACATATAGAATGCCGTTTGCGTGGACTGCGAAGCCGTTGTTTAGGTAACAATATTGTGTTTGTTATAATGTTAATTTAAAACTAGGGCCTGTTTCATAAAAGTTTCCTACTAGCAAGGATGATTAAGACATGGATTGACAATGCCTATACAAGATCGCGTTCCCTTAATTCAGGCTAAAGCACTAGCGTCATCTATCGGTCACCACAAACACTAAATTCCTACTTAACCTTTCTGTTAAGCCCATTTGTTGACTGGTAGAGAATGCCTTATGGCATTAAGTCCGCCATTTGTACCATCTTATTTTGTGCAATTAAGATTAAATAAATAAATTCTAGTTTCTAATATTTTGTTCGGCGATTAACGCTGACAGAATAACTCGACTCCAGACTCAACAGATGGCGCTGTGGCACTCAGTACCGAAAACAGACGTATAGCCTGAAGGTTCGAGGAACGCGATTTTGTATAGGCATTGTCCATCCATGTCTTAACCTATTGACCGCCACAGCCGGCTGTGGCCGACATCAAAAAGTTGTGCCATGGACGCCAACGACGGCTACAGCCGACAGGCTTTGTAATGCAATAGGGACCTACGTGGGCTTCCGCAAAGTTCAATTTCGCTTGACAAAACGCGATTACGTGGCGTCGGTGGCGCGTCATTTTTGTTCAATGCTTGGCGGTCAAAAGGTTAATCATCCTTGCCTACTAGTATCTAGTAACTTTCAGTTCAATAAAGTCTGGCTTGAATTACTAATTAATTAATACAAGTTACAACCTTTTATAAACGGGCTTTTGATACTAATATGTATAATATGAGTGATTTTTGTCTCTGTTACCCGACCTCTCTAACCTGAAAGAGAAGGTGAAAAATTAATAAATTTTCAGGTTAATAAAATGATATTTCTGCATGCTTATTCATAAACTTTTTAATGTATAACTTGAGGGGTTCTAGTCGGTGGTGTACACTTATTTATACGGAAAATGATGATGATGGAATTTCCATTTGCAGAGCTGATGCTTTAGGCTCTAAGATAAATTTAAGAAGGGGAGCCAATCAAATTTTTGATGCAAATTTTTGACGAAGTGGGGGGGTGCCCCCATAATTAATTTAAAATAAAATAGAGCTATATAGTCAAGTTTGATATCATTTTCGTGTAAAGCAAGGATGCCAAATTCATTTTTGGTATTTTATTTATACCTTTTCATATAAGAAAACTGAGAAAACATAAAAAATATGAAATCAAAGTTTGATATTTTTTTGAATAAATGCCTATATTTTTTTTATTTATGGTCGTAACATGAAAATATGTTTTCACGATAAAGCCCTGTTATTCCCCTTTATAAAAAAGTATATAAATCCTATATTGGTTATAATATCTTTAACGAAAAAATAATAATATAATAGGCCTGTTATCAACCACAATCTAATTATGTAGGAAAAACGATGTGGTTTGAGTTCTAATGCTTGCCTAATTATATCTTTCACAACTAAGTGGACGGATTTTAGGATTAGAGGAGGAGAGCAGAAGATCGAGCACAGTGGCGTGCCATGGGAGAGGTCTATGTCCAGCAGTGGACTGATACAGTCTGCTGGCTGCTGCTGCTGATAATGATAATGTAGCGCTTACCGAAATGAAAATCCAAAATGACGTTTACCTATCAAACTAATTTCATCTCTATTGCTAAGACATTAGACAGGGACATAACGTTGAATATAGGGTAACCATATAATTTTGTAACCAAATAATAGCGTTATCAAATAGAGTGGTTCTCCAGTCCCTGTTATCTAGTGACGTTTTCAAGTGAAAGGTACATCATTGCGGGTTATCAATAAGGGCCCGTTCAGAGAGAAAACTTAAGCGGTAGGTATACATCTTCAACTGAGGACAGTCTGTTGGCGAATAGTGCGCTTTAAAATAAAAACAACAATTATGTGTTATACCTACTTAGACATGACACAAACTTATTTTAAAATTTCTTAATTTATTATAACTAATATTTACATAACTAAATGCAAGTCTACATATCTACAGCTACATGCTTCATCCCACATCTCCATAATTTTGTGGTTAAAATTATACCCTCGTTCTGTTTACAAATTGATCCGATATCTGGTGCACACCTAAAGTTCTGATGACAATTACAATTTAATAGATTCAGTATCATTGTAAATCCAAGATAGCTGCCGCTACAGAATGCCGCGTATTACACATTTCTTAACAAACCTCTCAATCAAGCATAAAATGAATGTGATTTACTACTAGAATACAGTGCATTGCGGATCATAAAGTAAGCGTAGCTTAGACAGTTTTAGTAACGAAACAACTTGAAAAGAAAATAAGTATTGTTTAGGTAAATCCACAAGCTTTTATTGAAAATAAACAATGATATAGATCAGGGGTTTTCAAAGTAGGGGGCGCGCCCCTCTAGGGGTGCACGACCACGTTATAAGGGGGGCGCGGGGCCTCAGGAAATTTGAACAGGACTAGATCATTTACTTCCGTTTCCTTGCAACCAAGCGAAGGGGGGGCGTGGGAATTTTATTTTAGGCAACAGGGGGGCGTGCCTAAAAAAAGTTTGGGAACCCCTGATATAGATAATGTAGAAAAAGCTATAAAAATAATTCGGTAGGTTCTAGGTACCAGTCATCACACCACTCTTCTCATCAATGTAGCTACATAGGCTGCTATTTATATATCCGGAAACCGGGATTACAATCTTCTTAAATAGCATATTTGACCTCCATGGTAAAATTTGAACTTTTTTAAGTACTGGCCGGTATATTTTTTCTTTCTTATTAACGCTCGTGTTTTGTTTTTGACGGGTTTTAAATGTCATCTCGCAGCAAGAATGGAACTCACTCGTGAAAATATTCGTGCTATGATTTATTATGATTTTCGGCGTGGTTTAACGCAACAACAGTGCATAGATCAACTAACTTCAACTTTTGGTGATGAAGCCCCATCTAAAACTACTGTGTATCACTGGTTTAGTGAGTTCAATCGTGGACGTAGTATGCTTACGGACGAAGTTAAGGCAGGTCGCCCGAAATCGGTCGTTGTACAACAAAATATCGAGGCTGTGCGAAAACTTATAATGGACGACCGACATGTTACGTACCGCGAGATAGAGGCGACTCTGGGTATTTCTATGACCAGCATTAATAGCATATTACATAATTATTTGGCTGTAAAAAAAATTTGTTCGCGTTGGATACCCCACAACTTAACAAAAGAGCAAAAAGATGCTCGCGTCGAATGGTGCAATAAAATGTTAAAAAAATATAACCGTGGTGACTCAAAAGCCGTTTATAACATCTATACAGGTGACGAATCCTGGATCTATGCATACGATCCCGAAACGAAGCAACAATCAACGGTATGGGTGTTTCAAAATGAGCCGAACCCTACGAAAGTTACTCGTGCAAAAAGTACATTGAAACAAATGGTGGCCTGCTTCTTCGGTATTAATGGCCATGTAGCTACAGTGCCACTAGAAAACCGTAGAACGGTTAATTCAGAGTGGTACACGACCATTTGCTTACCGGAAGTATTTGAACAAATTCGTAAAACTAACCAGCGACGAAGAATCATTCTTCATCATGACAATGCCAGCTGTCATACGTCACGCGAAACAACTCTATTTTTGGAGGGTCAAAATGTGGAATTAACGGGTCATCCGCCGTACAGCCCTGACTTGGCACCCAACGATTTTTATTTATTTCCAAATATAAAGAATAAAATACGCGGTCAACGATTTTCGACCGCTGAAGATGCTGTCGACGCATTCAAACAACACGTTATGGAGGTACCTCAGGCGAAGTGGCAGAAGTGCTTTAAAAATTGGTTCACGCGAATGCAAAAGTGCATAGATTATCAAGGGGAATACTTTGAAAAACAATAAAACCATTTTCAGCCGTGTACGTTTGTTTGTTTTTTTGTTTCCGGATATATAAGTAGCAACCCTCGTAGAGCATTGAAAAGACAAAAACTAAAATCGTGGGGCGCTTGAATCTTATAAACAGACAACGCCTAATATCATTATAATATATATGAACTTAGGTTAGGTACGCTACGCTAGTGGTGTGATGAGTGGTACCTAGGACCTATCGATTATTTTAGCCTTCATTACATTACCTGCATCATTATTATCATTATTTTCAATTAGACCGTTTAATATACGATTTTTAACATACTAATTTAACTACTATTAGAAACGGGGTGTTTACCTAACTCCAATATACATGGTAAATACCATACCAATAATAATATTTTAATAGTGACTAGATAGTCAAACCAGAAAACAATTATTTTACTTATTTTATTTATGGCCTGGATACGAGACTTTCAAGCCAAATCTTTATTGGATAACTCTGCACTATAATGTGTTACAAATATAACAATTGTTTTCCCCACTTCCCACAAAAGTAGGAACATTCATATATTTTTTGCAAAACCGGTTGAAGTTACCACAAAACTTTCAATAAAGGAAATATTCTTCATGAAAGTTTCTACAATTCTTGCCTTTGAAGTATATTGCTAAGACTTATAGTTTTCAATCTATGTGTCGCGAAAATTTTAACCCCCCCTTTTTACCCCCACCGCACCATAAATTTAGGTGGATCTGCTTCCTAAAATGGCCTATGGGTCCTAAAGTCTCACTGTGCAAAAGGTGATCCCATCATCACTAAAATCCGTATAATGCCCTTTGTTGTCGTGTGCACCACCGACTATTCTACTTCGCACTTCGTTTGTCTGTCAGTCTGCAGAAATTCTCATAATTATTTTTGCATGTTTTTAAAGTGGGGCATTCCACTCATACGATAGATGCAAATGCAAAAAGATGATTGAAGACATTGAAAATTTCGTCCATTTAGTAACTTGACCCATAGCTTAATTGGTAAAGTGATCGAGCCCCGGCAAGGCGTATCGATGCAGGTTCAAGTCCTGCTGGGTAGATTATTTTTTCAATGTTTTTAATGTTTGTATTTGTAGAAATTCTGTTTTAGGTAGCTTAGACGAGGTGAAACGCATATATGTATTACGCATTCACTAGGGTACGGATTTAATATATTTTAATAAATAACAGTTCTAAGCGTATATTATTAATAAGCGTTGCATTTATTTTCTTTTCCAGATTGTATAGCAACGACTTGGACACGACCCCCGAATTCCCCGCCCTTTACCGCCAAGAGCCGAACAAAATGTCCGACGATGATTTGCTAAAGATCCTGTCAGATTTCCGGAAACCGGAGAAGTTGGCCAAGTTGACTGCAATACCTGGTTGGCTCAATATCAACATTTGTCCCAGCACCGAGCAAATACCAAGTAAGTATAGACTGGTATATAGATAGATAGATAGATATATTCTTTATTTGCTTGACACAATATACACACAGTTAGGTAGGTACACAAATTACATCCTCAAAAGAAAAAAGCTAGGAAAAAAGAACGATTTCTGTGTGCGTTGCAGCAATACAAAAGGGTTCTGACTCAGTAATACGCTTCACTCTTTCGGGCGAAGCACTGGTATTCTGCCAGTATATATAAATTATTTGTTGTTTGTAAGTGTGCCTCCTCATGACGACTATTGCGAAGCCAAACATGCTACCTTCACCCCTCTCGTGACTTCCGTCGATAGTGTATTCGCACCACAGATGACCTCCTTTGTCAAACACAAAGCCCTCGCGGACGGTTGTCTATTGTTTGCCCGAAAATTATATAAAATAATACTCATATGCCCGAATTTTATTTGCCCGATTTTCATTTGCCCGAATGGTTTGCTTACCATAAAAATGATGTGACATACTCTTTGTTTACTCGATTATTATATTTCAGAACGTACGAGTGCCATACGTATTGTTGTCCATATTATTAATTGTAATAATACTATTTAATAGAATATTTAAACGCCATGCTAAATAATGGTTTTCCAAATCCATGCATACAAACAATGCATTTGCTTACTATATTCCTGTAGGCGCTCTAAAAATATTTAGTTAGTCATATTGTTATGTAGGGGCCGTTTTATTTTGTAGATCACAGTTCTAACCTAACCTAACCTACTTTCTGGTGGCCGTTCGCTTTTTGGGGGATCACAGTTCTAACCTAACCTACTTTCTGGTAGCCGTTTTATTTTGTAGGTGATCACAGTTCTAACCTAACCTATCCTACTTTCTGGTAGCCGTTCGCTTTTTCGCGGATCATAGTTCTAACCTAACCTAACCTACTTTCTGGTAGCCGTTTTATTTTGAAGGAGATCACAGTTCTAACCTACATTCTGGTAGCCGTTCGCTTTTTGGGGGATCACAGTTCTAACCTAACCTACTTTCTGGTAGCCGTTCACTTTTTGGGGATCACAGTTTTAACCTAACCTAACCTACTTTCTGGTAGCCGTTTTATTTTGTAGGAGGTCACAGTTCTAACCTAACCTAACCTACTTTCTGGTAGCCGTTTTATTTTGTAGGAGGTCACAGTTCTAACCTAACCTAACCTACTTTCTGGTAGCCGTTTTATTTTGTAGGAGGTCACAGTTCTAACCTAACCTGACCTACTTTCTGGGAAGCAATTTGGATGGCAAATTATATTATGGCTAGTGATTTATGGCTTACAATGATCATGACAAATGATATTATTGAAATTGATTTTATGGGAAACAAAGTTTCTGGCACGTGACTAATATAGTAAACAATAAGTATTGCATATGTAATTATGGGAAACAATATAATGGCTGTTGACTATTATGGTAAATGAAATTCTGGCAAATGAAATTCTGGCAAGTGAGTGTATACCCTCGCGGACCGCTGGAATAAATCGCTGAGTACGATACTGGGTTGGCTTAGAACAAGGATATGCACTACTATAATTCGAGCCACCAGTATGTGCATACGAGGCACACGTCACAAATTCAAACCTGCAGCGAAACTTTTGGGGTTCGACGACGGAGCAGGCATTCCCAGCTCTAACTAAACTGTCACCTGCCTGACCGTGCATTGCAGAGATGTGAATTATTACTATTATTATTTTTTATACATTATTATTAGCTACTTCTCACACAAATTCAATTGTTATATATTGCAATAACAAGACTCAACTATTGGGTAGGTTGTACACTTACACTATAATTATAGTTTACATATTGGCTACATTTGGGTCAGAATTGAAATCTGATGATAAAAGGATCAGCAGTTATCAGCAGAATTTCAGTACTTTAATTTGGCCTGACCACACAAAGTTTCCATTTCATAGACCATAAACCACCACAGTTGCGACCAATTGGCTACTTTCCTAAAAAAAAATATTTAGTCCGTCAGTAAGATTATCAAAAAATATTGGTCACGTATTTTTTATTTTGTCAATCAAACAAAAATTGGTGAAGATATACCCCGTTAAAGTTCCGCGTGACGTCACATTTCAGTACAATTTTTAGTATAATGTGACGTCACTCGGAACTTTAACTGGCTATATCTTCATCAATTTTTGTTTGATTGACATAATAAAAAATACGTGTCCAATATTTTTTGATAATCTAACTGACGGACTAAATAGAATTATATATTTTTTACCCAGGAAAGTACCCAATTACTAAATCTAGGGATGACTTAATGAGGGTTCCCGTGATCGAGATTATCACTAGATGTCTTTTTGACAGCAGCTGTCAAAATGCACCAAACAAAAAAATATGATTGAGATACCCGTTTGAGCTCAAGATGGTGAAGGCATGTTTAGAATAGTTTTTGTTTTTTGCTCATTTACGTAGTTCAGTGTGTAATATTGATAGCTTATTGTGCGGTGACCTAACGAACAAGTGTGCAGCTAATGAAAAATTAGTCTCAAAACGCGCGTAACCTCCCTTTAGTTGAACAAACGGCTATCCAGGGTCTCGGCCACCCACGTGTTTGTAGGGAGGCTATCACTTTACAATCAACAAGGCCTTAACCGAACAACGTTGCTTTTATTTATATTACAAAAGATTAAAAAAATCAAAAGTATACACCTCGACATTGGCAGAATTCACCTCGCTACAATCGGCGAGGAGTAAAAGCCATATAATAAAATAAATATATGACTACTAAACTAATAAAATAAAAATACATGATTAGTGGATTATGACAGCTAGACCTCTCGCCACGGTGCTGCCATCTAGTGAACAACTCGAGAGCGGAAACCCTCATTCATTAACAACTACAGTCTGCCTAGAATAAGGGCCTCACACAATCTAACCTACTAACTAGGGCTCCCGGTCGTATCCGGGTCTCGTGTACCCGTTTGGAATACCCGTTTCTGATTAACACGCTAAACGGTTTTCTGGTCTGTTTCGCACGTGTAATTAAGAAACGTGTAGTTAAGAACCGTTTCTACGGGTAAACGGGTAGCCGAAAAAACGTTTCTTAAATACACGCGGATCTGGAAACGTCCTTGACGAGTGGCTGGAGGTACGGGGCGAAACGTATCAAGTCGTTTAAAAGCTACGAATATGAAACGAATACTACTTCGGACCCGTTAGGGCCGGTATTAACTACCCGTGAACGTGCCTCCAGGAAACGTTTCCAAGAGACGGCGGTTCGTGTAAACCGGTTCCTTAGCACCGCCAGTCTTAAGTACACGGATATTCGTCTCCACGTGTAGCGGGAGCTCTACTACTAACCGCCTTACACTTTTTTTTAGACTGCATGACAACAGCATACGCAGCTCTCAAGCCGTTTCCACTGCCCCCTACCTCACCCCTCACCCAGGAACTGGCCACACTGAACATGGAGCCAGAACAACCGTACGCAGCCTTCATACACCACCTGTACGTCAGGCCATTATCGTTAAACTTCGAGTCTCAGAAAATGTTCGCTCGCGCGAGGAATATCGCCTGCTCTATTGAGTTAAGGGAATGTGATACGGGGGATAACAAGCCATTACAGGTTAGTGTTATTATCTCATTTTTTAACTTAAGAATACATATGTAATTTGTACCTATTACCTAGGTACTCAAAATTCCGTACACGGCGGTAAGAAGTTGATAACTCGAGATATAAATATAGGTTCTTAAAGGGTAGGCAACGCGCATGTGATTCCTCTGGAGTTGCAGGCGTCCATAGGCTACGGTAACTCCTTACCATCAAACGGGCCGTATGCTTGTTTGCCACCGTTGTGGTATAAAAAAATATAAAATTGAAAAAAATTGAGCCTCATGTATTTTTATTTTAAAGCCTGACCAGAAATATATGATCATGCGCCATGTTGCGGAATTTCATTAGAACTAATTTCTTACACTGGCAGAGGAGGTCACTGCCATTGTGGCAGTTTACTTGAATAATAATAAAGTGTTGAAAATTAAATAATAAACGACAAAAAATCCCAAAATTATCCACAGTCAAGAGCGAAACATTGTAGATAGTGTATATAATAACCTGCTGTAAATAATACGCTGGGGAAATGAAACTATTTCGCTGTGAAACATTTTCAAATTAACATCAGAGCTGACAGGTAAACAAATCAAGATGTCGCCATACCATAGAGCTTTATGACTACTGAACTGTTGCCATATAAATGAGAGTAATAGCGCCCTCTTGACAATAATCATATATTTCTGGTCAGGCTTTAAAGTTCAAATTTCTTTAAGTTTTCATCTGGGCTTGTCTACTCCTGCCATGTAAGGAATTATTGTAAATCGATATCGCGATGTTTTTTGTTCCTGGAGTGAAAGTGGAGCTGACTGAAAATATAGATATTAAACAGAACTTCTGTAGGACCCATGCGCGTTGGAGTCTGCCTCGTCACTACGCCACTGCCTGAATCGGGATTATTATCTTGATCTATGTTGAAAGTTCACACGCCAATAAACAAACGGTGGCTTACCTTAGTGGCTCTCTATTTCACGCATGCTGCGGTCCCTATAAAGATGTAGGGTATAATTCTAATTTAGGTCACCTTATAGCCTAAATTGGAATTATCAACTTGTTATTACCTGCGCTTTGCCATGTTCACTTCCTTCCTCCTTGTTTCTATATTCACGTATGTTTCTATATAATATAAGTATATATTCAGACTATTTTGTATTCTTCCACGCTTACTAATTTCGTAGGCGGTTTACGGCCGAGGCGGTATGACAACGCGATACCGGTGTTCAGTACTACACCACAACGCGAACCCCACGTGGAGCGACGAAGCCAAGATCCGGCTGCCTACCACCATCACACCAAACCATCACCTGCTGTTCACGTTTTATCATATATCGTGCGACTTGACTAAGAAAAATGACGCTAACGTTGAGACGTGTATTGGGTAAGGCTATTTAATTTCACAGAACATTATCTTTAGACTTTTAAGTTCTTGCTGGTTTTGACAAACTTTAAAGCCGCAAGGCCAACCTCACAAGGAGAGAAGAAGCCAAGATCCGACTGCCGGCCCCCATCACGCCAAACCATCATCTGCTGTTCACGTTCTGCCACATATCGTGCGACTTGACTAAGAAGAATAATGTTTAATTTATCCACTATTTTATTAGACTTAGTTCCTGTTGATATTACAACCTACCTTCTGAAAAGTCGCAGGGCCCAGCTAGCCACTCAATAGGTTCTTGTTAATTAACTGATTAATATAATCATATCAATCGAATAACGACCATGTGAATAAGCTATGCTTTGATCAGAAATCTCTGGTTAGTTGTAATTTGTAATACTTGCGCTGACGAAAACGATACAATACGTTTAAAGTTTGGACTTGACAGATGTTTCTTATCTTTTAACGGCCTCCTAGCCCAGTCGGTAGTAACGCTGCCTATGAAGCAGGAGGTCCCGGGTTCGAAACCTGGTCAGGGCATTTATTTGTGTGATAATCACGGATATTTGTTCCTGAGTTATGGATGTTTTCTATGTATTTAAGTATTTACCTATATTTATCTATTATATATATCGTCGCCTAGTACCCACAACACAAGCCTTATTTTACTGTGGAACTAGGTTAATTTGTGTAAGATTGTCCCCATAATATTTATTTATATTTATATATTTGTTATTATACCTTAATACAAATAAAGTGAATGTTTAAAACACGGCACCAAATCGGGCGACTTGAATGTTGACTTTATGATTATGACAACAAGGTAGAAATTCAAATGTATAAATAATATCTGTCAATACCAAACTGACTTTGATGTAGGTTTACTTTGTCTTTATTTTAAACATGGCGGTCGTTGGGCCATCTATGATTTTAATTTTGATGTTATAGATACGCATGGGTGCCCTTATTGAAGAACAACAAGTTTGTCGACGAGATCGTGAATCTGTCCATAGCTACGCATTTGCCGTCTGGCTATCTGTCCATCCAGCCACTCGGACTTGGCAAAGGGGTGAGTAATGTTTCTTAGAACTGAAAATATAAATCTGATTACAATGAGATACGGGCCTCTAATTATCAAATATTTCTTACATCTGCTTTTATTGTTGGCTTTTTGACATAATATTTTTTTAGCCATAAGAATAATCATTTTCGAATACCTAAACCGATATGATATGATACGGATTGCTCGTATTGCGTGGACATAAAGCTTTTTCTATCGGATTCCGCGCTGATAGGTGTGGGAAAACTCTTACTCTACTTGAACTGAGTAACTGTGGGTATACGTTGGTTCATGAAAGCAATCGCAAGATTCAGACCGAACTGTCAACATTTTCATAGACATTTGACGCCAGCATTTACCATATTATTAACGATGGGTCTGTAACCGTTTGTGGTACCTGGGCAATTTCTTTTTATTATATTGTGGGTTGTATTAGCAAGCACCTCAACTGACTAACAAATCATTTTTACAGAACGCAGGCCCCGAAGTGATCTGGGTCGAAGGCGAAAAGCAGCTGTTCCGCTGCCAACTGGTCCTAGACTCCACCGTAGCGACCCGCGACACCCACCTACACAACTTGTTCGTACAAGCCGAGCGGCTGATCAAAACCAACTCGCCTCCGACGTCGCCGTCGCCTCCACCTTGGAACGATGTTTGCAATGCGCTGAAAGCGGCCCATGCGATTAAATTGAGTGCGCTTGTTGCGTTCTTGCCTACGATATTGAACCAGCTGTTTGAATTGATGGTAAGTACATAGTATCTGAGGTACTACGTCTAAACAACTATTCATACAAGCGGAGCCGCTGATCAAAACCAACTCGCCTCCACCTCGGAACGATGTTTGCAATGCGCTGACAGCCGCGCATCCGATTACATTAAGTGCGCTTGTTGCCTTATTGCCAACGATTTTGAACGAGATTTTCGAGTTGATGGTAAGTAGATAGTACCCTAGCTACTACGCCTGAACTCTAAACAGCTATTTATACGAGCGGGGCCTCTGATCAGAACCAACTCGCCTCCGACGTCGCCGTCGCCTCCACCTTGGAACGATGTTTGCAATGCGCCGAAAGCCGCGTATGCTATCGAATTCAGCGCACTTGTTGCATTCTTGCCGACGATATTGAACCAGCTTTTCATACAAGTGGGCTGACTAAAACCAACTCGCCTCCGAAGTCGCCGTCGCCTCTGCCGTGCCAATGATGTATGCTCTGAAAGCTGCACATGCGATCAAATTGAATGCGCTTGTTACGTTCCTGCGGACCATTTTCGACCAATTATTTGAGCTTATAATAATAAAATGTTATGCAAGTATACCAGTCCACCAGCTATATATGAAGAGGCGGTAGATGCCATTGCCAATGGTTGGACTCGTGTTATAAAAGAATGGCCAGATACTGCTCAGCATAGGGACGACGGTAAAAAACGAGAGGATGCCTTTACCTAATAGTACCTAAATGCTCGCAAAATTAAAACCCTGACGTGTGGAATTTGTAAAAATAAAGTACTGTACATGGCAATTTACTTTTTAAACTCCATATATTACCAAAATCAATTCTGTAGTATAGTTATGAAGGTAAACAGACAGAGTTACTTTTGCATATGTTAATTTTTTATTTTGCAGACGGTAGAAAAAAGTTACACACAAGATATGGGCTATCAGATTGTCAAGTTGATTGTGCATTTCGTGCATATGATCCATGATTACGGAAGGAAAGACTTGCTAGACAGCTATGTCAAGGTAAATTAATATTTTTTTACTTTCATTTACAAACAATTGATGGCAAGACCAGGGAACATAAAAGTTGAGTAGAGAATCAGCCGGAAACCAATGCCTTACCTTATCACACCTGTGCAGATTCGCATGCCACTCTGATGTGTGAGCAAGACAACGTTTTCCACGTATATTAGGATGTCCCTCTCGAAAACCGAAACGGGGCACGAATCCGGATTCGATATGAAAATAGAAGGCGAAAATCTTAACCATTGGCCACTAATGGACACTAATTATCATCTTGAACTAGTTTTCAGCTAAACCTTCGTAAAATTGAGAGCTGTATGTTTGTCAAAAATTATAAAAAATGTAATTAAACTGTACACAATGGAATTGTACAAAATGTGATTATTTATTTTACAGTACGTTTTCAATTGCGTGGGGTTCAAACTGCACACGGTACTAACGGCGCCACTTTACATGTTTGTGGACCCTAACCAGCAAGATTTCCTACTGGGCCACAAGTTCATGCAGTACTCGAGTTTCTTCTTCGATATTATCATCAAAAGCATGGCCCAATATCTTATCAACACTGGAAGGATTAAGGTTAGTCATGATGGTCAATAAAATCAAAAATGTAGCTCATAATCAGCAGTATATAAATAATATAATAATAAACAAAAAAGAACCGACGTCACTAAGCATTCACCTTTCCAACACCAACTGCTCGATATGCTGTAAAAAATACTCAAATCACCATAGGTGTGCCTATAATAGTTGAAGAGTTCCCTCGATTTCTCCAGGATCCCATCATCAGATCCTGACATGGTTACAATGGGACCAACTGTGAAGTATACGCTTTCAAACAAAACAAGAATTTTCCTAATCGGTCCAGCCATCTTCGAATAATCGGTGAACATACATTTAAAAAAAAATTGCAAAAACAAAGATCCCGACGAATTGATAACTCCTTCGAAATCTTGAAGTCGGTTGATAATGACTAATGAGCCATTTACGACGAATATTAGACTTCGAAATAGCCGCAAGTATATCGATAGTTAAATTATATAAATTATTTTTATAAACTCTATACTTTGAGATTTTCTATTAATGAATTAGATTTTAATTAATGATTTATTTTCGCATTTCTTTATAGATGTCTCGAAACGAAAGGTTTCACGCCGATCTCTTAGACAACATTGAGAAATTGGTCACAACAGTTGAACCTTCATACATTCTACAACAGCCCTTGCAGACCCACATTTTCAACAAAAATCTTGCCTTATTTCTTAAGGTACGTATTCAAAATAGACCTTATTGCATCCCACTAGAGTTTATATTCACATGTCTAAGCATTTGTTTCACTTTGCAGTCTTGCCTGTCGTTTATGGATCGGGGCTTCGTGTTCCGCCAAGTCAAACGATACCTAGATAAGTTTAAAGCGTGCGAGCCTAAAGCACTGTTCGAGTTTAAATTCACGTTCCTACAAACAATATGTTCGCACGAACACTATGTGCCGTTCAACTTGCCATTGCACTCAAATAAGCTGGGAAAAGATATGGATGAAGGTAAAGGAATAATAACTACATTAACTACAAATATTTTACCGCTTTTTATCATAGGACTTTTTTTAACAGGATTTTTATATTACAGACCCAGCAAAGTTAAAACTCTCAGAAGAATTTATAATGAGGCATTTTTTGTCAGGAATGTTACTAAAACAAGTAAGCATGCATTTGTTATGTACATGTATTACCTGTTGGAGATAAACAGAATGAAATTTTAACCACCAGTCATATTGAGCGAGGTAATCACCTCGCTTATGTAACCTAATCAGGTAGGCCATACTGAACCACTTTTACTATGGGACCAACCTCGATATCCAAAAAAAAAATTGCTTCCACATAGAAAACGACGTCATCTGATCGGCCGAAATGTATAAAACAGAAAAAAAACACGATTTCTGTGTTGGTCTCATAGTAAAAGTTGTTCAGTATGGCCTACCTAATCACCTAGCTCAATATGAGCGGTGGTTAAAATTTTACAATGTATAAAAAAAACTTAGTTGTATTATCACACGTAGCGACGGATATATGATTTCGATGATGAATTTGAAATCCTGAAACTTTGCATGACCAAGATATTTTCATTGTAAATTTAAAGGTGTTTCCTTTCCGTGCTTGATCAATGAAACAGACATTTTTATTTTTTTAAACACAATTTAAGGTAGAGCAATCCCTCCGAGAGGCACCTCAAAAACGGCGCTTGGCTCTAGGCGTGCTTCGCGCGCTGCTCACGAAGCACGAACACGACGATCGCTATCGCTCGCGACAGTGTCGCGCGCGCCTCGCGCAGCTATACACGCCCTGGCTCACTGTCGTGCGAGGTGAGTTGGTACCCAACGTGGGGCTATGTTTAGGAGCTTATTTGTTCATCGAAGCTGGGAGCGATTAGCGTGCAGCCCACGAATCACGACGACCGCTACCGGTTGCCGTTACCGCACCTATACGCGGCCTGGCGCCCTGGCTTACTTTCGTGCGAGGTGAGTTGGTACCCAACGTGGGGCTATGTTTAGGGAGGAGCTTATTTGTTCATCGACACGGAACGATTAGCGTGCAGCCCACGAATCACGAACACGACGACCGCTACCGGTCGCCGTTACCGCACCTAGATTTGCGCCCTGGCTTATTGTCGTTCGAAGTGAGTTGGTACCCAACGTGGGGCTATGTTTAGGAGGAGCTTAATTGTTCATCGACACTGGGAACGATTAGCGTGCCGCCCACGAATCACGAACACGACAACCGCTACCGGTCGCCGTTACCGCCCCTATACGCGGCTCACTGTCGTGCGAGGTAACTCACCTCGCACGACAGTGCCCAACGCGGGGCAATCTTTTTAAAGACCTTATTATAATTATCCCTTATAAATGGGAGCGTTAAGCGTGTTGCTCACGCAGTACGAACATGATGACCAGCTCTTCACGCTCCGTTTTACCGTCATGCGCGATTAATTGGCGCCCAACATGGGGCCATAGCATTGATAACCGAGGCAGCACCGTCAACGGCATCAGTAGCACCCCAGGTATCCTTCGCGCATTGCACACATAAAACAAACACGAGGACCGCTACCGCGTTTGGCAGTACTCACTACATGCTATGGTTAAGTCATAGGGTAAGTTGTCACCCAACTTGGGGCCTTTGCTTGTGCGGGCCACTGAAGGTAGAGCACGTCCTCTGAGGCGCCCCTAAAGCGGCCCACGACCGTATGTGTACAGTCGACTACAAAGAGATGTATCCACTTTTTCACCTTATTGCGTTGTAATAAGGTCCAAAAGTGGATACATCTCTTTGTAGTCGACTGTACTTCACGCGCTATTTACTCTCTTAATAGTCGATTTAAACACTTCTTAGGAACGTAGTTTCACTTTTACTCTAAATTTATAATGTGGTGGATAGATAATCTAACTATGAATCTGCCAAGCCTCATGTTCGGCCTCGAAGTTTCTAAATAAATCATCTCTATCCTATTTCATACGTTTATTTTTATTTGCTTTATCATCAATACTTTCTTCATTATAGACAACGCCCACCGCCTAGTAACCAAAACACTAGCCAGTCCAGTGTTAGAGAACGGCCATGATAAAATGGATGGCGACGCGACCATTAATCCAATTATCAACAACACGACAAAGGACGTGGCTTCAGCAAACAGTACTCCTCGAAGAAACCGACTTACTTTACATTTCGACCACACGCCAGTAAGGAATTCTGCACATTTCAAAGATCCGCCGGTCGTTCAAATCAATAATTACGGAAAAGGTTAGTATGGTCCCGATGTCCTTGTTGCCTGCTATACACACTTTGTTTTAAATGTCTATGTAAAATGGTGTTGGAATTGTCCACTTGTTTCTAATGCACATTGTAAGTGTCACACATATTTCAATAATTATTTATGTATCCCTTCTAAATGTTTAGCCTAAAGTTTTCAGCGTAATTGAAGCTGTACCTAGTCGGTTACTAAGTTCTGTTACTAGAGTTTTCACTAAATAAATAGGAATAGGTAGCAAAATTTTAATTATTCATGTACATCATTTAAAAGCTTATTTAACAGTCAATAGATTACAATACATTGAATTAAAAACTATTGTCGCAGTTTTTCAGAATTATTTATAACACTCGGAAAAAGGCGTGAAAAATATACGTCAAAATTACGCTCCTTGTTCATGTTGATTTTAAATCCTATTTATTTTAATCACGTTTAAGACGCATCAGTCTTGCACAATTCGGTAGCTATATTCTTTAGCTTCAATTTGGTGTATGTATAGTTCACGGGGTCTATCCGATAAAATACTAGACTATACGTTGCAAGTCTGCTTGTTCCATAGCAGTCTAAATCTATGTCTTTTGTGCAAAACTTAAAAATAGGCAATGTTTCAAATGGGAATATCTGTGGGATAAAATCGCAAGAAAATTAAATGGTGGTCACGCAATTACCTCTAATAAACAGGTTTCTTACAAACAAGCAATGGAACCTTCTAAACAAAGGTGCAATATTTATTTGATGTACTTTTGTAAAGTGTCATTTTCTTAAATTTACCGCGTGTTTGCGTCTTCAGGCAATCTTGTGCTTTACAAGGATTTTCAATAAATTTCCCATATGATTTGTATATTATTATACCATATTATGTTCATTACAAATTAGGCTATTAAATAATTACTTTAATTTTTTTTTTTTAAACTTTATTTTATATTTTATCAGTCAGAAATCTGGTAACAGAACTTAGTAACCAACTAGGTAGTATGGTTTATATTTTCTATCGACACTTCACGTATCTATGCCGTTTCAAAGCTTAACTTCAAGTGCATTTTTCGGCATTATAAAGCTATCTAGTATGCACTTGTGTGTTGTAGATAACGCAAACAATGCGTCTCAAAGCTCTCTAGAGTCCGTGTCTACCATGTCGGGCGGAGACTCGCTTCCCAGGAACGCCGGGCGCTTGGACTTGAGCGATATCGGTGATCAAGTCAATAGGTAATCACCAGACATTAACTAGGGACTTCCTTCCAATATCAAATGTATCGATAACTTTCGAAGGGACATTTCATAGTTTTCATGCCATATATTAAATTTTAAATGGTAAAGAATAAACTACGTGTATGCTGCTAAGTACCTATCGACGTTGTGTCATGTTAATACGTTATATTTTAACATTTATTAGATTTTATTACAACTAAAACATAACGAATAAAAACTGGTTCCTTAGGCGATTAATAAGAATTTTATGCTGCATGTTGTACATATAATGATATATGAAACTTGCAAATTTATATTATATGAACAGTATAACTGTTCTAAGACTAAATCGACAAATTATTATTGTTGGGAATCCCTAGGATATTTCTATTCCTGCCACTGGTTAACACACACGTAATTCGCGCCAAACATCTACTTCCCTTTTTCCCCCAATTTATTTGCTCAAAATATATGCAGTGCATTTGCGCAAACTGACTTCAGAGAAAACTAGATGTTTGGCATCATTACTGTCATTACACACGGTTGCGGTGAAACTTCTCTTATCCTTCGCAATTTTAAAATGAATTGACTAATTAGACAATCGTAACAAGGAAATAAGAATGTTAGCATCGTTAGCCTCCCCCTAAATCCGAAGCCTTGTCTGCCTCAATGATTCTAATTTGTTGTACCATCGGGTTCGGGGTATATTCCATATATATATAAATTGGGTATGCAATTATGAACCCGGTGGTACAAGCCTTAGCCAACAATTTGAGTTGAGATTGCGATTTAACTAAACAGTGATAAAACGACATTTTTTGGTACTACGTTTTCCCACAACCGCCCTCAATACAATATTTAACAAACTACCAAATAGTAACTGAGTATTAGTAATAATAATTTACACAGTAAAGAAATAGTAAAATGATCCTCATGTCCACACGACATGAACGTTGCGTGGCCTCTTAGTGCGATAACTAAAGCACCTGCATCAAACTGAATGAAACCTTATGTCCCTGTACTAAAGTGTGTATTCGTGTTGTGTGTGTCCAGATTTGGTGTGATGTCCGCGGAGGAGGTGCGCGATGTGCTTATGTGTTTCCTGTTTGTGTTGAAGTACCTAGACGAGGAAAGGCTAGTGGAGTGGTGGAAGACTCATACTACGGCCCAGCAACAGGCGTTTTTTAATGTTTTAGAGTGAGTTTTATATTCGTTGCGCCTTGTAAACAATACGTTCGATGCCAACTTTAAAGCAGTATGCGAAAAATTTATTACCGGTGTTAATAAAAGTTATTAGAAGTAAATGGATTTAAGGGATAAATACGTCTATTTACAGATACAGTTGCACTTTAACAATAACTGCACTTTTCCATTAAAAAAAAATCTCCAAATCCACCAAATGTTAAACAAATTTAGAGAATCCGATTACGAGAATAAAGAAATAAATATGCTAGTAATATTCCTAACCCATCTTCTTTTGATATAGACAAATATCTAGAAAGATCGTTTTGTTTCTAGAATATGCGCAGAACAATTCCAATACATCGGCCGCAAGCGAATCCTGTCCGAGTTAAAAGCAACAACGCCCGATTGTAACGGCAAACCGAAGCCGCTCAAAGCGAGGACGTTGCCGGCTAGGATGAGCCCACCGGACTTCTCCAAGGAACCGCCTATTATAGTGGAGAAGAATAATACGGTGAATAGGGAGAACCTTGCCACTGCGACTGTTACCTCCGGTGAGATTCAGTTTTGTTCTAGTCTTACATTATTAGAATAGTGCAATCAACCCGAAACCGCTCAGAGCGGGGATGTTTCCGGTTAGGATGAGCCCACTAGACTTCTCCAAAGAACCGCCGATTACATTGGAGAAGAATAATACGGTGAATAGGGACAACTCCCTACTGCAACTGTAACCTCTGGTAAGATTCAATTCGGCTCTAGTCTTACATTGTTTGTATAATGCAATCAAACCAAAGCAGCTCAAAGGAAGGACTTTGCCTGCTAAGATAAGCCCACCAGACTTTTCTAAGGAACTTGCCCATTATAGTGGAGAAGAATACGGTAAGGGAGAACCTCGCTATCGTGACTGTTACCACTGGTAAGATTCAGTTTAGTTTTTAGTTTAACATTGTTAGTATTATCCTTAGATGAGACATATTAATCTTAAAATAAATGTGATGTTCTTTTGTACAGTCGACGTCAAAGATATATTTAAAGACGGAGAGCTAGCCACGTCAGATATGACACAATAATGAGAGCAATATTTTTTGTTCTAATATTAAAATATAGGCCCCATCCTCTATAAATAAGATAACTTCGGCCGTTTTTACCCATTTCGGTATTACTATTTTCTAATTCAAAAACTTTGCTAATCTGTCACTCTGACATCCACCCATTAAAAGCTGACAGATGCCCGGATCTAGCAATAAGGATAGTATTGCAATCTTACTAGATGGGTTTTATGGCTCTCATTATTGTGTCATATCTGACGTGGCCAGCTCTTAGACCATTACAATTTTGCACCTCACTCCCTTGTAATATATACGTAGATAGGCTCAAAATGTAAGTAAACATACCTTTGACGTCGACTATCCTAGAGAAACACTTTTGCATTGGGCTTAGTATGGTAGTAGTACTGTGGTCTGATGAGAAAAATCCTGGTAATTGAACACTGGTATTGAATAAGTGACATTTTTATTTGATTCAGGGAGCAAACAGTCATTTACAATAACGACGAGGTTCTTAATTATTTCTATGTTTAATTCACCTTGAATGCCGTAGCATAAGAATAACATTTTATTGACTTTATCGTGGTCATTTTCCTCTTAGAGCTAGAAACCATCGCCGAGCACGCAGTAGTATCGGCCGGTTGCCTAGCCACCGAGGTCGGCCTCACCATAATCGACCGCACCTGCCTCTTCACGAAGAACTTGGGCGCGGCCGACGGCGCGGCGGCGCGGCCTTACCTCAGGCTGTTGCAGTTCCCTCAGAGCGAAACGCTGTATAAGCACCTGTTTGCTGCCTTGAGGGCTTATATCAATCAGTTCTCGGAAACTTTGTTTGAAGGTAAGGAGGTACCGACTCTTTTACAAATCATTAAATAACAGTGAAGCACGCAGGAGTCTATTGTGAATTTGGGGAAATTTTGTCTTTCTAGTTTACATGTTTTTCACAGAAGGTTTGTTAGAAGCTTATAATTTTAAACAAAAAAGAACCGACCTCACTTAGCCTCCACCTTTCCAAAAGGAAATGCCCGAGCTACTGTAAAAAATATTTATTTACACCAATATCATAAATCCTCCATTCCGCGTTCGGAATCCGTATGTAACTGCCACCATTATTGCAACCAGTAACGTAACATCATTGTATTACCTGTGACAGTGTGGTAAAAACGTATGAAAATTCATTACCTACGGTAATGTAATGAAAATCCGCCCTCCTCTCCAACCGCCGGCAGTTGGTCATGGCGGTGTAATGGCGGTCATTCTACTGGTTTCGGAACAGGGCATTTAGGATTTATAATATGTGTAGATAAAACAGCAACTGCAGCAGCAGCAGCAGTATGCAACTGTACGTAATTAGGCCTTAATCCCTTATTACGTAACAGTTACATAATAGTAGTTTAAGTAACTGTTACGTAATAAGGCCTAATTACGTACAGTTGCATACACTTCTCTATCTACACTCATATGATATATTCTAAATGAAGTGTTCGGAAACCATAGAATGGCCGCCGTTGCACCGCCATGGCCAACTCGATTGTGCCGGCGGTCGGGCGGGCGCGTGCCGTTGGTCAGGAAGGAGGACAGGATTTACATTATGTTATCAAATTCTATGTTCGGAATTTTAAACTCATAACGTATCAATATATGAGCATGTAAAGTTAAAATTACGTTACTGCCACAGATAAAAAGCTTATCATAGTAAAATCGGATGTGGTAATGCTAGCCATTGCCTACCGTTTTTGAACACGTTTTAGAGGACTTACAATGTGAGTGTAGACTAATAAACTACTATTAAATCACTATAGGCGTGCCTATAATATTTAAAGAGTTCCCTCGATTTCTCCAGGATTCTATCACCAGATCCTGAGCTGGTTACAATGGGATCAACTTTGAAGTATACATGTATACAAAAAATTTCAAACAAAAAAGTATTTTCCAAATCGGTCCAGCCGTCTTCGAATATACATTGAAAAAAGTGCAAAAACAAAGATCCCGACGAATTGATAACCTCCTCCTTCGACATCTTGAAGTCGGTTGACAAGTTACAAGTGAAATGATATTGTCAGGTGGCAGCACGCTCTGCGCGGGCGTCGTGAGCGCCGTGGTGCGGCTGTGCGAGGCGCGCGCGGCGTGGCTGCGGCGCGAGGCGGCCGCCGCGCTGTACCTGCTCATGCGCGCCAACTACCAGCACGGCGGCGGCGGCAGCCTCACCCGCGTGCACCTGCAGGTACTTACTTAGGCCTACTGTCCACGACGCGTAGCTGCATAGACGCTGCAAAAATACGCCGTGCAGCTTTCATGCAGCCCGGCGTACTAACGTTGTACACGAAGCGTAGCGTCAGCGTATTTAAAAATTTATTTAAAAAAATTTTTTCGATTTTTTTTTTCATTTTTTGAATGTTTATTGCACATGTAAAGCAAATGTTATTAATAAAAATATCGCCTAAAACAAATTGGTAATTTTTTTTTTGTAAAAATTTAGTTTCTGCAAAGTTTTCTTTGTCAGTTTGATATCTGTCAATAAGGACGTGTAAACTATGTCCAATAGTGGCAACAACGCCATTAGAAAGACGTTTTGTGATGAGTTATAATAAAAAATGTATTTTTTTTAAATTGGTAATAACTCTGAAACTAGGCGTATTCCAGAAAAGTTTATAGGACATTTTAGTATCTAAAGGCCGGGCCAGACGGTCGCCGACAAGCCCCTCAGACGGGGCGAGCTTGGTCTGGACAGACCGTGTGGACAGTTGTTTCCAGCAAAATTTCGTTTGTCCTCTAGACGCCCTTGGTCTTCGAGAGCGCGCTAGCGACCGCGGTCTGAGCTGCCGGTCTAGAGCCGTCTGGCCGCCCGTCGCCGACTGCACTAGGCCATTTCGCTCGGAGGACGCGCCGCGTGCGCACGTATCGCGATGGCTTCTCAGCGCGAACGCGATTTTATCACAATTATGTCAACAACACTTATGTCAATTGCACTTATAAGTACCAATGCCACGCCAACTTCCTGAAATTTCGATAGGCTAGGGGCCATTTTGCGCGCTTGCAATCCGTGTTGTCCGTCCGCGAATTCTGATCACACTGCGGTCGGCAACCGTCTGGCCAGAAAACTCAGACGGCCTTCAAGACGACGCACAGGCCAAGGTCGCGCCGTCTGAGGCTTGTCGGCGACCGTCTGGCCCGGCCTTAAATATGATCAGGAATACACTGTTAAAATCTGTCTAGTTATATGGGCCCACGGTGTATAGAAAGAAATATAAATTGTAGACCAATGTATTTCATTCTATGCCTTTTCAGTAATATCTTTAAGAGAATATTCCGTGAGATTTATTATTGTAAAGACACGGATATTTTTCCACTATTTGCACAAACTTTGCAACCGTACCCGCCATTTTTTCTCACAAATACTCAACGTGCTGTTCCGTGCGATGCAGCCCGGCGTATAACACGCGGTACGCCCGGCGGCATGAAGCTTGCATGCAGCGTCGCCGACGCGACGTTGCCGCTCCGTGCACAGAGTTGTGCGGTTTTGTATGTAGGCTACAAGCAAGCGTACAATGGCGAATACGCGTCTATGCAGCTACGCTTCCGTGGACAGTAGGCCTAATAACACTTGTTCCTCGACCACAACAAAAACGCTTCAAGCGATACCGCTCGTTGCTCGCGGCCACGGATAACTTTAACCACTAGATAAGATCATAAGTACAACTCGAGGTCACCCACACATCAGCGCTCCCGTACTAATTTAGTATAGGAGCGCGGCCGCTTATTTCTTTTGTATTAACGTTTTTGATCATTACTCATGTGAATTAAAAATATCCACAAACATCAAGTTAAAGGAACTGACCTGGATTGTTATACTACAAAATGGCGTAGAATACTATTGAGATGCGCTGTCCGAATCGTAGAAATTAACGAATAAAATTGGGCTTGTGTGTGGTGACCCCGTGCTCCTTTTAAAAGCTTAATGATGAGTAGTCTGTGCTCGCGACACATATAGTCTGGCCAGCCAACGAACGCAGTAGCAATGTACATCAAACAAAAATATAGCAACACTCTAGGGCGAATCGAAATGCAGCAATGTAGATCGAACAAAATGGCCACGCTCTTCCGTAGGTACGTCAGTCATATGTCAGTGAAGTTAGTGGAGAATTGTAACTCTGCATTGTATGAAATAATTTATTATTATTTTATTATGTATGACTTTTGTATGAGTTAGAATATGCTAAGAAATTGAAATAACCAACATCTAAAAAGGACAGAAGATCGGAGGTGGAAATTATGCGGTCAAAATACAATAGTTAAAAGTGTTGAAAAGGTTGAAACCCAGCAAGGAAACAAACATTGATTGCTAAAATCATAAGGCCAGTCGAGGAAAACTAGCATATCTACTAGAAAATACAACTTTTCAGCTTAGAATGGAATAAGTTTACTTAGCTGCATAATGCATATTACTCAGTAATACTCCTAATTATTATGATTTCCTTTTATTGTTGTAAACTATTTTTAGGTACTGACCTATTGTACGAAGTGTATCATTAATTAATTAATAAAACACGTGAGATTTTGGTGTTTATTTATTGTACACATTGCTGAGGTATATCAAGGGAAACCATTACAAAGACTTATAAAAATATCGGAAGGTAGCGGAGTGCTTGGTGCTTGTAGGTAGGTACTGCTTGTTAAACCCGCTTTCTTTCGACAATATTGACCACCAAACTTTCTTGGACTTCATTTGGCACCAGTTTTCACTTTAATTATCCGATTTACACTGAAAGAAAGAACTTTAAATGATAATTCAATACAAAACTCTGCATAACCTCAAAGCCACCTTTATCACACAAAATAAGGTATTTAGGGTACACTACCTATATTAATATCCTGGCTGAGCTTTCTTAGAAAGTACATTAATTTATTGAAGTGTTGGCAGATATTACATTAATAAGTAAATAATAAAAAACGCAATCTGAAACTTTGTAATGAAAGTAAACAAAACTAACCTTTTTAAATTTAAAAAGTTACATTGCCACAGATAAAACACAAATTATGCACAATTATCGAGTTATTCAGACTGTGTTGCCAACCCTCGATTTTTCAAATTTGCCGCGCTTTTCTACTGACAGAAATGGTTTGCCAGACTATACATTAGTTACCAATGTATTGCGATCGACGAGAGCGTGTCGCAAGATCGTTAGGAGCGTTTTTCCATAGCCCTCGGTTATTACGGTAAAGACAGAAAACAGCCTATTTAAATATTTACATCCATTAAAGATAGTATGTAGTTACTTTAGCCCTGTTTTATTTGTAATTGTTTTTTGGTGTTTATTATTCAAATTCAAATAATTTATTTCAGATCATTTGTCCATAGTGTTAGTATACATTCCCTTAAAACTATGTCTAATTAATTATGTCTCATACTACTAGATAACGCCTTTTTGAGATGAACTTTATCAAAATGGCATGCATATGCAATGCATAACGGAGAGCATGGTTGCCATTTTATCGCCTATCACGTCATGGGTCACTTTCGCACTTACTTAATTGTTAGAACTTGACCGCTATGGTGACAGATGATAAAAAAGGTCAGGACCATACTAGGCCAGCAGGATGACAGCCTTAACTAACATTTAATACTTAGTCACCTACTTCATTAACTTGGAATTTAGTTAACCTTTGATCATCTTTAACGCGAATTATTTAATTATTTTTTTTAAATTATTGTATAAGTACCTACGTACGGTCAACCAATTTGATTCCTAGGCCACTGTAGAACCTTGTCGTAATAACAGTTGCCCGTGGATACGTATAAACGTAACCTATTCGCTACCAAACTAGCTATTGTGACAAAGTTCTAGAGTGGCCTAGGAATCAAATTGGTTGACTGTACGTTTAAAGAATTGATAATTCATTAAACCAATTCACCATTTACTCAAAAATCATTTTATTTGTCAGTCAAAAATATTATGTTTCGGTTTTCCTCAACATCCAAGTGACTGTGGACCATTGACCTCCCCCAAACGCGGTAAATCGATCAGTGGACATTTGGACAATGACGAGCGCTAACGGTATTTCAACAGTTGTCTTATTTTACTCGGCTAGCGAAATTCTTCAATGTAGATCATTGTTCAGTTGCTATTTTTCACTGAGTATGCAAGTACGTTAAAGTTTTATTTGTAATCCTATAGAGTTATAGCAAATGTTCTTATTTATATATAATAACATTGAAGAACTTTGATTTAACTAAATTTTAATTTGGCTAGGGCGTTTATCTGGTCCTAGGTCGGTGTAGTTTCTCATGATTGTTTATTTATTTATTTAAATTTTGTAGGTCATCATAGCAGTCTCCAAACTACTTGACACGTCGACAGCTCTCAACTGTAAACGTTTCCAAGAATCTCTTTCTGTGATAAATTGCTTCGCCACCGGCGACAAGGCCATGAAGGGCACAGGTATGTATAACTATGCTCTGCATTTTATAGTCATGCTTGAGATTCGTAGGTTCAAAGCATATCTGTGATTAATGTGATTATGAAATATTGTCATATCACAGCAATAAAATAATGGTAAATTTGATAACAGTCGCGTACTTATGTTTCCAATTGATTTTATACCTAAAAGTTAGGTGTGAATTTGATCCCTAATATTGTCAAGAGGAACGTTATTGTGTATATAATGGGCATTAACATTATGCTAAGCGCTTGGTATAACCGTTATTTATTTCGAAATCATCACAATTAAAAATTAATTTACCATCATAAGTAGTCATCAGCGTCACTCGTGATTTTTTTGATATCCAGGGATTTGACCCATAGTAATACCCTTAGCTTGCCCTTGAAATGTAGCAAGAAGCAAATAGAGGACGAATGATGATTTGAAAATGACCGCAGTTTCATATCTAAATACGTGATATTGTATATTGGACCCGGGGTATGTCCTTAAACTACGTCCGGACCTGGGTAAGGTTGCCAAAGAACTCAAAGAGGACCCAGTGTGTTGACGATGAGGAACCTTCTTGTTCCTTTAGTCGTCAACACAATGAATCCTCCTTTTTGTAAAGGGTCGGCAACGCGCATGTGACTCCTTTGGAGTTGCAGGCGTCCATAGGTTACGGTAGCTGCTTACCATCAGGCGGGCCGTACGCTTGTTTGCCACCGTCGTGGTATAAAAAAAAATATGGCCTTTCACTACGGTACCTTTACTCTGTCCTTGACGTCACATAATAAATAAATACTGGTACTGGTACAGGGTTGTCAACGGAGGTGGCGGAGTTGATGCGCCGCGTGCGCACCGTGGTGGGAGCGCGGGCGCGGCTCGCCGGCGTCGGCGGCAGTGGAGGCGCAGGTAATTTGACTTTACAACATCTATGATAAAGGGATATGGATGGCGTCCTCAGTACTAACATGACTTCCAAAAGCGTTCATACACTCCGATATTCCTCAGACAGTTACGCAACTTCCCGCTATTTAAAAAAGTTGTGAGTGGTCAATTAAAGTTATAGTCATTATATAGTCACACAATCAATCAGTCTTTTATCATCTATTGTGTAAATAAATTCATATTTAAAGGTCTGAAATGAGGTCCGAAATAAACTAATAGTTTCAATTCAAGTTTTCATTGGATAAAATAAACTGTTATAAGCATACATCGGGGTTTTCGGAGCGGGATCGATTTGAGAAAGAGTAGATAGATATAAACAGATAGGTTAGTCTGAGAAAATATCATATTATGCCTAATGAATAACTACCTCTCTGTGAATAGTATACACACTAAGATACGAGTTTTTTTCTTGGAGGCATTTTTGTCTTGACTATTTTGTAGTATGTTAAAAAGGCAATTGCATACTTGCTTGGTCCCTTTTTCCTTTGTATATGACATCTATATAGTTTAATGCAATTGCATATAAGAAATTTATGCACAAGATAATTAACTAAGAAAAAGACACGGTATGACATTAAGCGTCAAATATTAATCTTGACGTCCGATATTTATGAACTATTTGCTATAAATGATTAGGGACTTAACTGAAGTGTATGATAATGACTGACTATTATACAGTGTGGAAAGATAAGTCGGGCCCTGGAGGGAAACTACCTTAAAACGTTGAGATAGCTCAATTCGCTGAAAGGAAACATTCTTTTATTTTAACTAAAAACTAAAACTACATTCACAGTTTTTTTCTTAATTTTAACTTTTTTCTATACTAATTGCATGAAAAATATTTTTATTATTATTTATGGGTTCTCTTGTGCCCTAAACTTGGTTGGTATTAAGAAGTTTTTATCCTTGTTGGAAATAGGATCGATTGGCATCAATTGTCCTAAAAAATATTAATGGCAAAAATTACAAAATAAATAGGTTTTTTTGTAAACTGTACTCTTTACCTAAAATTTGTAAATGCAGTTATGTCCCTTTAAAAAAATTAGAGAATGTTTCCTTTCAGTGAATTGAGCTATCTCAACGTTTTAAGGTAGTTTTCCTCCAGGGCCCGACTTATCTTTCCACACTGTATATATGGTATGATTTTTTCAAGTTTTTTTTTTTTTTTTTCAATTATATATTCATTAGGCAGAAACCTGCTAGAGTATATTCTGTTTTTTAAGTCAATACCTACTCTTTGGCTAATGTCAAACATTCCCGCTCCGAAAACCCCGATGTATGGTTATAAGTCAAAACACATGCGCGGTTAAAATAAAATTAAAGGCATGCTGTCATAGCTTGTATTCTGTTATGCCTCCGATGCCATATGAACACCCGCAAAATGTGGGGTCATTTTGCAGAGATCATACTATTTCTATGCTTCGTTTTGTGCTAAATTTCTTTTAGTTCTTCTAGTATAATATGTTTGATCCTGTCTTCCTTGACACTGCAACCCTAAGTGGGCCTTGGATTCCGACGTCGATTTCCACTAGCGCCATCTATCTAGCGTGATCATATCTTCGTTTTTTGCGTGTTCGACACAGCATGGGATGTATGCTGAAGAAAGCTTTGTTTGTAGGAGCGGGAAGCGTGCATTTAGCGGAGTTGCAACACGCGCTAGCCGCGTCTTGCCGCGCGACGCCGCGACTACGGCACGCGTGGTTGGCCACACTGGCCGAGCATAACGCAAGGCAGGGCGACCACGATGAGGTTAGTGCTTTGTCAACACTATCAAGCTGAAAATAATTTATATTAATTTACGTGGCAATACCACGAAATGTTTCAAACTTACTTTTTTACGTGGTATTGGTTTCTTTTTTAGTTGTTCATAAAATTTACATTTCATTGACATCATTATCAGGGAGCCGCTGATCTAGCAAACGTAATTTTTATGCGACGTTTAGAGCAGCCTTTGTTCTCCAAGATACTCTACAATATTTTATACAGAGGATTAAATTTAAGACAGGCGTGGGTCAGTAAACTGCCTGAATAAATTTAACAAAAATATTTATAGTGACAAAAATATTTAATAAAGCTACAAGTGACAATTTACAAGCGGTAGTCTCTCTCTAACACATGGGGTTAGAAAGGCACTTCCGCTTGTAAATTGTCACTTTATTAAATAGGCCACATGTTATGAGTACCTACACATCTCATTGTTCTCAAACTGTGTTTTTTTTTAATGTCCAATCGTCATCCAGAATATGGTAGTGAAAAAAGGTTTAACTTAAGCTTCTATACAGTATTTTGATGCACTCTAGCGGGTTTTTTTTTATAGGATACTTTTTCGGAAATATGATGATGTATACAGGGTTTACCTACAAAACTATAGTGAAGACGGACTAATGGTATTGCTGATATTTGTTAACCACATTTGTCGCTTCTTTAGACCTCCTGTACGTAAACAACGATTTCACTAAACTTCATTTAATATTGTTTCACTACGTAGAATTTTCAAAACACTTATAAAATTTTCGCAAAATCTGACGCTTGTTTTAGTTACGGCAGGGTATTATCACACTCATTTAATACTTGGTTTTTTATATTGTGTTAGTAGTACAGTCACCGGTAATAGTATCTTCCTACACGAAGACCGCAAAAATATGTGATTTGTAGGGCTATAAGAGCGTGTCACATATTTTTGCAGCCTTCGTGAAGGAAGATACTATTGCCGGTGACTGTACCATAAATTTAATATAATAACTTAATTATAGCCCGTATAGACGAGTAACTTTGGGACAAAATTTAAGGCAATACTAGGTACTGGCCATTCCGGGGTTGATTTTATAGTAAATGATTCCAGTATGAGCTACGTATTCACCTCGCAGTAATGGGATATAAACTAAACACCCTGAATCGACGCTGTATCGTTGCTTCCTTTCTGTCCATATCATCATAATTTTAAGAACTCTTGTTGTTGGAGTAATCGCCTTCTGTCATAACTAAACCTAACTTTTTTTTAGGCGATGTGCTGCCAACTTCACATCGCTGCGCTAATATCCGAATACCTTAAACTGCGTGGGAACCTCGCGTGGGGCGCTGACGCCTTCGCTGAGATTTCCATGAATATTCCAAAGGACGAAACTGGACTCAAAATAGACGAAGGTAAGTCCATAAACCGTACATCACAAATGACATTAAATTGCTTTCAAAGGTAAAAAGAAAATTTACCAAGTATGTATGAATTTTTTATATAACAACAAATTCATACATTACACACATCAAATCGCTTAGGAACAGAACGATTTGTATCTACATTTAACTTTTGCAGATATCGTAGTACTTACTTTTCAACCAACTTCAAGATTTCGAAGGATGAGGTTATCATGTTATCAATTCGTCGGGATCTTTGTTTTTACAATTTTTTTTAATGTATGTTCACCGATTGTTTGAAAGAGTATACTTCACAGTTGGTCCCATTGTAACCAGGTCAGGATCTGATGATGGGATCCAGGAGAAATCGAGGGAACTCTTCAACTATAATAGGCACACCTATAGTGATTTGAGTATTTTTTACAGCAGCGAGCATTTGCTTTTGGAAAGGTGGAGGCTAAGTGAAGTCGGTTCTATTTTTTTTATAATTATTATATTTGTTTATGTTACTTTTATTTAACTGTCATTTAGGTAGGTAATACGATAACCTATATACTGTTTACTGTACTAAAGCAAACAAAAAACCTTGTTACAATTATGTGCTTTATTACTCGAGTCATAATACCCAATACTAAATACAAACCACAGCCTTATGCACTTTATCACACCATACACTAAACTATTTCACTAGATATATTCAAGTGGCAATCAGTTCGCATTCTTTTTTAAAGTCGACTGGCACGAATTGCTCGGTAAGTTTTTTGAAGGTCTCTAGGGGGCACAGGGTGCTGCAGCCTGGGACCTCCATCAGGCGAGGCTCGGCGGAATCGTCATCCCAGTAGTAAATCTGGCGATAAAAATATAGTTAATATACTGTATGTTTCAAATCCACTCTCGGTGAGGAGATCAGAAAACATTACAGGCAGATTTTCATGCGGGCGGACCCGGAGGCATACCTAGTTTCGAAATAAAACTATGTAATGATAATGCTGCGAACAATTTTACTCGTGTTTAGTTTCATTTAAATGATTATCGGTCGCGAAACCTAATGAAAATGTTCTATAGATAAAAAAAACCTGAATTCGTCGAATTAAAACAAGTAGTGCAACGTCGTTAAAGATAGTGAATAACACGGTTTATATTCTAGGTCATCACAACATTTCTTTTTAAAGGCTGTCTGAAAGCACATAAAATAGAACATTGTATTTATAAGGATCTATCTCATCTTATGCTGATCTTATGTTAAGTGTTAGGTCCCCCGTATTTATCGTTTGCTAGTAGTCGTAGTAGTAATAGTACATTACTTACCTAGGGCTGTAAAAAAAAGAAAGCCCGAAATCGCAGGTATTTGGGACCCGAGCCGCAGGCGAGGGTTGTAAATATGCGATAGAGGGCTTTCTTTTTTACTGCCCGTGGTGAGTACACAATTTTACGTCCCCACCTGGCCATAATGCGAGTTTTACCGTAAGCGTAGCGAGCGGTAAAACTCACATTATGGCCAGGTGTGACGTAAAACACTTTATTGTACAAGAAATCACAACTAAAGACATATAACACAACATATACGTACAAAGGCGAAGGAGTTTGCTAGTATGTAGTATATTTTAGAAAATCATCACCGCTTTTGGGTCTTCCATACGCGGCGGTTTCCGGTTATGATCTACTTCGATACTGGGAGGCGGTAACAGAGCGTCTTACCCCCTTATTCATAAACGGCCACTAAAGTTAAGAGATCGCTGATAATCGTTTGTCCCTTTCCCTCATATAGGTTGGACGGAAAGGGACAAACGATTATCAGAGGCATCTTAACTTGAGTAGACTTTTATGAATAAGGGGGTTAGTTTACAGAGCTGCCTGTGGGCACTTCTACGAGTATATACAACTGTCTAAAACCTTAACGAAATACTAACCTTAAACCCGAATCGCTGTTCATACATCAAAATATTTTCCGCACCGGGATCGGGCATACGGGGAGGCGATGCCACGCAGAGCTGATACTTTACTGCGCGCACTACTGAAAATGTCTAGAATATTGACGAAATACTAACCCTAAACCCAAATCTCTGTTCATGCGTCAAAGTATTCTTGTCGTTCGCTTGCGGTAGCTTCTCGTGTAATTCGAAAAGCAGCGCCGCGCCGGGTCCGGCATAAGGGGAGCCGGTGCCACGCACGTGGCTAGCAGAGCGGCTCCGTTTACTGTGCGCACTACTGCAATTATTTAGAATATCTACTAAATACTAACCTTAAACCCGAATCTCTGTTCATACGTGAAAGTATTCTTGTCGTTAGCTTGCGGTAACTTTTCGTGTAATTCGAAAAGCAGCGCCGCGCCGGGGTCCGGCATACGGGGAGGTGGTGCTACGCACGCGGCTAGTAGAGATGCTACGTTTACAGGGGACCCAGTTCGCACTATCACACGCCAACTGGAGTTAGACGCCTCCTTTATTATTTGTTGGAGGAGAGCCCCTGGAAATGATAATGATTAAGTGATCTGTTTAGAACAGTCCAAAAAAACAAACATTTAAACAGATTTCAACCTAGTAGGAATCGGAGCAGATTTCCCAACTAAAATATAGTAGGTAGTTTGACTCTGAAAAATTTCCGAATTTATCGTGTGGTCTTAGCGTGCAATTGAGTATCGTTGTCCAATATATTATATCTATATAAAATAATTAAGAATCTGTATATCATCATCATCATATCAGCCGAAAGACGTCCACTGCTGAACATAGGCCTCCCCCAAAGAGTGCCACAATGACCGGTCCTGCGCCACCCGCATCCAGCGCAGAATCTGTATATAAGTATTTGGAAATATTTTATATTTGCACACATTTCAATTGAACACTTAAGACTTTTTAAGTTAGTCTGTAGTACCCGGCGACTGATGATATATCTAGACGTAGAACTTCAAACAAACCGTCAGCGTGAAACTGGGTAACAACTCGATATACGCATGCTCACTACGCTGCCAATCAAACGCGTCGAAATAGTAAGTAAGTAAGTTCTTTATTTGCGTTAAATGTGGTAACAATAGGTAAAAGTTTTATGGTTAAAAAATATCACACATTTAGCCGCGTTACGGCATGCAAAATGTATTCTTAAAACTAAAAACTTAAATCTACTGGAGCATGCAATATAACACCTTAATACAATATAGTATATCGTAAAATGAAAAATAAAAACGATACAATGCAAAATTACAATTACTCAATTAGTCAAAAAATTCATTTAAATTATAAAAACATTTATCCATTAGCCAATGTCGAAGTTTACGTAGGAACACGGTATCAGGCAGCTGTCTTAAATCTAGAGGAATATTGTTATAAACGTTTCCTGACATCATAAAGCAATTATTATTGTACTGGGCAGAGTTACATATTGGCCTTTGTATCCTAAGTACATCTCTGTTCCTTAACCTTGGATTTTGAGTTGGTTTTTTAAACAATTCAGGGTTGTTTCGTACAAATTTATAATAATATTAGTCTGTTTTCAATTACAACAATTACTTGAAATACGATTGGTCAATCGCAAAATGATTTTGCTGTGATTCGTCGAAGCACTGACACTTGAAAATGACAAGGCAACAGTGACATTGGAAACGCATTATTAGTGGACGGTTTCATAAAATAGAGAGCAATTTTCGAATGTATATTTTTTGTTGTAAGAGGTTAGAATTTTATTTTAAAGTAAATAAGGAGATACTTGGTCACTTTACTGGCTACTTGCTTAATACGTTTGCCGCCAGACTTTTATGTCATACCAGGCGCGGATCCAGGATTCCATGCAAGGGGGGCAATTTCCTTCACAATAAATCTTGCAGTCCGCACCTATGGTCCCCGTAGTACAGGAGGCTTACGTGTCGGGGGGAGGAAAATGCCCCTGTTGTCCCCCCCCCCCCCCCGTTTCCGCGCCTGTGTCACAATGCTCCGCACTTCGCAGCGACGTCCGATGCCTGCGATTTTTAGTTTAGTACTGTAGAATCTATATTTTTATACAAAAACTGCATTGTACAATTTTCAACGTTCAATGGTTACGGGTCAACTGAGAAAAATATATTTATATCCGTCAATATTGTGCATAACTAATAGAATTAAAACCCACATATAGAATACTCGGGGAATACGTAGTAAAGTCAGGAGATAAACTGAATTTATTATACGCCATATAATCCGTTTTTAGTAGTTTTATTTCATTTAAATATGTCAATTAAAATTTATCTTTGATTTCTTTGACTAACATACAGCCTGTCTTTGACCGTGGAGCTTTAAACGCGAGGACTGATTGTGCTCAATGTGCTCCTTAAACTGAGCTACTTTTAGTCTACAACTATTTGAATAAAGGTTATTTTATAATAATACTTCGTTTATATAAACTAAATTTAACGGCCTAGCCCAGTCGGTCGTGACCCTGCCTATGAAGCAGTAGGTCCCGGGTTCAAATCCTGGTCAGAGCATTTATTTGTGTGTTTATCACGGATATTTGTTTCAGAGTTATGGATGTTTTCTTTGTATTTAAGTATTTATCTCTATCTATTCTATATCTTGTCGCCTAGTACCCGCAGCACAAGCCTTATTGAGCTTTACTGTGGGACTAGGTGGATTTGTGTAAGATTGCATAATATTTTTTAAATACAATTTCCTTATACCACATCCAATGAAGCAATTGACATCGTCTGTCACACTTCAAAAACTTATGATTTTGCAATAAATTCATGCTCAAATAAGTTTTGATTTTTTTTTTACAATTCTAGTTATTTTCAGAAGTTGTAGTTTATGAGCAAAATTGATCCTTACATTTAAAGCCCATGATCAGAGGCATACTGTATACTATTAACTTGATCTGCATGTTATGAAAAATGAGATGTAAGCATGTGTATTTAACTTAAATCAAAAACATTTATCTCATTAAAAAGTAATAAAAAAATATCGTAAGAAGTTTTTTAATGGTTGTTCAAAAGTTGGCATAGCACCATCCCCATATAAAATTATCCGGTAAAATAAATTTATAATCATATGTTTTCGGCTTAACTTACGTATGATAAGTGAGCCCGTCTTTTTAATTATGTTTTCCAGTTCTACTCTGACTCCATTTTACGGCGCAAGAAGACATGTTTATTAATTATTAATTTTTTTGATAAACTTCACTACCACCGTGTCACTGAACCGCCATTTGTAAACTAAACGGCTTTGCGGCTCAGTTTGTAAGCCCCGCCCCCCGCGGCTCACTTTTTGTGGGGTCATTTTTCAGAGCTACATTGTCTATATATCATCAGTCGCCGGTAGTACCTATTTATTTTCTGGTACAGTCACCGGCAAGTGTCCTCCTAAACGAAGTCCGCAAAAATATGTAACACGCTCTAATGGTACAAATAAGAGCGTGTCACATATTTTTGCGGCCTTCGTGTAGGAAGATACTAACGTATGCGGAATGAAATCTGGACAACATTCAATTTCGTATAAAATAAATATAACATAGTTATTTTTATAATCTTTTCACGCTACTGTTCGGAAATGTGACAAAAGATGGTCAAAATCCAAGCTGGAAAGTAAGCATTTGCTGTAGCACCTGAACCACCACTACAGCAATGTTATTGTAGCGATGAAATGTCATTAGTTGGAAAGTAAATTGTCCAGTTATGTCATTGCATTCATTAAAAACATTAAAATGTCTTTTTTTGGCACAACTTTATGTTTCAAAAGATAAAATAAGGTTGTTTATCGGGCCAACTACCTGTTGTTAAAAAAAAGAAACGTCAAAACCATTGATTCACCCTTAAGGCGTTTTTACTTTTTTAGCCGTTTGTGGTTTTCTATCAAAAACGCCTCTAAGTAATGAGTCGGTTTGAAACAAACAACAGAAAAACGCTTCTTGAAAGTGAAAAAAAAAAGTAAAAAGGCGGGAATGAAATACTGAATTGGATATTCTATTAAAGCATTTATATTATTATGACAAATGTTTTTTTTTATTTCCTCACAGTAGTCGTGAAAAGCACTATGTAATATCTCGGCCGAAAGCGCTATAGGTGGACTCGTATCTTCGAGGGCCTCCCCTGGCGGGTCGGCCCTCGAACTAACTCGATCCACCTATAGCTTACTTTCAAGCCTCTACAACAATGTACTATTCATGGTTTTTAATAATGTATTTAATCACATTAAACGCCAGAGTAAGTTTACTCCAATGCGAGGTTTCAAACGAAAGTTGTGGTACTTTATCTCCATCGCTGTCGACAACAACAATGTACAGATTTTTTAAGATCTAAATTTATCTTCCATCGGATAACTTTTTAAGGAAGCTTCGTATACTTGACAATTTTCACATTCTTGACCGTAAGATTATTGGTGTTCTCAAAATAACAGTTACCTTGACACGAATTTCCATTTTAAACAACATAATATAAGTCAATCAAAAAATCCACAAATGAAAAAAACACCTGTTTTTACATTTTTTGACCAAACGACGTGGCCGTATTTTCGGTTATTTTTATTTTATTTTTGGAGACGATGGGCGTAACTTTTCTTAATCTATGTCTTCAAGATATTTTAAAACAGTTTTACTGCCACATTTGAATGCCTTCCTGAGTTCTCTATAAGATTTTGTGACTCAGCGGGCTGTCATTTTCTTTAATCGATCTCTCTGAGCAAACTGGCTAATGCTGGAATGTTTCCCTGAACCAGGCTTTCTTGTGGCAATTTTTGTAAAGAAAAAGGACGCAAAAATATTATAAATATGCCTATGGCATTAAGTCCGCCATTTGTACCATCTTGTATTGTGCAATAAAGATTAAATAAATAAATAATAAATAAATAAATACCTCTTTAGCTCTATCCCATTTCCACAAAATTTTCCACGGTCTTCGCTATCAGCCATAGGGATTTAATACTGTAGAAATTACATACTGTTTCGCGACGTTGTTCTCCTCGATTAACCATAATTTTAAGATAAAGAATCCAATGCCCATTAAAAGAACGGGATTAATTAACAGATGTATAAGCTTTCAATTGGCATTTATATAAAATTTTAGTTTATTTCCTTACTTACTTTTTACGTCTTCAAAACTTTGTCCAGATTTCATTCCGCATACGTTATTGCCGGTGACTGTACAAGTTTTTTACTAGTGTACAGTTCGGCTAATGTTTCCGTAAATGTGTTTTATTAGATCTTACCGCCACTAAGTCTCTTCAACAAGTTATCGTGAAACATCATCTGATATTCCACCTGCGCCGCCGCTAATAATTTTCTTTTCACATGTTTTGCCCATTTTGGGTTCGCTACTTTGATATCGTCCTAAAAACAAATAAACTCATTCAATAATAAAATATGGCCATTATAACGGTGCCATATTTTATTTTTGAATAGTGTATATCCAAGAAAACCAGCATCATATAAAACTTTCGTAAGACTCTACCTATAACATATTCAAAATATTTATATTTATAACGGCCTACTCACGTACTTTAAGTCGATTTTGCTCGACATATTTCGATCAATTTACGATGATCATTTTCACGAGCGGCCTTCCGGACGGCAGCGCGCCGGCTACTCATGGAAGGCCGCTCGTGAAAATGATCATAGGAAAATTTATTGATCGAAACACGTCGAGCAAAAATCGACCTAAATTACGTGAGTAACCCGTTATAAATATATTTTTTTTTAATATGTTAGAGTTATTTTTTTAAACCAGCATCACATTCTGAGTTCTAATTTAGCCTTAGCTATAGTTTATTACTAATTTAGTTTTTAGGCAACACAAATAATTATTATTCTCAACCTACAAAGTGGTACGGGACTCCTATAGTAGTCGAATTACAAAAGCTGACATGAATAGCATAAACTACAGTAATGCATTTAATATTACTTCCTTGTATGTGTTTATTACTTATTGTTTAGTTGCTCGATGTATTGGTATATATGTATATTTAATGCCGTGTTCATATATAATTCTAAATGTATGCAGCGTTGGTGAATCTACTTGTATTTAGTAAAAAAGTAACATTTAATCAGAGCATTGCCATAAAAAAATCTCAAACTATTTACCTGAATTAGGAATAAATTATTTAAATAGTAAGCATCTTGTGGCGTGCTATAGTTGATATTAGTCATCTGTGCAATCTTGTGGAAGAGGTCTTTGTAAGGCAGCAACAAGCCGTCTTGTATGTAGGCGTTTAAGATTCTGTCTTTTTCTTGTGTATATCGTGGACAATTTTCTTCATACAGTAGCTGTAAAATAAATTAAGAACATATAGGATTAATCTGGCTAGTGGAGGCGTTGTTATCGGGATCGCAATATTAGAATGGGTATGATTTATCCGTCTGCCGAAGGAGGATATGTTTATACATCTAGTTAACTATTATATAATATAAACACAATGCTTTTTTTACTGAATAGGAAATATGAATAATATCACGCGATTTGTGTTCTGGTTTTTGATAAAGGAATGTAATATTCTAAAAGTTAAATAATTTGTCGTTAGAAAGTGGTCATGGAATCTTTAGATAGGGCCCGCGTTTGAAATTGAAAGATTTGTACTTTTTGACCTTATTAATTAATTAGGTACTCGAAACCTTAAAACCAATAGCCCCTACATTTCACGCATGATTCGGAGCTACTAACTTGACATGATACTTCACGGGAACATTCAGCTTGGCAAAATACAAATGAAGGAGGGAAAATTGGCACCTGGAACGCTAGCATTATTGAAAGAAAGAAGGCAAATGAGGCATCAAACAGTAATAGATCAGAAACAAATAGAACGTATCAATAAGAATAATTGTAAATTCATAAGGAAAGATCTAAGGAAACATAAAATAGAAGTAGTAATAGTTAACAAATTAAAATAATGGAGAGGTCCAAGAGTATTTATTTAGAAGAAAATTAAGAAGCCCTATCACCATGATGATAATGATGATGTGAGTATTCTGTCCCTTGTTCGATGCCTTTTTAGGGTTCCGTAGCCAAAATGGCAAAAATGGAACCCTTATAGTTTCGTCACGTCCGTCTGTCCGTCCGTCCGTCCGTCCGTCCGTATGTCACAGCCATTTTACTCGGAAAGTATAAGACGTATCTTAATAAAATTCAGACATAATGTGTATTTTGTATGCCGCTATTTAGTTATGTGGTGAAATTGCAGAAAAAAAATTTTCAGCACGGGTGCTCCATACATGTAACTAAATTTTAAAACAATTTTAGTACCAAATATCAACATGTTGCACATCAATCGATAGGTCTTTAAAAATAACATTGGGGTGTCTTTGAACATTTTGTGATTAAGTGAATATTTTTAGAAATAATCGCTTTGAAAGTCTGAAAAATAGCGTCCCCCCCTGTAACTTTTGAACCGTAAGTCCAAAAAATATTTGAGAAGATGCGCGTTATCATATACTATCCACGAAAATTGTTTCGAACATTATCGGTCCAGCCATTTTTGAGTTATTTCCAAAAAACATCTTCAATAGGCATCATATACGACCTTTTGGCATTAGTTTGGTTCTTATTCCATTGAAGCTACGGAACCCTCCATTATGCGTGGTCCGACACGCACTTGGCCGGTTTTTTTTTTTGTACTGGGTAGGTTATGAAGTCTACTTACGAAGTCTTTGTCGCTCGGTGGGTATGTGTACGGCACCGGCTGCCAGCTGAGCGTGTCGTTCCACACTTGCTCCTGCGGCGGCGGCCACAGCCCCGCCGATATCAGGAGCGCTGTCATCTTGCTTAGGTTCGTGTTCGACGCTATTACGATGCTGTTTGCTATAGTAAAAAATATGATTTAGAGCCAAAATAGTTAATATTTGAATTGAGATATTTAAAAGAAAATTGTATCTAGATGATGGTGATGATGATCTGTTATTTTACAGGTCGTCACTTGTCAGCTCTATGAAGTAATGATTTAAGTATCATCCGATGAGAAAAAGTCATCAAATTGTAGTATGGAAAATTAATAAATAGAAGCATCTAAAATTACCTTTCTCGTAATAAGGCCCCATGAACTCATTATTCTTTTCCTAAGTAATGCGCCCATCTCATAAGTCAACATCTTGCCCTCCTAAAAATAAAATTTTAATTATCATCTATTACATTTGCATTTTGAATATTTTTAAATAAATGTGTTTGCTTTTTTCTGTTCATGAATAGGGATTAGTCAAAGCCTCTTAGCCTCTTAGACAATTTAACACCACTAAGAACTTTTGCGTCTCTCAGATCATTCAAAAATGTTGAATACATTGTAAGCACACACTGTGAAACTTTCCCATCATTTTACTGAGTACTAGAAATGAATAGCCAACTAGGAACCCGACCTGTAGAAGCTAGTATCTAGTCATACCACTAGGGCACAAGCGGAAGCATCCATCATCGCCTTGAAATCATTTCGTATATGCGTACACTTTTTAACATATATTGTCACGTGGAGCCACAAGTCATTTATCATTATTAGTGTCGACTGTAATCTGCGTCTTCTAAGCCACCACGCCACGTTCCTGTTCTAGCATTCGCAAAGCATTTATGTCCCGAGTGCGCGCTTATCCCTAGTATATTCTGACCCCTAGGTTCTTTAGATATATACATAATCACAGATCAGACTTATATAGGTTCACCTTTGGCGATACATTAAATAATCTTTGTTGTTTGTTGACATTGTTTGTAGCCTCTCGGCCTTCGCCAGGTCCCTCCAGACCGGGAAGTTGACACTTCGTTAGAAACTCATTTGTCCCGTTTTGTCTCGTTATATTGACCCTTCCTGGTCGTTACGATACTTGCAAATAGATGCGGGTTAAGATTACAGATATGTATATAAAGTGTTATCTTAAAAATTATGCCTGCCTCTAACTTCTTCCTTTAGACTGAGAGCTTGCCCCGGAAAATGGTACATAATTTTGAAGGCATTGAAACCTCGTTAGTAGTTAGTTTGCTCTAGGTATGTACTCGTACTATTCTTATTACTAGATCCAGAGAGCTTACCGCGAACCACCTAGTTCGCCGTTCATGTATTGGCAGGTAGGCGTCTGCATATCTTTATCGGGTCAGATAAACAACAGACAAGCATTACTAGTTGGAAAAAGTGACCCTTCTATATTCTTTCGTCCATGTCTTTTCCAAGAGAGCTTGCAGTTAACCGCAATTAACTGGCGCTCAATACCTAACTTGAAGTCTTTAAAAAGTACAATAAATAAAGTTACGAATACTCGTACTCGTACATATTAAATATAAATAACGACCGTTGCAATGCAACACGTGTAGCGCACTAGCGCAGTTGTATTATATATAAACTTGATACAATTGTTGACATCCCGTAAAAGAATTGCAGGGGATACATTATATCTCGTATGTTCATAAGTCTTGAGACGAGTTTGGTTAGTGGAATAAAAAAAAATTGCAACTGGCAGCTAATAAAAACCTTCAATTTCATAATTAGAATGTGGTCAATTAGAAAAATATAAATTTGAATGTATTTTTTTCATTCTTCGCTGAAATGGAGGGAACGAAAGGTTTGCGTGCAACAGTGATTTCTCTGCATAAAGCTGGAAAAAAACCTATGGAGATTTTTAGGCAAGTGAAATGTCTTAAAGCCAGTCGTAATTTTGTTTACTACACATTAAAGCGGTACAGGGTGACAAGTTCTCTTGATGACCGTCCGAGAAGCGGCCGTCCTCGCTCGGCTAGGACGGCAGCTAACATTAAGTTGATCAGGGAACGGCTTCGCCGAAATCCGTGTCGGACACAAAAGAAGATGGCTCTACAGACCAATATTTCCAGAATATCGGTGAACCGGATATTGAAATACGATCTCAAAGTAAGGGCCTACAGTCGAAGAAAAGTTCACTACTTAAATGATCGTCTCAGAAAATTAAGGCTCGCTCGATGTCGGCAGTTGCTAAAGAGACACGATCATAAAAATATTTTGTTTACCGACGAAAAAATCTTCACCGTCGAAGAAAAGTTTAATCGACAAAACGACAAAGTTTATGCCAAATGCTCAAAAGATGTCCCGCCTTCTGTGCGAAATGTTCAGCGAACGCATCACCCCGCTAGTGTTATGGTGTGGTGGGGTGTTTCGTACGAAGGTGCAACGGAGCTGCATTTTTGCCAACAAGGAGTTAAAGTGAAGGCACAAAATTACCAGACTGAGATCTTAGAAGGCGTAGTGAAACCACTATCACTATATTCTTTTTAAAAATAAAGACTGGATTTTTCAACAAGATTCAGCTCCGGCACACAAGGCGAAGTCAACTCAGAAGTGGTTAAAGGACAATTTACCAGGGTTCATCAGCACAGAAGAGTGGCCATCATCAAGTCCAGACTTGAACCCGCTGGACTACTCACTTCGGACTGAATTGGAGCTGAGAGCCTGCCGCAAGTCTCATCCAAATCTTGAGTCCCTAAAGCGAGCCCTATGTAGAGAGGCGAAGCGTATTCCGCTAGAAAAGATTCGTGCCGCTATTGATGATTGGCCCACACGTTTGAAGGCCTGTGTTCATAGCAATGGCGGCCATTTTAAATAGTTTTTATTTTTTTTTGTATTAAATTTAATGTTTGGTCAGTTTTGTAAATTTTGTTCAAATACATTAAATACTTTCCGAGAAAAAAATGTTTTTGTTCGTCTCAAAACTTATGAACATACGAGGTAAGTATTATAACAGTTGCATTCATTATAATGCACTGAGAGCAGACCACAAGGACGGCTCGCCGTTTGTCCCGACTGAATAGCATAGCGTCACCACGGAATAAAAGCACAAATGCATCTGAATCCTCATTCATGATTTCCTCAAGTTTTGAATGACGCCAGCGATTTGTTACGGCCCACGAATAACCAATTTTCGTGAATCGAGGAACTACGCTCATAAAAACCCATTGTCAGAACTTTATTCCGGTGATTCCCACGAAGTTGGAATTGAATTAGGTTTTGGCTATGACTTTAATATTGAGCTAGTTATCGTGTGGTTATGGAATTGAAATCCCACGCTGCCTGATTATAATTTTGATATTCTGTTGCAGTTTTTCAGGGTTAAATGTTTCTGCAGAGACCATAAAATTGATACAATGCTCACTTAGCCGTATGGAAACTTGATGCCAATCGAGATGTTTATTATAAATACTGTTTGAGTTCAATGGATAGGAATTTAATATTAAAAATAGTATGTACACACCTACCTAATTGTAAAAAACTATAAATTTAAGAAATACCTGGAAAGTCTAACTTTGTTACAACAATCTATTACTTTCTGCATTACATAAACAATCACTCATAATGTCATTATATGGTAAATTCCATCGCCAAAACCTCTTCGTGGCATAACTTGATTCATGAAAGCTAGCGATTTTGTATTATGAATTTGTATCGAACTGCCAACTATTTCTGGCAGGCAGCTCTTGTGGATTTACCTACCCAATTTACCGTAGGAGCAAATGTTTAAGTTGTATAAAGAGCTGCAGGCACAGTTGAGAGTGACGTAAAACTCACGTTAGTTATAGCCCCGGTACCGTAGGGCGCGAAGACGTGGTCAGGTGGCGGCGTGCCCAGCATCGCCAGCTCGCGTTCACTGGGCGTGCGTTCACCGTGGGACATTAGCTGAAACATCACACACATATAGAAAGTAATAGTCATTTGCTTATATAATAAGCGTTAGTTAGTATCGGTAGGCGTTCTTTATCTACATCTCGGATATACAATTCAATATCTTTCTACAAAGCCTAGGGTCGCTTGCTCCTTGAGGTCTGCCACTTCGAGGCTGCTCTTCAAGAGACAACGTACTGAGAGTATTTCAATATGAAATCAACAGAACTTCGGGGTAATTTTAAGTCCTTTGCGATCGAACTTGTAGGACGTTGCGGTTTTTCACGCCATTTGGAAATGACTCTCGCGGTGGTGTCTTCTGATTATCGTGGCAACCGAATAATTCCTAATAGGTATTGAGTTTTTTTTTAATATATGACTATTCGTATATTTAAAAACAATTTTTTAAGACGTTTTATTCTTACATTTTCTATAAAATGTAAGAATAAAACGTCTTACTGCTGCAAAAAAAAATTGTAGCTATCTTATTTGGAATAAAAATGACAGCTCTTTGAAATTAAGTTTTTTATCTGTACATGCTTTATTAAATAATTTAACCTAAGGATTAAGTATTTCCATCCATTTCCATATTTTTTACACAAAAGGCAGTTTTATCACGCTCCATAAATGCATATGTGAAATTGTACGCATTAACGGCGTCCTAGCCCAGTCGGTAGTGACCCTGCCTACGAAGCAGGAGGTCCCGGGTTCGAATCCTGGTCAGGGCATTTGTTTGTGTGTTTATCACAGATATTTGTTCCTGAGTTATGGATGTTTTCTATGTATTTAAGTATTTATCAATATTTATTTATTATATATATCGTCGTCTAGTACCCATAACACAAGCCTTATTGAGCTTACCGTGGGCCTAGGTCGATTTGTGTAAGATTGTCCTATAATATTTATTTATTAATATTTATTATTAAGATCATACATTTTATTATCTTAGCAAGGCGACCTTTTTTTTCTATTAAATATATTTTATTCTTGGCCAATATTAGTATTTTTCTAACTTCGCTTTCCTAATTAGTAGACTACTTGCTTCCTGATATTATAATTATGCCACTATATTAATTATTTTTCGAATTGATAGAGTACTTTTTATTTATTAATAGTAGACGCATATTTATTACTACTAATGTACTAGCCCATTGGTTTATTAAATATTTATCATAAATCAATTTATGTGAAAAAGCTCGTATACATAAAAGTTAATAAATTTTCAAACTCACCACATGTACTTGTCGTAGGACTGTCACTTCGACGTTGTTATCCTTCATAAGGATCACGGCTACGAGGGCTGGATAGAAATAGGAAGTGTTTAATTACAATAATCAGCATTTTTGAGTCAGCTCCAATAAAGCGAATGACGATCATGTGACATTTTCAAGTCAAAGGTACTTACATTATTGTCGGTGGTCAATAAGGCGTTACTGCCATAAATATTTATTTAGAAATAAACTTTATTAACAACCGACAACGATGAACCTTTGCCTTGAAAAGTCACATACACATGACATACCCCGTTCTTAACCCCCAACGCAAAAGAGGTGTTCTATAAGTTTTACCGCTATGTGTGTCGGTCTGTGTTACCGTAGCGCTAAAACGATTGATCTGATTTAAATGTTTTTTTTATATATTTGAAAGCAGGTTTTCTAGGGAGTGAACTTAGACATGTTTTATCAAAATCGGTACAGCCGTATACGGTACAAAATTTAAGAAACTTCAAAGTTTCTTAACTTTTGAAGTTGTAGTTCATTATTAAGTTATTAGTCCTATAAGTTAGCCAATATTTGTTAAATTCAAACACAATAGACACCTCTTTCTATCAAACACAAATAACAATATATTGAGTTATCCCTTACAAATGATTATCAAAAACATTTTAGGTTTGTCACATCTTTATGAATAGCGCCATAAGTAGTCTGTTTTTATGGTTCCGTAGTCAACAAGGAACCTCTAAAGTTTCGCATGTCCGTCTGTACGTCCGTGGTTTAGCTCAATGATCATTAGCAATATAAATTTGGTATTTGGTGGTTTGGTAAACTTTAAAAAAACTGTTTTATAGATTTTCAAACATGGAATGTTCATTGAAGGCCTGTAACGATCAAGGATTTATTTACGGTAGGAAAATTCGTAACGTGCTGCGTAAAAATTCGTAACGTATGAAACTGCCAAGCCATACTTTTTAAACAAGGTGAAGGGAATAAAGTCAGGGCGTTGGGGCTTGGTTTTTACTGAGATTGATAACTTTTTTGATTAGTTAGTCAGTCTTGGCCACCAGGAGGAATTATACATGAAATGGTTTCGGTGTCTTTTCAAGATTTCGAAGGAGGAGGTTATCAATTCGTCGGGATCTTTGTTTTTGTTGTAGTAGAATTCATAGTTGGTTTCATTGTCGCCAGGTCCGGATCTGACCATGGGATCCTGGAGAAATCGAGGGAACTTTTCAAATATTACAGGCACACCTATAATTATTTCAGTATTTTTTACAGTACCTCGGGAATCCTACCTACCTCTTGGAATGGTGGAGTAAGCTAAGTGAAGTCGGTTTCTTTTTTGTTTAAAATGATTATATCCTCCTAAGACCCGACCTTTTTAAAAAATAGTTGTTATAAAGACCGAGATAGCTTTTAAAAGGCTAAAATGGCAACCACTGTTAAGTCCTGACGATTCGAAAGCAACAGTTGTCATTAAGCACGAGATGCCTTTTAAAGGTACAAAATCATTTTCCGAAATTTACCGCGATATTTTAGACCATAAAGTCATTATCTTAAGGTTTATATGGTCATCCCTTTCGCACGCATAGGTTGGAACCATACCAAGACGCCATATTTATTTGCAGTAGCCAGCAACAGGGCACAATGGCAGCACGTCGGAAACTACATAAGTAAATCCATTCATATTTTAGCCAAATATTGATATTTACTTTCATCAAAACTGTGTTATTTTTGATGATCATGCGGCGTAAACGGTGATTTTTCAAGGTAAAATAATTTGTCCTTTTAAAAGTGTGTTCGGTCTTAGTGCCTAAAGTAAATGATGTATAGTGTTTTGTTTTTAGTTATCTTTTTGGCTTGAATTTAATAATATTCTTATTATGTAAATATTACAACTGTGTTAGAATAATTGGATATAAGGTAACGACACCTGTTGTGGACACAGTTAACCTTAAAACGCAGCATTCATAAACTTTCTTAGTTATGAAGATCAGTGCTAGATTTATAGTAGGTAGATTAGATAACTAGACTTTTACTAGAAAGTGCAGGGCCGGTTTTAATAAATTTTATTTTATTTTAGCGTTACGCGATGAGGATATAGACCAGCTCTTGAATGAATCTGAAATAGAAGATGCCGATGATGACGAAGATCCTTCGTATCAAGAGCCTGAGATAGACGTAGTCTCCAGTCAAATTTTACTTTTGATAAATTTTACTTTTAGATTTCTTGTTTTAGTTGTAATTTGACTGAATAAAATTAAAGGTTGTAACCAACGTCCTTGTTTATTTACCTACTATTATTATGTTTCCTACTACACACTAAGAACGAGAGTCCTTTAAAAAGAACAAAAGTATGGATTAACTGACTTAGTACAAAATAAAGTTTCTTTATTACTGAATAATGTTTGTTCTAGGTAAAATGGTATAGTTGCGTATAAATTAGATTAAATTGCCGTTAAAAGTTCAGGACTCAATGACTATATTGCTTTAGGCCTTTTAAAAGTTCTTTCGGTCATAGTGACATCTTTTTTTTTTTTTTCAAAACTCAGGACTCAACCATGAACGCCATTTTGTCCTTTTTAAAGCTATTTGGGACTCAGGAGGTTATAGGAATAGGCTACCCCTCCCTCCCTACACTTGGGGGTTCGTAGTTGAAATTTACATATTTTTATTTTTTCTGAACTTTGTATGTAAATCCTAGGCTGAATACCAAATTTCAGCTTTCTAGGGCATCGGAAAGTACCATAGTTTTGTATATACAATAGACTTGATTCCCGCTTTCTAGGGATGGGTGGGTGAAGGTTAGAGATTTCTTAATGTTTCTATTCCTGGTATGTAAAGCGTAGGCTCCATATCAAATTACAGTGGCGAAATTATCGTATTTTGGGTATTGATAAAGTCCAAAGTATTAAAGCTACTTCTTAGGTAAATAAAAGTACGATATTTAATATCTTTCTTAATTACATATAGAATAAAATGCAAAGAATTTAAAGTATGTGATATTGAATTTAGTATGTGATATAGAATAAAGTGTAAAATTGTTATTTAATGATGATGTTAAATTATGTTTTACTTATAATGAAACAGATTTTAGTTGTTAAGCGTGACCGGTAATGAGTTATTACCAATATGATGTCTATGTCATATCTGATGACTGACGCTGTATAGAAAAAGAACAAGTGATCTCAGATTGTGATAAATAACCTCTGTATACGACTATAAATTCGAGGAAGTCTAAAGACGAGAGTTTAAGAAAGTTACCGGCGATGAGCGAGACGCCTACCAACACGCCGAGGCAGCAGCAGGTGTGTTCTGTGCGCATGCCCGGTGCCGCTTCCGCCGCGTTGGTCGGCTCCTCCTCGCGACCGCCCTCTTTCCTGCGCAAACGCATCCACTTACTACACCACCCACACCTATTGCACCAAATACCATGTTTTTATCTTTGCTGTAAACTTAGTACTCGAGTTATTTAGTCGAACGCAGATATAGAGGCCTAATTTAATTTCATATTAGTGAACTATTCGTTTAAATACTAATTTGTACTGTCCACACAATGTAATACTTCCGCAATTACCGGTAATAACATAATGACAGTGTCGTTTACATTAGCTACTAATGGAGGTAATCGTAAAACAATAAAATCTACTTTAGTTAGGCACGCGTCACTCACATTTTCCTCCGCCTGGTAGGCAGTTCTACATTGTAATCTGATGCTGGCGTCTGTTTTTCCGTTTCATATTTTAGGACATTCACAACAGTCATATAGCACTGTCACAGTAGTCTCTATACAGCTGTAATGTAACAGGAAACGCACGGATCGCCCGCCGAGATCCCACTGAGGCGCGGGACAGGCAGATTCACGGTCGCAGCGACCTGTCCGCTCAGATGATTGACTTTGTCCAATCGATTGTGCCACGGCACCTATTTACTCATGCGCACGCTTTGACCTATACGGTTACAGTTGGACGATTCCAGCCATGTACCGAATCAGTTGCAAATGAGTTCATAATAGCGAGTAGAACTTAATGTGTTATTTATTATACATGTGGTGAAACTTTGCAAACTTAAAATACTTGCATACTGTTGATTGTGTCAGCGCAAATCCGCGCGAAATCACATTTGTACTGCAAAAAAACTCGTATACAGCAGCTATACTCAACCTGCAGGCTTTTAATGTTTAAATAGTCCTGCACCTAAATAGTAAACCAATGGGTACTTTATTGAGATGTTGGTCATCACTCGCAAAGTCGATGGTGACCGGCCGAGATACAGGAGGCCAATACGCTCAGCCAAATTCGTTTAGCTCTCTATACTAACAGTCCGCAATACCCTTCATTTGGTTACAGATACGGAAATATGGCGGCAGTATATTAGGAGGAGGACTGAGTAGTTTTGCGCTCAAAAGATTTCAAATTACTGTTTGATACCTTCAAGACTGATTAAACTAAGTTTTTTGTGAAAGGAAAACATGATTTAAGTAAAATAATTTCCTTGATAGAAAGTAGAGTCTTCTTTTATACTAATGTCTCTTACTGGTGGGCGTGGTTTTCAAGAATTTACGCATGGGGCCTGCAAGAAAAGCTGTTAAATAACCTCGACCTTTAGTGATGAGCAGTGATCGGCACGACCCGTGCAACACCGCAGCGTTCCTATAGTAATTTTAATTATTAATATGGACATAATTATAATCACAATATTTTGTTTGAAAAATATATGTTCAATTGGGTGTAATATAATAGTATTCAATAAAATATTATAGTCATGTCCGTATTTTTGGTTACGCGAAATACCGCGTTGTTGCAAAGGGGAGGAATCTAACCTAAACGTATATAATCTATTCAAAATGAACGTTAGATATATATGGTATAGGTTTGCTAGTTATTATTGTACCTTCACAGCCTTATTTTATTTCGAGGCAAGGCCTAAAGTAGTTTTTTTTTTAATTCAAATCAAATCAGTTATGCCAAGAGCTGTCAGATGACAGGTACTACTTTATAAGTCGGAACTTGCAAGCGCATGTAGCCATACCCTACAAAGGGTGCGGTGATTTGTTTGATAGTGTAATTTAAACAATTGCGCTCGGGTTCCGTGCGAATGCGTTCACTGAGAAAAAAATGTTGTTGGGCGTAACAATAAAACTTAAACGCTATACAACCGTCTATGGGGCTTGGTCTATAGTACAACTTTTATGTTGTCAAACTCTTATTGTTAATCTGACAATATTATATAAATAACATTTTCACTTTGTTATTATTACAATGCTTTATATGTTGTCGTTACAACAATATAAACTTTGTGATATTGGCAACTTATAACCTAGCACTTTCTGGTTTAAGTTGCTACCTAGACAAAATTGCTTTGAGCAAATGACAAAGTAACTTTGTTATTGTATTGTTTAAATTATGTTCTTGCAACAAATTTGTATTGTATTGTGGCAATACCACAAAATAGTTTTTGTTAACCTAACCAAATAAACGTTGTTATAATAGCAATGTGCTTTGTTTTGGCATCAAATCTTTGAGGTCACTATTCTGCTAACGTAGTTAATCTAACCAAATTAAACGTTGTCATAGCAGCAAAATGCTTTGTTTTGGCATCAAATCTTTAGGTCACTATTCTGCTAACGTTGTTAAAATAACCAAATCTTACGTGGTCGCAATAGCAACATGCTTTGTTTCGGCATCATTTTTTTAAAGTCATAATGACAAAGGCACTTTGTTATGCTAACCATTTGGTATTTCTGTTTCAAGATACAATTTATTGTTATTCATACAACATTAGTTAAATATTTTAATAACAACGACCTTCAATAATTTTCGACATTTTAATTTATATCTCGCAATTGGATAAATATGCAAAAGACCAATTTCTATAAATTGCATATTTTTCAATTGCGAGATCCAAATAGTTAAATTGTCGATAAATCTTAGTTCAAGGCCGTTGACATTATTAAAGGTGGAACCAATGTTGTATGAATAACATTATGTACCTAAATGTTATGTTGAAACAGAAAAAACAAAAAACAAAAAGCAGTGCCAATCATGACCAAACTGCGAGCAAGTGCAAACCATTACGACCCAAAGAAATGATGCTGAAACAAAGCATGTTCCTGTTGCGCGATTATTACATCAAGAAACAGCGTTTTACGTTAGCAAAACAGTGACCTAAAAATATTTAGGGAGTATAAAACGTAAGATCAAACCAAAAAGTAATATATGTTCGTTTATTTTAAAATGGACGTTTCAAAGTATTGATTGCAGAGCCCTCAATATAATATCAGCAACTTCCATGATGGTGACTTCTTTGGTGCCGAAAAGCATTTCCCTTTGATTACAGTATGTTCCTATGTCTGAAACTGTCGCAACACGAGTCAGGTAATCATGTCTTGCTCTTCTTTGGATAATTTCCACACATTTCTCTTCGCCTACTGAAAAATAAATTAATATAAGTTTTTTGTCAAACGTTTCATTTTTGACATAAGCTTTAAGGGTCATATTACTCATCGAAACAATTATAACAGACTCAAACACCATTAGGTTTTGTTGTTTTATTGCAGAGTACTTATAGCCACCTCCAGTGTCCAACAATCAGATCAGCTCGATGGTACCAAAACATTGCATTGTTATCCGAGTTACGAAGGAATGAAAATTTTCAGATCAGTCAGAATTCGGGAGCTGGTTTAAAATTCAGATGCAAGGTTTGAACCGTGTACTAATACATAAACCTTAAATATACTACTGTCCTGACTGTTTTACGAAACGTGCTACGGTATAAAGTCGTCATGAGCAACCTTTTAAAAATGCAGAAATTATTTGAAGAAATACAAAACATAAAATACATATTTAGGATCTTACCAGAGGCCAAATCTAGAAGGTCGATGGTTGATAAGTCAGCCTTGTTACATTCTACTCTTTCAACAAGTACTCGTAGTTTCAGAATCTTCAACTTTATAAGAGGAAATCTTTCTTTATATGTTTTATTTGCTGCTGGGTACACACATTGAAAGTCAGGCGACACCTGAAACAAACATATATCATAATGCTACAAACAACACCACACTTAAATATAATTACCACGGTAGACCTTATGGCAATGTTGAAGTGAAAATGAAAATAATTATTAATTATTCTTCAATTTAGGCACTTTACAATGCACTTTATGCAAATCAAAAACAAACTACTTCCGATTCTCAACCCTACAGCTCCTACATAGGTATTTTATCAATACATACATCTTAAAACTATCATGCATTTTATTACTAAGATTATTGACATACAGTAGGTACGGTTACACCGTATATAATTTAGATGCATTAGATTACTTATACGAGACGTTACTATTGTCATACTCGTACCAATAAAGTCTGCCGATGGTCAGTAAAGTATTTCGTTGATGGCAGATACCCACATACTTACAAATCATAAATAAAATCGTAAATACCTATTTAAGAATCGTAAATACCTATTTAAGTGAAATTATCAGCTACTTGTGCTATTACTTGTGTGCAAGATGGCGCGCGGCCGCGTGGTTGCCCAGTTAGACCGAATGTTTAAAATAAATAGTGTTATATGTAAGGAACTAAAGAAAAAGTGTACAACCTAATGAAGAGTTCAATCTGGAATGCATACAATTTTGCGTTCAACAGTCCTGCGCACGCGTCTTTTGTAAAATGGAATTGAAGTACAAAATTACCTAAGTAATAAAAAATAATGAGTAGTTACTTACCAAGCATGCTAGGGATTAGGTGTGCAAGCCTTTCAGAAACACGCCCACTTCGACACACATTCCTATTCAAAACCACAACACTAAGCGCTTATCATACCGCCCGCGCTCCGTCACGTCCACCACTTTCGGCGTCCATTAGCAACTGACCTGTACAACGTCGTTCCGTTCCCCGCCTCCCCTCCATTCCGCGTGTTTTGTTAATGCGTTAAAGTAATTTTGTCAATTTTTTACATTGTCAATCTAACAATAAAACCATTTAATGCAGATACAAATGTGCTTTGTTAAGTAGTTGACTTTGTTGCCGTACTAATGTTAAACTTGTTAAATTCACAAAATTAAATTGTCAAGTCAACAAACCCAAAAATATTGTCTTGGTGACAAAATACGAATTGTTAATAGTTGTTGACTTTGTTGCCGTACTAATGTTAAACTTGTTAAATTCACAAAATTCAATTGTCAAGTCAACAAACCCAAAAATATTGTCTCGGTGACAAAATACGACTTGTTAATACTGCAATATATATTTGACAACAAAAACGTTGTGATAGTAAATAGACCCGCTTTGTTACAAATGCAATACTTATTGTGCCTACAACAAAAAAAAACTGACAAAGCGTATTTTGTGACTTTGTTAGCCATTATTTTTCTCAGTGTTATACCTTTCGCCAGTTCCGCCTACTCAGGGTTGCAAGTTGCAACTACTCATTACATCATTTTTTTCTCGAAACTGTTCATTTCATTTAAGTAGCAAAGAAATATTTACGACTTACGTGAAATGTCCAACTGTCGGTACAGATAAGAGACTTCATTATTTCGTTTATAGTTAGCGTATATTGTGTAATGTTAGGAAGTACTAATAACTCCATATTGACAAAGTGGGACCTTGCTCCCTGCACTGACACAAATAAAGTTTAGCTTTGTACAGTCACGTACTTTGATCGTTGAGCCATTTCGTTTCGTCGTGTCCAGTGTAAAGTGAACCCTCAACAATTAAAGCCCGTAACCGTATTAGTGGACTAAGAGCTCGCTACATCAGATATAGAAATAGAAATTAGTTTATTCGTGACATTACAGAAAGAAAAAATTAATTACATATAACACAATAAATAATAATATGACACAAGAATGAGAGCAACAAAACCCGTCTGGTTAGATTGCTATATTATTCTTACTAGCTTTTGCCCGCGGCTTCGCTCGCGTTAAATTCGGGGTAACACGTTTCCCCTTTCCTGATTGCCCCCCGTAATGCCCTATACAAACTTCCGCCCCCCATTTTAGGGAAGTGGGGGGTTCGAAAGAGACAAAAAGTAGCCTATGTCACTCTCCATCCCTTCAACTATCTCCACTTAAAAAATCACGTCAATTCGTCGCCTCGTTTTGCCGTGAAAGACGGACAAACAAACAAACAAACAAACAAACACATACACTTTCCCATTTATAATATTAGTAAGTAAGTATGGATTGCTAGATCCAGGCCTCTGGCAGTTTTTAATGGGTGGAGGTCAGAGTGACAGACTAGCAAAATTTTGAATTGGAAAATAGTAATACCAAAATAGGTAAAAATTGCCATACTTGTCTCAGTTATAACGGACAGGGCCTATATTTTACCATAGGAACAAAGAACCTTGCGTATTGTTACGGAAACAAAAACAGTAGGCGACAAACTATGAATTACATTACTTACTCGGTTTATAAGTTCTGTCACTAGGGTTTTGATTGGTAAAATAGGAACTGTTAGAGATTGCTTACTATGTCAATATATGCCTATTTAACAGTGATCAATTTACGATATTGTGGCAGTTTTACACAATTCCTTGTAACATTCGAAAAGGTGCAATAAAAAACCACATCAAAAACACGCGCCCTATTAGAGTTGATTTTGACCCTAATTATCTGTATTCAATTTTAAGAGGCTTCAGTCGTGCATACTGCATTAGCTTGATCTTTTACCTTCATTTTAATATATAATTAATATGATTCTGACTCACAAGAAAGCTGGTATACACAATTTTGGAGACCACCTTGATATATGGCATCAAAATCTTCGTGTTTTGCTCAACATTGAAAAATATGTTAAGGTTCAAGAGGAGAACAGCTGAAACTCGGGCTTGTAAGTCAACTAAATATAGGTTTCAATATATGCCTTAATCTTCTATATTCATAAAAATAAAAATTTCAATCTCCTGGACAACTACAATAATGATCTTAACCAATATTTAAACAGTATAATTTATTTTTCACGCTACTGTTCGGAAATGTGACGAAAGATGGCCAAAATCCAAGCTGGAAAGTAAGCATTTGCTGTAGCACCTGAACCACCACTACAGCAATGTTATTGTAGCGATGAAATGTCATTAGTTGGAAAGTAAATTGTCCAGTTATGTCATTTCATTCATTAAAAACATTAAAAGGTCTTTTTTTGGCACAACTTTATGTTTCAAAAATTAATTAAGGTTGTTTATCGGGCCAACTACCTGTTTTTTTTAAAAAGAAACGTCAAAACCATTTATTCACCCTTAAGGCGTTTTTACTTTTTTTAGCCGTTTGTGGTTTTCTATCAAAAACGCCTCTAAGTAATGAGTCGGTTTGAAGCAAACAATAGAAAAACGCTTCTTGAAAGTGAAAAAAAGTAAAAAGGCGGGAATGGAATACTGAATTGGATATTTTATTAAAGCATTTATATTATTATGACAAATGTTTTTTTTATTTCCTCACAGTAGTCGTGAAAAGCACTATGTAATATCTCGGCCGAAAGCGCTATAGGTGGACTCGTATCTTCGTGGGCCTCCCCTGGCGGGTCGGTCCTCGAACTAACTCGATCCACCTATAGCTTACTTTCAAGCCTCTACAACAATGTACTAATAAATCATCAGCGTGTTTGGGTCTGGCAACAATCTTCAAGTTTACAAGGATCTATAAAATACGCGATCTTGATTTCAAGTTAATCATAGTATATTTTAATGTGTATGAAATAAGCTTTCTAATCATATCTACATTTTTTTGAATAAAAGCTTTCTATTATATGTTATCACTCAAAACTCTTGTGACAGAACTTATGAACCGACTAAGTATACGTCGTTTTGCACTACTTTCCCCTAACATAAACTTTTGGAAACGATATAACCTAATTATTTATATAATTTCTCATAATATTGCATCAAATCCAGAACTCTAGGAATTGTTTTCTTGAAGTGGTTTGCATTCTTTGACCTCCATCACTTTACGGCTGCCAGATGTCCGATCTAGAAATAAGCATAGTATAGCAAACTAGCTAGAGGGGTTTCGTTGCTCTCATTATTGTGTCATATCAGACGTGACTAGCTGTCCGTCTATAAGTAAACTAACAGTTACTTACTTGCACTGCAACTAAGACGTTTACTATCAAACCATTGTACTTACTTCATACATATAATACTTGTTAAATGTACCATCTTAACTTAACACACTTGTCCACTTGTCTATTGTCAGATTGTATAATTTTACGATAGATACTTTTCTGTCCTTATTATCAAAACTCTGTATTTAATATTTATCTGTTCTGCTGTTATAACACGCGTGCAACATAGAGGCACGTAAATGATATAATTGTGATCTTGTGAGATGTATCGTAGACGCGTCAGGTACTTGCTATTATCTCTAATCAAGATGTAATTAAACTAGCTATCATTAAACAGGAAGATAACTCGCATGTTGTTCAGTTTCCACATTGTATAAAGTGTGGATGATATATATAATTAAGGCTCTAGTTTTGTAACTAAGAGACATATTGTACAATGTTGCGATAACAATGTACCGTTAGCATACAGGTATAATATAAGATCAATATTAGGAACGTGTGGCAAATATATTTATCGGTTTATTTTAATATTAATTTTATATTTTTTATCTAATGGTTTTGTTGCATACTGTGGTTGTCTAGATTTTGTCACCTAATGCTAATAAACCGAGCGCGAGAAGCAAAGCGAAACCTATCAGCTAGGGGCATATCCGTGAATTTCGATGTTTATAATTTTTTGATAGTTGGTCTCGCACACAGTTCAGTATTTTTTTTTTCTTAACAAAATCCCTGTTAGTCTTAATAAGGTATATTTTTTAATTATAAAAAAGGATCATTTACAGGATCGGTTAGGGAGTATCTAGTGGAATTGCAAAAGAAAAACCTACTATTTATTATTTTCATCGTGAATGTAAGTAATGACAACAAACATTATGGGTCAATTAGCTACTTGACGTTTTTTGTAAATTACGTAACTTTACCTTGTTTGTAAAGTCTAATATGGGTTGCCTATAAGGTTAGAAATAAGAGTCAATGTTTGACATTCGTAGTTATTAACGATCACAACACCTCTACCTAAATCCAAATTGCAACGTGATCGAGTTGCTATAGCACCCGTCTCATAATTATAAAAAAAAAACAAGAAAATTGGTAGGAGAGATAAAAACAAAGATTACATCACAGCCTCTTTATTTCTCACTCACCAAATGGTTCAGGAATACAATTAATATTATACAATCAGTAAAACATATTGTTTGTACTTTGTACACTCAACACTTTTTAGCCTAAAATTATTATTCTCAGTGGATTTATGGTCTTTCACATACATTATATGGACTTCGATTATTGTCGAATGTTTATAAAATTACGGCTCACCATAGTGAAGTATCAAATAATCATACAAATAGTAAAAAAAAGAAATACCTACGCGTATTTTATCAAAACAAAATACAATAAAAAACTTTTTACAAAAAAAGATAAACCGACTTCAAAAAAGACAAAATAAAATATTATATTATTTATATGAGTTACAAACTGATATGTTTGAAGTCGGTGCCAAGCCAAATGGAATAGTTAATACGAACTAGGCTATGTGTTCAGTGAATTGTTCTTCATACTATAGAACTATTTTAATACGGTATTGATTGCATGTAGGTATTAATTCAATTACAGAAAGAAAGTATAATCATGCGTCTTATAATGTTTGTTAATTTAATACTGATCTTTCTATACTCAGACACACTGGGTGTGTGGGGCCCACCTTGTCAGTAGAAAAAGGCGCATTATTTAAATTTTCTATGGAATGTCAACCCTACGCCTTTTACATTTTATTAAATTTGCCGCATCTGATTTTTGACAAAGTAGACGTGTATCAGAGTATATAATATATATACATAGGTAACACATTTCAACAAAACTGGATTGAAGTTTAGACGTGAAAATGTAACAGATCCAATCACATTCACCTTTGCAATATAAGTATGTATAGATGTTTTGTGATTTTCAGACTTGAAGCTGATTTGACCGGTATTGTAACTTTTTGGCTTGGCTTCGACTTCAAACATATCAGTTTGTAACTCATATAAATAATATAATATTTTATTTTGTCCTTTTTGAAGTCGGTTTATCTTTTTTTGTAAAAAGTTTTTATTTTTCCATTTTTAGTAGTTATATAAGTATCTTAATCGGATAACGGTTCTCGGAATAATCGGTCAAGAAATATAAGAAAAAGTTCATAATACGGACTCAATCTAAGGAAAGTTCCACATATCATATGTGGTCTTCATGATTAGGTCCACTCCATCAAATTGATGGTTTTTGAGAGGAAATGCCTAAGTTGCTTAAAAAACTACCAAATCATCATACATGTGCCTTTAAAAATTGAGGAGTTCCCTCAATTCCTCATGAATCCCATAATCAGAACAGCGCCAGATTAATGTGGGACCATCTTCGAAGTAGTTCCTTTCAACCAATAAAAAATTGCTCAAATCGGACAATGGGTTTCGGAGTAATGGCTGAACATCCTACATAAAAAAAACATCATTATCATTAAAACAATCATAATCTTCATCATCCGGTCCACTCTATCAAATTGGTGGTTTTTCGAGGGGAAATGCTTGAGTTGCTTAAGAAAACACTCAAATCGCCATACATGTGCCTTTAAAGATTGAGGAACCCCTCAATTCCTCATGGATTCCATCATCAGAACAGCACCAGATTAATTTGGGACCACCTTGGAAGTACATCCTTTCAAACATAAAAATAATTATTCAAATCGGACCACGGGTCTCGGAGTAATCGCTGAACATCCTACATTAAAAAAAATCATCATCATTATCATCAAAACAATCATCATTATCAGGTCCACTTCATCAAATTGGTGGTTTTCGAGAGAAAACTCTCGAGTTGCTTAAGAAAACACCCAAATCACCATACATGTGCCTTTAAAAATTGAGGAGTTCCCTCAATTCCTCATAGATCCCATCATCAGAACAGCACCAGATTAATTTGGGACCACCTTGGAAGTACATCCTTTCAAACATAAAAAGAATTATTCAAATCGGACCACGGGTCTCGGAGTAATCGCTGAACATCCTACATTTAAAAAATCATCATCATTATCATCAAAACAATCATCATTATCAGGTCCACTTCATCAAATTGGTGGTTTTCGAGAGAAAACTCGAGTTGCTTAAGAAAACACCCAAATCACCATACATGTGCCTTTAAAAATTGAGGAGTTCCCTCAATTCCTCATAGATCCCATCATCAGAACAGCACCAGATTAATATGGGACCACCTTGGAAGTATATCCTTTCAAACAAAAAAAGAATTATTCAACTCGGACCACGGGTCTCGGAGTAATCGCTGAACATCCTACATTAAAAAAATCATTATCATCAAAACAATCATCATTATCAGGTCCACTTCATCAAATTGGTGGTTTTCGAGAGAAAACTCTCGAGTTGCTTAAGAAAACACCCAAACCACCATACATGTGCCTTTAAAAATTGAGGAGTTCCCTCAATTCCTCATAGATCCCATCATCAGAACAGCACCAGATTAATATGGGACCACCTTGGAAGTATATCGTTTCAAACAAAAAAAGAATTATTCAAATCGGACCACGCGTCTCGGAGTAATCGGTGAACATACATATAAAAAAAAGCCCAAACCGAATACAGAACCTCCTCCTTCTATGAAATTGAAGTCGGTTAATAAAAATAACGAAAGTACATTCAATATTTGTGGCAATTGTAGCTGTTATAAGTATCAACGTCTTCTTGGGCACTGGACTCGGAAATCTTGCTGGGACCACAACACGTTCTGCGTGAGTCTGAGGAAGGTGGGGTAGTCGCAGAACGTTGCGCCGCAACCCTTTATTTTCAATATTTCCTCCGGTCCGCCGGCAACGGGAGCGTACACAGCCTGCCAAATAATAACGTAACATATTAATAAAGGCATTTTCATTGATTTTTAAATGATTCGTAAAAGGATGCATCGTACACTGCTAGGGATTGCAATCCATCCGGCGGATCCGGTAATCCGGCCGTGAGCGATCGGACTGGTGTTCCGAAAGGTCGCGAGTTCGAATCTTACTTGACGCGGCGAATTTTTAAATTTTTCTTTTAATTATAAAATTGAAATTTCGCTTTCGTTTCTGCTTAGTATAAAATTAATTTAGTATGGGTTAGCGCATTGTTATCGATGTTATTCCAATATGACTTTGAACTTCGATGCCGTTAACGTATATATTTGTATACACCAAACGTCACCCTCTGACTTAAGCAATAAAGGAACTGATGGAAAGATTCACCGAGGTTGAGTAAGCGTCGATGGCTCAGTTGGTCAGAGCGATCGGATCGGTGTTCCGAAAGGTCGCAAGTTCGAATCTTGCTCGACGCGGTGAATTTTTCCATTTTTCTTTCCATTATAAAGACGCTTGCACACGTTTCTGTTTAGTACAAAATTAATATTTTTATTTCATTGTGACACCAAATAAAATTCTCCCCCTCGGCCACATTGTGCAAACCATGAAGGTTGTATATGTATGACAACTACGACAAGTCACTGGCCGGTGATAGTCTGTCCTGAAAGAGCATATGAAGAGAAGTGTTGTGGTTTAAATGGGAACTACATTCTCCGACACTTCTTTTTTCGGACAGACTTTAACTCAACTTAGTTAAAACGAGCGTACAACAGATGGCGTTTTTTTGCGAGTATGAATGTACAGTTACCGGCAATAGTATCTTCCTGTATGAAGGCCGGAAAAATATGTGACACGCTCTTATTTGTATATTTTTGCGGCCCTCGTGTAGGAAGATACTATTGCCGGTGACTGTACTGACGGGATTATCTTTACTATTTAAATCTCTGCTTGAAATGAAGACATTAGATTACAGATTTCATTTATCATATTCATGCAATAATTCGTGGAATAACAATACTAGATACAAGGAGTAAAAGCCGCTGCCTTCCGAACGTCACACGTTTTAAGTGCAGTGGGTTATGTCGGATTCCGACGGCAAAATAATCAATGTTACGTGTAATATCGCATCATTCAGAACAAACGTGGCTCTTTAGTTACGAATCACTGACTGTTTACATTAACACGGTCCCATTTTTCTCTGGCGTTTGTGACGGTGACCTAGTGACGTTTCCCTCCTGATATAGTTGGACGATTTCATGGTACCAGTTTATAAACCTTGCGTGTATAAAATAAACACTTCTTTTTAAAATAGCTGTTTTATGTTTAAGTTGATAGACTATAGTATTTGTATGAGTATGTATATATCTTAGGGTGTTGCCTATTTTCATTATTTTTTATTTTTTCTGGCTTTCACCCCCTTAACCTAGTCTCTGACATGAAAAAATTGGTGTAGATTTTTTATTTTATTTAAGCAAGTTTTAGGGGTCGCTTCCGCGCCTAGATAATTGGGTACACCATACAAGGCAATTTTATATACATATATTTGTTTATGTGGACTAAGTGGAGGTACAAACTTACATTTAGGTTAACTTCACAAATGCAACCAATGTTTCTAGAAACACGGGCTTGGCCCGCCGCTCGGTTTCCAATAGGTACACAAGTGAACTTGTTTTTGTTGTCTCAGTATTATATTATATTCGCAATTGGTTGGTTATATAATGACAGTATCAAGTCAATGGGAAGCTTGAAGGGCTCCTGCGAGGCCTTACTTCTTCAAATAATATGTTAAACGAAAACTCTAACAAACGCTTGGCAGTATATTAAACGTCATGTCAATCATCCAATGTTTTTTAGGGCTCCGTACCTCGAAAGGAAAAAAACGGAACCCTTATAGGATCACTTTGTTGACCGTCCGTCCGTCTGTCTGTCTAGACCCTTTTTCTCAGGAACGCGTAGAAGTATTAAATTGAATTCATATCAAACCTACAGGTTTTGTACGGAACCCTCGGTGCGCGAGTCCGACTCGCACTTGGCCGGTTTTTTTTTTATAGTTCTTAATGTTATCCAACCAGTAAGGCTAGCACGTCTTACGCGCGACTGGGGCGACAAGAGACAGACTGTTATATAAATGACACTTCATAGAAGGATCAAGGTAGTGGTTATGAAGAATGAACATAATCGTTCAATGGTTAATGACGGTTACACTGTCATACATAAATAATGTTACAATCACACAAGTAATAATTACTTCAGTTCAAGTCAATGCTTATATACCAAAGCATATGAACCGTAAGTATAATAGAGGACACACTCTTTTAAATTCATAAATCAGGTACGTAAAACACGCTAAAAATCGTTCCCAATATAGGGTAAACGTCTTAATATATACTCAATTAAATTCATATGCCGCAACCGCAAAACGTAAAAATATCACGCATTCCGCAATAAAATTCGCAAAACATATTAAATTATAACGCATACGACATATAGGATATAGGAAAAACGCATCCACAAAACGTATAGAGATATAACGCATTCCGCAACCGTATAAAAATATAACGCATACGCAAAATGGGATAGACACATCCATACCTATTTCGTTAAATTCGTAAAATGTTTCCGCATGCTCCGTTAAATTCCGTACGCATATATATATTGCATATAATAATTCAACCAAATTTCACATAAATTAAATGCAAGGACCACAGTAATAAGGTAAAATGTTCATAATATAACAGTTAATTAAAAGCACTTACTCAACTCCGAGACCTACAGAGAATACACAGAAAAGAAATAAACAGATCTGCGCGACTCCATGCGTTGTCGCTAGTTGGCAGCACAACTTGCTCGTGAAAGGAGCGACAGACTGGCGATCAAATGCCACTGTCATATAATGACAGTGACTAGCGACTTTGAACTAAAATCCTTTGCACAACTTTGAGTTCTCTTCGCGTCAGTTGCAGCCGGGAAAAAAACACGGGTACCTTAAAATTTGATATCCTTTCGATATAGAACAAAAAATGACTTACTTAAAAATATGAAGTGTTGTGAATTGAACATTTTCAAATAAAGGTTGAACACGCCAAAACTTGGGCACGCAAAATTTGTTTTTAAACCAGTTTGAAAATAAATAACTACATTATGAATACCTCATTTAATGACAAATTTAATGAATTCTTAAATCACATTTTTAATTTTAATTAATGTTTACACAGTAAGCCATAGATCGAACTTTTCTACGCACACGGCACATAAGACTTTGCACCATCTCTTTAGAAAAGATTTTTGTCGCCCAGGTCCATATTTTTTGTAGCTCAGGGACCGATTTTACTTCTCCGCCTTTCTTTTTTAGAATTCCTTTCATAATACTCCAGTACTCTTCAACAGGCCGCAGTTCCGGACTATTTGGCGGATTGCATATTTTGGGTACCACCATTATCCTGTTAGCGTTGTACCATTCCATAACTGATTTTGCGTATTAGCAACTGGCTAGATCTGGCCAAAACAGCGGTGGTGAGGCATGCTGTCTTATAAAAGGCAGCAAACGCTTCTGTAAACGAATCTTTCTGATAAATATCGCCGTTTATTGTCCCGGTGGTAATAAACGAGCGACTTCTTTTACCACAGCTACATATTGCCTGCCAAAGAAGGTATTTTTTTGGAAATTGCCCTCATTTTTTTAATTCAAAATCTTCAGGAGTATCTGTTCGAGATTTGCTAGTATAAAACTCTTGACCAGGTATTTGTTTACAATCCAATTTTATATACGTCTCGTCGTCCACCACCGCGCATTTAAATTTTGTAAGAAAATCTTCATAGAGTTGTCGCGACCGTATCTTTGCGGATAAGTTCTGTTTTGAGTCTCGATCTGGTGCGGCCTGGGCTTTATAACTCCTCAGTCCTGCCATCTGTTTCACTTTTTGGACATAGGACTAAGACATTTTCACTTTTTCAGCAACATCACGAGATGAAATCGTATGATTTGAGGCAAAAATCTTTAAAATACTCTTTCCTGTTTCTTATTCTTGACTCCCTGCAACCCACCACTTCCTGGCTTTCTATCTATTGTCAAGCGTTCACGGAAACTTTTTAATACGTGACCAACAGTAGATTGTGGATATTTCAGCCTTTTCGCGATATCTATGTAGCTTAACATGAGATTTTTTACATGTTCGTGCAAAATGCTTTCACGTTTTTGATATTGTACTCTCGACATTTTGCCAACGAATAAATAAAAGAAAATAAAACTATCATCATTTTATAGCCCAGTTCCTCGTGAGAAAATTGTTGTTTCAAAAGTTTAAATATCTCCATTTTTCGAATAACTATAGCTTTTTTTATATGCCCAGGTTTTGGCGTGTTCGACCTTTAGGTATGTGAAGAACATATTGTTCATGCATGAACAAGGTGCATGTACCTTTCTAAACCTTTGAAAACTGAAATTTAAGAAATTAAATGGGCTTATATAAAGCACGAATCCAGTCAGATCCGGCATTGAAAATGGTGTCCGGATTGCAATCCCTATACACTGCTTACACGTATACCATTTTTTTTTAATATCCCAGATCGAGTGGATATCTACCATGTGTTGAACAACTAGAAAAATCTTCAAAATATACAATAAAGATAACAGGCGGCAAATCAAATATGACTTAACTAAATAATTATTGTGCTGATGTGTCAATGTGAATAGTATTCGTCATTTGGAAAAGTAAATTAAGTAATATATGTCTACTAACAGATCATTTCGAGATCTCATGTCAGAAGGTTTGTCAATTGAAAATAAAGTGTGTTGCTATTATTATTGTTGCTATTAGCTTAACTAACTAGACCATATAACCATAGACGTTCGACGTAATTACGTTTAGTTAAGTTAGTAGATCATTCGCTCATTATTACGACCACATCATTTAAGTACATATACATGACGTACACTACAATATACAGGGTGGTCCAAACCTTGACGTCAAAAATTTTTTTTTAGATACCTCTAGTCGTGGGCTATCAGAATATACCCTATGTATGTTAGCCGATTTTTCGTAGTTTTCGAGTTATGAATTTTTTAATTTTTAACTTTTGTTAAGAAGTTCGGGGTGAAGCAATTAATAAAAAAAAAACTATTGAACTTTTTTGATTTTTTTCTTTTTGTAGCACAATCCTTAATGAGCGGCGCAGTTGCAAAAAAAAATCAGCATCCTCACTTGTCTGCGAGTTGGAAAAAAAAAGACAAAAGTGAAAGTTTTATGTTCAAGCACGTCAAGCTTAGATTTTGCGCTTAAATAAAAAAAAATATAAACGATTTCAAGGACTTTTGGTTATTTCAGAAACTACTGGACCCTAAGTTTTTTAAAGGTAAGAAAATAGTGACACTTAATAGTCATAATTGGACAGAGTCGTCGGTTAATCAAAAGGTGCTTGGTCAATCACATGTCACAACATTGAATTCTCGTAGTAATTTCTGTGGTTGTTTAACGTTAGGAATAATAAACAAAAAAGATTTTTTTAAATGAATTACTTATTTGGGAACTTTCCACCTCAGTTCCTTTGAGCGGCGACTCTGTCCAATGATGTCAAGTGTCACTTTATTTTACCTTTAAAAAACTTAGGTTCTAGCAGTTTCTAAAATAACCAAAAGTCCTTGAAATCGTTTGTATTTTTTTTATTTAAGCGCAAAATCTAAGCTTGACCAGCTTGGTCGTAAACCTTTCACTTTTGTCTTTTTTTTTCTAACTCTCAGCCAAGTGAGGATGCTGATTTTTTTTTTGCAACTGCGCCGCTTATTAAGGATTGTGCTACAAAAAGAAAAAATCAAAAAAGTTCAATAGTTTTTTTTAATAAATTAATTGCTTCACCCGGAACTTCTTAACAAAAGTTAAAAATTAAAAAATTCATAACTCGAAAACTACGAAAAATCGGCTAACATACATGGGGTATATTCTGATAGACCACAACGAGAGGTATCTAAAAAAACATTTTTTGACGTCAAGGTTTGGACCACCCTGTATACAGGCACGGTCTACGTCTACACTGTATACATACCGTAATGCCATATTGGCCGGTCAGCTGATGCCGCCTCAGCTCCAAGGAGAAGGTGGCCCCGTAGTTAGGCTGATGCGGCTCGAAGACCCCAGCGGCCGCCATAAGTTGGGCTACGTTGTTCTCGTGCGCTGAGTATAACCTCATCTTCGGTTGGTCAGTGTCGCCGGCAATCACTGCGTTGGTTGCGTTGACAATTTCCGTCATCAGCACTCCTAACAGATATATGAGTTTGGTTAATAAATGATTACGGTTTTCTTGTTCAGGCCAACGGATAAAGAAATTACTCTCGTTTTTGACATCTGCGTAGCGGAAACTGAGATTATAGAAGTTGATTCTGGGGAGTCGTTGTCACTTTCGGGTCACTTTTCGAGTATTCCATATCACTTTCGGCTTTCGGGGACAGGTATTTGAAATCGTAACCCTATTGTACCTAGCATTTGTACCGCTAGCGTACTTACTCGTATACGTGAGTCATGAACTAACTCTACCTACACATTTACCTGTTGCCAGTCGCTTCAACTCGTCATTGAACGTTTCTATAGCATATTCTATCTTTGTCATGGCTTTGATCTGGGGCATCACGTCTTGTGCCCACTTTGGTGGTTTTATGTTGACGTTTTCCTGAAACACAATTACTTTTATAAACCAGCATCATTTAAAATGTAATGGTTGCACATTTATTGCCCCCGACGGCGCTGTTATTGTAGTGGTTGTTTAAAATTCTAATTTTGAGTTATACGTACAGAAAAATAGTTACCAGTGTTTGGAAAAGGTTATCCAAAAAGAAAACTTGTTCGGGGGTAGTAATGTTATTTCCCGTGTGCTTGCTCAAGTATCCAAATAGGTCGCTATATTGCCACAATGTCGGTGCCACTTCAGGAAATTCGTACACTCTGTCTCGAAGCCAGAGATATCGTGGGCAGTTGTACCAATATAGGAGCTGAAAATAATTTTCAATTGTTAGCTGTAGATATGCTGGTTCTTTTAAACCATAGTTACATACTTTTAAACTTATAGTTGTCCCAGTAGCAAGCTCGCTATACTCACGTCATCCTCATCGTACGGCAAAGTATTGTAAGGCACAGGTTGCCAGTCCAGCGCAGGGTTCCACCTTTGCGCGGGCGGCGGCGGGTAGATCGCGGCCAGTGCAGCCAGAGCTGTCATCTTCGTCCGCGCATAGTCTGTGGTTCGGATCACGATCTCGTCGGGGAGATAGAGTTTCGATATCAGACCATCGTAGCGCCTTCTGATGTACTGCCCGACTCGGTAGGCCCGTTGTTTACCTCGCTATTTAGGCAAAACGCTAATTTTGAAGTCTGGAAGCTATTTTGATTATTTTATGCTACATACATTATTGCTATCCTAGATATTATTAGTACCGATGTAAATAATTCTAAAAGCCACGTGTATGCCTTAATTGCTCTCGTGATTTTACCGGTATTAGCTGGGCGAGTTTAATAGGCGAGGCACATGTTAAATTAAATGTATACTAAATAAAATAATTTATACTAAATAAAACTTTTTATTGCTAAATGCACACAGTCCTATGCTAGGGCATAAAAAAACTTTGAAGTATTGTTTTTGTCTGTATAAAAATATCTGAAGTAAGAAATTAAGTTACGTATGAATGTAATCGAATCACCACGACACTTACGTACATTAGTCAGCGCCTTCATACCGTAAGGAAAGAAGACGTTCTTGCTGACGGTTTCCGGTGACAGCTCCAGCTCCTCGTTGTCGGGGGTCCTGTCACCATGCCGGAATATCTAGTTTGATCGACACAAATGTTTTACTAAATTATAATCTATAATTGTTCCCTTTTTAAGGCAATTTACTTAATATTTGTTCAATTAATCAATGGCAAGACACACTTAAATAACTATTTAATTAAAATATGCTACACTAGGGACCAGTATAAAAATGATTTCTGAAACCGTGGCGATTTCACGCACTTAGATTCATAGAATTTTAACATGATTCAGGATGGTTGATACATTTTACGCACGTGTACGTAATAACAGCTGGTTACAGTCGCCATCAGATCTATTGGAGCGGCCAACGTGGTCACAAATATCTATGGCAAGGCGATAAAGTGCATGTTCAGATATTTTTGAGTACCTTGGCCGCTCCAATACATCTGATGGCGACTCTACGAACAATACCAACATACATTGATGTTCTTAATTCTTAAAACTATACACACTTTGCTTTAAATTATAACTAGAAGATATCTATTTGTCATTGTTTGACTTGCGGTTAACGTTTCCCGTGAGTGTAACCTTGTATTTACTAAATTGTATACATTCAAGTTATTTTATAAATAATATTAATAAACGAAACTAACGTCAATTTATAGTTGTTAAGATATGATAGATGGATTCTTGAAGCGAACATAATATACCGATTACCTACAATTATTTTTGAATAATAAGCCAAAATGTGCCATACATAAAATATATCACTTTCATTAAAACGTTAAGATTTCACAGTGTTATTAATATAATATTACAGTAGCTTAAGTAGTGATCTTTATATTTCGTCATTCAGGTCTACCTGGTCTACACATCATATGTAAGGGAATACTCTGAAACTATTCGCATATACAGCTACTGGTGGTAATCCGCGCCAAACGGCCAGGAAGTCTGAAGCACGCGAGGCGGGCGTGACTAACACAATAGTTAGCGATCCGACGTACCACAAAAGCGAGCACCACATCGGTATCGGCCAAGTTATCCGCCAGCTCTACCGGCTGGTCCACCTCCTGGCGTATCTCCTGCCCACACGTCAGCGCGACCAGAAACAGTACAACGACAGTCGCTAAACCCATTTTTTTAAATTCCCCGCTTAGCAGTGACAACGGCGACGCGCGGTCGCGAGCTGTTTTCGACTGCAACGCGCCGAGCCTCTGCTCCATTTATATACTGATAGAATAGTTTATTCAAGTGCGATTAGGATCGCGCCGCTCCTGCTGACGTGCGAAATAATAGCGGAACAACGGGTGCGAGAGATCCATTGCCGTCAGTCGTACATGATTCAGAAGACAGTGTTTCTTTCAATGCAATTAAAAGATGAAGAAAATAGTTTGGAAGGAGGCACCTAATCATTTTTAGGGTTCCGTAGTCAACTAGGAACCCTTATAGTTTCGCCATGTCTGCCCGTCCGTCCGTCCGTCCGTCCGCGGATAATCTCAGTGACCGTTAGCACTAGAAAGCTGAAATTTGGTACTAATATGTATATCAATCACGCCGACAAAGTGGTAAAATAAAAAGTGGAATTTTTTTTTTATTAGGGTACCTCCCCTATACGTAAAGTGGGGAGTGATTTTTTTTTTTCATTTCAACCCTAACGTGTGATATATTGTTGGATAGGTATTTAAAAATGAATAGGGGTTTACTAAAATCATTTTTCGATAATGTAAATATTTTCGGAAATAATCGCTCCAGAAGTAAAAAAATATGCGTCCCCCCCCCCTCTAACTTTTGAACCATAAGTTTTAAAAATATGAAAAAAATCTCAAAAGTAGAACTTTATAAAAACTTTCTAGGAAAATTATTTTGAACTTGATAGGTTTAATAGTTTTTGAAAATAAATTACAAAATAATTTCTGAACTAAGTTTGTAATTTAACCGTATAAGCAGGTGTTTATTGTACCTGTAATTTCTACAAACTCACAATGAAATGACGTGCTTTCAAATAAAGTAAAAACGGTGAAAATCGGTCCACGCAATAAAGAATTATCCCATAAAAATCATCTTCCATACTTTAAGCTCGCGCGCAATAGTTTACTTAATTTGCCGATAGATGTCGCTGTACGTGGAACGCTCATATCATATCCTACATGGCGGTGTTTTTTTAACTCTTAAGTGGGGACACTTACTGTGACGGACGGAAAACTACGGAACCCTACACTGAGCGTGGCCCGACACGCTCTTGGCCGGTTTTTATTAAAACTTTATTTCGATGTCGAGTCCCCAATCAACGCAACTTCTTTGATTGTTTTCATTATTTAAATACTCATTGTCGTTATCCCTTCTCTGCTCATTATTTAGAAAAAAAATTCCAACGATACAGAGCGACAAGTGTTATGGCAGAATAAAACGTGTTCAATGTATATTTTTAATTGTTTTGAGATATAAAATAAACCGTGTTGCAACTCGTATCATTACCTTGACGTGGTTGTTCATCAGTGACATTTTTGACGCCTTTACACCTTATCTCTTTATATCAATATGGTATTTAAGAAAAACTAAACGGGTTTCTATCATACCGCTAATTAAAGCACAAATTGAACTGTTCTTAATGATTTAGTAATTTAAAAAGTAATCTAAGGTTCTTAAACTGCCTATTCAAATCCATGACACGTGACACCTTGCATTGCTTGTACTTGCTAATTAGCCGTATCAGCCAACACAACTGGGTACACAGTATAGGACTGAAAAATATGTTTTGATCGAATAGTTAAGCAACAACAAAGCACTACTTTTGACTCGCAAGGAAAAACAAGAGCGTCTGAAGAATACAGAAATGCGACTAATCAAACCTAAAAGAATTTATCTTTAATCGGAGCATGAAATAGAAATTTATCTTCGCGATAAAATAACATGTTTGCAAGTATATAGGAACTAAATTTTACAAGCGTGAAAAACGAAACCATTATTACTAAATTCATTGCGGTGGTTTGTTATTTATGGTGTACCTAAGTAATTACATTTAGGTATAAGTATATTCTCTTTCTTCTACAAAGGAATGGTGGTAGAGACTGGTTGCTAAAAGCACAAGACCGGAAATATTGGAAACGTATGGAGGAAGCCTTTACCCTAAGTGAGGCCTGTGATATTTAAAAAAAATATGTCGTATTAAAAATGTATTAATTTTCTCTTTTATGTATCCTATCACGTGGAATTAATAAAGGCTTTTTTATTTTATTGTTATATTCTATTGGTTCGCAGGTATGACCGACGTCCAATATAACGAACAAGCTCTTTTGGATCAGCTGATGATCTGTACAGAGTACGTCGACAAGGCAGAGAGGTACGAACTCCTCGGGCCACTCTACCGCCTCATCATACCCATCTTCGAACGAAGGAAGGACTACCAAGCTCTCCTCGCCTGCTACCAGCACCTTACCAAAGCTTATGCCAAAGTTATAGAAGTCACGAACTCGGGGAAGCGGATGCTCGGAAGGTTCTATCGAGTCGCATTCTTCGGGAAAGCGCACTTCGGCGAAGACGAAGAAGGAATGGAGTTTATTTATAAGGAACCGAAACTGACGTCACTCAGCGAGATATCGGAGAAATTGCAGACTTACTACGAACACAAGTATGGGGCGGAAAATGTCAAGATGATAATGGATTCAGCGCCGGTAAGTGTTATCAACCGACTTCAAGATTTCAAAAGAGTAGGTTATCAATTCGTCGGGATCTTTTTTTGGATTTTTTTATGTATGTTCACCGATTATTCGAAGACGGCTGGACCGATTTGAAAAATTCTTTTTTTGTTTGAAAGAGTATACTTCACAGTTGGTCCCATTGTAACCATCCTGGAGAAATCGAGGGAATTCTTCAACTATTATAGGCACACCTATAATGTTTTCAGTATTTTTACAGCAGCTCGAACATTTGCTTTTGGAAACGTGGAGGCTAAGTGAAGTCGGTTCTTTTTTGTTTAAAATTATTTAAGGAATTCTCTACGACTTAGCCAAAAAAACAATGAAGGTGTAATTTAAATTTGTCTTTTCTTATTTAACACATAACCTTGTGTAGGTAGGTATCTGAGCGGAATTGCAATATTGAATACGGTAATAAAACAATACAATAAGAGAGATGGCAAGTTTACCGAGCCATAAAAAATAGTATTCTTCGTTGGTACCTACATATTTGTCGCATTTAACACATAAATTGTCTAATTTATTTTGCTATTTGTGGTTTTTAAATTGTAAAAAGGGTATTTACTTGGCAACGACTGTCATAAGTTACATGAGTTTTACATATTATATGATACTCCAGTAACAATAACAAAAAACAACACACACACAGTAAGGGACTAAGGGTAGGCCACGCGCATGTGAATTCTCTGGGGTTGCAGGCGTCCATAGGGCACGGTAACTGCTTACCATCAGGCGGGCCGAATGCTTGTTTGCCACCGTCGTGGTATAAAAAAAATCGTCCCTGTTGAATATTATAGAAACAAATCGTGGGCGATTTTCTCTCACACAGACAGGCAGTGGGCAGACCTTAACTACAGGTCGCTTAGTAAAATAATTACCGATGCGTACAGTTACAACTCTGGTAATTCCATCGGCGCCGGGATGCAGTTTGTGCACGCGCGCTAGACGCCATTGCAGTGGTGGTAGTGTGTTGTCGATTAACACGACTACAGAGCCCTCACGAAGGTATGTGTTAGTACTGTCGTGGAACCATTTTCCTCTTGGCTGTAACTGGTGTAAGTATTCTACGCTCCAGCGTTTCCAAAAGTGTTGAACAGCTTGTTGGATAACCTGCCATCATGCGAGGCGGTTTGGGTTGTCGTTAGACAGATCAAATTCTGGCAAAGCGGTTAATGTTTCCCCGATGAGAAAATGACCGGTTGTGAGGGGTAATGGATCAGTTGGATCATAACTAAGTTGACAGAGAGGCCTAGAAATGAGACAGGCCTCCAATTGACAGATCAGGTTATTAAATTCATCCTGAGTTAGTTTTAGTGTACCAATGACACGATGTAAGTGTCTTTTCAGACTACCTACGGCTCGTTCGGCGAGACCGGCAAAGTGCGAAGCATACGGAGGATTGAACTGCCAGGTGATTTGCATGTTTGACAGCTGGTCGTTGATAGCAGTCTGATTTGATTCGTTTCGCAGAAACGTGAAAAGTTCGGTAAGATAGGTATCTTAACCTCGTCGCAACCTACGAAGTTCCGTCCGCAATCGGAACAAAGCGTTTTGCAATAACCACGTCGGGATATAAACCTACGCAGCGCGTTTAGAAAAGATTCGGTTGTGAGGTCAGGAACTAATTCCAAGTAAACTGTCTTCGTTGATTGGCAAACGAATACGCATACGCATGATTTAAAAACTTTCGCGTTACGAAGTTTACTCGATTTAAGAAAGAAGTGTCCTGCAAAATCAACCGAAGTGTGTAAAAAGGGACGAAGTGATCGAACCCTAGCAGTAGGTAATAGAGCCATCGATGGCTGCGGTGCAATCGGTCGGGCGCGAACGCAAGATACGCAGCGTAGTGTACGCATACGCACGGCATCGCGAGCACACAGGATCCAGTAGGTCTGTGCGAGAGCAAAGTGTAAAGTTTGAGGTCCTACGTGTAAATATGTTTTATGATAGAAATCTATAAGAAGATTCGTGAAGTGATGTTTCTTGGGTAACGGGATCTGATGCTTGGCATCATACGGTACGTTAGCCCGATTTATCCTGCCGCCGACCCTGAGGAGACATGAATCGTCCAAGAAAGTTTTAAGTTTCTGAAGACGTTTTGTGCATCTATCGTCGTCCTTAAGACGCGAGATGTCTTCTGAGAACTGCTCACTTTGAACAAGTGATATAATTCGACTGAGAGCCTGCTTGGTCTCAACAACTGTGACATGTTTTGTTACAGGAACAGTGATTTTACGGCATTTATTTATGAACCGTAACATGTAGGAAACGACACGTAGCATCCTTGGAAGCGATGAGAATCGCTCAATTAATTCTAAGCTCTTAGGCTCAGGCTTAGTTCGAGTGAGAAGAACGTGTTTGCGGCGTTCTTCGTCAGTGTGACAATTGACGATAGTCTTGGGCCACTCAGACTCATTTTTAGTGAGCCAAGCTGGTCCCGTGAACCACAGTTGATGGTTTAACTGAGATGGGAGAACACCAGGAGACGCGGGGTCTGCGGGGTTGTCCGCCGATTGAACGTGATGCCACTGCGAGGCAGGCACGTTGCTTGTTGTCTCCGCAATATGGTTAGACACGTAAGTACGCCATTTGCCTGGTGATGAGCGCAACCAGGCAAGGGTTATTGTAGAATCGCACCAAGCATAGACTTGGTCGAACGACAAATTCCCGCTGTATGTAGTGAGGATTTTTCTTATCAGTTTTGATAAGAGATGGGCTCCACAGAGCTCAAGTCTCGGAATCGTGAGACGTTTGAGAGGCGCAACTTTTGTTTTCCCCATAAGAAGATGAGCGCTAATGTTACCGTCCGAGTCAACGACGCGAATGTAGACGCAGGCAGCGTACGCCTTTCCAGAGGCGTCTGAAAAGCCATGAAGCGACACTTGATGAGTGCTAGGAAGCACATGACGAGGTAACGAAATGTTTTGTAGTAACGGCAGTTCGTCGATGAACCGAAACCACGAATCACAAATACCCTCAGGGCCCTCAGGGGGAGTCGCATCCCAACCTGAGCCAGTAACCCACAAAAGTTGGATTAAATGCTTCACAAATAAAGTCACAGGACTGAGAAATCCAAGAGGATCATAAATCTTAGCGATTTCTGCTAACATTATACGCTTTGTACATTTACGTGAATTATTTGCTACTCCATCCGTTTGGTTAGTAAAAACATCAGACTTGGGGTTCCACTTGAGCCCTAAGACCTTGACAGAAGTGTCCGTGTCAAGTGCTGAAAGTATAAGAGCGTCATCGTGATTTGAATCGTCAGTGTTCAAATGAGATAAGAACTCGGAACTGTTACTGGTCCATTTGCGGAGTTCGTAGGTTCCTTCTTGCACTTGCAAATGGAAGTGAGCTGATGTTGAAGAGCGAGAGCGTCTTCGACTGTATCAGCCCCAGAAACGACATCATCTACAAATACTTCGTTAAGAAGTACTTGTGAGGCAAGTGGGAAGGCAACAGCTTCATCATTTGCTAATTGGCGAAGCGTGCGCAGAGCTAGAAAAGGCGCGGAAGCCACGCCGAATGTGACAGAGCACATGCGATATTCCTGAACAGGATTGTGTGGAGCGAATCTCCAAAGAATCCGATGAAAGTCACGGTGTTCCTTGCAAAGACCGAACATCATTTTAAGATCAGCTGTGAACACAATTTTGTGAAGTCTATACTTCAGTAGAATCTCAGAAATGTCCTGATGCAATTTATGACCTTTCAGAAGATTATCGCTAAGAGAACGACCTGATGTAGTCTTGCAAGAAGCATCAAAGACGATACGATACTTGCTAGTTGCAGCAGAGTTCTTCACCACTACGTGGTGGGGGACGTAGTAGGGGGGAGTCACAGTACTCGCTGAGTCAGTGACAGGCTCCATATGTCCCAAGTCTAAGTATTCTTGAAGACATTTGTTATAGTTCTCACGTAGGGCAGGGTCGCGTGACAGTCGTGCCTCTAGTTTAGTCAAGCGTGAGAGAGCTATGGCGCTAGATTCGCCCAAAGGAGGGGCATTTTCCTTAAAGGGCAGAGAAACTGTATATTTCCCATTTTCATCTCGAGTGTGAGTATCGACGAAGATCGACTCACAGCGCAATTCATCTTTGGTAAGATGTGGATGTTCGGATATGGCTTCCAATTCCCAGAACCTTTGGAGTTTGATGTCAAGCTGGCAGGTGCTCATGTTGACACTAATCCGCTTCATGGTTTCATGAGAAATTCTGCCACCGATCATGTATCCGAAAATACTATTAATGGCCATGGGTGTGCCCAATGCCCCCTTGATGTTATCAAGCAGCAGAATGCTGTCAAGGTAGTCTGACCCCAGCAGGAGCTAGATTGGACGCGCAGAACGCAGATCTGGGTCTGCTAGTTCAAGATCTTGCAGATGCTTGAACTGCTAAATATTGTCGATGGCTTGAGGAATATAGTTCATGTAGCTTGTAAGCTTAGGCAGAATATAATATAAAGCTTGGATGCTTGTAATTTGCATCTAGTTAATAAGTCTATTAACATATGTATATTAGGCAGTAAGCATCCCAAATAAAATAAAATAAAATATAAGCCTCAATATAAAGCTTCGGCTCTGGTTTGTTGTGGGGTGTGACCTCGCACAACACGTAACCACGCGGCTGCACATCACCACCAATGCCGGTGAATGTGGTACCCGACTGCGCGGGGTGCCGCAGCAAGCCGAGACGTTGGCCGCACGACTCAGATATGAGTGTGGTCTGCGTTCCTTGATCCACAAGGGCGCGAACGGACCGCGGCGTGTAAGGCCCATGGTACATAGGTATTTTATTTACAAGCGCAGTCGTAAGTAAGACTGTACAGTTCTTACGAGAAGAATGCCCCGTAGCTCCATGCAATGGAGTGGGCGTGGAGGTTTCCGCTACCGAGTATAACTCAGGGGAAGAAGAAGGCTCCATAGCCAGTAAGACGTTTGGAGTAAACGCAGGCGCATCTTCATGTAATGAAGAGTGGTGCCGTTGAGAACAGACGCGGCAAGTATGGCGCGACTTGCAGTCTTTGGAATCGTGACCGAATAAACAATTGTTACAAAGTTTATTTTGTTCAACGAAATGTTTGCGTTCATTTAAAGTAAGCTTATTATAAGTTATTATACTTCTCACATTTATATAAAGGATGTGAATTGTCTTTACAATACGCGCATTTAATTTTATTTAAATAATCCACCGCAGTTGTGGCATGAACACTCATGGAACGCGAGTCACGCGAAAACGAAGTGTTAGAAGTACGCGGTGCATTATATTGCACGTCGGAGTGCGCGCGAGATAATGCACGTTTTCCCGCCATAGCATAGCGTGATGACGTCACTGATCCCGGGCGGGCCGAGCCGGCCGCTCCGCCAGCAGCAGCGAGCACGGGCGCGGCGCGCGACGTCGACGCTGCGGAGGTATAAAACGCATATATTCAAAAAATATATGCGCGGACGCGGTCATTATTTCCGATGCCGCTAATTCCTTATCAAGGAAATCGAGTAATTCGGTCACGCTTGGAATTTCATTCGACGATTATATTTAATGAAAGTTCAAAACGCCTACGTATGCTAGACGTAATTTTGCGTAGCAAAATATTTAAAAGAACGAAACTCCAATCATCTACAGGCAACCCTAATGATTTTAAAGCCGTAATGTTTTCGTGATAACAATTCATCAAGTTACGTAAACTTGATTCAACATTTTTGTCGTTAACCGGTTCACAGTCAAAAATGTTGTCAAAATGTTTTGTCGAAATAATTCGCTTGTTTTCATAACGCGTAATTAAAACCTGCAAGGCATTTTCATAATTATAATCCGTAACAGGGATAGATTTGATAAGATTATAAGGTTCATCTTTTAAAAACGATAACAAGTACCGGAATCTCTCGACATTTGATAATAGTAGTTTATGTAACTGTTACGTAATAAGGCCTAATTACGTACAGTTGCATACACTGCTTTATCTACACTCATATTATATATATTAAATTAAGTGTTCGGAAACCATAGAATGACCGCCATTGCACCGCCATGGCCAACTCGATTGTGCCGGCGGTCGCGCGGGCGCGTGCCGTTGGTCAGGAAGGAGCACAGGATTTACATTATGTTATCAAATTCGATGTTGGGAATTTTATAGTAGATTGTACACCAAGGGGATAAAGCACTGTTTTATGTCACTGGCGCAATATTGAATCCTGAACGTAACGAAGGACTCCAGGTTACGAGACTAGGGACAGAAGGTTACGAGTTAATTCCCGAGCGAAGCGAGGGAATTAAGCTGAGTCCTGAGTGCAGTGAGGGGTTCAAACGCGCCCGTGACAAAAACAGCTTTATCCCCGAGGAGTATACTCTACTTTTCTCACCTCTTGCGAGACAATAAAATAGCTAAGGCTACTAGACACAGATTTTTATTAAAGTAAATCAAAAGTAAAAACTGGCCAAGTGCGTGTCGGACCACAAATAGGAGGGTTCCGTACCGTCAATGGAATAAGAACCAAACTAATACCAAAAGGTCGTATCTGATGCCTATGGAAGAAGTTTTTTGGAGATAACTCAAAAATGGCTAAACCGATAATGTTCAAAACAATTTTCGTAGAAAATATATGATTAGGCGTATCTCCTCCAATTTTGTCATATTTTTAGGGTTCCGTAGTCAACTAGGAACCCTTATAGTTTCGCCATGTCTGCCCGTCCGTCCGTCCGTGGATAATCTCAGTGACCGTTAGCACTAGAAAGCTGAAATTTGGTACTATTATGTAAATCAATCACGCCGACAAAGTGGTGAAATAAAAAGTGGAAAAAAATGTTTTATTAGGGTACCTCCCCTATACGTAAAGTGGGGAGGGATTTTTTTTTTCATTTCAACCCTAACGTGTGATATATTGTTGGATAGGTATTTAAAAATGAATAGGGGTTTACTAAAATCATTTTTTGATAGTTTAAATATTTTCGGAAATAATCGCTCCAGAAGTAAAAAAAAATGTGTCCCCCCCCCCTCTAACTTTTGAACCATAAGTTTTAAAAATATGAAAAAAATCTCAAAAGTAGAACTTTATAAAAACTTTCTAGGAAAATTATTTTGAACTTGATAGGTTGAATAGTTTTTGAAAATAAATTACAATATAATTTCTGAACTAAGTTTGTTTTAACCGTATAAGCAGGCTTGCTTTTAAATAAAGTAAAAACGGTGAAAATCGGTTCACGCAATAAAGAATTATCCCATAAAAATCATCTTCCATACTTTAAGCTCGCGCGCAATAGTTTACTTAATTTGCCGATAGATGTCGCTGTACGTGGAACGCTCATATCATATCCTACATGGCGGTGTTATTAACTCTTTAAGTGGGGACACTTACTGTGACGGCCGGAACTGCGGAACCCTACACTGAGCGTGGCCCGACACGCTCTTGGCCGGTTTTTGGACTTAAGGTTCAAAAGTTGCAGGGGGGGACAAAATTTTTCTGACTTTCGAAGCAATTATTTCAGAAAATATTCACTTAATCACAACATGGTCAAAAAAACCTCAATGTTATTTTTAAAGACCTATCGATTGATGTGTCACATGTTGATATTTAGTCAAAAAAAATTTTAGTTACATGTATGGAAATATGTTTAATATTTTTTTTTCCCCCTAAAAAGTTTTTTTTTTTTTTCAAATTTAACTACATAACTAAGTAGCGGCATACAAAATACACCTTATGTGTAAATTTTATTCAGATACGTCGTATAGTTTCCGAGTAAAATCGCTGTGACATACGGACGGACAGACATACAGACAGACATGACGAATCCATAAGGGTTCCGTTTTTTGCCATTTGGCTACGGAACCCTAAAAATTGATTCTTGATACATTAGTCCATTTTATTCTAATTTTATCTTCTATTTTTATAGAACCTGCAGTTTTAATCCGTATACTGCAGCGTCTTATGACACTCGCGGCATTTGTTTTAGGTATTTAAAATTGAGGTAGCCAGCACGATTTTCCGAATAAATTCGATCTTCAAATCAATTCGACGCGGCGGCGCGGGCCCCGGCTGGCGTTGCGGGGCTGTGCACCGTGCGGACTTTACTAAATTAGACTTTAAGCACATAACAATAAGAACTATGGGAAGTGAAATCACATTATTAACCAGCGGGTTATAATGAGATTTAGTACAACATTACAACCCGGCTAAAGCCAAGGGCTATAATGATTAGCTTTCTATAAAGGTTTGCATGATATATAATTTGGCATTGTCGAGCAGGTGGTGTGAAAAACTCATTACGTATAAATATATGAGCATGTAAAATTAAAATTACGTTACTACCACAGATAAAAAGCGTATCATAGTAAAATCGGTTGTGGTAATGCTAGCCATTGCCTACCGTTTTTGAACACGTTTTAGAGGACTTACAGTGTGAGTGTAGATAAAGTGGCATTATCATGTACCAGCGATTTAAATAAATCAAAGAAGGCATTCCATTTAGTTAAAACACCTGAGAATGTTTGAAGAGATAAGCGAATATGCGATTGCGTTGATTGCTGAGCGCAGCAACCCGCATGTGACACCCCGTTAGATCCGCTGCAGACGGGCGTAATGCTTTGTTTACGCTCTTCCTTAATCGTATCTAAGGCAACTTAGTTTTAAAAACAAATATCGTCTACATCTTTTAAACGAACAAAAAGAAAAAGGCTGAAACTCCCTTTTCTTCATTTTCGGTATCTCGTTCTATGTTACACAAATGTTACATCTACGTTAAAATACAGATAACACAAAAATTTGAGACATTGCCGTGACACGCACACATACACATACTTTATACATATACTTACATTAACACGACACTCGCACATACTCGTATACTACATAAACATAAGGTTCGTCATAAAGCGTTGCACAAACTTTATTGTAAGGTCCTGGCAGAATATCAGCGATGTGGCTTGCCTTGCCGCATCATTATGCTGATCCAGCGCCAATTCTCTGCCATGACACATGGTTAATGTTCTTTTACGTTTTTTTTTTAGTTTTTGATATCGAACTGTAATTTTAAATAGTTTTAAATTTTAATTCATAAGCTGCATGCCTATGTTTAATACCTAAATCTTTCTTTGTAATTTAATTACCATGTATGTTGTGGGAAGGAAGAAAGTGTTTATCTACCTATCTAACTTGAACCTTAAAGTACAAAGAATCGAACTGATTTCTCACAGCTAAATTATCATCTCGGTTGAATGACTCATTCTTTGCCGATAACTTTTCAATCTTCGCTTGAAGTTCAAAGAATGATTTTTTAATCGAAGTTAATTCTTTTACGCGAACTCGAAATTCAGCTACATTGTCAGAACAGTCTACAATTTTTTTAATGTTGTTGATCGCTAAATCACGCTCGGAAGCTAATTGTTCAATCTCCATAGCCGTCATTGTATAAGAAATTGATTTATTATACTATTAAAAAAAAAAAATAAGGTTATCACGAGATAAGCAATTACTTGGGAGTTGAAATAAATAAGAATTATTTATGTGTAAGTACGTTGTACGTTATGTTATGTATTTAAGACTTCTAGAATGGCTAGGTACTAGCTAAATATTAGTATGTAAGTCAAATTAGTATTTAGTTGGTCGCAAATTAAAAGATAAATTGTAATTGAACATGCAATGTTAAGTACAAAGATAAAATACCCCGTCGGTAGAACCCGAGCTAAAGGACTATGAACTCTGGGCCGTACGCAATACGAGCGACAGATCGGTAATGTAGAAGTACATTTACCGTTGTTTTGGTTGTTGTTACGTTATACCTTAATCTTAAAGAATATTCTAAGTACGTAAATACTAGATGTAATTGTTTTTTGTACGTTGCGTTGTACAAAAATAAAGAAATAATTGCGACAAACTATATATAGACCTATGCAATAGGCGAATTCTATCACGCGCGCCGCAATGTCTACCGCCCGGTTCGCGGCAAAAGTAATCGAATATAATTTCGTAAAAAATGCTCAAAACCCTATGAAACTATATGTAATTAGAAAGATCTTGTTGAGATCGAACTGTACACACCGGTATTTTTAAGAAATATTCAGCGGAATTTTTGGAAACTCGATATTTATGTTTTTGAGTGGAGGTAGGTTCTCACGAAACAAAGAACAAATAATTTTATTGAAATCGATTGCAATCACAAATATAAACGTTAAACTAGATAACCAGACGCCTGAAAGGCACAAGATCCGGCTCGACACAACTATGTTGAGTAATTTTAGTAATCCGAAATAGCAAATTCGGCACGGAGCCTCACCTGGTGTGAATTGGTCAGCTACTAAGGGGGCCCCCGTGTTTTGATTCCTTCGTTGTATGGCTGCAGTAACCCACAGGTTCAGGATGAGGGTCCGTTTGACGAGTACTTGCACTGATTTGAGAGGTTTTGTTAAAAGCTCAAGCAATTCGATTTGCGAGCTGTGCGTGCGCGGTGTAGCGATTTTTAAGGAAGTAGTGTGGCAACACTGAAGTTTTCGGTGTTGCGCGCTTTTAGAAAAGCGTTTCGTTTTAGGCGAGTCCCGTTTGAAATTGCCATTCGATAAAGTTTTTAACCGATATAAAAATAAGTAATAAAGATACGTTGTATTTGTGCTTGCGTATAGAAAAGTACGTAACGGTACACGTAGTTCTGGCGTATTTAGTGGCCTGAAGCCTTTGATTTTTCGCATTAACTTATTACTGATATTAACGTTAATTTGGCTTCCAAACAATAAAATTGTGACAATTAACGTTTCCGTTATTATAAGTATGTGAATGGTACTATTATGCAATGTTTGGCCATAGGTAAACCGATCGGAACTGGACAGCAAACTAGCGTACATCCAAGTGACGTGGGTGCGCGCGGCGCCCGAAGGCGTAGCAGCGGGCACGAGCAGCGGCGAGACCTTCGAGCGAGCGCATAATGTGAAGCGGTTCGTGTTCGAGACGCCGTTCACGAGGGACGGCGCGGCGCGAGGCCCCGTGCACCACCAGCGGCTGAGGCTCACCAAGCTTACCGGTGAGAATTGTAAACATGTGTTGCTTAACGATGTAGTACGGACAGGACATCCAAGTGACGAGGTTGCGCGCGGCGCCTGAATGCATAGCGGCGGGCACGAGCAGCGGCGAATCGTTCGAGCGAGCGCATAATGTGAACCGGTTCGTGTTCGAGACGCCGTTCACGAGGGCCTGTGCACCACCAGCGACTGAGGCTCACTATACTTACCAGTGACTATCGCACATGGCTTGTGCAGTTGACTTTACAGTGCCGGGCTATTTCTTGCAGTTATTGTACTTAGCGCTGACATGCTAACCAAATAGATCGTATCGTGCCTTGGACGGCTAAGATTGACTAACTTGCAGATGTGCAAGTAGCGGAAACTTTTCTCAACATTGGAAATACTCGGAATTTTCTGGAAAATTTTACAAGGAATATAGGAAGTTGGAGATTAAAGAACTTTCTGTTCAGTTGTAAGTTCAAGTATGTAACTATTTTCATTTGCGGAAAATTTCGCAATTTAGGACACTCCATCGGTCCAGCAGTCGTCACTAACTAGAATCTTAATATAAAGTATCCGATTCTTCGCTTTTATCTGTGTTACTATTTTATTTTATTTATTTGGAAAGCAAACAGAAATAAGTGAGCAAGAGATAAGGTTTCTAGTACACAATAAAAACATTCACTTATTCCCTTAACAGCTCTCACTGAGACATATAAAACATCTCAAGCGTAAAATCAATAGTCACCTGAATACCTACTACTGTAAATTATAATTTATAATCTTTATGACATTATTAACATTTAACTAAATGTATTTAAACCGCATATTAAAGTGTGTTGCCGGAACTGTGAGCTTAAATTTGCTTTTGTTTTTTTTTCATTATTTGATTTGTCGCAAACTAATGTAAAATATGATAGTTCCATATGAGTGTGTTGGCGTTAGCTGTTAACTTATATGTAGAATATTAATAAATAAAGAAATATATCAACAGAAGTATTACTACACTTAACTTATTAACTACAGTACTATTTCTACTACACACGTTCACTAATTACCAATGTATCAACAATTCCAGCTGAGAATTGGTTCCCTTACGTGAAACGGCGCGTGCCCGTGATCGAGACGCAGGTGGAAGAGAAGACTCCCATCGAGGTGGCCGTGTCCGAGATGGAAGGCCAGGTGCTCGAGCTCACGGATATCGTCAATGCCAAGGCGCCTGATATCAAGAAACTACAACTCAGGTATTTATAATTACATTTTGAAGTAAAACATCCAGTCCTCCAGGGTAAATTAACCCGTTGAAACCATACGTCATATAGAAAAACATGACTCACACGCTAAGGTTACTGGCACCAGCGAGCCATCACATTGATTTATTATGTATTCTACTAGATGTGACATCTAGAACAAATTTTGTGCGCTATCTTTGGCGGTTGACAGCTCTGACTGAATCAGAGAGTAGTATAGACTTGTACTGATTTTCACTACAACTTTTGGGACAAAAGATTCTTAGGGATGTCATCTCCTGTTACTCAATGAGTCAACATAAACCTTACGTACTTTAGAAGAGTTAAGGTCACTTTGACAGCGTTCGCCATAATTCATATAGGTGTTCTTGGCGCTATTAGTAATAATATCTCTAGGTGTTCTCGTCGTCAAACAAGCTTTAAAGAATGAAAAACTGGAATTGCATCTTAGATTGCTTTTTTGGATGTAAAAATTAAGCATCAGGTTTGGTTGGTGTAATAGCGAAGAGAAGTAAATTAATAAATATTCGATTGTCCATTTCCATAGCAATGTGAAACATGCGCTGGATTTTAAATCCAGATGGTATTGGTTCGCGTTTTTATATTAACTTAATTATTACTTCTAGTTTTATAACATAATACAAGGCCTCTATCCATTCGTTCCGTTTTTATATTAACTTCATTATTACTTCTAGTTTTATAACATAATACAAGGCCTCTATCCATTCGTTCGTGTTAATGGAGTCTCTAATCTTGTGTCTACATTTCAGATTGCAAGGCAGTGTCTGTGTGCAGGTTAACGCTGGTCCGTTAGCTTACGCCAACGCATTCCTCGACCCCACGCTGGCTCCCATGTATCCTGACGACTTAGTTGACAAACTGAAAGGCACTTTCAAGTAAGTATTTATTTACATTACGACGTATTAATGTTTTTAAAAGGTTGAAATAGTATTTTATACAATCGTGATATAATGAAGAGCTTTTCAGTCGAGTACCGTGTCTCTCAGCAAGCTTCGTGGCCTAAGTAAGGTGCGAGATTGAAAAGCTTAATTATGTCACTATTGTATGCAACACTTTTTCTACGAGTGTATAATATTGTATGAAAATCCATTTCAGCATATAGCTCACCAAACGAAGACGCTTAACTGCCTGATAGGGGAAGTAATTCGTGTATAGCTGAATTTTGGTGTAGTTGTAGGTAAAGATATCTTACACAACATACTAAAAGTACCGGTGGATGGGGGCGCCGCTAGCGGGGAGGGGGGGTGTAAAGGTCCCTTATTTTGGTTTTTCGTAAATAACTCGGTAACGGTGGCTCATACGAAAAAATGTTCTATTGCTTAATTCATCCACATCTAATTTTCTATAAAAGAGATTCTTTGCAATTTTTTGCTAGAATCAATGTTTAATGAGATATCGAGTAAATACGATAAACACTTTTTTAAACTTTCGGAGCTAATATTTACGAAAGTATTAGTTTTATCCAAAAATTGTTTCAGGATACCCTTATTCTTTTAAAAAGACCTATCCAACGATACCCCACACATTAGGGTTGGAGTACACACCCCCCCCCCCACCGGTACTTTTAGTATGTTGTGTAAGATACCTTTGCCTACAACTACACCAAAATTCAGCTATACACGAATTACTTCCCCTATCAGGCAGTTAAGCGTCTTCGTTTGGTGAGCTATATGCTGAAATGGATTTTCATACAATATTATACACTCGTAGAAAAAGTGTTACACCAAAATTTGGCTATACACGAATTATTTCCTCTAAGTTTTCCTTCATTGGGTGGGCTAATAGTCGACAATGCTAAAATTTGCGACCATAAAAGCTCATCGAAAAGTATGCGCTAGTAGTTCGGTCTACAAAGTCTCAATTGAAGCATTATAGTCGACGAGTAGAAAATATAAGATTTAACCATGCTTATTCAGAGCTATTTTCATAACATTCTAGTTTTCCCTCTGGTCCGCAAAGTCAGACTTCAGTCGCTTTTTTGAAACTATGTGCCTATGCCAATTTTTGAGACAAAAACCCAACTAGGACAGTGGGTGAGGGATATTTATAAATATTAAGGACCTATGCTCAAAAGAGATTCCCAGAAAAGTGCGTTTTGTGATTTTACAGTCAATGTTAAAAAAAATTTTCAGGGAATTTCTGACAGTGTGTCACACAGCGCTTCAACTGAACGCGAAGCTCATCAGCTCCGACCAAGTCTCGTACCACGAAGCTTTAGAAGCAAACTACTTGAAACTGAGCGACTCTCTTGCCACCGTACTGGGGCAACCCTTACATGACATACTCGTCAACGGAAACCTCAGCACCACCGTCACTGGTGTCGAATTGGACTCGAGCAATGCTTAAAAACTCACTAGGAGATGAAATTTGCCAGTTTAAAAACTACTTTGATGTTTTAACTTAGAATTGAATTTTGATTGTCTTTGCTTAACCTATACCGCGACGGTGGAAAGCGAGGGTTATTATATAAAAATTGGCGAAAGTTTTGAAAACAAGCAGTAAAATAATTGGATGTTATTTAAAGATTATGCAGCGCGAACCAAGGTATGGAGAAGTGAAATGTTTTATAGCAATATACTCGCTTTTTCATAAACGTATTACAAGCCTCATTTATTTATTATGTTTTGTCTGTTTTTGAAGATAAGGACTAGCGAGTATAGAGGCTTCTAAGACGTTTATGAATAACAGGTATATGACAAATGCTGGTGGTGATCTGGTCAGGATATTTAGTTAAAATATAATTATTAGCCTTTCAGGTCTTATTGATAATGTTTCAGGTGATTATAGTCGAAATTATATTAAATTTAATATTCTTGAACTATTATTTATTCTAGGTATGGGTAATCCAGTTCCCCTTAGTTAAGTTTACTCTATAGACTTGGAACAAAATGTTATTCTTGGCGTAAATGGTTTTTCCTTTTATACGGTTGTATGGATGTAAAACCCGACAATTTTCTATTTGGCCCTCAGAAAGTGGCGCTATACACAGCTTACGTATGGCAAGAATGTGCGTACGACAAATCATTAAAAGAAATTGTCAGTAAAATAAATTAGTAGATATACAGTTGTGGCCAGATAATTAAGGACAAGATTATTTTTGCCATACAACTGCATACAAATATGACATTTTAAATTTGATAAAAATAGAAATTTTGCTTATGCTATTTATATTTTTAAAAATACTGACGTATCCGTGTTTAAACAAGACTTAATATGGGCCATATACATCTTCCATAAAATTTGAACTTTAAAAAATACAGACGGTCAAATCAACACTTTTTATAAGTTCATACTATAATTAGGAACGATGTATGAAAATCGTTCCTAATTACAAAAAGTGTTGATTTGACCGTCTGTATTTTTTAAAGTTCAAATTTTATGGAAGATGTTTATGGCCCATATTAAGTCTTGTTTAAACACGGATACGTCAGTATTTTTTTAAATATGAATAGTATAAGCAAAATTTCTATTTTTATCAAATTTAAAATGTCATATTTGTATGCAGTTGTATGGCAAAAATAATCTTGTTCTTAATTATCTGGCCACGACTGTAGTTTATCCGGCGGCTTAATACTTCAAGTATGGAGCATTAATCCTTAAGCCGCCGGATAAACTATACTTGGCACTGAAATTCCGCAACATGGCGAGGGCCAAATAGAATCTTGTCAGGCTTTAGTTACTTTTGTAAGGTATTGTTTTTTCTTAATTTATATCGCGTGACGTACACCCATCGTGTTAGCTTACAATATTATTTATTTATTTACCGACCACCAATATTATAAAAAACCTGCTCACACTATTGACCTCATTTATAGTCAATTAAATGTTCCATCCCACAAATAGTTGACATTAAAAACAAAGCATTAGTAATGTTGTTTCGAAAATTTCAAATAAGGAGTCTTAATTAGGCTAGTATAGTATCCATTATCCAAATAATGCTAGCCTGCAGTGCTAGCAATAATATTACAATAATAAGTGCCATTAGTCCGTTTCTTAGTCATAAATTCCACACTTATCGAACAAAATCAAAGTACCCGCATTTCATACTTTTAATAGGTCTGAGCCCGGGAGAGGCGATCGTTATCATAGCTATACTCTGTATCTTTAGGTATTTAAATAAAAGTAAATAAGATCTACCCTCAAATGGGCTCCTTAAGCCAGTTGAGGGTAGATGAAAACATTACACGATCAAATAATATTGGTTAAAGCCAGGTTGTTAAGTGACAGATCCAGGCAGTTTTGTATTTGATCGGTTAACCAATAAAAGTTATAACTACCCGAAAATGTAAAAATTGTTTGTTTACTGTTATTTAAATACCTAAAGACATAGAGTTTATAGGTATGCCTGTAGTTAGTAATATTGTATATGTCCTTATCCATGTCAATTTGGAGAGTGCACTCGAGTGTGGGGAAGTTATTTCCTGTCAATTTCCATGTCCAAAATATTTCTGCTGTCAGTGGTAATTTCGATGCCAAAGAAACGCAGTCGAGAGTCGAGAAATCACCTGAAGTTGAATACGGCCTTCTTTGGACACGTACGCGGTTGCAACTAATTACCTTTACCTTTTTACATACATTTTATGTTTATAGAGTCGTTAGAAAATACCATTTAATGTACCTACTTAGATATTCTGTATACTGTTACTTATAAAGTAACTTATTAAACTTAAATTCATATGAATGTATTTTGTACGTAACTCGACGTAAATAAACAGGCATCGTCGATATCAATACGGACCATTTTATCTGTATTTTGACAATTAATAAAGTATGCCTTTTACTCTGCACATCCAACATGTTACGTCTATTAAAAAATAAATATAGTAAAATAGGCTGTAAAGCTCAAATTAACAATCCAGACTGATGAAGAATACCTACGAATTACATTGTGTATTAATTTATGTAAATCGTATCAACAATTTTATATATTAGTATAGTAACTACGTATACTTCTTTTCATAAGATTAGAAAAATCGCGCGTTACCGTCGTGTGATTTCTAGCAAAACGATTTTTAAAATCGCCAGCCCCTTGTATTAAACGTATCACTTATAATAGAAACAAGGCGTCTCGTTTCAAATTTTGCCTGATATGGCTGGAAAAAAAGATACATGGGCGAAATAGACCGTTATTATTCTAATCTTTAAAAAGCGAGGTATCTATCTACAGTGTACTTGTAGAAAAATTTGGATGTGATTAATCTTATTTACCAACGTAATAGTTATGAGACTTACAAAATTACTCAGCTTGTACATTAGTGTTCTGATTGTGTAAACCATGAACGTCTTTTCATACTGATTGTTACCTGAAGCGTTCAATAGATACAAATACACGGCCCGTTTTTATGGACTTAATTTTAAACAAAGATTTATGGATGTTTAATTTATTTTGTTAGTAATTTAAGGCTGATATCATTTATTTCTTCCTACAGAACGTGTTGAAAAATGATGATTTTCTAGTTATTATATATACCTAATACTCCTTTGGTTTACGAATATTACGTACCGTTAGTAGTGACTTATTGTTTCACATAGCCCAAACTAAGACATTTATAATTATATTATCATTCATGAGTACTGTCACTGTTTGTATGTTTCATTCCATAGTTAATCTAAAGATGTATGTTATATTTTAGAGTTACGCACCAAGCTTAATTCTCGTTCACACGGCGTTAATTTCTCCCGTATACGGGATTTTAACGAATACCGTAGTGACAACAAAATTTGTATGGCAACTTTCAAAATCGTTCACACGGCGTCTATACGGGAAACACGTTATTGGTGTTTTTTTGGCATATATAGTATCAACTATACTTTAGGCACTGGTCCCACCGCGGGCGAGTAACTATGAGCTATCGGCTATTTTCTAGCCCAAGAAACGAACAAAAGATAATCGCTCCCGTGTAAATAAAAGAGAGAGATGTATATTTATAGTTCATCGCAGTGTGAACAGCCACCTATGAACTATAAATATATATATATCTCTCTTTTATTTACACGGAAGCGATTATCTTTTGTTCGTTTCTTGGGCTAGAAAATAGCCGATAGCTCATAGCTTACTCGCTCGCGGTGGGACCAGTGCCTTACCTGCTTATCGAAAACAATGCTCTGTAGGAACGTGCCAATTTCTACTAATGTTTTTCATTGCTATTGAACATATTGATTTCAGAAAAAAACGTAAAAATCCTTCCACGTATATATCCATACCCTTAAATTATTACTATTATAAGATTATCTTCTCATTATTACTTGTAACAATTTATGCACAAACTAGGTATGACTTGTATCTTCATATAAAAATACTTAATCAGAATTTTACTGTTTTAATACATTTTATAAAACCAAAAACTGGAGTTTTATTTCACCTCTGTAAAGTGAACAATACCTAGGTCCTAGGTACAGTCGCCATCAAATATATCGAAGCACGAAGCAGCCAAGGTACTCAAAAATATCTGAACATGCACTTTATCGCCTTGATAATAGAGGCGTTATTCAGATATCTGTGACCACCTTGGCCGCTCCGATATATCTAATGGTGACTGTACGTAATTATATTTGGCAAACTAAATTGAACCTTATCACCAGCAGGAAAGAGTTAAAACTTATAAAGAAAAACCAGTCCTAAAAGGCATCATGCTAAAGCTAGAGTGGGGTGGTGCCGCATTCACACGCACTCGTTGTTATACTATATCAATCTAAAGGTCCCGCCATAATTTTGAGCTGCACCTCTGGAAGAAAGATGGAATTAGCACGACCATGCGCGACTCAATAAGGCGGAATTCCGCGCTGACTTCAGTTATCATAGACAATAAAGCGGTAAAATTCAACTTCCGGCTAAATTCTTTCTATGGATTCTATACAAAAATTCATCCACCATAGACAATCGACAAAATTTTCTGTTTGCGGCTAGTCTATGATAGCTGAATTCCACTTACTTGCGCCACAATCCTTACCATCCACGAGCTTTTAGCTCTCAACTGCGGGCCTACCGCGAACGTCGAAAATCGTAATATCCTTTCCTCCCTCTCTATCGCACTAGCGTTTACGAGCGAAAAAGACGCAGATAATGAAATATCCATTTTTGAAGTTCGCGGTACGTCTTGTGCCAACACTTTTACGTACGTTCAGAATAAATCGTGATACCTAAGTATTTGAACGTACCAAAGAAAGATTGACGTTTACATTACATTACACTGTCAATGTCAAATCTGTCACATGCTTCTGCAATCAATTCATTATTCAGTCAGTTTCGTTCGTTTCAGTGCGTTCAGTCAATCAAAAACATGTAGATATAAGTGATGTGGGTACTAACGCAAGGAAAATACGGTTAAAAATAAGAGTATTGTGAAATAGTCATATTTTTTTTGTTTCCAAACACCTCACATTCGCACCAAGGACATGGAAGACGAGTTAGAGGATCGAGTTTTGCATCAAACGTATCTTTCTTTTATGAAAATCGTGACGCGCTTTACGAGCAGTGCTCCGTTTGATACTCCTGTGAGCTATTTATGGAAGATGGTGAGACTTTATTTGTTGCGGTCTGAGGTAGCAGTGGTCACGCTGGGTATAATATTGTTTATTATGTACCTGCAAACGATTGAGCAGTGGAGTCGCACTTTACTAAGTCGGCTCTCTCAGGCTATGAGCCCTATCAACGCGGTTCAGCGTATGAAGTTTATGGAAGGGTCTGAAGCGGATAAGCAAAGTTGGGAATTAAAAGGTACTCTCAGTGCAGCTTATGCAATCAAAGGAAGGAGAATGCATATGGAAGACAGATTTATCATTAATGAGAACATTAACAGTACAGGTATCTCCTTGTTTGCCATATTTGATGGACATGGTGGTGAATTTGCTGCAAACTATGCTAGAGATCATCTTATACAAAATCTTTTCAACAAAATAGTAGAATTAAATGCTTTTAAAGAGGGAAAAACCATCAGTACTCCTACAAAAGACAATGCGGAGAATGAAAAATCACAAGAACCAGAAAACAACAATACAAGTGTTGAAAGGAAAACTAGCTTTAAGAAATCAGTGAGCACAGCTGATGATACATCTAAGAAGGAAATAACTGACCCAGAGTTGCTGGCACAGCTCTCAAAGGCCAGACCAATAATAACAAGGGAAGTGAGACCAACAAAGCCCGTTAAAAATGTTGCTGTTCCATTAAGCAGTTATTTAGATAAAGGAAAAATAAACTTTGGGAAGTTGCTGACGGATGAGGTGTTGGCTGCTGACAGGCTGTTGGTGGAGGCAGCCAAGAGGTCCATGAATGTTGCCGGAACCACTGCTCTGCTGGCTATTATGGAGGACAACTACTTGATAGTTGCCAATGTGGGAGACTCCAGGGGTGTCATGTGTGATTCACGGGGAAATGCCATACCTGTGTCCTTTGACCATAAACCTCAACAGGTAATAAATATTTCTATTACAACTTGCAGCTGTAAGTGAATAAATGAATGAATTTCCTTTAGATACCAGCTTAAGTCATGTAACATTCATAGCGAAGCAAATATATATTCTATAAGGTTACTTGTCAGCAGTAACTGTAATCAAAACAATCTATTTGTCACGAAATATGTTTGTAAATGTCATAATCATAATAGCCTTTATTGCCAAAACTAAAACAGTATAACTTTACATTTATAAACAAATTTACTTAAAAACTAACACATCAGATTGTCCGGAGTAGTGTTCAGCGTGTCTTCTGACACAGGCCTCTCCCAGCTGTTTCCATTCCTTTCTATTCATGGCTTTCCTGGTCCAGTTTGTATATGTGATGCGACTAAACACTATTTCTTATTTTTCAAGGCATTCCACCATCTTATAGATAAATGTATGCAATACAATTTTCTCTTTCATCTCTTTACAGGTAAGGGAACAGAAAAGAATTGAGGCAGCCGGAGGCTACATAGCATTTAATGGCGTTTGGCGTGTGGCTGGCATCCTGGCAACTTCACGGGCAATGGGAGACTACCCACTCAAAGACAAAAAGTTTGTTATAGCGGACCCTGACATCCTCACATTCAACCTTAATGATCACAAGCCCATGTTCCTTGTGCTGGCGTCTGATGGACTCTGGGATACCTTCTCAAATGAAGAAGCAGTCAAATTTATCAAAGAACGATTGGATGAACCAGACTATGGAGCTAAAAGTCTGACACTCCAGGCTTACTACAGGGGGTCTGTTGACAATATAACAGTGTTGGTAATCAATTTTCTGGATAACAAAATTGTATCTGCTAACACACAGTAACTACTGGGTCTAATAATAAACTGGATTTAATTCAAATCCGTGTTAAGTAAAGACGAGTAACACCACACAGGCCTGAACTTCTTGGTTGAGTGGTTTGAAACTTTATAAGGTTTTGTCAGCAAATTTGTGGTGGTAACAATTAATCCACTACCTTTTTAATAAAATAGAAATCTGTGGCCTAATCCTAATATAACATAATACCAACAACTGGTCAGATTGGCTCTTCTGCTCTAAAGGGGAACTTGTATGGAAGTCAATACTATAACAACATTGCATGCATTTTAAAATACTGTAAAGATTTTCGGATATGTACTCCTTGACGTGTAATGTGTATTTGATAAATCATAATATGTATAATGTGTTCTATTTGTATATACCTAACATTTTTAGATGTAACTTGAAAATGTGATTATTATTACATCTTCACGTAAGTATGTACATACTTTGTCCAGTAGTTATCTTGCTTTAACAAAGAATTTATTATATTTTTGAATGATAAACATATTGTCGTATAAAACTGAAATTTTTGAATTTATGCATGGTTGTGATGGTCACAAAGTGTGTGTTAAAACTTAGTAAGAAAAGAGAATATTGTTTGAGTCCTCATCTATTTCTATGTTGTACTATAGATTAGTTACTTATAATTTGTAAGATTTTTGGGATGTTTTTAGTGATAAACCGTATAATTAGTAATTACATTTAAAAACTGCTGTAGGTTAATTATTATTGTCAGCTGTGCAAATATGTATTTGATATTGACTTGTGTTCAAACTGCAATATAATAATAATCCATGCATTTGATGTTCTAACTTGATATAATTGAAAGCCGCTACGAGTTTTTGCTTTTGGTGCTAGTCATAATTTCTTCTTATGTCAGTTTGCATAACTGTTTAAAACATGTTTTGATATACCAGAGAGGAGAAATGCTACTGTCTGAGAAATTTGTAGCGATTTTGTTATACTGCATTCTCACCCTCTAGCTAAACCAAATATGACGTGATGTTGACAGGGTGCTGTAACAGCCCCATCTGGTGAAACCAGTATAAATGGCCCTGTCTTTATATTCGACTAAGATTATCTTTATTAAAAAATCAGAATCAGAAGTTTACTCTCTGGATATGCCTAATGCAGCTTATTTCAATACTTTGTGCAATAACATTGTATTAAATACAGTGTGTAGATTTTACCAGAAAATATTTTTGTACGTTGTGTCTTACTAAATATAGCATAATATAATAACATTGTAATAAACGTAGTCCACTTTTACTAACAAGTACAATATTTTTCCAATACATAAATATTAATTAAGTCCTTAAAGCAATGTTAGTAGGGTCCAAAATTCAAGTTCGCAAACTCATTGAAATGTGGGACGGTAAACGATGACGTGATACCTAAAGGAAAAGTGATTAAGTGCCAAACAGTATTTCTGAATGTCCATATTTACGTAAGAAGATTGTGCTACGGTCAGCTGATAATAGTAAGCACTCGTTCATGGATATTTATATCGTTACTTCACTGTTTCGTTGTCTGTAAATTTAGGAAGGATTTATTTCTGCAGGGCTAGCATTAATACAAGTGACAGCTCATCTAATTACCTACAAAGGAGAACGATTAAATAGTTTTTCTGAAAAACTGTTTATGTAACATCCATTTCAAGGTTATCGGTAGTTGTTAGCCTCTTAAGCTAGCCTCGCTGTAAGTGTTGTGAAATGGTCTGCTGCTTGCTACAAAATTAGCGCCAATGAGAACGATTACGCCAATATATTATGATGTCGACATATACTTTGATGAGATTTATTCGTCACCCGGGCTTCTTAATCATTGCTTTGCCGACCTAATTCTGCCCTGTTGGCTCGCAGGTGTGTTTCTTGACGCCGCTACCTGCTCGATTTAAATAACATTGTATACATTTGATGCGTAAGTTCCAATTAGTGGCGTGATTTGCCCATCTACCAAAGTGTAATTATTGTACGTAAATAAAAATGTATTAATGAATAGTGCTTTTTATTTTAATATTTACACTTTCTAGTACAGTCAACTACAAAGAGATGAATCCACTTTTGGATCTTATTGCAACGCAATAAGGTAAAAAGGGGATACATCTCTTTGTAGTCGACTGTACCTAGGCTCGCATGGCGCAGGCATTACAGTATATGTATGGCTGACTCTTGATGCGGTCTTTACCGCCATGCATCTCAAAAACGGTTGAGCGCATGAAAAAAAGTATTATACGTAACTTGTCGCAAATTTCATACATATAAATATCATAGGAGTTATGTTGTAGAGACCTTAATATCCGCAAAAAAACTATTATTTATACGTTTAACCTTATAACTTCCGGCCAAGACGAGAGTTTTTAGAGACAACTTCAAAAATACCATTTGAAGGTGTATACGAGGTTCCAGGTTATTGTCTCTGATTCTAGTTGATTACGCAACCCTAAAACGTTATTTAACTATGATTCACACTCCCCACTGTACTGACAATTCATAATATAATATACCTTATTGCAATGATACAAGGTCTACTGATGGTGAGAACAGTGTTACCTAACATTAAATTTGTAGTCAGCAGCATAAGTAGATAAGCGGGTGAGGTGTTCAAAATGATCTTAGCACGCTCTTATCTCAACCATAGACCTGGAGGCACGGCAGTACCCCCGCCAAGTCGAGCAAAACAAACAACAATGGCACGGCCGTATCATCCTTTTCCCGAAGCCATTCAGGCCATTTTCGACCCCGTTGTAATTCTGTTGTCGATAAAGCTAGAAGGCTGGAATTTATGTGACCATCAAGAGGCCATAACATAAGGAAGATATATTCCCAATATCATTGAATTTCAACATATACTTACTTTAATAATTATTATTATTAAGTCAAAATTACTTAATTTGCAAAATAGTATCGAAGTTGAGCGAAAATAAAAAAAAAACGTTACCGGACTCTTATGCTGTGATTATACTACCTAATTAAACAACGCCGAATGATTTGAGAAGATGAGTCACCTATAGTCCGTGGTGTACACTTAACAATTACCTATTTATAACATGATTTGTTAAGGACTGCATAAATGCCATATTAAATTAAACTCCAGTAAAAAGTCGAAACACCTCGTCCAGGGGGTGTTTTTCCCACTTCCCAAATTGCAGTATTTCGTAATTTTTATGAAGACGGTTGAAGTTACCACAAAACTTTCAATTAAAAATATATTCTTCATAAAATTCTCTACAACACTTCCCTTTCAAGTATGTTGCTATGCTTATAGTTCACAATATATGCGACACGCAAATAAACCTCCCCCCTTCTTACCCCCACTGCACCATAAATTTAGGGGGCTACTCTTCCTAAAATCGGGTATAGGTCCTAACCTAAGGTCTCACTATGCAAAAGGGGATCCCATCATCACTAAAATTACGTATTTTATATATAATGCCCTTTGTTGTCGTGTACACCCCGACTACTACTAAGCTTTAGGTTCTACGTAGGTCGTAGCAAACAGACGGGCGCCACTGTCGCGCATACATTCGTGTACCGTATTTATAGCAAAAATATGAAATAAATTAAGGATATGTAACTGAAACATTTATTTAATCCAAATTATGAGAAGAAAATACATTTTATAAATAATAGTATTGTTGGTAATCATTCCAACCAAATCTTAGCTAGGTTATATATAGGTACCTATTATAAGAACATTTTTAAATGTCTATCATATTTTGTTAAAATCCTATCTTCCACGAATAAAATAAAACATTATACTCATTGTATAAAAATACCTATTTATTCATATTATTGACAAGCGTAAACTTAAACGTGGTACATACATGTAAAGGTGTTAAACGCAAGAGACAACTCAGACAACATCTCAAAATATAATGGATACGCGAATTTTAATCTTTTGATAAGGACCATACGTACATGGACTGAATGTCTATACAAAATCGCGTTCCATCAACATTCAGGCTACACATCTGTATCAAAATAAAAGTGTTGTCAAGTGAGTTATTTTGACAACGCCAAACCGCCGAACTAAATGTGGTGGTGGTATGACGCATGACTACACCGCAGTACATAAGGGACTACAACGGCGGATCTGTGTTAAGGCGTGGTTTAACGTTTACCACGGTAACTAAGCAACTGTTTTGGGTGAAATTGACGCGCTCCGGGAGCGCACGGTACAATCGGTGTGTAGGTACCTAGCTAACGATTAGGGTCGCTATGTCCGGAGTTACGTCAATGTCAGTGGTTTTGTCACCTAGCTAAATAGGGTGTCCAATATATCCTCTTTATTTTATACCAGGCCTAAAATTGTGGGAGGGCTTGAATAGGGCACCGCGGAGGCCGTCCCCGTGCACGTAAAATATCGTCACTGTCCTGGGTGTCATAATCGGCCATGTCTGTCGAGTGGGCAGAGTCAGTATCACTGTATGGTGCTGAGACGTTTTGCGTTAAAGACACGGCAGATGGGGCAGATAATACGTGTGCCTGAATACCGGAACGCGATTTTGTATAGTCCAGGTTTTATATGGTCTTTGTACTTCACCAACTACTAACATAATTCTATGTGTTAAAGCTGCAAATTTATTGAATTTAACAACCGCTTGGAACTAAATTCGTTACTTTGTGCCCTTAAACATATTCCACCTACATAACATATGCAAAAGTCAGTCTGCTATCTACAGTACCTCAACACATGACTAGAATTACTGAATTACATACATTGAACTCATACTAAACACGACATACAGTCGCCATCAAATATATCTGAGCAGCCAAGGTACTCAAGGTAAAATATGTGAACATGCACTTTATCGACTTTACAATAGAGGCGTTGTTCAGATATTTGTGACCACCTTGGCCGCTCCGATATATCTGATGGCAACTGTACAAGCCAGCAAATACAAGCCCTTTTGCCGATGAGAGTGGAGCCAATGCTGACTCTAATTCTCTATAATATATTTATGTTATATGAGTTGAATAACATACGTGACACTTCTTAAGAAAAGGTACCATTAAGCGGAAGGCGCTTATGTCGTATGTTGCAAAAATTCAATATTATATTCGCGCAATAAGAGCGTAAGCGCGGGCTGCCAAGTAGTACATTTTGATATAGAATACCACCGATATCGTAATTTTATCATAAGATCTATTAGTATTCACGACAAAATTACGCCAAATACCTAACTTGAAATGCGTTCTATAAATGTTTTGAGGAATGGCAGTTCATAGTATTACTTTGGAATAGTTTACAGAAAAAGTATGTTTCAAGGCACTGCAAAATACGAATGAAAAACTTGATAATTTGTAGGCACAATTATTAATTAATTAATTATAAATAAAATGTAAAAACTTAAAAAGCTAGATGGCGACAGTATAATTAAAATAATATTATTACGCTACCATAGTAATATCAAGTTCTTGTGATTGTAAGTTATGTAATACAAAACTGTAAGTATTATTTTGCTCTATACTGCATCAGACTCCACTCATAGAATTTCAAATTCTTCATCTGAATCATCAAATTGACGGTCCACATCTTCAAATTCTGAAAAATAAAATGAAATATCTTTTGGGAACAATGCCAATGGGCTCCTATAGGTAAAAATATATATCACAGTGTTTTGACAGCTTAGGTAGATGTGCTGTACGTAACCATAGATAAATAAATAAGTAAGCACTCTAGTGTCCGACCGAAGTTTCGGTTTCGGCCAGTTTCGGCCCAAGGCCGCGCCGAAACTTCCAACATTGTACTTAATCCCTTAATCCGACCTTAAGTTCTGTCACAATGTTTTTAACTGATAAAATGGCCGTTGTACTGTAACCATCAAATACATCAGAGCGGCCACGGTACTCAGAATCTGAACATGCACTTTATCGCCGTTGTGACCACCTTAGCCGATCCGATATATCTGATGGTGACTGATGTACAACGGCTGATATGTAACTGAAATAAACATGTACTATTTAACGTCTATCAAAGTTTCGGTTTCGGCCGAAACTGGACCCAGAGCCGAACCTTCTGTTTCGGTTTCGGCAAAAAAACATGCTTCGGTCGGACACTAGTTATTAGCCCAAAAGCTAGACGACTAAGGGGTCTGAAGAAAAGAGAGGGCAGGGGGCGTGATACTAAGTTTTACAACGGCCCTATTCACACCCTCCTCCTTCAGTCTCTTAGTCGTCTAGGTTTCATAATATCAAGCTTTCGGTCTAATAACCATATGCTTGCGCCTAATGAAAACGCAGCCCAATGGACAAAGAATGGGGATATCGCTCTTTCATTCCTTGATAATTGTATTTTCAGAGCGACCCTAATGTACATATAGGAATAATGTATTTAGCCATTATTATGATTAAATAATAACCATACCATGTGAGCACTCTATTCCTTACTTATTTCTCTATTACGAAACTGATTTTACAATCGCAACGTATGGCGACGTGAAGCACCATAGTTTCCCTCAAGGATGATATAAGACATGGATTGCTATGCTTATACAATCGCGTTCCTCGAAACTTCTGGTTATACGTTTGTTTTCGGTACTAAGTGCCACAGCGCCATCTGTCGAGCCTGGAGTAAAGTTATCCTGTCAGCGTTAATCGCCTAACAAAATATTTGAAACTAGGATTTAGTGTTCGTGGTCACTGATAGATGACGCTAGTGGTATAACCTGAAATAAGGGAACGCGATGTGGTATGGATATTGTCAATCCATGTCTTATATCATTCTTGATTTCCATGTAGAAGTGTTCAACGATGAAAAAAATATACAAGTAAAAAAGGACATATGGAAAGTTTATTTACCGGTAAATAGGCTTGTATTTTGTAAATCTATGTCAGTAGTACTGGGGCCCCAGTGGGATGGCCTCTTCTCACATATTTCGAATAGCGGTTGGGTCTCCTTCATTAGCTTTTGCTGTATAGTGGCCCACAATTCATCGAAGTCACTTCTCGTTTGACACAGGAAGCACTGAAAGTGTAATGATATATAAGTAAAGTCAATTGCAATTACTTATAGTGCCACAATGAAGGCCGCAAAAATATGTGACACACTTTTATGGTCCTACAAACAAGATCGTGTCAGACATTTTGTGTACCTATTCTAAATGGAAATTGGCAAAACAAGATATTATTAAAGAGTATAAAGTTATTTGTAACGTTTTATTCAATAGTAAAGATCGAGCGATAAATATTTCAACACATGGCGATAAGTATGTACAGATGCATATATAAGTAGGTATAAAAAGTCAGGGAGCCGATTTTGTACTTTTAGGCGCTGGAATAATCGCATACAAAAGTATGCCCACATTATTTTCGCCTGAAATTAAGTTTAAATTAAATAAACATGATTTTAAATTCCTACCACTGTTATATTTCAAACACAATTTAATCGATTTAGACAGAGTTTTAAGTGTCAGAGTCGACAGCTCGAATCTCAAAAATCGCCCCTCTGGACTTCTTTTAGAAACACTCATCTAATTCAATTCAATGTTTCGTTGAATTGTGTATTTCTTTAGATTTATGAATTATGTATACAAATTATTTACCACAGCCACTGAGGGATCCATGGCAAGCATTGGGATACGAGAAGCATATTTGCAGTGATATGAGCAGTCCATCTCTTTTTGGTCATCAGTAATTTTGCTCTGAAAAAGAAGAGTTTGAAGAGTGTTAGAGTTTGGGGGATTACAGTACAACTCGCTTAATATGACCACATTTAATGCAATTTTTCGCATAATACGTCATTTTATATTAGTCCCTACAACTTGAGGTCCCGAACGACAGTCCCATATAACAAGCTATCTAGCTTAAGACGCGTTTTTGGCTGAGTCCTTGACTATGAAGTTGCAAATAATAATAACGACGTATTATGTGTGTAATGGAATTATATTAACAGACATTATCTCAACACAAGATGGCATGATAACCAGGGAGTTTATTCGAGTTACAAAAGTGACAGGTATGGCGTGGCTAACACAGGGTGGTAGCTAGGGGAGGGCATTGTGGGGCAGTGTCCTATCTTACAATACCCTTGAAATACCACGACTATGCTACCTAATAAAATTAAAAAACTATAAAACGTCATACCTAGAATACAATGCTGTACCTTAAATTCAACTCTGGCTACGGTCCTGGGCTAACATATTGTGACTTTAGAGTAAGTTACTTAAAAATAGGCCCTCTTAGACTGTTCATATTTTTCGGTATGATAATCAAGTTTATACACTTCACCACTGACAGGTATGGCTCAGGGCACTTACTTCAACTAGTCCTGAGCGCTGAGTGGTGTGTGGATCCAGGTATATGACTTCATCAGCCACACATCCAATCAGGTACAGAGCTTGGTTGGGCTTGCCGCCTATTACACCAATAGACTGTGGTGATTGGAAGCATATCTGGGAATGAACATAATGAGAAATGTATTGAACTAACACATTGAATGTGCACAACTCGCTGGGTGGGCTCTTTGTGTGTAGCCAGTTTTCTCTACAAAGCGGAAAATTGCACAGTTACAAGCGTAGCCCGTAGCAAACTTTGGCACGGAAATTATTAATGTGTAATGTTTTTTTTTTCTAGAAATAGAAGATCATGGTCAGTGTTAATCCAAGGCAAACTTCCAATTCAATAAAGCACCCTTGGTAAAATGCTTGGTAAAATGTCTATGTGCAGCTTCTTTCAATTCTATAAAAATAGTCATTTCTCTGGTTCAACTTATATTATATTAAACCCTTTAAAAAATAGAAAAATAGTAGATATAAGAGTGTACCTTCAGTCCTTCAATATAAACTGGGTTAATTTCACTGAGGCCAAGTCTGAGAGGCACAATCAACAGTAAAGGCATCCAATCGGTAACTACATTGTCAGGAGAACTTGAGCAGTCCCCTCTGTCATTCTTCACTACACATTGGTGTACTGCAAAATTAAATAGATATATGTTAAGGTGTTTAAGTTTCAATAGCTTTTTCATACTGATATGATATGTAAAGAAATAGGTATTTCATTACTTGACTTACTTAACAATCTTGCATTTGCTAATAAAATAGTATCAGTGATCGGAATATGCAGAGTATAAATACCTAAACTTAGAACAGAGACAAGAATTATGGACTTCCTCCTGACTAATTTTATTTCTTTCAGGATTCTTGTTTCATAAATTCTCATATTTGTTCCCCAACATTTTATAAACTCAGTAGTACAAAAGTACAAGTTAATACTAGTTTACAAGTAAAAATATGTACTTATTTGTAAACTTGCAAATCCTTTACTAGTACTACTGAATTTTAATACCTTCAGGTTAGAAATATAAAAAAATAATTTCACATTTTACTTTTCATGGGAATTCCCCCAAGAAAAAAATGTAGTCACAAGGAAGTCCCCAATTCTTATCTCTGTTCTACTAAGTTTAGGTATTTATACTCTGCCTGAATATTATGATATTTTAGAATTACTGTCAATAAAGCAGTAGTTGTAACAACTATGTAGATATCATTTGCCAAACACATGGTCTAGTTTATAATAAGGTCAGCTCAGCACTGATAACATTCAGTAGCGTGCCCAGAGGTTTGGAGTAGGGCAAGCTTAAAGACATGATTTCGTACTAACTATTCAATCTTTATATACTCAAAATGTCATCATATTTCGAAAAAAATATGCTACAACAGCAATATAAGTTATTTAGAATGAAAACAACTAACAATCTAGCCTAGTGTATTTTGTAAGCAGCCCTACTAAATTTTCGCTTATCCAACTGGTTTATCTGAGACATGCCTACAAATAACACAAGCCGGGTATTAGGTTTAACGACACATTGATTTTGAACAAACTTCAGAGATTTTACCTTGCCTTTGTTGATTTGCCATGATCCACACTTGGACGTACCTCAAACAGTCACAAGGAACGGCTTCATCCATTATTAATAAGTAATTTTAACACTTTTACAAGTTTTACAAAAGAATTAAGCACTTTTACTAAGTCGTAACCTCACCTCACCACAATACCATTCAATTCACATTGACTTGCTCAAACAATTAATTTGCATATCAAATTCGACTTTTGTAATATAATACACTTGAAGTTATCCGTTAACGCTCACTTGCGTCGCGCGATCTTACGGCATGCGGCCAACTTCACACCAAAAAGCTGGTTTTAAATCGCCGTATTTTGCTATAGGTACACCGGGCAAAAATTGTTGCTCGTTGTACAGACACCAATAGGGCGTTTTGTGTAGGCGAAATGAATGCCAGCTTGTATGCCGCTTGCAAGGCGGCGGCGGTGGTGAGTGCGAGCGGGACGGCAGCATGTGCTACGTTTAGTTTCGTTTGCCTCAGTCGTTTGCGCGGCAGTGGCGACACTTTGTTGCGTGTGGCAAAATTTATAAACAGCTCACTCGAAATAATTAATACGGGTTATTTAGCGCGACGATTAAAATACGTAATTTCGGTGAGGCAACTAGGACAAGACCGGCTTTTGGGCTTGTATGGAAGTACCGCCACTGATAACATTGTAATAGGAAAATTACTGTTCTTGGACTCGCATTGCTCACTCAAAAATCACTTGTTATTAATCCATTGTCATTACTGATTAGCAGAGCTCGGATTTTTCACGGCAAAACAAAACACTAGCGTAATTTAGCCAGTGCTTGAAATATTATTTTATCGACACCTATCGAGTCTTACTAGAGTATATGACAGGTATTGCCTCAGTACATTTTTTCTTTTTTTATTCGATGGTACACCTATCAGTGTGAATGTCAAAATTTAAAAACTAACAAACGTGCGAAAATTTCGAAAAACAGGAGACTTACTAGAGCTCAAAATCAATATTTTTGACCAGTCTAAGGTGACCTACTGGGGGTTAGAAGGTTGTGCATTAATTACCGGACATCCTGTACAAGTAATAAAATAACTTTTCATTTTAGCTTTGCCATAGTCGAGCAACAAAGAGGTAGGTCTGCATGTACAACTTAGAACGAAGTAACTATACCACCTCATTTAAAATGATAGAAACGACTGCAAATTTCATCTCACATGACATATGACATTCACACTTTAACTGTCATTTCATTACGTATAAAACGTAAATTGCATCTAGGTATTATTTATTTTGCAACGCATTGAATCCGACGTGTTGGATATACGTATAATAACTTAATATTGCAAGGTATCAATTAATACAAAAATGAGTAATGTACAAGATCGGATCACATCGTGGATTGAAAATCACCCTGAGTTAGTCTATAATGAAGTGACCTCCACTATATACTGCTCTATGTGCGATATGCATCTAAAACTGAAGAAATGCAATATTGAGAATCATGTGAAAAGCAACCGCCACAATTACCGTTCGGGGCAACCAAATAGGAAACATCAATTTTATTTAGATTTAATTATTTTTCTTATTTCATGCAACATACCATGGGCAACAGTCAACAACAATAATTTTCGTCATTTTTTTAACAAGTATTTATGTTGCGACTGCTCTATGACTTCTTTACCGGACTAAATCGACCCTGCGAAAAATTTATTTAAATCTCGTGTACAAAAAAACTATACAGGGTATAAGAGAGGTAAACAAAACCAATTATTTGTGGATATCTATAGACGAAACACCAGATTTCATGGGAAAATGTGTGACAAACGTGGTGATTCGGTCTTTGCAAAAAAATTGTTCTAAGCAATTTTATCTTTTGGGGTCGAAGGTTTTAGAGAAGGTAAATGGGGAAACAATAGCAAACCTAATAATAAACCAATTAAAAAATTTGTTTCAAAATTCTTTCAATGATAACGTAAACAATTTGCTTTTACTTTGCACAGATAGTGCCGCATATATGCTTAAAGCCGGTCGTATTTTAAAAGCAACGTTTCCTCGTATGAAACACATTACGTGTTTAGCTCATGGTCTGCACCGGGTTGCCGAAGAAGTGCGAGATAATTTCAAAGGTGTGGATGGGTTGATATCGAATGTCAAAAAGATATTCCTAAAATCTCCAGAGCGTGTACGCCTTTTTAAGGCAAAATATCCGTCCATTCCCCTACCTCCCGAGCCAATTATCACCAGATGGGGAACTTGGATATCTGCTGCGGTATATTACGCTCAATACTATGAGCAAATACGTGATGTCGTCTCCATACTTGCTAATGACTCGGCAGCTATAAGAGCTGCAAAAAAATGTTTTCAAACACGCAAACTACGACCGGAGTTAATTTTCATTCGCGACAACTACGAAGTAATAGCCTCTTCAATAGAACAATTGCAATGTTCGACTTTATCCATTGCGGAATCCTTCCTCATTCTGGATACTGTTCGTTGCTACGTAAACTGGAGTAAACTTTTACCAGTGATACGTAAATTTGAAGCCGTGCTCGAACGAAATCCTGATTACGAAATTTTAAGAGACATATCTGAAAATATTACCCGAACTGATAATGAATTCTATAAATTTGCTCCCTTGACGTCAACTGAAGTTGAACGTACATTTAGTGTACATAAATGGATTTATAGTGATAAACGCAACTGTTTACTCCCAGAGAATGTTGAAAAGATAATGATCATCTACTCCTATCACTATTACCCAAATAAAATGTCTTGTGCTGCTGTGTGTACTGACGTAGATTTTGAAGAAGAAATTGCGTCTGTTTCTAATATATAGTAACTTTATACAAATGTTTTTATTAGTTTTATTACATATTAATTTTATTTGGTGACTTTTATTTCTTCTAGTTCTGAATTATCGATATCGATAAAATAATATTTCAAGCACTGGCTAAATTACGCTAGTGTTTTGTTTTGCCGTGAAAAATCCGAGCTCTGCTGATTAGCATATGTGATATTTGGGTGAATCAACTTTTTGACTGACACAAATGACAAATCTGTCCTCCACTTTTAAATTTCGTTGTAAAATTTCACCTTTAAATAATAGTTTTTCTATGTTTCGGTTTATGGGGTATGTTAAAACATTCGAGGCCCCATATGTTAAACCTAATAAACAGAAACTATGTATATTAGAAGCCCAATTTTTTGGTAACTCCAGAGACGTTTTGAGTAATGCAGGAGACACTCCAAATTATCGGTCAAAAAGTTGATTGACCCATTTATATGAAATACTTACAAATGTCTTCTGTTACAACAGTATTATCTAATGCCACATGTATCACTAGGGAGCTCCACTTGTCATACACTACCAATTTCCTAAAAAACAAAAATATGATTAACATAACTAAATAATTTTCATTTGTGAATTTCTAGAGCCCAAAGTTAAAGCAAGTTGATTTTTAGTAAGAATTTTTATGCTGTTTTGATATTACTAAATACTATAAGTAAAGAGTACTAAATACTATAAGTAGAGAGTACTAAATACTAATGAGTACTCAGGTATAAAAAACTACAGACAGAAATAGGAACCTTCAGTTATTTGAAATTCAGTTAAAAACACATTTATAGACACACATAGAATACAAAATGTCATGAATGCTTACTTCAGAACCTGTGCCACAGTGTTAGGGCCAAACCACTGTCCAACTTCTTTGCCCTCAGATGCACCCATCAGTGCCACTTGGTGGATTGAATATGGAGCTTGTTTTCTTTCTTCAAATCTTTGAACTATTTTCAGATAAGTTGGATCCCTAAGTATAAACAACAATATATAAAATACACATATTTCAAATTAAAATTTGTTAGATATGAAGGTCTTATACTGTACCTTGTTTCTGGGGTCCATACCCAATCTGTAGCTAAGTGTATTCTAACAAGTGCTACACCAAGGACCATCTGTCCGCAGCGCAACATGCAACCCCATCCCTTATCAGATGTTAGGCCTTCGTCTCCAATAGGTACAAAACCTTTTCGGTACGTGCACCATATTATAGATGTTATGTCGCGCCTGATACGATCCAATTCTATTATCAAATAAAAACATATATGAGTTTTCTAAATATCCCAGTATGGGTACCAAAATTGACCAAACTAAGACGGAATTAAATACGAACCTTGAATAGCACTATATTTTTTACCCAAAACCCAAACGTAATCCTTTGTCTTAGGAATATCATCAGGCTCAATGTTGTTCCCATCTGTAGATGTGGCTAAATAACATATATCAAATACAGCGTCCATGGTGTATCATAATATTAAAAGTTTCCAATTGAGAAATAAATTATTCGAAGGCAGCTGAGTGAAATGAATACACAAAAAAATAAACGCCGAAAACAAACACTGACAGTTGAAGACAAATGACAACTCACGAGGAGTTATTTGGCTCATCCTGTTCTGGATTCAGTTAAAAAAGCTACTACTTCAAATTTAAGTTTTAAACAACATACAACAGAGTTTTTAATCATGCCTGGAATAACATTATTCATAGACAATAAACTAACGAGGGAATACTTTTTTTAGTGCTATTGGAGATATTTATAAAAATATTGAGTAATGTGAAGTTGACTTCACATCCGGAAGTGAGCTTTTAATTGACAATGACATGACATTGACATTTAGTTGTCAAACAAAAGTGTAGTTGTTTCTCCAGCGCTTCTAGAAGTTTAAAATTTCATCTTGTTACTTGGAATGAGTTTGTTTGTAGCCTGTTCCTGCAACTTAGTTTAACAATGGAGTCGAGCCCTTTGGACTACGTAGCACAAGCCTGCATGGACCTCACCGAGGCCATGGCAGCGGCGGCATCCGAAGCCGACCGAGACGCACTCATCATCAGCCATATAAAAAAAGTTTGGGCTGTTGTACCACCAGTAGAAGATTTTAAGAAAAGTAAGTATTCCCAGAAGTGATAATAAATCAGAACAAAGTTAGCCACTAATTAGAGTTTATATTTTTTTCTATGACATCTTTCTATTTCCAGACTTGGAGTGGGTGAATGTATCAGAGCCAATATCGCTGGCCCAACACTGCTCGGACAAAATTGTGGTCTTGGACTTTTGGACATACTGCTGCATTAATTGTTACCATGTCTTACCTGACCTGGCACATATTGAGAAGTTACACAAAGTAGAAAATGGGCTAGTTGTGGTAAAAAATATTCTATTGACTAATGTTTACCATTTATTAAGGATTAATTCCTCATTTATTGCACATTCTTCACAAATACATATTTAAAAATCCAAATCTGCTATCAATTTGTTTTTCAAGCCTTTATATTCTAAAATAGCTTTTGCCTGCGGCTTCGCTCACATTAAATTCGGGGTAACAAACCATACAAACTTCCACCCCCCATTTTAGGGAAGTGGGGCGTTAGAAAGAGACAAAAAGTAGCCTATGTCACTCCATCCCTTCAACTATCTCCACTTAAAAAATGACGTCAATTCCTCGCCCCGTTTTGCCGTGAAAGACGGACAAACAAACAAACAAACACACACATACACTTTCCCATTTATAATATTAGTATGGATGTAGGTAATTCAAATGTGATTGAGAATATTTTAATATTATTCTTAAAAGGTCTGATAATATCTTAAATTTTGGGTAAGTAATATAAACCTCAAAATTTAAACTTAAATTGATTAATTTTATTTAACAGATTGGTGTACATTGTGCAAAGTTTACTAATGAGAAGGATTCAGCCAATGTGTTGTCTGCGGTTCAACGGTATGACATCCACCACCCGGTGGTAAATGATGCTGACAGTGCAGTGTGGGAGGCCCTGGGGATCCGCTGTTGGCCTACTCTCTTAATATTAGGTACTGGTTTACATAAACAGGTTGTCTATTACTCAGGAACATTCAATGAAGTATAATTTTAATAAACTTTAGGCAATTTTAGGATACTTTATGTACATACAAATTTTAAAAGGCCATTACTTAATGGCACCAACATAAATCAGTTAGTGTAAACCATGAATCTAATTGGTGCATATTGGTTGACTTTAGAAAATTGGTTTTTGGGTATGTTTGTGCATTACTTTATTTTGCTTACACAAAAATTTAAATTTAAAAAAATAAATTAATTTCCAAAAAATAATAAATTTTATAAATTAAAAACATATTTTATAGGTTTTAGGTAAGCTTTTACAGGTACAATACACAGTTCAATACAATACAATATCCACTATTTTCACCATAACACAAAAGAAAAACAACCTAAGCACACTCTGCCAGACAAATTACATATTTACATTTGAATAGGTCCCGGCAATAAACCAATGTTTGTCCTGACGGGTGAGGGCCACCGCGACGAGCTCGTGTGGTTCGTGGGCGCCGCACTGCGACACTTCAGTGGCAAGATCGCTACAACTACTCTACCCACTGCTGTTGCCAAGCATTTCAAGCCCAAAATTGAAGATATCCTGCGGTTTCCTAGTAAGGTTTGTGTTTAGATAGCTAATAATTAGATGAGTAAAACTGGATAAAAATACTTAGGGTATTTGATTTCGTTTTTACCTTAATATATTAGAAATTCGTATGGAAAAGTGTCTATAAATTTTAACAGACTAAAATAGATTTTACTCTAATAATAATTTTTTTTTTGAATATAGGTTGCATTGAACCCATATTATAAGGGTCGTTCAGAAGAACCTTTCCTGGCGATCTCTGACACGGGAAATCATCGTGTGTTAATAACGGACTGTTCCGGGGTCATCTTGAGGATTATTGGAGGACCTAACCCGGGTTTCAAGGATGGCAGTAAGTTCTACGCTATTTAGTTTAATGTTTATTGTAAGGCACATAAGAGATAAGGAGAGGTTGCGCAGCGATCTAAACTTTCACGGTTTTTACACATATCTATTTGTAATAGGGGGACTTAACCGCATATATGATTCTAAAAATTCCTTTGACGTTTCGAGGACGACATTGGAGCCAGTCTTTCTTCTTCGGGACCACGGGGACAATGTCATCCTCGAAACGTCGAAGGTAATTTTTAGAATTATATACGCGGTTAAGTCCCGTTATCACAAATATTTTTTTTTTTTTTTTTTTATACCACGACGGTGGCAAACAAGCATACAGCCCGCGTGATGGTAAGCAGCTACCGTAACCTATGGACGCCTGCAACTCCAAAGTAGTCACATGCGCGTTGCCGACCCTTTACAAAAAGGAGGATTCACTGTGTTGACGACTAAAGGAACAAGAAGGATATAAAGGGATCTCTTCCAGACAACCATTCCTTCTTAACAGTTCATACCTATTTCAGTTCTACATTAAAACCATCGACTAATTTGTTGTCAGAATTCCACGAGGCTGAACTGAATTCGCCGCAGGGCGTGTGCTGGCTGCTCGGCAGCGTGTTGGCCGTGTGCGACACCGGCAACCACGCGCTACGCGCGCTGCACCTCGACGAGGGCACCGTGGAGGTGCTCGCAGGCAGCGGCCAGCAGGCCGAGCACGGCGACCAGGGTGAGTTTAAGAAATACTTTTTGACGTGACAACGTCTTATAATTCGATGGAGCCGGCTGCACGCACGAAAAACATGACTCATGCGGCGTTACCTCGCTCTGAGGCGTTCCATTTAAGGCTTGAAGTGCAAGCAAGAGCGCAAACGAGCGACAAAGAGGCACAATCGGCCTTCGCGTTCGGCAGCGTTCGACATCTGTCTCTCTCCTACTTGAGTGAGCGATGCGTCCGCGTGGACAGTTGCTATACAATAATACATTTACATGTTTTCGTCAAGTATGAAGTGCAGTGAAATTAAAATTTTCTTTTGAAAAATGCAACCATTCCATCAGTATTTTCTTATGACGTTGTCACGTTCAACTATCGTCAGTAAACCGACTTTACAGACAACCGATTTTTATGGTAGTTTCAATCATCGCGTACAGTGCACTAACTACAGTGTCGAACGGTGCGAGTGCGCAGGGCGAGCGCATGGTTTACACCTGGCGAGTCAGCGGACGAATCAGTGCGGGGTGCACGGGGATGGGCACTCTGCTTAGTTAAAAGATTGAGAACTGAGTGACTATTTCGATCATTTTCTTAGCCCAATACTAGGCAGAGTACTTGGCGAAATGTTTAGACATTACTGACTCGCTAATACCTACCTAGAGCCAGGCCAAGCTTGCTGCATGGATGTTTCAATGCAAACATGTGGAACTGCTGTATATTTTCATATAAATTTGACGTGTATGCTGACTCGCTTACACATTGCGCTTGCCAAATAGTGCAAAGTTAGCGTTGTCGGACTCTAGAACCCAGTATAGTTGTTGTTGGGTATAGTGTAGTTTAACAACGACAACGAAGGGCCATTGCTATGCGAAGTAACATGCTGGCACGTCGGTTTGCTCACTGCTCCGACCAAGCCAAAATAACTTTGTTCGGGGCGTACTGCCAGGCGTTTTACACTAGTCAGCTGTGGTATCATTACACGAAACGATCGTTCAATAGACTACGAGTACAATACAACAACGCGTTTCGTGCAATGGAACCGAGTAGATGACTTTTACGCTATAATGCCTTAAAGGCATTGGTCGTTTTTTGGAAGAGTGAGCGAATCGGCAAACAGCATTGTCAGGGCAGTGTTCACAGCATGCTACTTTGCAAGCGAGGTTTCGGCAATCGCCTACTAGTCCTAAGTTAGGTTAATTTATTTTGATGTAATTTAATTTAATTTAATTTATTCTTTATTCTGTAATTTAATGGGTGTATACCTGAATAAAAAACATTTTTTTTTTAACTGCCCTAAGTACTAGGCTCCCTGATGCCCAAAGGGCCATCTCGGCTGTGTTTGAGGGCCAAATTATTTCATCCAGAAATGTATAATGTGTTCAGGTGGCAAATGCCTCGGATTCCAAGCACTCTCGTCCCCGTGGGACGTGGTGCTGTACCGCACGCCCGACATGGACATGTCTGTGAGACCGCTGCTGCCGCCGCCGCCGCCGCCGCCCGGACAGCCCGCGCCACCCAAGGACGACAAGGAGGAGGAAAAGGGTAATGTCCTAATCGTGAACAGTTAAAACATTGCATTTTTAGGAGCAGTAGGCCCTAAGCTCTCATCTCCATGGGACGTGGTGTTGTACCGAACGCCCGACATGAACATGTCTGTGCGGCCGCTGCTGCCGCTCGGACAGCCCGCCCCACCCCTAGGTAATGTCCTAACCTCTAGCAGTTACAACATTGTATTGATAGAGCACTGGATTCCAAACTCTATACCCATGGGATCTAATGCTTTACGGCAAACCTGACATAGACCAGGCTAGGGCAGGCCGCGTCGGCCGTAGATAACCAGTACAAAGGTGCTGCTTACAATACACTAGAATTACCAAGTTTGAGATATCGCCGTAATAATATTGAATATTACAAGTTATTTCAAATCGGGGCAAACTATTTTTTAGTTCCGGGCATAACAAACTCACACTTTACTCATAGTGGTTCTTGTTTGGTTCCTGTCAAACATTTACAATGCTTGTAATTAAAACTAATGAATGTTTTAGATAAGAAAGACGAGAAACGCCGAGTGCTGCTGGTGGGGTGCGCTGGTTCGCACCAGATCTGGGCACTCTTCCTGGACACCACTATTTGGTGGAAGTACAAGACGTTCACTGAAGGTAAGTACAGTGTAAACTCTTTATAACGTCACTCGATTTAACGACAAACTCCTTAAAACGTCGAAATTGCTTGAGTTTGATTAGTTTACCTTGTTTTGTATACAGTAATACACTATATATACCGTCACGGTCACTCTATTTAACGACCACAAGATGGTATTATAAAACATTAAGCAATACTTTCTAAGGGCGGGTTGCACCACGCACACTTAACGAACTCATCATGGTTACAGTAGACGTCAAGTCCGTTTTTCCGTTGCACCATGCACTTTAGCAGTCAGAAAGTTACGTTAACCTTAACCAGCCATCGAGCACTGGTTAACTCAAATCTACGTTTAAATATGGCTGACAGTTTGCAAAAATGTCTCGTATTTCAAGGATAAATGCATTATTAGACAAAAAGACAGTGATATTTGATGAAAAATATTAAAATATTGTTTGCAGTAATAAATATATGCGAGTATCTGAACGTAAAAAGGCGTATACGATTGACGTTTGGTTTTATTCACAATTTTTAGATCAGATAACGGTATTAAATAATAAGTACATAAAATTCTTTGTAAAAAGTGCGTTATTTAGTTAAAATCGAGTGCCGAGTGACTTCAGGTTGAAATAGTACAGACTTCTGTTATGTATCACAAACATACCAGAACCTACAGTCATTGTCATGAAAGCCGACAGCCGTAGAATGAGCAGGACCAGAATCATGACAACCATTAAAAAACCACTCTGTTTTTGTCAATGAAGACCAAACCTTTGGAAACAACGGTTGACTTGAATACTGCAAGGTAGAAGACAAAAGGGAACGTAAACCTCCGACGCGGTGGAATGACCAGGTCAAGAAGAAAAACAAGTTTTATGACACGGTAGAACAGCCCACGAACGGGACTTGATGGGAGCAAGTCATACGATTCAAAAGATGCCAGATGATCAGAGAGGTTTCTTTAATGCTTTTAATAAGGGCATGAAGTTATACCACCAAACATTTATCGCCAATGTCCTACAGAAATCGAGCCTCGACACCTAACTAAACAATGTTCAGAACAGTACATGTAAATAAAGTGTGATGCGGAATTTACAATCAAGTAAATAAGAGTGTCATGTGTTGTGGGACAATAAAAAAATAGTTCAACAATGGTTAGGTATCCACAAATTCAAGTGTGTGTGAAAATTCATTATAGTAATTCATATAATTCTTGTTTTTTATTTGATTTCATTATTTGCCTTAAAACAAGCACAGTAGGCCTCTATTTAATGACAACTTGTGATAATGTCACAAAATGTCCGGTCCCTTGAGTGTTGATAAAGAGCTTACACTGTATTTCAGTTTAATTTGTGAAATAAACACAAAGATTTTACAGATCTATTGAAACATTAAACCCATATAAATAAATAAACTATCTACTGACAACTAATTTGACTTCATGTGTGTCGCTCTTCTATGGCAATTGTTACCTACCATTTGCTGCTCGTCGCTGCAATCAGGATTATGGCCAATCAAGTGTTTACAGATGGTGCCGGCATAGGTTGTAGTCTCAGTCCTACCAATAGTGTCAAATTCTTGTTTTATTTGGAATTTACTGGCATTAATTTTAGCCCTTTAAGCCAAATCTCATTCAACAAAACTAGTGGTAGGTGCCTACTTATGCTGGCACCTCCTGACTTTTGACAGATACCTTCCCCATTAGTATATTTTAAATCGGACATTATTATGAACATGCTTTTTTTAATCCAAATTGTACTCACTGTACAGTTCATGTAGGAAGATACTATTGCCGGTGACTGTACGCAAAATAAGTACATGCATTTCATTTTGTAAGTATAAAAAGTAGATATATTTTCATACTTACATTTCTATAAGGGAAAAAGCTTCCTAAGATGATGTATGTATGCATGCATTTTTGATTAGTCCTAGTCCTATCATCAGTGCTCAAAATCAATTATAATTTATAAAATATGTGTTATGTTATGATTTTACTATGAATTTATTAGTAATAAATAATAAAGGTCTCTCTTTATCATATATCTTTCCCAACCAGCATAGGTACCTATTTACAAATAAAACATAATAGTAACTAGGTACCTACCTACATGGCTGTTGTATGACTTGTAAACATATATCATTACAAAGAAATAAATGATTATGATTATTAAGATACAAGTGATAAGAAAACATTTTTGGAATCCTAGCCACACTGTTTTATGGTCACTTTTACCTGAATAATATTTGTAACATGTATCAAGAGTAGAGTATTGTTAATAACCATTATCAAAGATCTGTGGTTCAGTATATGAAGTTTTTTGTCCGATCAATAAGCTGGCTCACTTTGGCCAAGGGTCCGCTTCACACTATCTAAGAACTGATTGATCTGACTTAAAATACTTCAAGTGTCAAGTTTCATTGATTATTTATGCCAAGTGCTAGAAAACTGGTGAATAATATTTGCAGTAGAAATATGTTTGGAGGGGGGAGGATCTTGCTTCCATCTACAAAGGAAACCTATGCCAGTGTTTGAATAATAAATAAAACAAAAATAAGGTAACTAAATAAATATAATTATGTATTTTATTATCAAAATTAAAATACTGATTGATTAGGTTAGTATAATTATACTTTATTTTTACATTGAGATTCTACCAATTTCTTGAAATCACTGCATTTTTACTTTCAAACATCCTGGAGTTAGGCACTGAGTAGCATAACAAGCCTCGATTTCATCTTGTCTTCAATACCAAAGGTAAATTCAAACCTGAAATAAAAAACATTGTGTATCATTATTCATTAGTGTAACATATGTGCTACTCATCATTTGTTAACAAAGATAAATATTATAAATAAATAAATATTATAGGACAATCTTACACAAACCGACCTAGTCCCACAGTAAGCTCAATAAGGCTTGTGTTGTGGGTACTAGACGACGATATATATAATAGATAGATATTGATAAATACTTAAATACATAGAAAACATCCATAACTCAGGTACAAATATCCGTGATAAAGACACAAATAAATGCCCTTACCAGGATTCGAACCCGGGACCCCCTGCTTCGTAGGCAGTGTCACTACCGACTGGGCTAGGAGGCCGTTAAGATACTTTAGAACACTCATTTAATAAGTAAGTACATGTATAAGTTCAATATTTAGGACGTTGGTTACAGTGCCAGCCATAATCAACCAGGTTGGAGGGATTCAGTACCCTATTTTTACGAATTTTCAAGAGTTAAAACTAGTGATGCCTTTGTTTTGCGATTGGGCTCCTTCTCGCCATTTGGTGCTTCCAGCAACGGCTTTACTTGTTTAGGGTTCTGTAAGTAGTAATAAACTAGCAGGATGATTTACTCACTATAATATAATGCACAATACACCAGCCGACTATTCTGGCTTTCGCTTTAAACTCCACTCTCAGCACAAGTTGCATTATCCTTTGAAAAAATTTCCTCGTAAGGCGCAATGGATAGCCCACTTTTTGATTGAGTAATAAACATGTTCAGGAATGGCTAAATGTTTGTATATTCTTGATTTTCAAGCTGCAGAGTGCAAAGTTAAGTTTAGTTCGCGCTCCTTTCTTTAGATTTTTTTCTTCGTGTGACGATTTTGACAAGTTTAGTTTGGCATTTATGGTTGTGTTGCCATATTGAATAAATATTCTACCATAAAAATGTGAGTAGAAATGCGTTTAGACAGTGGCATCCCGCTTAACTCTTACGTTCTGTTATTTTGCACTTGGTGCAACCCATTTATGTTAGCAATCGTTAAGTAGCTCCGATTAGCGTAACATTTGGCTTACTTTTACAGGCGGTTTGGTGCAACCCACCCTAAGTTGCCGAAATTGATAAAAACTTCAGCTGTGTACGTTTTCTTGTTTACTGTTTTGTTGTTTTATTATCCTGCACGTGTTTACTTTTACTGACGTACCGGAGATTCTAAGAAATGTTGTCTTTTGTTTTTGTATGATGAACTTGCACATGTTTACGATGGTCACTAGGCTTTTGTCAAGTTCTATTGCAGTTTCTTACAGACTTTCGAACTGTACACATTTTATTAAGGCGACGATATATGCAAACATGTCAAATCGAGGTGTTTTTGTGCAAGGTTTTTGAAGAAAACAAACCACGTTGGAGCATGAGTGTTACATTTTCTGTAGGGGCATATAGTTGTGTTCGCTGTACCGATACGTGCTTGGTCTTGTATAACATAATTAGGTATATATATCATCGTTAAGAAACTGTTTTGGAGAAAACTTGTCGCAAGTTTTATGTCGGTCAGAAATAATTCTATGTTGCGAAATTAAACATAACTACGTCTTAGCACATTACTAATGTTCGGCAGATACTATAGTCGTATTAAGCGGTTAATAAAGGTTTAAGACGCTAAACCTTGTAAGAGCCTGTAATAATCAGAACTATGCAATTGCTAATAAAACTTATAGGCGTTTATTCTATTGCAGCCAGAGACATGTTTCATGTGTCAAATTTGAGTAATATGATTAGTAATTTTGAGTGCGGAAATTCGTTCCACATAGCTTAGGTTATAGTACGCTTGCTTACTAAGTAGATATGTCCGAGTTCAAATCTAGGCTGGCTTTTTTGTTTATTTTTTTATCTCATTTCTCATTTATATTTTCAATCCTGATCCTAAGCGATTTATAGGTATTTTTGGACAAAAAAAAGTCAAATCATACTATAGTCAAGTTACTAGTTAGTTTAATCTTTTTATTTTGACTTTTTTACCCAATATATTTAAACTACCAACTTGTAAAAGAGACTAATTCATTATTCAATTTTTACAGTGGGTATGGGTACTTTTTACCATAGACGGCTTCGTCCATGTTTTTACCATAATTTGTATTACAAGAGCGCGTTTGTTCGAGCAGTTTCCATCAGAGGCGACGTTGCCAGCTTACTTTCATTTGCTCATTTCGCTTCTTGCTTTGCGCTGTTGCAAGCTAGATCTATATTATGATATGAATGACGGATTCATTGAATAGAATCAAATGCGCTTGAAGTTGAACACATTCGTGCATTTGTCAATGATTTGTCCACATCATCGTGATAGGTTATATATCTCTCTCTTTACTATGGAATAAGAAAGAAACAATCGGCTCGGCTGTCCCGGTACTCTGCGATGTCTGGTCGCGCCATTAGGTTTATATGGCTTATTGTATGTTCGTTTTCGTACGATTTAAAAGATATAGTGAATTATTAATGTTATTATTAGGTAGGTAAGTAGATAGGGAATTAATTTAATCGTATAAGTATATATACCAATATAATTTCTCACAATCCCTAAAATGAAAAAACCAATAAGTACTCGTAAGGTACGATGGGGTAAGATCGGACCATTTTTGAACTAGTTGGTCAGCTTTCAGGGCTGACTTTTATGCTTTACCTTTGTAAGAATTTCTCGAATTATAAATCCTTGTTTCAAATCAGTATGAAGTGTACCTAAGCTGTTTGTCGTGTATAAAATTTCAAAATCTACTCCTTCTACTTAAGATTGGACTATTCAATAAAATGTACTCTTAGTAAGTTTTTAGGTGCTAGTTTTCTTCCACTTATCGATTTTGCCAGCTTTGTAATGCAATAATAAATTTTGAAGTGCCCGTTCTAGAGCTTATATGATCTTGTTTAGATTAATATTATACGAAAATAAATCATACTCGAAAGGTTTTTTATACTAAAACATTTTTTGTAAAAGTGGAGTATGTGTCAGTTTTAAGTCCATACTTATTGATATATTGATATTCAAGTTTTTCAAATTAAACCTTATAATTAATATATCAATTAAACAATAAATAATTATTATCAATGGCCAATTTGACCTCAAAAAGTTTTTTCCATGTAGACGGAGAGCTGGCCACGTCAGATATGACACAATAGTCAGGTTTCATTGCTCTCATTATTGTGTCATATCTAAACATCGGTATCAACGTTCAAATTTCATGGCAAAGTACGGTTTGCAGAAAAACAAATACAAACAAATATATCTAGTATTTTGAACATTTCTTTTTTTTACTAAAAAAAAGACGCTAAATAGTAGTTTATACATCGTGACATACTTAATTATGTCACTATTGTATACAATACTTTTTCTACGAGTGCTCAAAATAGGCAAGCCAGTAGGAATTGTTCGAAGAATGTGTTACAACTTGCTGCCACTATATAATCGAGTAACTTCAATCTTTCATTTTAAAATAGTCGACGATGCTAAAATGTGCGCTCCATCGAAAATAAAAATGTGTTTCGTGGATTTTGCTGTTAACCTTTGATTAGATAAATAAACAAAATACCTTTCCTTTCCACACTCACTGAGGTTAGGGAAGGTTAGTCAAATAATAAAAATATTGCACACATTATACTATTACACTTGCTGGTATTTCAACTTATTTTCTGTTAGACAGTTCTTTGATAATTTGTATGGTGTTATTAACACGGATTTTCTTTAAAATATTATTTAATTTTAGATAAAGTTGTCAGTCCTTTTGGTGTAATTTTAATATATTTTTTGCAACCAATGAATTGTTTTTATTGTATCTACAGAGCTCAGTTTGGGACCTTAAAACAATTATTCATACTTAGCAATTATACTAAAGTGTTTATCCACGAATAGTAACTCAACATTCAGTTTCCCGGTTGCGGAAAAAATTCTTTACTTTAGCTATATTGCACTTGATTCACGCGGATTTAAAGCGTCGATAACAACGATTTGAACATAATGTTTGTGAATAGTGATAATATGAGGCAGCATTTATCCATGTGCCCCATCTTTAACTACACTCGTCGGGGCGAAAGAGGAATGTTTTCACACGTTTCTCGAAATATTTTTTT